>OW052228.1:28495000-30995000 GCA_932527175.1 Operophtera brumata
CCTCGGTATTAAAATTTAGTATCCATGGATATTTTTTATTTGAATATTGTATTTGATTTAGTCCGTTAAAAATTTAATCTAAGAGTGAAAATTTTGCGTTATACCCCACCTTAAATCACAATAAAATACAAAATAATAATTTAAATAAATACAAATACAAGTGTGAGTTTAAAAACCGGGACTAGGCGATGTTTTTAATCGTTTCACACGAGTGTTTAATACCTAGTTATGTGCAGTTCCATACACTACTTTATCTAACTCATGCAATACGTTATTTTACCAACAAAGCACATGAAAAATAATAACGTAACGTTTTTTTTACGCCTAAACGAATAAGCGTAAAAAAAAACACCATTCTACCGCGCATGACACGTAGCGCGCGTAGCTATAGACCACAGACTGTTTCAAAAACAAATTTAAAACGAGTAAAAATTTAATAAAACGTCCTGCCAAAAAGTTACATTAATATAGTTCTTCCTAACAAATTAGTTTAAAAATTTGTTTGATTATTTGTATGTAATGTATAAACTCAAAAAGTACTGAACCGATTTACCTAGAAAACTATCTACTCGTATTATAGGGGGGGACTGCTCTAGCGTGTTTTGATGGTATTTGGTGTATGGATAGATGGGGGGGGGGGGGGGGGCAGGTTTGGGTTCCCGACACTTACATTCCCGAAAATTAAATTTTTAGAAATGATTTGCAATAATAATCCGGGTGCAGAGGCACATTTTTTTTAATAAAGCCGGCGACCCTTTCCTTCTATCTTGGTATTTTTTTTCCATGTTAAGTATACTTTTGTTCTATCTGTTTGGTCGCGGAACATATAATGTTCAGTTAATGAAAGTCTCTTGGAGAAAAGACCTACTTTGCTCGCACTTAGGTATGTGAGAACCAACCATTGTTCTTCGACTAGATGAGATGTAAACATAATATCCATTCATACGGTACCCAGGAACAGTGGTGATCCGATAACTTCATGAACCAACGTCTGCTGGTTACATTGTAGCTAACATTATAAAAAGACTTTGTCGACTTTTTGTCATGACAGTGTGAACTCTCTCTTTGACTGACAAGGACCCAAGTTTGCCCAAGAGTTCAAAATGCAAAAACTCCTCCTTTTGGCTGTGTGTTTCATCAGCGTAAGTTTTTGGTATTTTATTTATCAAACAGTAGCCTAAAATTCAAAAACTATGAAAAAAGTGTGACGATTGACTCTCAAGTATTACTTTAGTTATACTAGTATCCGCCCGCGGCTTCGCTTGCATTTTACCAGGGTAAAAGTAGCCTATAGGTAAACCAAATTTCATCAAATTCGGTTCAGCCGTTTCAGCATGATTATAGTAGCAAAAATACAAACATCAAAAATTCTTATCTTTGATTATTATGCTGTAAGTGGGAATGAGGCAATAACGTCATCAATGTAAGGCCCAAATCACGCAAATTTAAAACTAAAAATCAATAAAATTCTGAAATCACTCGCTGTGTCTTTGTCACAACCGCCACACTGAAGTTCAAACTGAATTGGTATTTAAACTTACGACATTAAGATCGATGTTTCTTACAAAACACATTGACCAGCTATTAAGATACTAGAGGAAAGTAACACGCGTAGCACGTAACACATTTTTTTCTCATGACAGGTACACGCTTTTGTCAAGCGCGATGCGTCTGATCCGCCAGCCCACACCATTGAAGAAACCGTGAACGCATTTCAAGGAGCTTGGAATAAGGTCGTTAACGCTTTCGACTCTGCAATAATAATGAAAAAAGCTGACGACGCCGGAGATACGATGTATAAAGCAGTGAGTACTATACTTTTACCGTGTTACTATAAACTCCAAACTCGTGTTGGTACTCCAAGTACCAACTGCAACCTCTGGATTCCTTACAACGCAGAGCTGTTAGGATTGTCGACGCACCCAAAGTCACCAAGGATCTAGCTAGAGTCGTTGAGCGTGCACCGAGATATTGGCGCACTTAGCGTCTTTTATAAGATTTTTAACGGGGAATGATCTGTTTGAACTGATCCCAGCTTCGCACTTTTATAACCGCACATCCCACCATCGTCAGCGAGCTCACCCGCACATTTTGGATGCGTGGAGGTCTCGCACAGTACGTTTCACGCGCTCTTTTCTCCCGCGCACCTGCAGGGCGTGGAATGAGCTCCCGTTGGATGTCCTCCCATAGGGCTACAATATGGGTAAATTCAAGAAAAATATCAATAGGGCTCTTAATGTTAAGCAGCGCGTTTGCTATACCGTGGGCGGCGGTGACTGCATCAGGCGGGCCTTGATTGTCATATTATAATATAAACAAAAAAAACTCGGTTTATCCTTGGAATAGCGTTTTGTCTTTCAAACAAGCAGTTTCAAATTCGAAAGAAAAAAAGATATTTTTATTTAAAAAAATAACCCCTGGTTTTTTGCGCAGTGTATCATTAATATTGGAAAAAAGAACACAGGAAGCACATCGGTGTCTAGCACGTATAATGTAGGGCCCCGAAGCTAATTACTCTATTCACGACTATATGTCGCCACAGGAAAAACAAGAATGCGCGCAGCATTCAATGTGTCAATTCAATTCAATTCAATTCAGCATATAACAGACACCGAACAAGCAAAATGAGCGCAGGTGGCTGCAATTTCCGTCATAAAAAAAAACTGGTCATCATCAGAACTACTGAAGCTGAATCTTCAAGTATGAGCTCAAACTTCAAATGAATATGACATGCCTTTCTCCCGCGGTGTTGAACAATAAAATTAGCTTGTTAAAGCCGCCCGAACCCCGGCATTATTTTAATTGAATATCTCGTAAAATACCCATATGTACAAAACCTCTAAAGTAAGCCCTCGGCTTTACTGTATTGATTTTATCTACACAACTTTTGACCCAATAATATGCACCATATGGAGAAGCAACCGAATCTAGCCAAAAGTAAAAGGTAACTTTGTGGTTTTCTCTATTGAGAAAATATTGTCCTATCGTGTTTTTGGTCCTTCGGAATTATAATGATTCATGCATATTTTTAATTTGAATATTGTACTTGATTAGTCAGTTAAAAATCAACTGTACGATTTGGTAGAGCACCAGTAGTGCCTTGGATTATGCACGCTTGAAAACTTATAAATTTAATATCGTGAAGCACCTGCACCCACCTGCGCGATAGAATACTGTGCCGCACTGTAAACAAGAACAGTTGTTGTGTTTGATAATTGCTTTGTACTGTCGTCGTCGTCGTTTCGTATGAGGTAGTGCTGGCCTCTGATGTCAGAGTTTGTCAAGCCGCCCGAGGGCCTCTAGCATGCCTTATCGAGTTGGGACGACAAATGATAAATATTTTGGAGCAAGTATACAGTACCTTACCTACGAACCATGTAGTGAATCGAATTTGAGGACGATTTGCATTTGTTAATGCGAGTTTAACTGGTTTATTCCCGATGTCCACTTTGTACTGTCCACGTCAATGTGTACAGCGGGAAGTCAATACATTTCTTCCCGTTGTCCACGTTAGCTGTCCCCGCCAACGTGGACAGCGGGAAGTCACTAAATCCCTTCCCGTTTTCCACGTTAGCTGTCCCCGCCATCGTGGACAGCGGGAAGTCACTAAATCTCTTCCTGTTATCCACTTTAGCTGTCCCCGCCAACGTGAACAGCGGAAAGTCATTAAATCCCTTCTCGTTGTCCACGTTAGCTTTCCCCGCTAACGTGGACAGCGGGAAGTCACTAAATCCCTTCCTGTTATCCACGTTAGCTGTACCCGCCAACGTGGACAGCAGGAAGTCACTAAATCCCTTCCCGTTATCCATGTTAGCTGTACCCGCCAACGTGGACAGCGGGAAGTCACTAAATCCCTTCCAGTTGTCCACGTTAGCTGTCCCCGCCAACGTGGAAAGCGGGAAGTCACTAAATCCCTTCCCGTTGTCCTAACTCGATTTGTATGTATGTACAATTTTTTACTTCCATTTTTTGTATTGTATATAATCCTCCGTGAAAAATTATCTTACTTATGGTAAAAACCGCATCAAAATCCGTTGCGTGGTTTAGGAGGAGTTAGCGGATATACAGACAGACGCGGAAAGCGACTATGTTTTATACTAAGCATGACTCTACCTCATGATCATCATCAGCCTACAGAAGTCCACTGCTGGACATAGGCCTCCCACTATAAAGCCACTACGACTGCTCTTGAGCCGCCTCTGTGGTGCTATGGATGAGTAGCCGGCTGAGATGCTACAGGTTGTGGGTTTGGTTCTCGCTGCGGGACAAATGTCGGTATGATCTGCAAATATTTGTTCATGGTCTGTGTTTTGTGGTATACCATTGGTACTCGTAGTACCTGATATCCACGGCACAGGAAATCCTAGTATGGGATCAGGACTATATTTATATGTGACTGTTGGGTGTTATGTTCTGTTATGCATAATATACATTTAATTTCATTCTTAACACAACTAATTAGGGTTCCGTAGACAGATGTCAAAAAACGGAACCCTTACTTTTCTTTATTTACTTTACCTATTTTTTAGTATTTTTTTTTACCACAAGTGCTCAAAGGCCTTCCTTAAAAACATTCTACTTATATATATTTTTTCCAGATGGTTACCCTCACACGAGCTGACGAAGTACCTAACTATGCATCTAATGGCGAACTTGCCAAGTGAATTGAATTGAACCTATTTTGAACAGATACTGTACGATGTAGTGAAACACCTCAAAAAATATATATATTTATAAGATTTTCACACCAATTGCTCGACAATGTCCAATTGCATATAATGCAAGCTCAATGTAAAGTAAAGCATTATCTCTCAAGGGATATAAAGTTGTATGAAACTCCCTAGGGAATAAAGTGATTTGAATTTGGACCGTCAAATTCGTGTGGAAACTCGTAAAAACTCTAAGTAAAAAGAAGCCCATATGGCATTGTAAAGAGGTTTGTTCGAAAAATGAACTGGCCAAGTAGAACTCAAAAAAAAAGTATGTTTACCACAGACGAAGTAAACAAAGAACACAGACCAAGATTGTACCTACTACAAAGAATGTGAAACAAAAGACGTTGTTTAGTGCTGTGATTTTCAGTGAATTTTTAATGTCTCGCAGAAGATGTGAAAAGTAGAGTATGTTCCTCTGGAATTTCTGTCTATCTTCGTCTCGGGCAGCTTGACCCCTCGCTTCACTCAGGACTCTGTATAATTCCCTCCCTATAGAGTCCCTCGTTACGCTCAGGGTTCAATATGCCGCCCGCGACATAAGACACTGCTTTATTCCCATAGTGCATAAATTATTAAATATCTGTCTCTATGTTTGTCAATAAATACTTTGATGAATTTATTGCGATCGCTGAATAGCGTATTGCTGTCGGCGCTGTTCACGAAATTCGCTCACCTCCCGCTCGTCCAATCTGCTGAATTTAGCGTGTTTACTAGTGTTCATTGAGTAATCGTAGTCAATTCAACCAACCAACTGAGTTGCAAGTTTCTGATTATCATTAATTTGACTATTTTGTAAAAGAAACAAACGTGATTTAGTGATATAGTCTGCTGTTGAAGTTGTATTACCTAAGCTTACTACGAATTCTCGGTGGTTGCAGTTCCTTTTTTTTTCAATCACTGTTTCATAATGAGGGGTTTTTACGGACGTTTTAAAACATGCGCTAATAGATGGCGCTGCTTTGAACCTAGCTTTCAAAAAAAAAGTGAAATGTCAAAGTCAACCGCGTAGTTATATATTTTCGTGGTTTTTTGTTACTATAACACAAAAGCAAAGACAATGCATTTGTTAATTTTGACATGCATAATTGAGTCAGGGCTTTCTATCAAGCCAAATTGAAACACTTTTTTTTTTAATTCGAAAATGAAAAGTCCTCATTTGCACTTTTGTTGAGGAACAGCGGTTGATAACTTCTGAGTATTATGGCTGCTGTGACGACAGCAATGTTCTAAGGCGAGGCTGAAAAACAGCGTGGCTGAACCCTCGACCTTTTCTCTTACACTAGACTAAATATTATAACTTTGTTAGTAATGATTAGTGTAAGGAATTAATGTCCTTTTATTTAGAACCCCCGACGCAAAAACGACGGGGTGTTATAAGTTTGACGTGTCTGTGTGTGTGTCTGTCTGTGGCATCGTAGCTCCCGAAAGGATGAACCGATTTTGTTACTTTTTTATTTGGAAGGTGAATTAGTCGTGAGTGTTCTTAGTTATGTCTGATCAAAATCGGTTCAGCCGTTTCATTGCGTTGAGGGTTCTTTTAATTTTTACAAACTTCATTACTTGTTTTATTACCTTCTCTCATGGTATAATCATATGTATAAAAGTATAATATTCGCCAGGTACCTATGCTATTCCGAGAAACGATGATTACGTAGGAAACTCCAGCCCTACGTCATCAGTCACCAATGAAATTTGAGGCAGTCTCTGTGCTACTAGTAGAGAATCTCCGACAAATTATTGACACTTTATATAAACCAAAAAATAAACATAACTAAAAAATAAAAAAATAACAGGTCAATGAGCAGAATTATCGCTCAAAGCGATTTTTTGCAGGCAACCTCAGGACATCATAAAATAAGCGCATTAAATAGAAACAATAAACAAGACTACTTGTTTACGAGTATTATGTAACATGGTGGAACAATGACGTCAACGCCAATTTATTGCAATCGGCATGATCCAATCGGAGCCGTCAAGAACAACTTTCATACAAAACAAGTAAAACACTCACGTTTGTCAATAAAGCTGTAGGTCCCTGCAAATCCAGTGGCGTTATTCTGCTTCCCCCCGGTATGGAATTCCAGCACTAGCGCCGGTCCTGGCGAGTAGAGCGCGGGGGGCGCATCAGCCCTCCCCCCACACAGCACCCGCGCCCACGCCGAGCGCTCGTTGATGGCGCCAGGGGGCCCGGGGCCCTGCACCTCCCAGTACACCTTGAGATAGTCTTCTCGGATACAGCTGCAACAAAATAAATGGGTAAGAAAAAATTCTGGAGTTGGTCTGGTTTAGATTGTAGTAGTATTGTTTAGATTTGTTAGTTGTGGTAGAGCTTTTTTGTGAAAGAGTTCTTCCGGGGAAGTACTACCACCATACCTATTTCTGCCGCAAAGCAGTAGTGCTCGCATTCCTGTGTTCCGGTTTGAAGGGTAAGGGTGCCGGTGAAATTACAGGCACATGAGACATTTCATCTTTATGTCTCAGGGTGGCGGGCGCAGTGCAAAGCCACATAGGATGCGTCCTAGGTGGTCGTGAGCTATGTGGTAATGAACTGTTTATAGGCAGAGGGTATAACGCTTAACATCAGGTGGGCCATCATAATCATCGTAATCCGTCATTCCAAGAAGTATAAAACAAAAAACAAAACAAAAATTGCTACGGTGTTTAGGTAGCTCAACTACTAAATTTGTATTTTTTAATTTTCTACGTACGTACTTGCATTGGTTTTATTATTATTTCTGTAAATTAAGCTATGCTTGCCTGCCACAGTAATCATATTTAGCGAAGTTTGCTCTTAGTAAAACATGTTTCTCCTTTAAAAGTAAACTTACACATCAATGTAAAAGTAAATTCACCACTAAAAGTACTGGGTTTCTATATTGCCCGTGAACTTAAGCTTCAATTACTTTTAAAATACGAGTGAAGTGTGTTTTAAAGTGGATTTCCGAAGTTCTACGTTATCCTGAATCTTTGATAGTATGTATGTATGCTGGCTGTGTCGGTTCATGTTTGATTACTCAAGTAAAACAAGCCATCTGTTCAGAAACAATTGTAAAAAAAAAATGCTGGACAGTTCACGCAACATTATCTAGCCCCAAGCTACGCAGAGCTTGTGTTATGGGTTCGTAGGTGTTTCTGATAATTACAGTGTAAGTTTATTAGTAGAGATCTTTTATACCTACTGTAAAGCTCTAGACGGCACTATTTTAAGGAGAGCGTTCTTATTGAAAGCCTAACGGGGTTTTCGTTTTACCGCCGGTAGTTTTGTGATATAATGTGCCGACGCTATTTCATGGAGCTTTAGTATCTAAAAGACAAGGCTGGGAGCCGATTAAATTAGAAAGAGGGTAGTAAAGTGAATCATAAAAATGCACGTTGCGCTTTTCTTGAAAGAGACTAATAGTGATCACTACCTTACATTTTTATGGTTCCGTAGCCAACTGGCAAAGAACGGAACCCTTATGGATTCGTCATGTCTGTCTGTCTGTCCGTCCGTATGTCACAGCCACTTTTTTCCGAAACTATAAGAACTATACTGTAGAAAATTGGTAAGTAGATGTATTTATTCTGTGAACCGCATTAAGATTTATACACAAAAATATAAAAAAAACAAAAAAAAAATGGGGCCCCATACTTGCCCCCAAACTCATTTTTTTTTCATCAAACCCATACGTGTCTATAGATAGGTCTTCAAAAATGATATTGAGGATTCTAATTTTTTTTTTTGAACTGAATAGTTTGCGCGAGAGACACTTCCCTAGTGGTAAAATGTGTGCCCCCCCCTTGTAACTTCTAAAATAAGAGAATGATAAATCTAAAAAAAAAGACATCGATCAAAGTTTAACGAACTACAAGAACTTTTATATTATGATACTTGCTGCTACGGAACCCTTCATGGGCGAGTCCGACTCGCACTTGGCCGATTAACGTAAATAAAGTTCTTGAATCTTATTTATTGATTTATTATACAAGCACACATGGTTTTGCAGACCATAACTAAGTAGGTACCTACTTATAACAATATCGAAATGAAAATTTTCACAAACCAACACTTATACCTGCTATGGAATCTTAACTCATATCAAATTGACAGGTTTCTATGAAATTTTACACGCGTTAGGTGATTTGTAAGTGCTCGTAAGTGGTTGTTAAATATGGCATGCTCATGTAACGACTGGTTAAGAGTGGCTCATAGTGGCTCTACAGGCTATGTCGGTTTTTGATAGCAACCTGTCAACTTTACATGCGTTCAGTGTTCCGTGAAATAAGTATTGGTTGGTGAAAATTGGAAATGGCAGGTGGCATTATCGTGGCGTGATATTTATATAGCAGTCCTATGAGCAAACATGAAGCAAATACCTATTTATTTATTATAGTTTATTTTCAGACACGTTTATTCCACTGCAAGGCAAATAATAATATAATATAAATGTTTATTTCAGACCAGAGATCCATATTGGGTTAGTAACAGAAAAATAACTTAAATTATGTTAGTACAATAAATAACCTATAAATAAATCACTAAAAAACAAATTTAATTAAGAAGCTACCAAAAGTTTCAAAAATTAAAATTTGTAAGAAGTAAGTCTAAATTGGTATTTCAATATAAAAAGGTGGCATTAAATAATTCAAATAGTGTACAGAATTTATGATTTCACTAAATAAAA
This sequence comes from Operophtera brumata, assembly GCA_932527175.1. NCBI lineage: Eukaryota > Metazoa > Arthropoda > Insecta > Lepidoptera > Geometridae > Operophtera > Operophtera brumata. The sequence continues at coordinate 28,504,380 of OW052228.1, forward strand.
ACCTTGAGAATAGGATTTTTTTTCTTCTTGAAAAATTGTAGGAAAGAACTAATATTAAAAACTTGAAAATTCTTGAGCTCATTATAGACATGCTGTGAACCTAATGCGCCTTAAAAACCTACTTGGACACTAATTTAGAAATCGGCCCAAGCACTTCCGTTTAGTGTCTCATGAAACATGAATACATGTCTTCAGCAAAGGCCTCCCTGTCCTTCTTCCACTCCTCATGTTTTCATGCTTCTACATCTACAGGCCAAAATCTCGTGCTGGGCCTACCACTTAGAGGTCGTAATTTGTAATTTTACCCACAAAAATCGTCGGAGAACGTAAAAATTAAAAATTAAAGTAAAAATGCTGTGATTCCTACTGCTCAAACAAATAATAGTATTGGTCAAAAAATATATTATTTAATCGTATATTAATAATAGTAGTAATAAAGTTAATTACAAAAAAAATATATAAATCTTTTTTATATAAGAAATCATAAATAAGTGAATATGTGATCCAATATTGTTACGGTTCTACGAGTAAAATATTTTGAAATATGAAAAAAATATTTTTTTCGTTGGTTTTGTTAGATTGAAAACATGATATGAATGAACAAATCTCGATAAAAATAAATATGAAAAATCCTTGTTTCGCACACATTCTCAATGAGATCTCAAGATATTTCGAGATAAAATGTACTACGACAAGTAGATAATAACTATTTCTTAAAACTGCAAAGGCGAATATGCATCAGTGATTAAACTACGCGAAATCTTCTTTAGTTTATTTATACCAGTTAATCTAACATTTCATGCAAAATACATACGCCGAGTAGCTGCCTAATGTCGCAACCGGCATGCAAGCGTGAAAGATTTATGCGACAAGATAAAATAAGATTTTATCTCGTTGTAAAAGATTTTGTAAGTTATTCGGTCAGTGGGTGAAATATTATGTCAGTTGCAGAAACGCTGTTTCCTTGTGGGTGATATTCGTACTACAGGCATAGGGCTCAGTTGAGTAGGTTCCTGCGGTAGGGAGAGGTGCGGAAGGGATAGTCAAGTAATCCAATAACTCAACTTAATGTAGGAAAAAATGTACCAATGACGTATAAAATCTAGATTTTTTACCAATAAATTACTATTGACTATAATAGTCACTAATAAATATATGTGAAAGTGGACTGTATCAAAGAAAAGAGGGCTGGTTCAAAAGTAAATCAAAGTTCAAGGAATGTTGTAACCCAACAAAAACGAACGAAAAACGACCGAAAATTTTACAAAAAGGCTCGATTGACCAACACAAAGTGTAGGTAGTTAAAAAAAATATCAGCCTGTGTATATCTATGTGTGCACATAACTTGGTTACTGAACCCCCCTAAAGGGCCTTGGTGCGGCGCCTTACATGAAATTAACGTAAAATCCACCAAACAACTGCTTTATCGTGTGATAGGTGAACAGCACCTCACTTTTGAGGAATTCTCCACCCTGTTGGCTCATTCACCTTAATGTAGTTTTTCCAAAAAAAATAGTAGATGTACTACGAGGGATCAAACTAATATGTTCACGGCGAGGGCGATATCTTCATTTTATTATAAGGAGGTAATCTTTGTTTGTTTGATTGTTTGTATGTACTCCAAACAAACTGAACCGATGTAAACAAATGTTTTACCTAGCAAGCTAAATTATCAGCGAGTAAAATAGGGGAGGGGGAAACTGTTTTATTATGGTATTTGGTGTGTGGATAGATGGGGGAGTTGGGAGGGGGGAGGTTAGGGTTCACTTACCTTCCTGTATTTTTTTTTTTTAGAAATTATTTGCTTTAATAATCCTAGAACAGAGACACATGTATTTTTTTTAATTCATCCGGCGACCCTTTCCTGCAACCAGGCATTTTTGTCTTTTGTTCGATCTGTTTGATCGCGGAACAATAAAGAACAATAATATGTTCTAAAAATTCAAAACTCATATAATCAAGTTCATGGAAGTCTCTAAAAGAAAATACTTACTTTGCTCGCACTTAGGTATGTGAGAACCAACCATTGTTCTTCGACTAGATGAGATGTAAACATAATATCCATTCATACGGTACCCAGGAACAGTGGTGATCCGATAACTTCATGAACCAACGTCTGCTGGTTACATTGTAGCTAACATTATAAAAAAACTATGTTAACTTTTTGACATTTCAGTGCGAGCTCTCTCTTTGACTAACAAGGGCGTTTAGTTTACCCAAGAGTTCAAAATGCAAAAATTCATCTTTCTTTTGGCTGTGTGTTTCATCAGCGTAAGTTTTTGATATTTTCTTTAAAAAAAAAACCTAAAATTGCCTAAAATTCAAAAACTATGAAAATAGTTTGACGATTGACTCTCAAGTATTACTTTTGTTATACTTGTGTCCGCCCGCGGCTTCGCTTGCATTTTAACAGGGTAAAAGTAGCCTATAGTTAAACCAAATTTCATCAAAATCGGTTCAGCCGTTTCAGCATGATTATAGTAGCAAAAACACAAACATACAAAGTTCGTAACTTTGATTATTATGCTGTAAGTGGGAATGAGGCAATATCGTCATCGATCGCCCAAAACACGCACATTTAAAATTAAAAACCAATAAAATTCTGAAATCAGTCGCTGTGTCTTTGTCGCAACCGCCACACTGACGTTCAAGCTGAATTGGTAATTAAATCCACGACATTAAGATCGATGTTTCTTGCAAAACACATAGACAAGCTAATTTTGGGGTACTAGAGGAAAGTAACACGCGTAACACGTAACATATTTTTTTCTCATGACAGGTACACGCTTTTGTCAAGCGCGATGCGTCTGATCCGCCAGCCCACACCATTGAAGACACCGTGAACGCATTTCAAGGAGCTTGGAATAAGGTCGTTGACACTGTCGACCCAACAATAATGACTGCAATAATAAAGAAAAAAGCTGACGACGCTGGAGATACGATGTATAAAGCAGTAAGTACCACTTTTACCGTTTAACTAATAACTCGGATTATCCTTGGAATAGTTACTTAGTGTTTTGTCTTTTTAATTGAACAATAAAATTAGATAGTTAAAGCTGCGCCAATCCCCGGCAAAAGAAATGCCTCGCGCCACTCGAAAAAGCTGTTTTAATGCGCAATAGGTTCACAGCATGATCACAGCAGCAGCATCTATATGACGACCTCTGTGGTGCGGCAGGCGAAGGTTCGCCTGCGACGCAGGTTCGGGTTGCGGGTTCGATTCCCGCCTCGGAACAAATATTTGTGAAATCTGCAGATATTTGTTCAGGGTGTTCTGGATGTTTTCTATGTATAATAAAAAATATCTATCTATGAAATGTATTGTATTTAGTATATCAGTATCAGTATCTAGTACCCATAACACAAGCTCTGCTTAGCTTGGGGCTAGATAATGTTGTGTGAACTTGTCCAGCATTATTTATTTATTTTATTTATAATGAGCTCTAGAATTTTTAAGTTTTTGTTTTGAGTTCTTAGTCTTACAGTATTCAAGTAGAAAAAAATATATGGTATTTTTAAGCTTTTTATCTAGTGAAATCATAAATTCAATACACTATTCGAATTACTTCACCCGTTAAAAAAATATATTAGAGACTTTTTTAAATTGAAATACCATTTTAGACTTACTTCTTACAAGTTATAATTTTTGAAACATTTGGTAACTTATTAATTATTATTTGAGTTAGTGAAGTCATCAACAAAATTTATCAGAACTCTTGAGGGCAATTTAATATTTTTTTTTATACAAAACACGGTATCAGAACGTGCGCTCGCCTTCTTCGCCTCATACAAAAATGTTCGTTGAAACTGGTTGAACCTATAGCGCCATAATTGAATATGTTTAAAATATATATATTTTTACAAAAATATATTTTTTTAGTAAGCTCTCGGTTTTATTGTATTGATTTTATCTACATAACTTTTGACCCAATAACATGCACCATATTGAGAAGCAATCGAATCTAGCTAAAAGTAAGAGGTAACTTTGTGATTTTCTCTATTGAGAAAAAAATGTGCATCGTGTTTCTGGACATTGATCCCTTGGAATTACAATGTAGTACATACATAGACACACGCCTTTTTCCCCGAAGTGGCAGGCAGAGCCTCAATGGGCCTCTTTTCACAGTGCGTTGCACTTTCGTGGAACATAGACGTGACAAGTGGTGAGCTCATCGCCGCCATTGCTTCCCACGACTGACTCGGCTAACGCTTTCTTCCATTAATAACACATTCCATAATAAGCTAGCAGCCAGGACAAATCTTATACCAACGAATCTTATCAACAAGTCCGGGTAATCCCTTAGTCGGCTTTTACGACATCCATGGGAGGAGACGCAAGGGTATATTATCAGGCCGGACACACCACATCACACAATGTAGTATTTACGCATATTTTTAATTTGAATATTGTACTTTATAGTTTGTCTTTTTGTTTATTTTTTTAAGCAGTAGTGCTCGCATTGCTGTGTTCCGGTTTGAAGGGTAAGGGTGCCGGTGAAATTACAGGCACATGAGACTTTTCATCTTTATGTCTCAGGGTGGCGGGCGCAGTGCAATGCCACATAGGGTGCGTCCTTAGTGAGGTAATGCATTGTTCATAGGCAGAGGTTACCGCTTAACATCAGGTGGGCCTCTTGTTTGTTCCGTCATCCAAGTAGTATAAAAAAACTGTTAAAAATCTACTCTACGATTTGGAAGAGCACCAGTAGTGCCTTGGAGATATATGCAGCTTTAAAACTTAATACCTATATATACAAATGATTATCGTGAAACACCTGCACCGCACCTGCGCGATACAATACTGCGCCGCACTGTAAACAAGAGTAGTTGTGTTTGATAATTGCTTCTACTGTACCATATCTTGATATCCAATAAAGTTAATATATAGGAAAACATATTCGGACGAGTTGGGACGAATAATAGTAAAAATTTTGAAGCAAGCAAACAGTTACCTGTAGGAACTATGTAGTAAATCGAATTTGAGGAGGATTTGCATTTGTTAATGCGAGTTTTATTCGAACTCGATTTTGTATTTACATACATTTTACTTCCATTTTTTTTGAATAGGTACTGTGTAATTATATATAATCCTTCCGTGAAAAATTATCTAACTGATGGTAAAAACCGCATCAAAACCGCATTTCGCGTGGTTTAGGAAGATTTAGCAAATATACAGACAGACAGAAGCGGAAAGCGACTATGTTTTATACTATGTAAGGATTATACTATTATTTATTATGTGGTAAGGAGTGCTTAATTATCATCATCAGCCTACAGAAGTCCACTGCTGGGCACAGGCCTCCCCATAGAATGCCAGTATGAACGGTCTTGAGCCGCCTCCATCCAACGCCTTCCTGCGACCTTTATAATGGTGTTAGTCCAATGAAGGTTATGTTTCTGCGTCATCCGGTTTGTGGTCGCCACTCGAGAACCTTTATTCCAACAGTAATTCGTTTTGGGAGCTCGTAGGTAGAAATACTAAGAGCAGCTCAGCTGTTCAGCAGTTCAGCTTTTACACAGCCATGTGTGCTAAGTAGCACACATGGCTGTGTATTATAAATGTTTTGTTTTCTTTTGTTTTGCTTTCATATGTTTTTTTTGTATCTACGCTATCGTTTTATGTTCTGTCTGTTTTGTGTTTTTTGTGTGATTGTCATTTATATTTTTGTAAGAGCTGAGGTAAAGATTCGAAAGTACTACAAGCTGGATATATCATGGTTATCTTAGGTAGGGCTGTAGACGCGCTTAAAACAGTTTTTTTTGTAAACTACAAAGGTAGCAAACAACCGTACGGGCCACCTGTTGGCAAGCAGTTACCGTAGCCTATGGACGCCTGCAATACCAGAGGCATAACAAAACAAGCGCGTTGCCGACCCTTTAAAAATTTCCAAACACCCCTTTTTAAGAACTCCATACTGTAGTCACTTGGGAAAACCTCTGCATCAGGGAGATCATTCCACAACGTAGCCGGCTGAGACGATAGAGGTTTTTTTTTTATCGTAGATCTTTGTTTTACCAAGATCTCACCTGTTGGTAAGTGATAGTTCCCGCTGCGGGACAAATGTTGGTATGATCTGAAAATATTTGTTCCGGGTCAGGGTGTTGTGGTACCATTGGTACTCGTAGTTCCTGATACCCACGACACAGGGAATCCTAGTATGGGATCAGGACTATATAATGTGACTGTTGGGTGTTATATTCTGTTTTGCATAAACATTTAATTTTATTCTTAACACAACTAATTAGAGTTCCGTAGACAGATGTCAAAAAACGGAACCCTTATTTGACTTTATTTACTTTACCTAATTTTTCGCTGCACAACTGCCTTCCTTAAAAACCTTCTACTTTTTTTTTTTTTTTTATCCTATTGTGTCCCACTGCTGGGCAAAGGTCTCAGTCATCCCGGCCTTTGGCAGTTTCCCACCACTCCTTCTCGTAAGCCTCGAGATCGTCCCGCCAACGCCTTATCGGCCGGCCCCGTCGTCGCCTTCCGTCTTCAGGCACCCAAGGAGTTACTATGTTCGCCCACTTCTCGGGGTCCATCCGACTGACGTAGCCAGCCCATTCCCACTTGAGCTTTGCTGTCCTGCTCCCCACATCGGCAATGCAAGTTATTGAAACACAGCATGGTGTTCCGCACTCGGTCTTGTTTTCTACTTAAATTTAATAATAATTCATATTTTTTTTCCAGATGGTTACCCTCACTCGAGCTGACGAAGTACCTAACTATGCAGCTAATGGTGAACTTGCCAATTGAATTGAATTGAACCTATTTTGAACAGAGATTGTACGATGTAGTGAAACACCTCAGAAATATATATTATTATAAGATTTTTATTAACTTGCTTTCTTCTTTATGTCTGTATTTCCAAAATGAAAGCTTGTATGGGAGAAGAAATACATGGAAATAAAGGAAGTGTATAAGAATATTATATAAGAATAGAACAAGTGTATAATATAAGAAGTATCAAAGCCATTGTTCACGTAATTGTAGTAGTAGTTGAGCTTTTTTGTGAAGGGTTCGTCCGGGGAAGTACTACCACCATATATTTTTCTGCCGCAAAGCAGTAGTGCTTGCATTGATGTGTTCCGGTTTGAAGGGTAAGGGTGCCGGTAAAATTACAGGCACATGCGACTTGTCTCAGGGTGGCAAGCGCAGTGCAATGCCACATAGGGTGCGTCCCAGGTGTACGTGACCTATGAGGTAATGCACTGTTCATAGGCAGAGGTTCCCGCTTAAGGCGCTATAGGTTCAACGAACATTTTTGTATGAGACGAAGAAGGCGAGCGCACGCTCTGATACCGTGTTTTGATGTATAAAAAAATTATATAAAAATGTCGTTCAAAGTTTTGTTTAATTTTGTTGATGAATTCACTAACTCAAATAACAACTAACATGTAACCAAATGTTTCAAAAATTAAAACGTGAGAGAAGTGAGTGAAAAATAGCATTTAAATTTTAAAAAGGAGGTATCTTTGTTATTTTTTTTTATCGAGTGAAGTAATTCAAATATTGTATTGAATTATTGATTTCACTAGATAAAAAGCTCAAGAATATTATATATATTTTTTTTCATAGAAAACTATGAAAATTCTTATCAAAAACTTTAAAATTCTAGAGACATTTGAGAACCTATCGCGCCTTAACATCAGATGGGCCATCATTCAAATATTATAAAAAGAAAAAAAAAACTGTTGATTTTGCGAATAGTGACTAATAAATCCCGTGGCTACGATCCTGTTGACTTTGATATTACTAAAAGAACCAGGCCGCTTTAAAATTACTACTAGATCCCTTGACGGTTTTGTTAGTGAAGCACAGTCTGCGTAAAAATAATATTTTCACACCACCTGCTCGACAATGTCCAATTACATATCATGCAACCTCAACGTAAAGTAAAGCATTAATCTCCCTAGGGATATAAAGTTGTATGAAACTCTCTAGGGAATAAAGTGATTTGAATTTGGACCGTCAAATTCGTCTGGAAACTCGTGGAAAACTCTAAGTAAAAAGAAGTCCATGTGGCATTGTAAAGAGGTTTGTTCGAAAAATCAAACAGCCCACCACAAGCAGAATTCAAAAAAAAAACGGTGAGTACGTTTACCACAGAAGAAGTAATACATTAAAAAGAACAGACCAAGAGTGTACTGCAAATAATGTGAAACAAAAGACATTGTTTGGTGCTGTGATTTTCAGTGAACTTGTTTGGCAAATTGGCAAAGCTAATTTGAAATAGGTAACAACGAATTTAAAAATCTACGAAACTGTAGAAAATCTGATCGATTAGCAAACGCTTAAGCCTAGATTTAAAGCACGGCAAATTATTGGCAGATTTAATGGTTTCAGGCAGATTGTTGTACACTGTCGGCCCCATAATGTGTCATTTAGTTCAAATAACGCCTGACTAAAGTCTCGCGTCACTTATAAGGCCTTCAACGCTCCACTAACGCAGGAACCTACTCGATTATTCGATATGATTAGTATGACTAAGTGTATATAGATATTGTAGTCAGAGTCACATTTCCTTGAGTCAACTCCTCCAGGAAACACAAAGCTTGCAAAAACTGGCTTTTTCCTCATGGCCTAACTATTTCGCCTAACTGATTTGGCTACGAGAAACATATCCTCATGGCCGAACTCGTGTCAAAATAGGCAAAGTACACTCGCCACCGCAGAGAGGATACTTCGAGGATACCAGCTACTAAATAGTAATTTCGTACATAGTACCTATACCTTTTTGCAATAGCAATTATGCACTATGTGTGAATTGTCGCATAGGTTTTTTTTTACCAGCTCAAATCAAAATACTTCTGCGATACTTTTGATGTCCTGGTACTTCAAAACATTTTATCCATTGTCGTCACGAAGGACAAATCATGTTTTCGAAATAATGTTGCAAAACCAATTTCCTATGGTTACACATATTGAAAAAACCGTTAAAGCGATTTTCGACCTTATTGACATTTTAGGTTTCGATTATTTTCCAAATCCTGCAATTTTTTTTTATTTTTTAGTGGTTATATGCTCGAAAATCGCTTGAAAGGTTTCTAACCATAAGAAAATGGTTTTGCAAAATTATTTAGAAGACCTAATTAATTTATACTTCATGAACAATGGATAAAAATAATGTGTGAAGTACCAGGACATCGAGGTATTTTCATTTAACTAAGTAGATAACTGTACTTGCTTTGCCTATTTTGACACGAGTTCGGCCATGAGGATATGTCAGTTCTCGCAGCCAAATCAGTTAGGCGAAATAGTTCGGCCATGAGGAAAAAGCCCAAAAACTCACAACGGCTCAAGAAATTCTTACTTAGATACGCCTCCCTATAACAAAAGTCAGAATCGTATCAAATAACAGCGGTCTGTAAGTGAAGATACACTGAGATGGCATCTTTTGCGGCCATCACAATATTGGCGGTGACAGGCCTGCTTCTAAGGACTTCCCAACCTAACTCAATTGGACAGAAATGACGATCTCTATTTCGTACACAAGCAGGCATTGTAAAGTTGTAAGTAGTGTCGCATATGCAGTACAGGTGACAATGGTTTAAACTACGTTTTTCAAAGCGTCACTTATGAATTTATTAACTTTAGTAACTTTTACGATAAAATGGTGTAACTATAAAACGGAAAGTAACTTATTATCGATTTAAAAAGTTATTATTATTATTATTATTATTTAGCCTTTATTTCCGTAACTTTTCTTACATTCACTATAAAAAACATTCTATATTAAACTTTATTAAAGTCAGGCCCCATTTCGGGTACAGGCCTCCTCCAACTGTCTCCATTTTCCTCTGTCTTCTGCTTTCTCCATCCAGCTTCCACCAGCTCTTTCTCGTCTTTCGTCAGTCCAGCGTTCTCTGGGTCTTCCTCTAGCTCTTTTACCCCCTGGACCCATCCACTGAGTAACTCGCTTAGTCCATCTATCGTCCGGAATGCGGGCTAGATGCCCCGCCCATTTCCACTTCAGGCGCTGTGAATGTTGTAGAGCATCTATTATTTTAGTTTTTCCTCTTATATCTTTGCTCATCTGTCTGTCTTTAAGCTTAATACCCAAGATGCTCCTCTCCATAGCACGCTGGCATGATTGTATTTTAGTTTTTGTGTTGTTGTTGAAGATCCAGGTTTGGGCTCCATATGACAGGCAGGGCAAGAGGCATGAATCCATCACTTTTTTCTTTAATTTCAATGGCAGCTTCGATTTTAATATCTCCTTAAAACTCCAGTACTTTTTCCAGGTCATATTTATTCGCCTTTCCAGTTCATCTCTATGTCTAGTGTTTTTGAATGAAATTTGCTTTCCGAGGTAAATATAACTCTCTACATACTCGATAGGTACTCCGTTTACTATTATGGGATATCTTATGCTATTTGTTGATACTTTTGTCTTAGAGGTATTTAGTTTTAAACCAATATTCTCGCTGGCTGTGCATAGTTCTCTCATCATGTCTTCTAACTGTTTTGATGTTCTTGAAAAAAGGATGATATCGTCTGCAAATCTGAGATTGCTAAGATATTTTTGATCTATTTTTATACCGTTTTTCTCCCAGGGTAGGTCCCTTATAATATTTTGCAGTACTGATATGAAAATTTTTGGTGATATTGGGTCTCCTTGTTTCACACCTCTACGAATATTGATTTTTGGGCCAAGTCTGTCCAGTTTCACACGGCTCATACTTTTACTATATACATATATCTTTAGAAAGAAAAAAAAAAAGAAAGAATATATATTTATTTGTATACAAGAGCTACACAGAAACACAGAACACACTAAGAAGAAACAGATATGAAGTATGTTAATGTATACATTTAAAATTCCCTGATGTTCCAGTGCTTGCCACATACTCTCGTGTGATATTGAGTCAAATGCCTTTGCGTAGTCGATATAGGCGAGGTATAGAGGTTCTTGAAACTCTTGGTATTTTTCTACTATTTGGTCTAAGGTGTGTATGTGATCAATAGTACTGAAACCTTGTCGAAAACCCGCCTGTTCCACTGGTTGACTCTTCTCTATATTTGACATTTGACTGATTAAAAAAGTTACTTGGCATCAATATTAAAATTATTTGAAATAGCAAATCTAAACCAAAATTATTCAAATACTTTCTTCAAGAACAGCTCGGAGAAGGAATCTTGCTGAAATTTCACAAATGCTGGTCCTCCGTCAAGTAAATTTGGTCATCTGTCAAGGAAACAGTTTTTTTTAAACTGTCAGGGATTTATTAAAATGAAGGGGAACAAAATAAATAAATAATAATAGTAAATAAGTACAAAATATAAAAATTTGAATTTATTGAGCTATTTTGGTATTAAAAAAATAATCAGACTTTAAGAAAGTGTTTTTTTTCCTTAACTGCTTTAATGACCGAGAAAAAACACATGGGTTACCTGATGTTCAGCGGTAACCTCTGCCTTTAACAATGCACTACAAAATAGTTCACGTCCACCTAGGACGCACCCTATGTGGCATTGTACTTCCCCGGACAAACTCTTTCGTACTCTTACCTACTATAAACTGGTTGAATTCACTGTAAATACTGGGACAATATATGTAGTGAAAGGGATTTTGTCAGGAATTTTCATTTAAGGATTCTGGTAACCCTAACGTAGTCTACTCGCACTCGTAACCTTAAGGGTTACGAGTGCGAGTAGATGGGCAACATGGGGTTAGTGTTTTTATCTATAAGAATGTTTTTACAAAACGATCCGGAAGAGATGGGGATCAAGAGGCGCTGTTTTGGTTTCTATTTAAACAAACTTGTAAAATGCTCACGTGATCAAGTGTAACCAATGGACCAGTATTTGTGCGATACTGTAGTTTCATTCACTATGAGATACGTAAATATAAAGGTGCGTTACTTTCAAGCCTCAGCTTTTATTTCCCGGCACCGATGGATATTGTGAAATAGATGTTTCATCTCTAGATACGATTCGTGAAATGTGATTTCTAAGCAGCTTCTATTGACGGTTGAAACAAGTTCAGTAAAATCAATTTGTTTCGACGCATGCCTTTGACAGTTAAAGCTGAAACGGGAGAGGATTGAGAATAAAATGAGATCAAGGTATTTTGGTATTAAATTTTTGTATAGTGGGGTTTAAAATGTGTTTACTAGTTTTATATTACAACCACATTGAAAGATGACTAAATTGTGAATTGACTGAAAATTGGGGGAAAAAAATTGTTTAGTCTACTATCGACCATGTTTCTGCAAACTCAATTTAAATAACGACGAGAATAGAATGGGTTGATAATTCTTGCCATTTCAGATTAATTAAAGTTTCGACATATGATCTATTAACGTATCGCGGTATACTGTCAGTTGAGGAGTACCATTTGTGACAGTTATGACATCGATACTAGATCGGAAAATGATCTGAACTATATTTTGAATATTTAATATTACGAGAATTAACTTTCTTTTCAGATCTAATTAGTATTTTAAACGCATATAACTAGGATACCAAGATACTATGCTAAACTGAAAAAGGTTAAATTGGACATAATAATATGAATTTGATTCACGAATTCATTTCTATTTTTTTTTTGTAGATTTTATTTTTAGCTAGATGTATTTTACTTGCATAATACTTGTGGTGTGTCTGGCCTAAGAATAAATCCCTCCGTCTCATCCCGTGCATGTGGTAAAAGCCGACTAAGGGATTACCCGGACTTGTTGATAAGATTCGTTAGTATATAAGGTTTGTTCTGGCTGCTAGCTTAAGGAATGTGTTATTACTGGAAGAAAGTGTAGCCGAGTCAGTAGTGGGAAGCAATGGCGGCGACGAGCTCACACACTTGTCACGTCTATATTCCCACAATGGTGCAACCCACGATGAAAATAGGGTGCATCCGTATTGATCCCAGAAATTCATCCCATTAGCTAAAAGTAATAATAATTATTCCGGATTCATACCATTCATATTTATTAAATTTTTAGAGTCCGTATTTATCCCACCTAGAAGTACCTACATCTAAAACGAGTGGAAGTAACGTCAGCAAAAAATATGTTATTAAAGATAGGCCCATTGAGGCACTGCGTAACTTTTCGGGCAAAAAGGCGTGTGTCTATGTATGTATGTATAATATACCTACCTATGTACCTCCACGCCACCCGTTTTCAATAAGGCATTACTTGAGCTCAATTATAAACATTGGAATATTTTCACATATCTTTCACATCAATTCTAGTTTTGTTACTCCATAAATCATCACTGTCGAAAGCAGAATGCGAGAGAGGGTGAACTAGCAAAATAGCTCAGTTTCCGTTTGGCAACGTACCCCTTTGACCTCGATCGAATAGGGATGTCTAAAATATAATTTTATATTGATAAATCGTACTATCGATACTTTCCAACACTCAGGCATAGTGGCATGGATCAGATCACGGGACATCAGCGCGCTTTTTGTGTAAGCGCCTTTCATAAAAATAACTGTTCTTACGTGGCTGTGCGCGCCGTTTGTTTCGCTGTGAGCAACATAAACTTTACTATCGTAAATTTAACTTAACATATATACATACATTGGTATAACAGGAATTACACTAGGTGATGAGCAGCAGCATTTACTTGAGAACTTAACACCTATGCTCAATAAACACCAAGCGCCTGCCAAGCGTGGTGATAAATCACCCCATTGCATTCAATGGGGAAGCCTTGCTCAGCAGTGGACATCTGACGGTGGATGATGATGATGATGATGATGATGATGATGACATACATAGATACACGCCTGTTTCAGAGGTAAGCAGAGCCTCAAATGGCCTCTTTTCAACTTGGATCGCCCCATCAGTCAATATACGTGTCAAGTGGTGAGCTCACCACCGCGATTGCTTTCCTAACCCGGTTATAACGCTTTCTTCTAGCAATAACACACTACTAAGTAAGTGAACCCAGAACAAATGTTATATCTAGGTACTCAAATTGCCTAACAAATCTTTTTTGGATCTATTTGAAGATACCGGATCAACATTCAAACCACGTGGCAGGTTACTTTCTTTTATTGACTAAGCTGACGTGTAATGAAGGCTAAACTGAAGCTTTCCTACATCTGCCACTGATTCAAAGTCAAATAGTATGTTATATTCATTGAAATAGAAATCTAATCTAGTAAATTAATTTGAATTACAGTATTAAACTGGGTGAATTTTAACCAGTTTACCCTACTCCTCGCCACCAAGCCTCAGAAACTCCGAATCAGCCAAGAATCAGGCAATATACACATCGCTTGACGGATCAGCCAATAAACCTAGCGTGCGAAACTTTTTAATGATCCTTCTTATTACTTTGGATCTCTTGCTTGGTGGCCACCCATCAGATGTATAAAATAATAGCAATCGCCTGCAGTTTCACCCGCGATATCATCCCGAGGGCACTGAGTTTCGGGATAAAAAGTAGTCTTATGTTTTAATCAAGATTTTTACCAAGGGTTTGTACCATATTACAGCAATATTGTCTTTTTGGGCATGCGCACGACAAACATCCATACAAATAGACAGAACGTTTCACTAGGGATAGTCTTCTAAGAAAACATTTGTATCTAATTCACGGTTTGAAGATTCATCGAACCTTATGGAGTTGAATAATTGATTTATTTGTATGGCCTTATACAATCGCAGAAGACATCGCAAGCGTCGCGGCCGAACCTGGATGAGACTGGCACGGGAAAGTAAGGAATGGCACAGGCAAAGAGAGGGCTATACTCAGCAGTGGGTGAAGTCAGGCTATGGATGATGATGTACAATCGCACAAGGAACTAATTATAAACTAATAATAGTTAATAATTATAAACTATAATTTATTTTGTAATTTCTGTATCCATTGGTTAGCGATCTTTCCAAGGGAAACAAGCCCGCTGGTATTTGGTGAGTGTCATTATTTGATGATGTGAGCGACGTCCTGCACTGAGGCTCCACAATTGCAAGCTGAAAAATATTGATTGAGGTGAGTTGAATAATTTGTGTATTGCAAAAATATATTAATTTTATTGTCACTTCGTATCTTAATCATTACAAAACCACAAAATTCTGTCATCCTTAACTGCAAAGTTCGCAATCATGCTTCAAAGATAGAATCGATTGTCGGGTTGATTCGGTTTTGAACCCTGTGAGTGTTCAATTACTGGCAAACGAGTTTTTCATATTCAACAGTTGCAGAGTTAGCCTTAAATTCTGGTGGGGTACGATATATCCTTCGTGCCAGAGTTTTTTTTAACTGCCTCAATGACGGAACAAGCATATGGTGTAGCGGTAACCACTGCCTTTTACAGGGCATTACCAAATAGGTCACATCTACCTAGGACGCATCCTATGTGGCATTGCACTGTACCCTGAGGCACAAAGATAAAAAGTCTCATTTGCTTGTAATTTCACCGGCACCCATACCCTTCAAACCGAAACACAGCAATACGAGCACAACTGTTATATTATCTAGATATAAATAGGTATGGTGGTAGTACTTTTATGCATGAACTCTTTTCACAATAAAGCTTTACTACTAACAAAATATATAGTCTCACAGTAGGTTTATTTGGTTGATATTATGTTGTCTATTCCATGGCGATGACTAGATTGCTTCTCAGCGTCAGTAATTTCAATTTCAAGCAATAAGACAGCCCAATATTTATCTTGAGCCGACACATTACTTTGTGATCCCACAGACTCAAACGTTTTGAGTTTGTTCATCCTTGGTAAATATACCTTGAATCTGTCATTTATCTGCGTCTATCCACAAAATACCTATATACTTTCTGTGCATTTATGAATGGGGTTCAGGCTGAAGGGAGACAAGTTAGGTCATGGCCAGGTAGGAAGTGACATATCTCTCTTTTGCCGCGAAAACATGAGTTTTCTCGCGTATTCGTGGTGGAAGAGAGACATATCGCTTTGCTTGCGAAGTGGTTGGTGTGAGGGCTCCGGCCAACCTCCTAAAAGCCTATGGTTGAAGGCAGCTCAGTGTGGACCCTGTGCTCCCTTTGCGTAGTGGCACATTGCGCCTGTGCCACTTTTGAAGGGAGTGGCTGTGTTTGGCTTTTTGGCCAACTACGGGATGGACCTCTTTGGGCGCCGCGCGATATGGGCACCAGTACGTTCCGTAGGAGATCCCGGAGCCCATCGACACGCGCAGAGGATGGCCACCGGGGTGGTTTTAGTGAGTCCACGTGTCCGTGAACCTCTCATAAACGTATTGCACCCTCAATGTAATACGGTACCTAAGAGTAACTGTTACATTTTTCCACCTCTTCGACAAAAAAAAGGTCTGATATAAGACCGTGCAGTTGTACAACATGTTGTCGCCGTAATAAATGATGCATATCTAAATACTACTGTAAAAAGCTCTACATAGATATACCTATTAAAATAAATAGCTTTTTCTCATACAAGCCTGTGTTTATCAACGTTTATTATGAATGCTATGAAAGTGGACACGCTGCTCTTAATTAGTTTAATCTGGGGCACCTATTCCAAATTAGTTTATGACACGAATTTGAGTCGTATTATTTTATGTTCATGATTTGAGTAGAAAGCTTATCTCAAACTGTTTTATTAGAGTATTAAAATGTGACAAAAATTAGTACCTATATGACAAGCAAGTGGAAGCATGCGGTTTTTGCCGGCGGGATCCAGGTACAATAAAGATATCAATGAGTGAATTGTAGGTATAAAGAAGAGTACCTACATATGAAGAAGTTTAATAGTACATATCTACAGTGACGGAAAAGTTGAGAAGTAATAGGTTAGCGTAGTATGGACATGTTAGCGTAGTATGTGGAGGGAAGAATGTCATGTGACGAGAAAAGTGTTATATATGAATGTGAATGGATATAGAAGTAAGAGGTACACCAAATAAAAGAAGATTTCATCATGTCAATCGTGATATAAAAAGAAAAAGAATGAGTAACGAGATTATGACAGCTGACAGACAGGGATGGAAGAGGAAAACATGTAGTGCCAACCCCATCTATTAGTGGGTTAAAGTCAGACGATCTGTGTGGCGGCGAAGTAGTCGGCTGAGATGCGAGAGATCGCGGGTTCGATTTCCGCTTCGGGACTCATATTTGTATGATCTGCAAATTTTTGTTCCGAGTCTGGGTGTTGTGGTAACATAGTAATCGTAGTTCCTGATACCCACGACACAGGGAATCCACATGAAGCTTGTTCCGTTTTGTTTCACGCAAATGCAATAAGTGGATCAATCGAGTTATGTATAATACAACTTTTGCTTCCCAACTTCTAAAAATATACAAGTTCTTTAGAAAAATTTGACAAAAAAACAACATTTAGAACCGTACTAATTACTTCCATGAAGGGGCCCTGGTTCATTTATTTTTGACCTGGGTCAGCGGTTGCCCACCTCATTTGGTAGGTACATGGATAGATTATAATCTGGATTGCACTATAGGCTACTATTTAATCTTGTATAACACGTGCAAATACTATTAGGTAAATACTAGTACTAGCACTAAATAAATAAGCAGATAAATCTCAAACACTGTCGCTCGCAATCAGTCAACACGAAAGGCAATTGGAAAACATTACCCAAAATGAGTGTTGATCGGGAATCATGTAGCCAGAATGCGACGGAATCACCAAATATTGTCCGCAGCAGCAACCGAACAACATGTTGAGCCTCTGATAACAAATACTGGACAAACGGTCGGCTGTTTGCCAACGCGACACTGCGAATTGTAAATTCGGGGTGATATTCTGGAGCAATCTGAGGGATCATGGTCAATACGTATAACTCAGTGGAGTTTTTCCTTGAAATCTCTGCAAGGAATTATTTTCAAAGCCGAAGTTTACATTAATTGTTAAAAAGTAACAGCCACAGATCGAGTTAATAACGAAATTCAATTGTTCCTAATGTTCTGGGTAATTTTATTGATGAACTAGCCTGCGACGCGTGGTCGTGATGTCGGGATAACAAACAGCCCCCTCCACCTCTCTAGTCCTCTCCTCCCCCCTTCTCACTATCCATCTACATTCGATATACCATCAAAACCGATACACAGTGCAAGCGTAGTCGCGGGCGGAAGCTAATAAAAAATAGCATTAATAATAGCACTCAGCGATAGTATGAATTCCTGTGAGTGAAAACGGTTTTTGGAATAGGATCATTAGTTCCAGAAATTACCCCACAGACAACACCGCTGGATAATAAATATTTTACGAGTACATGATTCATGGTGTATGGTATAATTTACCTTTCATTAAAATTCGTAGTGTGATAATTTTTCAAAGATACGGACAGATAGATAGACCGACGGAGAAAAATGAATAAAAATGCTGTTTTGGCCTATACAAAGAGAGTATAACAAAATAAAAAAATTTAAAAAGGGTTATTTTACAAATTCGGCCTTTTACATTTTTATTATGGTACAGAGAAATTAAAGAATTCAAAGAGTTCCCTTAGAATAACCAGAACAATTCTGTAAAACATGAAAATAGGTAGGTTTGTTAAACAAACTCTTCTTGTTTATCTCTCCGTAATCAGTATAAAACCGATACTTTGCCAACGGATGTTGTTATTATACAAAATTTGGAGCGAATAGAAGTAAAATCATAAAAACATGCTCCAAAGCAGAGGAAAGTTTCTTGTAAGCGATTGGTTTTAGTCCTGTTTTCCAACGAGTAGAATTCAGGACTAATCGATTCTGTAACGACCCGCTCTGGGGAAAAACAAGCATGTTTTGGACTAAAACTGAAAATTGTAAAACGTTAAATTTAAATATGTTCGAAGCCTATGATTAAATACCATCAATGTGGCCTGTGACCAACACGCTGTGGTATTTGCTTGTGGGGCTTATAAAGGGTGTAGGTATGTACGAGTACTTACCTCCTTTTTCAATCGAAAAGGTAACGTTGCAAATTACCAAATCCACATACATACATACATACATACACACGCCTTTTCCCCGAAGGGGTAGGCAGAGCCACAATAGGCCTCTTTTCACAGTGGGTTGCACCATCGTGGAATATAGACGTGACAAGTGGTGAGCTCATCGCCGCCATTGCTTCCCACGACTGACTCGGCTAACGCTTTCTTCCAGTAATAACACATTCCATAATAAGCTACCAGCCAGGACAAATCTTATACCAACGAATCTTATCAACAAGTCCGGGTAATCCCTTAGTCGGCTTTTACGATATCCACGGGAGGAGACGGAGGGGTCTATTCTTAGGCCGGACACACCAATTTTTGGTAATTAAAAAAAACGAAGTATTTCAGAATAAAAAATACTTTGTATTATTTTCTATTGGAGTTCCGTTTATTTGAGGATATGGTTTTAAATGCATTTTCAAAACCCTTAAAGAAGGTTTCTAAAAGTAAGAAAGTTCGCAGCAGGACACATACAAAACAGTCGTCAATAATCCATTCTCCTGGATGAAGTGAAGTGATTTTGTTTTGACCTAGGGCATCCTAGGGTACCAGATACAACAAGGAGAGGCTATACTCTTTATACATCCTAGGGTACCAGATACAACAAGCAGAGGCTATACTCTTTATACATCCTAGGGTACCAGATACAACAAGGAGAGGCTATACTCTTTATACATCCTAGGGTACCAGATACAACAAGGAGAGGCTATACTCTTTATACATCCTAGGGTACCAGATACAACAAGGAGAGGCTATACTCTTTATACATCCTAGGGTACCAGATACAACAAGGAGAGGCTATACTCTTTATACATCCTAGGGTACCAGATAC
Organism: Operophtera brumata; assembly: GCA_932527175.1. Taxonomy (NCBI): domain Eukaryota; kingdom Metazoa; phylum Arthropoda; class Insecta; order Lepidoptera; family Geometridae; genus Operophtera; species Operophtera brumata. The sequence goes on from OW052228.1 coordinate 28,524,095, forward strand.
AACAAGGAGAGGCTATACTCTTTTACTTTATACCTACAGTTCTGGGCTATTATTACGCAGCCTATAAAGAACGCCTCTTTGTATGAAAAGCTAGGTATCTCGTCAGTCGTTAGCCTAGCTGGATGCCAATTGAACTGGGCCACATGTGAATACGTACCTACATAACCTGAAGTGCTTCCCTGTATGGGATCTTCACCTGATATCCGCGTTTCAAATGATCAATGAAATTTCAGACTATTTCAACCTTACATCCTATCGATTACAAATTGTTCAAAAGCCTATCCAATGTAGTTTGGCTTCTCGTTTAAATGGCATTAGGATAACCTTTGCGGAGCAGTTTCATGGTATAAAATTTCAAAGGGATGAATCAATCATTTTAAGGTAACGCATTCCTTGGGGTGTTATAGAGTAGAATGTATTCTGATAAGAATAGAGGACTTTATTGCAATTATTTGGCTACTGACTACGAGTAATAGGTACTACAAGCTAGTTGACAGACCCAAGACTTCCACGAAGCATTATAATAGTCTAAAACCTTAGAGCATTGCGACCTCCGTTCCGTGTTGCTCGATGTCTAAAACCTTGCCGAGAACGAAGCTGCACAACAGATAAAACCTATTCATCGGGTGGAAAGCGATCCTCACTGCGTCTTCTGGCTCGTGGTATCTAGGTACTCGAAAACCTACATATTCCCTAGCGGTTGTTGGTTTTGCAAACTTAATGGCTAGCCCATTACTCCTTCAACTAGCTCATTCTGGTTGGTTATCCTGGTTCTTCTGAGGATTTCTGTAAGCAGTAAATTTTGCCGGTATGGTACGACATTTAATAAAACAAGTCAATAAGTCTACATTGGAAATATTTTCCCAGGGATACTAACTAACTTCGTGTCACCGGTTCTGTCTTGGCCAACCTGCATTAGGTCAGTGACCAGCTTAAGCTACCTACGGTGAAAAGGGCCTAGTGTAGTGACCAATGGTGAAATAACAAGAGGTGCTTGAAAAGATTCACAGAACAGGAATAAGGTGTTATTAGTATTCGCTAAAATAAGATAAAATCGATAAAAATCATCCATCAAAATGCACGATACATTTTATGTCAAGGTACTAGTGTAGTATTATTTTATCTGTGGTCAAGGTAATAACAGTTATTTGTTGTTTGTTAGCTGCTAAGTTGTTTTATGGCGCGAGTTTTTGTATTGAAACCTGAGCAAGTGAAAGATTCTAGGATTCTAGAATAGTGAGCGTAGCGAGGGTTTCAAACATACAGAATAAATTTGCTGCCGAGCGAAGCACACAATTTTTCACCTTACACAGTGAGCAAAATGCTAATGCTAAAATAAGTAAATTACAGTAGTACTGGCCAGTGCGATTATTTTAAAAATGATGCTGGGTTCGAATTTTAAAAACATTTTCCACGCTAGCGGATAAAAACCACTTTTGCGCGCAGATTTTGAATGATAAACAAAACCTTTCCGAGCTGAATGGCGAATGAACATTTTTTTAAGGTTTTTGGAAGAAACATGTATTCGATTTGTTTTTTTTTTAATATAATTTCGGTTCCACCCCGAAATCATCCCGTACACAGGAAATTATCCAAATCGGTTCAGAAATCTCGGAGTAACCTACCGCGTAGCATTTATTTAAAAAAAAACGCTGAATACCTCCTCCTTAAAACCGTCCAGCATTTTAAATCTTCCAATACTTTTAAGCAATTTCTGGCAAAGTTTTTAGTAACAAAACAGAATACGTGTACAGCAAAGAGCCAGTAAAATATCCCAAAAAGCAAACCAACAAACACAAGTCAGTAAATCAAAGTAAATCCCGCTCCAGGAGCATGGATAAAGGCGGGATCTTCAAAACTCCGTAGATTTAGACTGGGGTATAAACAGAAATTATTTTTCACACTAAGCGATCCGAGGCGTTTGAAATTTCAATTGAAAACCGATTGAAAATAAGTGATTGTGAACAAATAGATTGATGTTGTTTTGACCGTTTGTTTTAAAAACAAATATTATGTTATTTTAACCCAATTTACTTATTTTAGTTTCTATTTTAGCACGTACGTTGTAAAATTATTCCAGAGCCTGTTCTAGGCATAGACTCCATTCTTTGAAATAATGCTTTTTGTTCCAACATCCTCACATTAAGGTGATTGCTTTCGCTTGTGGCGAGAAATTCAATTTTTTTCGTGTTTTTTGCTCACCGCAGCTCATCAACACTTCAAATTCAAATTCAAAGTTCTTTATTGCAACATAATGTAAAAAAAAAACAATATAATATGTTACAAAAGGCGGTCTTATCGATGAAAAGATTTCTTCCAGACGACCTGCGAAAGCGATCGCGAAAACTATGTTGCCGGTTATTATATGACCTAGCACACAAGTTTTAATTTAGAGTATCACATAAATATCATTAGTTGGCTATGAATGTGCTTGAAATAAAAAAACACTGTAAAAACCATTGTAGTACAATCGTAGCTAAACTAAACATATTTATGTGAATATATAAATTAAAACTTGTGTGTTAGGTCATATAATTACCGGCAACATAGTTTTCGCTATGTGAAGAAGTGTTGATGAGCTGTGATGAGCAAAAAACACGAAAAAAATTGAATTTTGCACCACAAGCGAAAGAAACCACCTTAACCTTAAAGTAAACCTTACATACGACACTCCATATGATACAAGGTTAATGTTGAAATTGTGATCATGAAACCATGATTATGATAAAACAATAAATTGATATAAATAAATAATAATAAATTGGGAGTTGACTTCAGTCTGGTAGTGATTTGGATCAGGTGAGCTACCATTAGATCGTAAGCAGTGGTCTTCAGGTAGCACAGCTGTTTCATTTTTTTTTTTTATTTTGTACATACGTACTTGTATTTGTTGTATTATTCTTTTTGTAAATAAATGTGTTAGTTGACTAACATAAGCCAATATAAAACCAGTCTATTGTAAATCATCGTGGAGTTCCGCTCTCCATCATTACATCAACTCGTCACAGTAATTTTGCATCATCTTCGGAGTTTGAGAGGTGTGCAAAATTTAAACTTAATCGGATAACTGAAGCTCGGTCAGAATCGCCTTTTAAGATTTGACGCCACATAAGTACATATATAAACCATAATGCCGTTGAATGTAATTTTTTATGTTCTAACATAAACAAAAATCTATTTCTACATTCTAGTTCTACCTCGTTTTTAACCCCCGACGCAAAAACGACGGGGTGTTATAAGTTTGACGTGTCTGTGTGTCTCTGTGTGTGTGTCTGTCTGTGGCATCGTAGCTCCCGAACGGATGAACCTATTTAGTTTATTTTTTGTTTGAAATGTGAATTTGTCGGGTTCTTAGCTATTTTTGATCAAAATCAGTTCAGCCGTTTCATTGCGTCGAGGTTTTTTTTTATTTTTACAAAATTAATTACTTTTATTCTATTCGTTAGAACGAATGTTTTTGAATTCCGTCACACTATCTAACGTGGTTAGCAAAATCGTATCATATTATAGTTTGTAAACCAATAACCCTATTTAATCTCTAAACTAACCACGAGTGGTAAGGGTAACTACTTAGCTTGTTTTAATAATTAAACAGTATCGGTAACTGAACTAGTACTTAAGCATCATTAATTACAAAGGTAAATTTTGAAGTTGTGTCACTATAGTAATTTAATATTACGTTAATATTATGTGTGTCGATGTGGATTTATCTGTACCTAACTACGCTAATCCCACTAATATGATATGTGTCAAAATTACAATGTTTGTATGTTTGTTTGGTAATCAATCACGCTGAAACGGCTTAACCGATTTCGATGATTCTTTTTATCCTAAAACGCGAGCGAAGCCGCAGAGGACACTAGTGTATAATAAAATTACTAAAGTAGGTAACCTATAGGACTACAACTATAGATTTTATGTTTGTTTCAAGCACCGAAAGTTACGCATACTTCGTAGTCTTAAATAAAATTGCCTAGACAGCCTTTTTTTTTAACTACATGAATAACGGAACAAGTACATTGGCCACCTGATGTCAAGCGTTATCCTCTGCCTTTAACAATACATTACCTCATAGGTCACGTCCACCTAGGACGCGCCCTATGTGGCATTGCACTGCACCTGCCACCCTGAGACAAAGATGAAAAGTCTCATGTGCCTGTAATTTCACAGGCACCCATTCCGTGACTGGCAAAAATAAATATTTTGTTCAAAATTGTTTTTATTCCCCGACGCAAAAGCGACGAGGTGTTATAAGTTTTACGTGTCTGTGTGTCTGTGTGTGTGTCTGACTGTGGCATCGTAGCTTTCGAACGGATGAAATTATTTAGATTTTTTTTTGTTTGAAAGGTGAATTTGTCGGGAGTGTTCTTAGCTATGTTTGATCAAAATCGGTTTAGCCGTTTCATTGCGATGAGGGTTTTTTAAATTTTTACAAAATTAATTACTTGTTTCCTAGAGATGAGAACTTCCTAGATCGATTTTTCGACCCCAAACCCCCTTGTAACAAATTTTATCGAAATCATTAGAGCTAATTTCGAAAACGTGAAAATGTATATAAATATTGCTTGTAAAACAGTAAAGGATATCCTTGATTTCAGAAAATGAAGTATCAAACCATTCTTGTATGATTTTGATAAAATTGTAGGTACTATTTTCCCGGAGTGGCAAGACTACCTTCTTTCGATTAATAAAACTGTGTAAGTAGGTACTGCGGCTATTATTCTTAGAAGATTTCAGTGGCTTCCCTTCTTGAGTTAATGAAGGAATTCCGTTTTATTACGCTGAAGTGCTCCTTGCATCAAACTTACCCATAAAATACTGAGAAATCTTAAACGCGAATAATAAAAACTATGAGCTAGAAGAAAGAAGATAGAAGAAGAAGATACGTACATTTGATACGAGTAGGTTCTTCAAAGTACATCACCATCATCATCAGTAGTTAGACGTCCACTGCTGGACGAGGCCTCCCCTATAGAGGGGGGGCTTTGTCTAATCACCACGCTTGGCAGGCGGATTGGTGAACGCAGTATTAGTGTTGAGTCAACTATTATTTATTCTGTGGTTGAGTACTCAAGTGGATGCTGCTGCCTATCCCTTGGTGTACCTAATCGTGTTAAATTTTTGGAGTCGTTGCCTAGACCAGAAGAAACACGGTTGGTGAAACTTTTCACAATAGCTTTATTTTTTGAAATCCTCCTAAAGCCCATTTTATATCTCTCCTTCGGTTAGAGAAAATATTAAGTGTAATTTTTTATACTATTCAGTAGGTAATCACATTACTTAGGTTATATGTAGATAATTTATTTTGTATATTTGCTACTTTAGAAGGAAAACGAAGTTTTACCATTTGTCGCTTACGTCAGTTACTTCCGAGCTGAAGAAATCTATACCTCATCTCTTCCCGGGTTCAAGTGAGCAATAGCGCTGTCACTTTCTTGTTTTCTAGCTAGACTCCGCCCATTTGGTATTTTAACATATCACCTTAATCGGCTTTTACGACATCCGAAAATAGCACCTGAGCAAAACCCGACACTAATACCAAATACCTATACCTGTTCGGTAAAAACTCTCACTACTAAATTATTTTTATCCGACTTCAAAAATAGGACGGAGTTATATGTTTTTAAATCACCAACTCATGGTGCGTTACATAGGTATAGATAGAGCAACACGAAATGGAGCTCAGTTGAAAATTCTATATGTTGTCTCCCCGGTGAGGAGGCCATCGTGCTCTAAGCATAAATAGAAAAGTTAATAGAAACCCAACCACAAATTGAAACCACTGGTCGTAACCGCAACCTATTTTCTCATCTGGCTCCGCTAATAAACTGCAAGCGAACTAAATTCATAACAAACTTTATGAAGCTCAGATGTAAAGACGAACGAGGCTTGGGGGAAATAACAAAGGAATGAGAAGATACGACCACCTAAATCAACCCCTGTAGACAAACAAACATCGAAAACAAAAACCCTCATCAAAAAGTTAATTTTATAAAATTTCAAGACCCTCGACTAAACGTATTCAGGGTTCCAACATCAGTTTTCATACAAGTAATTAATTTTGTAAAAATTAAAAAACCCTCAACGCAAAGAAACGGCTGTACCGATTTTGATCAAACATAGCTAAGAACACTCCAGACAAATTCACCTTTCAAACAAAACAAAAAACTAAATCGGTTCATCCGTTCGGGAGCAACGAGGCGACAGACAACACACACACACAGACACGACAAACTTATAACACCACGTCTTTTTTGCGTCGGGGGTTAAAAACTGCATTGAAATCAAAGCATCTTGTTTTTTTTTTTTTTTTTTTTAACATTGATAGACCTTTGTTTGACCACGATCTCACCTGTTGGTAAGTGACGATGTGGCCGAAGATTCTAGATCCTGTTTATCGTGTGCTGGTGTGAGGCCGTGGTGTGTCCGGCCTAAGAATAGAACCCTCCGGCTCCTCCCGTGGATGTCGTAAAAGCCGACTAAGGGATTACCCAAACTTGTTAGTGAGATTCGTTGGTATAAGGTTTATCCTGGCTGCTAGCTTATTGTAGAATGTGTTATTACTGGAAGAAAGCGTTAGCAGAGTCAGTAGTGGGAAGCAATGGCGGCGATGAGCTCACCACTATATTCAAACACTACAATATATTCTCACCACTATGAGCTACGTCTATATTCCACGATGGTGCAACCCAATGTGAAAACAGACCCATTGAGGCTCTGCCTACCCCTTCGGGGAAACGTGTGGTGTATTGATGTATGTATGGTCAGTCATAGATAGATAGATAGATTAACTCTTTATTGTACATTCACAATTAAATAACACACAGAAATACAAAACTTAAAAAGGATCTTAGACCAAATTATGTAAAACGCTACAAAAAATATTTTGTTTTTATGAGTCTGCAAGCCGACTGAAAGCTTTTGTGAAAGTAACAACCCTATTTTTAATCAAAGGCTCCCTGTGATTAGTGATCCGACTGGTTTGCCGCCACCATACCACCGCCGGCCACTGCGCCGCCACTGCGCTTTTATTGGACACGAAAAAAGGCTATTTACATTTTAGAATGCTGCAAATCTGGATAAATACTAGTGGACCCAAGCAACATACCAAAACAGCAAGTTTACCGCAATTATTGCAATTTCAGCGTTTTTTTTTGTACGATTTGGCTGGCCTAGTAGGAATTATGATGAAGTTTTTTTTTTTTTTTTTTTTTATTCTACTGGAATGGCGGAGCAAGCAGATGGCCCACCTGATGTTAAGCGGTAACCTCTGCCTATGAACAGTGCATTACCTCATAGGTCACGTCCACCTAGGACGCGCCCTATGTGGCATTGCACTGCGCCCGCCACCCTGAGACATAAAGATGAAAAGTCTCATGTGCCTGTAATTTCACCGGCACCCTTACCCTTCAAACCGGAACACAGCAATGCGAGCACTACTGCTTTGCGGTAGAAATAGGTACGGTGGTAGTACTTCCCCGGACGAACTCTTTCACAAAAAAGCTCTACTACTACTAAAAAAGATTAACGTACACACGTCGGCTTATACCTAATCCTATTCTAAATTAGTATTTTGATTGGATGATGACAAACTCTGAGCGTGGAGGGCGAGAAATACGGGTTCGATTCCGACTGCGACACATATGCACATATTTCGTTTTCTATACTGTAAACTTTGTTTGCTTGTTTTTATAAGTATAAAAAATTAATAATAATGTATACAGGTAGATATTTTTTGCTTGACTTTTGCTGACCAAACTTCTTTGAAAAATCCTTAATGGATCCATCAGGAACAAAAAACTAATTAAAATAATCATTTTAATTATGATCCATTGGAGACAGGATCGATCACGAACATACAACAAGTCTGTGAAAACAGATTTTCCATGTGTCAACTTTGGTGGAAGAAAGTCGTTCGACAAAATCGAGTCTAACCCTGAAATTTAAACTTTGCCTACACAAAGGGTTGCCAGTTAAAGCACCAAAAACGGCCGAAATTCATTCACACAAGCGTAATCAGTAATGTCTGATCAAATGTTTGTTCAATATGTCTTATATCACCCAAAAAACCGGGGTTTTTTTTTACCAGGCAATACCTCCCATCCTATCATACAACTGGCTCATACAAACTAAAACGCTCAGGTGTTGCCAAATGTCATTAATATTGATTTGAACAATTTTAATTTTTTATCAATTTCGTAATACACAATGGATCCAAGTGTGGGATCAAGGGCTACTCGTATATTAATGTGTGTGACTGTTAGAATAGATGTTATTTTATAAATACAATAAAACAGAAGGTTTACTGAGAGGAATTTGTATAATTATGTATATTTTACGAAATATTAAATTAAAATGGCACCAGACGTTTTTTTTAATGAAGGTTACAGTTAAGTATTAGCGGAAGTTCTCAAAGTGATATATTAAACAGCTTTTGTTTCTCATCTCCTTTAAATATTAGGGAAATACCAAATGACAAAGCATTCTGCAGTGCCGACAAAGGTGCTTAGAATACTTATTGAGTCACAAAGTCCAAGTCAAAGTCAAAAAGTATTATATTCATTGAAATAACAAGGATCATTTTGAATCGTCTTAAAAAATAAATTTACATTTACTCCTGTTCCAACGCAACCAGACCGAGAAGAATCAAGGAACAAACACGGTCTGTTTTTTTTTTGATGATCCTTCTTACTACTAGGTGGGGAGCGCCTGTCTGTCTGGAGCCACGAGAACAAGTGGAAGCTGATTCAAAGAAAAAAGGAAAACCAACTTAAAAGCCTTACTTAGGTAGGCAGTCAAAAATAAGATGATAGAGAGAATCAGCACATTGTTGCACGCATTCGTCTCCAGACACAAAGGGATGGTTCTAGAATCTGTAACACCGTAGTCTGTACATACAAGTGTATAGACGATTTTGGTTCAGCGAGAACATAGAATGTTTAGCTACAGCCCAATTAGACAAGTTGCAATCAAAGCTTGATAAGTAAACGCTTCATACAGACCAGCGTTGGTTGCTAGCTTGCTTTCAACCAACTCATGCTGAGGCAGAGTCATTTTGTTACTTGAGTTACACCTCGTACCTTCATATCTGTTTCTTCTTAATTTAATACATGTTTCTGTGTAGCTCATGTATACAAATATATATATATATATTCTTTCTTCTTTCTTTTCTTTGTATTTACAAAGACAGACGCCTTTTTCCCCGAAAGGGTAGGCAGACCTCACATGGGCCTCTTTTCACTGTAGGTTGCACCATCGTAGGAAATAGACGTGATAAGTGGTGAGCTCATTGCCGCCATTGCTTCCCACGACTGACTCTGCTAACGCTTTCTACGAGTAATAGCACATTCTTTTAATAAGCTAGCAGCCAGGACAAATCTTATACCAACGAATCTTACAAACAAGTTACGCTAATGTTTCCTTAATCCTATTGTTACTTATGATCATATTTGATGAAAGGTCTCTAAATCTTGTATTATTTAAAACATAGTGGTTTTTATTGAAATTATGTACAGAAAAAATAATACAACTAATACAGGTTAAGAAGTTATGTACATAATTTGAAAAGTATAAATAGAAAACAGGTGAGCTGCCTGAGGACCGTTGAAAAAGATCAAAAGCTAGCTCAAAGAACTTGACCAAATCTCAACCAAATCTTAACTTAATCCAAGCTTTAGCGGATTTAATGGTATTTGGGGATGGGGGAGGGGGATAAGGGGGGGGGTTTCATTCCGACACTACCCGCGCGAGGCGAGTCGCTAGTCTCTAATACGGTCTCTATACTTCAGGTGAGGCCGTGAGCTATATTGTCGGTTTAACAAAAAAACGTTTTATGGATATTATTAACTGTCCATTTTATTGTTTTATACATCAAAGAAAGTTGTCTTTACATAGTCGACCCCGATAATTATATTTCTTGATAACCTAAACCCAACAGGAACTACCCAAAACTAAACATCTTAAAATGAGTGACCAAATTGTACCACAATTGTACACAAATTGAAAGCGACTCCTCAGAAGCCATTAAGATATGAAAATAACTATTATTAAGCCCTTTTGCGTGACTATACTATAGGCCTAGGTCCCACCAACCTACTTTTCACTAGAAACGGGATATTTACCATAATTTTTGACCACCTACCTGTTTTAGATTAGTTAGTTTCCCTTTTTAACCCCCGACGCAAAAACGACGGGGTGTTATTAGGTTGACGTGTCTGTGTGTGTGTTTGTGTGTGTGTGTCTGTCTGTCCCATCGTAGCTCCCGAACGGATGAACCGATTTCGTTTTTTTTTGTTTGAAAGGTGAATTTGTCGCAAGTGTTCTTAGCCATGTTTGATCAAAATCGGTTCAGCCGTTTCATTGCGTTGAGGGTATAACTAATTTAAAAAAAAACATTACTTGTGATTGAGTTACCTTAAACGCGAGATGCCAATGAGGGCATTATACCTAAACATGAGATTGGCATGTCCATTGCAGTTGCGCATCCCGTGACCAATCGTTTGACCGACCATGCACATTAATATGCGGAAGCCGACGCTATGCAAGTGTAAATACACCACTGTTTGATTTAGTGTTTACCGCCTTGTACCTACCTATGTACCTATGTGCCTATGTGCCTATCCGGGACGTGAGCACACTTATTTAGCAAGTGCGCGTGCTTTCATGGTATCAATTTATTTGCAGTTACGCTTTTTCTTTGGATTATTTTAATACAGAAAAATATCACCATACTCCATCCCCAAAGGTGTAGGCAGAGCCTCAATGGGCTTTTTTATACTACTTGAATGACGGAATAAGGAGGTCGCTTAACATCAGATGACCCACCTGATGTTAAGCGGTAACCTCTGCCTATGAACAGTGCATTACCTCATAGGTCACGTCCACCTAGGACGCGCCCCATGTGGCAGTGTTCTGCGCCCGCCACCCTGAGAACTAAAGATGAAAAGTCTCATGTGCCTGTAATTTCAACGGCACCCTTACCCTTCAAACCGGAACACAGCATGTGGGGTACTTATTTTATTATATAGATTTCTATGTTCAGACTTCTGGTGGTGGTAGTGATGATGAAAACACTTTACGATGGAATTACTGATTTAATTAAATAAAGGTTACAAAATGTATTATCTAAACGGCGGTACGAATGCGACTGCCTGTACCGACGGCGCGGGGCGCGGGGCATAGTATATTTGCTAACATTGCATTCTGAGCCCCTACAGTCATCCCCTTCTTAAAAAAATTTTTTTTTACAAACCAAAAAAAATATCATTCATACAATTTAAAAGTATTACAAACGTGCCAAAAGCTTCACAAATGCAGATTACAATGTAGTTGTTTCTCTTACTAAGCATTCGCACGCTAGCTCGCCGTAACGTATCTAATTACGAGCGCTGCGAGTCATAACAAAACAATGGAAAATTTTAGGAATTGTACTTATAATTGAACAGTTCTTACTAACAATTTTGAAACACGTTAGTTATATAAAAAAAAAATGCAATAAAATATGAATAAGAATTTTTCACAATAAAATATATCTTATAACAAAAATTACGTTATACATGTCCATACATGATTAATTGTACATTTAATTCACACATTTTTACTTAACACATTATGTATGTAAAACTAATTTTAAAATACACTCATCACATCACTAAAAAAAACTGTTTCATTTTTACCTGACTCTACTCTAAACTGAATGTTAAAACAAAAGTAAGTAAAATCTACTAAGTAGATCTATGTGTAACTACGACTATTAAAATTATTTACTTTTCTTGTATCTGTATGCAACATTTCCTAAGTTTAAGGGTAGTCGTTACCTGCTATATTAAATTAATCACCGGGACCGTGTGTAACGACGCCAACTAAATTATGTGACTGTGGGCTCAATTCACCCACAGCAAACTTGAGACAAAAAAAATATATGTTGCATTCATAAAGAACAAGTAAATAACTTTCTTATTCTAACACGTTTACACATTTTTTATATTACTTATATTTACGCATACTGGGCTTGTTGCGGCTGTCCGCTTGGCATGGAAGTTGTCTGTTGACCAACTCTGTCCACTTGACTCATTGATATGGCGGAAACCATTTCCTTTCTAGCCCATTTCTTCACTTTCCTATTGCATTTCCGACAAAAAATGCAAATCGAGATTAACACAATGATCACTATCATGGTTGTTATGAAGATGCCGTAAATTTCGACTTTTTCCTCCACTGAGGTTTGTTTTGCGTTATTCGCACCGTCACGTCACGTCACGTGCTAACATTGCATTCTGAGCCCCTACACAGCAATACGAGCACTAACTGCTTTGCTGCAGAAATAGGTATGGTGGTAGTACTTCCCCGGGCGAACTCTTTCACAAAAAAGTTCTACTACTACTACTAAGGCGTATATAAGGGCCTCTTTTCACAGTGGGTTGCACCATCGTGGAATATACCTAGACGTGACAAGGAATTAGCGTATCGCCGGTCAGTTTCCTTATTCGTCAATTTTGCTGATTCAACAGTTTACCTTCTGGTAATTTTCACTAGGTTGACAATTTCGCTAGTGGGTCATTTTCCTAAACCTTCAGTATACTCCTTCGCCAGTTTTGCTAGGCTTCAGTTTCGTAAATTTGCTAGTTTCCGTATGTGCTAATTTAATTATTCGTCAGTTTGGTCAAATGGTCATTTTCCCTAGATAATCAGTTTCTATATTCACTAGTTTCACTAGTTGCCAGGGTCTTATAGTCGTGTTTCGGTGTATCAAAAATACAAGGTGTTTTTTTTTTTTATTTTTTTTTTTACCATCGGTTCGTTTTTTTAGCATTTCGTGACTTTTAGCTGAGTACAAAATTTGTCTTGTATCGCCTTAAAAACAGCTGGGTTCCTAGTTTACTACGAAACCCCAAAATTAGCAAATCATAAACATGACGAGATGGGAAAACTGACAAACTAAACTATCAGATGAACAAGGAAAGTAACGCATTAGGAAAATGACGAAATAGCAAAACTGACAACTTAAGATAATTGAGGAATAAGGAAGTTTGCGAGTCAAGAAACTGCCTTAATAGAGGCTCTGACAATTTAGTGAAACTGGCAAAAAAGGAAAGTGGCGAATTAAGAAACAGTATAATCATTAAACTGTTGAATCAGCAAAATTGACGAATAAGGAAACTGACCGGCGATACGCTAATTCGTGACAAGTGGTGAACTCGTCATTGCTTCCCACGACTAATACTTATGTTATCCTATTTTGTTTCCATTTTAGGTATTTCTGATTAAAAAAAAACATTTCTGACAGATATTAAATAAAAACTGTCATAAAAATTAGATTCAGTAAAGCTAAGACCAAACCAACGCCTTCAGCCCACATCCGCAGTGGCGTGCATGGTGTCGATCCATTATCTTACCATTGATCGCCACCGTGCTCACCACTAAGGACGCGGGCTGAAGGCGTTGGTTTGGCCTTAGCTTAAAGAATTCGTCCTAGAATGGTCGAGCAGACGCACGGCACGGTACTATCCTTACCTCATTAGTAAACACTCTATTCGTAGTAAACGTTTCAGTTCTACCATTATAATGCGAACTGCTAAGGAGTGGAAATACTACCGTCGTCTGTTTTTCCTGAATACTATAATCTGGGTCTCTTCAAGGCTAGATTGAATAGGTGCCTTCTGGTCCTTTGTGCTCAATCATTGGCCACATCGTCACTTTTGGAAAGGTGGGATCGTGCTCAAAGAAAGGTCTATCAATTATTTAAAAAAACCTCTCTTGCGCGAGGCCTCCCGATAACAAAACAATGAGGGGATTTGCCATAATCACCACGCTTGGAGGCGCATAGGATCGCAGTACTCAAGTGGACGCTGCTCTCTCTTAGTCGGCTTTTACGACATCCACGGGAGGGTACAGTGGGGTCTATTCTTAGTCCGGATACGCTACTGCTCAATATACCTACTTCATCAACGAAAAATTTACCAAATGTAAAAACACTTCGAGTGGTATCTCTACTTTACCTCTTTCTCCTTCTTTACTTCTTCTTCTTTCTTTGACGACCTCTGTAGCGTGGTGGGTGAGTAGTCAGATGCGAGAGGTTGCGGGTTCGATTCCCGCGGGACAAATGTTTGTATGATCTGCGATTATTTTTCCCATGACACAGTTTATCACGATAAGGTATATATGTGACTGTTGGGCACAACGTTATGTTTTTTTTAAACTTTGATTGACCCTCTCTTGACCGCAATCTCACCTGTTGGTAAGTGACGATGCAGCCGACGTTGGAGCAAGAAGGTCTAGAAGGCACCTATTCACTCTAGCCTTAAAGATACCCACAGATATAGTTTATTTATTTATAACGGATTATATTAGCCCATATTAGTAGTAGTAGAGTTTTTTCTGAAAGAGTTCGTCCGAGGAAGTACTACCACCATACCTACTTCTGCCGCAAAGCACTTGTGCTCGCATTGCTGTGTTCCGGTTTGAAGGGTAAGGATGCCGGTGAAATTGCAGGTACATGATACTTTTCATCTTTATGTCTCAGAGTGGCAGGCGCAGTGCAATGCCACATAGGGTGCGTCCTATAGGTGGATATGACCTTATGAGGTAATGCACTGTTCATAGGCAGAGGGTACCTCTTAACATCAGGTGGGCCATCTGCTTGATCCGTCACTCCAAGTGGTATAAAAAAATTAGTTTATTGTGTTTATTTTGAGTGATTTATCTTTAATACACATTTAATATAAAAACTGCTCATTACAATTAATGTGAACAGTTAACAGGGTCTATTTCCCTTTGAATCGATCTCTCATTAGAGCTGACACACCGGCCACATTAATATTCAAGCGTCGGAAACGGAATGATGTCGATGCATGTCGGAAATGCAGCGTGATTCAGCGCTCACTGACGTCAAACCTCGCCATTATTATTCAGAAATCACAATTACTCACGTAGAAAGACATAAGCTCCTATGGGATTAGCCAAAAAAACTGCTATTGTCATCTGCATAACATATTATATATCTTGACACCCGTGTGTCTTTGGGGACATGACATTTTTTCCAAACTGCATGTAAGATTTTTTTATTGAAATAATTGCACTAAAATTGACCAAACTGTTCAACAATTTCATCAAAGAATTGGTTGAACTTACTGCACTCATAAAAAAAACCAAACCGTTGAAGTATTTAAAAATAAATAAATAAATAATACTGGACAGTTCACACAACATTATCTTTACAAACTATTCAAGTATTCTAAAAGTTGAAATGTTTGGGCAAAAATTGCTTAAATATTGGAGTAGACGATCATTTTGAGAGTATCAAAGCTGTCCAAAACTTTTGAAATTAGAACAAGGTAAAGTTTTGGTCAAAAAGTTTCAAGTTTCATCAACTGATATGTCAATCAAGGTTTTATGCACCATATTATATCGTTCCCAGTCTTGCTTGCTACAACGCCAACGGCTCGCTCTGCTCATAAAGTGCAAAGTACCATAAAGCGTGCCCCAGTTTCACAAGCCAATAACACCATATTATAGTATTAGAACAAATATTTCAACCCGTTAATTTGAAGCCTTGTCGGTCAATAAACCAACTACCATAAAGTATAGCCAGCGCGACGCCACCATGCCCAATGCACTGAACATAGATTAAACAACAGTTAGTACGCAAGCTCGGCCACGGATTATATGCTAGTTACTACTAGGCTCAACGCCCTAAGGCCTAAAGCGATTCCGGGTAAGCTAGTCGTTCAATGGAACTACAGGTAATTGTACTCAACTGCACTAAATTATAGGCTAGTAAAATACCTAAAGCAAACAGTATTTATACGTAAATGAGATTTCGATTTGGTTGCACAAGTTTGAATCGTCTATAGCCTGAATTCAATATTAATAAATAAATAAATAATTAATGCTGGACAGTTCACACAACATTATCTAGCCCCAAGCTAAGCAGAGCTTGTGTTATGGGAACTAGACAACTGATATACTTAATACAATATATTACATAGATAGATATTTTTGATTATATATAGAAAATACCCCGAACACCCTGAACAAATATCTGCAGATCGCACAAATACTTGTTTCTAGGCGGGAATCGAACCCGCAACATCCTGCGTCGCAGGCGAACGTTCGCCAGCCGCGCCACAGAGGTCGTCAAAATACACAGCCAATATTACAGCCATTTTCAATATTATTATCCACCTATGATCCAAGATGCCGTGACGCCGTGTCCGGCTTAAGAATATACCACTCTGTCTCCTCCCGTGGATGTCGTGAAAATCGTCTGCGAAAATAAACCAGCACATTCGCAGCATTTCGTGGGGATACGCAGCAGCATCCCCACGAGTACTTATACTTAATACCAATACTTTTAACACCAATCCGCCTGCCAAGCGTAGTGGTTATGGCAAATCCCCCATTGCACTCTACGGGGAAGGCCTCGTCCAGCAGTAGACATCTAAATGATTATGATCCAAGACCAATTAACATGGCAACGTTCTCATACCAATTGTCAAAAAAATTATAGCGACTGATCTTATCACAGACCTTTAATTACACTAAAGATGACGCAAGTGTACCTACTTTGCTTCAGGTGCAATGCACCTATAAGCAAACCTCAAATTAGTTCGCTCTCGGCCGTCTTCGTGATAGCACGTCGCATGTTAATACATAGAAAAATGCCTAATTGCGCCATGGTGAACTGTACTAATTCTACGAAATCAGCTATCTGCGAATGGAGATATTTCGTAGGGTACAAAATTATTCGGCACGCTTGGTTTCATACAAATTTACGTGTTTGCGGTGTCTATCTTGATATATGGCCTGTGGATGTTTTGTATAAAAATTTAAGAAAAAATACTTATGCGTTTAAATTTTACGTTTATTTTTAACCATGGAAAAGGTACATTATTCAACAAGATATTCTTGTAAATGTGTATGAGTTTCGCACGCCTTCAACACACTAGGTTACCTGAACACCAGATTTTTTCAGTCATAATATGGTACATACAATCTTCCTAGATAATCTTCGAACTATTAAAACAAAGATGTGCGTTCGTCGCCGATGGTGATTGATCAGCTATCACTGTTCTCTGTCCGAAGGGATAGGCCTTCGATCAATCACTCTGTCCGCGGGGATATCTTCACACGACACTTGGTTATTTTTGTTATCGTTACAAATGCGAAGAAAAACGGTCTGATGTTAGACGGAATTTAATCATAAAATCAGCATTAGATAAGTACTGAACAAGATAGGTAGGTGATGACATGATAGCGGAGAATAAGACTTCTCAATCGCATTTCCAGTTACCTTATTATGGACGAAAGAAGCACTATCCCACTACACTGGCACTAGTGCACTAGCTTGCTAAAATAATCAGAATTACTCTACTTGAAACTATCACAGTAATGCCCGTAAATAATTGCCAATTTATACTATTTCCTTCCATTAACAGAAATAGTTTAAACTTAGGCTATTGATATGACGGGTCTTAGACACAGATTAGGTAAACAATACTTAAAAAAACAAAGAAAATATTGACCCGTATCTTAAAATTCTTTCATTGACCGAAGGAAGCGGGGGCACGAAGGATGCGACATTTGTATGTATGTATGTTTGTCAGTATGCGTATTTGTTCGGCGATAACTGCAGAACCGTTGATCCATTCTTAATGAAAATTGGTAGCTAGGTAGGTAACGTTTTTATCTTTTTAAAGTTCGAACACGAGCTTGATCATTCGTGGTTTTGTCAAGAGTAACAATGCCTATATTGTAGATATTGGGTAGGTACTTACTTAATTCGTGGGTGCGGTGGCTCATCTGAAACCTACCTAATATGTAGTTAGGTTCCTATTCAGGGTGGGTTCGATTTCCTGGGTCTATCTGCCCGCCCGCGACATGGAGACGGGTTTAAATAGTTAGATAAAGTAGAAATGATATAAATTATTTTATAAAAACGGGAAATTTTTGCGTACCGTTATATCGATGTAAGCACCGACATAGTTTCGCCCCGTTTCGAGAGTCTTTTTCGGTACGTGAAAATTTCCCGTTTTTATAAAATAATTGATATGATTCACGAAAGTTTTTATAGAAATAATATAATTAATATTTACAGAAGGATGGAACACTTGGAACAGATACTTTACATTTACAGTAGGGCGCGCGTACACTGCTCGCAGGGGCAGCGTGGCGATCCGGAAGTCGCCTTGCGCAGGAGGGACGCAGGCGAACAGGCCTCGCCAAGTCTTTAGGTATGAAAGGAGCATCGTCAGGACTGCCTCAGGTCGAAGAGACAGAAGTACATGCACTGTGCAACCACAAAATAACCCTAAACCAAACGGCTCTCCGGAAGCTGCTTGTATTCTGCACTAACATCGACGCACTCTACGAAACTTGAACATTGTTACAGGTCTCACAACGAGTTATGAGCTGACAATAATGCGCTACCTTCAATGCGCAGTAGTAATTTTTTGGGTCTGTATACCGAATGCGCGAATGTATATGTGTGTAATGTGTTTCGCCAAGCGCTCATAGCTCGTTTCGCGACCTATACTTCAATACTATATCCTGATGCGTCACTTAAAGGAGCTGGGCTGGCTAACAGGTGAACAATAAAATCCACAGCGAGATGTAACCTAGTTTGAATACCCCCAAAGGGCGGACTCTGAATCCTTTCACCATACTCAGTACCAACGTCCAGTTCTAGGAAGAACAACTCGAAGCAGAGACACTAGAGAAAAAGAAGATAAATATGTATACAAAAATCACTAGATACCACTTAGGAAGCAGTCAACAGTCGTTCGTTCTAGAAACAGAATTGTTATATCGGTACACTTTATCATTCAAAAAGCGAGGAGTTGTGCTAGTTTACAAAAGAGTGCTTTTAGTGTCGTCTCAACGGCACTAGAATAGGTATTTGCCTCTTAAATTGAGGACAAACGATGCAACTGGGAAATCTGTTCCGTTTTAAAAGTGGAAAGGATTCTTAAAAGTTTAATGTCGTTATTGGACGTGCCAAGTTTTTGTTGTTTTACACGACTTAATAATGAATTTGATTATGACGTAAATCTTGGGCGAGGGTCTTGGTTTTAACTACTGTAATAAGCTCTACTTAATCAAGGATGGAGTTTTTTACGATATTGTTAGAGGTTTTTTTACGTGTTACATTTATGATATTTTGACTGCCTCTAGTGCAAGCTTTATCCCTCTTTTCTCATCATTGTCATCAGCCGTTAGACGACGACTGCTGGTCATAGAATGTCACGATGAATGGTCTTGAGCCGCCTCCATCCATCGACTTCTTGCCAGCGTTAAATGTCTTTCGAGTGGGCATAGAGCAAGAGTCACCAATAGTAGATCCAGCTTGGGCCAATTTTCAGCCGCGGTGAAAATAAGACTGGAATAGTAGTGAGCCTCTTATTTATGTATTGACGGGGCAAGCGAAGTCCTTGCAACAACTGTCAAAATTTGCTTTCTTCTTTCCGGATGCATGTAGGTTTGTTAATATTCGCATACAGGTCGTATTGTTCAACTAATTTTGGTGAAACTACAATACTACGATACAGGTTCTCCAATTTCATAGTGTTTTTTGTTGTCGGCGATCTGTTTTTTTTTTAACTACGATTATGACGGAACAAGCAGATGGCCCATCTGATGTTAAGCGGTAACCTCTGCCTTTAAAAATGCATTACTACGTAGGTCATGTCCAACTAGGACGCACCCTATGCGGCATTGCACTGTGCCCGCCACCCTGAGACATTAAGATGAAAAGTCTCATGTGCCTGTAATTTCACCGGCACCCATTCCCTTCAAACCGGAACACAGGAATGCGAACTACTACTGCTTTGCGGAAGAAATAGGTATAGAGGTAGTACTTCCCCGGACGAACTCATTCACAAAAAAGCTCTAATACTACTTAAGGCGATATGTTAAAATACCGAATGGGCGGAGTCTAGCCAGAAAACAATAGCTGTAAGACAGTGAAAGCGCTATCGCTCACTTGAACCCGGGAAAAGGTGAGGTATAGATTTTTGCCACTCGGAAGTAACTGACGTAAGCGACAAATGATAAAACTTCGTTTAGCTTCTAAAGTAGCAAATATAAAAATAAATTATCTATAATTAATGTAAGTAATGTGATTACCTGCTGAATAATATAAAAAAATATGCTTAATACTTTCTCTAGTCGAAGGAGGGACCTAAAAAGGGCTTTAGAAGAGCCAATTTCAAAAAATAAAGCTATCGAGAAAAGTTTCGCGAATCGTGTTTCTAGTCTATAATTTATTTAGATTACATCCTCAAGTAATTACTGTATTAACATCAAGTTTGTAACCTTTACTGATAATGAGTGAGCATGAAACGAAACGACTCCAAAATTTTAACATAGCGTCTTAATTGGATTGGAGGGGTATTTCCCCCAAAACGTTGGGAAGCTTGCTTCGGTGCCATTTACTGGCCGATTTTGATTGACAGTAACATTCAGCAGGTAACATGTGGCACATGGTATTCACAAGAGAAGTTTATACACAGCAGAGAAGGCGGTCTGTAATCTCACGTTGAGGACACAAAACGTGGTTATTGCGTTCCCATCAAACTTAAAAACGTCTCTAACGAAGTTCATTACCAGAACGATTTTTTAAGGGAATCCAAATTATTCCTATAACGCTGTAAGTACACTCCCAAACAGGGTTGCCAACCATACTGTAAAATAACGTAAACTATGTTATTTTGCTTCCTCATAGTCTATAACTTTTGAATTTAAATAAAGTATCGTAAATAATTTATTTCGAGTATTATGCGTGGAACGTAACGGAATATACCTGTTGACTGTTTATACGTGGTCTCAGAACGAATGAGAGTTGAATGCCAAACGTGCACATAAATATGTTTTTGGTTAAAATGCATTTGAATAATTTGTTAAAAGTACTTTATTTTTGTTACTAAATTGTTTTTTTTACCAGTCAGTGAGAGAGTACGTGTACTTACGTTAATGTCCTGAAACAAATTGCCAACCCTACTCCCAACTCTTCTACAGAGCTGCGATAAAAGCAAAAGAATGATAATGATCAGAGCTCAAATAAATACGGTTCTTTTTGTAGATGAGAAATTATGATGAACTCTCCAGACGCCCCATTAAATAGCTCTGCGGGTACAAAAATGTACGTCTAATTACGGACAGCCAGCGGAAAAACTGTTACAAATTTTTAAAGTCTTTCCGCTGCTGTAGTAATTTTCAGGCAAAGTCAAAAGTGTTTTATTGATTGAAAACACAACGTGATTGTGAATTGTCATAAATCTAGGTGAATTCACACCTTTTAAATAAAATAAGTTTTTTGTGCGAAATACTTTTTTCAATACAAGCTTTTATATTAGTGATCGTTAACATGTGCTGATCAAAATGAGCCTAAACACGGCCAGTCTACTATTATCCATCGCGGAGTTCCGTTGTCCACCTTCCGTCTCCATCATCAGATCAGCTCGTTGTCACCATTATATTGTATTGTCATCGGAACTTGACAGGTATCCCAAATTCCAGCTCAATCGGTTGAGGATGACTGCTTTAAAATTCAGTTGCGAAATTCCACCCGAATTCCACCAAGACAAACGTAATTATGTATACATTGCAAGTTAATAAAAGTTTGTAAAATTATCGGTATGCATTCAAATACTAGTCTCACGACGCTGTGGTCATCTTTAGTCGTAGTGTAGTCAGAAGTAGTTCCAAACAAAATATTGGCACATACACATTAAAGTAGCAAACTTTGCAAACATTTTTGCTTATTGACATTTTGCAAACCCATAGCCACCAAGCGAAATGTCTTATTACCAGAGTTTATATTGAAAATAGATAGTAAACATAAATACCATCTATCTATAATAGTTATTTGTTTTGTGTTAACCCACACTTAAGAGAAATACTTTGATTCATATTAAGATATAATAACGATTAAATTAGATTCATATTAGGTATATACCTAGTCTAGTAATTATATCTAGTCTAGTAATTGTGGCTTCTTCAAAACGGTTAGCATTAAGAAAGGATTTAGATAGAGCAAAAAATAAGTCTAAATACACACATCAACACGGTCTAGGGATATTTTTAAAAAAGCGAATTACTATCAATGTGTTAATTATTTATATGACATGTATATATTTAAAAGATACGTTATATTATTCTACCATTTTTTAATAATGGTTAAGGTACTTCGATTAAAATTTCAGGATTTTATGGAAAAAAAATGAAGCATAGACGGAAACCGTATATGAATTAACTTTTAATTTATGAGTAAAAACTGAAAAAAATAGAAAAATCATTTAATTTGTGTTTATAAACTTGAAGAAAGCGCCCATGATGTTCATAACACATCGGCAACAATTCGGCATGCTCAGAACAAGGTTGTCAATGTCTTGCTGCGGAATATTGTCCATGTCCATGTCCTTCTAAGGTGCGCAAAAAGTTGATCTTCTGTAGCCAGATTTTCAGGAGCTTCCTTCTTTGCAGCATATCCCACGCATGCTCAATGGGATTTAGATCTGGCGATTGAGCAGGCCAGTCTAAGGCCCTAACATTGTGTGTATGTAACCAAGCTGCTACCGTTCTCGCCGTGTGTGCCCGGGCATTGTCGTGCATGAGCAGGAAATTTTGCCCCATTTGTGTTCTGTGGGGCACGATTACGGGCCCCAGCACCTGTTGGACGTATCGTTCTGCCGTCATATTGCCCCGCACCCAAACGAGATCCGTCCGTCCTCCAAGACGAATTCCTGCCCAAACCATAATTGTTCCTCCTTGGTATGGGTGAACTTCCTGAGGGTTCTGAAGACGGCTCCATCGTCCAGGAACTCGCCAAACACGCGTCCTTCGTGAATCTGGATGGAAACCGAACCTGGATTCATCCGTGAACAGCACATTGGACCATTGCTCACGGCTCCACTCCACGTGGTTCCGAACCCATTCTAATCTTCGTCCACGATTGCCTCTCCGTAAAGGTGGGACCCGGAGTGGTCTATGAGAGCGTAGATTGCTTTCATGCAGTCGCCTTCTTACAGTTTGGCCACTCACTAGCACTTGGTGTTCCACTCGCAGCCTTTGGCCCAATTGAGTCGCCGTTGCATTTGGTTGAGCTCGCGCAGTAATTTGCAAAAATAGGTCTTGTCTGGGGGTAGTGATGCGACTTGGCCCCCGGTGCCTCTCCGCTACTTCACCTGTGGCACGATAGCGTGTCCACAATCTTGAAATTTAATTTTGGTGGGTCCCTATGGCCTCAGCAACATTACGCTGAACAGACCCAGCTTCCAGCATTCCCACAGCTCGTAACATCTCCGCCCTCGTCAAATGTTGGCGTTGCATGGCTACAATACCTCAATTTTAACTTTATCTTTCGTTTAAAAATGAAAAAAAAAAACTGTAACTAAACGTAATTCGTATTGTTTTCTAAATTTAGCACAATGAAAATTCCCTCTCCTACACATCATCACATTTTTATGCCACCGAAACAAAAGAATTTTCAAAATTTGGAATTTGGAATTAGTCTGAGAAAAATTACAAACTAATCGGTGTATAAAAGATTCCAATGCGGCCAGTACTTTTCGAGTTATTTAATTGAGTATAAAATATGCCTAGACCGTGTTGATGAGTGTATATTTGGAAAGTAATTAACAAGCATAGAAATAAGACAGAAGTAGAACTTAATGACAATTTTGTTTTGAAATTGAGTAACAAAATTATTGACGATGCGCAAAAAATTGCTGACATCTTTTCTGTCCAATATGATATTGAACTAGATAATTTTGATGACAATGAAAATGAAAATCGTGGAGAGATTATACAGACAGGGTAATGAATGACATGGAATTTATGACAACTAATAGAAATGAAATAAGAATTATTGTAAAAAGGATGGAAGTGAAGAAATCGTATGGTTATGATGAAATCCCAATATCTATAATAAAGGACAACATTGATTTATTAGCCACTAGCCATCTTTCTTAACAATTATCTAGAATTAAACATATTTCCAGATCAACTTAAAATAGCCAGAGTTATTCCTATAAATAAGAAAGGGAAAGGAGTGACCCAAAAAGTTAAAGACCTTAGTTTAAGATCTCTTTACTGCCTATAATTTCTAAGATATTTGAAAAACTCATTAGAGACAGATTAGTATTGCATTTAAATTCATACAATATTATTAATAAACGCCAGTTTGGCTATCAAATGAATGTGGGCACTATTGATGCTATCGACACTTTGGTAAGCGATGTTTTAATTAATATGAACAAGCATATGAAGGTGGCATGCTTATTCCTGGATCTCTCTGCTGCTTTTAATAAGATTGATCATAAAATACTACTTGATAAACTAGAGCATTACGGTGTAAGACGGAATGTGCTAAGCCTTATGAAATCATACCTTAGCAATAGAAAGCAATTTGTAGAAATTAGAAGTGTTGTAAACAGACAAGCAAACCTACGAAGGTTACCTCAAGGCTCTATATTAGGGCCCATATTTTTTGTGCTGTTCTTGAATGACCTTATAAATTTCATTACTATCACTGTTCGGATTATTGGGGTGGTGGTCTATGCTGATGACACTAATGCGGTAATTCCAGCAAATAATCTTCACGAACTCAAAATAAAAATTGACACTACGCTTTTAGCATTTAATAGATGGTTCGAGGTTAATAAACTAAATCTTATTATTAATAAAACAAATGCCATGCTTTTTAAAACAACTGCTCGCAACAACGCTGCAGTTGATATATTTTGCAAAGATGTAAAGGATGATTTTTCAAATAGCGTTAAATTCCTGGGTGTCCATATAGACGAATACTAAAACTGGATGAAAGAACTGGAGGGGATTGAAGACTCAATAAGTTCAGCCTGTTATGCCTTAAGAAGTCTTCGAGAGGAGGTAAAAGTAGATTAACTCAAATTAGTGTATTTTGCGCTTGTTGAATCAAAACTTAGATACAGTATTAAATTCTGGGGTGGAAGCTATGCGTATAACATGAATAAGGCTTTCATAATACAAAAGCGTGCCATTCGTACTATAGTAAGAATACCACAGTGGGAGTCGTGTAGAGAGCATTTTGTGCAACTAAGCATATTAACAGTTCCTAGTCTGTATATTTTAGTGGTATTAGTTGATGTTGTCAAGCACCCGTATAGGTTCGAAACAACGGAGCAAAGACTAGCCAGGCTCGCTACGATGCGAAAAGATATCGCGATGTCATATTGTCCAGGGCTTAATAACGTTAAACATTGTTGCAGATACCAGGCTGTTAGGCTATTTAACGCTTTACCGATTGACATGAAAACTATAAATAGTCCGAATATATACAAAACAAAACTAAAAAAACTTTTGTTGAAAGGGTGTTTCTACTCTGTGGACGATTTCATGAAATGTGATTAATGTGATATGTAGTTTAGTAGTTATCTAATGTTTATTTGTTTTCGTTATTTTTCGTTGTGTTTTTTTTTTTTAATTCTCTAATTTGTATGTGTTAATATTGTGTAATGCGTATAAATTACAAATTTGTTTTCAAACACGATTTAAATAATTGTTAATGAAATAAATAACTGAAACTGAAACTGAAAACTGTCTGAGTCAAAAATACGCTAGGCCTCACTATCATGAGTCTAGCTCTCGACATTCAAGTCTGGATGACTCTAAAACTCCAATATACTTTTTTTAAACATTTATAATTTTATTTATTTGGGTAATCTGTGGCTGTAGTAATCTTCAACTACTTTTGATGCTAACTGTACATACCTCCCGCGTCCTGTTCTTTGTGAAAGAACGTCATATCCTTATCTAAATAGCGGTAAAAAAAATTGTGCCGTGTTTATTTTGTTTTTATGTAAATTGAAATTTTTAAGGTTGCATAAAAACTAATTTCTCTATTAAAATATTGCTGGGATGCTCGAGCTTTTAAAGTACCATATATTTGCAACGCTATATATAATTGATAAACATTTAGGTCTCAAAAGCACATCATGACTTTCCGAACTGTTTTTCATCCAAAACAGCCTATTTTTATTTTTTACAAGATTTTATTTAGGTTCTCGGCGCTGGATTGTGCTGAAAGACATACCTGTCAAGTTCCGACGACAATTAGGTACAATATTAAAATAACAGCGAGCTGATCTACTGATGGAGATGGAAGGTGGACGGCACTCCTCGATGGATAATAGTAGACTGGCCGGGTTTGGGCTCATTTTTATCAGCACACCGTTTCGATCACTTATTTCATAAAAGCAATTTTAAAAAGATCTATTCCAATAAAAAACTTGTTATCTTTATACAAGCTCTTAGTAAGTTTCACCTGTCCCGGTGTCTGTAATCAAACCTTACAAGTTAAATTTGACCCACTTCTCGGTGTTCGATTGAGCTGAAATTTGACATACCTGTCAAGTCCCGATACAATCCTATCCTATCCTATCCTATCCTACTATAATATTATAAATGCGAAAGTTTGTGTGTGTGTGAGTGTGTTTGTTACTTCTTCACGCTGAAACAGCTGGATGGATTTGCATGAAATTTGGAATGAAGATAACTGGAATCCCGGAATAACACATAGGCATATTTTTATCCAGATATTCCCACGGGATCGTGACTTATGCGGGTGAAACCTCGGGGCGC
Organism: Operophtera brumata; assembly: GCA_932527175.1. NCBI lineage: Eukaryota > Metazoa > Arthropoda > Insecta > Lepidoptera > Geometridae > Operophtera > Operophtera brumata. Next base: position 28,550,711 of record OW052228.1, read on the forward strand.
TGCTAGTATAATATAAAGGTGACTGCGAGCTTTTTTTTTTTTTTTTACCTAAAATAGGCTTGCGTTTGGCTACATCGCACCTGATGGCAAGTGACGATTAGGCCTATTTAAGCACGCTCGCCTAGAAGATGCCTATTAACTCTTCGTTTGAAGACGCCCAAGTTGTATGATAAAGGGAACAAAGAAGCCGGAAGAGAGTTCCAGGCCTTTGATGTCCGCATGATGAAAGAGTTTGAGAAACGGTTCGTACGCGACGGTGGTATGTCAACAACAAAAGGGTGAAACGCCTCTCCACGTCTGGTCGTCAGGTGGCGGAATGGAGACGAGGGGATCAAATCGTGCAGCTCCTGAGCACACTCACCGAAATGTATGCGGTAGAAAATACACAAACACGCAACTCTTCGACGATGCTCTAAGCTTTGTAACCTTTTCGCAACCAGTGCTTCGTCATTAATTAGTTTTATGGCACGTCGCTCTATTGAGTCCAAAGCAGCAAGCTGATATTTTGCGGAACCATCCCATAGGTGGCTGCAATATTCCATGCATGACCTCACTTGAGCTTGGTACAGCGTCAGTAACTGCTGGGGCGAGAAGTAGTATCTTACCTTAGACAGAATACCAAGCTTTCTGGCCGCAGATTTTGCCTTAGACTCAATAGAGAGACCGAGGTTGAGGTTGGAAGAAATTTGCATGCCGAGTAATTGGATATGGTCACTGTACGGCACCGATACACCACGGAATAGTGGGGCAAGATCAACCGAACTGTTTTTTGCCGAAAAAACACAGGCCTGGGTTTTAGTTGCATTAAACGAGACCAGATTAGCCTCACCCCAACTCGAAACCACTCCAAGAGACTCGCTCGTCTGCCTAACCATATCACCCCTCAGGTCTACTAGCTCAGCACTGATCTGATGATAAAGATTATTTTGATGGAGGGTGGACAACGGCATTCTTAGAATATTAATAGTAGCCTGGCAGTGTTTGGGCTCATTTTAATCAGCTCACGGTTCTGATTACATATTTTACCTTAAGTCATAGTATTATTTTAACTTGCTCATTTTCTCGGCATGAGCTTTTCCTTGTTTGATCTTTATAGGATGATATTAAGAAGGCTTATCGACGAATAAAAATAATTCTTGTGGTTACAATGAATAAGAAACATTAACTGATTCATTTTGTTATAATTTTCACTAGAAACGGGATATTTACCATGTACATAACCATGATAGTTTCAAAAGTTATATCATTTTGTTATGTTTTTGAATGTTATAATTTACCTTTACCTTTTAAATCCCTGAACGGAAATATATTTGAAAATAAACTTAAGAAATGGTTTTTTCGAAAGTGTTCGAGTTTACAAGGTGACATATTTCGATGAATGCGTCTAATATATTGGTAAAAAAAACATTAAATAACTAAGTACTTAAATTCCTTGAATGTTTTTTTAATAGTTTTCTATTCGAAATTGGCAGACCGTTCGTAGGTACTATTTCAAAAATCAACCTTACGTTAAATAAAAAAGTTTACAATAAAGACTATTATGAATCTGAAGTTTCTTTTTTTCATGTAGACATGTATTTTACTACCATCGATGTATCCTACAAACAGGTCTAAACTGATTTGAAATGTACGGAATGACGGATCCGTTCCGCCGGGGCCATAACAGAAATGGTTCCCGCTATAAAGTCTGCGAGTAATTCCTTTATTATCTAACAATAGGCACTCAAGTGCTTGTCGTCTCCGCGTTATTAAAATATTATGGGCCGAGCTTTCCGGGTCTTTCATTGAGCGCAGAATAAACAGCAGTTACTACGTAGAATAAACAACAGGGTAGCAACGAAAAGAAAACGACTCAAAAAATGTAAGAAATTACAATTTATTTTAACATAAAAAAAAGTTTTTCTCTATAAAAAGAGAAAGAGGAGAAAAAGAGACAAGAATATAGTCGGGAAGTAACCTTTATGGGTGCTTGTTTGATTCAGATTAACCTATAAATACTAGTATTTATTCTGTGCCATTAATTAAACTAGATCTTTAACTGAATAGGTAAATGGGCTTGAGTGCATGCCCCATTCAATCACTTATTTCAAGGACTATTCAATTACCTATTTCAAGAAACTAACTCACTCTCTATCGCTTCTTCTCCTTCTTTTAATTATGACCTCTGAGGAAAGTTTTCTCCAATATTTCCAGAGTCAAGTACATTATTTTGATAAAATTAAATCAGGTTGTTAAGGTCTCAGTCAAGAACCGTAATATGAATATCAGTTTAGGCTTTGTTTCACAATCAATAAGTAAAGGTTTAAGTGGTTACTCAGCGAGTTAACTACTTAGAGGTTAAATCCTTTCGTTAACTTTTAACTTACTGAGCAGATAAAGTGTTGATTAACACTACTGAGGGATTATGAAACGCAAATACTTGTTTACTGAGCAGTTATATTTGAAGTAGCTTACTTGGTACTTTATTGATTGTGAAACAATGTTTAAACTTTTTCTGTCAATGGACAAAAATGGTTTAAACTGACAATTAAGTATACCGATTAAACTGCTATTGATATTACGGGCCTTTGTAAGGCAGTTGCAGTTCTTCTAAGATTTTGGTGGACAATTCACTATCGCTTGTTGCCTAGGGGGTCGAGATGTATGAATGGGTTAGACAACGCCAAAAGCAGTATGTGTTGTTCGACGCAACCGCCAAAGCATGACAACATTCGTCGCCAGACGTTTTACGCTGGGCTTACATAGCAGAGGGGTGAGTCCGAGTTTACACACACCATCGTAACGATGATCGTAACGGCGAGTGTACGTGTATTGCGTAGTAACTAGCCATTAATCTGTGACGTTTTTGGCACAGATTAATAGCTAGTTATTATGTTATACACGTACGATCGTGTTACGTTCACCGTTACGATGGTGTTTGCAAAACTCAGACTCACCCCTCTGAATAAATAGCAGTAACTTCACAGCCGGCGTCTGGTGAAACGGTTCTGTGTCAAAGTTATGGAAAGAAATGCATAAGGCATTGCTGATGAGACGTGAAAGAATAACGCAGTTTTATGTCTGAGATTTAGAGAATATTAAATCAGCAAAAAACCTTTCCATTATTTTTGGAAAATGGGACGAAAAAAATTAGTATACATTCTTATATTCATGTTCATGGCATGTCACGTATTCGAATTTTTGGTTCTTGTAATTGCTGGTACAAACATAACATACCTAATATAACACCCCCAACAGTCATATACATATTTCTGATCCCACACTAAGATCCCCTGTGTCGTGAGTATCAGGAACTACGAGTACCATGGTATCTCTACACCCAGACCTGGAACAAATATTTTCAGATCAAAAAACATTTGTCCCGCAGCAGGAATCGAACCCGAAAATCCGTGTAGTGTACACAACAAGCCCGTGTAGTTTGCTTGTCAAATTTGCAGACTCGAGGCCACCTCGAGGCTCAGCTCTCAACACTGACATATATGTATAACTAGCGACTCGCCCCGGCTTCGCACGGGTAGCCCCCGGAGAAAAACAGCCCCCCCCCCCGATATTTTATTACTTATTCTGCTATTCAGAGCGGAGAAAAATCTACCAAAAAAGAGATAACTAACATCGGTCCAGCCGATCTTGAGTGGTGTAAACGTGGTGTATTAGTGGTGTAACCAACACCATTTATTTTATATGTGTAGATGTCGACTAACTGCAACGGTGGTAGCTATTCTAAAATCACTCGATACAGTGCCGACAGTATGAATACCCTGCATTAATATGCAATGGGCGCAAACTATCGCAGACCACGTTCGCAGCCGACTGCATACATGAATGTGTCGTCTGATTTCCAATTGCAGACATGGATACCACATTAGCTATTTAAACAGCTGGGTTCGAAGCTACCAGTTAACAAATTGGGCGAGAACAGATCTGAAGAGAGATTACTTCTTCATTTTTAGGGTTCCGTACCCAAAGGGTAAAACGGGACCCTATTACTAAGATTCCGCTGTTCTTCCGTCTGTCTGTCTGTCTGTCCGTCTGTCACCAGGCTGTATCTCATGAACGGTGAAAGTAAGACAGTTGTTATTTTTACAGATGATGTATTTCTGTTGCCGCTATAAAAGCCAATACTAAAAAACAGAATAAAATAAATATTCAAGGGGGCTCCCATACAACAAACGTGACTTTTTTGCTCGTTTTTGCTCGATATTCATGACGGCAAACGGTTGACGCTTGTCACAGAATATTTAGTTATATATTCACTTTAAAATAAATAATTAAATTAAAATAAAACAAATATTTAAGGGGAACAAACGTGTTTTTTTGCCGTTTTTATAGACAATGGTACGGAACCCTACATGCGCGAGTTGGACTCGCACTTGGCCGGTTTTTAGTTGGTTTGGTTCTTTCTTAGTCACTGTACCTTCAACATCAACCTGTAGAAGTCCACTGCTGCACATAGGTCCCCCCCACACAATTTTATTAAAAGTGGAATTTTGCTAACCGGTGTTTAGTGTGATAATTTTATCTTGAAACCTAGCTCGTAATAATGTTGTGAGAAAAGTTGGTTTGGGAGAATACCTAATTGTTTTGTCATTGGTATAAAGACTGAGGTTCAGATAGGAATTTCACCCTTATATATATAACCAATATTTACTGCTCTAATATTTTTACGTTTCGCGATGATTAATCGTAACACGTTCACATTCTAACTGGTCGGCCGAGGGTTGCGGTAGATTACTTTTTCATCGACTAACGCATATCCCATACAAAAGATCCATTATCTACACAAATTAGTTCGCAAAGGAAATCATTAATATTAATTAATGTTTCTAAAGCACGTGTTTTGTGTTGTCTAACAAAAGGTACAGAACTATTAAAAAGGCTTCTTGAAGGCCGACAAGAGCCGCTTTTTAGGGTTCCGTAGTCAAAGACAAGGAACCCTTATGGATTCGTCATGTCTGTCTGTCTGTCTGTCCGTGTATGTCACAGCCTTTTTTTTCCTAAACTATAAGAGCTATACTGTTGAAACTTGGTAGGTAGATGTATTCTGTGAACCGCATAAAGATTTTTCCACAAAAATTAAAAAAAAAAACAATTATTTTTGGGTTTCCCCATACTTAGAACTGAAACTCAAAATATTTTTTTTCATCAAACCTGTACGTTTTGGGTATCTATGGATAGGTCTTTAAAAAAGATGTTGAGGTTTCTAATATAATTTTTTTCTAAACTGAATAGTTTGCGCGAGAGATACTTCCACAGTGGTAAAAAGTGTCCCCCCCCCCCGTAACTTCTAAAATAAGAGAATGATAAAACTAAAAAAAATATATGTGTACATTACCGTGTAAACTTTTACTCAAAATTGGTTTGAACGAGATCTAGTAAGTAGTTTTTTTTTATTACGTCATTAATCGTAATCCATCCAAGAACTTTTATATTATGTTGCTTGCTGTTACGGAACCCTTCATGGGCGAGTCCGACTCGCACTTGGCCACTTTTTCTAAGCGTCTTTCCGTAAATTACATTGTTCATTGTCTCATATCTCTTAGTAGTATATCATGATATATGATATAGTATATATGAAAACAAACAGGGCTTTAAAAAAAACATTAATTAAAACTGGACAGTTCACACAACATTATCTAGCCCCAAGCTAAGCAGAGCTTGTGTTATGGGTACTAGATAACTAATATACTTGATACAATAATAATAATAATAATAATAAATAATAATAAATAATGCTGGACAGTTCACACAATACATTACATAGATAGATATTTTTTATTATGCATAGAAAATACCCAGAAAGGTAGCTAAACAAATATCTGCAGATCGTACAAATATTTGTTCCGAGACGGGAATCGAACCTGCAATCTCCTGCACCGCAGGCGAACCTTCGCCCGCCATGACAATGCAAAATAACAAAAATACAATTGTAAATACAACAAAAGAAAAACAATACATACAAAAAGCTAAACATAAAAAAAATGGTGAAATAATAATTTATCTTGCATGAAAGGGTCTCACAAAGAATCTCCTGATAAAGTACGACACTTAATAAAATTATCCATTTGGCAGAAGCAATCCAAGCGGGGTAGATTTAATTTCCTGATAAACTCTTTTGTATTGTATCTATAATAATATTTCAAAGAATTTGATTTTTATGGAAAGCAAGGCAACTGAAAACAGTATCTAGAAATTATATTTGTGAGTTTTTCAGGTTTGTGTTGTGCTTTGGTCAGAGACAGCCAGGATCTAAAAGTGGCGTTTCTCATCGAGATTCTTCACCTCCAGCCTACCTCACATTATGAAGAACTTCTTTACCACCCACGGACCCACGGACACATGAACTACGGAAAAATAATAGATAACTACGTGTCTACGCCGAAATTTGTAGCTAATTCAATCGAAGACAGTCCACTCACTACAATCGCGGGGCTAACAGGCTAACAGAATCTCTTAACCGTGTGTAAGAAACCTAAATACAGTCTCCAAAGTCAGTAATAGTTACACAGTTTACTTACCTTTGACACGCAGCTCACATACACCTACCTGCTCCTAAATCCCAATGTTCCTAACAGAGTTGAACCTAAATCCTATATGTATTATTACAGTCCCGGAAACTTGGCTTTCAGTTCGCCGTGCGTCCGTATAAATTCAAATCATACCGGAATGACGGCGGAAGGTAATCAATAGAGTGTAGAGAAACGTACCCTGACAGAAATCCATCACCAATTAAGTTTTGTGCTACTGATAGAAGTTATTTTTTATCTACATTAGTTGAAATAATTTTAGTAGCTAAAGTTGATTGCGATAGCCCTGATGATCTGGTAAATAATTAACTAGAGAAAAACTGATAAGATGATTCACTTTTTACACACACACACACAATTGTAAACTTATTCCTAAAACTGATTTTTGTGGCTCGCACGAGGTTTAGAATAACCCTGGGAGGGCAAATTTCTACCAACGGCGCTTGCCCTATGTAGGACGGTAATAACCATACGTTGGGATTCGTGGTCATACGTCATCTCCTAATATCAGGTATCCGCAGTGAGTGTGGAACTCCGGTTATCTGCTTCACTTAATATTATCACTTAATAGAAGTGAAAAACATTAGGTGTACCTACACCTAATGTTTTTCACTTCTATTACAATACTTCTCTGATTTAATGACTCGCATTTTTGTAGTAAAATGTCTACTTTAGTGGCCACAGAATAGAGTTTGTTTTGTTTCACCTGGATAAGATGAAAGTTCCAGTTTGTGTTGGGTAGAAATTTGGCCATCTCAATCCGCTCATTATCTAGGCCACAGGAAAATAAGTAATACAAATCCTCATTGAAGGTATCGATAAATGGTACAATAATAATACACACATGTTGTACACATGAGACCAAACTTACATCAAGTATGCGGGGTATCAAGTGTTTGGCCTCAGCTCTCCATCCATTTGGTTAGGTTCCAAGACGCATTCGTCAAATATCAGAACGGATCTCCAGTCTAAAAGCACGTACGCTTCCCAAAACTAATCTTACATAAATTTGACCCATCTCGTCTTTGATACAAAGCTCATTTTTGTTTGTAGTGAAGTCTGAAGATTCCTTACTCGAACAAGTGTTACATGAGTCGTAATAATCGTGATTCAATTAGTTTTCGCACGAACACGAGACGTTTAATATTCAGTAAATTTGATACGAGCCACTTCATATTCATTCTGTATAATTGATTGCTAAGATCTATGCCTAACTTAGCTACTAAATTGTTCAAATTTAATTGGAAAATAAACAGATTTACCTATATATTCTAGCGTATTCAAAAAGTCTCACTATTCTGCTATATGTGATCTTTGGAGTTCGAGACTACAACTACTGATTTATAAAGCGCAGTTGGCGGCCGTTTGTCTTATTGCTAGTAGAAAAACAACATAATAAACCATTCTCCAAATTCATCGTCAATTTGCGAGTATTCGATTCATACTGCTGCTTTGTGAAACGATCTGTTTCGTTCCGTTAACTGAAGGCAGGCAAGGCAAGCATTCCGACTGTCTGTGCCCAGAGCAGGCATTCCTCGCCTGCCGCATACTGGTGCCCGATCCTATGTGGAGAATTTGTGGTTTAGAAAACCAACACCATATTTAGAATAAGCAAGCTAAAGAACTACTCAAGCTGTAAAGTACGCAGGAAGACAACAGTTGGGGAAGAGATGTATATAGTGTAACGATTCAAGGGTTCTGCATCTCACAGAGTGGCTTCTCTATGCAGAAGTCACTATCTCTGAAGGATTGTATGTCTCGCCCACTAAAACATCAGTGCTCGTATCGTCGTCAACATCGTCCACTGCTGGATATTAAAAGCCTCTTCAGTGAAATACCCGACGAACGGTTTGAACTGCCTCCTTTCAACGAGTTTCTGTGACCTTTAAAACGTCGTCAGTTCATTGGGGCTTATCTTTACTGCGTCGGCCGGTACGTGATTGCCACTCCGAGAACCTTTATTCCGCGGCTGTTATCGGGTGGTGACAAATCGCTTGTCTATTGACATTTTTACTTGCTAATTCGGAGAGCTATACCGATGATCTTGCTTCTTCTGCGCTCTCACAGACACCTTAAATAATCCCGTTATTTAGAAAATCCGATACGGTTGAATATTAAAGGCGGTACGATCCAATATCGGTGGCTGAGGCGAATAAATTCAATCCAATCGGAATATGCGAAAAGAACTGTCGGGGAACCGCAAAAGGCAACCCGTATAAATTGGGGGAAATATGAGAAAGGCCTTCGATAAAGTCGCTGGTATTATGGATGGGTATTATGGCCTATTGGAATCAATGAGATCTTTATTGAAAGTTCACTAAATTGACCTTCTCGAATGGAAAGTACGTGGTGATAGAATGAGGAGATAGGTGGAACTTTACGATGCGAGTGTCCGGAATGGTATTCGGTGATCTTTATTATCCTTTTGAAGTAGAATAAAACTTATAATTTGCTTTGCGAGGGAGCATTAAAAAGTAATAAGTATTTGAATCGGTATTACTTCACAATAAACCAAGTTTATTATTGAAATGGCGGAGTTTACGTCGTGGCGTGGCATTCTACCGACTACCGACCGGCATTCTATTCTTCTATGTCCATGAGTGAACGCATGGACATCTATTGGCTGATGATAATTACAATGATGATTGTTGAAAAACTGTGGAAATTAGTACTTTTTACCCGACTGCCGAAGGTGGGTAGTATTGTTTTGACATAATTATGTATGTATGGACTCAGTAGAAATTTTTATTCAGTTAGGGATAGAATATCATATTTATGCACTCCTTCAACCTGCCCTCAAATTTCTCACCCACTGTATCTGGATACAGTGGGTGAGAAATAAATAAATATTCTATTTTATTCTATAGCCAGCTATAGAATAAAATAGAATATTTATTTATTAAGATAACAAGAGTTCAACTTTTTAGTAACACAACTTAAAACTAGGTTAGTTCTTAATAATTAACAATGATTTAGTCCTCTGGACGAGCTTCCGAACCAGAGGACAATCGAAACGATCCGAGAACGCGCTTAGGATGCTGTTGCTGCTCGTGCGAAGCCTGCATAATTACAGTGCGGCCGTCTTTTTGCGCCATAAAAATTAGCCAAAAATAGATACAGGGCTGGACTAAGCTTGCAAAAAAAGTTATAAAACAGTACTATCCAAGTCCAGTGGCATTTTCAGCTCGTAAATGATACAAATAAATTTCAAAAACTTAGCTCGTATATTTGTTAGCTAGTTCTAATTGCTCTGTTATTATAATTTATAGCACGCTCCAAGAAATAAAAGGAACGAAGGAAATAACATGTGAGACAAGAAAACTAACTACTTTGAAGCCACTAGGGATATTAGCCGTGGACCAGTATAACATCTGATCCAAAGGTTAATACGAACAAGCACAAAAAAGTTTTTACGCTAGAAACAAATATTATACCTATGACTACAAAAATTTGTCACAAAACTGTAGAGAACATTGTGAAGAAATTATCATGAACTTGTTAATCTACAACTTGTAGCCTGATGATGATGATGATGATGATGATGATAATGATGATGATGGAGATTGTATTTGAGAAAACTTGTATTTGACGCTTAAACTGTATCCAAATTTGGTTCCAAATTTCTGAAAAGACGTTGCCTTTCAAACACTCAAATCTATACTATACTATAATAAAACTGAAGAGGACTAAAAGTCTGTAGTGAACAAAATCCGGTCCGGTTTACTTAAAAACTTACTTCAGAGCTTACTCAAAAAAGGAATCAAACATTTGTTAATTTCTTGTCCATCTGTACACACATCAAGAAAAAACTAGGTAGGTACCAACTGAATCTACAATTCGTACTGATAAGGTACTAATATAGATACATTATAGTTAAAAAAACTACCTAAGCTAAGCCTCAGATAAAATAATACTATACGCTAAGCTAAGCGCGGGTGAACCCCCTAGAATGGTAATCTAGAAGTCGGTTTTTACGACATCCACGTGAAGAAATTGAGGGGTATATTTCTAGGTCGGACCATGATTACCGTGGAGTACTCTTGTTCAATTTACTTTGTGATTGCTTCTTTTAATATCACGGATCAAAGAAGATGTTTTATGAGTCTTCAATAAATATTGAATGTTCCTTGTAAAAATTGATTGTTACGGCAACCAATTTGTAGAGATAGTCGTAAATTCATTTCATACTTGGCCTACGCTGATTGGGCGCTTTCACATCGGGAGATAACGACACGATACGATATTGTCGACGATATCAGGAACAAAACGACGCACCACGCCACATACACGATCGCTGCACTAAATACGGCTAAATACAGCTAAGTGCGGCGCATAGACATACCTAATGAGGACTGTGCTGCCCCCCCCGTTACTAACAATATCGGCGACGACACAGTGCGGGGTGAAACAGTAGCGGGCGGGTGACGCACTGCAGCACACACCACATCTAAGTCTGTGCGCCGCACTTCGCTGTATGTGGTGTGGTGCGTCATTTTGCCCCTGATATCGCCCCGGAGGCTCAAGCTTTGCAGTAAGCATCGTAACGACGATCGTCTGTTTATTACGTAGTTCCGAGCACACAGATACTACGTAATTACGGACGATCGCAGTCACGGTGATCGTTACCACAGTTTTTATGGATTGTAAAACTGTGTCGTTACAATGGTCGCTGCAAACATCGGACTCGGCTCTCTGGTATCGTCACCGATGTCGTCACAATATGGTGTCGTGTCGTTATCGTCTAATGTAAAAATCACACTTCTCACACACCACGGGCCTTTTTGTGAGAAGTTTAGTAGAAAACATTAAACTTCAACGTATGTCGATAACAAGTCTTCTACAAGCTAAAATAAAATAAAAAATCTTATACACGGGTATTCGGTATTTTTTTGGCCAAAGAAGGCCAAAGATGAGTTTTTGGAAGATCCGCCTGGTTGGTGATTCGCTTTGTGATTATGGCAAAACCACACATATATGTTTTCTTTATTTTTTGTCCTTTACTACTCCCTGCTTACTGTTTTTTTTCTTGTTCAACATAAATTATAACCAGATATTTAAGTTAAGGACGGTTGCGGTTGTTGGCAACACTTTCATGCAAACACATTGTTATTGGATATTTCAGTAATTTATTAAGCAAATTTTAAAAGGCATAGGGTACATTTATGAAATCTGAGACAGAGAGTGAGAGAGAGAGACAACAGTAACAGCGGTGTAATGATGACACTGATACAAAAATGCTTACGCAATCAAACCAGTCATCCGGAAATAGTGAGGAATAAATTCATCCAAAAACAAAGGCCGGGATAGGCAATACCAAATACCGATTCAGCATCCGAAGCAATAAAAACAATCCATAAAACAGAGCTCTGGCACGAGACAACCCAGCGGCAAATGCAAAATAGAAAATTCTTTGAAACTATAACAAAACAATCAAATAAAATTGTTGGCCATTACTTAGTATGAACTGAAATATTCGTTCTACAACACAAGGTAATTTTTTAATTGTTTTTATACTACTTAGTATGACGGTACAAGCAGATGGCCCACCTGATGATAAGCGGTACCCTCTGCCTATGTACAGTGCATTATCAAATAGGTCATGTCCACCTAGGACGCGCCCTATGTGGCATCGCACTGCGCCCGCCACCCTGAAACATAAAGTTGAAAAGTCTCATGTGCCTGTAATTTCACCGGCATCATACCCTTCAAACCGGAACACAACAATGCGAGCACTACTTTGCGGCAGAAATAGGTATTGTGGTAGTACTTCCCCGGACGAACTCATTCACAAAATAGCTCTGCTACTAATAATAATTCTATACTACAATTCTCTAGAAAAGGCATTTTAAAACTACAGAAAAAAAAAATATTTGAACAATGACATCAAAAATCAAGCTGAAATGAACGGATAAAACTTGTCAGAATTTACCCTCTTTATGCGTATGTCTCTCTTTTGGTTCGGACACTTTGTGAGCACTGAACCGAAGTCCATTTACTTTGATCTCAATGCCATAACATAAGGAAACGAAAACCTTTCTTATATAATTTTTCGAGGAAATCACACTTCAACTTATATATATATATACGTTGAAGTGACGACCTCTGTGGTGCGGCGGGCGAAGCTTGGCCTGCGACGCAGGAGGTTGCGGGTTCGATTCCCGCCTCGGAACAAATATTTGTGCGATCGCAGATATTTGGTTAGGGTGTTTTGGGTATTTACTATGAATAATAAAAAAATATCTATCTATGTGTAGTGTATGCTCTATGGCATACATGCGCTGTCTCGTGTGCTCCTGTGTGGGTATGGAACGGTCACTGTAACGCGAGCCACGGGCGAGAGTACAGGTGAAGTTACTACCAAGATACACGTGGGCATTGCCGAGCCAGTGAGGGACTTACGGTGTTGTAGGAGGAATTACGACATCCTCTACAAGTGGCGACGAGGAGAAAGGTACCTAACACATTTTTGAACAAGATCCGACGTGCGATACTTTCGTAAAATCGCCGAGCGTCATCGGTTTACAAGGCGGGCCGGGTTGCTGCCTAGGTCGCCTAAATCTGGTGTGTTTATTATTGCTGGAACTTCATCACATATTACCATATTATTATCGTGGGGCCTCATGTAATCCTAGACAAAAAATTAAATAAATACCGATCCTAGATTTTGCAATATAAATGTAATATGTGATGGTCAACATAGAAAAAATAAAGACTACGTATTCATTTTGAATAGAGTATAATAGGTACTTAGTCAAAGAGTAAATATTATTTTTGTAAAAAATCTCTGAGGAGTAAAGCACAGATAACTTTTATACAAATAGTATAAAGTAAGTACTTAATTATAATAGTTGACCGGCCTGATAAGAGAATAGTTATAAATATAATTGAAAGAGTTTTTTTTTTGCAAGTAATTCTAACACAATTGAAGAAGTAGACAGTGAAACTAGTTACGTAGCCTTGCTTCGTTTGAGGAATAAAATATAATTGCACGAAACTAAATACCGTAGAAAGGAAAATAGATTATTTAGCACGGGTTTCGTAGGCCCCGATACCCGAAGGGGAATACCTAGTAATCGGCTTGCGTAGTTACTAGTTAATTTATCGAACCTCTGCTTCAAAGATAATTTAAAGCCACGCTAACTCTCATAACTAGACTTTGCTTAAATTAAACTTGAGTAATTATGGGATCGCGGTCAATCTCTGGACTAGGTATATAAGTACCCTGTGTGCTAGGCGGTGTATCTAGTAGAATTAGCTTCATTTGCTTGAAATGGGTTGACAAAACCGCCATTAAATTGGAAATTGTCTGGCAGTTCAAATGAATGCCTCCATTAAATTGGAATGGGTTGACAAAACCGCCATTAAATTGGAAATTGTCTGGCAGTTCAAATGAATGCCTCCATTAAATTGGAATGGGTTGACAAAACCGCCATTAAATTGGAAATTGTCGGGCAGTTCAAATGGATGCCTCCATTAAATTGGAATGGGTTGACAAAACCGCCATTAAATTGGAAATTGTCTGGTAGTTCAAATGAATGCCTCCATTAAATTGGAATGGGTTGACAAGACCGCCATTAAATTGGAAATTGTCTGGTAGTTCAAATGAATACCTCCATTAAATTGGAATGGGTTGACAAGACCGCCATTAAATTGGAAATTGTCTGGCAGTTCAAATGAATGCCTCCATTAAATTGGAATGGGTTGACAAAACCGCCATTAAATTGGAAATTGTCTGGCAGTTCAAATGATTGCCTCCATTAAATTGGAATAGGTTGATAAAACCGTCATTAAATTGGAAATTGTTTGGTAGTTTAAATGATACCTCCATTAAATTGGAATTGGTTGACAAAACCCCCATTAAATTGGAATTGTCTAATTGTTCAAATGATAACCTTCACTAAATGTAAATGAAAATAAATGAATCGTGTCTAAATGATAGGCTGGACTAAAAGTGTTTTTTTATATGTATGTTAGTTTTTAAGGTATTTATGTTGCTATGGACTTATTGTTTAGGTTTTTGTACATTTTGCAATAAGCCTGAAATAAAGATATTTGATTTGATTTGATTAAATTGGATATTGTCTTTTAGTTTTGTATAGATTTAGAAGTATATTGACTATGTATTAACGTGTCTAGTATAAAAATACTTTTACAATGCTGTTGGGTCTGCTTCGTTTTTGTGGTGTCTCAGAGATATTTTCCAATAGTAGAACTGATAGTTTCAGTACCATGATTCGGAAAAAAAACCGCATCTCTGATATGCAGGTTACGTGACACCCCATGCGTGACACAACAGCATTTGGACGCATCCGAAATTGAGTCGTCGCAGGAAAATGAGCGACGCTGTTGCACGTCGGAGGGGCACACCTCAGATTATGCGATCAGATTACCGTGAAATATAAATTTACATCAGTCGTATTACGTGAGAAAATTCCGACGATTGGTGACAGAATTACCCTGGATAAAAAACCGGGACTGAGGGTAACGCCTTGGAAGTTGTCAACAGACCTTTCGGAATCAGCGAGCGAAGTCGCGTTGATTGAAATAAAAGGCTTGTATAGTACAACACTAAATTTATTCAACTTAACTCACAATGTATGAACCAAGCCATTCGACACCGTGCGTTTTCGTTAGCACGTTTTAGAAACGTATCACAACCATACCGAAGAATAACGCTGCATATTGAACGAGGATTCAAAAACAAGTTCCAAGGCCTACTCGATCAAGGTATAATTAGAAGAATTTGGTTTCTCGAGTAGTACCAATAATGAAAAACAACGGGGAGCTGTGGTGATTGTGTGTACTTAGATTTTTTGTGTGAATGCTGCTATTGTGTAGAAGAATCCGTTGCGCTGCCCTGCATAGATAAACTTTTACTGAAAATTGGTAAAGCTAAATATTTTATTAAGTTGTACATTAAGAGCACCTACACCCTAATTACACCTGTATTGCAGATATGTAACTACCTTAATAACGGCCAAAAAGACAACGAACAAGACAATGAAGAGCAGCGTGATACACGACTGCAAAAAAGTGTTGCAACAAAGAAAGAAGGAAAAACATTCATTTGTGCCAACAAACGCAGATACAGGACGACATACACACACACAGAAACAAAGAATGATTAAACTAATTTGTACCTCTCATGGAGGCGAGGTACCTCTCAGTACCAGTCACGCATCACTGACATTAATTGGCGTCCAGCTCTGCTTTGTAGAAATGGATCTGTTGCGTCCACTACATTAAACGACTACCCAAAGATGTTAAGATCACCAAGACAGTGAATAGCTCCCAGTCTATTTTTGTGAATTTATATGACATATTGAATAATCTTGGAAAATGAATTGTATAAAGCGTTGGTAGATAATAATTCTTATGTATAGTTTGTCATTGTTATTTTAGTTGTAGTTATGTTGTGTTATTATGCACCAAACATTCAAACACGATTATAAATAAATAAATAAAATAAATAGTGCTGGACAGTACACATATCATAATTAATAACACAATTTAATTAATTAATTGTTTAATTAATAAAATAAATTAAATTAAATTAATGATTATAAAATTAAGGAGACTTCCAGCAAACTAGGTTACTCCGTCTCAATTATTGCGGACAACCAGAGACAATTTGTCAACGACGAGTTTCATTAATTTTGTGAGGAATACACCATCGTCCGTTACAATAAAGTGGCGTATTGTATTGGCCCTAGCAGAATGGAGAGGTCAAAGGAGAAAACTGTGACATTATAAAGAGCCTCAAGATATAAAAAGTTGAGAAAAAGGACATGGAAAAGAGCCGGGTGGAGTATAATATATATTAATGTACAACAGCACGCTTCGCACACCTACAAGCAAGGCACCAAGCAAGTCAAATGATTTCGAGGTGGCATAACAAAGACTACCCCGTCAATAGATAGCCTGTAAAGTACAGAAGTTGTTCTTGATGTGCGAGATAAGTACAAAATTTAGAAGGAAGGGGGAAAGAGATAGTAGTAGAAGAACTGCTGAATCAAACTAGACTGAAGGAGAAAAGTCTATGTCTGGAATATGAATAAAATCAACAAGGTCAGCTCATTACTACAACTCAAAACCCGACACTACATGCGTACTAAAGTAGAATATAACATATATATATATATATATATATATAGAATATAAGGAATAATGTTCACAGCTGGAAAGAGTCTGACAATGGACGACGTTCAGGAATATGGTCAAGAAGAACAGGCTGAAGATAAAGATTAATAGAACTGTCATTTATTAACTTGATTCTTAACTTAATCGAATTGTTTAATTCTAATAGGTTACAATTGTTAAATCATTAATTATTCCTCATTATTGTAACAATTACTTAGACACCAAATCAAGGGAAGTTTATAAATTAGTACCACAGATAAAATAATACTGTACTAGTACTAGTACCAAATTAGTTATTATCTAATGGTCAATACTGTGACATGAATAACTTGGAAAGGTTGAATAAGGACCTGTTTGGTCCTGGAGGTAACTTGTTTGTTTTCTCATTTATCCTCAAGGGAGGGATGTAGTGTATGCTCTATGGCATACATGCGCTGTCTCGTGTGCTCCTGTGTGGGTATGGAACGGTCACTGTAACGCGAGCCACGGGCGAGAGTACAGGTGAAGTTACTACCAAGATACACGTGGGCATTGCCGAACCAGTGAGGGACTTACGGTGTTGTAGGAGGAATTACGACATCCTCTACACTATGTAATATATTGTATTAAGTATATCAGTTATCTAGTACCCATAACACAAGCTCTGCTTAGCTTGGGGCTAGATAATGTTGTGTAAACTGTCCAGCATTTTTTTTTATATTTATTTATACCGTTTTTACGTGACTGCGGCAAACAAAGGAGATTTAAACTTCGGTTCCACCGCAGCGTCACGACTAACTGACGCATACTCCGATGGAACAAGAGACCATTCTAGACGTTTTTTATACAATTATGTGTCCGACACCGCATACTGCATACCGCAGCGTTGTGCGCTATGACCGCGAGACCGAAGACTTATGTGTTTGCTGGTGGTTATCGAAATTGCTTCATATCTGCCAAAGGAAGTCAGCTGACCCATTTATTACCAATCAAGATGCATTCATACACAGTACCTAGCTATTAACCGACAAAAGGTAACGAGCTCACAGTCTCATGAATACAAAAGCGGCTCATATCTTTGCAGATATTCACGTGGCCATGTCATTAACATGAAACGCACGGTTATGACGTAGACTGTACAATTATGTGCGCCAATTTAAATTGAATTGTCTTTGGACGCTCTACTGCAGAGTAATAGGGAATAGCAACTTTATGGTCTGCGTGCAGGGGCGAAAATCAATTGTAATATCGATGCAAGAATTATGATTCCTATTTTGATTACCTGCTCGTATATGAATGGAAATACTGAATTATGTTTGTTTCTTGAGTGCAATTTCAACGTGTGCCCGTGGACTAGTCAAGTCCATATTAGCGACTAGTTTGAGTTTTCATGACTAATGGTGAAAGAACCAGTGTGGTGACAGCATTGATTGAGGACTTTCATGCAAATGCCACATGTCTTCGGATTATTGGTTCTAGGCCATATTATTTTCTCGCGATGTTTTCCTTCACCGTTTGAGAGCACGTAATATTCCGGATATAAATATATCACTTGACCCAACAAAAGTTAGCAATTTAGCTTGATATTTCGCAAGCGGATCCCTGAATTGAAACATGATTTTTCACCCCTCACCATCGGAAAACGAGAAAAAAAAACATCCCCACTTTACGTGTAGGGGACATATTACCACATATTTTGTTATCAATATTTTATTTTACCCTTTTACCCATGTCAAATTACAGCTTTATAGGCCTGAGAGTCTCAGAGCTAAGACGCGGACAGACAGATAGACGGACCGATATTTTTGTTTTTTCAAATAAAGGAAATCGCGTACAAATCGGTTCACCCTTTTATGAGCTACACAGACAGACAGACACGTATAGCGGTCAAACTTATAACACCTCATTTTCGGCGTAGGGGTTAAAAAATGGCTGTCGTTATCATGAGAGTTGGTTTCAAAATGAGCTTAACATTAACCACCAAGCTTTGGAACCTGATGAAAAATGCTTAGTTCTAAGACATTTATAAAACGCGACAGCGCCGTAACCCTGTGCATTGCAGGTCGAGATGGTAAGTGAAATTACCGTCATGCATATTTCAGACGGGGTTAAGGTGTCGCTGCACTAACTTGGATGACCTCATAAGTTCAGCTAGCGTGATTCCAGCTTTATGACCCAGGTCTGAAGCTAGGTCACTTTTTATTAAAATGATGTCGCATATATTACGAGTATTGGTGTGTCCGGCCAAAAAATAGACCCCTCCGTGTCCTCCCGTGGATGTCGTAAAAGCCGACTAAGGGATTACCCGGACTTGTTGATAGGCGTAGGAATAAAGCGTCGTGGAAAGCAATGGCGGCATTGAGCTCACCACTTGTCACGTCTATATTCCACGATGGTGCAACCCACTGTGAAAAGAGGCCCATTGAGGCTCTGCCTACCCCTTCTATGTATGTTAATTAAACCAGAGGTTACCGCTTAACATCAGGTGGACCATCTGCTGGTTCCGTCATTCAAGTAGTAAAAAAAAAAAGTATGTATACAATCTTACTGACTGACGACTATCAATGCACAGCTTAAACCGTAAGTGCTCATTCCTTTTGCAGTCTATGGCTAGGAGTGTATTAAGAAAGGAATTTCTGAAATTTGTTCGAGGTTCGGAAGTTTGTATGGAAAAAAACACAAAACTCAATACATTTATTGTTATACGTGAGTTAAAATAACTATAATCACTTCGATTTTAAAAAATAAATTTATTTAGTTATAAAAATACAATTTTATCGAATGACCTTAATACGACTTATTGCACAGAATAGTCGGGTAGAGTGAGCGACGTTGCTGGCCGGCGGTCGCTCTTATAGAAGTTGGTTGTCTCCATGTGTGTGTTCCAAGGTGCAACACACACTAGCTCCTGTAAATTTGTTGATGCTTCCTTTATGTTTGTTTGGGCGTGGGATGCCATGCCTTGACTCTCCCCTCTCAATTTTGAAGTCCTATTGGGACTGAAAAAATTATAAATAAAATACAATATTATTAACAGCAGAACCAGGAGTATGAGTCCATACTGAATTGTAGTATGCAGTTGTTGCACATTATTTTCTTTGATTTGTTTCAATTCCCTTAATTTGGACGTAATCTTTTCAGCGTCATATGTTAATTCTATTTCAGGGGTTTCTTCCCTATTTTGTATTTCTAATCTGGTCATTATTATTTTATCACTAGTCTGTTTTGTCCGAAACCTTTTGATGCCTGCAATAGTGACTTCACAGTTTTCGCCACTCAGGACGTAAGGTCCTTTGATCCAGACTGTTTCTTCTTGAATACCACAAGTTATTTTGACCTCTGTAGTATCGTTTAAATATATGTACATCCCATTTGGTGAAATTTCCTGAAGTTCTAATTTAGGACATCTGACAGGAACTGTTCTACATTTGCTAACGTCCTTTTTCCATAACATTTCAGTTTCACAAATGTCTTCCTGTAATAACGTACTGCCTTTGCAGATAAGCTCTTCAAGCTCTGTGCAATCCTGAACTTCGAAGGTCTCCATCTCTGTATAGGCTAAAGTTATCTTCCGCATTATAGGATAGAAACAGGTTGGGAAGTTTTGGACAATAGGAACAATTTTTTTAGTTCTATAAATTTGTGGTCTTACTAAAGGTATGTCTAATACAAAATAAGCAATGTTATTTAAAATTCTTACGTTAACATTAATAAATGGCTCAATATAATTAATATTACTTGATATCATTACATCCTTTGATATCATATTCAAAGTTTCTTGTAAAATGTGAGACTGTACTATACTATAATGATACATATGATGCTCCGCAAAGGTTATTGCAGTTGTCAATCTTTCTGCAATATCTTGCAAAGTCTGAGCTTGCAATAACAAACTAAAAACAACTTTTTGTAAAATTTTACTATTCATATTTATTCTAAATTGACTATCTATCATTTTCTGTATATCCGTTATCTTTTTGATTTGTTTATTATATTCTTCTAAAGTATAATTAGTAACAGATATTTGTTGATTATAAGCTACTCTTACAGTTTCTAAATCCCTTTGAATATTATTTAAATCGTCTTGATCTAAATTTCCAGTAATAGATTTTATAATAGAGCCTAATCCATTAATTAAACCTCTCTTAACTCTACCCTGTATAGACAAGTGATTACAAATTTCATTTACATGATCTATTATAATATCGATCCTATCCAATATATGTTTAAATTCTTCTAACTTTGATTGAAGTATTAATTTATTCATTTTATCCTCTATATAATTTTTAGTATCTGCAATAGGTTTTATTTCCAACTCATGTATGATAGTCCACTTTCCTTCGATAATTCGTGTAGGTTTCATATCTACCAAAATTACGTGTTCGTCTGGACTGAGTGATCGGAAGCTGTATCCGAATACAATGAGGCATCTGCAACACAAAGTTCCTCGATATGATAAGTTCTACCATTACTTAATTTATATTTATTATTTGGCTCGCAACTTACAATTTTGTAAGGTCCCAAATATCTCGGACTAGTTTTATGTCTTTCGGCTTTACTATTTTTTAAGTAGGCAACATCGTCTACTTTAAAACTCTTAGACGGCCGCATACTATCATTAATTCTCTGATTTCTAGTATCTTTTTGTTTTTTTAGTAAATTATGTATATTTTTATTTAATTCTGTGATAAAATGTTTTTGTTCGTTCGTATAACGTTGAATAGCAACCTTCATATTATCAAAACTACGTAGCTTAGGTTTACGTCCAAAATG
Organism: Operophtera brumata; assembly: GCA_932527175.1. Lineage (NCBI taxonomy): Eukaryota > Metazoa > Arthropoda > Insecta > Lepidoptera > Geometridae > Operophtera > Operophtera brumata. The sequence goes on from OW052228.1 coordinate 28,572,127, forward strand.
AACCTCAAAACGGTGCCATGTTTATTGCACTATGCGTTGTGTTATTATAGGCATGTGCAATAAAGTTAATTTTCTGATTTTGATCTAAGTCTGAATCCCTTTGTAATCTAAATAATTCTTGGATTGTACTATGTAACCTTTCGACATCCGAATTCGACTTATGATGTTGTGGAGACGTGGTGTGATTAACTATGTTATACGTTTGGAACAGTTCAGACAAAATCTCACTACAAAGCGACTGTTCTCCGTCATGTACGATTTTATTAGGGGACCCTATCATAGCAAATATTTCCGCTAATGTATCATACACTCTGCTTTTTTCTGCGGGCTTTATAATCGCGTACTTAGAAAATTTATCAATTATTGTCAAGTACCACTGTCTTTCTAATGACATAAAATCAATGTGCCATACATCCATTGGCTCATGTGGCGTCTCAGTTTCCACAGACAACGTTGTATGAGGGTGCCTATTATATTTTTCTTTTTTACAAGGCTCGCACTTTAAAACAAAAGCCTTAATTTGTTTTTTCATATTTTCCCAATAATATTTTTCCCTTAGTTGACGATATATACTTTCAATTCCAGCGTGCCTATTATTTTGTGAATGACACTCTTTAATAATATTCAATTGTTCCTCCTTGTCACTAATCTCGATCAATTGTTTAGTATATCTAACTGGTTTAAATTTAGTTACATCGAAATATTTTCTATACACTTCCGATACCTTATAATACAACTCATCGTTAGGTATGATGAAAGCGTACTTTTCGTTTGGTAAATATTCTAACATAAATTCTTTTATAGTTTCCTCTTTATTTTCTGGAGGAATATAAAAATACCAAAAATCATTTTTTCTTTCCGCCTTTTTAAAGGGTGCTAACTCAAATATCACACGTCTTAATCGTTTAGGTGGATACGAATTTATAATTGGTATACCTTCATCGCTACATTGTTGATTCGAATGAATAGTCCCTTGATTAATTCCTGAACTACTGGATGTTTCGCTTTCAAAATGTTCCCGTGTAGAACCACTACCTTCCGTGTTCACTATCATTGAATCATCATCCGTGTGATGAATCTCTACTCTGCTTAAAGCATCAGCCACAAAATTGTCTTTCCCCAAAACATGTTCTATTTTATAATCATAGTCTTGTAATTTCAATTTCCACCTAGTTAACCTTTGATTTGGTTCTTTGAGTTTGGAAAGCCAAATCAGAGCCTTATGGTCTGTTCTTAACACGAACCTTCTACCATATATGTAAGGTCTAAATTGAGTTACTGCCCAAAGAACTCCAAGTAATTCTTTTTCCGTTGTGTTATATTTTTGTTCCGCTTGGCTTAGAGTCCTTGATGCATATGCAATAGGATGATTATCCTGGCTTAATACCCCACCTAACGCCATATCCGATGCATCAGTTGTTATAACAAACGTTTTGTTAAAATCTGGGAATGCCAATATTGGAGCATTCATTAACAGATGTTTACAAGTTTTTATCGCTTCCAAATATTTTGGACAATTAGGATCAATTATAGCATCCTTCTTCGTAGCCTCCGTAAGTGGTTTTATTAATTTACTTAAATTAGCGACAAACTTTCTATAATATCCAATTAATCCTAAAAATGCTCTTAGTTCCTTTAAAGTTTTAGGTATTGGAAACTTTTGGATTGCATCTAATTTCTTTTGATTCGGTTTTAAACCATCTTTATTTAAAATATGTCCTAAAAATTCGATCTCTTGTTTCATGAATACTCATTTATTTTCATTAACTTTTAAATTAGCTTTTCGCAAAGCCTCAAAAACTTGTTGCAATTTATTAATATGATCTTGTTTGTTCTTAGAGAAAATTATTATATCATCTAAATAAACTAAACAAACACCTCTAGCTATTTCTTGTTTAAGAACTCCGTTCATCATCCTTTGAAATGTTGCTGGAGCATTTTTTAAGCCAAATGGCATCCTTAAAAATTCATAATGACCATCTGGTGTACTAAAAGCTGTTCTTTCAATAGAATCCCTATCCATTAGTATCTGGTGATAGCCTGACGTCAAGTCTAAAGTCGTAAAGTAATAGTTACCCTGTAATTTTGAAAATAATTCCTCGATGTTGGGAAGTGGAAACTTATCTGATTTAGTCTTGTCGTTAAGTCTCCTATAGTCTATCACCATTCTCCATTTAGGGATTCCAGATTGATCCATTTTCTTGGGCACTAAATGCACTGGAGATGCCCACGGTGACTCAGAATGACGAATAATATTTTCACTTAGTAATTTATCTATTTGTTTTCTAACTTCCTCTTGCTGAATTTGTGGTAATCTAAATGGCCTCTGATAAATAGGATCAGTGTCATCTAAGTTAATTCGATGTTTAATCTGCGTAGTCGCACTGTCAGTCACATCGTCGGTAAACAAATCTTTATAAGTTTTACATAAGTCCTCAATATTTAATTTGTCATCGTCAGTCATATGAAATAATAACAGTTCATGATCAGGCATTGTTAATTTTCTTTCTTTTAAATCAATTTTAGCGTTTATTTGCTCTATCATTTCAGTTCCCATTAGAATATCATATTTATCGCTAAAGTCATAAATATAAAACTTCATTAAGCCATTATCATTGCCAAAATATTTTTTCCAATAGGGCGTTTCTATTATGCCATTATGAACCGTTGTTCCGTGCGAAGTTTTAACCGAAAATCTTTCAGGCTTCCAATAACTGCTGAAAATATTTTGTTGTGCCTTTGTTGTTATAAACGACCTCTGACTACCAGTATCTACAAGAATTTTTAATTTCGGTTCCGATGTTTCAAAATATGGAAGATATGATTTAACGTGGTTAAATTCTATGTCTCGTTCTGGTTGTTCGACGTATCCCGAAAATCCTCGTTAAAATTGTAGTAAGGGGGGAGGTCTTGTTGTAAATAAAAGTTTTCTAAATTCCACTCACCAGTTTGTTCGATACTATCCCGTTGAGCACCATCCTCAACCGGTTCCGCACTGGGGGTATCTTTCTGGCTTTGGTGATAAAATAGTTCTTCGGCAACTAGACCTTTACCTAAATTTATCTGACCGGTCCGAAGTACGGGCGCATGCGCCGTACGCATCGACACGTCCGCGTTCTGTTTCGTACTGACGACTGGTTTGTTTGTAGTTGGCTCGTTTGGCTTTGAATGCGCCATCCAAAACTGTCTCGCATTTGATGGTCCATTGTTATAAGCTAGCCTCGGATTAAATAAAGAAGAGTACCTGTTACCATAGTTTGGTTGTTGAGGAACAACGAATGACCTATTGTTAGCATGTTGTTGGTTACCAAATGATCCATTGTTAAATGGATGTCGATTTCCGACGAAGTTTTCATAATTTACTCCACCAACTGGCCTTTGTGTTATCGGATTGTGACCTAATGGGTAATTGTTTACCACCCGTGGAGCCGGAATCACATTCGAGAATTTCTGTTTTATGTGCTCGAATCTTCCTTCGGCCTCCAACTGCAGTATTTTTTGGACTGTTTCGTTAAAACCACAATTACTTACGTAAATTTGATCGTGATAAGGCAGACTATTTCTGAGTGTTGTTTGAGCCATATCTATGTATGGTTCCATAACATTTTCCACCATTGCCGTATTTTTATACTTATCTTGTAACTTATTTTTAATATAAAATAACTTTTGTTTTATCTCAAAAATGAAATCTCTATAACTACCTTTTTTTTTTAAGTTTGATAACTCTATTAATAATGTATTAAATTCCCTATTATCGCCACACTCCATTTTAAGAGTAGATTCGATTACTTCCCATTTAAATTCATGATTTATCATAGTAACTATTAATGCTGCCCGTCCTGTTAGTTTACTTAACAGTAGCATCACATTTTCGGGCGTATTCCCTCCTACATACGTAAGCCATTGCTGAGCGCAGTTTAAATAGCTGTAGAGGGTTGCAGCGTCACCGTCATACGAAGGGACGAAGCTAATTAATGTTTTCGCGTCCATCTTTGGGGTGGCCATCTCTATGAGATCTACACTGATTGGACCCTTTGTGTCGTTAGATGCACTAGGCACGTAACTTTGATTACCCTGAGCCTTATCAAGGGAAGGGGGACTCACTAAACCAGTATCCTTAGGTCTATATACAAATTTCGGGGGTTTTAGGAACGAAATTTTGGCAGGTTCTAAAAAGGAAAATGCGTCAACTTACTGTCCCAGGATCAAGATTACCCGTTGCATGAAGTAGACACTTGTGCTCGTCGTTTTTATTTTAACAAATTTCTTTGTAGGGTGACCCAGATATTTGACTTTAAGAAGTCCCGCTAAATTGCCGCCGCCAGTGTCCTCTTGAACGAATCTGGAGAATAGTTTTCAAGATTCTGAAATTCTAGAACACGACGAAGTTAACTTGCTTCTCTGGGCCCCACGTTGGGCGCCAGTTAAAATAACTATAATCACTTCGATTTTAAAAAATAAATTTATTTAGTTATAAAAATACAATTTTATCGAATGACCTTAATACGACTTATTGCACAGAATAGTCGGGTAGAGTGAGCGACGTTGCTGGCCGGCGGTCGCTCTTATAGAAGTTGGTTGTCTCCATGTGTGTGTTCCAAGGTGCAACACACACTAGCTCCTGTAAACTTGTTGATGCTTCCTTTATGTTTGTTTGGGCGTGGGATGCCATGCCTTGACTCGTGGACGAAATCGCGGGCGTTCCACTAGTCTTCCATTATTAATAATACTCAAAAACTGAGGACCCGTTTTCGTCTAGTATTGCTGATACTGCAAGATCGTGAACCGGGCCGCACCGAATTTCCTCCATTCTCTGGTTACAGCTACCCATAACTACTTGTACTAATATTTATTCTATGCCGTAGTACAAGCTCTGCTTAGCTTGGGGCTAGATAATGTCGTGTGAACGGTCCAGCATTATTTATTTATTTATTTTATTTATTACAGATGAAAATCAATGTTGGGTAACACACTCAACATTTATGAGCCGTTTTAGCACTCAGACATGAGCCGATTTAGACCACCTACTTGCTACTAGTTAGGGCAATGTTCATGAATACATCAACGGGCTGTAACCGTAACCATCGGGTCAAGGTGACCGACAGATAAGTATATATAAGTGCAAAAGATCTCTATATTGAAGATAGTCTACGCTGACGACATATTATGCCTCATGTCCGACAGTATGGCGCATCTCCAAAGTTATGTTGACGCTCTACATCAATCTTGTCAACGATTCGGCGTAGTTATTAGCGCTTACAACACACAAATTCTTAAACAACCACCACGAGACAGATAAGTACGACACTATTAAAAAGAATTGGGCAAGTTGAACAGCTATTTCATTTTTTATTATTTTCTTTTCACAGGACGCACCTTCATTCTAGCAACCAACGGTCACAAATTATGATTAAAGATTATTTATTTTCTCAAAAAAAATAACATTTCACTTATATGATAAACTTATTTTAATAAAGTAAGTAAGTGCTTCTAACAATTCTAAACATAGTAATCAATTTGAAATCAAACCAATCAATTTAAATAATTTGGTATGTAAATTGACAAACAAAGCCAAAGTCATTGCTTGTCAAATCTTCGAATAACCGCAAAAACACGTACTGTGCAGTATCGCTCGCTGAGTAATTCACAGTCAAAGGCTTCTTACAACGCCATTAATTTACTGCAGGCAAGGTGGCCAAAGGTATTGAAAGAGTGAACGAGAAAAGAGCTCTGATAAAAACTATTCATAGAAAAGGGGGAAAGACGGCTGGTCTTCTTAGACATGACAGCTTTATAAAAACCAGTAGAAAGAGGAAGAGGAAGACCACGAATAAGTAACACGAGTTCTTTTTATTTTAGTCGAAGCTTAGAGCATTGCAGGCCTCCGTACCAGAGTGCTCGATGGGTCGAAGCATGAGACAGATAAAGGAGAAGGTAGCTAAAAGAGACGGCATTGGAAAGGATATTGTATTAGTTGCACCGAGCTTCAATCAATGAATTTCTTCAATGAATGAATGAAGGTGATCAAAAATGAACCAGTTACACGAAAGATAAGGAAAAAGGAGACAGCAAGATCGATAAATTCTTCTACGTTGTCAAATAACTATAGACCTAACTCCAACGACAAAAGAAACTTTTGATGGGTACTGCACAAATATTCTATGCATACAAATAAGAAAGGTATAGAAACTAGTATTACATTGTACCAAAACACAGAGCAATTTGTATAGCAATAATAATATTCAGTTTATGTAAATCACGGAGCCACTGACTGCTAATATCCGGCGAATAAATAATCCAGAGAATAAACAATGCTCAGAGCATTTTCCGCAAATCCTTTTCAACCACAGACTTTTAGTAGTCTCGAAGCTGGATGCCAAAGTTGACGGAATCTACTGGATATCTTTTTAATTCATGGAGGGAAAATAAAAACAAAGAATATATAGAACATTTTCATGGTTTTTTGGTTGGAAGGTAACTAACGTAACTAAGTAATTAACGTTGCTGGCATTTCGGTAAAGTGTACGAAACACGCAAGTTTCATCGCAGTATTCGTGTTTAAGTACTCATGTGGATGCTGCTACCCGAGCATCTAGGGCATAGTGTGATTTCTTAGTACATCATTTACTACATCCATGGGAGGAGGCGGAGGGGTCAATTTTTGGGCCGTAACAAGTTAACTAAGCTTTAAACAGGGTGCAGTAAACCCATAGTTTAGACATAAATATATTCAGTACCTACCTAACTCACAGTTTGATTCAAATTTAGATCGATGGATTTCTGACATCTTTGAATTGCTACTGGAAAATACGTTCTCTGTTGAAAAAGTACCGATAATTTTTAAATTGAATAAACCCGTGGATATTTTTCATCCAGCTATCTAATTCGCAGACTTTACTGCGCGTATAATGAGCACGAACTGTCTACCATATTGTTCTTCTTCTTCTTTCTTTTCTTCATAAAATGGCTTCTGAGGAATGCTCCAAACAATTTCGCCAATGTCAAGTGATATAATTATATTTTTATAGTCAAGTCGTCGAGAGTTTCTGTCAAGTCAAAACCCAGTTTAAATAGTGGCAGAAAAAAGGAAAAGTTTTTCCAGAAAAAAAACCACCATTTCGAAAAGACACGCAATACACTTAAATAACACTACATCACACATGTGCTGTGTATTCTTGAGAGCATAAAATAGCACCTTTTTCGGAAAATTCATTTTTATCGTTGGTATGATTATTTTTATCTTTTTGTTTCTTACCTTTATTAAAATTATTATGTCAAGTAGTTTTTTGACATTTGAACATACCTTAGTTTTAGTATTATTCTTATTATTAGTTTTCTTTATGTTAGTGTGTTGTTGTATAGTCGTTGTGAGTGTTGTGAGCCGTAACGCCAACAAGTGGTTCTGCCGGAAGACCAGCGTTGGTTGCTAGCTTGCTGTCAACCAACTCATGCTGAGGCAGAGCCATTTTGTTACTTGAGTTACACCTCGTACCTTCATATCTGTTTCTTCTTAGTTTAATACTTGTTTCTGTGTAGCTCATGTATACAAATATATTCTTCTTCTTCTATTTACTCAAGTTACACCGGTTAAAATGCCACCAAAATTACACGAAATCGAAACAACACATTAAAAATGGCAGATTGAATCCACCATATTGTTTACAGCAACTATGGTTAAATCAGTACACCTCATGCCGTCAGCTCTCCGTCTACAATTGTGAAGCTTGAGATCGTCGGCCACAGGGTGAAGAATGTTGGTGGTATATCGATTTTGCCATTCGCTTGTCTTTTGGCTTCTTCGATAATTTTATAACGCTCCCTTTACGATGAAATTGAATATCTATTGTTTCTTAAGATATTTTCACGGGAGGCTGATCGTACAAAGATTTTATTTATTGAATAACCCCTCTTGACAGCAGACCTATGAAAGATATAGCCATGTATCTCTTAACCATGAAAATAGAAAGAGACACAGTGATTTTTACCTGTGACGGAATATGTCCGATATATACAGGTTGTGGCATGATAATGGAACTCAAAAACCGTTTCCCATACATTTTATATGCTGTGACCTTTATTATCCGTAGCAACCTGTTATTCAAAAAAACAGAATCAGCAAAGTCGTCTAACTTTACTAATTAATTGTTTCCAGTAATAATTATGAAGATACAGCATAAAAATAAAGTTAAATTACGAACAAAATGTTAGTTTGAAAGTGTACTTTACCAGTAATCAAAATTCGTGTAGCCTCGGAACAAATATTTGTGCGATCGTAGATGCGTTGCGTTCAGGGTGTTCTGGGTATTTTCTATGTATAATAAAAAATATCTATCTATGTAATATATTGTATTAAGTATATCAGTTATCTAGTACCCATAACACAAGCTCTGCTTAGCTTGGGGCTAGATAATGTTGTGTGAACTGTCCAGCATTATTTATTTATTATTATCTCATAGACCTTCATAGAAAATGTATTGAAATGCTGTGTTTTTTTAAATTTTGATTTAGGTTTGAGACATAATACGTGTAATAAAGTTTATAAAATTAGTGATCGGAACCGTGTGCTGATAAAAATGGGAAGTTCCGTTGTACACCTTTCGTCTCCATCATCAGATCTGCTCGCTGTCACCATAATATTGTATTGTCATCGGAACTAGAGAGATATGCAAAATTTCTGCTCAATCGGATTTGAAGGATCGGTTCTGATTCAGCTTATTTGACCATAATAAACAATTTAATTTACAAACAGACACGAGTCAAATGAAAGCTTATTTGAACAAAAAAACCCATTTTTCTAATTTGGTTTTTAAGAATATAACTGAATATCTCAAATAAGTAAGTGGTGATTGACTGAAGCATTGTGCAGGCTTACAAGTGTCTCGAGTTAAGCTGCTTCAGTTTGAACCAGCCTCAGAGATTCAACATTCTGTCATGAAAATTTCATAGACCCTTCTCAAGATTTTCTTACTAAGGAGCCAATTTAGATTAAAATATTAAGAGGATTACGGAGTCAAGTTTCTACACAGTTGTATTAGCAAAATTAAGAGTACTCTAGATCTTAAATTAGTTTGTGAGAAAATGTTTTATTAGACATTTTATTACGTTTTTTTTGAAAGAGCGAAGCGAGCTCTCTTTATCAATTAGAGAGTGTGTGCATTTGTGACGGCTGTTTGTATCGGAGTTTGTTAACTTTCGAATCGTTAATCCGATCGCTAAATTTTGGTAGGTAGGTTGGTGATACCAATACTGGTTGTTCTGCGAAAAGTAGTCTTCGCGAGCACAAACATTTTTCAACAATTTTTTTCAGTCTGTGCATCATGTACTCGGGAGAAAGGCATCTGGTACCGAACGATGCAAAGTGAGCCGCCTCATATACCATAGTTTGCCAACATTACATTAAGTAGGAAATTTATCATAGTCGCCCATAGACTGCGTTTCGGACATATGCCATTAAATAGCTTCAAATATTTGATGAGAAAAGTTGATAGCCCTAATTGTGAAGTATGTGGCGTAAAAGAAGAAGATACCACCTATTAATGGAATGTCTTCGGAGTGCAGCTATGAGAGCGCAAATGTACCAGTGTAAAGGTGTTGTACAGCTCGATAGATAGATAGATAGAAGATAGAAAACACTTTATTGCACAACACAGAAAATAAGCTAATTAAGAATTAATATTAAACTAAACACGGAAGTACAATGGGCGGTCTTATCGCTATAAGCGATCTCTGCCAGACAACCTCGATGTGGGTCTGTTTCAGAGCATGTTGTCTGCGCAAACATCAGACGCAGCCATCATGCTCTACCAGTCCATATATGGGCTGGTTCAATAAATTTGATGAGTAACTTAGGTGAGCGACCAATGGAACTGGCACAGACGTCAATCGACAAAAGTTCAGAAAAAAAATAGATAAAAAAAAAAGTGTACTCATGGACGTAGTATACAAAAGGATTGAGCGCTCGCAGCTGAAAAAAGAGCCGAGCAAGATATGTACTATAGAGACAGTGTGTCTCTTTCTAATACGGTGACCATAAAAAAAAACATGTCCAGGAAACTTTTTCCAGAGACACTTATGTAGGTAGGTAGGTAGGTACATGGAGTGGATCAAACATTATTTATTATTATTTTTTTATCACGGATCGATAACACTTTTTGTTAATTTCGTAAAATAAAATGTTGACTTCCCCTAATATATGACACGGGACTGGGCTTGCGTTTGTAGGAAACACGTTTTTTTCCAATATCACAGAAAGTGTTATCGAACCTTGTTACTGATTACTTACCGAGTGTTCAGTGTCGGCAAACGGCGTGACTCGTGACGCAGCCATGCCGTGATGTTTCTCGTCTGCCGGGCGTCCCGCGACGGCTAGTATCGATGACCTCTTAGTATTTACCTATACAATGGTCTTGGTCACCCTTGCTATCATAAAGCTATCATTTCAAGTGTTAGAAAGGGACAAACTGCCTCTATTCTAACTATCTCTCTTGGCTCTTTTTCCTCTATCTATGACGGTAATCTAAATTGAGTCTTAACCTAATGGAATAAGGTCTTGTTTCGGTATTATCATTTTTTAGAGCACTCAGTCCTTTTGTATACTACGTCCATGCGTGTACTTACTTCCATCTCGAGACGGTGACTGCTTGGGGATACTGACAGTAAATCTTCACTAACAATTAAACAGGTAAACTTCGTTTGTTTGATTGTTTGTTTGTAATGGATAAACTGAAAAAATATGACAGATTTTAAAAATTATTTCACCTGTAGTAAGTAAGTTATCTCTGAGTAAATGCTTTAGCAGATTTTAATGGTATTTGGTGTATGGATAGATTGGGGGAAAGGGGGTTGCGGGAGGGGAAAAAATAAGACCTGTATGTGAGTATCAACGTATAGATACGTTGATACGTATTTTTGTACGTATAGATCTACTACATCCGGACAGATTAAAGAAAATGTTGACTGTTGTTGCAAAGACTGCTCGCTTCTTCAACTATACTATACTACAGGCAAGTTCAAATATGAGTTGAATCTGTAAAATATTCGGTGAGATAGACGACTTCTCAGTTCGGGGTAAACCACTAATAATAACATGTTTTGGATGGATTTTGGGTCCATCAAAACTATATAAGCCACAATTCTTGGCGCTGCTAACAATTTCTACTTCATTTCGTAGAGGTAACCTTTGTTTAAAAAGGTTTGTTTATAAAGAACTAGTGACACTGATGTGTGTAAATAATAAAGCCGTTTCAGTTTCGCCACTACGGAAAACACTCATAAAATAAACTAATATCAAAATTCGCCGCTTTTTGTAGATTAACTCTCTGAGGCATTGTACTTTTAGTGGTACGCAAAGGCACAAAATATTACAAAAACAGAAGGGCCACTCCCGCCGTTTTTGAAAATAACCAGTCCCTACCCGTGGTCCACCCACATAGTTCACCTGGCTGTACCAGGAGCAACTTTTTCTTTCCGTGGTTCACCTCAACTTGCCTAACTCACTGGGGTTGCTACTGCATTGATTGTGATTTTTGAAAAGGAGTAGGCAGTTACAAGTTTACAACAACATACCTACATCGATTCGTTTATACATACATACATTACATACATACATGATACACGCCGTTTTGCCCGAAAGGTTAGGCCTCAATAATAGGCCTCTTTACATCGTGGGTTGCACCATTGTTGGAAGATAGACGTGACAAGTGGTGAGCTCATCGCCACCATATCCGTTTTTTTTTACCATATGGTATTTTCCATATCGTCACTGGAAAGGAAAAGTCGCTGAAGCGCCATTTTGGCCAAATTGAGTTATATATATATTTGGAATCAGCGGATTTTTACGCGTCGAATGGTCACGGTTTGAATGCAACCGAAGCATTTTTTTGGTGGTTCAGCGAAACAAAAATTGACAATATTTTAGAGTTCTTTTGTCTGAACGACGCTTAAAACCGCCTTTTTCACACCTATGTTGCTTCAGTTATTTATCCGTCACTTACTTGGAGCATAAAAACACTTTAGCGATTATTCTGGTTGCTTGTCTAATATCCTATAGCACATCAGCAACTTTACCTTACTCTCAAATATAAATCTACGGCGCTTCAGCGAAATGGCCGTTTGCGTTAGTTCAACAAAGATGTAGTTTAGTCAAAATAGCCGACTGATAAGAGCATAAATGTATTTCAGTAATTTTTACGTTTCCTTATATTTTAGTTTAAGGTAGATAAGACATTTTGAAGTGTCCATTTTGTTTCAAACGAAGTGACTACAGTTAATTTGACGCTGAAAGTATACCTTTATAACGGAATTCAGTCATAGTTAACCTTCACAATATTGTAACGAAAGCTTGGATATAAACGAACAGAAAATTTCAAAAGAAGATTTCTACGTAGTTCCTCTTAGACATGCAAATACTAAAGATTATGAAGCAGTATATTCGACCAAAACTGATTGTTTTGATGAAATAAATATAAATGAAGAAGAAGATTCCTACATGGACCCCGTTATACACCTAACTAACTACTAACAAAACCTTGACTACTCGTGGAAAAAACAAATCCTTTTGCGTAATTGATCCAGAACACACGGTTATTGTAAAAGAGAATACAAGCACACTGAAAACTCTTCACTCGCCACCCATTAGATAAACAGAAAAAGTTTTGCCTTCAAAAAGGTTACACCGAGAAGAATATTTCCCCGAAAATTTGGAAATACCTAAAAAAAAACTTAAAACGAAAGACTTTTTCAATAATCGCCGACAATCTACAAAAGAAAACATAATTCCTCACAATAAGCAAATCCAGGTACTAGATGTGAAAATTATAAAACAAGCCAAAACGCCAAAAAAACTTGCGTAGAACATCTAAAAAGAACAAACAGACGTCCAGCAACCTGAAAATACAATACAGGAAGTACTTGAATCTGATTACACTCCCAAAAATAATAAAAGAAAAAAAAGGGAGCATGAAAAAAAATTATTGATTTCTTATCCGATGAAGAAGATTTTTCCTGGAGCTCGAGTTCTTGGGTAGGAACTTCGGAATCAGACTCAACAGACACTGAAAATAAAAGTACAAGAACTGTCATAAAGAAAACTAAGAACACTACAAAAAAACAAAAACAAAGTCTGGATACTACAGAAGAACCAATTGACCTAAGGAAGAAAAAAAAGAGGAAATATAAGAAAGAAGAAAGGAAAAGTAACAGAAACCAGGGACAGGCATATAAAACAAAAAAAGGAAAATATATGCCAAAAAAAATTATAAAAGTCAATCCTTGCACTTCTGAAAACTGCTATCAGGGGTGTTATAATATAACCGAAGACAAGAGATTGTCTGTTTTTAATTTTTATTGGAGTCTTGGTTCACAGAGAAAAAAAGATTGGCTTATATCAAACACGAAAATAAATACAGTGACTAGGAAGCGTGCAAAGGGTTCAAGTCGGAGAGAATATTCTTACAAATATTTTATAAATGAAGGTGAAGGACATAGAGAAGTTTGTTTGAAGTTTTTACTGAGCACTCTTGATGTGAAACAACGGTATATAAACTATACCATCAGAAATGCAGGCTTTGGTCTGGGTAAAGAAGATCTTCGAGGTCATTCTACACCAGCTAACAAAACCTCAGAAGAATTATTAGCGGACTTAAGAGAATACATTACCAACTTACCCGCTGTTCCATCACATTATTGCCGGAAATATTGTACTAGGTGTTTTTTGCCGCGAGAATACAAGAATGTAACTAATCTTTACCACATTTATAAACAGACAAAGTGTAAAGATGAAAAGTCATTTGTGGGCGAAAAAGTTTTTAGGAACGTATTTACAAAAGAATTTAACATTGGCTTTCATATTCCTCGGAAAGATAAATGCATTAAATGTCTGAAGTATGAAAATAAAACAATCAACGAAGAAGAATATGCAACGCATTTAAAAAATAAGGAAGAAACAAATGAAAGATTTTTACTACACCAAAATATACATTTGTTCAGGGTGTTCTGGGTATTTTCTATGCATAATAAAAAATATCTATCTATGTAATATATTGTATTAAGTATATAGCAAAAAGTTTTAAATACACCATGCAGTTCAAGCTTACTTCTGTTTTATTACAGGAAAGTAAGTGTATTTAATTTAACATTTTATGAAAGCGGTACTAGAGACGGATTTTGTTTTACTTGGCCAGAGACAGAGGGCAAAAGAGGTGCAAACGAAGTATGCACCATACTACAGAAGTATGTGCAGATTGTGGATGGTAGAGGTTCCGTAAAACATATGCTGCTTTACAGTGACTGCTGTCCAGGCCAAAATAGGAATAAAACCGTTTTAGCCTGCCTTCACAAAATATTACAAAGTTGTGAAAACTTGTCCACAATCCAGGTTAACTATTTATTGTCTGGGCATACATACATGCCCGTTGATTCCATGCATGCTATAATCGAGAAAAACACAAAAACCACTTCAATTTGGACACCTTCACAATGGCCTATGGTTTTTTCAATGGCGAGAAAACAACAAGGCCATATAACGTTAACGTTTTGACACACAAAGACTTCTTAGCGTGGGATGTTGCTCTCGGGTAAATATTTTAAAAATATTTCTGGAAAAATTAGTCAACTGCGTGTCGTAACCATTAAAAAGTCTAATCCAGAAAACATATTTGTTAAATTCTCAATGAGCACAGATGCCAAAGAGGAAGAGATAACAATTTTGAAGTCAAAGAAGGTAGAACCAAAACGAGCATATAAGACTAGTCTTCCTATATCTTCAAAGAAGTATCAAGACGTCATAAAAATGTGCTCTATGGGAATAATTCCTGAATGTTCTCACAAGGAATATAAAAGAATGCAGACCTCTGAAAACATAAAGGATAGCCTCGAAGATACAGATATCGAAGATGAGATGAATGATTAAAGAAATAGAAAAAGAAAGAAGACCACGCAAAAATCTTTGGGAGTTTTAAAAACAACAAATTAGACAACCGAATAAGAAAGTTCTGAATATCTGGAAGTTAATCATCACTCTATTTAAACACTTAAATCGTACTTGTTATTTAGTATTACTATGTCAAAGAATACATTTTATTGGATAAGCCATGAAAGTACCCATTTAAAAGGAAACAATCTTGATATGCCTCTTAACTGAAATATTCACTTTAAAAAACATTAGTAGAAAAACATGAAAGCTATTAAAAGAATCAACATTAACAAAAAACATTATTGTATGCCAATCCATTCCAGATTTATTTCATTAGTTCAATAAAGAGACATGTCAAGATTGTTAAAAAAAACCTACTTGGCTCGACTATAATTGTTGTTCTCATTAAAATATTAATAGAAATAAAATATTTAATAAAAATCTTATATTTTTTAATAAAACTGCATAATTAATATTATCTTAACGATTAAAGTTCAGAATGTGTTCAGATGAACCCCTTTTCTGGTCCTCCAGCATGGTCCTCACCTCAGAATAGCTTGCTGGTTTCGCCTTCCTAGTTGGTTTCTTCTATAACTGATTCCTCTCTGCATCAATTTCGCTTTAGCATATTAGGTAATCTTAAATTAAATTAGCGTTCAGTTAAAATGTCGTTTTCTGTATGCAAACATTTGGTTCCTAAGAAATCACGACAGTTTTTATATTGAAATGCATGTAATTTAGTATGTTATTACTACAAGTTTAGATATGAATAAGTAGCTTTAGTCATTTAGTAAAATTGTGCCAGGATAGATACTTACTTTAAGCATTTTTTGTTACCTTTGTATGACGGTGTGGTGGGTACTTAAGTATAAAGTACTGAGTGATAACAGTAAACTCAGGGATGGTTAGCAAATATTACAGGTTTAATAAGTACAACCTCATGGTAGTTTAGCTATATGAACATTTTGTGGGCTTATGATTTTTTGGACATCAGCGATTTTTCCTTGCTCTAACTTTTTAAGGTTCGGAGTAAAAGTTGCTGAAGCGCCACTTATCTCCCCAACTAAAGAGATATCTCGATAACTCTCAGCACATTAAAATGGTAAAAAAATCAAGCTTTCAATGTGTCTTGGTTAATCCAAAATCAATGAAAGGAGAAGGAAGTTATGATTTTTTTTCAAAAAATAAAACTTTCAAAATGCTCTACTATCTTATTTATTTCACGATAGTCGCGACTGAGCTCTGCTCACTGAGAATGCGTGAGAACATATTGAGAATGCCTGTAAACGTAACGTAAAAGTGTGCGCGGGAAATGGCACTTGGTTCTGGATATGTTTGTGTTTACACTTTTGCTTTTGACACTAATAAATTTTACGTAAAAACAATGTGAGCTTTTCACATTAATTAAAGCTCAAGCTCTGAGATTTTACAGCGAGCGAATTTATTAAGCGGTTTAAGAAATCACCAACACCTGGCCGAAGTCATAATAAAAAAAAAACCTAGCGCCGCTCGAAAAAGCGATTTTTATTGAACATCTCGTATAATATAAATAATTTTACAAAACCCTTACTGTACTATGTACCCTCGCCTTTGTTGTATTGTTTTTTTACCCAATAATAAACACATTTTAATAAACAATCGAATCTAGGCAAAAAATAGATGCAAATTTGTTTTTTTTTTTCTCTCGAGAAAATATTGTCATGCCTTGTTTCTGGTACAGTGATCCCTCGTAATTATAATGTAGTATCCATGCATATTTTTTATTTGAATATCGTCTGTCAAAAATCCAATCTATGGTTTGTAATTTTGTGGTATACGCCCACCTTAATGTGACTAACGATTGTGTTAGCTACCATACCACAGAATAAATATTAGTAACCATACCATCAGCATCGCAGATATTCGCTTGGAATGTTAATTTCATAGCTCTCATGTTAGACAAAACTGTGAACTGGCTATTATTCAACCTCTCGGCACCTCTGGCACGACACCTGACATTTTTAACAAGAATATAAATCTGCACACACATTCCGTCGCTCTGTAATGAGATACTATGAAATATAAATATGCACCAGCACCTGCTATTTTCGTGAAAAAATATATGTGTTATTATAACAGAAAGGTCGTGGACGACCTCTGTAGCGCGTCGGGCAAGTAGCCGGCTAAGATGCGAAAGGGCGGGTTCGATATCCGCTGCGGGACAAATGTTTGTATGATCTGCAAATATTTGTTCCTAGTCTGGGTGTAATGTTACCATAGAACTCGTAGTTTCTGATACCCACGACATAGGAAATCCTAGTGTGGGATCAGGACTATGTTTGTGACTGTTGGGTATTTTGTTATGTTATGTTATGGCAAAAATTGACCTAAAGCCCTTTGTGGAAATATCATGAGTACTGCACTACTACGAAAGTAATGGGCCTCGGCAATCATCGGCTTTTCGAAACAGAAATATGATTGCAAGTGATTGGAAAAGCGACAGTTAGCTCCGAACGATTAATTGCCGAGGCAAATTATTTTCCTAGTAGTAAAGTAATCAGCTAAAACTACGTTTGTAGTCATCATCATCAGCTTGTTGAAGTAAACTGGTGGGCTTCCCCCATAGAATGTCACGACGGTCACTGTTCTTGAGCCGCCTCCATCCACCGACTTCCAGCGATCTTCAAAATTACAAAATGTGTATTTTCTCGGATTCAGATCAGATACGGATCGGATGTAGTGCGCAACCGCCCTTCGACATTTCCTGGGATACGTCCAAACGACGTAGTTGATATACTGACCCAGACCAAGTAATAGCCCAATACTTTTTGATGACAGCTGAGGTTTGGAGATAACAGGTTGTATGTTTTAGTGTTGCGATATTTAGGTGATCGTAAACCAGACCGTAAACACAGAGCTGAACCAGTCTCATAGAATAGTGGTGTCCTAGACAAACATGTATGTGTACCCACCAAACCAGCTATCGTAAGCTGCCTAATTGAAGACCGCTGTCACAATATACAGATAACAGAACCACCTCGTACCTAAGCCTTACCATACCATACCTTGTGTGTGTGTGTGTTTCAGCAACAAAGTAAATCACAATACAGTAAAATAACTTTGGTATTGGTTTGATCGTGTTAGAGCTACAGCAACCTAACTCACATGAGCATATATTTAAATATCAAGATACAGACAATGTACAAAATATTTTTTTTGCATAATACTAAACCCCACCGATTGCGTGCGAACTAAGTCATTCTGGTTGTCGTTCGTGTAACGCATCCGATTTTGACACCGAAAAATTGGCAGTCATTTTATCACGTCATCCGCCCTGTCCTTACGCAGGTATTAAAGATGTTAGCACATCAGCTATTTTTTTATAAATACGCAAGTGGTATGCATAATTATATTGATTTTCCTTTTAAACAGGTGCATTGCTTGAAACCTCGTGTCCTATACTTATTGAATAATAAATTGTAAGTTTTACAACTATTATTTATTCTGTGCTTTTACTGGAAAATCTATATAGTTACATCACCTACTCACCTGGCTCGTTCACCGTAAGATGGCACGTGCCTTTTATGGCACGCCAACCAAAGCAGGTGCCATCAGGTGAACGATCTGTATAGCCCAGTTTATATCTAATGTAAATTGTACCGTGTATGGTTTTATTCAAAATAAACTTGTACTTTACTTTACTTTTACTTACTCAATAGATAGACGTTGTCAAACTTTTAGTGAATCATAGGGAAGGTATCGCAGTGACATTTTAAACATTAAATTATTTGGTGAGAATGTACAATACTGACTGTGCAAACTGTACCTTTGCTGTGTTTATCCTATTGCAAAATAGAACTCAAGTGTTCGAATCAAGATACACATTTGTGTATCTTAACTACGTACACTTGTATGTTTATCTTGAACCGAATTTATCTTTGAAATCAAATTATTTTCTTACATTTACAAACTCAAAATAGGTAAACTGGTTTTTAAATTCGTTTATCAATGAGATGTTTTGGAGGGAAAAAGTAATTTGCGCTACTTATTGTTGCATGTACTTTATCGTAGGTATACACGTGCAATTTGCGGGAGAAAATGTATCTAACCACGGCTGCTTTAACAATTTACTTTCTGCATTTTAAATTCTTGCAGAATTCTAAAATAATAATTTCGAACCAAGTCGATGAGAGCCTTTGATGAGGTTGTCACTTTGATACGCAGAATAATAAAGTATTTTGACTAGAAAATTCTCAGGTGTAGCATGTAATATGTAGTGTGGTTCTGTGCCGAAGAATTTGAATCCAGCACTTTCATGTGAAGGCATAATTCATTATTAATCAGACCGTAAATCTACGTAACCCCACGCATTCAGAGTTTTGTATCAAATGTAGAAATAATAAATTTAATCGAAACTAGTACAAAAAAAACTAAATAAGCTCGGGTTTAAACCCAAACTACATAGTATAGGTACTAGTATAGTATTATATTATCTGTGTTATAGGTTTGTCACGGTAAATGTATATACAACTTTAATACAAAAGCAGATGGTTTGTTTTCCGAAGTCAATTCTCGAGATAGATAGTCCGATGTTATGTCGAAAATGTCAAAGCCTCGGACTATCTCTAGTTTTTCTCAAACCAGGCAGCCCCCTTGTTTAACAATGGTCTACATATTGCCAGTTGATTGCTTTTCGCCATCTCGATTGTGATGTGGCATTCTCATACATGATCCGTCAGTTTGTTACTTCGGAAATATGTTATTTATTCTGTGGTAGTAGTGCGAGAATTGATTTCAGAAACCAAATCTTCTGTGTTGTTTTAAAGTTATATATAACTTTAATGCCGTGTGAAACCTAGACAACATAGTTTGGATTAAAACTATATAGGGTAATTTTTTTTTTAAATGTAGTCTGTCTGTCTGAAATTAGATGAACTTCACCTTGATATTAAACAAATCTAAATGAGTGAAAAAGTTTTGAGAAATGATATAAAACATAAAATATATAATAATCATAACTCATAATGGGTTTATGATTATATTTGTAACATCATGATGTTACAAAACTTTTGAAACGCTTATTTTTTAATTGACTCATATTTTTTTAGGATAATACAAAATCCTCATAGAACAGCTTTCACCTGTTCATATTTAGGGCCTCTCTTGGGTGAAAGGTTTAGAATATTAAATTACCTATGTGTATGTAAAAATGGGTTGCGTTACGCGACTGAGGCGCCCCCTGAGTGCCGTAAATACTGAGGGCGAAAATGAAGTCAGTTTTCACTCTGCTATTTCGTACCGTCTAGGTAACAAAATGACGACGTGTCCAAGTGTATTATAAAATATTAATTTTATTACAGTGATGTATCCCCGGTGACGCAAAATAAACGAGGTTTATTTAAAAGTTTGTTTAGTGTCAGGGCCATCGAGCACATACCCAGGGCGTTCAACTGGACAACAACCTGATATACTTTGAAGTAGGTAGACAACGCTATATAGTTAGGTTCATCAGACCACATTACCATCTTGCCCTGAACTAGATTAGCAAATAGTCACTACGACACCATTCGCCACTTACCAGCAGGGAAATTAATCTGTAAGGAATTATAAATCGGAGGAAAGTAAGTAATAAAGTTTTTTTTTCTTAAATTTTTCGCAAGCCACCGGTTTTTTTAATCTCTCGAATTAAAAATATCCGAATTTAGTTCATGCTGTACAATTTAATAGATACCTACCAACTTGTATGGCTGCAATATCAGAGTTTTAAGCCCTTTGCGAAATACGTTGTTGCCACCAATAGGTATCCTTTCTGACTATAAATAACAAGAGCGAGTCCGTACTTACATATACCAACAAAACTAACAAATTAACTGGAGTACTGTCAACACACGCAGACTTGTTATTAAGAGTAAGAAGAGCCAAAGTATTTAGGAACTCTATACTTTTATGCAGAGCACTAACTCAATTTGCACGTAAAATCACAAAGACAAATACCGTGCAAGCTTTAAAATGGGTAGTCTACTTACACATAAAAGTAAAACCTCATATAATGTTTCTGCCGCAAAGCAATAATGCTCGCATTGCTGTGTTCCGGTTTGAAGGGTATGGGTGCCGGTGAAATTACAGGCACATGAGACTTTTCATCTTTATGTCTCAGCGGGTGGCGGGCGCAGTGCAATGACACATAGGGTGCGTCCTAGGTGGACGTGACCTGTGAGGTAATGTATTGTTAAAGGCAGAGTTAACCGCCGGGCCATCTGCTGGTTCGGTCATACAACCAGCTAAAAAAACAAGGCAGTTCATAATCGTCCTCATCAGCCTGTACGAGTCCACTGCTGGATATCTACAGGCATCCACGAATATTGGTCTGGAGCTGCCGCAATCCACCGAATTTCTGACACCTTTAAAATGTTGTCGGGCCATAAAGAGGTGGGGCTTCATACACTGCGTTGCCTGGTTCGCGTTCGCCACTCGAGAACCTATATTCCCCAACAAATGTTGGTTCTGTGGCTCTGTATCGCCTGCCTATTGCTACTTCAACTTACTAATTCTGAGAGCTATCTCGGTAAGTGATATTATTATGGCTTTTATCGAATTGACCCTATAAAAATGTTGCCACGACCACAGAGCATATATCAAGATAGACACCGCAAACACGTAAACAAAGCGTGCTGTTTTATTTTGCACTTTGCTACGAAATATCTCAACTCGCACTGCTAGCTGATTTCGAAGAATTTTTACAGTTCTTTATGGCGCAATTAGGCATTTTCTATTAACATCCGACGTTCTTTGCGAAGACAGCCGAGAGCGAACTGTTTTGAGGTTTTGTAGTGTATGTGCATGAATCATAATGTGAGTCTGTGGCATTCTGTGGCTGACAGAACATGACTGTGCCTGTTTCCATGTAGACGGTAGAAAGGACAACAAGACATTAGTCTATGGTAGGAGCCAGTCGGTGATGGCTGCGATACCAAGATAATGGTTGGTGTTGTGGAGATTGAGGATCTGTCGAAGCCGCTACTAAGGAACCAGGAATACTTATATTGTGGTGTACGGGTGTACGACACTACATATGGCGACGAGCTTAAAAAGGTATTTATGTATTTTTCTGAGCCTTCGCGAACATAACCTTAATTTTCCGGAGGGGGGAAAAGTACATTAGTGATTAGGTAATGAATAATGGAAAATTAACCTTAACAAACGTGTTGTTGATAATGGGGCTAGGCTTTGAAAGATACAAGGAACTGGGTTGTATTGTATTTGGGGTGGAATACGTAAATTGATTTCAAGAATCTAACATTACGCTCGGATCCATTTACTTTGATACCTAATGTGAGCAACGCATGCAAACTCGTAAATTATGCCACTCTTTTAACATAATGATGACATGTGCCGGCTTTTTTGTATTGTAAAACTCTGTATTATTGTGATTTTAAAAATGAGAGTTACAACATAATGTACATAAATTGCTTAGTCGTGTCGATGGTTTTCGATGGTTATTTTCATCCAACCACAGATGGAAAATATACCATCGCTCGTGAGTTCACACAAATAATGAATTGATTCTCGCATTTCAGTGGGTAGGTACCATAGACGTAGAATTTTTTCGTACATACTAAAAATATGGTAGGTACATTTGAAAAAAAAAACAAAGGTGATAGGAAATTACAAATGAACGATGAGTCATACGATATACCTGCATGTAAACCTTACCA
The DNA here is from genome assembly GCA_932527175.1 of Operophtera brumata. NCBI lineage: Eukaryota > Metazoa > Arthropoda > Insecta > Lepidoptera > Geometridae > Operophtera > Operophtera brumata. Next base: position 28,594,732 of record OW052228.1, read on the forward strand.
CAGAATGCATAGTGGTGCGGGTGCGGGTGGTTGACTCCGCGAAATCATAATAATAATAGGTAACTGGCGACTCTGGTTCCCGCGCAATGGAGTGCGCTTCGGATCGTACAGCGCTGGTTGCCCGCTGCTGAATTCGTCTAGTGCTTGCCTCTCTTTCTATCACGTGGCTCTTGTCTTGTCTGACTCGCTGAAATGTCTCTGCGTATCGGGCTCGCCGCGCCTAGTGCTTGTGGTTTCATGCCTGAAGTGCGGAGTGCGCCACGCCGCGCCGCCTGACTTTACGTTAACAAGACTGTTGCTATGTTCACATTCACATAGGTTGCGAAACGAAAAATTTTGCGAAACTCTGCTGGCTAGGGCGATATGGGTTCAGGAACATTTAATAACGCCTGGCAAAGTAGTGCTTACAATCAAAACTAGATGGTGTTAGTAAAAACCACAAGTCCTGGATCGTGCTTACGGAAAACACGTTTAAATAATATCGGTTAGTGCCTCTCTCGCGAAGTATGTATAAAACCACTAAGTATATACCTACCTACGTAAATAAACTTGCAAATAAAGTTTTGGATTGACGAGATTTGTTGTTGGTATACCTACCTACTTAGCAGTGTTAGCACTCTATTGTCAGATCTGAACGATTTGCTTTTAGTATTTTGAATTTGTTCCTACCTCAGTACCTAATGTTTTGAACTGCTTTAGTGCAGGATGTTTATTATACCAAAATACCTACTACCTCGTACGTATCCTACTAATATTATAAAAAAACACAAATAAAGGAAACTAAGATAATACTGAAATTAGTCGTGATAAAATGTAAATTTTCTGTAACAGACCACTGGTCTACGCATGTACCAAGCTTAGTAGGTACGGGATTTGACGTTTAATTCATTTCTACTAGTGGGTTGGTACCTATTTATACTACTTGGTTATGGTCTTACCTACATAAACATGTGCAAATGTAAACTAAATTTGACTTTCAAGATTGTTATGGCTAGTTTACACAAGCTTAGTAGCTGGTAGGTACTTACACTAAAATCTGCGTGTAAACATGCTGATCAGAAAAGTGTTGCAAAAGGCATGTAATATGAGGTACCTACTTAAGTAGGTAGGTACTCACTAAAAATGAAATGTGTAACTTTAAAAAAAAAAACAGAATATAACATTTGACTACGTTCACATGGCAAGCATCACTATTCATTAATTTTTAGCACTATAGATACACGGCAGCGTGTCAGCCGAGTTCGGAGGATCAATATCTCAAAAAGGACCAAAAAGGACTAATGTGTGCAAATCACCTATTAATATATTATTAATAACGGCTCCAAAAGGTAGAATATCAAGTTATGCACTAGAGTTTTCTAAATAATGAACCCAACTTGGAATGGGTAGTGTCTTTTTATATGGTTGCGGAGTTGCAGATTATCATCGATGATACAAGTATAGATACTTATCTCTTTGAAGTTGAGATGGTTCATATTCACAGCGTGTGTACAGCGACGGTTATTGTTAAAGTCCTGAGAGTAGTTACTGGAATTAATATGCATTAAAGAAAAACCTAGGAAATATCTAACTAAATGACGTAGTGCGAAATGGATGCCATCGCTGCATCCGCGTGTCTCTCCTCATACTATCAACTTCAGAGACCCAAAATTGTGTCATTATGGAATATGCTTTACTGCCAACTTGTAGTTAAATTAATTAACATGAAAATGTTTGGAAATGGACACATTGCAATTAAATTGTCATTCTGTTTATCTGAAAATGTTTTTAATTCAAGGGCTTACCATATAATTGGTTGCAAGAAAGTTGGTCAAAGGCTTACCATTAAATTGGTTGCAAGAATGTTGGTCAAAGGCTTACCATTAAATTGGTTGCAAAATGTTGTTCAAAGGCTTACCATTAAATTGGTTGCAAGAATGTTGGTCAAAGGCTTACCATTAAATTGGTTGCAAGAATGTTGGTCAAAGGCTTACCATTAAATTGGTTGCAATAATGTTGGTCAAAGGCTTACCATTAAATTGGTTGCAAGAATGTTGGTCAAAGGCTTACCATTAAATTGGTTGCAAAGAGGTGTACCATTAAATTGGTTGCAAAGAGGTGTACCATTCAATTGGTTGCAGAGGGGCGTACCATTAAATTGGTTGCATATAAATTAACCAAAGGCGTACCATTAAATTGGTTGCATGTTTATTGACCAAAGGCTTACCATTAAATTGGTTGCATGTTTATTGACCAAAGGCGTACCATTAAATTGGTTGCATGTTTATTGACCAAAGGCGTACCATTAAATTGGTTGCATGTTTATTGACCAAAGGCTTACCATTAAATTGGTTGCATGTTTATTGACCAAAGGCTTACCATTAAATTGGTTGCAAAGAAGCGTACCAGTAAATTTGTTGCATATAAATTGACCAAAGGCGTACCATTAAATTGGTTGCATGTTGATTGACCAAAGGCTTACCTATTAAATTGGTTGCAAAGAGGCGTACCATTAAATTGGTTGCATATAAATTGACCAAAGTCGTACCATTCAGTTGGTTAGATGTTGTTGACTAAATATTATATGTTTATAATTCAATAGGTTGCAAAATTGCTGATATTTCCAATAAATTGAAAACTAGTTCAAGATACCTTTCTAGCGAAGCAAGCGTCTGGTTGAAACACGTGGAGTGCGGGTTCAATTCCCGCTGTGTGATCAACATTGTTGCGAGCGTTCGCAAATATCATTTGGCTACCAGTCTGGAAGCTGGTGCCATGGTTAATGTAAATTCATTTAAATACCTATAAGACAGTGGGACCTGGGACTGTAAATGAATATTGTGCGTGTAGTGTGGAATTACAAATTAAATCAATCATGCTAAGCAGTGTTTTATGCTGAGTCGGCGGCTGTTGCTTTACAAAGCACAAGTTAGGCGGCACGTAGAAACTGTTCCCATCTATGGCACGGGGCACCCAAGTACCAGCTGCTTTGTTTTGACTCCCTTCAGAGAAGAACTGTTAGAATCATCGGCTAAGCTCTCAGATACTCTAGAACCGCTTAGCCAACGCGGAGCCATAGGATCTCTTTGCGTGTTCTACCGCCTCGACAACGGGAAATGCTCTGACGAGCTTTTTGATCTGGTCCCCGCATCGGGATTACACCATTGCTCTTTCCAGCATTATCACTGGGCTCACACATCACGGAGCCTTGGGTTTCTCGTACGACTCGTTTCTCGAAATCGTTTCTTCCCCGTACTTGCAAACTGTGGAATGGGCTCCATCTGAGGTTTTACCGCTTAGTTACGAAATGTGTCGTTTCAAAACAAAAAAAACACGTTCATGGATTCCTTCGGGGTGGGCAGCGCATCGACAATGCCCCCGGTGTTGCCTAATCGACGGTGACCACTTTTTACATCGGGTGGACCACGGCCCAGCTCACGAGCTGGTTGGCCTATAGGTTTCATTAAAAAAACTGTGACCGTAGACATGGAAAAAAAAGGGCCGCTTGATAGGTTTTCATTTGATGGATTTATTTATTATAATGATAAACATTTTTTAAACAAGGGGATGGTGGTGTATCTTAGTCACAATGAAGTTATGAATAACTAAATGGTCACACAGAAGATCATATTGAGTTCAGAAAAATACCAATTATTTGGATTGTCATTCAGGCTTCCGGCATAGTGCTGAAGTTTAACTTTGGGTTCTATTATGATGTTATGCATAGTTCACTCTCTGCGCCCTGCTATCGGGCATCAGACGATCGGTTGAGTAACAGTTGTGTCTAGTCCAGACTTTCATATCCTATCCAATAGTTGTTTTATCTCTAAAGGGATTGGTTACTGAGATCTCTACGTTAGGTTACTCAACGACACAACGTAAATAAAGTCTACACCACGTGCAGGTGGGTGGTAGCCAAGTTGATGAGCAAAGGCTTAGTAGCTGTTCAAGAGCTGCAGTCTGAACAGAGCTGCGCTAACCCTCCTTGTTGGAAATGAGAATAACAAATTAATATTTACTTAAATATTTATAAAATATTTTGATAAGGAAGGAGTTGTAGTGTATGTGCATGAATCATAATGTGAGTCTGTGGCATTCTGTGGCTGACAGAACATGACTGTGCCTGTTTCCATGTAGACGGTAGAAAGGACAACAAGACATTAGTCTATGGTAGGAGCCAGTCGGTGATGGCTGCGATACCAAGATAATGGTTGGTGTTGTGGAGATTGAGGATCTGTCGAAGCCGCTACTAAGGAACCAGGAATACTTATATTGTGGTGTACGGGTGTACGACACTACAGGTTTGCTAATAGGTTCATTGCGCAAAATTTTGGACAGGCATAGTGACACGCAAAGTAGGTGCACTTGCAATTCTACTTGATATATCGTCTGTGGCCACGACCGAAGTATCGTAAAATCTTTTTTTTTTCTAGATTGTATTAAAATGCTTCGCTTTTCGCTTGCACCATGTTGATAGACATTCCACCTGATGACTTTTAGTACTACACGAAAACAAACCCAGAAGAGGATTTTCCGTTTTCTATTAGGTCCGTCTCGTATGATGAAACGGGAGGATATATTGTACCTCGATAAATAAAAACAATAAGGTAAATATTGGAAAGAAATGTGAGACCCGAAAAGCAACAAATAAACCTTTCAGTAAAAGTTTGTACTGATCAAAAAACTGGAAGTTCATTCTGTGTTTATTCAAGAATAAAAGAAAAGAAACAGATGTAAAAAAAACTATACAGAAAGGATAATTCAATTCAATTCAATTCAATTCAATTCAATACATTTATAATACAACTAATACAAAAACGCGATAATTTTGAAAACGCGATGGGCCTTGGTACCCCGCGGACACAGAGTCTCGACCCCGAAAGGCTCAAATAAGTAAGCTCTGACGAGACTTTGAAATTGGCTTAGTGTCCGAGCCGTAGAATTTTCGTTTTAAACTTCATTTACTATTTATTTCATCCGTTGCAATTCAATTTTGGCTTGGACCAACCCAAAATTTGGGCCTGGATGGATACCAACCCACCTGAAATTTCAGACGTTAAACTTAACAATAAACATGACAATCAATGTCTGTTACAGATTTCCTAATGTTTTCTTTATTGCATTCGTTATAGATGTTGAAACAAAGCCACAACATGATACGTCTCCAAATAAAGCACTCTCATTGACAATGGGGAGTTAGGTTTCAAGCTGATGGACGTAGCCGGTAGAAGCAATGACAGATCCTTCTAACATAAATAGTAGACCTAATACTCTGTTGCTTGAACGATTGTACCGATAAGCAAGAACAGTGTAATCGCGCGTACCGGCACCGAGTTTGGTCCCGCTACGCTGCCTGCTACGCCTCGAAAAACTCTGCTACGCGCCGCAAAGGTCTCCTACAGCATATTTATATTCCACAATATTTTATTTTATCCACAGAAATACTATACCTAAATGCAATTATACTTTTTTCGAAGAGCACTTTTCATTTTGATTTATTTAAATGCTTACGCGTGGTGCAACTAACTACTCGTATGACGCGGATGATTGCATAATTAACATTTGCAGAGCAATTCCCAACGGTTGTTATTTGATAAATATTGGATTATTTAGTGAGCGTGTTCATGCTGTCAGCTTTTGGAGACTCACATGTTATTTTCACACGATTAATTTCATAAATTGGTTCGGATAGTGAGCATAACGTTATACGTTAAACACATTAATTTTCATAAACATTACTAAATAAATAAAAATAAAATAAATAAATAATACTGGACAGTTCACACAACATTATCTAGCCCCAAACTAAGCAGAGCATGTGTTATGGGTACTAGATAACTGATACACTTAATATTAACATTAAATAGATAGATATTTTTTATTATACATAGAAAATACCCAGAACACCCTGAACAAATATCTGCAGATCGTACAAATATCTGTTCCGAGGCGGGAATCAAACCCACAACCTCCTGCGTCGCAGGTGAATCTTCGCCCACCGCGCTACAGAGGTCGTCACTCTTTGAAATATGGTGTTTTCATTTATTTTAAAGAGCGGTGTTATAAGTTTGTGGCCATAGTGTGTCCGTCTGTCTGTATGTTTGTATGTACGTTTCTTTGCTGCCACGTAGCTCCGAAACGTGTGATCCTATTTCAATGCGGATTACTTAATTAAATCTCTGTCTCCTCTCGTGGATGTCGTAAAAGCCGACTATGTAATTACCCAGATTTGTTGGTATAAGATTCGTCCTGGCTGCTAGCTTATTTGTAAATGTATTATTACTGGAAAAAAGCGTTAACTATGTCTCTTCCCCAACCCACGGTGAAAATAAACTACATATTAAAGTATTTTTTTTCCTACACCATTTCCTCTGCGAGGTGCACTGCGAATTCTTACACCACGCTGGTTCTTTCACCATTTGTCATATCCTTTTCTTTTATAAATTTTGAAAGGATCGGGGATCTATTTTTAGCTTTAACTTTAAAGAATACAATCTCAAATAGCTACGACTATCTGCGTATATTCTAATTGATAGTGTCTACGTGTCATTAAAATAAGAATATGTATTGCCCTTTCTCCAGACGCCATAGTTGTATTCCAAGGAACATTATTAAAGCTAAATAAGCAGCATGCGGGGCATGAAAAATAGTGGTCCAGAGGCTGCCTAGGTTCTGCGAGGCTTCTCGGCAGCTAACATAGCACGCGAATAGAATTAAAGCTTTCGTACTAAATTTTCACAGAGAAACTAGGGTAAGGAATAGCTGAAAAGAATTTAGTGATAGGTGAGTTAGAGTGTACTTATGAGATAAGTACGCTGTTTCCATGCTTTTACAAACTATATCAATAAAAAAGGAAATATTGTTCGTTGGTAATCATTACTTGAGAACGGCTGTTAGTCCAGGAACTTTAGATGAAAAATGGGCCAAACTTCGGAAAAATGCCAACCAAGCTGAAAATTTTTGTACGTACCTTTTAGTTCCCCAAATAACCTCTTAAAAGTCCCACGACTCCAGGGGTGCATGGTAAGATCGACAGGAAAGAAGATATTGGCTTATTATCTTATCTTAGTTCCCGAAACTAAGAACACTCCCGACAAAGTAACTTTTGAAACTATCATGGTTATGCACATAATTTTCACTAGAAACGGGATATTTACCATGATTTTTGAGTTTGAGTGTAGCTCCCGACAAATTCACCGTTCAAACAAAAAAAATATCGAAATCGGTTCATCCGCTCGGGAGCTACGATGTCACAGACAGACACACACACAGACACGTCAAACTTATAACACCCCGTCGTTTTTGCGTCGGGGGTTAAATAAGGAAATGTTGTTCATTGAAAAAAACTTTATTTCAGGCTTACTGAGAAATGCACTAAACCTAAAGAGTAAGCCAATATCAACATAAATACCTTAGAACATACACATAATAAACACTTTATTACTTAAGTAATCATTACTTGATAACGGCTGAGCCGATTTGGCTGTATATCATTTTTCAATTGTTCTTAATAGTCCGAGTAAGGTTTCTAATGCAAGAAAAACTGAAATTCTCCCGGAAGATTACAAAATTTGGGAAAAACTGAAGGTGTTTTTACTATGAGATTTTTGTATGAACTACGATCATTGCCAGATCATCTGTCAGGTCAACGGTTGGGTGTATTTTGATGATATGTGGATGGATGCTGTTTTGGGACGGGGGAGGACGCATGCAAAGCCGCGGGCAATATGCTAATCCCACTAATATAATAAATCTCAATGATACGATGTTCGGATGTTTGTTACTCAATCACGCCGAAACAGCTGAACCTAGTTTAACAAAATTTGGTAGATAAATAATAAATAATAATAATAAATCAATAAATAATGCTGGTCAATTTCAGTTAGCCCCAAGCTAAGCAGAACTTATGTTATGGGTACTAGATAACTGATATACTTAATACAATACATTACATAGATAGATATTTTTTATTATACATAGAAAATACCCAGAACACCCTGAACAAATATCTGCAGATTGCACAAATATTTGTTCCGAGGTGGGAATCGAACCCGCAACCTCCTGCGTCGCAGGCGAACCGTCGCCCGCCGCGCCACAGAGGTCGTCAAGAGATAGATAGATTATTACCTGATGACTGAATGGGTTCTTTCTATCCCGGTAAAATGCGAGCGAAGCCGCGAGCGGACACTAGTAATAAATTAAAATAAGATCTTGAAGTTTTGCGTTCTGAAAGGTTGGGGTTAAGTAAAGTATGGGTTAGGTATGTACAAACAAACCTTACCAATGTACTGTAGCTGAATATGTGGAAGTATAGATTATTAGAGTCGTGTGTTGGGCTTGGGATCACTAAATTCCAGTATAGTGACCTTACAAAAGAGTCGGTAAAAATTGGGCCCTATAGGCTTACTCGATAAAAACTATGCTTTCTATATTACATAGTTACCTTAAACGCATTGTGTAGCTTTGAGGTATATAGTTATTATTTTAGGGGAAAAAAATGATTAAACAATATAATATGGCGAACTAAACTCATTGCTCCAAAGCACAGTATGAGATCGAAGAAAGCTATATAGTTAGAAGCCTATCCTTCAAACTATACAGTTCAATTATATGAAGGTTACATGTTAGTTATATTTAGCAACTCCAAAACATCGAGCAACGCAGGCCTCCTTACCGGAGGGGAGACGCCATAGAGCTGTCAACCGATACATATTTATTCAGAAATTTTTGGGGGGGGCTTCACGCACTCACTTACAGTTTAATGCACACTTTTGTAACCAGTCGTTCTATCGCTATAAACGCACACATCTATAAACAGCAACACATCAAAAATCTTTATACACACATAGATGCTTTCTGTGTACAAACATCATGTTATGTCACAAAATTGACAGTAACACCCGTTCTAGGGACTTCCAGCACTCAAGTCGATAAATTAATAGTATCGATAACTTATTGGTAGGAACTTACTTTGCCTACTGTATATATTCTGTGCTACCATCAAGGGTCATTGAAGGGATTTAAGGGCGGCTAGGTATGGGGGGAAGGGTTGAACGCTCTCTGTGAAGGAGGAGTTCCGGAGTTGTTATCGAGGATAACATACAGATCATTTTGTGGATCACTATGAAATTTTAGATTAGTAAAAGGTAGTAGTAGGCTGGAGAGAGAGGGGGTAAACGCGGAAACTTAGAGTATAGAGAAAAAATCAAGAAAATTTTGAGTACCCCAGGTACAACCACTAGCTCATGGGATGATTAGTTCTTGGGAAAATTTAATTAGAATTTTGTTCAAAGCATACAATAATTTCATACAACTACGGGTCGGCAAGTCAAAAGAGACGAAAGGAAAGGAAAGGAAAAAACGCTTTACTTAGCTGCCGTCATCCTTCTAACCTACATAATCCATGTCGGTTCTGGCCACGAAATATACGATGTATTATATCTGTCAGTCACTGTTATTGTCAAAAACCAAAAATCATGATCCTAAGTGCCAAAAAACTACATTAGTCATTAAAATGTAAAATAGTTTTTTTTTTACATTTCAGGCATAATTATCCCACGTCACATGGGATCCTAGTGTGGGATCACAACTATGTAGGTATGTGTTGGGTGTGTTAAGTTATGTTAATGTTAAACAATGGTAGGTAAAGTAATACTTAGCGCTTTACCTAGTGAACAGAATATCGCGTTGAAAATATTATACCTAGCAATTTTTTTTTAATTCTTTGGTCAATCAAAGAATAGGATTTGAATAGGAAAATCCCACGACACAGTACGGACACTCATGACACGACTTTTCTTGAAAATGAGTAAATGAGTTCAAACTGGGAAATGCTTTTGTTAATTTATCGTGATCACGTATCCCACAACCTAGGTAGGCATGCAACTTTTTACGAAAAACTATCACACCTCTAGATTTGTAATATCACATAGTAATTTAAATTCATGTCAAGATGTCATTCCCCTCTGGCTATGCACAATTTCATTTGGGCATACGCGTTAGTAAAACTGGTTTCGCCCGATCATTAGGGCGAGCGAAGCGAGTCCTCTACTATCCCATGCAATTTTGTGGTACACTTAACGAAAAAATTATCCGTTGTAATTTAGCATAGTAATTTAAATTCATGTCTTTGTTTAAATATAAATAATCACGGAAAAAAAGCTTGCTAGCCCTCACCAAGCATGTTTTGCTTTTGCTAGTAATAAAATTGTATCATGATGGGCCGATTGCTCTGTCAGACTGAACCGATCGTGTGACGCATAGAGTAAAACAGTGTGACAGTGCTACAAATACTGAAATGACGAATCGTTACATTTTCAGCTCTAAATCAAGGTCTGGAACATCGAATTTACGAAAAGATGGTGTTTTCTTTCACATTGTACCTTAGTGAATTTCATTATATATATAAGTATATTTATTTTTATTTTATTTTTTGATGCTGGACACAGTTCACACAAGATTATCCAGCCCCAAGCCAAGCACAGCTTGTGATATGGACTAGATAACTGATATCCCTAGTACAGTACATTACATAGATATTTATTTTGCATTAACATAGAAAATACCCAGAACACCCTGAACAAATATCTGAAGATCGTACAAATATTTGTTCTGAGGCGGGAATCAAACCCGCAACCTCCTGCGTCACAGGCGAACCTTCGTCCACCGCGCCACAGAGGTCGTCAACTTATGGTATAAAATGAATAATTTCAAATTAAAATCATAACAGTTACCTACCTTGTTACATACCAATACCTTCATGGTGATTGGATTAACGGTTAGAAAGTTAGGTTAGGCTAGGCTATGGCTCCCGAATAATATAAATCAAATTTCAATAGCTTGTAAAACATATTAAACGAGCATTTATTTTATCGATAAATAATCTACTTTATTATTGAGGCACATCACTAATTTAGTTGTATAAAAGAAAACACGGGCAACTCACATACAGAAATTTTTGAGAAATAAAAAAAACTGTTAAATGAGCACACAGCTGTTTCAGTGTGCATTGAGGCAGTTATTGTTAACAGTTGCTTATTTAATATAAAAAAAATTAGGTTTACCAACAGTCTACACATGTATGTCGGAGAGAGAAGTCATATGATGAATCTGGAGAATAGATCTACTGAGATTGAAGGCTTATAAACACCATGTGTACGGCTGCGAACAATCGTATTCTGTCGTGTCGCGCCACCCAAACGAATGCGCCCGAGTCTTGTTTACGCAAAGACGCAAAGCGATCGAAGCTCGGATATTATATTATATTATATTTATTATAAGGAAAACCAGCAGCACATGCATACAAAATAAATAAAAGAAGTTAAAGCAGAAGGCTATTAAAAGGTTTTCACGTTTAGAAATAATAATAGATACATAAAAAGAGAGAACAGGCTGAGTGGACTAAAAACTACTATAAACTACAATCTGGTATACAAAACACATAGCAGAAAAATAGAATAAAAAATAAAAAATGAGAGATACAAATGATGAATACATACAAAACAGAAAACAACAGTATAACTATAACAGTAAAAGTAAAACAAACAGTATAAATGAAGGAAACAGATATAAATAATAGTAAACAAAAAAAAAATAAGAACAAGAACCAAAAAAGTAAACCACACCTATCTCATGACGAAATTTCATCATCCTCCGCGGAGGGCGAGAAAAAGTCAGAACTGAGCCGCCGCCTCACGGAACCGACACTGGAGTAGAATAGGTCTAGACCTATTTGCTTAGATAATTTATTAAATTGGTTACCAACTCGCCATAAATAGGAGTTTTGGCGATAATTCGTTCTAACTATTGGTACATGAATAATCTCGTTATATCTAATTATTGTACGGGGAACAACAAGTGTTATTTTACTAAGAAGTTCGGGGCAATTAATATGATTATTAGTGATTTTGAGCAAGAAAAGCAGGTCACCAATTTCACGCCTTTTTTTGAGTGGCAGAAGGTGGAATTTACGACAAAGGTCAACATAGTTAGCAGAATTATACGGAACCTTAAGGCGAAAGCAAATAAACTTAATAAATTTGGTTTGAATACGCTCAATTCTGTTGATATAGGTATCATAACGTGGACTCCAAATTTGAGAAGCATATTCAAGTATGCTGCGCACGTAAGTGCAATATAAAATTTTAAATGTTTTACATCTACTAAAACTAACGGAGCTTCTCATTATAAAGCCTAAAGCTTTGGACGCTTTAGCAATGATGGAATCGATATGAGAGTCAAAGAGAAGTTTAGAATCATGCAGCACGCCTAGATCTCTCATAACCGTGCAATCCTGCAACCTCTGATTTTTTAATAGATAAACTGATTTGACTACAGTTTTTTTGCGAGTATATGTAATAGTAAAGCATTTAGACGGATTGAGATCTAGTTTATTACTAGCACAGTACGTGTCAAGTCGATATAAATCAGCCTGCAAGTCAAGCACATCCCGAGGAGTAACTATAGTCTTAAAAATCTTCATATCATCAGCAAATGAAAGCAGGTTACTGTTGACAAAACAGGAAGAGATATCATTAATAAATATCAGGAAGAGCAAGGGTCCTAGCAGTGATCCTTGGGGGACTCTACTAGGAATAAGAACCCAGCTGGACATATAATTATTAACAACAACAGCCTGCGACCTACTGCAGATGTACGACGAGAACCAACGGAGCAGATCCCCTCTAATACCCATACTAAATAACTTAAGCAACAGAAGGCTATGGTCAATCCTATCAAAGGCCTTGCTGTAATCAGTATAGATTACGTCAACCTGGCGACCATTATCCATTGACTCACTCAAGAACTCATTGAAAATAATAAGGTTAGACACAGTCGACCGCCCTTTAAGGGACCCATGCTGGAAGGGGGAGAAGTGCTGATGAAGCGCTGAATAAATCTGATTGTACACTATCCTTTCAAATAGCTTAGCAACTAAGCATAGCTTGGAGATAGGCCTATAGTTGATAATCTCACATTTAGAGCCCTTTTTATAAATTGGCGATACAAATGCTGCTTTCCAGAGCTTAGGTACGGCACTCAAAGATATTGATTTCTTAAATAAAAATGAAACAGGAATGTAAATTGACTTAGCACACGACTTGAGGAAGACAGGGCTAACGTGGTCTGGGCCAGCAGACTTGGATAAATCAAGGTTAGAGATCAATTTAAACACCTCATCAGGATCGATCTCAATACTGCCAATATCGCATTTCACAGCCTCTGAAGGGACTAATGAGTCAACGTTATAAGAACAGATGCCAGAGGGGACAAGAAAAGTAGAATGAAAATACTTAGAGAATGCTTCGCAGATAGATTCACCTGTAGCTACTGAAGCGTCTAAATAATTTAGATGTGAAGGTATACCATTTGATTTCGAGCGACTTTTTATGTAGGACCAAAACTTTTTTGGATTTTGTTCAATACTATTCTCAATGGATGACATATAATCGGCGAAGCATTTCTTTTCCAAGAGTTGGATTCGATTACGTAAAAGTTTGTAAGTGGCTAAGTCTGTAAGTCCACCATAAGTTTTATATTTCCTATAATGCCTATATTTTTCCTTAATTAATCTAATGAGTGCCCGGCTAAACCACTTAGGGTAAGAGCTGTCACTGACCAACCTAGACGGGACATATTGGTGTTTAAGCTGATCTAAAATCGAATAAAAAAACTCAACTGCTTCCTCGAGCGAACGCGAATCAAATTCAGCATTCCAGTCCATGTCCGCGATCTTGTTGTTAATAGATAAATAATCACCTTTGTTATAAGAATATTTTAAATAGGACTGAGATTTAAGGCAAGATACATTCAGAAAAGAGGCTCTGAGAAGAAGAGGTTTGTGGTGTGGTTTGTGGATATAAAAGGAGCGTACGAAAGCGCCAGAGCTCATTATTACATCGGCGTTGGCAGAGTGCACACGATTTAATCAACAAAATACAAAATCAAGTTCAAAGTCGGTTTGAATAAAATCTTAGTGAAACCTCTTTTGAATTTTCCTCATTTGCACGAGACCCACTGGAAAGCCCCTAAGTTGCCTTTTGCCGCTCGGAGGGATCTTGAGGATCCGACATGCATATATGAACTATATACCTATCTTTAGCTACAGAAGAAACCAATGGGGGCTTTTCATTTAAGTTTTTTTTTTTATTCAATTTGGCTCAATTGATGGCCCTGACTCAACTGTGGTTGTCAAAATCAACAAATCCACCGTACCTCTGTTATTTTGTGTGATAGTAACAAAATACCACGAAAATATATCACTTCGTTGTTGACTTTTACATTTCACTTTATTTTTACAGTTAAGTACACAGCAGCGACATCTATTTTCAAGGGTTTATAGATGATTTGGTATGGCCGTGAAAACCCCTCATTATAGGCAAACACAACGTGCAAAGATTGTACAGTAACCTCACAATGGGCGATCAACGATTTTTTTAAAGCATCTTTATTTACTTTTAACTGAAAAGAGTAAAGTTATTTAAGTATGATCAATATTGCCGATTTTGATAAAATTAACCACGTAGTTTTATTCTTATTGTAAACTAGAAGCAACCCGCGATTTCACTCGCATAAGTTTTGATCCTATGGGAACATCTAAATAAAATTTAAAACTATTCCAGTGGTCCAGCTATCGCCGTTCTAAATTTCATCCAATCCTTAGAAAATTTAGCATTTATAATATTACAAACATACACACATACTCACGCCTGTTTCCCAGAGAAGTAGGCAGAGACCATGAATTTCCACTTGCTACGATCCTGGCATACCTGTTTCGCTTCATTCACTCACATCACATTCTTCATATATGCTCATTGGTTAAGGGCGCTCTTAGCCTGCCATTCTCCAGATCGACCCTGATCTATTCTGAATACCTTCACCGAGGTCTCCCCCTTCCAACTGTCCCATTCATGCTCATCTTATGAACTAGTTTCGTCAATCTACTATCATTCATCCTTTAACCAATAACCCAAACCATCCAAGCATATCTTTCTCAATCCTTGTCACTATACACGTGCTCTTTCATTTTACAATGCTCTCTTAACACACAGTTTCTTATTCTATCTCTCAAAGTCCACCATACATACTTCTCAAACCTCTCATCTTCAGTGCATTTATTTTACTTTCATGTTTATTCTGCCTTAGCAACTTTCGCAACCACCATACATTAGTTTTGGCACTAACATTCCTCTATGCACATCCAGTCGTGCCTTTTTGAATACGTTCCGGCTGATAATAAGGCGTTAAGTTCACCTGGTTTCCAGAATTTACTCTCATTTAAATATCATCTTCATGCTTGCCATCACTTGTAATCAAAGTTCCCAAATGTACAAACTTTTTCATGTTACACTTGTTGTTAATAGTAGTGTGATTTAATTCTATTTCTTTAAATATAGTTACACATGACATTTACGTTGACATATCATCATACACCTCTGCGAGGCACAATTAATCCTTTTACCATACTGGTTCTTTCACCATTGGTCACTAGGCCCCTTTCAGGGACACTATATCTCAAGCTGGTTAGTGAACCAAGAAAGAGCCCGTGACACGAAGTAGTAGTAGTTAGTAGTTACCGGTTAGTTAGTGGTTACATAGCCATCAAATACAAATACACGTTATTCCACATGTCACATTTTGTCGAACGTGTTTAATGAATTGTATTTAGTAATCAAGGATATTAAGTAATCATCCACATCTTGGCTTACTGACATTACACGTTATATACATGTTTACGTCAGCAGAATAAATCCTGAAATGCACATTGATGTATTATACACATTTATATCTACGCTTTTGGTCACTTTTATGTCGCCCCTGTGTCTCACGATTAAGTGGAGCTCGATTGACGAGCGAGCAGGGCAGTCGTAAGGGAATTGGCTTTCATTGCGAATAAATCACGTAACTTGGCAGTGATTTTAGAGTAATGAATGACCAGTGTACTGAAGTGCAGTCGCAGTGAAGAGTGAACCAGTGTTATTGAATAAAATATTCACGGTTTGTTTTGTTAAACCGTTCAGTTTTATTATTTTATCCTGAACACGAACTCAAAAATTACAAAATCTGAGATGGCCACTTTTGTTTATATACGGCTTAATTTTACTTGGTCAATTTGCATGCAATAAGTTATAATAATTTAATTGAAATTCAGGTACATGTGAAAGGAAACACTATCTTTTTGTAAATTTGATGATCCAATCATTTTTTTACAGCATAAAACTGAACAATTCGGCATTTTTCTTAGAGCACTATCTCCCACGCGAGTCGATTCAGTCTGACAGAGCGATCGGCGACAGCTAGTTTTTTATAAGCTGTATGCCCTCGAGGGCATTCAATTTAGAGGGGAACTACAGCGGGGAATGCCTTTGATGGCGTCTCCATTCCGTGTTGCTCGATGCTCCAAAAGAACCTACGTACAGACGGCACAGTTAATTTGGTTACCTCCGCGTTACAGATTAAATAAGTAACTGGGTCCCGCGTGCCAGACGACTTATTTTTTAACGCAATGGGAGATTTTGATCATTTTATTTTTACGTAAATAAGTAGGTATTGCTTAGTGCTAGATCCACAATTTGTGATAAAATGTATAGAAAAATATAAACCATTTAGTTACTAATTTAAACATTAAATATACTGTGGTTAACTAATAATAGGGTTAATTAGATTGCTGTCTGTACCTAAACTCATGTTACCATAAAACTAGGATTATCCTTAGAATAACTGCAAAGTGTTTTATCTTTTGCGTTATCAAGCCGTTTCAAATTAGATCGAAAAAGACAAAATACGGTGTAACTATTTCATGGATAATTTGCGTTTATTAGTAGCACAGATCAAGTGGGAAACAAACATAGACCAAAGCATTTCGAGAAATATAACTGCCCACTGTCAAATAACTAGCGAGTGCAAGCTTACATAGGGTGCAGGACACGTGATATATGGCCCGGTGCTGCTTTTGTTTTGTGCCTAACGTTTTAACTTAGAGGCCCAACTGGTGTTGCGAGTACCTTTTTGTATGGCTTATTCTTATGTATGGATTATCTGTGGTGTGTCCGGCCTAAAAATAGACCCCACCTTCTCCTCTCGTGGATGTCGTAAAAGCCGATTAAGGGACTACCCGGACTTGATGATAAGATTCGTTGGTATAAGATTTGTCCTGGTTGCCAGCTTATTATGGAATGTGCTATTACTGGAAGAAAACGTTAGCTGAGTTAGTCGTGGGAAGCAATCTTCTTCTTTTTCTTCTTCGTTGGTTCCCATAAATAATTAAATTGTTTTAGACCAAAAATTCAACGAAACATTTTTAAGCTCCACGTTTGGTTTTCTCACTGTTATAGGAAAATCCAAAATAAATAAATACCCCATCCGTCAATTTCTCTTGAGCTTTCACATTCAATTCAAAGAAGTATAAAACATTTTCCATTCAAGGAAATAACATCCAATACGTTTTTTCAGTATTATTAAAGGTGTAATATTAACGTCAATCATACTCCCGCCAGACAAGTAATTGATTTGAATAAATCGTATGTTATGAAGTTCGGAGAAAAATTCTCTTCTTAAGTCGGATAATGCCACATATTGATCTCGGAGGCGTACAGAAAGACCTTTGTCTAGAGGTATTTCAGCCACTGAATGAAGGCATTTTTATGAGCAACCTGATGAAATGGATCAAGCAGATGGATGGTACTCCATGCTTATGAACATTCTACTAGACTATTTCTGCCGCAAAGCAGGAGCTCGCATTGCTGTGTTCCGGTTTGAAGGGTATGGTTTAGTGAAATTACAGGCATATGAGACTTTTCATCTTTATGTCTCAGGGTGGTGGGCGCATTGCAATACCACATAGGATGCGCCCTACGTGGACGTGACGACCTATGTGATAAAGCACTGTTCATAGGCAGACGGTACCGCTTAACATCGGGTGGGACATCTGTTTGATCCGCCATTCCAAGTAGTATAAAAAAAACTATCTCATAGGTCACGTTGACCTAGGACGCGCACTATGCGGCATTTCACTGCGGCCACCACACATAAACGTAACGATGTAAGTCTTATGTACCTGTAATTTCACCGTCACCCTACAAGCCGGAACAGCAATGTGAGCACTACTGCTTTACGGCAGAAATAGGTATTCAAATTCAAATGAAAAAAAAATATTTCAGGCTTATTGAGAAATGCACTAAACCTAAACAATAAGCCCTTAGCAACATAAATACCTTAGAAACTAACATACATATAATACATATAACTTAATCTAAAACACGTGTGAACGCCAACACGTTGCGGCCCGGGGGATCACGTGACAGGCGGTCCTTAAACCACCGGAACTTCACCCCTTTCGGCCAGAAGTCAGGGCTCAAGTAGGTCTTCACACCTAGGTCTTCAAGTAGGTATGGTGGTTGTAATAACCCGAACGACAATTTATCTTTTTTAGACAAGACCCCGGAATTTTTTACTCAAAAAAAAAACTACTGCTAAATACATAACAATACTACGAGTAAAGTATTATTTTATATGTGACAATACACAACAATGGTTACACTGTTGTATTGGTATTAACGCAATTGGATCTGAAAAAACAACTTCCTGATACAAAAGTCGAAACAAGAATTCAAGACAAACAAGACAGAATTCTTATCAACAAAAAAAACACTTCGTAAATGTAAGTCGTACAATGAACGAGGCTGTTAATGATTCAAACCGTTCAAGCCAAATACACATTGCAAATAGACCCTTTGAAGAGACTTCAAAGTTCCCTATTGAACTATAATGGAATTTTGATTAATTGAGACAGTCACCTACCAAAATTGTTGGCAACCATCACAAAGCCAGGTAATACTGCAATGAAATGTAAATTGAGTACAATCCTTTTGTTAACGATAATGAGAAGGAAAACGGCTACGTCCCTAAACGGAACCAGACCTGTGTCACGCTGAATTGACTTCCAATGCAAAATGTGCCTTAACACGGTTACTTGAGATACTAATGGCTCAGACGCGTGCAATCCTTCGAGTCTAAGACCCTATTTAGTGCCCCACCGACGTGAGCGCTCACCGTCGGTTGAACCTACCAATAACAATGAACCTTTAATTATATAGCGACAGTCAATTTTTTTAAATTCTCTAAGCAATGATAGCATACGAATGACTGAATTGGCGATCCCAAATTCGATCTAAAAAGATAAAACACGGTGTAACTATTCCACGTTTATTCTTAGCACGTGTGCTTAGAAATTTAAGATTGATTGTTTTTTTTTATTACAACTAGTAGTTCTGCGAACAGTAGACTTTGCGATCACAAACTATTATTAAACTATGTATTATGTGGATCCGTAACTCCAACATCACTTTCTTGTCGATAAATCTACTATGCCCTCTAAAATTATATTATTTATTCCTCTTATTCATTTTATCAATGCACGTTGATAGGTACTAGAGATATTTACGTTATAAGTGCATTGTAGAGGTTTTTTCATCGAGAATATTTATCGAAATCGTGTTTTGGACTCTATCATGCCATACGATGTGGAGCGCTGATTAATTGCTACGCGCGTACGCTACGTCGCACTGACAAGAACCGCCGCGCCCGGTCGAGCTCGGCAGTCGACTTATATTATACGCTATTGCGATATATACGCGCGTGTATTGTGACGTTGACCGAGCTACGCGCGTACGATAGCGCTGAAGCTACGCACTCACCGCCGGCCGAGCACTTAATCTAGCCTAAGGATTAGCAGATCATATAGTTTCTTCAAATATAATATGAACTGTAACACGCTGAATTTAAGTTTCATCCCCAAGCCTGCGTTCCACAAATTCATATAGTGTTGTTACATTTTGTCGTTGGAGTGAAACTTCTGTACTCTTTTACTACTATTTCTTCTGTGTCGAAATGAGACCGCCAGTTTTGGCTGAACTCCATAAGAGAATAGGAGCCGTGTAAATCAAAGAAGTCTCCGGTGACTTCGGAGGTCTAATACATACGGTTGTCGTCGTCGGCTAGGCCTCCAAATGATAGTTACTGGTCAAATTAAACTAAATTATGTAGCGGGGACTTTCGAAAGTCTGTATTCGGATACTTAGTGAGTTATCGATAAAACAGTTTTGTATGCAGCTTAATGGCAACGAGCTGTGAATTATTCTGCTAGCGACAACTTGATAATCTGAACACTTATCAATATTTAGCCTACTTATAAAACTGTGATTGTACTTTGTATAATTATGCAAAGTACAATCATGTTTTATAAGGTACATATTATTTAATGTTTTGTTATTTGCATAGAAAAGCGGTCCCAAATTCGATCACAAAAGACAAAACAATTCCACGTTTATTCTTAGTATGACTATTTAGAAATTAAAGATCGATTGTTTTTTCTACTAAAACTAGTAGTTCTGCGAACAGTACCCTGGTAGTAGTAATAGACTTTGCAATCACAATCTTGTATAAAACTATGTATCATGATCCGTAACTCCTAACATCACTTTTCGATAACTCTCACGGTATACAAGACATCGTCTAAGTAGCCCTAAAAAAACACTCTGCATCTTGAAAACCTCTTGACCGATTTTGCTCATACGAAAATCTTGTTTAGAAATTAGTACCTATTTTTTTGTCAAATATTTTCAAAGTTTGCTGGTAAATGGCGCCGCAGCAAACTTCCCCCATTTTTGGGAAAAATACTCCTGCAATCAAAAATCACACAAAACAAAATAAAACTTTAAAATTTTAGAACCTGTAATCAAGTTTCGTCAAGTTTAGTTGAAAAACACGACTTGTACGCGAGTACCAACATGCATCCATACATACATCCGGACAGATAAATGTAAATTTTTCCAGTTGTTGCAAGGACTCGCTCCCTTCGCTCACTTGTTCAATAAATTTGGAAATTTTAAATTAATTATTGAATGCGCTGCAACAAAGTTTGTCGTGTAGATTAAATTGGCCTTTCATAACACGTACGAGTATCCATTTGGTTCTTGAGTGAAAAATAAACCATTTTTCTTCAGGAACAGTTAAAATCTTGATTTAAGAGCGACCGTTAAACTTAATTTGATTAGTATTTTTATGACGTCGTTTACTGAGCTTATTGAACTACCTCGAATTAAAGTTTTCATTTGACATCCAGCGCTTAATAATGCTTCGTATAGTACTTAACTGTTTATTTTGTTACCCTGACCATAGATAAATTAAACAATTAACCTTATTGAGATAGCTGTATTCGATTTTCGAAAAAATATTTTTTATTTTTTAAAATACAGGTTTTCAAGTAACGAACAAAAAGTATTTTTCTTAATGAATTGAATCATCTTATAAAATAGATGTTATTACTCTGTTCACCCAAAATCAACTTTCTGAAACCCACGCCACGCCCGCTACCCGGTTTTGAATCCACGATGAAGTTAGGGTGTCTTCCAACAGGCCATCACGCGTTCACAAAACAATACGATAATATCCGACGGCCAGACTCAAAGAAACACTTTGTTAGAGGTCTGAACAACACCGTCAATGAACAAGTTGCTATTTAATATTAATGTATTTTCCCATTTTTTTTTATTTTAACTACCCTCGATTGACCTCGATCTCACCTGTTGGTAAGTGACGATGCGGCTGACGTTGCTCTTGCTTTAAAGAGACCCATAATATATAGAGAGTATAATTTTACACTGAAATGTCTGTTGTTGGCTTTTATTTGCGATGTAAATCATATGTGGTTAATGTACTCTCTTCCCCTACATGGAGAAATTGGTGAGTATTAAAAAGCAACCACCTTAAAACTATAGAAGCTCAGCTTGATAGAAAAATGAAAAACCGTTGAGAATACCTGAGATAGCGGAAAGCTCTAAGCTTTCTCAACTAAGCCCAACTACTTGTACTATTATTTATTCTGTGCCACAAATATAAATTAAGATCTTCGAATGCCGAAGAAATTCGAATGCGAGTGCAAAACCACAACTTCTTGACTTCAGACCGCATTCAGATTGAAGCTAAGACCACAGTTACGCGACCAAAGTGACTGCGAAACGGGAATGTCCACCACGCGGCGGACCCGCCGCCGCCACCCTACCCATGTTACCTGAATGGCACTATGCACACCTACACGACCACAACGCGGGAAGTTTTTAGTTGTTAAGTTGGTTGATTTTTCATACTAACGTATTTTACCAAATATGGGCGAACAGAGTATAATTTTACACTGAAATTACTGTTGTTAATGACTGATATTGGTTATCAGGTTTATATTTAGTTGAAGAAAACGGTGGATTAATTGCGAAAATAACATCTAAATTTTAATCCATACAATTCATTTCGATATTATTTTCGCTATTAATCCAGTGTTTCCAGTATCCAACACAAATACGGCAATCACTAAACTGCCTGCCAAGCGTGGTGATTGAGGCATAGCACCCCATTATATGTTATGAGGGAGGTCTCGTCCAGCAGTGAACGTCTAAAAGCTGCTGATAATGATGACTGAGGTGGATACTGCTGACCATCCCTTGGTGTAATCCCTGAGACCTTTCGCGAAAATCCATTATTAATGCTTTAAACTTCCCCAGATCCAAACTAAGTGTAACATCAACAATATTGTTCGCTTCAATTAGCAAGTAGAAACACGTGAACGAAGCACAAACTACTCACTGACTCGGAAATGTTGAACAGTTTCGGCCTAAAGATTAATTAGTTGTGGCAAACGTCTCGAGTAATCTCGAAATCTTGCATCCGGCACGAATAAATAATTATCTAACAAATATGCAATGTAACATTAATTTATCTAATGCGAGAATTGCACAGTATTCAGTCGTAAGATACACCACCTGCGCGAAAGTTGTGCTAACGATAACACGAAACTTGAAATATGGAAGAAGACCCCGCGATGAATAAGGTACGAATTCTGTTATAGTTGGTCAAGACCTCACCCAGAATAGCTGTGAACTCAATCTTTGAACCTGAATTAAACTAATCTTTGTCACCTTATCAATTATTTTATTATTTGGATATCTGCTTGACGCACCGGATGCCAATGTAGGAAGGCAATAACTCGAATACAAAAATGTGACTTAAAAAAAAGTGTCTCACGAAATTTTAAAAGTCGTAGACGTCAATTGTTAGTGTCTCTTGAGTTTATAGATCATTGTAAATTGTGATAGGTACATTAAAACCTTTTTTCTAAGTAATTGACCTCGAATAAACTTCAAATATAAATATGGGTCACACCCATAGATCTAGAATGTACGTAGCGAAAATTCTAAGTCTATGGTTACACCATACAATATAAAGCATTTCTTTTTAAATAATCTAAAATATCGGAATTAAATTTGCAAAGTACCCTCTGTTCTCGTGATTGATAGTTTAGGAGAAAAATGGTAGTAACTACCATTTTTCTCCTAAACTAGCAATTACAAGATTAGTTATTGCAATCAATGATCTAAATAACACCACGCTGAGAAAACTTCCGCATATTTTTACAAGTAACTTCCCTAATGTTTTGTAATTATTTTTGTCGTAATTTTTGGTTTATTTTCGTTTCGCGATAGCTATTTTATCACTATTTAAAGCTGGATTTTAATGAGTTAGATAAACACAGAATTTTGTGACTGCCTAAAGTTTTTCATAAGTATTTTTAGAATTCGTCCACTAAAATACCTGCTTCGAGTGCTTACAAAAGTACGTACTTATAAAATATGATAATAATAATTCTCAAAAGACAAGTACTTTCAATACCTTTCAACAATTTAATTGTGAGAAAACTCCTAACATTAAGTTTCCGCTTTGAACTCACCGTGACTTTGTTGGTTTCAAATTCAAATATTATGTCCTGGGTGATCCTGTTTATTTTTAATACCAATTTAAATTATATTTCAGATTCGATTAGAGTTTTCGGAAAGTTCATTTTACAAACAAATCTCATTTACCTACACAAAATTTGAATACATGTGTATATTAACCGGACTTTTTGATAAGATTCCTTGGTATAAGATTTGTCCTGGCTACTAGCTACTAGAATGTGTTATTACTGCAAGAAAGCGTTAGCAGAGTCAGTCGTGGGAAGCAATGGCGGCGATGAGCTCACCACTTGTCACGTCTATATACCATGATAGTACAACCCACTGTGAAAAGAGGCCCATTGAGGCTCTGCCTACCCTTTTGGGGAAAAAGGCGTGTGTCTATGTATGTATGTATGTATTCAAATTCCTTGAAGGTAAATACTAGTTTTAATAGAAATGGTGTTTGATTACTTCTCGATTACTTTGGAATTAACTTGAAATAACTAGAAATAAAAACCGAGTAACAATCGGTTCAGCTGTTTTGCATTCCACCATCAGCGGTATTCAGGTACTTGAACGTGGCACTTTAAGGGGGGGGGGGGGGGGGGGGGGGGGATACTGGGCGACAAAAACTATGAAGCATCTAGCAAGTCATACATTAACGATTGAAAAATAACCGCTTTACAATCGCTAAGCCTCTTTAGATACAAATAGAAACAGATACATCCTAAACCAACCATTTGGGCTAGGTAATCGGCTTTTCTGACGATTTTTTTTTATTTACATGTAGTATAAGTCTGCTAACAAAGTACGTGCTAAAAATATTCATGAAAAATATGAAATAATTATGTATTTTACAGAAAACTAAAGGAGATCGTCGCCGAAGCTCTGAGCTGGAATCCGCGAGGGATGAAATAAAGAAATTCAAAGAGAACCTTTTTCAATCAGTCGCCACTGGAGAGTGAGTCGTAAATAATTTAATGCTTGTATTTCAAGAGACGCCCGTATTAAATTTGACTGATTTTATTGGATGAAAAGATGGATGATTTAGAAAATATAGTAATAACCATATTTGCCCACAACAGCGACGCAAGGGATTTGGTTTGTGCGTTTGGGATTTTTGCAAACGAGTGGCTGAGATGCGAAAGGTTGCAGGTTCAATCCCCGCTGCGGGACAAATGTTTGTTACTCATACTCGCAGTTTCTGATACACACGACACAGGGAATTTTACTGCGGGACCAGGACTATGTATGTTTTTTTTTCTTTTATTATCAATTTAAACCCTCGTTTGACCGGTTCATTCCCGTTGTCCACGCGATCTCACCTGTTGGTAAGTGACGATGCGGCCACCATCGATGGAGCACGAAGGTCTAGAAGGCACCTATTTTACTTACCTTAAGCGACCACTACTAGATAGATCTCGCTTAGTAGAACAACGGTTACCTACGCGAGAATTCAACCAGAACTTTTTAGGGTCCCGTATCCAAATGGCACAAAACGGACCTTCGGATTTCAGCCTGTCCATCTGTCCGTCTGTAAATATGTTATAGCCATTTTACTCTGAGACTATTTTATTGAATAGTTTTGTAAAAAAACGATGTGATATATACAAGTAACTGAGGGACAAATACCAGTGGACATTAGCGTGTTGGTATTTTTAGATAGTTCGCAAATAGAGATTTCAAGATGACGTTTTGTAGTTTTTGCGATATGCGGCTCTAAAGTCGTTAAAAGTCTATCCATTACTTTTCAATAGTGCGGTGGAAATTATGAAGAAACATAAAAAAGCAGAACTTAAACTTTTATCGAAAATTGGTTGAGCTAATTTTTTTAAGGTTGGTATGTTGGACCTTAAAGTGGACTTACTAAGTTGGTGCTAAACCAACCCACTTTTACCTGTTCTGGAATAGATCTAGGTCCAGAAATACAATATCAAATCATTTTGCCCATGTTTGACCAGTCTTTTTTTATTTCGTTGTCTCTTCGTCTATCAACTTTACTGACAAACCTGAGCGATTCCTTGTGATATCAAGTACGGACGAATTTCATTATGAAATCGTTAGAGAGTAAAATAAATAGGGTATGCTTTTATATTCAGGATTAAGAAGTAAGTATGTAGCTTAATTGAAATTCAAATAGGCATGTAATAAAATACGCATTAAAAATAAAATAGATGTAAGTAAAACAGACCTGCGGGCCTAGTCCCCGGCTCGTTGGTGGCCTATTTTTTTTTTGTATACATCTTAGTATTGCGCCTCAAGCAAATGGCCCACAGCGGTAACCTCTGCCTATGAATAGTGCATTACCACATAGGTCACGCCCACCTAGGACGCAACCTATGTGGAATTGCACTGCGCCCGCCACACAGAGACATAAATATGAAAAGTCTCATTTGCCTGTAATTTCACCGGCAACCATACCCTTCAAACCGGAACACAGCAATGCGAGCACTACTGCTTTGCAGCAGAAATAGGTATGGTGGTAGTACTTCCCTGGACGAACACTTTAGCAAAAAAGCTCTAGTACTATTAAAGTAAGCGCCGAGTCTTCACTAAATCAGTCCTCGCAAGAAAATACTGAACAAATCTGTCCTTCCAAGAAAACACTGAACAAATCTGTCCTTCCAAGAAAATACTGAACAAATTATTAACTACATCTGGGTAATATTGGAAACCCACCAAAAAGTAGTAAAAAATATAATGGGTGAAATACCTCTAATCTTTAGAGCAACACCGCCACCGGTCGTCCCCGAGTGTTCTGTGCTGTAATCCTACCATATCTATGAATGTAAATCTCTTTCTAGGAAGATGTATCTCTTTCCAAGAATATTATTATTAATACTACGCTAAGCGTCATAGTCAAATATTTAATCTATTCAAACCATGAATAAAGTACTACATGGATTGAGTGCTAAAATAGCATAGAGTGTTCCTTCTTACTCCTATCCTAGAAGATAACTTGCTATCCTATATTAGAGAGAAACAAATATATTCACACGGCAGTCGTTTTTCCGTTTCGTACCCTGAATATTGGTACCATGCATGTACATCTTCCACAGATGAAGTAGTACATTCTTCTTCTGAGACATCTTCCTAGATTGGTACCATGAATGTAGTGGTAGTTGGTACTAAGTTTGACATTTGGCCTGGTACAAGTTACACAAATAAGAACAGAAAGATACATGCTTGTCTCATTCCAACACATGAATACATTCATATAAAAGAATGAGACTGGTATAATCAATACCGGTTCGTTTTTAGCCTTAGTTCCATGCTTTAGTCCTTCTTCTGAGATTCAAACCCAGACGTGAAACTCTGTTCTGGAATACTAGACTAGTCAAAAATTCTAAAAATCGGCTTCGTTTTCCTTTCAACGGCATTTTGTGAGCCATTTTGGCAACATGATTTTTCCGATGTAAAAAAGCCTGCTAAATTCGGTTCTGAATGTTGCCAAGCCGAATTTTGACTCCCCTCCCCCCTATTCCCCTTTTTTCCTCGAAATATGTCTCTAACCGCGGGTTTTACGATTTTAACCAAAAAGTATTGCTGTTAGAAAAAAACTGTCAAGGACAGAAATAAAATAATAATAAATAATTATAAGGTTATGGTTAAGGTTCCATTTTGGCCTCCATCTTGAATTTTGAGCAAAGGTGCCTAAAAGATATACGCCATGTTGAGTCGGAACAAAGACTAACTTTTTATTAAAGTACCCACAAATATCCAATACATAACATATCTCCCTTTCATAATTTGGTACAATTAAAATATAACAAAGTAGGTACACAAATCAAAGTTATGAAATGAACTAAAAAATATCATAAGTATTAAAATGATAACATAAATGGAATCAGCCTAAAAGATGAAACATATAATAATTTAAGAACAAATCAAACTTAATACTATGATATATATATAAATATTTTAATCTGAACTATTAGGTATGCCTATCATGTCAGGCCATGTCTCTGGTAGTGGTATTTCAATTGGGGACCCATCAGATGTTTGAGAGTCCGAATCCACCATTGTTCTGTTATCATTCAAAGTAGTATCTGCCTGTACTGTTCTTGACAGCATCTGATCGGCATGCCGACGGTGTAGCTCTCCATCTTCCGTTCTCACCCTATAAGAGCTAGGGCCTTCTAGCATCTCTACAGTGGCCCTCCGCCACTTGTCTCCAGGTCCGTACATGTGGATCAGCACGGGTTGATCCACCGCAAAAGTCCTGACGGGAGCGCGTTGCGCCACCGCCTCGAGCTGCAGCTCACCGCGGCTTGGCCCGGAGTCAGGGTGGAGTGTGGACATAGCCGTTCTGTATTTACGGCCGTTGAGCATCTCGGCAGGAGTCTTGTTGGTAGCACTATTCGGTACGGTCCGCATATAATAGAGCACCTTGCTCATCATCTCGCTCCAAGGTAAATTTAAATTTTCCATTTTCTTAATTTTGTTTTTAAATGTCTGTATTGCTCTCTCTATTTGGCCGTTTGTAGCCGGGTGGTACGGTGGGGATAGAAGATGTTTAATTTGGTTTTTCTTCAAAAAGTTGTTGAATTCTTCGGAAGTGAATGCTCTACCATTGTCTGAGACGACTACCTCCGGCAAGCCTCGTGAAGCAAAAATTTTTCTCATCACAGTTATAACAGCTCCACTGCTCATAGCATTCACAATTTCTGCTTCCATCCATTTACTATGACTATCGATCAAAACAAAAATTTTTTTCCATGAAACGGTCCAGCAAAGTCTATGTGCACCCTTTTCCAGGGCTGTTCAGACATAACCCAAACCTGTGGATCTTTTGGAGGACTGTTTCGCACCAGTTGGCACTGTTCACAGCTGGCCACCATCTCTTCGATCTGATTGTCCATCTGGACCCACCACACATAGCCTCTTGCATATGCCTTCGTTTGGACAATACCCGCATGTGGGGCATGTAAAATGTTCAGCACCTGTTCTTGTAGCTTGGCAGGCACTATGACTCTGTTACTCCATAATAAACATTATTTAGTATGAGAAAGAGCCTCCCTTCTAGTCCAAAACGGCTGCAAGGCTGGGTCCGTGTTCTTATTCGGCCAACCATGAAGAACATGGAATAAAACTTTCTGAAGCAAAGAGTCCTTCTTTGTTTCTGCAGCAATCCTCTCTGCGCTTAGATTCCAGCCACTTTGTTGTTCTTCTAGCAACAATACTTCCATTAGTCCTTCTTCGGCTACTGTTCCTGTGGACGGTGCAGTCCACCTGCTGAGTGCATCCGCATTGCCGATAGATTTCCCTGGTCTGTGCTTGATAGTGTATTCATAGCAAGCCAGCTTTAATGACCAACGCAACATTCTGGGTGAAATCTGATCCGGTATGGGTTTTGCTGGATTAAATAAGCCGACCAATGGCTTATGGTCCGTCACAATACAAAATCTGCGACATAATAGAAATTCATGAAATTTCAACAACCCAAACATTATAGCCAAAGCTTCCTTGTCAATTTGCCCATATCGCCTCTCATGCGTCTGCAGAGTACGTGACGCCATCATGATCGGCCTCTCCGACCCGTCGTCCATGACATGTGCTATGATAGCGCCCACTCCATATTCTGATGAGTCACATATGAGCAGTAACTCTCTGTTTAAGTCATACCCCACCAAAGTGAGATCCGATGATAGCAAGAGCTTAGCTTTTTCGAAGGCTGTTTGCTCGATTTCGCTCCACTTCCACGGCGCCTTCACTTCCAGCAACCGATACAAAGGCTCCAGCAAAGTAGCTCTATCAGGTAA
Source organism: Operophtera brumata (assembly GCA_932527175.1). Lineage (NCBI taxonomy): Eukaryota > Metazoa > Arthropoda > Insecta > Lepidoptera > Geometridae > Operophtera > Operophtera brumata. The sequence continues at coordinate 28,624,235 of OW052228.1, forward strand.
AAACTTTTGATAAAAGTTGTACAATCCAAGGAAAGCCCTCAATGTTTCCTTATTTGTAGGCGCCGGTTTCTCTTGTATTTCTTTTACTTTTGCGGGTGCTGGATGGAGCCCCTCGCCGTCAATCATGTGTCCCAAAAATGTAATACTATTGGCAGCAAAAACACACTTTTTGCTATTCAGTCGGAAGCCTAGCTCATTTAGCTTCTGCATCACACGACGAAGCCTCTGATTATGCTGTTCTAGCGTCGCACCACTCACCGCCACGTCATCAAGTAGACACGCCACGCCATCAATGCCTGCTAGAGCGGAAGACATTACCCGTTGAAAAATACATGGCGCCGCACTAACACCAAATGCAAGGCGATTCACTTTCATAAGGCCAATGGGCGTATTCAGCGTTAACAGCTTGGCAGTCTCCTCATCAACCTTCATCTGTGTATATGCTTGCTTCAAGTCGAGTTTACTGAAAACTTGGCCTCCACTTAACTTCACAAAAGCTTCCACCGATGTTGGAAGCGGGTACCTGTCTACTTGTATCGATGCATTGACTGTAGATCGATAGTCTCCACAGATACGCAAAGATCCATCATCTTTCTTCACTATCCTCAACGGAGTGGCCCACTCTGAATACCTGACCGGAGTCAGTACCCCTGTCTTGACAAGTCGCTTCAGTTCTTCTTCCACTTCCAACTTTATAGGAAAAGGCACCCCGCGAGCTTTCAAAAAACGTGGACTTGCATCAGGCCGTAGATGAAGTGTGATTTCAGTGCCTTTGTATGCACCTAACTCTTCTTTGAACAAGTCAGGAAATTCATTCATGAAAGGCACCAAATCTTCTTTAGACCAGTATAAGCCAGTCACTTGTAGGCCTAATGACTGAAACCAGTTGCGGCCTAACAGGCTTGGTCGATCGCCAGACACAACCACAAGTTCACATTGAGCCTCTTTGTCGCCTAAGACTACACGCACATTCACCATTCCTTTAACTTTCAAGGAGTCCCGTGTCCACGTGACCAATTTCACTGTGGTATCCTGAAGAGCAGGAGGTATCGACCACAATTTCTTGAATGTCTTTTCTGATATGATACTGCGAGAAGCACCGGAGTCTACTTCCATCATCAAACTTGCTCCATCGATTACCACATTTGCTTTTATCGGAGGTCGATAACTGTCCGCACACACGTAGACACCCATCATGTCTTCACATTCAGAATAAGGGTTTTAATTTTCTTTCACCTGGTGTACTTTTGCTTTCTTGTCGCAAGCTTTTGCGATGTGACCATAATTTTGACATTTGAAGCACTTCGCCTTAACAAAGGTACACCGCTCGCCTGCCTTGTGTATCCGTGTGCAATGTTTGCACTCATTGGATTTAATTTTGCCAATATCCATTGGCTCGGCTGCCTGAGACGAACTAGACGGATTTTGAATCGCCTCTTCACTTTGACCGGGGTACATATCTTCAAAGGTTGCCTGATGGTTGAGGCACATCTGCACAGCTGCCTCACATGTCAGTCCTTTGGTTTTCAACAGCTCCCGGCGTAAGCGTTCGTCTTGCACCCCTAAAACGAGTCTGTCCCGTACTTGACGTTTCAAGTCCGTAAAGTTGCATTTAGCACATAATGCACTTATCGCGGCCACAAAGTCTTGCACGCTTTCCCCCTTCAATTGCAGGCGTTTATGAAATTTACCCGCTTGTAAAATTTCATTCACTTCTGGTTCATAGAACTTGTCCAAAATCGCTAAAATTTCACAAAATTTCACTTCTGTTGGGCGTGACGGCACGTGAGTCGGAACAAAGACTAACTTTTTATTAAAGTACCCACAATTATCCAATACATAACAGTGCCAAAATTGGGATTGTCAACATTCAGAATCGACTTTAGCAGGCTTTTTTACTTCGGAAAAGTCACGTTGTCAAAATGACCCACAAAATGCCGTTGAACTTGAAAATGTTTTTGTTAATGAAAATTATAAAAATAACATGAAGTTCCGGAAGATATTGCTCACAAACCATAAGCCCTACTAAAAAAGTTCCTGCACCATGTTATATAAAATTTTATAGAGATTCTTTCTGTACTTGACACTTTCATTCTAACAGCAATACTTTTTGGTTAAAATCGTAAAAACCGCGGCTAGAGACATATTTCGAGGAAATAAGGGGGTTAGGGGGGAGGGGAGCCAAAATTCGGCATGGCATAACATTCAGGACCGAATTCAGCAGATTTTTTTACATCAGAAAAGTCATGTTGCCAAAATGGCTCACAAAATGCCGTTGAACTTGAAAATTTTAATATGAGTTACCAGTCTATACCTAAATACTATCGCCACGCCCGTTAGTGGGTCAGACCTCACCGTCCCACCAGCCCGCACCACTGTCTAGAACCTGGCACGCATTATTTACTAATATTTTCAGTGGTATATTAGCTGTACCATAGACGCATTTTGATCGCCAGGATCATCATCATCAGCAGCAGGCGTTAGACGGACACTGCTGAAGACGGCCTTCCATAGAATTCAATGGCAATAATCACCACGTTTTGCAAGTGGATTGGTGATTGCAGTATCGTTTATACTAAGGTGGATGCTGTAATTACGACAGCCACGGAAGGTGTATTCTTTAGTCAGAGACGCCATAGCAATTTTTTGTACGTAATTATTACAGAAACTTTATGTAATTATATCTATTATAATAAAAATACCGATCACCCTTAATTAATTTCTCCGACCAATCAACGCGATTATTCTACTGTTTCTTAATTTTTAATTCCGTCCTTTGTAAGCTTGAACAAAAGGTTTATTTCGTTCGAAATGTTGGAAAGGCATTTGTGGACTTTGAGTTGTTTTTTATTTCCTTGGTATTTTAATACAGAATCCGTCGTAATTTGAGATTACCTACTTTTATAGACTTAAACAAAATTATTGATAAATTTTGATTCAAGAGATTCTTATCTAGGGTATTCTTATTCTTATCGGTTGATCGTGTTGGTCAGATTTAATGTTATTTAATCCTGCGTATTTATTTGGCCAAATTTAACATGATTTTCTCATAATTATCTGCCTAAAGATGTACACTGCTGGACACAGCCCTCCTCCATATTATACCACGACTATAAATGGTCCATGCATCTATAACTCAATTCTATTTCAGACGTTGATGCGTATAAAATTGTAAGTAGCACACATTATGAAACATTACATGTCTAGCGCTTAAGGCGCTATAGGTTCAACGAAAATTTTTGTATGAGGCGAAGAAGGCGAGCGCACGCTCTGATACCGTGTTTTTATGTATAAAAAATTTATATAAAAATGTCGTTCAAAGTTTTGTTTAATTTTGTTGATGAATTCACTAACTCAAATAATAACTAACATGTAACCAAATGTTTCAAAAATTAAAACGTGAGAGAAGTGAGTGAAAAATAGCATTTACATTTTAAAAAGGAGGTATCTTTGTTATTTTTTTTTATCGAGTGAATTAATTCAAATATTGTATTGAATTATTGATTTCACTAGATAAAAAGCTCAAGAATATCATATATTTTTTTCTTCATAGAAAACTATGAAAGTTCTCATCAAAAACTTTAAAATTCTAGAGACATTTGAGAACCTATCGCGCCTTAACTGAGTCAGTCCCTAAGGTATGAGAGCGGTACGGGAAGGGTATTTTCATTACGTCAAAATGGAGCGTGGCTTCAGTCATCTGATATTTTGAGAGACGTAAACACCCTTCCCGTACCGCTCCTATAACTCAGGGACTGACTCAGTTAAGCGCTAGACCTGTAGTATTACCTACCTACCTTATTGATGTGTATGTGAACACCACACCACATCCCCTTGTGATGTGATGTGAACATCCACTTATGGATGTGAAGCGCCATATGATGGAACACTCCATTTATATCTGCTATAGCTCGCAGGATGCTGTTGGTGCTGCCATGAACAGGGCCTAACATCGAGGCTCTCTTTGATGGCATGAAAGTTATCGGTGCTCGAACACATGCCGATGCGCTGCAGAACCTCGCCAGCTCCAACAACATCCGAAACGCGTTGTTATACTAAACGCGCAGTTTGTTGATTGCCGTCTGCGTATAGTTGACCTAATGATAATGACTTCTCTTCAGTTGAAATGCGCTATATCAACTTCCTATCCGTCAAAGCGACCCGTGACTTGAGAGCTGGCTCTTATCTGGCTCAACGCATTAGCATTGCCATTCAGCGTTGCAATGCAGCCAGAATGTTATGGACGCTTCTGTCTGGTAGTGATTTGCATCAGTTGAGCTATTAAGATCGTTAGCAGCGGTCTTCAGGTAGCACAGCTGTTTCATTTGTACGGACCTACTTGTATTTACTTGTATTAAGTGTATTATTCTTTCGATAAATAAAGATTACACATTTATCCGTTAGATATACTAATCACTGATTTGTTACGTAGTCTTGCTACGTAGACATGTGCCTTAACCTGATTCCCTTTAACTTGAAGGAAAAACAAAGGTTACAAAGTCGCGAACAAATAAAGGAACGACAAACGCATGTACCGAAGCGCCAAAAATGTTCGAATAACACTGATTACTTTTATTCCAGCTCCATAATAGCGAAAAGGGAGGAAATGGCAATCCCGCAGCCGTTTCGGTCCCGTTCCGCGTCGCGGGCGAGGGATGCCCTGTGCATTCCGCCTAATATTCTGGCTCAGTTGGACGAAAATAAGGTGTTTGAGCTGAAGGAGGTTTGTTGCTACTATCATTCATTATAATTATTGTAGTACCGGCTAATGCTTTATTCCAGGCAAAAAATAGACGTAATTTTGGATGTTTTTATTTCGGGAAAATATTGCACTATCGTGTTTCTGGTTCAGGGGGCTTAGTACGAGAATTTGGTAGTATTCCAAACTATATGAAGTTTCGTTTCCTTCAATACATTTACTGACAGCGTCCTTAGTTTTCTCCTCGTTTCCGCTAGGGGCGCTGCAAGTAAATGTGTGGAAGGAAACTAAACTTCATACAGTTTCGAAAACTATCCAAACTCGTACTAACCCCCAGTCCATCGGAATTATAATGTAGTACCCATACATATTTTTAATTTGAATGTTGTACTTGATTTAGTCAGTTAAAAATCAAATCTAAGATTGGTAGTTTTGCGTTGGTAAGGTAAGTAAAATGGATAAAATACAAGTTTTTTTTTACTTGCAATATTTTTTTCTCAAAATCTTATTACTGTTTATATCTACTATTTACATTGTACACACCGTTTAAGCGTCGTAGTTTTTATTAGGGTTCCGTAGCCAAATAGTAAAAAACGGAAAATAGATTCGTCATGTCTGTCTGTCTGTCTGTCCGTCCGTATGTCACAGCCACTTTTTTCCAAAAGTATAAGAACTATGCTGTTGAAAGTTGGTAAGTAGGTAGATGTATTCTGTGAACCGCATTAAGATTTTCACACAAAAACAGAAAAAAAAACATTTGGGGTTCCCCATACTTAGAAAAGAAATTCTTTTTTTTTTCATCAAACCCTTAGGTTTGGTTGTCTATGGATAGGTCCTCAAAAATGATATTGAGGTTTCTAATATATATATTTTCTAAACTGAATAGTTTGCACGAGACACACTTCCTAAGTGGTAAAATGTGTACCTGTAACTTCTAAAATAAGAGAATGATAAAACTACAAAAAATATATGATGTACCATGTAAACTTCCACCGAAAATTGGTTTGAACGAGATCTAGTAAGTAGTTTTTATTGAATACGTCATAAATAGTAAACCATCCATGAACTTTTATATTATGTTACTTGCTGCTACGGAACCCTTCATGGGCGAGTCCGACTTGCACTTGACCGCTTTTTTTTAAGTTATTGATTGGTTTCTAATGTTTTTTCTAGGCTTTCTTACTATTCGACATGGATGGCGATGGATGCATTGACTACAGTGATCTCAAAGCAACGCTCATCAGTCTTGGAGACAGTATTGACGAAAACGTCATTCGGGGAATGCTTGCAGAGGTACCAAAACTCTTCGTCTCTTTTTCTTTGGCTGTGGGGTCAGGTATTCCACCATGCCCTATCCTGAATAAAACTTGCATAATACCTAACAATATAACCATTTTCAAGATTCTCTACTGTGACCAGCGCCTATATTGCCTAACGAAATGATAACAGCTTTCGATAAAGATTTTACAGTAAGTACATTGCGCTGTATGTTTTAACTGTTTATATTCTCGGAAATAAGCTAATAGGTACAGCAAGTGAGCAAGTGAATTAATAGGTACAGCCTCGACCTATGGACGTTAAAAAAGCCACTCCACCTGGCTATATAACTCCTGCAGAGGAATTACCCCCTGGTCACAAACTACCCTGGCCAGTGTGGAAGACCCTTAACAGACTGTGCACCCGATTCGTCCGATGCAGGTGTAATCTCAGCAAGTGGGGTATGATTGCAGCCTCCGCGACGCAATGCGACTGTGGTGCCCTGTCCCAAACCATGCCACATGCCCTTTCATGCCCATCCTGCCCTGACTCCTGCACGATGGAGGATTTAATGACCTGCACCGACAATGCCGTGGATGTGGGAACCTATTGGTCAAAATGGCTTTGAGTGAGACATCGACACGAAATAAGAAGAAGAAAGCTAATACACGCGGAACAATACACTTAAAAATCATAATCGAAATTGATTATCAGTTCGTTATACAATAGGGGGACAAGTGGAGCGATAACTTACAAAAGGCAGATCGCGGATAATATAGACTAGCAGTGGACTAAAGCGGTTTAAAGATGATGATACTCTTTGACCCAGACACAGCAATTCGATATAATGCTTGGCGGCAGAAATAGGCAGAGATTACTTCTCAACATATCATACCCACTAGTACTACCACCGTACCTATTTCTGCCGCAAAGCAGTAGTGCTCGCATTGCTGTGTTCCGGTTTGAAGGGTAAGGGTGCCGGCGAAATTACAGGCACATGAGACTTTTCATCTTTATGTCTCAGGGTGGCGGGCGCAGTGCAATGCCACATAGGGCGCGTCCTAGGTGGACGTGACCTATGAGGTAATGCACTGTTCATAGGCAGAGGTTACCGCTTAACATCAGGTGGGCCATATGCTTGCTCCGCCATACCAGTAGTATAAAAAAAAAAAAAAAAAAAAAAAAACCCAACAGTCACTCATAGGTACTTAGTCCTGACTACAAACTAGGATACCCTGTGTCGTGGGTATCAGGAACTACGAGTACCATGGTGTCACAACACCTAGCCCCGGAACAAATATTTGCAGATAATACAATCACTTTTTCCGCAGCGGGAATCGAACCCACAACCTCTTGCATCTCAGCCGGCTACTCGCCCGTCGCGCCACAGAGGTCGTTATCATGTAATCATAATATTCATTAATGAAAGACAAAACTCAACCATATACACTTAAACTCACGCCAGTTTCCCGGAGGGGTAGGCAGACGTTTAGGCGTACGGTTTATGGCATACAGCCCGCTGAAAGACAGACGGACGGACGGACGGACAGCGGAGGCTTAGTAATAGGGTCCCGTTAGCAGCCCTTTGGGTAACGTACCCTAAAAATTACGCGTCGAATTTAAAACTTCCTCCTTCTATTCGTTGGTTAAAAAACAATGAACGTGTTATTTGGGTTCCAAGATTATTTATTACGCCGGCAATAAAACTGCAGTCAGTGCAAAACTCAATTTCACAAAAGCCTTTTATTAATAAACCAATTTGTCACAAAAACGAACCACAAAATGTATTTACTGAAGTTTTAGTGTCTCAAAACAAAAAGTTCGCTTTTCTTTTAATTCCGCTAAGTATTGTTTAGCGAAGTTTTATGAAACCCGAACAAAGTCCCTCCAAAGGCCGTGTCATTTTATCGAAAAGGTTGCTAAGATATTTTGTTTGAAGATTCTTGGAGAATATTTTGTTGTTTTATTAATCTTCGCAAGAACCAGTCTTAGCGACAGAGTAGTGCTTATAATTTTCTTTAGAAACGGGATATTTACCAGAGTCGATTTGTTTCTCGATATTTTGGCACAGTTGCATGCACCATGAATCATGGGAACTCACTAAATATATCTAACGATTATAGGATCACTTTGTTGTCTGTCCGTCTGTCCTGTCATGGCCCTTTTTCTCAGGAACGGGTAGACGTATCACATCAAAACTAAAACCAAATACGTCTACGGTCCCTTGGAAGTGTAAAAAATATACCGATCAAACGAATTTCACAAGTGAAGTTCGACCGATATTGTATGAGTCCTATCTATGAGTGGATCTATATTCCAAACGTACCTAGTCCCTCCAGACTACATTGTAGGTTCGAGAGACTACGTTGGGAACATACTTATATTGAGCATGAAAAGACGTATCATAAAAAGTTTTTTTTTTTTTTTTAATAAAAAAACCTCTACGCTGTGAAACGGCTGAACCGATTTTGATCAAACATAGCTAAGAACAATCCCGACTAATTCACCTTTCAAACAAAAAAAAAAACAAATCGGTTCATCCGTTCGGGAGCTAAGATGCCACAGACAGACACACACACAGACACATACACAGACACGTCGTTTTTGCGTCAGGGTTAAATGAAAGCTTCTATATCAACGTAATCAAAAGAAACGGCCATTTATGTAACATATTTTTGTACTTGCAAACTCACACCTGAAAACCTATCGGGAACATGGGGTTATTACCGAAATCCCCTTTAAAAATCCCCTTTAAAGGGGATTTCGGGAATTTTGTTCCCGAAATCCCTTTGATTCTCACCTTGCAGCTTTAAAGGGGATTTCGTTTTTTTTTTTGGTAGAAATCATATTTACTATTTAATATTATCGTTCAATTAAATCGTTCTCCGATTATTGTATGAGCTAAATAAATGAAAAATCTCGAATAAAAACTTGACTTATTGAAGGAAGGTTATAAAAATAAAACAATATAGCAGGTTTAATTCAAAATAACAGTATATTAACAATAATTTTCTGGTTATGACAAAACTAAAAATAAACAAAACAAAAATCTCCAAAATAACAGTGTTTAAATAAAACCTATTTATGTTCACTAGTTAAGGTGGAACTTCTCCCATACAAAATGAGCTTGGAATAGTTAAGTTATTTCTTCTAAGTGATGACTTTCCTTTTTTAAGAGAGTGGTTTAAAGCTCTAAAATTACATTTTTTAATAAATTTTAAATAAAACGCCTTAGCGTGTACTAATAAAAGATATTACTATTTTAAAATCATAGTTTCTACAATAACTTACAAGGCGTAAAAGGCGTTTTATTTTAGATTTATTAAAAAATGTAATTTTAAAGCTTTAAACCACTCTCTTAAAAAATTAAAATCATCACTTAGAAGAAATAACTTAACTAGTCCAAGCTCATTTTGTATGGAAGAAGTTACACCTTAACTAGTGAACATAAATAGGTTTTATTTAAACACTGTTATTTTGGAGATGTTTTATGTTGTTTTCATTTAATTTTGTCAAGACTGTTAAAAGTTAGTATATTATATCCGTAAAGTTAGTCTTAACTAGGTCATTCTTAACCAGTCAATTATTACTAATATACTGTGATTTTGAATTAAGCCTGTTATTTTAATGTTGATTAGGCATTCGTATAATTGTAATCTAGTAAATTATTTTAAAAACTGTGTTTTTCAAATGGGTATATCTTTAATTAGTACACGACGTTTTATTTAAGATTTATTTTAAAAAAAAATTAGAGCTTTATACCAATCTCTTGAAAAAAGTCAAGTCGTCACTCAGAACAATTAACTTAACTAGTCCAAGCTCATTTTGTAAGGGAGTATTTCCACCTTAATTAGTAAACATAAATAGGTTTTATTATACTCACTGTTATTTTGGAGATTTTTGTTTTATTTACATTTAGTTTTGTCATAACCAGTCAATTATTGTTAATATACTGTGATTTTGAATTAAGCCTGCTATATTGTTTTATAACCTTCCTTTAATAAGTCATGTTTTTATTCGAGATTTTTCATTTATTTAGTTCATACAATAATCGGAGGAGAACTATTTAATTGAACGATAATATTAAATAGTAAATATGATTTCTACTTCAAAGGGGATGTCGGGAATTTTTATTCCCGTAATCCCCTTTAAAGCTGCAAGTTCAGAATCAAGGGGATTTCGGGATTAAAATTCCCGAAATCCCCTTTAAAGGTGATTTTTAAAGGGGATTTCGGTAATAATCCGGAACTTGCTGACCTAGAATCATGTTTGGAAACAGGCCAGGTGAAGGACACAAAATTGAAAATTTGTTGTTATACGAGTAATTATACTATCGGGACAACCCACGCGTATTTAATAGGTAGGTATTAGGTAAGTGGAAAAAATTAAATCTCCGAATAGTAGGTCTGTATAGTGGGGGTAACCCGTAAGCCCTTAACCCTCAACCACCCCTGCTCACTCATGCCGTAACGGCAACTTTGTTGAAATTTGATAGGTAAACAGATATTTACCTGGATTTACTGTTGTTTGCTTTATTTCCGGATAGTGAAACCTCGTGCCAGCAATATTATAGATTGAATCAAAGCAAGTTCATTCATTGCCTATATGAATTAGTGATGTAACGAATATTAATTTTTAAGATGCGAATTCGAATATTCACTTTTGAATTTGGCGCCATTTATATATGCCGTCATTTTGACAGCTTACTTGGCGCGCGCATGAATGTAGTAGTACATCTTCCTAGGGCGCGCGAGACACACGCACATATTTATCATTGTTTGCATCTAATTCCGAGCAGTGTCGAGGCGTTCCGGAAAAGGCCGATTGATTTTGTATGTTTACCTAGCGAAAGATCGTTATCAAAAATATTAGAATTGTGAGGTTAGTGTGTTTTTTAATTTGTTAAGATGAGTAGGTAAGTCAGTTACAAGTGAAATATGGACTTATTATACGCTTTGTGATGCTGAAAGAGCCAAATACAAGATCTGAGACAATGTATATTTTCGAAAAGGAAGAACAACAACGGCTATGAGAAATCATTTGAAGTCAATGCATCAAGTCGAATTTTCTAAATTAGAAAAATTAAATAATATAAAATAAATTCTTATGAAAAGTTGATAATTTACAATACAAAACCAATTCCAAGTATTAAAGTGAAGTCTGGTTACTATTAATATAATAAAACTGATAATTATAATTGCAAGACTGCGTAGGTAAATAAGAAGGATTAAGGTTTTCTAATAAATATTACAAGAAATTAATATTTCTTTGTTTAATTTACCTTTCTTGTATATTTTTGCGGACGTTCATATTCGCAAAACATTCGCATGAAATTTGCGAATGCGATTGCGAATACGAATGTCAAGAAATATGCGAATATTCGCGAATGCGAATGCGAATATTCGTTACAACACTAAATATGAATATGTTTCCAATTCAGGCACCGAACCCACTCGACTTTGACGGCTTCGTCAATCTCCTCGGATTCAAAACCCTGGAACTGGATTCAGAAGAGACTCTGGTGGCTGCACTATCCCGGTGGGATAAGGGCAATACAGGATACATCTCGGAAGAAAGGTAACTTATTGTTTTCTATGTTTATTATCACTGCCCCTTTGTAAAACTAGTGATCGTAACCGTGTGCTGATCAAAATAAGTCTAAACACTAATATTCTACTATTATCCATCGAGGAGTTCCGTTGTCCACCTTCCGTCTCAGACAAGCACAATTTCAGCTCAATCAGATGTCAATAAGAGGTTCTATTAAAAAAAACTATTTATATTTCTATTTCTTTTCTATTTCTATTCAGCTTCCAAGAACTAAACTCGGACGAAATCGCCGACGTTCCATGCACTAGTTGTTAAATTATATTGCTTTACAAATTACATCTAGTTAGGAGACTCGGAGTCTGCGAGAGAATCAATTCTATTTAAAAATCTCCACTTTGATGGATTTTGGCTCGGAAACGCCAAGAAATTATGCAACCAGGATTGGGCGGTCAGGCTAGTTAGATGGCAATCATTATGCGATAGCACAACATATAAGTATTTTTTGAGGCGAGTGTAAAGAATGCAGATAACCCCCATGGTACTCTTAGTTCCTGATAACCACGACACAGGGGATCACAGTGTGGGATCATCAGGGCTATTCAGTGGCGAGTTTGCAGTCTCGGCCGCCCTAGGCCCCAGGCCTTGTAGTAAGTAATACCAGCCGCTCCTTTCTCATGGATAAATAAATAATAAATAAACAAAATCAATAATGCTGGACAGTTTACACAACATTATATAGCCCCAAGCTAAGCAGAGCTTGTGTTATGTGCACTAGATAACTGATATACTTATCATGCATATTTTTATTATGCATATAAAATACCCAGAATACCCTGAACAAATATCTGCAGATCGCACAAATATTCGTTCCGAGGCGGGAATCGAACCCGCAACCTCTCGCGTAGCAGGCGAACCTGCGCCCGCTGTGCCACAGAGGTCGTCAAACTATAACAAAATAGACAATACTATAATATAGAATAGGATAGACTATAATGAATTTACTTTATTGCCAACTTCCGTCGAAATGCGCGAGCCTTTAGAATATTTAGGTACTTTGAGTTATTTCTTCATCAGTGTTTTTTTTTTGTCATGACTGGCCGCCCCTCATATTCTGGCTGCCCTAGGCCCGGGCCTACTGGACCTTAGGGCAAATAGCCCGGCTATTTTGAAACGTTCGAAAAGTCTTCCGATTCGTTAGTTTTTGTCGGAAGAGTTACAGACACCAAAATAAATAGACTATCGGAATGTTTTGGGCGAATGTTTCGAATTCTAATGTCAAAGTATTCGTTATCAAATATATAAGAATCGCGTTTAGCGGAATCTCCGTCGGTAACTTCTGAATCCGCTGTCGGAAGGCTTTTCCAACGTTTTAAAACAGCCGTGCAGGACTATGTATGGACTGTTATATAAATGACTTGGTTTGATTGCCATGTGAAACGTTTCTCGCCAGGCATCTCTTTTCGCACAGACTCCAGGCTCATAAGTATTGTAAAACTGGTAGATAATAAGTAGGTTCATCATAATAACTAATTCTGATGTAGGCGTATGTAAGTTGCGATTAAAGGCTTACAAACTACTACAATAGGCTAACTTGCCTAATCTCGCCGCCACGCGTTGAGGCCGTTATATTTCCGAAGTTTGACTGAGCTTATTAATATTATGGGTTCTGAAGTTCTTTAGATTACTTCAGTAATTTCAGTATAGTAGGAATCTATACTAGTATACAAATTCGTTATATACTGACGATAATGAAATGGCGGTTTTTGCAAACAATCAAATTTACACAAAAATATGAAAAACTACTACTTCAAATGAAGAAAAACCTATAAAATTTAGGTGATGAATACGATAAACAAGTTTTTTATTGAAATATGTCTAAAGCCGTGACACACCACGGCAATAGTAGTTCCTTAAGGTGGGGTATAACGCAAAATTATCAATCTTAGTACAATAATCAATCAAGTAAAATATTCATATTATGAATATGAATGGATTATAATTCCGAGGTATCACTGTACCAGAAACATGATAGCACAGTACATTCTCGAAAAAGAAAAAAAAAATTACCTCTAAATTTTGGCTAGATTCGATTGTTTTTTAAAATGGAGCATATTATTGGGTAAATACGATAAATAAAATCAATACAACAAAGCCGAGGGTTTACTGGAGAAGTTTTGTAAAATTATATATACTTTACGAGATATTCAATAAAAGCTGCTTTTTCGTGCAGCGCGAGGCGTTTTTTTTATATGAAGATTTCTGCCTGGGATTGCCGCAACCATAAGAAAGGTTGAATTCCAGCAAAGTTCTGAGAGAGCTCAGATATCCACTCGAGACGAATAAATAATTTTCATGACTACATGACGTGTCCAGATAGAAATTCTTGCTGATTTATCATTGGTCGTTTTCCAAAACGTCTAAACATTAATCTAATTAAACATTGGGTACCTAAGATAATTACCGGCTTGCTAATTAGTTTAACGATGTAATAGAAGTTTGTGTAACATAGTAGTAATGTCTTAGGTCTCATTAATATAATTTTCTTATTAAAATTAATAATATTTTAAATAATAAATACTTAACAAACATCCAGTCAGCTACTATCTGTGTTAGCACTCAAGGTCAGATAATAATTAATAATTCAAAGGCACGTGACGCACTGGGACCATAAATGCCGGTCAGCTCACTCATCAACCGACCATGGATCTACCTAGTTCCCGGGAGCAATAATAATGTTTTCACTCCTCTTGCTCAAAAATACCGTCATTGTGGCGTACCAGAGCGAAGAAAAAATAGCATTTCTTCACCTAGGGGAATAAGTTTTTATTGTAAAAATAAAAATGTTAAATGACAATGAGCCTACAAAAACGAAAAAGTCTTTAGTCATAAGTAGAATAATCATGAATGAGGATGTGGACACTAAAAAGTCCGCATCTGTATCCGCGTACGCGGGTGTCAAATCGTGCAACATTCTTGCTTCAGTACAGCCGTGGTATTCGGGGCCGCGTGAAGCCTCACCGTGAATATTCACGATTTGCGCAGTAAGAAATCTGGACTCGGTAAAGTTCGGCGTGTAAGGGGGCGTCCATAAATTACGTGAGGTGTTTAAGGGGGGGAGGGGGTCGTGTCAAATCTTATCTAATCTTACGTTGGAGAGAGGGGGGGTCTCGGCAAATATCACGTAAAATATATAAATATATAAATATACGATTAAGATCATTCACTAATTCGTTCGAAAGAAAATAATTTCATTCATACTTCGACGTTATACATTTACTAACTAACAACCAACGCGTTTACGTAAGAAACCCACAAATTGAAAAATCTCACGTGAGATTGGGGGATGGGGGAGGGGGTTGAATAAAATCTCACGACACTCACCAGGGGGGGAGGGAGGGACAGAAAATTAAAAAAAACACCTCACTTAATTTATGGACGACCCCTAACGCGTATCGCGCAACGCGTGAATTAGATGACACTAAATATGAAGTGAATTGGCTCAACCCACGGTACCCTAAATACCATAGCTGGTCCATTCTCTTATTTTATATTCCTAAAAATAAACAAAACAAACAATAAATAAAAGCCTATAATACATAATTTACCTGTTAAAAAAATCAAGCAATTTATAAACATTTTTGTAGATCCCAGTCAATTAATCTTTGTTTTTAGAAGACAAATATTTGCAAACTTTCGGTCATCCTTCATTTTTACGGCTTTTTGTGGCATCATTATTCATCGTTTTTATTAGTTGGGTTTCCATAAATGTTTCGTGAATTTGGTTAAAGTTTTAGTTTTGTTTACTGGCTCAGACGCAGCACAGTAAAAGTTTTATTGACTTGATTGATGAGCGACCGCACTGACACTTGTACTGTGACTTATCGAACATCACGTTCAGCCACAGAATACATAATAGTACAGGGTTGGAAGCGAAATATTGCGTCACAATACCTGCAGTGTTGGCCCACCACCACAGAATAAATAAAGACTTTCTATACACGCAACCAGTTTCTACCATCTATTTCACCAGCCTACCAAAATGAATTGACTATGTTCCAGGATCCGCCATGATCTCATGACGTGGGGCGACCGATTCACCGATAAGGAAGCGGACTACGCATTAGACGATGCACCGGTAGTGGTAAAAGATGGCAGCACTATGATTGACTACGTGCGCTTCTGCAGCCAGCTCTGTGGGTTGAAAAAACAGAACAATGCTTGAACATGTTATTGCTATTGGACTATTATAGAGCTTTAACTTTTTTGTTTTGTATACCTACCTTACCATCCCAAAGTATTACGATGTTCAACACAGTATGGAAAAGCAGTCATTTAAGACTGCACTAACACCAGGCAGAAATCTTAATACAAAGAAATCATGAAATAGAGCTATCTGCATACGGGGCATAATGCATATCTGCATTAGCGGGTAGCTTCTACGACTTATGGATTTGAATCTTGTATTTGCTTCATATGGTTGATTTTGAATAAAGCTCTTTAATTTTGCATGATATTATAGTTTCATTGAATCGAATTAGGTATTCTTAAATGTTCTAGAGACCGATCGTAGCCAAAACAGCCACAAAAAATAGTTATTTTTTAAATTGTACTCAGGCTTGTAAATAATATTGTAATCAGTTTTCTAGATTGCTGTACTGATTATTGTGTCATTATCATCATCAGTCTGAAGAAGTCCACTGCTGAAGTTGAGCCTTCCCCATATAATGCCATGACGAATAGTTTTGAGCCGCCTCCACCCACTATCATTTTACACCTTTAAAATATCGTCAATCACAAGGCAAGTTAAATAAAAGCTTGTATTTTGTTTTCTATTCACTATTTATTATTGATTATTAATTGGTATATGTATTTATATTGTAATAGTGTTATTTTTTTTGTTATCTCGTTAAGTTTTTTGGATATCTGTACAATAAAAAGTAAAGTTAATTTGTATATCTCTAGAGTCTATAGAAAAATCTTTTCACCATGTTGCGAAATACAAAACTCCCGATCCATAGAAGTTTAATAATTCATCAAAGTAAGTACATTTCAGTTCATAATTTACGAATGGATCCATTATTGGAAGCAACTTCTGAATAATATTCCTTCATTCAAAAACTTTGAATTTATCTCTCATTATGCTATGTTTATTTTTGTTACTTGTCTCTGGGTAACTTTTCACAACAGGCTTCGAAAACAATACTGAATTCGAAGTGCTAACTACAATAGAACCCTATTTATAAATACATTTCGTTGCTACTAGTGAAGAAGTGGATGAGTGCGCGCCAGATAAGTCTGCGTGCGACGGTGGCGTGCTGACTCACAGAACTTAATTTTTTGTTGTTGAAAGAGTAGTATATGCTTTAAGGGAATAAAGCAGTGTCTTATATCGCGAACGGCATATTGCACCCTGAGCGTGAGTTATAATAGAGTCCTGAGTGAACCGAGGGGTTCAAGTTGCCCAAGACAAAGGCAGGCTTTATTCCAGAGGAGCATACTCTACTTTTCACACCTTCTGCGAGACAATAAAAATTCACTGAAAACCACAGCACCAAACACCGTCTTTTGTTTCACATTCTATGTAAACGCACCTTGTTTTTGAGTTCGGCCTATTGTGGCCAGTTTGATGTTCGAACAAACCTCTACAATGCCATATGTGCATTTTTTTACTTAGAGTTTTCCACGAGTTTCCACACGAATTTGACATTCCAAATTCAAATCACTTTATTCCCTAGGGAGTTTCATACAACTTTATATCCCTTAAGAGATAGTTCTTTTCTTTACATTGGGGTTGCATGACACATTGAATGGACATTGTCGAGCATGTGGTGTGAAAAGTTTTTTTTTTTTTTATCTAAAATAGGCTTGCGTTTGGCTACCTCTCACCGATGTAGATGGGATGGGAAGCGACGATGAAGCCTATTTAAGCACGCCCGCCTAGAAGATGCCTATTAACTCTTTGTTTGAAGATGCCCAAGTTGTATGATAAAGGGAATAAAGAAACCGGAAGAGAGTTCCAGGCCTTTGCTGTCCGCATGATGAAAGAGCTTGAGAAACGGTTTGTACGCGACGGTGGTATGTCAACAACAAAAGGGTGGAAGGCCTCTCCACGTCTGGTCGTCAGATGGCGGAATGGAGACGAGGGGATCAAATCGTGCAGCTTCTGAGCACACTCACCGAAATGTATGCGGTAGAAAATACACAAACACGCAACTCTTCGACGATGTTCTAAGCTTTGTAAACTTTTCGCAACCAGTGCCTCATTATTAATTAGTTTTATAGCACGGCGCTCTATTGGGTCCAAAGCAGCAAGCTGATATTTTGTGGAAACATCCCATGTGGCTGCAATATTCCATGCATGACCTCACTTGAGCTTGGTACAGCGCAAGTAACTGCTGAGGCGAGAAGTAGTATTTTACCTTAGACAGAATACCAAGCTTTCTGGTCGCAGACTTTGCCTTAGACTCAATAGAGAGACCGAAGTTGAGATTGGAAGAAATTTGCATGCCGAGTTATTGGATATGGTCACTGTACGGTACCGATACACCTCGGAATAGTGGGGCAAGATCAACTGAACTCTTTTTTGCCGAAAAAACACACGCCTGGGTTTTGGTTGCAGTAAACGAGACCAAATTAGCCTCACCCATCGAGCAACGCAGGCCTCCGTACTCGATGGCCTCACCCCAACTATAATTAATTATTTAATTATTTGAAACAAATGAAGACATTTCACATTCTTTTTATTGTCTCGTAGAATGTGTGAAAATTTGAGTATGCTCCTCTGGAATAAGCCTGTCTTTGTCTTGGCTAGCTTGAACCCCTCGCTTCACTCAGGAATCTATATAACTCCCTCGCTACACTTAAATCTAGGGTCCATCGTTACGCTCAGGGTTCAATATGCCGTCCGCGACGTAAGACACTGCTTTATTTCCATAGTGCATAATCTACTCGTACTATTATTACAATAACTACATTTTGTGCTGCCGAGGAATGAAGCACGTATTTAGCTCGTAACTACTCACTCCAGATGCTCCTTATAGATGTCGAAGTCAGTGAAGACGAGCTCGACTATATCGTGGGGCTGCGCGAGGAAGGTGTACAGCACGCAGTCGAGCCGAGTCGGGTAGGCGCGCGGGTACCCGGGACTGCTGAATGATACATAGAAGGAACTACTCACTCCAGATGCTCCTTATAGATGTCGAAGTCAGTGAAGACGAGCTCGACTATCTCGTGGGGCTGCGCGAGGAAGGTGTACAGCACGCAGTCGAGCCGAGTCGGGTAAGCGTGCGGGTACCCGGGACTGCTGAATGTGCCACGCTCTTTGCCGTATGTTGACGTGAAGCGAACGCAGGTGCAACCTGGGGAAGAGAATATTGTATGAGCAACGGCGCAAAGCGGCTGTTGTGTTATGTTTCATCTATTATTGCGGTCCCTGTGTATGTTATCGGCAAAGTATTCTATTCAGCCATTCTATACAATACTGGGTTCATATATTTTATCTATCGTTAACCATTACATAGTTTACCTAGGTTTATCATTAGGACATGAAAAAAAAATGGTTATTTATGTAACAGGTTCACACTAGTTTTAAATAAGGTTGGAACCTTCTTGTGTAAAAATTTCGTTGTGTTAGTAGGTCCCGCTCTTCCACAGCTATAAGGTGTAGTCACAGATAGGTAAAAAGCTTCGATCAAGAGTTTTATTCTTGATCGAAGGTAAAAAGGTATATTAATTACTACAGGAGATCTAGTAAAGTATAAAAAGATAAACAAATAAATATTTTTTTCAGGTACCTATTAGAATAAAAGGGTATTGGTAGTAGCACAAGGTAGGTACACTGAGAAAAAAATAGGTTAAATTAACGTAATTTTTAACCTATTATTAGGTAATTGTCAGCCAACCTACAGAATTAGGTTAAAACTACCAAGTGTGTTAGGTACTACTGCAAAATCCTCTATTTTATCGTATAAATTAGGTAAATGTATCTAACTAGGTTAATGCTAGCCGTAACCTATTAAATTGGTTAAATCACTATAACCTATTATTAGGTTAATGTTAATTATCATACCTAACTATATTTAGGAAGTATTTTGCTCAAAAACAAATCTAGGAACCCACCTTGTGACTAATGAACCACCTACCTAGTGAATAATGATGAACACTACCCCTTTCACCTCCTAATAACCTACCACCCATACCCCCAAACCAAAACACTTTGCCAGATGTATATTCGGTATTGTATAGAATGCCGATGTGAAATATGGAAATCAATATGTATGTTTTATACATTGCCTGAACGATTTAGGAATTCTAATAGAGTAACGGATTATACAGATAACATATAAAACTGATCGAGGACGTATCAAATATTGAAACGCGTTGAATAAATGATCCGTCGACGGTGGATATTACCATAGTAAACTTCTATCAAACATACATTATTATTTTCAATGAGAAATAACACCTTTTCTAATAACGACGCTATGCCCTAGGTAGTAAGGTCGCGGGTCTTTGTTTCCTACTGTCAGAAAAAAGACAGTGAGCAGCCATAATCTATCAAATTATTAAACCAATTAACCGATTTCCATGGTTCAAGCTTTGGTAGCTAATAATATTCTTACTACATACATATTATACATATAAGTATATATAGACTCACACCTTTTTCCCCTGAAGGGTATAGGTAGCGCCTCAAGTGGGCCTCTTTTCACTGTGAGTTGCACCATCGTGAGAAATAGACGTGACAAGTGGTGAGCTCATCGCCGCCATTGCTTTCCCCGACTGACTCGGAAACGCTTTCTTCCAGTAATAACACAATCCTTTAATAAGCTAGCAGCCAGAACAAATCTTATACCAACGAATGTTACTAACATGTCCGGGTAAAAATTTAGTTAATACACAGGTATAGTGATAAGTGCGTTTGTTTATTATTAGAGTTAAAACGCGATGCAAATCCAAAATAAGCCAGTGGAAAATAATATTACAAACCCTACAGTTTTCGTCTACGTTTGTGAATAAGTCTAATTAAAACGAGTTCTTAGAACGCCGT
This sequence comes from Operophtera brumata, assembly GCA_932527175.1. NCBI lineage: Eukaryota > Metazoa > Arthropoda > Insecta > Lepidoptera > Geometridae > Operophtera > Operophtera brumata. The sequence goes on from OW052228.1 coordinate 28,644,790, forward strand.
GAAAGAAAATGCCAAGTATTAATTATGTCCTCGTATAACCCAGAAACTAACAAGTACCCTGTTCAGATTGGGTTAGCTAGTCGTGCCGAGGTAGTCAATTATTCGCCCACACCACAGCATCTTCTAGATGGCTAGTGAACTTCTTAACCTTGGGAATTATGCGCTCTACCTTCTCCAGAAGAAGTTAACTCTCAAGCCAATCACAAAATATTATTACTGTGTCCTTCTTTTACCAAAATCTGAAAATGTAAAACATTCTATCTCGCCTAATCTTTTAAAATATTTATACTTAGTATTTTTTTACAATAATTACACTTCTTAAACATTAAAATAAAATAATTTTATTTCTTTAGTTTAAAATTCAAAATGCCGACGGCTTGAATTATAAGAAATAGTTAAAAAAACTAAAGAAAACCTTAGTTCACAATTTGGTCACGACGGCTCTCTTTCTGAACAGTTTCTGCTAAGCTTTGAAGGCCAGTAGGTATATTTCAGTTGTTTTATCATTAACCTTTTTATTTAGTTATTAGGTACAGTCAACTACCAAAATCTTTTGAAGGAAAAGTTATAAAAAAGGCTCCGGGAAAGTAACACAAATCTCATAGAATCATGGCGAAACTGAGAACCTTGGTTTACCCAAAATTTTAAATAGAGTGCACCACTGGTCATCCGGTACTTTTAGATCGTCTGTGTATTACGTAGTAACTAGCCATTAATCTGCAGATTACTAAGTAATACACGACCGACTGTCGTCACGATCATCGTTGCGTTGGTGTTTGCAAAACTCAGACTTGGGCCTTTGGATTATCGTAACGAGAATAAATACAAATAAATTTGTCGTTTGTTTCAACGCGAAAAAGAACCTATAGATAATATAATGGTATTCCTTCGGCCGTCTACGTAACCGTAGTTCCGTCTACGTAACTGTAGTACCGTTACCAGTTACGAATGACAAAAAAAAATATCTTTTGACCTTTCGTACAAAGAATTTCATTTCCGTATGCGAAACCACGGTTGCTTAAATAAATAAATAAATAAATAAAAGCCTGTTTATTCCATAGCTAAAATACTTAGGTGTAACATTTTTAAATCTAGTTCATAACTAGGACCCCTCTCGTGTAAAGGCCTCCTCCAGCTCCTTCCATTGATCGCGATCTTCTGCTAGTTCTACCCAATTTGGGTTGTTCGAAACCTTCTTTATGTCGTCCGACCATCGAGCAAGTGGTCTACCTACTCTTCTTGTTCCTCTCGGTCCTTTCCAGAAGGTTACCTTATTGGCCCACTTTCCTGTGTTCACGGTTGCTTACAAGGTTTTTTTTTTAATTATAGGTACGTACCGTGTAAGTTTTTGCGGAATTATTGTTCACTCTGAATAATGTTTCAAGCCAATCAATTATCAAATTAACACTCATCAGAAATTCAATTAATTGAAACATTATCAATTCAGTTCTAATCGATAGCAATTTCATTAACTTAGCTCCAGTTAGTAAATTACAAACTGAGAACAATTCCCCTCAACTATTCCAATTACCAAAATGTTTCTTCCTCTGATTACTGAGCAGTCGGTTGATGAGATGTTATTGTGCTCGAATGACTTTGGTGTGTTCAGGGGACAACTTTGGGACCGATCTATTTGGAATGGGTTTGCTTATGAAAGATCTTGCAAGCACACCTATTACCAACCCATTACATTATAACTGCTGTTATTTCAAGAAGTAGTTATTGGAACAATTCCTTCACGATTCACCCCTGAATAGTATAACACAGTGAAAGACAAGCATATCCATCTTTATGTCTCAGAGTGGCGGGGGAAGTGCAATGCCACATAGGGTGCGTCCAAGGTAGACGTGACCAATGTGGTAATGCGTTGTTAAAGGCAGAGGTTCCACTTAACATCAGATGGGCATCTGCTTGTTCCGTCGTTCTAGTAGTTAAAAAAAAAACCTTACGACCTTGACGACCCGTGTAGCGCATCGGGCAAGTAGCCAGGTGAAAGGTTGCGGGTTCGATTCCCGCTGCGGGACAAATGTTTGTATGATCTGCAAATATTTTTTCCGGGTCTGGGTGTTAAGGTACCACGGTACTCGTAGTTTCAGATACCCACGACACAGAGAATCTTGTGTGCTGGGATCAGGAATACATAAATAAACTAGTTAAAAAAATTGCCTGAGTGCATGAGGAAATTGAAAGGATTTTTTACAAGCTTGTATTAAATAATAAATAAAATAACTAAATAAATAACCTTACCCGTACCACAGATAAAATAATACTATACACTAACCGTATTTAACTTGCAATGTATATGTTTGTCCGGATCAAATCTTGCAACTGAATTTTAAAGCAGTTATCCTCAACTGATTGAGCTGAAATTTGGCATACCTGTCAAATTCCGATGACAATACAATAATTATGATGGTGACAGCGAGCTGATCTGATGATGGAGACGGAAGGTGGATAACGGAACTCCTCGATAAATAATAGTAGACTGGCCGTGTTTAGGCTTATTTTGATCAGCACACGGTTACAATCACCAATTTTATAAAAGCTTGTATTGAAAAATATATTTTTAACATAAAACTTATTCACTGTAGCCTGAGATGAAACACAATTACTAACATCAATAGTTATTATCACATCGCTATCTAGTTGGTGAATTAAGAAACAATAAAAACTAATTATAAGAGCTATTACATCTTAAAGATTTATATTTATATACCCAAAACCCTCCATTTTCCCATTTTAATGTTGTTTGTTACTAATCAGAGTTGGTAACGAATTTGTGCGTGATGTAATTATGAAAATAGGAAAGTTTCAGCAAGTTAGGAGAGTAACTTGGTTATATTAAGAATATCTGTGAATGAAATTATGATCTACCGAAGTATTCACGGATTCCGAATTGGTTTTGTAGCTGAGCTGTGGCCCTATTTAAGACAAAAAACAAACAAATGTGCCTTGTAGGTACCTAGTAGAATTACTTGTGGATGAAAAAAGTTCCTGAAGAAACCCTCACTACTTGTGTTCTAATCACGTCGCGGCTGAGGTGTATTACTGACCGTACCATTACTCGTAACTCAACCTCAACTGTCAATTCAACTGTGTGTGAGGTATTGTGTGTTTCAACTGGCCGGAGCTACGCTGCATGTCCGGTAATGGGACACCTGACCGGTATTAAACCACCTGCGTGAATGGGACACCTGACCGGTATTAGACCATCTACCAGTATGGACACACGACCGGTATTAGACCACCTACCTGAATGGGACCCCCTGCCTGGATTACACCACCTGCCGAAGTTGGGCCATTTGCTGGAGCCTTCCACCTCATAGGTTCTACTATTACGCTTCTTAGATTATACCTATAAACCCTTATAATAACTTGTGGCTTGCGGTTCGTCTTGAAATCACATGACGGGCGAGCCAAGGATTCCCTCGCATTTTACCGGAATAAAAAGTAGCCTAAACTCAATCCAGGTCATAATCTATGTGTATCAAATTTCACGTAAATAGGTTCAGTCATTTCGGCGTGATGGGTGACAAGCAAACAAACATCCAAACTTTGACATTTATGATATTAGTTGGATATATTGAGAAAATCGCAACTGGCCAGAATGAAACCCATCCCAAATGGTACGAGATTTTTAGCTTCCTGATAAGTTCACGGAACACCTACTAAGTTGAAAGATGGAGTTTCCTCAGCAATGGCGATCGTTAGTTAGAGGGAACCAGGCGGCGGAAATTGGACCCGCTTTGCCGGACACCGGACGGAGTGCCCAAAGATAACCGATGGCCGAATCGAGAAATTAATATTAAATCTAATGCGAACTTAGCCGGCCCAAATTCAGAAATACTAATATTTAGAATTGTGTATAATTATTGAATCAAATGTTTTATTTGAAATTGTCAACGCTCAAAGATTTATATCGTTAGATTGTCCCGTATGCCGTGGTGTGAATAGACCCCTCCGTCTCCTCCCATGGATGTCGTAAAAGCTTTAATAGGAAAACACCGTTAGTACAGAGTTGCTTTATTGTAAGCTGAGCTATTTATAAGATTCAAAAACATAAATTTAGGAAATAGCTGCTGAAACTACAATGAGGGTGAATGCAGTTTGCATTAATTAGATTGTAGATGCAGTTCCTTAGACTTTAGACTAGATGTACGTAGATAATTTTCTTTGAATTCACGATAGTATTTTAACTACTAGGTACTTGGTAGAGGACTGGCAACAAATGAGCATGAGAAGATAGTGTGTTCTAGAGCCAACAATGCAAATACGTGAGAATCCCGCATCATCCCTAATCCAGTTAATTAATATTTTTTAAACTGAATTATTATCTTTTTAAAACAAGTTAAAAAAAATATAAGCAATACCGTGACCCTTAGAACATTGCATCCTCCTTTCCGTGTTGCTCGATGCCGTGACCTGATAAAAATGAGCCTAAACATTACTATTTTTATGAAGGAGTTGCGTTCTCGACGATCCGTCTCCATTATCAGATCAGCACGTTGCCACCATAATTGTTGACTACCTCTGTGGCGCGGCCGGCGAAGTTTCGCCTGCGACGCAGGAGGTTGCGGGTTCGATTCCCGCCTCGTAACAAATATTTGTACGATCTGCAGATATTTGTTCAGGGTGTTCTGGGTACTTTCTATGTAAAATAAAAATTTGTATGTATTTTAAACTATCAGGGTTATGTACATAATTTTAACTATTTTTATCATCTCCAAATAGATGGGGTAGCTATGGGAAGTTCAGTTGCTCCCGTAGTGGCAAATATTTGAATGAAGTATTTCGAGAATATGGCTATCTCGACTGCCCCCGGTTAAATTGTGGAAGAGGTATGTTGATGACATTTTCTGTATTTTGGAAGGAAGGAAAAAAGAAATAGAACTACTTTTGGCACATCTTAATGGACTACACGACGACGAACATGAGGTTTACGTATGAAATGGAATGTGATCGATGTTTGGCTTTCCTAGACGTATTTGTAAAGGTCCGAGAAGAAGGTGCGTTAGGCCACTCTGTTTACAGAAAACCTACACACACGGACCGATATCTTCATGCTGATTCGCACCACCACCCTCGGCAGCTCAATTCAGTGGTTAGGTCGCGTGGTTTATCTCTCACCAACCGAGCAGTTGACCTGTGTGATGAGAATTACGTTGAAAGTGAGCTAGCTCATGTCCAGCATGTGTTACGTAAGAATGGATATAAACTTCGGTCATTACCATCAACATTACAGTAGAACATAAACCAGCGTTTCTGCCATATGCTAAGGGGGTGACGGACAAAATTGCGAAAGTCCCGCAAAAGTTTTCCGTAAAGACCATCTTCACTCCCTTATAGAAGATATCGCACTACTTGCGTTCACCAAAAGACAGTTTACCACTTGAAAAGCCAGGGGTGTATAAAATCGGGTTAAGGAGCACATACGAGCGGTCAAGAACAGGGACATACATAAGTCAGCCATAGCAGAACACCTTTTGGAATCTGGCTCAAATCATTGGATCGAGCTACACAGTCCGCAGGTAATCTCGACAGAGCTACATTACAGACCAAGAATGGTACAAGAGGCAATTGAGATTACTGTAACGAACCACTTTTACTGGATTCATTAGTATCTCACAAATGCTCAAATAAAATAATTATATATTGTTATCAAATAAATCGAGCGATACTTGAATAATGAGGTCGAAAACAGTAGAGGGTTTGTTCTGTCGTTTTTTTTTCAGAGAATTGGGATGTGGGAATGTTTATATACAAAAAATATAAACATCCGATTTTCAGAATACTTTGAAGGAACACACCAATTCCTATTTAGGAATCGTATGAATAAGATTCAAAATTGAATGAAATGTTTTATCTTGGTTGGCGACTTTAAATAGAAATGTAACAGCTGAAGGGGGATCAGTGCTGGATAATTCTGGGAGTAGTATCACGTTTGCGTGGTAACGCTGGGGTAAAATATTAAATTGTGTTAATTAATTACGAAGTGATTTTAAAGTTCGTTTAAAAGCTAGAAATTTATACTTTGAAATATTAGGATTGATTCTGGGAAGTAGACCATAATAAGTGAAATTGAATATAATTTAGTGAAAGTTTAAATTTTTGTGAAATATAAAATTAATTTGAAAAGCCGTCCAAAATAAAAGAAATTAACTAGTTTCTTTTTGGTGATGTTTTTCAAGTGTTCTTGGGTATTTAAAGTCAATGTCATGTTTAGCTAGTGAAAAAGTGAACGATCTTCGAGGGAAGATATTTGTTAGACTGTCGTAGTCTATAAAATATCTTCTATTTTAATGTTTCAGGACTCCATTTTTTGCTGGACAGGAAACCTCTATCCGCCTGAAAAGGTTTTCTAGTGAGTCCGCTAGAAAGGCAAAATCTCATCCCTCCTTAAACCTTAATCCTAACCCCTAGGCTCCGTCTGTCGCTTTAGGTTACACAGCGATAGATATCCTATCCTTAGTAGTTCAATCTAGGTATTCTGACCTTGCACCTCGTCAGAAGACATACACATTTAACTGCACATTTAAATCAAAATGAGAACGGTTTTCTCAAAGTTTGAATTACACACACCCAATTTAGCCAGGTAATTAGGCACACTCACGTAGGCATTGTACTAGTGCGTACGTAGACCAACCTTACAAATTGGCATTTTCTAAAATTTAATCAGAGTTTTAATTTAGTTTTTTATTATTCTTTCATAAAGGACCGGGTAAAATATTATTCAAACGTTTTAAAATACTAGATAAAAAAGAGAATCTTGTAATTGAATATTATCATTCTCGGAAGGAAAATTTCATTTAAATATAGTCTAGAATTTTCACAAGCGATTATTCCTACCTGGATAATCCAACTAGGAATTCTATTTATCCTACAGAGAATATTTAGAATTATTTGTAAGTAGGGGTATGAATCAAGTAGGGATTTTCCTAGGCTTCAGGAAGCCTAGATAAATCCCAAAGTTAACCAAAGGTGAAGGTTGTATGTGGTTGATTTTGCGTTATTGATTAAATGTAAAATTCCCTGGAATGTTTGAAAATAACTAACAAACTTACTCCGACGGAAATAGGTTCGCGATCCTCTAAAATCCCTTGTATTAAAGTAAAAATGAATTGATTTGAATTAGAATATCATTTGGATAAAATTCTCGGACAATATTAGGTAATCTACCTATGTCCAAGCGAGGGAGGATTGACCAAAAGCTTTGGAAGAAATCCACCGAGGGCAGCGCGGACGGGGCTGTTCTCCAAAAGTCGCTTATCTCTGGATATGAACCTTATCAAATTTGGTTCATCCTTCAAATAATTAAAGAAATAACTTAAAAATTATATCTGAGAAGCAAATAATTTATACAAGTAATTTCCTTGTCATTTCCCTAATGGATCTTTTACAGATGCAAACCTGTCACGTAAAAGTATCTTGAAATAGCACAATACAAACATGTCTGTATTGAAGCCCTAGAGTCAAAATCAATAAACCTCAGAAATTGTAAAATCAGAATGTTCAAAATATTACTAGGAACTTTAATTGTAGCTTATTCTTTTACAAAGGAATAACAAACTATAATGGAAATAAATCTCTGGAGTAATCTTTTAATTAATTGTTCCGATGTGTACTGAAGTAAAATAAAATTTAAATAGGTATCTTTCCTATTAGAATTAGTAGCAACTATTACGAGAATATCGATAAAAAGGTAAAATATTTTATGTAGTTAGGATACGTTAAGACTCGACAATATTAACAAATAAAGAACTCGAGTTATTACAAGACACAACGTAGGTATATATCTAGACGATCATATGGCCAATTTATAGTGTTTAAAGAAGTAGGTAAGATTAAAGTTATCGTAACTCCACAGAGTAAAGTAGGAAGTCGGTGAGTACGCGCGGTATAATAGGTAGGTAGATTATTAGGTACAATAGAGAGAATGTAGTAGGGGGGGTGTTACAATTTGGTACCTACGCCAGGATTAATTTTGGTTATTAAGGATACTGCTAAGAAATAATTAATAATGTTACGATAACTTTCTTATTTTTAAAGCCAAGTCAAAACTTGGCAATTTGTTGTCTGTGGTATGGGATTTGTTATTGTCGGGTCTTATTCACGGTATAATTTAGTTTTTTTTGTTGGTAGTTTCTTTCTAGTAGAGTTTTCGATATAAACAAAATATGTGGGTTATTAGGTCATTCTTTAACCCACCTACTTAGGAAACAAAGGATTATTGTTGCGAGAGTACTCCACTCAAATCGTGAGTGATTAGTTTCACTAAACAAAGCGTTGTTGTGTGATTGTTGTCGAGTGATCGTTACACTTGAGACGTGAGAACTTTCATTTCACTGAACAGGACTTTGTTGTTGATTTGCTATTGACGCGTGGGTATTTTATGTCATTAAGTGGGTAGTGTGAACTACTCACTTTTAAGTAGCAGCAATTGAGTGGGTTGACAGATTGGTAATATTTATAAGTTGTTCATAGAAGTTCTTTTGATTTGGGGGTAATATTTATCTTAGTAACTGGTGGTCCGCCCCGAACTGGGACTTCGTAGGCACGCGTGGTTTAAGTGGATTTGGTTAATCGTTATTTAGGAGAGGTGTGAACCTAAGTACTATCGAATTCGGAACACGGAACGGTCTGCTAGCGATGCGCGACTATGAATAAAAGTATTCGACTTATTCAACTAACAAAAATATTCAACTAGTGCGACTGAAGTCGGTAAACACTGAATGAATTCATTCTTCCAATGCAGTACCACTAATTTTTTTCGTTACCTAGCCGACTCGCGGTTTTCCGTTGCGAATCGGGTGCCTCCGCCTGTTCTTCCACTATTTATTTCGGTACTTAACCGACTCGCAGTTTTCCGTCGCGAATCGGCTGCCTTCGCCGGCTCAGTGCTAGGCCCTTCATGTTGCGTGAAAGAGACGTTACCTAGATACTATCAGCTGCGCTCGTTACACATGCATAACGGTCTGTCTGGACTCTGGAGTTGTGTTTTTGATTTGAACTAGGTACCTGCATACTATACGTGACTCGTGCAGTCGACCACATGGGCAAGCCTATATTCATTGAAATGTTCCCTGTTCCGTGTACACAGAGATCATTTTGAGGCGCCGCGGTTCGTCTTCGTACTATTATTACCTACTGAATTAAAATAGTATTCGTTTATTCGACTAACTTTTTAGTATAGCACTATTTTTTAATTCAACTTAACAATTAAATAGTGGCTAGTTGTTCGACTGATCAATTTAGTTAAAGTCGCGCATCACTACGGTCTGCCATACCGCTGGGCCTTTTAAAGTAATCAATTATTATCTAAAAATGAACAGGGCATTATTGTGGATGCGTGTGAGAGAGACGGACTCCACATGTTAGAGTAGTACAGATTAGTTGAGTATTCTAATCTTCAGCTCGGAACGCAATGAGCGACGCGAAGTTGCCGATTCGTGTGATACTGGCTGTTATGAGACGTTGCCGCTCCATCCATCCGTACCGTCGAACAAGATGTCATCATTAGTATGGAAGCGTTCTGAATAGTTAGTAGTAGAGCAAGCAATGGGAACTGGGTTCAGAATTGTTAAAAATGTACCAAATAGTACTGCCTCGTACATTTTTCATTATATGACTAATGTTTTATAATAGGTATCTTAGTATGCATAATGATAATCGTTTACGATTCAAAAATAGAAATTTTGTTCGGAAATTAATTACAAATAAGTCAAAACGTTACGATAAATACATTCTAATCTTTCCAGTAGCGACATCTAGGTGAAACTATGCGAGGCTGGTACCTATAACTATGGTTCGATTTTTCGGTCCGGGCTGTTAACTAGCTAAAGGAGGGCGATGACGGCTTGACAGGATTTAACGCCAGAGGTCGACACCGTCTCATGCGAAAGCTACGATTTGTTTGCGATATAGAAAAATGAACACCTATCGTTGAGTAACTGAACTAACACGGGATTTAACGATCTTTCATAGAGTCAAATTCGACAACGCGAGGCGCGTCTGTTGATGTGGCTTTGGGTGTTTTGAAATAATAATTACTTTGTCATTTATAAAGTTCACAGAAATCTAGGACAAAAATTAACACTAGGACTAATATCTTTTTGAATTTTTATACAGAGTAAATCGCGATTAACAAAAGTTTTGAGTAGGTTCTGTGCTGACATCTGGTGCCCAGAGGAGGAACTCGGTTGGTTACTTGTATGAGGTTCGTTTCACGCGTTCTACACGATTGGAATTTGAAAGCATTTCTTTGCGAAGACCGGGAGATGTCACTAGTCGCATGGTTAGCAGTAATTAGTTTAGAATGAGTACCTACCTATTATAAGTAACCCATACAGTTATCTTTGTTCTGTATATACCAGGATAATTTTTGAGACACCGCGGTTAAATTTCGTATTATGATTGTCTACTACATCAAGGTAATATTAGTTTCTCAAACCATGATTTATTTGGATCTTCTGACAATTAATATTGGAAAGCAACGATTAATATGATGTCGCAGAGCAAATCTCAACATAAATAGAGACAACACACTCGTGAACTTTCACTTTTTGAACGCCGTAGTAAAGTCAGATCAAATTGCCACAGAGTAGAAATTATTGTCATTTGGCAGATCGAATTAGGGAGGCCGGTCTAAGAAGGTACGGTTAGATTTGGCGTAATATTTGGAACGTTGGACCCATTTTTCTGGCGCAAAATATCTTAAGACTGATCGAATTTGGCTAGGATAGGTAGCTCGGTTTGATTACGTGGGGCTGCTTATTCAACTAATTTTTTAGTATGGAACTGTTTCCCTTAAGTCGGCTTAAAAAAATTAAAATAATGGTTTGTTGTTCGACTGTCCGATTTAATTAAAGTCACGCGTTGCTAAAAGGAGCTGTTGGCAACAATTCCATCCAAAGATCCAACTAATTCATCCGCAGTAGCTCACAGATATTAGAGACGAATGTGCGCTCGTTTGGGCTCTGACTAACTTGCGTAAAATTACGTAACATCATAAAGAAATGTATGAATTTAAACATTAAAACGTTATAGTGATATTACATATGTAAGAAAATATGTATGATTGAACAATACCAATAATAATTTGCTTAATGATTTTATCTGGGGGGGGTTCACATTATAGATTGAATTCGCAAAAGTCAGGATATTTTAATAAAAATCGTGGGTTACTTTGACAGACAGATAGGAATATGACGGGTGGCGACTTAGGTTACACAATTGCTAAGTCTAGTCTATAAAACTTGGAAGATTAATGGTTTCTTTTATAAACACGGGAGTTTAAAAATATTACGATTGTTTGACGGAAAATGGATTTTAAAATTTATTCTTAAAATAATTAAGTTTTAACAAACTAAATATAATAATTAAAAAAACATTGGAGAGCGATTGCTGATTTCAAAAGTATAAAACTTGGGGGGGCGTTAATATGATATAAAAAAAAAAAAAACGGAAATAGATCTTCGATGACAGTGATAATAAAAAATGAATAATAATTATGATAGATAAATAATAATAAAAAAAAAAAATATATAAAAATAAATTTAAAACTTTGTATTTATTTTATAACTTTAATTTAAACTTTGAATAACTTTGATTAATTTTAATTCGTTTTGAATAGATTTGATTATTTTTAATTTGACTTTGAATTAATTTAATTGACTTGATTACTTTTCACTAACCTTGTTTTAAGCATAATTTACTTATTTATTTATTTTATTTATCAAAGTTAAAACATGGTTAGAGAATAGGGAAGCTATATTATTTTAATTTCAGAAAAAAAAACCAGAATTGAAAAAAAAAAAAGGTTATAATTAAATAAACTTTGGGCAAGTTTATTTATTTATAAAAAAAAAAAAAAAAAAAAAAAGGAGTGAAGTCTGTACGAAAAACGTAAAAGCTCAGAACGCTTTAAAAACAAAGAGACGGAAACAAATCGTAACCAATCAAACAAAAAAAAAATGAAGCCTATACGAAAGCGTAAAAGGCCAGAACGCCTTGGAAGTAAAGAGACGGAAACAAATCAAAATCAAGAAATCTTGGAGTCGGAAAGTTTTCAAAATTTGGAAAAGGAAGATAAATCTACATCAAAACGTAAAAAAAAATCAAATTCTACAATCAAGGAAAAACCAAAAAGTGGAAAATCCACGGGGGCCTTTTTAAGAACATTGAAACAGACCATGATGTCCTTAGCTACTAAAGTGGATGCCTTAAGCGAAGAAGTTAAAACATATAAAACTCAAGCGTCTAACGGATTAGAAGCGGAATCGGTGGCAGAAAGTGGAGAGGAACACTGTAAAACAACCAATACGGAAACAACAGAACAAAATTTAAACAAAGAAAAGGAGAATAATGAACAAATCAAAGAAAATGAAATATCCAGGGAAGGTTACAAAAAAGTGATATATAATATAAGGAATTTGAATATGGACAAACCTAAGTTTGGGGAGAAGGATCAGATTCAACCTATGACCTTCTTAGAGGATTTGGACATTTATTTAAAAAAGGCTTCAAAGGATGGCAAAGAATTAGAAGTCATTTTAGAATGTTTGGTGGGTGATGCACGTGAGTGGGCTCGGATTTATAAAAGTAGGTGGGAGACGGTTGAAGATTTCAAGGTAGATTTTCTTTCAACTTATTGGGGAGAGAAGGAACAAAGCGAGCTTAGAAGAAATATAGCACAGGGAGTTTGGGATCGGGTGAAAACACCTTCTATGCTGAACCATTTCTTACGACTAGCAGGGAAAGCTCAGATGCTAACTTTTAAAATTCCGGAGAAACAATTGATAGCAGATATCATCCGTCATTTTCCGAAGTACATTCAACAGGGGTGGTTTACATCCAAGATTGAAACCACAATAGAGACAGCAGAGTTTTTGAGAAATATGGACGATATAAACAAACAAGAGACACACGTTTCGACGGCATATGGGACCGGGAAGGACAAGGAGAAATTTAGGGAAGTTCAACAGAAATATAGAACCTGGCAGCGCCCATCAACAGGACAAAACAGAATGGTAAACAACAAGCCAGCTGGAGTGAATGCAGTGACAGAAGCGAACAAAACTAATAATGTAAATTTAAACTAAAAGAAACTGAAAATGTAGTTCCCGATTCAGTTAAATTCACAGGGAACGTAGTGTTAAAAATAATGAATCTGATGGGTTGGGAACCAGGACAAACGTTAGGTAAGAAAAATAAAGGATTGATGATACCAAAGCGGGGATGGTTAGTAGACAGAGGTAGACGAGAGGGGTTAGGATTTCGGGAAGAAGTACAAAGAAATGACCAAATATTAGAACAAATAGTGGAGGTATTGAAACTAAAAATAGAACAACACTCATTACAAGATATAAAAATAGATAAAGTTAATTCTGTATTTGAAGAAGAATCAGAAGAAAAGGAGTATAAACATTTCAAATCGGAAATAACAGCTCAAATATTTGAATATGAAGTAGTAAGTTTAATAGATACTGGTAGTGACATAACCTGCATTTCTGAGGAGTTATGGAATGTGCTTAAATCAAATCCAACAAATCAAATTCCGCTTATGCCTGTAAAATCATTTCAAATTAGAACTGCGGTAGGGCATAAAAGTGTTGAAATACGTAGTATGGTTCTTTTGCCTATAAAGTTGAACGATATCATCATAGAAACGGGATGTTTAGTAGTACCCGGTTTGGTCAATCACATAATCTTAGGGTTTGATTGGTTACAACAAAAGGAAGTTACAATTCAAATAACTCGAGAAAAAAGGGGTATAGAGTTTGAAATAAATGGAGAGAGACATTTAGTAAATTTTTTAAAGACCGAAGAAAATCTAGACATTAAGAGGTCACAAGAGATTAGCATAGAAGAAACAGAAAATTTAGAAAAAACGCTACAAGAAATAGTAACTGGGACAAAACTAGGGATTGATGAAAGGGAAAAATTAATGAAATTATTGAATAAATATAAAGGGTTATTTTCAGAAAAATTGGGGAGGGCTAATTGTTATCAACATAACATAGAGATGGAATCGCATTTGGCCATAGTAAAAAAAACATACCCGGTGCCTTATGCGTATAGAGAAAAGGTAGAAAAGAAACTAAAGGAGATGGAAGAACAGGGAATAATTAGTAGATCATCTACCCCTTTTTGCAGTCCATTAACATTTACTTTAAAACGAGACGGATCTATTAGAGTATTGTTAGATGCCAGAGAAATTAATAAATACATGGTGGCTGAAACAGAAAAACCTCCACTTCAGATAGATGTCATGAATTCCTTTCATGGGGCAAATTTTATTAGCGTAGTTGATTTGAATAATGCTTATTTCCAAATTCCTATTTCTGATAATAGCAAAAAATATACGGGCTTTACTTTTAATGGGAAATCATATGTATACAATGTATTACCACAAGGTCTCAAAACTTCTGTTGGAAGTTTTAGCAGGGCTATGGACAAAATTTTAGGCCACGAAGTTAGAGATTTTTGTGTTAATTACTTAGATGATTTGGCCATAATAACGACGGGAACTTACACGCAACATATTGAACATTTGGAAGTAGTATTAGGGAGATTACAAAAGGCGGGTTTAACTTGTAATTTAAAAAAATGTGAATTTATATGCAAAAGGGTTAAAATGTTAGGGTATATAATATCTACAGAGGGGTTAAGAACAGATCCAGATAAAGTAAAATCAATTCAAGAATTCCCAGTTCCGAAGAAGTTAAAACAAATAAGGGCATTTCTGGGATTGTGTAACTTTTATAGGAGGTTTATACCTGATTACAGTTCCCATTCTCAAGTTTTATGTGAATTATTAAAAAAAGGGACAATTTGGAGGTGGGGTGAAAGAGAACAACAAGCTTTTGATAAAATAAAGAGGTTATTCATAAAAACGATAGAACTTCAACATCCGGATTTGAGAAAACCATTTTATTTGCAGACTGATAGTTCGGGCATAGGAATGGCAGGGGTATTGTATCAACTAGATGATCAGGGAGAAATAAGAACAATAGGATTTCATAGTAAAGCTTTAAGAGGGGCTCAGTTGAATTGGACAGTGACAGAACAGGAATTTTATGCGGTCATAAACTGTTTAGAAAAATTCGAAACTTATTTAAGGGGAACTAAAGTCATAATTAAAACAGATCACAAAGCCTTAACTTTTGTAAAGAATTGGAAATTATATAATGCGCGAGTTACGAGATGGATAAATTATTTAGAGAATTTTAATTATGAGGTAGAGCACATTAAAGGAAAAGAAAACGTAGTGGCAGATGTTTTGTCTCGGTATCCACCGGCAAGTGATCTGCTCCAAGAAGATAAAGTTAGATTGCCAGAAATTTTATATGTAGGAAGAAGGGAGAACCAAGATCTGATTATTAAATTAAAAAAGATATCCGAATTACAAATACAAGATGAGGATATTAAATCGATATTAAAATCAAGAGAAAATAATAGTGAAAATCCTACAAAATTTAAAAGACTAAAAGAAAGGATTAAACAGGAAAAGGGAATTTTATATATTCAAGTAGGTAAGAATAAAGAATTTGTAGTTTATTTGCCAAAATGTTTAAGTGAAGATGTAATCAAACAAATACATCTAGAGATGGGTCATCAAGGGGCTTTTAAAGTAATTAAATACATAAGGGATAGATTTTATTGGAAGGGACTTACTCGTCAAGTCAAACTTATATTGAAGAAATGCCATGAATGTCAAATCAATAAACCCGCAAACAAAAACTTTGTAGGGCCATGTCAGTCTATAATTACAGAAAATATAGGGGATATAGTAATGGTGGATTTATACGGACCATTACCAACTGGAGCTTTTGGATATAATTATATTTTAATCTTTCAGGATACTTTTAGCAAATTTGTTAAATTTTATGAATTAAGACAAGCTACAGCTCGTTCAGTATTAGGGAGGGCAAAGAAGTTTTTTGAAATTATAAAACCGCAAGCAATAATGTCAGATAATGGTTCACAATTTGCAAGCAAAATTTGGAAAGAATTTATGAAACAAAAGGGGGTAAATGTGATTTACACTACAGTTAGAAACCCAAGACCCAACACCGTAGAAAGAGTAAATAGGGAATTAGGCCGATTGTTTCGTACATATTGTGGACATAAACATAATAGTTGGGTGAAAGTTTTACCTGAATTGGAGGAATTGTACAATAATACATACCATGAAAGTACAGAGTTTACTCCGTGCGAAATTATGTACGGGCAGTCAACCACACTAACAATAGATAAATATTTAGGGACCGGAGAAATAAGATTAAATTCGGTAGACCAAATTCGAGAGCTGGTTCGAAGGAATTTAAAAGAAAAAGGGAAAAAACGTAGACAAAAGTTCAACCAACGATATCGTTTAATTCAATATGAGATAGGGGATTTGGTAAAAATTAAGAAAATAAATAAATCAAAGGCAAAAGATAAAATAACAAAGAAGTTTGAGTCATTGTATGAGGGTCCGTTTGTGGTATCAAGTAATCCTTATAAAAATGTGTATATTTTAACAAATCCTGAAACTAAAGAGATAAGGGGTAAATTCAATACAATCCATTTAACGAGATATTATAAATGAACATTGCTAGTAATTAATATAGGAAGGAAGAGAACTGCATAGAATTAAGTTTTGAAATATGTAAGAATATAAAAAAAAAAAAAAGAGTTAGTATAAGTAAATAACTTAGTGAGTTATACAAGAAAAAAGATTTTAAATTGTTTAAAGGTAAATTTTAAGTTCTGCGTTTATAATTATAGCTTAAATACAGTTGTATTAATATGTATCATTATTATATATGTTTGATAAAATTTAAAATATTAAAATAAGAGATTTTGTTAAATTAATAAATAAAAAATAAAAATAAAAATAAAAAATTGTAACTGGAGGCTTGGGGGAAAGTTTACTTATGGATATAAAGTTCTGGTTGACCCTTGTTTTGAATTCAGAAAACAATTTAACCTGTAAAAGAAAACAGGATTAAAAATATATAAAGTAAAATTAATGTGGATCAATTGGGATTAGTATCCATAGGTAAAGGGGTGTGTCGGCGACTTTCCTCTTTTAAATCAATATATTTTTTTATATTTTGAGATGTACAACGATTACGATCTTTAAACAGGAATTAAGAAGTCATTTTGATTTATATATAACAATAATAAAAAAAAAAAAAAAATATAAAGTGAAACAAAATAATGTGTAATAAATACTATAACACAAACCACCATGAGTGGTAGAATAATAATTGTACAACAACAAACTGACAAATAATAAAATATTATTAAAAATATTTGGTTGACAGCTTTTACGGATGAAATGTTCTCTATTAAATTCATTAACATACTAGAATTTGGATTTGAAAAGGGAAGGGTATTTAATTCAGAATTATAAAAATTTCTTTTTGGAGACTTAGTTTCAATTTACAAAAGAAACCTTAGGTTCATAGAGAAGAAATGAAAGTGAGAAAGGAGAAATGAAACAGAGGGAAAATTTGAGTAATGGAGTGAATAAAAAACAAAAAAATAATTTGTATGAAAGAATATGGAATGAATTACGTACAATGAGAAGTATTATGAGTAAATGTGTGAATGTTTTAAAATCAGAATGAGGGCTCTGGGAAACTAAGGATCTGTAGAGTGAAACACTTTACTAAGGTTGTATTCAACAGACATCACATTTCACAAAGGACGGTTGACTAAAGAGGGGTTTGGTGTTAGGTTAAGGTCAATAGACTATGATTCCCTGTCACAGAGTGCTTTAGTTAGCAGTTCTATTTATACGTGCGGCAAAATCGGTTTTTTTTTGCCCGGATTAAGCACACGGACAACTCCAATGGTTAAATAAATACATCGAATTATTGAGGTTGGTTTAGACATGTTATACGTGCTTGTCTGAGGATTGAAGACATTGGGAGGAGTAGATTGTAGTTGGCAAAGGAGCGCTCTCCAGGGAAACGTAATGTTGGTTGTTCCTAGGACTGTGCCGGCCTTAGTTCTACTAGGGATGAGATGGATCCACAACCCATTTTCCTTCATGCAGTCTTTTCCAAGCTGGGATAATGAATCAGATAAACTAGCGACAACATGTAGTTGATGTCAATATTGGTATGAAGATGTACGTTATTGATTATTGGTCTAAATTACACTAATCAGCTAGGTACTCACGCACACAGGTGAAACACACATATCGATACTGTTTGAATTTGACCTTAGTAAATTGTAAAGAATTTTATTTTGCAATGGAGAACAAGACTTCTGAGAGTTGTTGTAGCCAAGTGGCTTAAGAATAAAATAAAAATAAAAGAATATATAATAATAAATATACAAATATATATATCGTAAGAATAAAAAAAAAAAAATACATTCAGAATATAAAGGAAACTGATTCCAAAATAAAAAAAAAAAAAAACACTGTCGAAAAGGGGTTTTGTAAATAAAAACCAAAAGGAGAAGATAAATTGATTCTGAAATTAATATACATATTTGTGAAGAGATGAGAAAGGATTTAGAGATTCTTGCCTTTTCTTCACTCGTGGTTAGAATTAACTAGTAAGTTTAGTACATACTTTGGCCAAGCAAAGCAGTGCCTATAATTAATTCATACTGATACGGGTGAATAATTATTCTTCAAAAGTCCCTGTCTGAATTTACTCAGTTTTAAGGTATGAAGAACCATGCCTAAAATTTATCTATGCTAATACCGGTAGATAAATTTTCTTCAGAGATTCCTGAGCTATGTGATAGCAAATATTTTACAAATTTATAGTATATGGAATTGATTTCAGAATTAATCAACATAAATAAATAAAGGTTGGGGTGTAAATAATATTCTAGTTGAATTGTTGAATTAACAGAGGCAGAATGACTGAATGAAAGTGTGGAAACCAGATGATTTGAAAAAAATATTTTGGGGTTGGGAATTAAATTAATAATGAAATAAAAAAGCTTATGTTGATTCAACATGGATCTAGATGAGGATTAATTTTAATAAAGAATAGGGTAATAAAAAAAAAAATATTTTGGAAGATATGGTATACAAATATCATAATTATGATTGTACTAAACAATATTTGTGAGATTAATAGGCGAGGAAAATTTTCTCCGGACACAAAGTTGAGTGTCTGCGTAAATTTTGAGGGGCGACTGTAACGAACCACTTTTACTGGATTCATTAGTATCTCACAAATGCTCAAATAAAATAATTATATATTGTTATCAAATAAATCGAGCGATACTTGAATAATGAGGTCGAAAACAGTAGAGGGTTTGTTCTGTCGTTTTTTTTTCAGAGAATTGGGATGTGGGAATGTTTATATACAAAAAATATAAACATCCGATTTTCAGAATACTTTGAAGGAACACACCAATTCCTATTTAGGAATCGTATGAATAAGATTCAAAATTGAATGAAATGTTTTATCTTGGTTGGCGACTTTAAATAGAAATGTAACAGCTGAAGGGGGATCAGTGCTGGATAATTCTGGGAGTAGTATCACGTTTGCGTGGTAACGCTGGGGTAAAATATTAAATTGTGTTAATTAATTACGAAGTGATTTTAAAGTTCGTTTAAAAGCTAGAAATTTATACTTTGAAATATTAGGATTGATTCTGGGAAGTAGACCATAATAAGTGAAATTGAATATAATTTAGTGAAAGTTTAAATTTTTGTGAAATATAAAATTAATTTGAAAAGCCGTCCAAAATAAAAGAAATTAACTAGTTTCTTTTTGGTGATGTTTTTCAAGTGTTCTTGGGTATTTAAAGTCA
The DNA here is from genome assembly GCA_932527175.1 of Operophtera brumata. Lineage (NCBI taxonomy): Eukaryota > Metazoa > Arthropoda > Insecta > Lepidoptera > Geometridae > Operophtera > Operophtera brumata. The sequence continues at coordinate 28,664,563 of OW052228.1, forward strand.
ATGTCATGTTTAGCTAGTGAAAAAGTGAACGATCTTCGAGGGAAGATATTTGTTAGACTGTCGTAGTCTATAAAATATCTTCTATTTTAATGTTTCAGGACTCCATTTTTTGCTGGACAGGAAACCTCTATCCGCCTGAAAAGGTTTTCTAGTGAGTCCGCTAGAAAGGCAAAATCTCATCCCTCCTTAAACCTTAATCCTAACCCCTAGGCTCCGTCTGTCGCTTTAGGTTACACAGCGATAGATATCCTATCCTTAGTAGTTCAATCTAGGTATTCTGACCTTGCACCTCGTCAGAAGACATACACATTTAACTGCACATTTAAATCAAAATGAGAACGGTTTTCTCAAAGTTTGAATTACACACACCCAATTTAGCCAGGTAATTAGGCACACTCACGTAGGCATTGTACTAGTGCGTACGTAGACCAACCTTACAAATTGGCATTTTCTAAAATTTAATCAGAGTTTTAATTTAGTTTTTTATTATTCTTTCATAAAGGACCGGGTAAAATATTATTCAAACGTTTTAAAATACTAGATAAAAAAGAGAATCTTGTAATTGAATATTATCATTCTCGGAAGGAAAATTTCATTTAAATATAGTCTAGAATTTTCACAAGCGATTATTCCTACCTGGATAATCCAACTAGGAATTCTATTTATCCTACAGAGAATATTTAGAATTATTTGTAAGTAGGGGTATGAATCAAGTAGGGATTTTCCTAGGCTTCAGGAAGCCTAGATAAATCCCAAAGTTAACCAAAGGTGAAGGTTGTATGTGGTTGATTTTGCGTTATTGATTAAATGTAAAATTCCCTGGAATGTTTGAAAATAACTAACAAACTTACTCCGACGGAAATAGGTTCGCGATCCTCTAAAATCCCTTGTATTAAAGTAAAAATGAATTGATTTGAATTAGAATATCATTTGGATAAAATTCTCGGACAATATTAGGTAATCTACCTATGTCCAAGCGAGGGAGGATTGACCAAAAGCTTTGGAAGAAATCCACCGAGGGCAGCGCGGACGGGGCTGTTCTCCAAAAGTCGCTTATCTCTGGATATGAACCTTATCAAATTTGGTTCATCCTTCAAATAATTAAAGAAATAACTTAAAAATTATATCTGAGAAGCAAATAATTTATACAAGTAATTTCCTTGTCATTTCCCTAATGGATCTTTTACAGATGCAAACCTGTCACGTAAAAGTATCTTGAAATAGCACAATACAAACATGTCTGTATTGAAGCCCTAGAGTCAAAATCAATAAACCTCAGAAATTGTAAAATCAGAATGTTCAAAATATTACTAGGAACTTTAATTGTAGCTTATTCTTTTACAAAGGAATAACAAACTATAATGGAAATAAATCTCTGGAGTAATCTTTTAATTAATTGTTCCGATGTGTACTGAAGTAAAATAAAATTTAAATAGGTATCTTTCCTATTAGAATTAGTAGCAACTATTACGAGAATATCGATAAAAAGGTAAAATATTTTATGTAGTTAGGATACGTTAAGACTCGACAATATTAACAAATAAAGAACTCGAGTTATTACAAGACACAACGTAGGTATATATCTAGACGATCATATGGCCAATTTATAGTGTTTAAAGAAGTAGGTAAGATTAAAGTTATCGTAACTCCACAGAGTAAAGTAGGAAGTCGGTGAGTACGCGCGGTATAATAGGTAGGTAGATTATTAGGTACAATAGAGAGAATGTAGTAGGGGGGGTGTTACATTACTAAGTACAGAAATTTCAATAGAGAAGATGGTTTTCAATTATCTGGAGTATGGAAGCCTGTGGTGAGAATGTGTAAGAATCAAAAAAGCGGCCAAGTGCGAATCGGACTCGCCCATGAAGGGTTCCGTAGCAGAAAGTAACATAATATAAAAGTTCTTGGATTGATTACGATTTATGACGTATTAAAAAAAAACTACTTACTAGATCTCGTTCAAACCAATTTTGGTTCGAAGTTTACATAGTAATGTACATCATATTTTTTTTTTAGTTTTATAATACTCTTATTTTAGAAGTTATGGGGGGGGGGGGGGGGGACACCTCTTACCACTTTGGAAGTGTCTCACGCGCAAACTATTCAGTTTAGAAAAAATTAATATTAGAAACCTCAATATCATTTTTTAAGACCTATCCATAGATACACCACACGTATGGGTTTGATGTTTTTTTTTTTGAGTTTCAGTTCTAAGTATGGGGAACCCCAAAAATAAAAAACTACTTACTAGATCTCGTTCAAACCAATTTTCAGTGGATGTTTACATGGTAATGTACATCATATATTTTTTTTTTTTTACTGCTCAGCTTGGGGCTAGATTATGTTGTGTGAACTGTCCAGCATTATTTATTATTATTTATTTATTGTAGGATGTCATGAAAAATTTACAGGTAAGCAAAATCTCAGCTCACTACGTTGGGTGGAACTGGTCTAAAATTTAGCAAAGGTTTGACCAATTGATAGGCACGATTTGATTCAAATAAGTGACGTTAAGTAGACGAAAAATAAATTATCTACTAAGACAAGCCTACTCCTATTACTACTACCTATTCACAAAACTTGATCGGAGAAAATGGGAAACGTTTCGTAGAGCGATATACCTGATAAAGTTTTTCGATAAATGATTGACGAAAGTGAGCATATAAATAAGATAGGACATAGTATTGTTTGCTCCAAGGTATTTTCCTTATCCTCAGAGTCTATACTCTGTTGACATCACACACAGATTAAGACTGTAGGTATATACGCGATCGAATAGTTCTGATATAGAATTACTTATCTTTTTGATGTGTAACATCTTTCATCTCGCATTCCTGCAATCTGTGGGAGTGATTTTGTGAAAAGAAACGGAAGTGTGTAACAGGAAGCACGCATTTTTGCGAGAGGTTGGTAGCGCGCATTTTTCCGAGAAGTTGGTACTATCAGCCATGTAGCTTATTACTGCGTTCTTCTTCATAATGGCTTCTGAGGAGTGCTCGAAACAAATTCGCCAATATCAAGTGATAAATTTGTAATAAAATTAGTCAAATCGTCATGTTTCCGTTAAGTCATAACCCAGTTTAAATAGTGGCAGAAAAACCGAGTTTTTACAGGAAAAAAACCATAATTTCGAAAAGACACGCACTAATACTAAAAGGGTGCAATACACTTAAATTTCACTACATCACACATACACTGTGCTATTTATCAATGTTTCACCGGTTAAAATGCCACCAAAATTACACGAAAAAACACATTAATATTTAATTCAATAAAAATTACGACGTATATCCGAGGAGGTGAGATATCAGATGCCATGGCATTATATGCGACTACTGCAAGGCTCGCTTGTTTTTCTTTTGATGCTTATAGCAAACAAGTAACTAATTTTGTAAAAATTAAAAAACCCCCAAATCAATGAAACGGCTGAACCGATTTTGATCAAACATAGCTAAGAACACTCCCGACAAATTCACCTATCAAACAAAAAAAACGAAATCGGTTCATCCGTTCGGGAGCTACGATGGGACAGACAGACACACACACATACACACCCACCCACCCACTCAGGCACGTCTAACTTATAACACCCCTTCGTTTTTACGTCGAGGGTTAAAAACATAACTCTTTGATGATGGAGGAGAAAGTAACAAGCTGGTATGTAATAAGTCACCGCTGTATAGATTTGTCTTCGAGATAATCGACAATTAGAAATACTTACTTCGAGGATCGAAAGCAAGAGCTGCGATTGGCTATTTAACTTATGGGCATTAGATAGGTATCCTTAACGTTTCATATATAACTAAGATTAATCTGTGAGAAGTTAAATCATCGATAAAAAAAACATTGATGTTGGCATTCTACGATAGTATGCTAACATAGGAAATCAGAACAAATAGGTAAGATAGTGGTGTCGATTCTGTGCAGCATTCTCTAATTTTAAACCGCGTTAAAGTTATCGCGCGCCTTTTCTAATAGACTGAAATAAAAGAGACCGCGATAATTTTAATGCGGTTTAAATTTAGAGAATGCTGCACAGAATCGACACCAGTACGTACCTATTACGTGCGAACTTGTGTTATCAATCGTAGAATTTCTATCCTTGATTTGGGATCACAGGGAGGGTACATAATTATATACAAGGTCATCGCCATCGGCAGGGGATTTATCCGCACACCTTAGGGCCAGGGTAGTCCCGGACTGTGCGGTTTTAGAGGAACTTCCTCCCCCGAACACTCAGGTTGTGGAAACACATTAACCGCATTTAACCGCACATTGAGTTTTGTATTTATTTTAAAACATTACATCCATTCTTACAGGTATAACCTAATACAACAGAGTAGTCAGCAAAAAAAAAAAAGAAGCTAAGCAAATTGTACACATTAAACTAAAACAAATATATATATAATTACTCATTATACAAATTAAACAATTCAATAAAATATAATCATTAAATAATTAGATTCAAATATCTATGTCAACAGGTACAATAAATTAAAATAAGTAGCATATTATTTACAATAGCACAAATTAAACAGTATAGCCCCTGCGAATTCACTCTGTGAGCAGTGGAATATATCCACACTAGCCGCTATGTCATTAAGGGTTCGTATGGTGCGCGTTAGCGGTGCTTTGCTCATCAGGTTAGTCCTTCCACGAGGCACTACGAGCAGAGGCGGTCGTCTGCGCCGCCTTACGTACTCGTCCGGTACGCACAGTCTCATCATCTCCAGTTAACTTGGATCTCCCTGCAGAGGTTTTCCCAAGTGACTACAGTATGAAGTTCTTCAAAAGGGGTGTTTGGAATTTATTAAAGGGTCGGCAACGCGCGTTTGATGCCTCCGGTATTGCAGGCGTCCCATAGGCTACGGTAACCGCTTATCAATAGGTGGGCCGTATGCTTCTTTGCTACCTTGGCAGTATAAAATAAAGGTCGTACGTACGTACGTTGAAACGATAGAATAGACTAATATTTATTAAAAAAGAAGAACACATTAACATAAATTAAACTTAATTAATTGTGCTATTGCGACATCTGTCTCTCGTCATTTACAAACATTTCGTCATTACTTGACTAGGTAATTAAAAAGTTCTAATGAATAAATATACAGTACGTCATGCAATACACAGTACATGCCCATCAAGAAAAATAGTTACATACCTATCGTACCTATGTGTCCTAATAAATAAATATACAGAACGTCATGCAGTACACAGTACATGCCCATCAAGAAAAATAGTTACATACCTATCGTACCTATGTGTCCTAATAAATAAATATACAGTACGTCATGCAGTACACAGTACATGCCCATCAAGAAAAATAGTTACATACCTATCGTACCTATGTGTCCTAATAAATAAATATACAGTACGTCATGCAGTACACAGTACATGCCCATCAAGAAAAATAGTTACATACCTATCGTACCTATGTGTCCTAATTCTGGCAAATGCGGTTTAACGACCATAGACCTTATCTAATTGAAACTGTTTTCCCCAATTGGGAGCCTGCCTTTGATCTCAGTGAACTTAACCGACCCCGATGCTTTATGAGGCGAAGTGTAGTAAGTCACGATCTAAACTTTCCAGATGTGGATTTTGGTCGACCCTCATAGCTTACTTTGATCTCAGGGTGCCGATGAGTCGAACTTTACTTAATATCGACTTTCCTATCCAAGACTTTAAGGCTTAAGCTTCGGAAACGGCAGGTGAATCATGCTTTGTTTTTAGAGTAAAATAATAATGGTTCTATCTCGTTCTATCCTATCTATTCTGTCCTTCTATCTAACTGCTATACGAAAAATAACGAAACCCTAGCACTCGCTAAATGTCTGTCCGCCCGTCTGTCGGATTAAACTGCATGGTGAAGAAGTAGTTTTTAATCACAAGATTCGTGAACACAACTACTGGTAATTCATTTCCCATTTGTTCTGTGAACAGAACTAATGGGAAAAAAAACCCAGTAGTTTTGCCGACAGAACTACTCAACAGAACAGGTGGGAATAGACGGGATTTTCTGTATATCTCTATCTTCTAGCGCCCGAGGTTTAGTGCTCTATATAAAGATAAGTTTATTTCACTTAGAATAGGTATAACAAAACATACTTAATTAAAGATGTTCGTAAGTACATGAAAATAAGAGAACTTTGCCTTACGTGCTAGTTAAAAAACTGTGTTACGGCAAGGTAACGCTTCTCACCCCATATACTCCCCATATATAAATATAATGTGGAAGGTTCCTCCTGACCAATTTTATACGACCTCTGTAGCGCGGCGGGCGAAGGTTGGCCTGCGACGAAGGCGGTTGCGGGTTCAATTCCCGCCTCGGAACAAATATTTGTGCGATCGCATATATTTGTTCAGTGTGTTCTGGGTATTTTCTATGTATAAAATATATATCTACGTAATATATTGTATTAACTATATCAGTTATCTAGTACCCATAACACAAGCTCTGCTTAGCTTGGGGCTAGATAATGTTGTGTGAACTGTCCAGCATTATTTATTATTTATACCTTATTCTCACATGATAGGTGCGTGAGTAAAATAGAGCCAGGGCAAACACGCTTCAAGCACCTGGTATTAATATTCGAATTTGTAGACTATTATAGAGTAGACATAGCTGTGGTGTGTCCGGCCTAAGAATAGACCCCTCCGTCTCCTCCCATGGATGTCGTAAAAGCCGACTAAGGGATTACCCGGACTTGTTGATATGATTCGTTGGTATAAGATGAAATGAAAAGAAATGGTGTATTCGCTTCAAACATGGTTAAAAAGTTCTATCAAGTAATTATATTCAAACGTTTCACAAAAAACATCGCCATGCAAATTTAAAAATTCTTAAATTCTTTTGTAATTTTTTAAATACTAATTTCCTCAAGGTCATTTCGATTTGTCCTAGCTGATAGCTTATTATAGAATGTGTTATTACTGGAAGAAAGCGTTAGCTGAGTCAGTCGTGGGAAACAATGGCGGCGATGAGATCACCACTCGTCACGTTTATATTCAACGATGGTGCAACCCATTGTGAAAAGAGGCCCATTGAGGCTCTGCCTACCCCTTCTGGGAAAAAGGCGTGTATCTTTGTATGTATAGAGTATCATTTGTCTTTTTGGATGGGAGTGATGTACCTGTTACGTAGTAACTATTATTTACTCTGTCGCCAGAGCTTACCGCCCGATTTATAAACAGACATTACAGTTTTTATTGCACTATATACCAGACTTTCTACATTCTCTTTGCAACAGTTGTGGCGTAAGAACCTTAATTATTTGGAAAGTGACTCTAATAGCAGCATTCTCGTTAACAAATAGGTACCATTAACAATCATTGGTCAGGCTCCACTATATCGCGTCCTTCCGCACTATGTAGCTGAACACTAACTTTGATTAAATAGAATATTTCACGAATTAAACTTCATATCGTTGTACAAATTAGAAATAGTTTTTTTTTTCGGAAGGATTTATATGCAATTATCCGCCTGGGGCCATGACTGCTTTACCGGGCTTTTGGTGAGCGCAGATGGCGCTCAACCTGTAAAGTTAGGTTGGGGCAACGAGCACAAGGGCACCACTTAGGTACGAAATTCGGCTTGGGCTGTTGCCAGCTTGGAAGGATCGGACAGAACGCCCCAGAACATGCTTGTACCAGTTTAGGCGAAGGTACAGAAGGTTCTTCTACCTCGTCCGCGAGGTCGGTGCAAAGGTGGAGTGTTTTCTCTGTCTTGACTGGATGACGTCACTACCGCATTAGCGGCAGTGATAGGGTCATCGGGATCACCAAGAACGTGTCCTGGTCTACGGAGGGACTGGTCAGAGGGAGGCTCTGTGGGGTAGTCGGGGATGGAGGATATCAGAGGGTTCGTATGGTTTGCAGCCAAGTCATAATGCCGCTGGGAAACGTGCTTTATAAATTGGGCAATCGACTCGAGATTTAGGAATTGTACCAACTGCTCGGAAAAGTGGGCAGAAGGTACAATTCCTCATCCATGCAATTGATCAAAAATTACGATGTACACAATTTTTGTCATGGGTTCGTACAATAACCTTCAGTGGGAAGTAAACCAAATTCACATACATTGCTAGTGCATTTTATAACAAGAGTCCCGTTCCACGAAGGTACGTATAAACATATTAACCTTCCGAAAAAAATATCCAAATAATAGCGGAAACCGTCTCAAAATCTGTTGTGTAGCAAAGAATAAATAGGTGGACAAACAGACAGACAGACGCTGATGGCGACTTTGTTTTAAGCTATGTGTTGATGATGGCAGCGGAATGTACACGTGCAATCACATTTCACTGTCATTCTATACACGCTCCCGGTGTATGGGATGCCACAAAGTGCGGAAGGACGCGATGTAGTATAGCTTGACCTTTATTCATCAAAACAACTTCGATAATTAGTTTATCGTGCACAATCGCTTGACCTTTACCCAGCCAGTTTATCTCAAGGTAAAACAACGACGAGAGAATCATAAATTATCTTCATTTGCTATTTCGGCGCAGCACGATGAAGTTTCTACCACTTCTGTTTTTGATTATCCACTGGAGCGAAGCGAGAATAGCTTCGAGTGAGACGGGTGTAGGAGCGATCGTGATAAGTGAAGCGAAAGAAAGACCCCCTCTTGACTATCCATGTGTGTTTCGATCTTTGCCGGGGGATCCCTATCCTTCTGTCATTGTCAGGTGGCAGAACCAGTTGCAAATGTTTACCTGGAATTCAGAAGGTAAGCCGAGATACGAGATGAACTACAAATACCCTGCCGTTCAGCAGTCTCACTCATACCCTTCAGGAGGAGGTCTATCGGGAGACGGGGGACACCCTGGAACCACAGCCAAGCCATTCAGTGACGTGCCAGTGGTTCCTGAGAATTATGTGTTCGACGATATCGTTCAGTGGTTCAATAAAGATTGTGTTCGACCTTAATGTTTTTGTGAATTATTATTAAAATTTGGTGAAAACTCTCTTTGTAATATTTATTCCAATCTTCACTTTTTTTTTAATACCGTTAAATGTTTTTCATGAGAAGAAACATAGAAAAACATTTAACGGTATTAACACAAAACCCCCATACAAAAAGCCGGTTGACAAGGGCTTTATATTAGTGAAACATATTGAGGTCTTTGTTTTTGACCTAATAATTTCATATGGCATCATATTCAAATAAATTTAAACTGCCTTTGCGTACATTATACCTAATTTGCTAAGATAAAGTTTATTGGAAATTTTACTGTCCTTTCTAATGAAGTGAAGTGAGATAGCTGCCACCTTTATAATCTGTGATCACGTACACCATACCATAACGCTTAACGGAGTTAGAACACTAATCTTCTTGCAGCCACTTTATTGGGGCGGATTAGGGTGGGCGAATCTCTACAGTTTCAGTTATCTATTACATAGATACATCGAAAACATTTTAACGGCTCTAGGATTTAGAAATATTTAGGTAAAGACAAAATATTGTATACGAGAGTTCTAGATGGCTTGAGCATGCACTACTTTAGATACAACATAATGAATGCCGACATTCTAGAGTTATGTTTTAAACTAACATATGGACTGCATTATTAAGAGGGTCTTACATACTTTAATTTATGTACTGACACAGATTGTAACTAACATAATATCATGTAGTTGTTTGTTAGGCACACTTATACTATCTAACACACAATGTAATAAAATCTTGGAATCGAATTTTTGACCACTTCAATATCCGATTAAACTGAAATTTGGCATGCCTGTCAAGTTCCGGACAATACACTATTATGATGACTACGAGCTTATCTAATGATGGAAACGGAAGGTGGATAACGGAACTCCTTGATGAGTACCTAATAGTAGCTTGGCAGTGTTTGGGCTAATTCTAATCAGCTCACGATTTGATTGTAGGATAGGGCCGGTACCCTAGAGTTTTTTTACTACTTTGCTTATCTTAGAAACTGCTAAATCTAAAATAAAATTTTGACTAGAATAAGTAATCTGTTACCCTTTCATATGACACCCCTCTGGACCTGATTGTCTCCCTTTTTTTACCCCCTCTTGGACGCGCAAATTTGATATGCTCGGACATACACACGTATATACATAGGTACAAACGCCGATTTGTACTAGTTCACTTAGAGAACTCGCTTCGCTATTTCAATTATCTACATACCATTATGCACAGAGAATGAATATTGTTGTTGTTTGTGCTCCCGAAACAAGTTCGTGAAGGGACCCTGAAAGTGCACGGATGTATGCCCAAAATACCCAACTAAGTACAAGACGGAGCACGTAAATAATTAACGTAATACCACCTCCATAGCTTTACCGCCCGGTAAACTGGGGCCTGGGGTCTGTTATTGTTAAATTTGTGTCCTTAAGGGCATTGTCTGCGGCTAACAAACACCAAAAGTTAAGTCGTAAACGAGGCTCGTGCCTCAGATTGCGATGTTTACGGCTTAAGACCTACCTAATTCTATGCAAGGAAATTTGTAAAACGTTATAGTATAGATCAGATTGCTTATTCTGGTAATAGTTCAATGGCCGTTATATAACATAAAATATTATTATGTATAGTTATTAAGGAATTACTACCTACTGCTTACTACTTAGAATGCTAGCTTAATAAGGAATGTGTTATTACTGGAAGAAAGCGTTAGCAGAGTCAGTCGTGGGAAGCAATGGCAGCGATGAGCTCACCACTTGTCATGTCTATTTCCCACGATCTTGCAACCCAAAGTGAAAAGAGGCCCATTGAGGCTCTGCCTATTCCATTTGGCAACCGAAGGTAGCCAGAGGTAGCCATGGATACGTAGCCGGCAACGTCGCCATGGCATCTCGGTGAGTTAGGGCCCTTAATGCATAGATACAGTTGCCTCTTAGCTAGGCCCTAGTTCGAAAGAAAATCGCTTTTTGTACACTTTTCTGTTGTAAATTAATATTTTATGTATATTTTATTTACAGCCAATACTTTTAGCTTATTTTGAGATAAGTTAGACGATAAAATTGCTTATTACATTACACTAATCCAATTTTTATGCAGTGTGGTTTTATGTCCCAAACTCTCTCAGAATAACGAGAGAAGGAGAGATACCGTCTTCATGAGTTTCATTATGTACAGATGAAAACATCGTCGTCCTAATATTCCCATAAAATACAGCAGCTGCTTGTTTACCAGTACCTATCCTCGCTAGCAGACATACCCTGACTTTGGTTGGTTTGAATTAGTTGATTTAAAAGATGCTTTTCGATCATAAAAGTGGATGTACCATTACAAGAAAAAAACCTATTACCTTTTTGTCCTCATCTCATCGAGGTGAAAATACCTCATCTATCTATCTATCTATTCAGCCAGTAACACCCACTGCTGAGTAAAGGCCTCTTCTCTAGAACGCCACTCCTGGCGATCTTGTGCCAGCCGGATCCACTGCTCTCCTACTGCCTGCACAATATCGTCTGACCATCGGGCAGATGGTCTGCCTCAAGGCCGCTGCATATCTCTCGGCCTCCATTCGGTGACTGCTTTGGTCCATCGGTAAATCTCTCGCCTTGCCAAGTGTCCCGCCCATCTCCACGTGAGCCTCGCAATCCGGCGTATACCTACATCCTCTACCTTAGTCCGGCGTTGAATCTCGACGTTTGGTATACGGTCCACGAGGTGGATACCTAGCATGGCCCGCTCCATGGCTCTTTGAGCAACTTTGAAACCTCTTAAAATAGCTCGTAGCTTGCGGTTCGTCAAGAATTCATATGACGGGAAAGCTGTACTTAACGCTACAATATGTCCAGCAATTGACTTCTACAGGCTAATGATGATGATTATGACGATGAGAATACTACTACTAAGTTCTTCGTGTCACCCGTTCTTTCAAGGTCACCCTGCGCTAAGTCACCTTGAGGTATGGGGTCCCTAACAAGGACCTACTGATCAATAATGTAAGAACCAGTGTAGTGAAAGGATGCAGTGCGCCTTTTAAAGGCTTCTCTTATGTTACATGTCATCGAATGTTTGGTTCTAGGACAGGCCGGTATCCTCACGATGTTTTCCTGATGATCACGATGTCTTACGGCTTTGGAACGATTTGCCGGTAGACATTAAAAGGGCTGAATCAAGGGAGTCGTGGTACGTGCACTGTATAATAAGAGGCTAAATTATTAGTTTCCAATTCAGTGTCAGTGTTTCACAGTCTATGTTACTGCAGCCTGTGTTAGGTATATTATACCTATGTACTTTCCCTAATAAGTATGTGTTTTATTGTCATGGTAATTTATATAAGTATGTATATTATTATTATTTTGTGAAGCTTTTTTTTTGTTTTTGTTTGGGTATTTTTATTTATTAGTATATTATATTTATCCTTTTAGTTTAATATTTTAACTTGTATTTTTATTATTATTTTCTGTGGTTCTTGTTTGTAAGGCACGCCTCACCATCTTTCTGCACGTCCAGGATGACTGGCAGATAATGCTGTTAGCATTAAGTCTTCCTTACACTATTGTTTTGTGTAAAAGTTTTTAAATAAATAAATAATCTTATATATCACCACTTCACAAGGTCACTAGTATACTCAAAGTAATATTTTGGCTAGAAAATATATTTTTCATAAGCAGTTAGGTAAGCTACCTCGAGCCGGTTGGGTGTCGACTAAGTAATCCCCGGCTAAGGGGTTTTGCCGTTTTCGTGACCTGTTAAACCCCTGTCACGCTGTCGGGAACGTAGACAGCCGCATTTAATATTCAATTAGGGACTATTTGGCCATTCATCAGGCTGGACGTTCTAGATAATGTTTTGCCTAGATGAGGCATTTGAATATTTAGCGTAACTCGTTCACCAGTTGGCTGAGTCAATATAGCTACTACTCATTTTATTTTTTTTACTTTATTTTGCCCCGAACGTGGCCTCGCGTGAACCCCCCGTAGCCTCAAAAACCCTGTACCGATCAAGCTCATGTTCAAACTTTAAAAAAAAACATTTCCCATAATTCCTACTGTGGTTATATCAACCTTCTGGATTTCTATGTCTGAAATGACATCGGTGCTAATCTCTTTGTGTCATTATCCATCTAATACATCGATATATTATAGTAGTTCCTTTATCGAAGATCTAATACCTAGTACTCCGAATAAAGCCATATTTTGCTCTGAATTTTTTTGACATAATTACGCGTACCAAGTTTTGTCAAGATTGGATCAATGGTTCTACAGTTATCGTCGGACAAACATACATACAAACGCCACATCCTGATGCGCTGAGACTTCACTTCTCTGGTATACTTCGAATAAGTCTACACGAAAGGATATTGACGTTGTCTTTTGGCCCAAAATATGCCAGTTTGTATCGTTTGTCAGAAATCGACGCGACGCAAGCACATACCACTGATCTTGACGTTTTACCGACATGTTGTTGTGAAGTTCGCAGGACCGCGCGGGAGTTTTAATATCAGTTTTGGACGGGGCTTAGATAAGTTTGAAAAACACTGGTGAAGACAATATAGCTTTCTTTTCAGCCACGTCTCATCTAAATGCAGACCAGTTGATCTTAGGCCAGATTTTGTACTACCATTACCAAAGGAGAACGTTCACAGGGGATGGTCAGAGCTGACTTCAAACAAAATACTTGTATAAGTAGCATACCTGTAAGTTCTTGGTTAAGGTTGGTAGTTATAACGCAAAATTACCAATCTTAGAATAGATTTCTAACTGACTAAATTAAGTACAATTTTTTTTTTTTTTTTTTAATTTTAATAATATTTGCAATCTTACAAGCCATCTGAATACAGACCTTTAGTCGTGAATGAGTGGTTTTGTGCGATGTTTTCATAATAACGTATCTAGGAAGTCTTTTCCAGTGCTATAAGATGCCTGGTTGGTGGGAGGTCGCAGATAAAGTATGTAATGGACACCGCTTGCATTATTTATGTTGTTTGTGAGAGAGGTAACAAAATTTTGCATTCATTTGTTTGGAAAGGGGCGCCGGAACGAATTTTTATTTTGTTTTTATGACCGTTGAATTGAATTATGAGTGCCCAGCCAAGTGTAAGTTGTTTTGACTTTGGTTTGGGATATTATGACGTGTTATCTATAGCATCCTCTTAGTGGATTACTTGTAAATAATGATCTGAATCATAGTTTTTATGTTCTTATTGTCGGGATTTAGGTTATTCTCGATTCTTCCGAATTTTTAGAAATATCTCTTTTTTATGTTTTTAGTATTGTTTGTGAAATTAAGATGATTAAGTACATGGGTTGATATTATGATTTAAACATGAACTAGGCCACTACAACAAATTGCCTCCATATCATCACCATCATTATTATCATCATCATTATCACCAGCTGTTATAGGTACGTCAACGGCCTACCCCATTGAATGCAATGGGGATTTGCCATAATCACCACGCTTGGCAGGCCGGTTGGCGATTGCTGTTTAATATTAAGTACTCAGGTGGATGCTTCTGCCCATCTACTGGTGTAATCACTTAGTACGGATTTTACTATCCACGGGAGGAGATGGAGGGGTACATTCTAAGGCCAGAGACTACAGCATCGTCGCGGGATGGCTTCACGTTGATGTGTATACAATAACATTTTCCAGAAAACAATTTGTCTTAATAGTTCTGTGGTTAGGAATACATCCCAACGAACTGACATCCAAGCCGCATTCCTTACATTACACCGCACTAATACTTATAAGGCCGTCGATGGACACAGGCGGAACGACAAACAGGGCGTTTTTTTTTTCTGAATGTTCACTTTTACTTTACCTTCAAACGATGAACTTGGTATACACTGTCCATGCTTCAGACTCGTACAGGTTTGGCTTTGACGTTTATGAAATGACAGTGTTTTAATTTGTGGAGAATGGACTCTTTCTGCCATTTTCAAGGAGAGTCATCGTGTACTTTTATTATATTTATTTTCCTATTGTTATTTTGGTGGCATTTTAACCAATGTAGCTCGTTTAAAGAGCACAAGTGTAGCGAAATAAAACGGAAGTAAATTGCTTGACTTTTCAAATTGGTGGAAATTGTCTACTACCACAGTTTTAGTAAAACGGCCACCGGTTAACTAAAATATTACTTGACTTTGACTTTGACGTCTTGGAACGAGTGTAGGTACCTAATGTTGCAAATAATATTGAAAATACACTAATGGAAATGAAAAATAACTTGAATATGGCAAATGCACAAGCCGTAAAGAAAACAAGTACGTAATTAATTTTGTAAAAATTTAAAAAAACCCTCAACGCAATGAAATGGCTGCACCGATTTTGATCAAACATAGCTAAGTACACTCCCGACAAATACACCTTTCAAACAAAAAAATAAACAAACTAAATCGGTTCATCCGTTTGGGAGCTACGATGCGACACACATACACACACACACACACACACACACACACACACACACACACACACACACACACAGACACGTCAAACTTATAACACCCCTTCGTTTTTGCATCGGGGGTCAAAAAAGCACGTTGATATAGGTACCAAACTATTGAAATGAATGTAGAAGCGTTTCCGCGTTTTTTTTTAAAATAATACTGTCGCATGTCGACGTTTCTTCTATTGTTACACAATAATCGCCCCTTCAAAACTTAAAACGTGTTCGCTACAAGCGGTAACACTCTAACGCTCCGTAGAACCCAGTCGGGCGTTCAGAATTCACGGCATAATGCCTCTTGAAACATCTGCAACATTCGAGGCTTCTGACAAATTACAGCAACATCGCGAGCATTGTCGCGGTGGCAGTAAAACCTCAATAAAACCTACATCAAAAGGAGCGGTAGGGATTATATTTCAACTAGAAAAGAGCACGTACATCCATATTTAATTTAGCAGAGCTGGGGCACTTTCACTTATTACCTGCAGGATTTTTCCCACAGAGCCTTTACTGCTTTATGACCAGGGGATTATTCGAAGAAAATCTCCACAATCTGCACTATAACTACCTAATAAGCTTACCTATATGCCTCCTATGCTTATTGGAAGGCCTCTGTAACTCTGCGGGAGAGTAGCCGGCTGAGATTCGAGAGGTTGAGGGTTTTTATATACGTGACCTTGAAGTCTCGAACGTTCTAGAACCAACGAGCATACCTACAGTAGCAATATATCTAAGATTACATACATACATGCATCCCGCCCTAACAACAGATAAAATAGAATAGAATATTTATTTTCACACCAAACGTCTGTTACATATTTACGAGGTATTTCTATGATAATATAAATAATTATACTTATTAGGTACATAGTAGATACTAAAACATAATTGTGGCTGCATCAAAAGCCAAAGCAGTTTAATATACCTATGTGTTATGGTTTAATATACCTATGTGTTATGGTTTAATATACCTATGTGTTATGGTTTTTGATACCTTCCTTCGGTTGTCACTTTGTCATAATGTTAAATTAGTAAATATTTATTATTCACTGTTTAGTTCAGGGGTTCCCAAAGTGGGCGATAACGCCCCCTTGTGGGCGCTACAGGCCTAAAGGGGGGCGGTAAGAGACCCAGAAAAAAAAATGGGGGCTCAAATCAGACACACTTTCGCATTTTAATAGTTATTAAATTAGTATTCCTAGATATGTCATTTTCGTAGATAATAGACCGCGGGCAATCATGTTTTAGCTCACAATAATTAATAATTAATTTAAGTTGAAGTTAACTATAGTGGTTTTTAAGTATGTGAACAAATGGGGGCGCTGAAAAATAATTATGGGGGTGCTAAAAAATAATTTATTCTTAAGGTGGGCAGTTGACAAAATAAGTTTGTAAGCGCCTACAGTTTAGTTTAATAGATAGAGCTAGCAGTTCCACACTACTCTTCAACAGATGGCGCTAGCAACTGTACATGTTATTGCGCGTCTATTCGTACACAGATGGCGCAACGAGGCTCTAAATGCGTCCACGCCTGTCAGCAACAATAATGATGTAGCGCAATAATTAAAGACGGTTAACAATAATAAATAAGGTTTTTCGACAGATTCTTCGCTAAATCTCTTTGCAGAGTACGAGTATGCAAACTTGCATACTCGAGTTTGTTATTAGTAAAGGTTTTTTATGAAAGAGTTCGTCCGGGGAATTACTACCACCATACCTATTTCTGCCGAAAAGAAGTAGTGCTCGCAGTGACGACCTCTGTGGCGCGGCAGGCGAACATTGCGGAGGTGGCGGGTTCGATTCTCGCCTCGGAACAAATATTTGTGCGATCTGCGGATATTTGTTCAGGGTGTTCTGAGTATTTACTATATATAATAAAAAATATCCATCTATGTAATATATTGTATTAGGTATATCAGTTGTCTAGTACCTACCCATAACACAAGCTCTGCTTAGCTTGGGGCTAGATAATGTTGTGTGAACTGTCCAGCATTATTCATTATTTTCTTATTTATTGCTGTCTTCCGTCTTGAAATTACAGGCACTA
This sequence comes from Operophtera brumata, assembly GCA_932527175.1. Lineage (NCBI taxonomy): Eukaryota > Metazoa > Arthropoda > Insecta > Lepidoptera > Geometridae > Operophtera > Operophtera brumata. The sequence continues at coordinate 28,681,987 of OW052228.1, forward strand.
TGAGACTTTTCATCTTCTTTTATGAGACTCAGGGTGGCGAACGCAGTGCAATGCCACATAGGATGCGTCCTAGGTGGACGTTATCTATGAAGTAATGCACTGTTAAAGGCAGAGGTTACCACTCAACATCAGGTTGGCCATCTGCTTGTCCTGTCAATCAAATAGTTAAAAAAAAAAACAATTCCTTATTCGAATGAGGCCCAGGGTTGACTAAGTTGAAATTAAGAGATCGCTACGTTGACATAATTATGTGCTGGCTCAGTTTTCCGTTCTGAGACCAACAAAATAAGGTGTCGGACTCGTGCGTAACAAATTAGGGGGTTCCGGCGAATTTTCATTAATATTAAATTAGATTCAATTAAAAGTTGAGTGAGGTAGATTAAAACTAAGGTACACGTGTCACGGTCTTCAGGTAAGGTCTAGCAAGTATCTTCATCTGTCGGTAGACGACCGACGTTCACTGCTGGACGAGGCCTCACCCTACAATAGGAGGTATTTCCCATAATCACCATGCTTGGAAGGCGGATTGGTGATCCGAATACTAAAAAACAGAATAAAATAAATATTTAAGGGGGCTCCCATACAACAAACGTGTTTTTTTTGCCGTTTTTATAGATAATAGTCGGAACCCTTCGTGCGCGAGTCTGACTAGCACTTGGCCGGTTTTTTGTCTTGCTTTGCACTTAGTTCCCGTGTTGACGGTACTCGCTTACAAAATCTGAGTGAGCACAATAAGCACTAGTGACCCGGACCGCGTCACGGTCGAGACTAATTTCTCCTGAGCTTACGCACACTGAAACAATGTGCATGTGTATGCAATATGACAAACAGCCAAACAGACTTAGTGTAGTGAAATATATTCACAAGAGTGAACTGGATAAAGTGCCTAGTGTAAATTTTTGGTCAGACAAAACATTAACTAATATCATAAATGTCAAAGTTACGATGTTTGTATGTTTGATACTCAATCACGCCGAAACGGCTGAACCGATTTTGAAGAAATTTGGTACATAGATAGATTATGACCTGGATAGACTACTTTTACCCTGGTAAAATGCTAGAGCAGCCGTGGACGGCCACTTGTGTAAAATATAATATTTTCTTTCTTGACAGTACAGACAACCTCATGCATTCAGTTTTCAACCTTAAGTCTCACATGTTATGGTTGAAAATACGAAAGCGTTTCGTAATGTTCCGTGGTTCGCGCTTACGTAGGGTTGCGAGGCTCATTCATCACCCACTCCTGTCCATCCGATTACCGTCTTTATGCACTCCACTATTTGCTGAATGACGCAGAGAGATTGCTGTTGCACTGTTTTTGGCTTACCTTCGGGAAATTAAGGTAATACTAAAATATTATCAAATATTGGCAATTGACAAACTTTATTCAGATGAAGCTTGGGACGCATTTAAGTGTGACAAACAAAATAAGATGGTTTAAAAACAATCACTCTGTGTTTAAGAAACCATCACCATTGCCTCCCATGCCGTAAAAGCCAACTAAGGATTACCAGGCGATGGGCAGCAGCATCCACTTGAGTACTCAACACTAATACTGCGATCATAAATCCACCTCCCAAGCGTGTTTAAATAGCAAACCCGGAACCGGAATCGGAACCGTGTGCTAATCGAAATGAGCCTAAACACGGCCAGTCTGCTATTATCCATCGAGGAGTTCCATTGTCCACCTTGCGTCACCATCATCAGATTAGCTTGTTGTCACCATAATATTGTCACCTCCCATATCATTCCGTCAGATAAATGTCACCGTTGCTGTCACCTTCGACTACAGTAAAATGGTCGAAGGCTGTCACCATAATATTGTATTGTCATTGGAACTTGACAGGTATGCAAAATTGTATCTCAATCGGTTAAGGATAACTGTTTTAAAATGCAGTGTCAATCTGACCCGAACATACATACAAATATTTTAATTTAAATAAAAGCTTGTAAAAAGCTGTTTTTAAATAACTTTATCCTATATCTGAACCAAGGTTGAATGGTTATATTCGATTATTCTATTTTTAAAGGTGTTTAATTGCCTCAGGCCAATTCACGTGGAACCTGAAGCCGCGTCACGCCAACGCTTCCACGCCCTCGCTTTTGTTCACGCTTAAATACGGTAGCGATCTCAAAATTGTGTGCTATTTAGAAGGTGTTTGCTTATATCCTCCTCAACGTCTGTGTCGCGGCGGGCGAACGTTTTCCTGCGACGCAGGAGGTTGCAGGTTCAATTCCCGCCTTGGAACAAATATTTGTGCGATCCGCAGATATTTGTTCAGGGTGTTCTGGGTATTTTCTATTCTCTATGTAATAAGCAGGCCGCATATGCATTGTCCGGTTCCTTTTATAACTTTTATTGATAAATGTTTTGTTTTATATGTAATCCGACTTTGTTATGCTGTAATAAAAAAAATCTTTCTTTCTTTCTTAATATATTTTATTAAGTATATCAGTTGTCTAGTACCCATAACACAAGCTCTGCTTAGCTTGGGGCTAGATAATGTTGTGTGAACAATCCAGCAAGTTTTTTTTTACCTTCGTCTTCGCGATCTAAGATTTAAATTATACGATTCCAAGTTCCTGAAAGATCAGTAGGTAGTAGTGAGTCAATTCACATTGCTGCAGAAGTGAAGGGAAGTTTTGCACACACATAGCATTTTGAACTTTATGTCCATTTTATAACGTCATCATCATAATCATTGGCGGCTCAAGTAATAGCCCACTGTTGGGTTATAAGCCAAACTATAACAAAATTTCAAACTACAATCAAATTGTACAACAACAAATTGATATATTAATCGTGTAGCTGGTCTTACCGAGAATTCTCAAGAATTCGTCGTTGTCTTGGAGAAATCTTACACAATGAAGATAAAGCTCAAAATGCTTTGTATGAGTGGAACTTCCCTTCTTTTCTGCGGCAATGGAATTGAACCTTAGGATACCTTGTGTTAGGACTGGTGAGAAATGAGATACCCACTGGAGATGTTTATTCCACAGTGGCGAAAACAACCTAAAAAACTAAAACATACCGCGTATTATGACCAGTTGATATAATTGGAGGCCTATGGTGATTTTACTCGAAATATGGACACTTTAACTTATTTTTATTATGATGTATTGTTGTCTGAAATAAATATATTGAATTGAATTGAATTGAATTGGTGATTAAGGCCTAAAAGTCATCATCATCCACTCTAACACCTTAGTTCTCGGCTGGACAAAAGCCTTTCTAACTTTAGTTCCCAATACGCACCACTGAGCCCAATGTTCAGCTCTATTAGCTCCTTTCATCAACTACCTGTCCACCACGTTTCGCAAGTGTTCATCCACCACTAAAAAAACAACTTACTCTCATCACCATTTAGACGTCCACTGCTGGACGAGACCTTCTCCATATACACATTCTATGGGATGTTTTGTCCTAGTTTATTAGCTAACTTTATGAATAAAACATATCATAAGGTTACCCGACAGAGAATCAAAGCATATCTAAACAATGTCATTGAAATAGCTCAAAGGATGCATAGCAAGCTGAAGTGCATTGAGCTGGTAATTTGTCGAAGAAGTCCCGAGTTCAATCAGTTCGTAGTTCAGTTCATTCCCTCTGGTCATAGTCGAAGAACCTCTTCAACTTTCTCTATATCCTTTGAGCTATGTCATTGATTTTGGTCATAGATAATATCTATGAACAAAGTCAATGACATTTTTCATATATTATATTTTGATTCTCGGTCGTATAAACTAAACATAATGATGATGAAACAATTCAAAAAGTTTTCTGATAAAAATTACACCTACAATTACGGTACGTCCGTTGTTTTTTTTAAAGAAAAAATATCTACCAAGAACATTCTTAAATCTGGTAAAAGTTGACAGGGATAAGTAGCCACGCTAATGGAACAGAGCTGCGGAACCCGTGACCTTTTTAAAATTATCTCCATAAACGGTTTCCCGACGACATTTTACCTGCTACCATTTCGTATCCTCTGAGACTGGAAAATGGCTACTTGATGCTTTTGATTTTATGTATGGAGCTCAGTATGGACTTGAATACCCTAAGATACCTAGCCTAGTGGAATCCGACACCATCCGGTCCAATGACCTTTGGTTCACGTTATAATGATTTTTAGTACCTTTACTTTTCGAGTACAACGTGTTTAAATAATGGAGAAAGATATCGCCAAGAAATCATCTCTGTAATGGACATAAGTAAAAAGTTATAAAAACTATATCCAGAATATGGTGAAACACAACTTTAGGTATTTTTATAAAGCTTTTTTTTTCCTTAACCTATATTGTCCCACTGCTAGGCAAAGGTCTCCCCCAAATTCTTTTGCTTGTCCCTGTCTTTGGCAGTCTCCCACCAGTCCTCAAAATTAACAAGATCGTCCCACCAACTCTTTCTCGGCCGACCCAGAGGTCACTTTCCTTCAGGTATCCAGGGTGTGCTGATATTCGTCCACCTGTTGGGAAGCATTCGACTGACGTGCCCCGCCCAGTCCCATTTGAGCCTGGCTGTTTTGTCTCCTGCGTCGGCAATACCAGTCAGGGAACGCAGCGTGGTGTTCCTAACAGGGTCTGTTCTCTTATAACCCAGAATGCTGCGTTCCATTGCCCTCTGGCAAATCTTGCGTTTCGACCTCTGTAACTCGGTCAACTACCATGTCTGCGCATTATAAAGTATATCTTTTGTAAAATAACATACAAATCTCAATGAACTCTGTTTTTTTTCCCGCTCGGTACGATAGCAAAAGAAACAAAGACCCCTTGGATGTAACATCCGTCATATTGATTTTGTTTGCACAAAATTTTACCTAAGTCACCCGCACCATAATACCGAATTGATATTGACATCTCATTCATCAAAATCGGATGAGTAGTTTAGGCGCTAGTGGAACATACGTAAATACAAACATACGTACATAATATCTTCATAGACTGCTAAAAACATACGTACAAGACACACATAGCAGACATACATAGCAGAGCCTCAATGGGCCCCTTTTCACAGTGGGTTGCACCATCGTGGAATATAGACGAGACGAGTGGTGAGCTCATCGCCGCTATTTCTTCCCACGACTGACTCAGCTAACACTTTCTTCCAGTAAAAACACATTCTTTAATAAGCTAGCAGCCAGGATAAATCTTCTACCAACGAATCATATCAACAAGTCCGGGTAACGCCAAAAACATAGTCCTTCTTTTAGGCGTCGGGTAAAAATTATTGGAATGTGACATTTTCGAACAACTCAGCTCCGCCTAGGTAATATGAGTTGACAAATTTAATAAAGGAAAAGAGGTGTCCGTATTCATAGCACGTATAAAACATTTATTCCAACTGCTGCTACCTTGATAACTTCACTCGCGAAAGGTTCATTTTCAAAAACTTCAGATATTCCGATATAGGTTTTGCATAAATTGAATTTCGGTGACGCAATAAATAAGTGCTTGGTTTTTCTGCCACCATTTAGCTGGCATATTGTGGTCAAATGCCGCACTTGACTCTAATTTAAATAAGCACTTTAAAGCTTCAGTACTTCGCAAACTGATCCCTGAATCAAATACTGGTAATATTTAATATTAACGACCTATCCAACTACACCCCACACCAAGGATAGACGAAAAAAAAACATCATGACTTTACATGTAGGGGAGGTAGCCAGAAATAAATACGATTTCAAGATTTTATTTTACCATTTTATTTTACGCCTATATTCCTACAATGGTGAAACCCATGGTGAAAAGAGGCCCATTGAGGCTCTGCCTATATCCTTTAGGGGAATAAGGCGTGTGTCTATGGATGTACCTATGTATATTTATTTTACCGTTTTTTCGGCATCATTAATGTGTATATTCCGTACTGTAAATGCATACTGAAACTTTTTTCTCCATCACCATCCCATTCTAGCTGTAAATATGTCAAAAACCCGCTATTTCAGGATTTTCCCCTATTTTTGTTAAGAAGCCTCCTAGCATTCCAGTAGCATTCGCAAGTATCAGGATTGCGAGTTTACTGGAATCCATCCATTCATCCTTAAGGTTTTGATTTTTTGCAATTTCTGTACAAAAATTAGATATTTACTCCTATATATTTTGAATGAGAACAGCTTAATTTTTAACGGTACTATTAATTAGGTACAGATTTTTATCCTTAGTTTATATTTCAAGTCGATGCCTTTAGCCATTCCTGAGAAAAAGGGACATACAGACAGACGGACAATTAAGTGATCTTATAAGGGTCCTGTTTTTTCTGTTGAAGTACAGAACCCTAAAACCACAAAAAAAACAATACACTTATTCAAATTACCTAAGTATGAATATAATATATATTTCACAATGCCCCGTGTCTTTCACTATTGATATTTATATCTGGGGCTTTTACGGCACGCTGCCCCACAAGGGGGGTGCTAGGTATATTATGCTAAGCCCCTAATTGGGTTCATTGCCTCTAGAAACGTCGAAACTTTTTACAATATCTCTTGGTATATTTCATCCATTCTTTTGTGAAGAAACGAAGTCGCCCGCGGTACCTATTATAAATATTGAAAGTCATTTACAGTTGGTACTTTTATTTATTTATACAACTTGTAATAACGGATCAAGCAGACGACCCACCTGATGTTAAGCGGTACCCTCTGCCTATGATTAGTGCATTATTACATAGATCACGTCCCCCTAGGACGCACCCTATGTGGCATTTCACTGCGCCAGCCACCGTGAGACATTAAGATGAAAAATCTCATGTGCCTGTAATTTCTCCGGCAACCATACTCTTCAAACCAGAACACAGTAATGCGAGCACTACTGCTTTGCGGCAAAAATAAGTATGGTGGTAGTAACTCCCCGGACGAACACTTTCACAAAAAAGCTCTACTACTACTAAACCTCGAGATGTTTCGGTTAGATACCGTAACTGTAAAGGATAAACTGAAATTTAATCAAAATCGGTTCAGCAGTTACGGTGTGATTGAGTAACAAACGGCTTACTATACCAAACTTTCGCATTTATATGGTTTTTTGTGGAATTTCAACCCAATGTTGTACATGATTAAGACCAGTCTACTATATTATTTTTGAAGTTACTGCTCAGCTGTACAGCAACCCAGCAAGACATTCAAATTCATTAATCTATTTTATCCTCGCTTTAATTACTGTTTTATTGCCATTAAAACAGAGTGGCTTTTAGAACAGAAATAGCGCCTGTGTTGTCCTTAGGTATTTTGCTAAATAATTTTTGCCAGCCTTTTCCTCTTTCGCGAGAATTCAATTGATCACGCGTTTCTTGCTAAAAGCTAGCAATTAGTATAATCAGCTGAAAACTAAGTTATCTGCTTTCAAAACTTGAAGGTCACGTGACTTTGAAAGAAGTAGGTACTTATTATACTGAGTGCTAATACACGCCAAAATCTGGGGCTAAATACAAGGAAGGTACAAAGGCCACGTGACCTGAGTAAGTTATTTAAATAAATATAAATAAAATAAATAATGCTGGACAGTTTACACAACATTATCTAGCCCCAAGCTAAGCAGAGCTTGTGTTATGGGTACTAGATAACTGATATACTTAATACAATATATTACATAGATAGATATTTTTTATTATGCATAGAAAATACCCAGAACACCCTGAACAAATATTTGCGATCGCACAAATATTTGTTCCGAGACGGGAATCGAACCCGCAACCTCCTGCGTCGCAGGCCAAGCTTCGCCCGCCGCGCCACAGGGGTCGTCAAATTATGATAAGTATCAGTTATATCACTACCTAGTTATTATCCTAGCTTGTTCTATTATTTATTCTGTGATCCTACTACAAAAATCTGCACAGTGAAACTCATCAAAGCCCTTTCACCACACTGGTTTTGAAACAACATGGTCACAACCCAGTGGCGCGGCGGGCGAATGTTCACCTGCGACGCAGGAGGTTGCGGGTTCGATACCCGCCTCGGTACAAACATTTATACGATCCGCAGATATTTGTTCAGGGTGTTCTGGGTATTTTTTATGTATAATAAAAAATATCGATCTATGGAATGTATTGTATTAAGGATATCAGTTATCTAGTACCCATAACACTATGCTTGGGGCTAGATAATGTTGGTCCAGCAACGAATAATCTCATCTACCCTCCCGAGGTGGATCCGCCCAGGCGGACGTCGGTGGATGGGGCTGCGCGGAGTGTGAAAACGGACCCGCGGCCCCTTCTCCTGCCATGGAAGAGGGACATCGTGAGGTTTTAGTCGGTAGTGCCGTCTTTAGGTGAGCCCGACATACCCCAGCCCGCTTACCCAGCGGTTGGGCATGCGTAAAGGCATTTCCTCACGTTAAAAAAAAAAAAAAAAAAAAAAAAAAAAACAACGAATAATCTATATACTTATCCAAAACTTCGATAAACTAAACACTTAAAAATGTAACTCATACACTTAAAACTCAAGTGATCACGCTACTGTGCAGTTTGCTCTACAAAGGTGTCAAAGATTATGCTTGGTCCAAATTGAGGATACATTAGCTCACACCGCAGGCTTTTAGGTTAATGGTTAGTACAGTGGCGTTCTCGAGATTATAACCCGTATTAATTTTATAGGCAGTTGAACATTCAAGATGAATATTTAGTATGCCGTTATGAAAAGATATTCCAATACTCTCACATTCAAGACTTGTATCATTTCTGTGCATTTAAGTTAAATGACATACTAAAGAGGAGTGTATCGCCAGGACGCTTGAGCCTTTTGCATACAAACGAAGACTGTTCCTAATTTATATATTACTTCATCAAACTCCATGAAATGTTGTAAAGATAATTACTATGATAATAGGCCCGTGGTTTGTCAGGTTCTTATTAAATTATAATGGTTTCCAAATCACACTTTTAGTGATATTTGTTCGGAAATCCCATGCTGCTAGTTTGATTCTATACAATTGAAGGTGCCGCAAAATTCCTAATCTTAGATGAATCTTAGTAGTAGTAGAGCTTTTTTGTGAAAGAGTTCGTCCGGGGAAGTACTACCACCATACCTATTTCTGCCGCAAAGCAGTAGTGCTCGCATTGCTGTGTTCCGGTTTGAAGGGTAAGGGTGCCGGTGAAATTACAGGCACATGAGACTTTTCATCCTTATGTCTCAGGGTGGCGGGCGCAGTGCAATGCCATATAGAGCGCGTCCTAGGTGGACGTGACCTATGAGGTAATGCACTGTTCATAGGTAGAGGTTACCGCTTAACATCAGGTGGGCCATAAGCTTGTTCCGTCATTCAGTAATATAAAAAAAAAAAAAAAAAAAAAATTAAACAAATAATGCTGGATAGTTCACACAACATTATCTGGCCCCAAGCTAAGCAGAGCTTGTGTTTTGGGTACTAGATAACTGATATATAATACAATATATTACAAAGATAGATATTTTTTATTATGCATAGAAAATACCCTTAACAAATATCTGCGATCGCACAAATATTTATTCAGAGGCGGGAATCGAACCCGCAACCTCCTGCGTCGCAGGCCAACCTTCGCCCGGCGCGCCAAGAGGTTGTCAAATGAATGAACAAATAAAAGTGAATGAAAATACTTTATTAAACACCTTACAAATTAGTTGTTAAAATAAACAAACAACTTTTTTTTTATGAAACTATTAGACAAACTAACTTACGGCCCACCTGATGTAAAGTGGTCACCGTCGCTTATAGACACCGGCAACACCGGGGGGTAATTAAACAAAATCTAAATGTTCAATGGGCGGTCTAATCGCTAAGAAGCGATTTCTTCCAGGCAACCTTTGGATGAGGAGGAGCTAAACTTATAAGGAAGATAGGCTGGGGTTACCCATATTTAGATGTAGAAGATAAATTTAGAACAAATTAACTTAGACATTATACAAAATATTAAAGAATAATAGATAAGCATAATATACACACAAAAATATATATAACTATACCCATAAAGTAGACATAAGAATACTAACATATACATTATTACACAAATAAATAACTAATAAACCAAACTACATAATAATAATAAACCTGCAAACAAATCAGGTGAACATTTCATGACGCCACTTAGATTGGATCTTTAATAAACTAAATAATTTGTGTTGTGTTATTTCTGCCTGGTGTTGGCGCAGTCTTAATGGGCAACTGACAAACCACATGCCTAGATATTATTATGTCAACAAAATTAAATTGACTTCAATTAATTTATATCCAAATGAGAAGCAAACTTGTGATTGTATGAAGCGGGCAAGTGATACAGAACCCATAAATTAAACAGTGTAATATTCTAGAAGGGACACTAAAATATGCATTGAGCTCGTTATACGCAAAAGCTCCGAGATGATCCTTCCCCTTTCGCGCTTTTTCATTTAGATTCGAAGACATTTTAAAAACAAAAATTTGCATTTCCAGACTACACTGGCAAATGAAAGTCGCACCTAAAACAAAACCAGGGCTTAAATTACAAAAAATAAAAATACTGGAACGAGGAAAAATGTTTAAACCCTTTTGTGATATTCAACAAAGAGAAATGGGAATTGCTAAGGATTGTCTAAAGCGATAATAAATCGAGCGCATAGCCGAGATATTATTTTCTTAAGGTCTGATTAATTGTGGCTAAGATGGTGGTGTCGTCTTAAGATAGCTAGAAGGAGTAAGAAAAAATTATAAACTACAAAGGAATGATATACCTATTTAATGATGATTCACACTGGGCCCCCACTTATAAAGTTACAAATGCGACACCGTGCTCTCACTGTATCACTCAAAAGGTGCTCAGTACTTTCCTATCATAAGTTTTTTATAGATTATGATGATTAGCAGATGGCCCACCTGATAATAACATAAATAACGTAACACCCAAGAGTCACATAGATAGTCCTGACCCCACACTAGGATCCCCTGTGTTGTAGAAGTATTAAGAACTACAAGTACCATGGCACGACACCCCCCAAATAAATGTTTTTGCCGATCATTCAAAATTTTGTCCCGCAGCGGGAATCGAACCCACCCTCTTGCATCTTAGCTGGCTACTCGCCCGCCGCCCACAGAGGTCATCCCGGTACACAAGTAATTTAACCTGTGGTCACATGACAGATAAGGTAAGTCGTACGTTCAATTGTTTCTTCTTTATCGTTTGCATCGGTCTTTGTGACTTGTTCTACCATTGGACTGAGGAAAGAACATTTTTTTTATTTTTAGTTTAAAATTATATTTTCAAGCTTTTATGAAATTAGTTATGCCTGTGCTGATCAAAATGAGCCTAAAAACGGCCAGTCTACTATCCATCGAGGAATTCCGTTGTCACCTTCCGTATCATTCCATCAGATAAACTTGCTGTCACCTTCCGTATCATTCCATCAGATAAACTTGCTGTCACCTTCGACCAAAGTAAAATGGTCGAAGGCTGTCACCATAATATTGTATTGTCATCGGAACTTGACAGGCATGCTAAATTTCATCTCAATCGGTTGAGGACCACTGCTTTAAAATTCAGTTGCGATAATTGACCCGAACATACACACCTGTAAATTGCATGTTAAATAAAAGCTTGTAGGTTCCTTAGTGGTTTTATATACCTAGCTAGATTACACGGGTATCACGCCACCATTTCTTGTTTTATTTCCAACTAATTACTTACCTAAGAAAGTTCTTTTGTTCTGGTAAATTACCCCTCGCATTCAGACTACGAAAGTATTTATCGATTCGATGAATGGGTACTATCTGGGGGCTACAAGCTCTTATAATTAAGGTCTTACAACCTACCCATTTGTATTGAAAGAAACTTATAAATTAGACAAGTGATTAATCTTTACAGCGTCAAAGGCAGTAGGCAGCCGGGTGAGACTCCAGGTCTAGCGCTTAACTGAGGCAGTCCCTGAGGTATGGGAGCGGTACGGGAGGGGTGTTTTCGTCTCTCAAATGACATGAAATGTATCAGATGGCATGTGACATAATGACGACGACGACGACGTAAACACCCCTCGCGTACCGCTCCCATACCTCAGGGTCTGCCTCAGTTAAGCGCTAGACCTGTAACTTCTAATTTTTTTGTGGGTGAACTGTCCTTTGAAACATGTACATAAACCTGACTACAGAAAATCTTCCGCTCATCGTGTCGTTTGAGTGTAGCGCGCGTACACTCACAATATCATTGTAAGACCATTTGTTAAGAAATTAAAAACATTTGCGTATGTTATACTAGCAACTACACACACACACACACACACACTACTAGCTTCGCACGGGTAGTGTCGGAATCCCCCCTTTGCCAAACCTGAAACTCCCCCTATTCCTCCATCCCCCTCTACCACAGAATATATAATAGTACAAATACATAGCCTCTACACACACAAAACACCATCAAAATCTGCTATCAAAAGCAGTTTCCGCCTAACCCCCAAATCACCCCCCTGTGTTACTCGCTGATAATTTAGCTTTATATAATTAATATATTTATGTTTTTTTTACGGTTCAGTTGTTTATCCATTACAAACAAACAACAAAGTTTATATCTATAATATAAGTGTAGATAGGCACAAATAGAAGGAAGTTCCTCCGTAGACCAAGACATGTTCTTGATGATCCCGATGACCCATCACTGCCGCTAATGCGGTAGTGACGTCATCCAGACAAGACAGAGAAAACACTCCACCTTTGCACCGACCTTGCAGGCGAGGTCGAAGAACCTTCTAAGTACCTTCTGTACCTTCGCTTAAACCGGTACAAGCATGTTCCCGGGCATTCTGTCCGATCCTCCCAACCTGGCAACAGCCCAAGCCGAGGTTCGTACCTAAGTGGTGCCGTTGTGCTCGTTGCCCCAACCTAACATTGCAGGTTGAGCGCCATCTGTGCTCGCCAAAAGCCAGGTAAAGGAGTCATGGCCCCAGGCAGTCAACTGCATATAAATCCTTCCGAAAAAATATATTTCATAAGCTAAAAGAACATAAAAGGCTCATCTACAGCTATTTGAAATGCACTTGCCTCGTCCTAATGAGAAATCCTACCATAAGATATATTAGTTTTATCGCCAGAAATAACCTCATTCTGGTACAACAAAGAAAATCATTACACACTTATTATTAACGTAGATACAGCTACACAGTGTCCGATATACACGTATGATGGCCGGTCGCAGCTGAATTATGTATGAGGGGACCGACGCGACCTTGCCGATAAACAAAGCGGAGAATTATTATATCTATACCTATCTACGAGCTTAACCTGACTGTCTGACTGACTGACTGACTATCTGATTCATCAACGCCGAGCCGAAAGCGCTGGACCTAGAAAGCTGAAACTTAGAGAGTACCTTAACTGCCTTAACTTAGAGAGTACTTACCTTTTATAGCAAAACCACAAAATGTAAATTCAACCCCTAAGGGGCTGAAAAGGGGTGAAAACCATTGTATGAAAAACCGTATTTCTTGAACTTAAAAAATTGAAACTGCATAAGTATGCTTCAATACAAATATAAAAGGGTAAAATATTTTTTCCTCGATCTACCCCAAAAGCAATGGGGTGTTAAAATGTGGTTTACTTTTTATCGCGTGGGGTCTTTTGCTTGAAACTTGATATGAGTACTTAAAATACAGAATAATTGAACATGAATTTCAGGATTTTTCAAAATAACCCTCAAAAAGAGATAAATAGGGGTGACAATGTTTTTATTTTTTTGTGATGTGATGCGTGGTGAATCACGGTTATTCAGCTTAGTTGTAAATTATTGTAACTGTAACGTGTTTTAAGTCATTAGGTCGGTTCAAGATACTTTTATTTATTTCTTCTGTAGCACCAAAAGGCGATAAGTTCAAAATTAGTAGGTCAGTGCGTTTTGAAAGAAACATCGATCTTAAAGACTTAGATTTAAAGACCAATTCAGTTCGAATTTCAGTGTGGCGGTTGCGACAAAGGCACAGTGCCTGATCTTAGTTTTTTATTGTTTTTTCGCTTCCAAGTAAGACCAATTAAAACTTGGCACCTTTTTTCAAGGTGCCAATAATTTAGGGTATATATTCATATCGCATTATTCAAATAAAATCTGCATAAACCCATAAAATTACCCATGTCTAGTATAGTATTATTTTATCTGTGCCCATGTTTATGATTTTTGACGGTGAAATTACAGGCACATCAGACTTTCATTTTTATGTCTCAGGGTGGCGTGCGCAGTGCAATACCACATAGGGTGCGTCCTAGGTGGACGTGACCTATGAGATATATATAATGCATTGTGAAAGGCAGGGTTATTACCGTTTTCAGATGGGCCATATGCTAGTTCCGTCATAGCACAGTTAAAAAAATGTATACTCCTTATTTACCACTCCAAAGAAAACGAATAAATACCTAAATAAGTGCACAAAATAAATTTTGGAATAACACAAAGTGTTCGTCAAAACACACTCGTTTCGTGATAAAAACTAAGCTAGTAACAAGGGAAACGTTGTCGAGTGAGTACGAAACTTATGTTTTTCACAAGTGAAAAGCATAGCCGACCCATTTCAAGGCATACCGGAAGGTCATTAGTTGTGTACCACTTTATGGATATCCTTTTAGGGTTCTGTGCCCAAAGCGTGCCAACGGGACCCTATTACAAAGCCGTTCGCCTGTCAGCGGGCTGTATCTTATGAACCGTAATAGGTAGACAATTGAAATTATCACAGATTGTGTATTTCTATTGCCGCTATAATAACAAATAAAAGTAAAATACAATTAGAAATTTTAAAAAACTATAAAAGTAAAGTGGACGTGGAAAACATCTTTCCTACCCCCACACGTGGGGTATAAAGTTTTTGAACTCTTAAGTGGAGTAAGTCAGTATTTTTTATTTTCAAAAGTAATGGAAAACGAAATCATGACAGGCCGTCAAAGTCAGCTTTTTTGCTCAACCAAATAGTATAATTATATTAAGTTTTTGCTCGATCTTAATAACGTCTGTACCTTTTAAACCGTAATAGGCGGATACCAAAAAAAAAACACAAATTGAGTATTACTAATTAAAAGTTTTCCCAATAAAATGGACATAAGTGTTAAATCTTGTACTATGGTACGGAACCCTTCGTGTGCGAGTCCGACTCGCACTTGGCTTATTTTTAATGCAGAATTGAAACTGTCGTGGTTGGGAATCATTTTAAATAAATATCGACTTAACCACTGTATTTCATCGCTTTGCTGAAACACAGTAATACAGCTTCATACAGCAGTAATAGTTTCTTAATATAGTGGAAATAAGCCGTTATTTATTTAAAATGATTTTTAATGCCTATAATTTGCGTAAATTAATTCAGTTTGAACCAGATAGTGAAAGTTACACAGGGCGATCGTGAACTTATATTTTAGTTAATTTGACGATATCTTCAGAAAACAACGCGTGGATTCATTAGTGCCAAGAAAGAGTTCGAAAATAAGTAGGAACGTAGGAACATCAAAAATAATCCAACTAAACCAGGCACTACTTTACGGTCTGCGAGGGATAACGCCTGTCAAGTAATAAAAGCTTAGCTAGGACACAGATAAAATAATACACTGCTAGGATAGCCTCCTATACCTACGTGTGGTCAACCCACACTATCAAGAAACCTCCAAAACCTCAAAGTACCATTCACAAAAGGTATCTTCAACCCTTTATCACCACACTTTCAATTACAGCCATTAAAATAATAGCTGTAAGGTCGAGTTTTATTCGAGTTGGTGTGTCGTAATGAAGGTTGGGCTTTGCAGGCTCGTAGGCTCTGTTTACACGGTTCTACCGCTGAAATTTGATACAGAATGTGACGCGTCGATAAATTCCGTGAAATGGTACCGGAAGTCTTCAACCGTGACGTGTGAGATTACGTAACACGAACTCAATCCTGGGCATCAATATCAGTTGTATCAAGTTTGTGTTGCACACTGATCATAGAATGTATTTGATCTAAATGTTATGTTAGGGTCCCTGAGGTATGGGAGCGGTACGGGAGGGGTATATTCGTCTCTCAAATTATCGATGACATGAAGCCACACTTCATTTTGACGTAACGAAATAATTGTTTTTTATTTTTTATATTCAATAACTGTTCCCAATAATTCTTGTTTCTCAATAATTAACTTATACATAGGGTATGATTGCGACCGATGATGGTGACTCCTAATCGGCCTGTACCATCCACTAGGTAAACTGTGGGTAAACTCAGAAGTGGCGGTAATAATACAGCTGAAATTCGCCTGTCGTCGATAGTAATAATTTTATGACGTTAGGTAGATTTGCTGACCAGTGTACCTACTATTATTTATTCTGTGGTCCAGTGTACGGCCAATCGCTGTTTTTTTTATGAAATACTGGCAAGGATTTTTATGGATTTCCGAGATATGTGGACAGTGAATGTTAGCAGAGAACTTGGGGTGTGTTCAATGGGTTTGGGTGTTGAGCCGGGTCCGATACGTAGCACGTACGAGGCGCGGACGTTGCACGTAAAATAGTACTTTTTTTTGTTTATTCTGCCATATTAACAATTTTTACATTGCTCCTAAAAACCACTAATGTTTTTGTTGGTGCACATTGTTAAGTTACGAATCTATGTAGTTTTAAGGTGGATGCTCACGCTTGCGGCGCGAAATTAAATTTTTTTGGTGTTTTTTGCCCATTACAGCTCATTAACACCTCTTCAGATAGCGAAAGTTGAGTTCGCGAGAACTAGGAGACTTAACACACATGTTTTAATTGAAAGTATTTCATAAATATCATCAGTTTAGTTATGATACCCCTATAGCTATGATATGATAACACATTTTTACAGTGTTATTTTTGTAGGGGTATCGTAGCTAAACTGATGATATTTATGAGATACTATCTTTATTTATTTTATTTTATTTTATTAATCGAGGATTCACTGTTATCTTATAGTTAGTTATAAGCTATACACTATATGCTATTCTGAAACCATTTTTTTTTCTATCAATTGAAACTTGTGTGTTAAGTCTCCTAGTTCTCGCGAACTCAACTTTCGCTATCTGAAGAAGTGTTGATTAGCTGTAATGGGCAAAAAACACTTAATAAATTGAATTTCGCGCCGCAAGCGTGAGCATCCACCTTTACTTGTATTTTATTTTCATTTTTAGAAGTTAAACTGTTACCAAAGTCAGATGGTTAGAATAATTTTATATGAATGAAGATATTAAGGACCTATATATTTCATGTTACACCGAGCGCCTGTCTCGCCCGAGGCGAGGCGAGCGACGGCGCAAGTTGTTTTTCGTACCATTTTAAATCCGTGCTTAGTACGTGCCACGGCTTGGACCTGGCACGTCCACTGCCAGAATTTTACTGTTATTGCCATCTACAATTTTCAATATTGATTATAAATTACATTCATTGTCTCAGTAAATACATTATCATGCGTACGAACGCTCAAATCAAAGTGCAAATTACAGACAAACATTCCGACGGGCTTAGTATAATTTGTATGTAAATTGGCGGGTTTATCCCAAATTGTATGCCTATTGGTGACAATAAACGTGTGTTGTTTCTAAATAACGTTATATCGATGGAAAGCAAGGTTTCTTGTGTAGTTATGTGCCGACGCGATGTCGTCGTTATATACATAGAAAGGGCTTTTGCAAATAATGTTTGTGAACTGTGTTGTCGGAGAGGAAATTAATTTGTGCTATAGGTCCGTAGTAAGATGGCTTCGTTTCTATATTTGGTATGAATGCCCGCCTGGCTTCGGTTGCGTTATATCGGCATAAAACATGTCAAAATAAAATTTCATTGAAATCGATTCAGTAGTTTTTTTTTTTTACTATTTGAATGACGGAACAAGCTGATGGCCAACCTGATGTTAAGCGGTAACCTCTGCCTATGAACAGAGCATTACCTCATAGGTCACGTCCACCTAGGACGCACCCTATGTAGCATTGCACTGCGCCCGCCACCCTGAGACATAAAGATGAAGAGTCTCATGTGCCTGTAATTTCACCGACACCCTTACCCTTCAAACCGGAACACACCAATGTGAGCACTACTGCTTTGCGGCAGAAATAAGTATGGTGGTAGTACTTTCCCGGACGAACTCTTTCACAAAAAGCTCTACTACTACAAAAAATGGATGGTGTGATTGAGTAACAAATATCAAACCTGTCCTTATCATCAGCCTACTTGCATCGAAGGAGACGTACCCACCACCGGCTGATTATATAACCTCGCAGAAACACCTGCCTACCCCCAGGTTATGAGTTGCCATGGCTGGTCTCGAAATCCATGAACAGACTCCGGACTCAAGTTGGCCACTTCAGACTAAATCAGACGCCTCCCGGACTGATTGTGACTGTGGAGGTGAGTGAGGCATGGACTGAATGGTATTCAGTCCATGCCTCACTTGCTCACCTGTTTCTTGTGTCTCACCACCTGCACAATGGAGGATCTTAACAAAGCCACAGACAATGCTGTAGAAGTGGCTATTTTTTACTCAAAAATCGTTTAAAAAAAGGCAAACCATTGATACGCTAGAAGAAGACTTACACTGTTGGTCATAGCCCCGCCCTCATAGAATCCCCATAGAATCCCCATAGTCCCCTTTCGATGGCCCACAGACATTATAGAGTTGTAGGAAGGCGATGGATGGAGGCGGCTCAAGACCTAATCGTGGCATTCTACGGGGAAAGTCTTGGTCCAGCAGTGGACTGATACTGAATGACTGATATGACTGTAGGAATGATTCGTCGTGCTACTGTTTCTTTCATGGTCAACTTGCTATTAGATGAGTGACCAACTACATGTATCAAGGTACTGAAATAGCTCTTCAGACAGATTGTGAAAGAATAAGTGTGGTGAAAGTATTCATTGCACTTCGCAGACCAAACACATATAAATATTTCTTCAAACTTTTACTTCTAGGATAGTTATCTCGTGGTATTTTCCTTCAACTTTTCAGGGTACGTTGAGACTACATACAGTTCAAAGTAGAAAAATCTATTGTTAGAAGATCTGGATTTGAACCCACAACCTTTAAATTGGGATTGATGTCACTCACAAAAAACTACGTTAACGTTCACGTTTCAGTTCTACCTTTATAATAAGAAAAAAACTGCTAAGGAGTGGAATACACTACCGTCGTCTGTCTTTCCTGAAAACTATATTCTGGGTCTCTTCAAGGCTAGAGTGAATAGATGCCTTCTAGACCTTTGTACTCCATCTTCGGCCACATCGTCACTTACCAACAGGTGATATCGTGGTCAAACAAAGTTCTATCAAAGTTAAAAAAAAAAACAATGATGGTCACTACACCATTATTGATAGGTAGGAACATGAATTTCAAATACCAACTATGTTTGGGTCAAAATCATAACCTTTAGCCAGTTTAGCTAGAAAAACCAAATACAACCAGAGGTTGTATTTGGTTGATTTCATGTCCCTACCTATCGATAATGGTGTAGTGACCATCATTGTTTTTTTTTTAGATAATAGATCGTAGATAACTATAAACTACAACTACTAACTAAAAGTTTCCTAAAATAGTTGGTATTTGAAATTCATGTTCCTACCTATCAATAATGGTGTAGTAACCATCATTGTTTTTTTTTACATAATATATCGTAGATAACTATAAACTAAAAGTTTCCTAAAATATATAATAATGTATATTCCGAACGCTCGTATCTTCCCCCTTTTAAAACTGTTTAGCCAACTACCCCATATTTACCTACGAGAACGGCAAACTATACTTACACCCTCCTTAAGTACTTACACGACAATAAAAATACAAAGTCGATATTTCCTGGAGGAAAAGACCCGCAATAATATTTATTCATCTGTAACAACTGTAGCCATAACATGGCACTTAAAATCTACTGAAGAAACACTCCGTTATTCCCGAAAATCGGAATCCACGATAATCGCATATTACTACGTATAAAAAACAAAAGAATAACGTCAAAATTATTGTATTGCAGAAAGGAAATTTTCAACTTTCGACCTTCCTGCTTTAATATTAAGATTTATTCTTAAATTTACATACTCATATTCCATCAATCATGGATCAGTGGATCCGCACTCTTTGGTGGAGTGGGAATAAACGGAAACTGGAATGGTAAGTCGAGAAGCGCTACACAACTGGACAATTCTACGACCAAAGTTATTCGCTTGCAATCAACTCTTTTTTTACACAACTGCCCCAAAAAAGGAGTGTATTGTTTTCAGCTTTCATGTGCATGTATGTATGTATGTATGCATGTTATGTATGTTTCTTTATTCCACCATATCTTCTAAACGCCTAAACCGATTTAGATGATTGAGGTATCATTTAAAATCCAGTAGAATTTTTTTTGTGAAATTGTAAATGTTTGTATTTTCTGTCAGTTATTTTTGCATTTGGTAGCCACTGGTATTGCATTTGGTAAATTACTTAATATTTTTAGTACCTTATAACACAGTCCGGTTCAAGGTAATTCTAATGATACCTCATACATTAAAATCAATCCAACCGCTTAGGTGCAACGCGGTACTAAAGATTTTTTGATACAAACATACATACACGTGAAACACATGCCCGGGCTGACCTGTCAATCAGCCAGGAAAAACAAACTTCGTGTCACTGGTTCTTTCTTGGTGAAAGAACCAAGAAAGAACTAAGAAGATTGCAAAGGTGAAAAGATTTAGTGTGGGTTTTGCAGTCTTATAGCTGTAGACTGCTACGCCGCCTACGGCCGTAGCGGTAATGCTCAGTATGGCTTGGTAGCAGATGGCTCCAACAAGGAGAGACTTTCTGCTCTAAAACTATAATATGAGTCTAAAGTCCCCCTCTCTCAAGTATTCTGACCAATAATCAGCCAATAATATTTATTTTTTCCAACGATTTGTCGTTTTGAGAGGAAACTAATACTTCAAGTAGCAATTAGTACTTGAGCTGAATAATTTAGTGGTGGCAATACTCGTGTGACACACGCGTTCGTAATTAATTAATCGGAACATAATACTGGTTCGTATTCACACTATTTGATACTATTTCCGAATTTAAGCCGTAACTAACTAAAATTGGAATTGAGGATCAAAGGAAATCGATACCGCTCACTAAAGGACGTAATTAACAAATATTCCGCTCTAGTTTTCAATTTATTTAAAAAGAATCATGCTATATCAGTTGTGTCATCTGTATCGTCATGTGGATGCCATAAAAGCCAACTAAAGGATTACACCAGGGGATAGGCAGCAGCAACCACCGGAGTAATCAACACCAATACATCATCATTATCATCAGCCCACACTAGTCCACTGCTGGACATAGGCCTCTCCTAATACGCACAACTGAGCCTGGTGTTCAGCTCTTCTCACCCACTTTCTGCCCGCCGCCTTTCGTAGATCATCACTCCACCCAGCCAGAGGGCGCTCCACGCTACGTTTGCCAAGACGTAGTCTCCACTCAAGCACCCGCTTACCCCGTTTGTCGGTTCTTCGGCATATCATATATGCCAGCCAATTGCCACTTCAGCTTGCTAATCCGGTGGGCAACAACAATACTGCAATCACTAATCCGCATGCCAAGTGTGGTGATTATTGCAAAGCACCTTATGGTCTATGGTTATCAGGAAGATAATGCTTTTTACATTAAGTTCATTCACCTTTGTACTTTTTTATATGCAATAAAGAATTTTCTATCTATCTATCTATCAACCAGCAGATCTTCTATGCTGGATGAGGCCACCCATATCGAATGAAATTGACGGTATAATTGTCACAATCCTCACGTTGGGCTGCGATTGGTGAACCTCGATCTTACAAATGCTCAGTGGATGCTGCTTCACATTCCCTAGTGTAACTTAACTGTAGTGCAGTCGCTCTTAAGTTCAAGGAGTATATTCTTAGGCCGAGCACACCATGGCCAGAAGAAGAAAAACTGGTCTTAAATTATAGGAACTCCTTAGCAATGGATAAAGCTATATATTTTTATATGCCACATACATATATACAAGACTTTTCAATTTTAATGCTATTCGTTTAATCTACATAATAAGAGAAAAGCCACGATGAAAAGAGGCCCAGAGGCTATGCCTATACCCTTTCGGGGAAAAGGCGTGTGTTTATATATGTGGTATATTGAACAACCCAATACGAACACAGGCCTGAGGCCGTACACGAAGTAACATTCTAAAAGCGATGTCGCTTGTAGAAAAGCCAACAATGTATGAGATTGACGTAAGTTATCGAAATATTACGTGGTCTATTGTATTGTATTACGACTGTAGAAATGGAATCGTTTAGAAGCGAATGCCACCTGGCTAGGCCGGTAGATCTCTCTCTAAGATACTCTGTAACGTGGGTATCAGGAACTACAAGTACCATGGTCTTGTAGTTCCACAGCCAGACCCGTAAAAAATATCTTCAGATCATACAAACATTTATCCTGTAGCGGGAATCGAACCCGCAAACCTCTCGCATCTCAGCTGGCTACTCGCCCGCCACGCCACATAGGCAGGTTGTCATTGGAGATGTAATTTGATGACGCAACTTACTTGGATTTACAGCATGTCCCTCATCCACCACATGCATGGATAGGAGGAGCAGCACCAGCAGAGTTGCAGACAACTGAAACGACAGAGAATACAACTTATTTAAAGAAAACTTTGGAAGAAGTTTAGTTACAAGTTAGTTTTACATACATACATACACACCTTTTTCCCCGAAGGGGTAAGCAGAGCCTCAATTGGCCACTTTTCCCTCCCTTAAAAAGCTTAAAGCTCCCTTAAAAAAAGCGATCCTGGAAATGGCTCTCCAATGGTCTCAAGCTGGTCGAGTTTAGGCTCATTTAAACCAAACTAACTAAATTCATCGACATAGCTCAGAGAATAAGCCCAAATGACAATGGGCTGGGCACAGGCCTATGTCCAGCAGTAGACTGATTTAGGCTGATGATGAGGCTCATTTTGATCAGCTCACACTCCCAGTTACGAATTTCACTATCATCAGTTGAAAACATATATCATAAAAGCTTATTTTAAAAAAAGCGGCCACGTGGGAGTCTGACTCGCCCATGAGGGGTTCCGTAGCAGCAAGTAACATAATATAAAAGTTCTTGTAATCGTTGTAACTTTCATCGATGTTTAAATAATAGTGTATTAAAAGAAAAACTACTTACTAGATCTCGTTCAAACCAATTTTCGGTGGAAGTTTACATGGTAATGTACATCATATATTTTTTGTAATTTTATCATTCTCTTATTTTAGAAGTTACAGGGGTTACATTTACATTACATTACAGTTACATTTTAAGAACACACATTTTACCATTTTGGAAGTGTCTCTCGCGCAAACTATTCAGTTTAGAAAAAAAAAATATTAGAAACCTTAATATCATTTTTGAAGACCTATCCATAGATAAACCCACATGTAAGGGGTTGAAGAAAAAAAATTGAGTTCCAGTTCTAAGTATGGGGAACCCCCAAAATTTATTGTTTTTTTTTCTATATTTGTGTGAAAATCTTAATGCAGTTCACAGAATACATCTACTTACCAAGTTTCAACAGCATAGTTTTTATAGTTTCGGAAAAAAGTGGCTGTGACATACTGACGGACATACAGACAGACATGGCAGACATCACTTGGCTAAGTAACAATAATCTTAGGGTTAATTTACCAAAAACAAAACTCATGCAATTCCAATCAATTAGACGCAATCCTTTGTGCCTTGACATTAAATATAATAATTCAAAAATTGAAGAAGTTACTTCAATCAAATTTCTAGGTATACATTTAGATGCAAATATCAACTGGAAAATTCATGTTGATAAGGTATGTAGTAAGCTCAGCAGTTATGCATACGTTCTAAAAAGGCTACGCGAGATGTCTTCAAGAGAAGTAGCCCTTAGTGCATACTACGGTCATGTTGGCTCTTCTCTTCAATATGGATTACTTTTATGGGGTAACAGTGGGGATTTTGATAGAGCATTCAGAGCTCAAAAGAGGTGTATACGCTCTTTATGCGGTGCTAACTTTCTGGATTCTTGCAAGCCTCTTTTCAAAAAATATAATATTCTTCCTCTCCCATGTCTCTACATTAAACAGGCGGCAGAGTTTGTAAAGCAGCATCCAGAACTGTTCAAGAAAAATAAAGAATGTAGACTAATAAAACTAAGGGATAGATCTGACAACAGACTGAACAACCCAAAATATAATTTAAAAATGACACAAAATCAGGCCTATTACATGACGATTAAAATTTACAACAATTTGCCAGAAGATCTTACAAGTCTAACTGGAAATTTGTTTAACATTAAATTAAAAAAATGGCTGATGGGTAGATGCTATTATTCTCTACATGAATACTTACATTATAGGGATTTTCAATTATAATTTTTATTGATAAAGTTAATTATTGACATTTTATTTTATATTATTACTCGATATCAATTATTTTAAAACGTTTTCATTTTATTGTTACCTACTCATGTTAAAATTTGCATGCCTAGTTATAAGGTAGAACATAAGTGGACTGCACCTAGTTTAAGAACTTTGTACAATGTTCTGGCAAATAAATTATCTTATCTTATCTTATCTTATCATGGCGAATCCATAAGGGTTTTGTTCTTTGCCATTTGGCTACGGAACCCTAAAAACACATTTCTCAACAAAATGTATGCCTGAGAATATAATAACATGACACCATGTCACTAGTAAGTAATTATGAAGTCCATTATTCTCGTGTGAGTCTTGGCGTAAGCTGTAAAAACCAAGCTTTTACACTATAATGCTACTAAATTGCATTAACATTCCTCTTTGTCCTGGATTCCGAGGAAAATGAAAATTTTTATGCAAAGCCGGAGTTTACCCTACTACACCAAGCGAGAAATTGTAATGATTTTTAGCTTCGTTATATGTTAATGTATACAAGAATTTATTCTAACTACCTCATAAAATAAATCTTTAATTATAGAAAAAATAATACTAAATCTAATACAAGGAGAAGTATACAACATTTTAAACTACTACTAACTAACACATAGTGTCACCTGTTCTGTCTTGGTCATCCTGCAATAGACGAGTGACCAAGCATGAGGTATGGGCTCTTGAAGAGCCTAGTACCAATGCTGAAAGATTCAGTGTGGTGAAAGGATTAAATGCGCCTATGATCTGCAAATATTTGTTTCGGGTCTGTGTGTTATGGTACCCGGTACTTGTAGTTCCTGTACTAACGGTACTTGTAGTTCCTGTAATAACGGTACTTGTAGTTCCTGGTACTCACAACAACAAAATCCTGTTTGGTGATACAGGGCAGCCTGCAGGAAGGTTTATTTTATATACAAGCTTGATAATTGCAAAAACGAGTCAAAAAGCTCCGATTATAATAAGCAGCCATTCAAAAGTGTTTGTGAAAAAAATCTGTGTTAAATGATGTCACTCACCTCACTTCAGTAATTAATTCGAAGCACGACAAGCTATTATAATATAATCAAAAGCTGCGTGTTGGAATTAGCATTAATGAATTTTACAACGGCTTCCTGAGCTAGCATGGTATTAAATTTAGTCCATGACATAAGCATCGGGTTAAGGAATAGCCTGTTCTCACGACATTCTAATGAACACTCTCGCCACCTCTTTTTCTCTCCAGCGTTTCTTCTCTTCCGAGGATTGATAACTCTCTCTACACATTTCGAAAAATATAGTATTACATACACTCGCGACTCGCCCCGGCTTCGCACGGGTAGCCCCCGGTGACCCCCCCCCCTCCTACCCTCCCCCCCTATGTCAATCTCCTGGTTCTAAGCTACCTCCCCACCAATTTACAGCCAAATCGGTTCACGCGTTCTTGAGTTAGGTATAAGTGGTGTAACTGACACGACTTTGTTTTATATATATAGATATGTTGATATGAGATATTATGTACAAGTACAGATTACTTTACAAGTAAAAAGGTAGTGCTATAAGTTGATTAGTATGTATTTGTAGAGATTACTTTACAAGTAAAAAGGTAGTGCTATAAGTTGATTAGTATGTATTTGTAGAGATTACTTTACAAGTAAAAAGGTAGTGCTATAAGTTGATTAGTATGTATTTGTACAGATTACTTTACAAGTAAAAGGTAGTGCTATAAGTTGATTAGTATGTATTTGTACAGATTACTTTACAAGTAAAAAGGTAGTGCTATAAGTTGATTAGTATGTATTTGTACAGATTACTTAACAAGTAAAAAGGTAGTGCTATAAGTTGATTAGTATGTATTTGTACAGATTACTTTACAAGTAAAAAGGCAGTGCTATAAGTTGATTAGTATGTATTTGTACAGATTACTTTACAAGTAAAAAGGTAGTGCTATAAGTTGATTAGTATGTATTTGTACAGATTACTTTACAAGTAAAAAGGTAGTGCTATAAGTTGATTAGTATGTATTTGTACAGATTACTTTACAAGTAAAAAGGTAGTGCTACAAGTTGATTAGTATGTATTTGTACAGATTACTTTACAAGTAAAAAGGTAGTGCTATAAGTTGATCAGTATGTATTTGTACAGATTACTTTACAAGTAAAAAGGTAGTGCTATAAGTTGATTAGTATATATTTGTACAGATTACTTAACAAGTAAAAAGGTGGTATAAGTTGATTAGTATGTATTTGTACAGATTACTTAACAAGTAAAAAGGTAGTGCTATAAGTTGATTAGTATGTATTTGTACAGATTACTTAACAAGTTAAAAGGTAGTGCTATAAGTTTATTAGTATGTATTTGTACAGATTACTTTACAAGTTAAAAGGTAGTGCTATAAGTTGATTAAAGGGCACTTCACCAAACATTTCGTAAACAAGAACTCATCAACATGTAATTACCTCTGATGTTTAATATTTATCTTCGTGGAGCTAAATTAGGCGCTAATTAAATTTGGCCCTTGGCACTTGTCGTTCATGCTTGTCTGATTAGAGACAAGAAATCTCGTTCAAATGGGACAAATTACGTACTATTGTTAACAACCATAATTAACTTCAGATTTATTCATGCTCTTTTGAAAATAATCTTTATTCAACATTTATTTGATATCTATATTAATGAAATTAAATTAAACATTAATTAAATTTTCTATATCGGAACATTTCTTCCGGAGATACCCCCTATATACAAACCCATAAACAAACTTTACCTCAATATAATATCAGTATAGATAAATAATGAATAACTTATCAATAACGTAACTACTAACCTATAGCACAATATTACAAGCCCGGTATTACGCTGGGAGACAGGATACAATTGTTTCTCTTGTGAGCACAATATATTACGAGTCCAATTTAAGACGCTGGGAGTTAGGCTACAATTTTTCTATTCATCTTTAACAACATCCTGGGAGAGTCCACTGCTGGACATAGGCCTGCCCCACAGAATGCCACGACAAACAGTCTTTAGCTGCCTACATCCATCAACTTCCTGAGATATTTTAAATATCGTCAGTCGATCGAGAGGGGACCTTATTCTTTTACCTTATACTGCTATATAAAATTCAGTTCCGTTACATTATTGACATACCGGATTTAAGTTTTATAGAAGCAATAATAGGCTAGTGCCCGTTCGCGGTTTCGCTCACGTGTATCAGAATAAATTTTGTACTATTATATATTCTGTGCTATAGCTCAATCCAGGTCATAATCTATCTGTGTACCAAATTTGACAGAAATTGGTTCAGCCATTTCGCCGTTATTGAGTAACCAAACTTAGACATTTATTATTTTAGTTTAATAGTTTTATTGTTTTTTTTTAATTATTTTGTTATTAATAAATCTTAATATTGTTATAATGGTTTTGATATCTATATGCATATTATATTGCTATAATATACACGCTTATGCCAGATAAGTCCAAGTAGTACGCTTTACTATCTGATGATCGTACACTTACTGGTTTTTTTTAATGGAGAATTGCAGATTGTGTGTCAAGATATTTTTGGAATTTTCTCCCAACCTCACCAATATCAGTAATAGTAATAGCAATAGCATCACCAATGCTTATAGCATAAAATATTCCAAAAATACCTTGTCACAAAACATGCAATTCTCCATTAAAAAAAACCCTCAGAATAAATATAACATTTTCTTTAATCTAAACCTTCAACCTCTTTTGAATAGCTTAGAATAAATAATGACAAAAATAGACGTTGCTCAGTACTGTTTATTTATAGGGTGGAATATCCACAGCTAATATCTCAGTATGATTTATTTGGATCAAACAGTTCACATTAATCTCTCCCTCATTTATTTGGGCCAAATGGCGTCGGCAGATTATTGATGAACGCCCCCGTCACCTTAATCTCCATGAACTATATTAAAATTGAGCATTCCGTGCAAAGTATTACGACATTCATCAAGAAAATTCTGACTTTCTCATTCAAAGAAGTTTAATGGCAAATTTTAAAATACTCTTACTCAGATAAATTATAAAAATACTAATACAAAAACATTACGAACGAAACTGTTGAGCTACCTAAAGATCGTAGCAAACGATCAAAAGATAGCTCAACTGATCCAAATCACAACCACGGAAGCATCTCTATGCTGGCTGCATTGCTACGCTTAATGGCAATACTAATGCGGGGAACCAGATAAGTGCATTTCTCTTGGCCCACACGTCTCTCCAACCAGTCGCCCTGAAATAATTTTGAAAACGCGAATGGTCCTGGTACTCCACGGACCCAGAGTCTCGTTTGACCCAGTAATGTTCAAATACGTAAGCTCTGTCAAGACTTGCTTTGCGCCTTTTGAGATCCTCGGCCGAATAGGCCGCTGCACTGGTTCCACTGATATTCAGGACAGACCATAGATTTAGTATATGTACTAGATCTACGATCAGAGATCGAAGATGGAACCAAAAAAAATATGTGCACGTGTTGGTGAAAGTCTATGTCTGAGTTAAAAATAGTGTTGTCCTCGACCAACACTTTTACATTGTCGATAGAATTCGTCATCCGTCCGTGATGTGTATGGTAGATAAATACATCTTAATGCAGATTAAGTCTTTCATGAAGAACACAGCTTGGCAGATTTGACGTCATAAAGAGAATAAGGTTCTTATTCCAATTTTGAATACAGTTAATAAATAAACCTTTATTATTTATTGACCCCTAAATATTACGGTTTTATTTATAGGTGGGATCTTAGAGTTTCCCTTTTAAATTTAAACTTAAAATGTTTGCTGCATATACCTAGTGGAGTTCTTATTTGAGTCCATCCCACTCTTCTTATAACCGATAACCATTTTTCTCGTAGCAAAGGATTACTTGGAAATCTGAAAGCACAAAAACATTTTATATCAGCCGTGCTACGCCCATATAATTTTTCACTCTGTTACTTTATCTATAGACAATTTGTTACCCCAAAGTTTATTATTTTTCAAGTGTAAACCACGCTTTATGGATAACATTAAATTTAAATGTAACCCAAAAATTCCGTTCTAGCGGGACTCGAACCCGCACCCTCGCCTGTCATCGGCGATGCCTCAAAAAATTTAGCCATAGATCGAGCTATGACGCTGGAGACGAAATTTGTGGTCACTATCAACTCGGCTATAGCGCCAAGTTGATAGTGCTGTATCTACAGGTGTTTCATTGGAAACCTTCTATTCAAAGTTCGAAAGTAAAGGCATCGCTGATCACAGGCGAGGGTGCAGGTTCGAGTACCGCTGGAACAGAATTTATGGGGTATATTTAAATTTAATTTGTTACCTATTATTTTATTAAGCAGAAATAAACAATATTTATTTATAAAAAATTCAAAATAAATATACCCTTTCGGGGAAAAAGGCGTGTGTAATAATCAACAACGTAAATATTTACTCCAAAGTATCTACTACACAAACTGCAATAAAAACACCCGTGGTGCTTTAAAGTTACCTTTTCAATAGTCAATACAAAAACACACACCTCAATGTCCACCTGGTTATTATAGATTAAAAAAAACGGTAAAATGTTAATAGAGCACACAAATTTACTCCAAACAAAGTAAACCTCCATTCTAGGAAGGATAAAAATTTAATTTATAGGTAGGTATAGTGCGCGTCATGTAAAAATAACGCTGGTGGTCAAGCTTCTACAGGCGTTCCAGCGTTCTTTTTACATGACGCGTACTATAATTGTACATTATTTGTAGTAAACTAGATAGGCACTCATTCAATGCATAGTTATACATCTCTCAAATAAGTAGAAAAGTAAGTAATCTCTTAAAAAGAACGCTGGAACGCCTGAAGAAGCTTGACCGCCAGCGTTCTTTTTACATGATGCGCATTATACAACGATATAGACTGCAACAGGACTATCGATATTTCTGACGTCATCACTTGGTCAAGCCCTATCGTAATCAAACATTTTTATATTTTACATAAAATATTGTTTATTTCTAGGTGCAGCAACGAAATATTATTAAAAAATATAAGGGAAAGTCCTAATCTACGAATGAAACTGGTTTTTAGGCCATTTACTAAAGCAGAATTGATAAAATAAGCAATACAATCGAACTACCAATAATCTCTTATTTACCTGTGAAACGTGTATTTTCCCGGATAATTACGTCTTGTATCTTCACAGTCACAAACTGAACACGACACCATTGTCATACAAAGTAATATTTATTATTTAATAGTAAGATTACTAAAATAATTACAAAATTAGTTAAACTGCACAAGAGACCGTCCGGTATGCGCATGTACTCAAGCAAAACATGTCAAATTCAATACATTGTTGCTGTCACTTTTCTTCTTGCACGGGGTACATTTAAAAATGACTTCTCTCTCCAACGCTTCGTTTGTCTATTTAGCGTAGCGAAAAAATTCTACGTCTATGGGACAGACACTACTACACTGACACTAAGTTTAGGCTCACTAAAGGCTAATTATAAATCAACAAATTGTTTCATTTAAGAGTTCGCATTCGTTTATTCTTCCTATAATAACAATAAAATGCTATTTTACGATAATAAATAAGACTAGGCAAAAATTCTTGGGCTGCATTTGGACCAAGACGTTTACAACCTCCTTGTCTATTAAAACGATGCCGCGAGAAAAAATATTTTCTTCTCGTGAGAAGAGACAAAGACAAAACCACGCAAAAAGTTGAAACAAAATGTTAATATTTCAGTTGAATACAATTAATTACATAAACAAAATTAACATCTTGATCAAACAAGAGTAACCAGAGTTACGGAGCTACCTAGATAAAATAAAACAAGGCAGTGAAACGAAGCAACTTACCCTGTTTTTGTAACAAAAAAAATACCCGGATATAAAGAAGTACATTTTTTGTTTGTAATTACAAAATATTTAACCAAAAATGTAAATATAACACTGCACGCTAATGTTTATGAATTCCAAAACGCGAATGCCAATGTAAAACAGACGTGCATGAAATATTAAAAAATACATGCACTAGGGATGGATAGCGAAGGAACTTTCCGGATTTCGTGGGAATAGATCGGTTTCGAAGAACTCAAACTTCAAATGGTTTTTTGATGTTATGGTAACGAGATATAAATGCACTAGGGAAGTGTCAGTTATGGCTACATTAAAGAAAGCCGGAACTTCCGATCTAATTTTCTGTGGTGTTGGGCAAAATAAAGGTCTCATAAGTCGAAGAACGCGTTTACCCCAACGCAAAGCTTATCGTTACTTTGGCTGTTTAGCAAATGTAACCGCAAAGTTCGATTTCTGCTTTTCTGGATACCAGGGGGTTGGTCACGGTTTAACCCGGGTTATTGTACCAAGAACGAATTTAGGAATGAGAAGTGTCATATGTTTTATCCAGATTTTGATCTATCTCAGTACCAAATTTCATTAAAATTAGTCTTGCTGAAAGTAAAAAAAATAAACAGCATGGTGGTGTGTCCGGCCTAGTCGTGGTTTATACAACCCAAGAATAGACCACACTTTTTCTCCCGTGCATATTGTTAAAGCCAACTAAGGGATTGACAGCAGCAACCACATGAGTAGGTACTCAACACCAATACTGTGACCACCAATCCGCTTGCCAAGCATGAAACAGTGACATAAAGGCTGATAATGATGATGACCTAAGCCACGCGTACAAACTACAGGTCTAGTGCTTAACTGAGTCAGTCCCTGAGGTATGGGAGCGGTTCGGGAGGGGAGATTTCTTCGTCGTCGTCGTTATTAAGTCACATGTCATCTGATAATTTGAGGGACGGAAACACCCCTCCCGTTCCGCTCCTATACCTCAGGGACTAACTCAGTTAAGCGCTAGACCTGTAGTATGCCAGTCATCTACATAAATCAATTAACAAAGTGGTCCGCAAGTCCGCAGCATTCACAAACAACACTTAGTGTTGTTTCGGCAGTTCGGTAGCTCAGAGAAGTCCCATCCCTACTATTCACTTCCCTCGTATATCGTGCCTCGCATGAAACATTGGTAAGCGGAAATATTTTATCTTGTCCGTTTTTACCAGAACGAGTTAGTTCTAAACAAACTTTCAGGATGTGTGGTACAGAGTGCTTTTAAAATACAGAACAGCTGCGAGAGTTTAAGTTCGCTTATAATAATATGCTTGCGACTAACGTTATTCGGATTTTAGACAGGAATAATCTTTTTAGGAAATAAAATACCAAAGAGTGCCCGTAAGCCATGAGACATGCCCATAAAACAACAAGGAGGTCAGCTGGTGGCCGTGTTCCACTAAGGTCATACCAAAAGCATTGAGAGTACCGTCGTTTTCACGGTTCAAAAAACATCAAGAGATTGGAAATTGAAAAAAATCAATTTTGACTGATATCCAAGATAATAATAATAAATAATAAATAAATAATGCTGGACAGTTCACACAACATTATCTAGCCCCAAGCTAAGCAGAGCTTGTATTATGGGTACTAGATAACTGATATACTTAATACAATATATTACATAGATAGATATTTTTTATTATACATAGAAAATACGCAGAACACCCTGAACAAATATTTGCGATCGCACAAATATTTGTTCCGAGTGCGGGAATCGAACCCGCAACCTCCTGCATCGCAGGCCGAGCTTCGCCCGCCGCGCCACAGATATAATTTGTGTGAACAATTTATTTTGCTCGCAGATCCAACAACGGGAAATACCTATAGGTTCTCGAGTGGCGACCACAAACCAGATGATGTAGTTGTAGAACGGCCACCCTACGCGATGGAGCGGTCTACAATATATTAGACCATTTACCTACCGTCAAAAATGGGCGCAGGTGATTCTCATGATGAAGAGCTTCTCAAAATTAGCGAAACGTCAGCAGATGCTAAAAATACAGTGATAAAAAATAGACATACATACATACATAGACACGCGCCTTTTTTTCGCAAAGGGGTAGGCAGAGCGTCAATTGGCCTCTTTTCACAGTGGGTTGCACTATCGTGGAATATAGACGTAACAAGTGGTGAGCTCATCGCCGCCAGTAGGTATTAATTTTTATGTTTGTATTTTAGGTTAGTTTTGTGATTTGTGCTGTGGTGTGTTTGGTCTAAGAATAGACCCTCCGTCTCCTACCGTGGATTTCGTAAAAGCCAACTAAGGGAATACATCAGGGTATGGGCAGCAGCATCCACTTGAGTAATCAATACCAATACCTCCCAAGCGTGATTGATTATGGCATATCCCCCAATTGCTTTATAGGGGAGGCTTCATCCAGCAGTGGACGTCTAAATGCTGATGATGATGAGATACTTTATAACTTCAGCCATCAAAGAAACAAAATCATTTTAAAAACTAAAGTACATCTAATCTTGATTAAAAATGGCAATACTACCACTGGCAGTCTTCCCATTAATCTCTGGACTTGTGCCGAGACAAAGTAAAATGGTGGATTTAAATACGCTTGAGAGCGTTATTATTAAAGTTTTAAAGCAGTGCCTTAAGCATAGGCTATCAAACAGTCTGCGTATTTGTCTAAAATGTCTAATAAAGTCAAATTATGTAGCTACAGACCGTTCACCGTAAGATGTCCCCTGCGTTACTCTGCTCTCTCTTATTCTGTGTCCTCCGCCTTGGAAATAACGCCAACCATAGTAAAAATAAATACTCCACGGCAGGGGACATCACAGTATAGACCGCACAGATAGTTCACAGATGAGATCCACCAATATCTGTAGAATGAAATGTACGTAGATGATAGAAAAATGTTTCTACACATAGATTTAGTATATGTACTAGATCTACAATCAGAGATCGAAGATGGAACCAAAAAAAATATGTGCACGTGTTGGTGAAAGTCTATGTCTGAGTTAAAAAAAGTGTTGTCCTCGACCAACACTTTTACATTGTCGATAGAATTCGTCATCCGTCCGTGATGTGTATGGTAGATAAATACATCTTAATGCAGATTAAGTCTTTCATGAAGAACACAGCTTGGCAGATTTGACGTCATAAAGAGAATAAGGTTCTTATTCCAATTTTGAATACAGTTAATAAATAAACCTTTATTATTTATTGACCCCTAAATATTACGGTTTTATTTATAGGTGGGATCTTAGAGTTTCCCTTTTAAATTTAAACTTAAAATGTTTGCTGCATATACCTAGTGGAGTTCTTATTTGAGTCCATCCCACTCTTCTTATAACCGATAACCATTTTTCTCGTAGCAAAGGATTACTTGGAAATCTGAAAGCACAAAAACATTTTATATCAGCCGTGCTACGCCCATATAAAGTTTTTCACTCTGTTACTTTATCTATAGACAATTTGTTACCCCAAAGTTTATTATTTTTCAAGTGTAAACCACGCTTTATGGATAACATTAAATTTAAATGTAACCCAAAAATTCCGTTCTAGCGGGACTCGAACCCGCACCCTCGCCTGTCATCGGCGATGCCTTAAAAAATTTAGCCATAGATCGAGCTATGACGCTGGAGACGAAATTTGTGGGCACTATCAACTCGGCTATAGCGCCAAGTTGATAGTGCTGTATCTACAGGTGTTTCATTGGAAACCTTCTATTCAAAGTTCGAAAGTAAAGGCATCGCTGATCACAGGCGAGGGTGCAGGTTCGAGTACCGCTGGAACAGAATTTTTGGGGTATATTTAAATTTAATTTGTTACCTATTATTTTATTAAGCAGAAATAAACAATATTTATTTATAAAAAAATCAAAATAAATATACCCTTTCGGGGAAAAAGGCGTGTGTAATAATCAACAACGTAAATATTTACTCCAAAATATCTACTACACAAACTGCAATAAAAACACCCGTGGTGCTTTAAAGTTACCTTTTCAATAGTCAATACAAAAACACACACCTCAATGTCCACCTGGTTATTATAGATTTTAAAAAAACGGTAAAATGTTAATAGAGCACACAAATTTTTTCCAAACAAAGTAAACCTCCATTCTAGGATGGATAAAAATTTAATTTATAGGTAGGTATAGTGCGCGTCATGTAAAAATAACGCTGGTGGTCAAGCTTCTACAGGCGTTCCAGCGTTCTTTTTACATGACACGTACTATAATTGTACATTATTTGTAGTAAACTAGATAGGCACTCATTCAATGCATAGTTATACATCTCTCAAATAAGTAGAAAAATAAGTAATCTCTTAAAAAGAACGCTGGAACGCCTGAAGAAGCTTGACCGCCAGCGTTCTTTTTACATGATGCGCATTATACAACGATATAGACTGCAACAGGACTATCGATATTTCTGACGTCATCACTTGGTCAAGCCCTATCGTAATCAAACATTTTTATATTTTACATAAAATATTGTTTATTTCTAGGTGCAGCAACGAAATATTATTAAAAAATATAAGGGAAAGTCCTAATCTACGAATGAAACTGGTTTTTAGGCCATTTACTAAAGCAGAATTGATAAAATAAGCAATACAATCGAACTACCAATAATCTCTTATTTACCTGTGAAACGTGTATTTTCCCGGATAATTACGTCTTGTATCTTCACAGTCACAAACTGAACACGACACCATTGTCATACAAAGTAATATTTATTATTTAATAGTAAGATTACTAAAATAATTACAAAATTAGTTAAACTGCACAAGAGACCGTCCGGTATGCGCATGTACTCAAGCAAAACATGTCAAATTCAATACATTGTTGCTGTCACTTTTCTTCTTGCACGGGGTACATTTAAAAATGACTTCTCTCTCCCACGCTTCGTTTGTCTATTTAGCGTAGCGAAAAAATTCTACGTCTATGGTTCTACAGATAAGTTGGTGGATATTTAAGTTGGCACCTGCCATGGAGTATTTACAGGTGCCATCTTACGGTGAACGAGCTGTAGGTATCCGGACACGATCTGACATAAATCTGAATATCTGAGATTTACGTGGTTTCGTAGTTGATTCAAAAGCGCTTGGAAATTGTGCTAAGGGTATATATAATATCTAGCAGACCTCCCTACATTCTGTGGCGTGGATATCTTTAATTGGTTTAGTTTAATCCCCGAATGGTATTACGATTAAACCTCGGGACTCAGAGTTCCGAAGCCTTTCTCTAGAAACTAGTAATAACCTCAATTCTAGGAACTTGGGATTTGTTATACTATGATTAAGGAACCCTGGCAATGTATTTTCACTGTGGGAGAAAATTAGGAGCTAAATTCTGTAAGAACAAACTGATTAAAGAGAACAGCTTGAACCTGCAATCTGATGACTACTGTAATGGAGCACCACTAAGATCCGATCCAGCTCCGTCAATGGTTGCAAAGGCTACCCTTTTAGAGATCTAAGCCTCCATAGGAGCTAAAGCTTTGACACTTTTTTTTTTTAAGTTATGTTACAGTTTTTCTCTCTTTTACTTGTAGAGTTTTCTTTGAATGAGCTCTAGATATCGTGCAATATTAAATAATATCTGTTTCAAAATCACTGCAATGATTGTAAATTAAAGGAAATTAAATTTAATAGATTTCAGGAAATGCCGTGGTTTGTCTGGGGGTGCCGTGGTTTTTCCGGCCTAAAAATAGACCCCTCTGCCTCGTCCCATGGCTGTCATAAAAGGCGACTAAGTGATTACACCAGGGGATGGGCAGCAGCCTCCACCTGAGTACTCAACGCCAAGCCTACGATGACCAATCTGCCTACCAAGCGTGGTGATTGTGGCAAATCCCCTCATAACTTTTTATGGGGAGGCCTCGTTCAGCAGTTGACGTATCAGGCTGCTGATGATGATGATGAATAGATTTTAAGTCCAGTAATAGAATGGTCCTAGCCAAGAAGATTATACGAGAATATTATCGGATTTATGTGCGCTCCAAGCCGCTACTTACCTTTACATAGCAATGTATAATTTCCACCCACAATTCGTATAAGCTGCAAGTTATTAATTAAGTAATGATTTGAGAATACAATTGTGTCCAATTCAAAGATGAGCTCTACAAAACTTTAATATAATTATGTGCATTTTGTTCCAATTACTTGTAAATCACGAAAACACTTTATTGTACAACACAGAAAAAACTATATTTAAAAATTCATATTAAAACTAATAACGAAAGTATAATACGCGGTCTTATCGCTAAAAGCTATCTCTGCCAGACAACCTTGGGATGGACTGTAATTATTTGCAAAACATAGAAAATCTGATTATACAATATCTCAAGAAGATATATTAAAGAAACGAATCTTTGAATCTAAGATGAATCAAAAGCAAAAAAGCACCACTCAAAAGCACCAATCAGGTTTGGCTGGTAGAAAATGCTCTTAGCAATAAGCCCACCTTTCTGTTACATTATTTTGTGTGCAATAGAGTATAAATATTAATAATAATAATGAATCAATTAATTCAATGCAAAACTACTTCAAATAATCAAATCCGTTTCTACTGAGGAATCACTATGTATGTACCGCCAATTAATGATGCAATGGATATAAAATAGCGGCCAAGTGCGAGTCAGACTGGCGCACGAAGAGTTCCGTACCATAATCTATAAAAACGGCAAAAAAAACACGTTTTTTGTATGGGAGCCCCCTTAAATATTTATTTTATTCTGTTTTTTATTTTTTGTTATAGCGGCAACAGAAATACTTCATCGATGAAAATTTCAACTGTCTAACTATCACGGTTCATGAGATGCAGACTGGTGACATACGGACAGACAGACAGACAGACAGACAGACGGACGGACAGCGGAGTCTTAGTAATAGGGCCCCGTTTTACCCTTTGGGTACGGAACCCAAAAAACACAAGACTTTCAGTATAAATATTTGCCTAAACATACCAGGCGTTGTACCTACACAGGTTTTTTTTAAGAACGGTGTGTTTCACTTTTCTTTTACAAAAATGTTTATCTACATAATTATGATTTCTAACGGACCGGTAACAAGTACAGAAAAGTAGACTAATGCCTATAAGAGATTGCCAATGCATTTAAAGTGCCAGCATTTTCTTCAAGACATCATGTTGTGGCCGCAATATAAAGATAACATAAAATAAAACCTAAGCCAGAAAACTATTTTACACAGCCAAACTCGATAGCAAGTTTTAATAAAATTACTTTCAAGAAAACCGTTCTTCAAAAAGTACCCCTAAAGACTAAAATGGAGGCCTTCGCTAATACCCAAGAGTACTTTGATAGTGGAAAAGTAACCCTTGTTCTAAACAAAACACAAAAAAATATACTCTTATTGGCTGAAACGTGGAAGCGGAATGTGGAAGCAGTAAGTTGAGAGGCGGCTGGGTTGCTTCTTGAACTTAACTTTCTTCACCATATCGCCACCCGATACCAAGAGCACTATAGTGCATTATTACTTTCTTGCAAGAGCATGTCGGCCAAGGGCTTTGCTCAGAGTTAGCTGAAAGATAAAATCCACAAGGAGATTATCTGACAGAGAAATAAAGTGATCAACATGGCCTACAGAATTAGCAAACTAAAATGACAATGCCCAGGCCATCATATTTTGTTATTATCCATTTTTAAACATTGGTAGACCTTCGTTTGGTCGTGATGTTACTTGGTGGTAATATGGCCAAAGATGGCACATTTCTATAGGTTCTATGGAGACTTTTGTGCTCCAAAGATGGAGCACAAAGGTCTAGAAGGTACCTATTTGCCTTGAATAGACCCAGACTATAGTTTTTAGGAAACACAGATGACGTTAGTGTGAATCTTTAGCAGTTCGCATATTTTCAGAAGAGCCGACAACTGTTGGGTATGTGAGTTTTTGAGTATGGATACCACGTCTAGGCCAATGTAGTGTGGGGCGCCCACCAGCTAGGTGGAGCGCTTTCTTACGAAGGGAGCGATAAAGAGACCCATATTATAGTTTCAGGAAAGACAGACGACGGCAACGTGTTCCATTCCTTAGCAGTTCGCATTACAAATAAATAAATAAATAAATAAATAATGTTGGACAGTTCACACAACATTATCTAGCCCCAAGCTAAGCAGAACTTGTGTTATGGGTACTAGACAACTGATATACTTAATACAACATATTACATAGATAGATATTTTTTATTATACATAGAAAATACCCAGAACACCCTGAACAAATATCTGCGGATCGCACAAACATTTGTTCCGAGGCGGGAATCGAACCCGCAACCTCCTGCGTCGCAGGCGAACGTTCGCCCGCTGCGCCACAGAGGTGGAACCGAAACGAAGTGCGAATTGCGAGTATACTGATGAGGTTAAGGATGGTACTAAGCCGTGCGCCTGCTTATCGTACGATGAAAATGAGATGGTGCGATCAGATCATTTAGTTTATTATTTATTCTGTGTTCCTGGGCACTTTCCCCGAACCTATAGAAGATCTACAGGCATGCAACTTTGTCTAGTCTCCCTATTTTATATTCCTGGATAACTTACCTGTGTAATTTACGTTTGAGTCGCAAAAACCTTGTTCCTAGATACCCAAAATTATGATGAGGCATTATAGGTGGATTCTATCTAAACTGTCTAGGTAACCACAGTGGAGACCAAGCCTAACTTGCATCATAGTTGATGACAAAAACTTGTGCTTCAAACTTCGTCAAGCCCGATTGGTGGACCAAAGCGAAATGTGTCAACTTTAATTAAAACAGCTTGTTGACCTAGTTTTCAGTTACCTAACTGACTTAATTAAAACATATACCTAGTTGCAGATAGTAGAAGGTGTTTTGCATTCATGTCTATCTACAGCTACCATCGAGCAACACGGAATGGAGACGCCATCAAAGGCATTCCCCGCTGTAGTTCCCCTCTAAATTTAATGCCCTCGAGGGCATACAGCTTATAAAAAACTAGCTGTCGCCGATTGCTCTGTCAGACTGAATAGACTCGCGTGGGAGATAGTGCTCCAAGAAAAATGCCGAGTTGTTCAGTTTTATGCTGTAAAAAAATGATTGGATCATCAAATTTACAAGAAGATGGTGTTTCCTTTCACATGTACCTGAATTTCAATTAAATTATTATAATTTATTGCATAAAAATGGACCAAGTCAAATTAAGACGTATAAAAACAAAAGTGGCCATCTTAGATTTTGTAATTTTTGAGTTAGTGTTCGGGGTAAAATAATAAAACTGAACGGTTTAACAATAAAAAACCGTGAATATTTTATTCAATAACACTGATTCAGTCTTCACTACGACTGCACTTCAGTACACTGGTCATTCATTACTCTAAAATCACTCCCAAGCTACTTGATTTATTCGTACTGAAAGCCAATTCCCTTACGACTACCCTGCCCACTCTTAAACGAGCTCCACTTAAGCGTGTGATAGAGGGGCGACATAAAAGTGACCAAAAGAATAGATATAAATGTGTATAATACATCAATGTGCATGTCAGGATGTATTCTGCTGACGTAAACATGTATATAACGTGTAATGTCAGTAAGCCAAGAGGTGGATGATTACTTAATATCCTTGATTACTAAATACCATTAATTAAACACGTTCGACATCATGTGACATTTGGCATAACGAGTATCGTATTTGACGTCACTAACTAACTGGTAACTACTAACTACTAATACTTCGTGTCACGGGCTCTTTCTTGGTTCAGTGACCAACTTGAGATATAGTGTCCCTGAAAGTGGCCTAGTGACCAATGGTGAAAGAACCAGTGTGGTAAAAGGATTAAATGTACATCGCAGAGGTGTATTATATGATATGTCAACGTAAGTGTCATGTCAAACTATATTTAAAGAAATAAAATTAAATCACACTACTATTAACAACAAGTGTAACATCAAAAAGTATGTACATTTGAAAACTTTGATTACAAGAGATGGTAAGCATGAAGATGATATTTAAATGAGTGTAAATTCTGGAAACCAAGTGAACTTAACGCCTTATTATCAGCCGGAACGTATCCAAAAAGGCACGACTGGATGTGCATAGAGGGGTGTTAGTGCCAACACTAATGTATCTGGTGGTAGCGAAAGTTGCTAAGGCAGAATAAACATGAAAGTAGAATAAATGCAGTGAAGATGAGAGGTTTGAGAAGTATGTATGGTGGACTTTGAGAGAGAATAAGAAACTGTGTGTTAAGAGAGCATTGTAAAATGAAAGAGCACGTGCAGGTATAGTGACAAGGATTGAGAAAGGTATGCTTGGATGGTTTGGGTATATTTAAAGGATGAATGATTGTAGATTGACGAAACTAGTTCATAAGATGAGCATGAATGGGACAGTTGGAAGGGGCAGACCTCGGTGAAGGTATTCAGACTAGATCAGGGTCGATCTGGAGAATGGCCAGGCTAAGAGTGCCCTTAACCAGTGAGCATAATATATGAAGAATGTGATGTGAGTGAATGAAGCAAAACAGGTATGCCAGGATCGTAGCAAGTGGAAATTCATGGTCTCTTCCTACTGCTCTGGGAAACAGGCGTGAGTTTACGTATGTGTGTATGTTTGTAATATTATAAATGCTAAATTTTCTAAGGCATGGATTAAATTTAGAACGGCGATAGCTGGACCACCGGAATAGTTTTAAATTTTATTTAGATGTTCCCACAGGATCAAGACTTATGCGAGTGAAATCGCGGGTTGCTTCTAGTTTATAATAAGAATAAAACTACGTGGTTAATATTATCAAAATCGGCTATATTGATCATACTTAAATAACTTTACTCTTTTCAGTTAAAAGTAAATAAAGATGCATTAAAAAAATCGTTGATCGCCAATTGTTAGGTTACTGTACAATCTTTGCACGCATATAATGAGGGGTTTTCACGGCCATACCAAATCATCCATAAACCCTTGAAAATAGATGTCGCTGCTGTGTACTTAACTGTACAAATAAAGTGAAATGTAAAAGTCAACAAGGTAGTGATATATATTCGTGGTATTTTGTTACTATCACACAAAATAACAGACGATGCATTTGTTAATTTTGACAACCACAGTTGAGTCAGGGCCATCAACTACAAATCGAACTACATTTTTTTTATTCGAAAATGAAAAGCCCTCATTGGTTTCTCCTGTAGCTAAAGATTGGTATATAGTTTGTAGCACTTCATATTATATACATGTCGGATCCTCAAGATCCCTCCGAGCGGCAAAAGGCAACTTAGGGGCTTTCCAGTGGGTCTCGTGCAAATGAGGAAAACACAAAAGAGGTTTCACTAAGATTTTATTCAAACTGAATTTGAACTTGATTTTGTATTTTGTTGATTAAATCGTGTGCACTCGGCCAACGCCGATGTAATAATGAGCTCTGTC
This sequence comes from Operophtera brumata, assembly GCA_932527175.1. Taxonomy (NCBI): domain Eukaryota; kingdom Metazoa; phylum Arthropoda; class Insecta; order Lepidoptera; family Geometridae; genus Operophtera; species Operophtera brumata. The sequence goes on from OW052228.1 coordinate 28,724,546, forward strand.
ACTTTTGTACGCTCCTTTTATATACGAGCGTCGATCGCTTTGCGTCTTTGCGTAAACAAGACTCGGGCGCATTCGTTAGGGTGGCGCGACACGACAGAATACGATTGTTCGCAGCCGTACACGTGGTGTTTATAAGCCTTCAATCTCGGTAGATCTATTCTCCAGATTCATCAAATTACTTCTCTCTCCGACATACATGTGCAGATTGTTGGTAATCCTATTAAAAATATAATTAAATAAGCAACTGCCAGCAATAACAGCCTCAATGCACACTGAAATAGCTTTGTGCTCATTTAACAGTTTTTTTTATTTCTCAAAAATTCCTTAAAGTGAGTTGCCCGTATTTTCTTTTCTACTACTAAATTAGTGATGTGCCTCAATAATAAAGTAGATTTTTTATCGATAAAATAAATGCTCGTTTAATATGTTTTACAAACTATTGAAATTTTATTTATATTATTCGGGAGCCATAGCCTAGCCTAACCTAACTTTCTAACCGTTAATCCAATCACCATGAAGGTATTGGTATGTAACAAGGTAGGTAACTGTTATGATTTTAATTTGAAATCATTCATTTTATGCCATAAATTGACGAGCTCTGTGGCGTGGTGGACGAAGGTTCGCCTGTGACGCAGGAGGTTTCCTTCCCGTTTGATTGCCGCCTCAGCACAAATATTTATACGATCTGCAGATATTTGTTCAGGGTGTTCTGGGTATTTTCTATGTTAATACAAAATAAATATCTATGTAATATACTGTATTAGGGATATCAGTAATCTAGTCCATTACACAAGCTGTGCTTGGCTTGGGGCTGGATAATCTTGTGTGAACTGTGTCCAGCATCAAAAAATAAAATAAAAATAAAAATATATAAATATATAATGAAATTCACTCAGGTACAATGTGAAAGAAAACACCATCTTTTCGTAAATTTGATGTTCCAGACCTTGATTTACAGCAGAAAATGTAACGATTCGGCATTTCAGTATTTGTAGCACTGTCACACTGTTTTACCCTATGCGTCAAACGATCGGTTCAGTCTGACAGAGCAATCGGCCCATCATGATACAATTGTATTACTAGCAAAAGCAAAACATGCTTGGTGAGGGCTAGCAAGCTTTTTTCCTTGATTATTTATATTTAAACACAGACATGAATTTAAATTACTATGCTAAATTACAACGGATAGTTTTTTCGTTAAGTGTACCACAAAATTGCATGGGATAGTTAAGGACTCGCTTCGCTCGCCCTGATGATTGGGCGAAAACAGTTTTACTAACGCATATGCCCAAATGAAATTGTGCATAGCCAGAGGGGAACGCCTTTACTTGATGTCGCCCCCCGCCGCGATCTCCTCGTGTGTCTCTCGTGTGACCTCCAGCGGCGACCGTGTTGCTCCAAGATATTACTAGCTAGGCTTGCAAGGGCTTCTAAGTTATTTTTACTAGTTTTTTTGGTGTGAACTTATTTTGACATGAATTTAAATTACTATGTGATATTACAAATCTAGAGGTGTGCTAGTTTTTCGTAAAAAGTTGCATGCCTACCTAGGTTGTTGGATACGTGATCACGATAAATTAACAAAAGCATTTCTCAGTTTGAACTCGTTTACTCATTTTCAAGAAAAGTCGTGTCATGAGTGTCCGTACTGTGTCGTGGGATTTTCCAATTCAAATCCTATTATTTGATTGACCAAAGAATGAAAAAAAAATATAGCTAGGTATAATTTTTTCAACGCGATATTCTGTTTTTTCACTATATAAAGCGATAAGTATTACTTTACCTACCATTGTTTAACATTAACATAACTTAACACACCCAACACATACCTACATAGTTCTGATCCCACACTAGGATCCCATGTGTCGTGGGATAATTATGCCTGAAATTAAAAAAAAAAAATTTTTTTTACATTTTAATAACTAATGTAGTTTTTTGGCACTTAGGATCATGATTTTTGGTTTTTGACAATAATAGTGACTGACAGATATAATACATGGTATATTTCGAGGCCAGAACCGACATGGATTATGTAGGTTAGAAGGAAGACGGGAGCTAAGTAAAGCGTTTTTTCCTTTCCTTTCCTTTCGTCTCTTTTGACTTGCCAACCCATAGTTTTATGAAATTATTGTATGCTTTGAACAAAATTCTAATTAAATTTTCCCAAGAACTAATCATCTCATGAGCTAGTGGTTGTAGGTACTCAAAATTTTCTTGATTTTTTGTCTATACTCTAAGTTTCCGCGTTTACCCCCTCTCTCTCCAGCCTACTACTACCTTTTAGTAATCTAAAATTTCATAGTTATCCACAAAATGATCTCTATGTTATCCTCGATAAGTGGGGCGGTTCCGCAACTCCTCCTTCACAGAGAGCTTTCAACCCTTCCCCCCATCCCTAGCCGCCCTTAAATCCCTTAAATGACCCTTGATAGTAGGCAAAGTAAGTTCCTACCAAAAAGTTATCGATACTATTAATTTATCGACTTGAGTGCTGGAAGTCCCTAGAACGGGTGTTACTGTCAATTTTGTGACATAACATGATGTTTGTACACAGAAAGCATCTATGTGTGTATAAAGATTTTTGATGTGTTGCTGTTTATAGATGTGTGCGTTTATAGCGATAGAACGACTGGTTACAAAAGTGTGCATTAAAGTGTAAGTGAGTGCGTGTAGCCCCCCCCAAAAATTTCTGAATAAATTTGTATCGGTTGACAGCTCTATGGCGTCTCCCCTCCGGTACGGAGGCCTGCGTTGCTCGATGACAGCTACACTAATATTATAAAGAGATAAACTTTGTATGTTTGTAATGGATAAACTCAAAAACTACTGAAACGATTTAAAAAATTATTTCACTTATTGAAAGGTTAATTATCAGCGAGTTACATAGGGGGATACGTCGTTGGGTCGTTTCTGCGACGTTCATTCTGGTCGTTGTGCGGCTGAACATTGAAAATTTCAAATTGCATTAAAAATACCCCATAAATATGTAATGTTAAATTGCACACATTGGCAGTTTTTTTATATAGTAAACATAGAATTTTATACGATTTGTTTTCATGATTTTTGCTAACTTTTTTCTTTCGCGAGCGCTATTCTGGCAATTTCTAACTTAATCAACTTTATTGAGTTAGATAGTGACAAAATTTAGCATCTGACAGCTACAAAGTTATCGTAACGCTAATAGGTACACCATTACTATTAAGCCAGTAGAATAAATGCGTCATAAAGAACAGAAATCGCCATACTTTGCGGAAACTTTTCATCGACGGAAATGCGACCTATCTCCCTAAATGATTTTCCCGAGTCCCATAGATCTTGGCCCGGAGCAAGTTTCAAACAAGTTCATACATTTGTAGCCATTTTCGCTCCTTAAAAATATATCCAGGAAATCGCGTTACAAAGTTTAGCGGTGTTGCAGAGTTGTGGCACAGTAAACAGGCTCTATCGACAGTAATGTGACTTACAGCCATATTCTAGAACCTACATAACCATCATTTCAGCTAGTTCAAGTCCACATGCTTGACATAGAATGACACAGGATAAACAGGTTTGAGCAGACTACATCCAACGAAATCCCGCGACCTTTGCAATGCCATTGTTGCAGTTGGCCTTTATTGCTTGAGAATTTATTATTCAAGTAACTGTTAGAGTTGTTTCGAGTAACATTGTATCCACGAATATCATAAATGTCAAAGTAACGATGTTTGTATATTTGTATGTTTGTTACTCAATCATGCCAAAACGGCTGAACCAATTTCTATGAATTTTAGTTGAACTACTATTAGGCTACTTTTTATCCAAGTGTTTTTACTGCTTGTGAAGCTAATACATTAAGGTACTGTGGTTGAGACTAGGTGTGGCACAAAGCTTTAGATGCAATTTTAACATGTAGTTGCTTTAGAAAATTATTTATACAAGGCGTAACTTACTTTGTAGCTTGTTTAAAATGGGTTTTGCTAAAAAGCTTCATTTTGTTCGAGATTATAATCAGGCTCATGTAAATTAGATTCAAAAAGTGCGCTTTAGTTAGTGCGGCTCTAACAAAGTCAGGAAATTTAAGTTAGCACATCGAACACGAAACAATTAGAGGAGAATAAAGTTTTATAGGAAACTAATGGAATGCCCGCGGCTTCGTTCGCGTGGAATGTTTTTCTATACAAATTTTGACACTACACTACACCCCCGTAGTGGGTGAATTAACTAACTCCTTTCTTAGTGCACCCTTAGACCAGAAAAGGACCCTCCAAATTTCAGGTCTCTAGGGCTTACGACTAAGGTTGTGCGTTGATAATCATTCAGTGAGTCAGTCAGCCGGTCAGACGCGATTTTAAATAAATTTATATACCTATGGTCTAGGTTCCAAAGGCAAGGAAAAATTACCGAATAAAAAAATAGTCCTTATATTAAAGATGTGAAAGAGTGCATGTTTGTTGTTACATTAACTTTGTAAGGACTGAACCGGATTGAGACTGAATTCAAATTCAATTCAAAATCTTTATTTCAGGCTTATTGAGAAATGCACTAAAACTAAACAATAAGCTAATAGTAACATAAATACCTTAGAAACTAACATACATATTTTATTTTTTTATTTTTATACTACTGAATGACAGAACAAGCAGGTGGCCCACCTGATGTTAAGCGGTAACCTCTTCCTATGAACAGTGCATTACCTCATAGGTCACGTCCACCTAGGACGCACCCTATGTTGCATTGCACTGCGCCCGCCACCCTGAGACATAAAGACGAAAAGTCGCATGTGCCTGTCATTTCACCGGCATCCTTACCCTTCAAACTGGAACACAGCAATGCGAGCACTACTGCTTTGCGGCAGAAATAGGTACGGTGGTAGTACTTCCCCGGACGAACTCTTTCAGAAAAAAGCTATACTACTACTAAAAACACTTTATTAGTTAGTTTACTTTTAATAGGTTTACATGTTATCCCAGCACCATGCAAGCGAAGCAGCGTTATTTGCATATAAAAAATATTTATTAGTATATATTATAGTGGTATATTGATGTTATATTTATTTATTTTACAAATAAAACATCTGTTACCAAAGATAATACCTAAATAAAAACAGGAAACGGATTATTCAGAAATAAATAACTCAAATGTTTGCATCGAAAAATGGTGCTCGCAGCACGCGGAGTGCAGTTAAAAACATAATTAAAAGTCAATAACCTAGTACCCATTAGGAAAATTGCAAAAAAAAATACTATAAATACAAGCTTCATTTCAAATAATATCCGATGCGGATGGTATAGCAAAGATTAATGTAATTACTTAAATGATGGATAGCATCCGATGACATTCCGTCTCAATTAGTCGGGAATTGGCGTCTGGTCTCCAGAGCAACACTGTCCAGACCAGGAGAACAGCTTGCAATCTATGGCCTTTATTGTAACCAACGAGTATTATATTACTATAAGTAGTGGTTCGCCCCGAACGGAGACCTCGCGAATACACGCGATCTAGGTACGTTACCTTAATTCTTTCTAAAAAAATATACGTACGTGTGGTTCGAAAAGTTAGACCACAACGTCGTCCGAATTCTTAGAAACGGGAGGGTAACAATCTACCCCCTAATCAAATTTCATGAAGATCGGATTAACGGTTTGGAAGTTATGCGCGGACATACATACAAACGCCGATTCTTCCAAGTTGACTCAGAGAACTCGCTTCGCTTGTTCAACGATGCGAAAAATAAACTCGTTGTCGAACCTATCAGTGACTACACCGATACAACGGTACGTGTCCGGTTATTATAAAATAAATGCACAACATTAGATTGTAATATTGTGCATTACTGACGTACAATATCGTTATAAAGCTTCGACCAAAATAAAAATTAGGTAACGATAGTTTTTGTATGGGTACTAGTTTAGTATTATTTTATCTGTGGTATGGGTAAGGCCCGTCCATACTTTTTATACCACGGTGGCACTTCAATTTATAAAATCATAATCCTTCTCCGGTACGGAGGCCTGCGTTGCTCGATGTAATCCTTCCTTTGCATGACAGCGTCGTGTCGTTTGGCGTCACGGTATACGAGTCGGTTTTACCCAAATTCAAGCTTCTTGGTTTTACTGCCAAGGCGTGCCAATGTTTTTTTTAATAATGACAGATTCACATTGATGTGAAGTGTTGTGGCGTGACAGATCCCCCACCCCTCTGGCGCGACCGAACGCGCCACAACACAAGTCACAAAACAACCTACTAATGTGAATCTAGTCATAGGTAATAAACGTAACCGATTGCGTTCTCGCGCGCCACGACACACCCCGACACAACAATATGAACTTAGCTTAACAGCTTAGAACTGTCCTCAAAGTACATGGACTTGAGTTATGAGAAAGTCTTTTAAGGTAAGTATTTATTTTCTTTGGATCATTCGTAGAAACGGGGAAAATACTCGGTAAGCAAAAAGGTAAATAATACTTTATATCTTAATTTATTGTACCAGTATTGTGTACAGACTGATCTAGCTATTTCCTCTTTAAGCTACGTAATTGTGTTCATTATAATCTCTGGGGATGCAGGGATATAGGATTAATCCATCCTAAAATTAATCTATAAAACAATAATTAATTATTAATGGAGTTCAATATTAATTAGGTAAACTATAATCTGGGTCTCTTCAAGGCTAGAGTGAATCCTTCTAGAGTGAGTTGCCCTTCTAGACCTTTGTGCTTCACCTTCGGCCACATCATCGCTTACCAACATGTGAGATCGTGGCCAATCAAAAGTCAATAAAAGTTTTAAAAAAAGGTGGAGGTTGGCATCGTTATCAGCGGGCACCTTTTTATTTTAGATTCTATGTGGCAAAGAAACCTATATACCTTTATGGATACGATCTAAAAATGTTCCAAACTAAACTGCCCTAAAGCATCACGTTCTTGATTTAGAGGTTAATATAACTATTAAAACTACGAAAACTAGAATAAACAGAAAATCAACTGCTTACTACAAAGTACAAATAAACTTGAACTAGCAGAAGAAAGTATTTGAATTTGTTCCCAAGGGTAAGAAAGCGTTTTTGTTGTTTTTTGACGTATGACGTTAGAGAATTGCACTCGTTTTTTTTAGTTTCGTAGCCCTTTTTGGCAAACGTAACCTGTCTATATTCTGTCGGCAGCCGTAAGAGAGGAGAGTTCCTAATGAGCAAAACCAAAACGACTCAATTGTTGAGATTTTTTCCCATAGAGTCACACTGTTATTCGTTGCTGAAATTTTCACAGATTATGACGTGTTGTTCATATGCAAATAACAAAATCGCAAAAAACTAAGCACAAAAGTTCTTCAACCAAGGAATACAATCTTATTAATTTTAATTTAACCTTCTGTAATCATACGATTGTTTTTAGACGTCACTTCTATCAACGACATATTTAATTATTGTTTTGGTAAAATCATTAATGTAGGTTAAATAATAAAGTTCGAAAAAATTAGGTGATTTTCTTCAAAAAAAATTTTGGATATTAATATTTTTCGAGTTATGGTGGAAAATTAACTAAGGAACGCAGGTTATTTTTAGTAGTGAACTTTTAAAGTAGTTTTTTAGTTGTAAATAAAACACAAATTCATCTCAAACATGCTCGTAAACTATCTTTAAAATACCCACGCGATTCGACAGCATTACACATTCACTGTTCCGTAGGTTACGTTTTATCTAAACAGCAAAACGAAATCACGACCTAAACTTTATCTCACAAGGGCAAGCAAAACATGTTGTGTCTGACACGTTGATGTAGAAAGATAGCCGCTATTTATCGAGCCGCGCGAGAACGCGTGCCGACTCGAGATCCAAGTAAATACGCTCATGACACGGTCAGCCCCAGTCCAGCTACCTAATACATAGCATGGCAATCTGTCTCAATGAGTGTTTCAGATTTTGCTATGAAAACTTTATTTTGAGAAGAGGCCTTCATTTCCTAGTTTTTAACCCCCGACGCAAAAACGACGTGGTGTTATAAGTTTGACGTGTCTGTGAGTGTGTGTGTATGTTTGTGTGTGTGTCTGTCTGTCTGTGGCATCGTAGCTCCCTAAAGGATGAACTGATTTCGTTTTTTTTTATGAAACGTTAATTTGTCGGGAGTTATCTTAGCTATGTTTGATCAAAATCGGTTCAGCCGTTTCATTGCGAAGAGGGTTTATTTAATTTTTACATAATTAATTACTTGTATTTCATTTATTAGTAGTAGTAGAGCTTTCGTCCGGGGAAGTACTACCACCATACCTAATTCTGCCGCAAAGCAGTAGCGCTTGCTGGTTTGATGGGTATGGTTGCCGGTGAAATTACAAGCACATGGGACTTTTCATCTTTATGTCTCAGGGTGGCGGGCGCAGTGCAATGCCACATAGGGCGCGTCCTAGGTGGACGTCACCTATGTGATAATGCACTGTTTTTATAGGCAGAGGGTACTGCTTATTATCAGGTGGGCCATACGCTTGTACCGTCATTCTAAGTAGTATACAATAATAAAAAAATACAAATAATGGGTTAACTTACCAGTTACGAGCTTTGATGTAAGTTTTCATTAAAATATAAAAAAGATTAAATCATTTAGTATCTACTTGTCAAGTTTAAACATAAATAACAACATAAGTTTAACAACTAGGTAAATAAAACAAATACCAATTTCCGGTGTAGTAAATTTATTTACAAGTTTTAATTTGAAAATATGACATTGTATAACCTGAATTTCTTCTATCTAAAAATAAAAGTCCGATAGAAGTCGCTGGAAGACGAGATACATATTTTTCTCGACGGACGCACCGTTTATTTTAATTCAGGTTGTACAAGAATCTAATTTAAGTTAATTATGTTAACCAGTTTCAGCACCATACGGTTCACACAATAAATTATTCTATTCTATTCTTAAGTTTGTTCCATGGTAGGGAAATAGACCATAGATATTATCAGTGATTTTGAAAATCAAAAAGTTCATCATTAAAATACAAACTCTAAAACTAAATCTGGAACAATAACAAATTAAACAAATATTATATTTATAATAATATTATAAAATAAATGTTATTATTGGGTTTTGTAATAGTAAATTGGCTAATCCTTTATCTTATGAAGCCCAACAGCTATACCACCTAGTTGTGAAATGTTAAGTCAGGAATTCGCTTTATTTATTTTATTTTTTAGTTTGATTTCTTCTTACCGTATAGGCAATGTAAAGAAAAGGCAAGTAAGACAAAACTCATTTCGATGCTGTGGTCCATCCCCTGACGTAATCCCTTATTCAGCTTTTACGACATCTACAGGATGATTTGGAGGTGTCCTATTCTAGACCACCGTGGCCCTCATTAATATACTGTAATTCTAAACCCCATCGAAAACCTGATAACTTATTAAATTTAATTAAAGGTTTAATTATAATGTTTCAATCATTCAGAAAAGCTTACGCAAAAGTCGCTTTGGTAAAGTTGATACCGTTGGTCCGTAAGGAAATATTAACCTTTCTTCAGGAAATACATAATTATGTCGATGTTTTGGAAGACCACAACGGAACATGGCTGTGAATCGGAGATGAGAAAACTACGAGGTCACTTCAGATGTGTAAGAGAATTCCTCTCCTTTTTTATTGAAAGAGCGAAGAGGTTTCTCATTAGAAAAAAAAAGGAGATTATCATTTCATTATTTATGTAGGTACCTACTGTTATGCTGCTAATGTTGGTTAGTCTAATTTAATGGTTCTTTAGTGAAAATGGGAGATAAAAATCGAAGTTGTCCAATAGTCAGTTAGAAAGGTTAAATAAGTCGAAACGCGTGTATTCCCGAGGTCATAGTTTGAGGTGAACCACTAGTTCTTCAATTTAAGTCAATGAAAATCGAAGGATCATATTGAACTAAGTGACTGAATTGGTTGATGATGGCTGATGTTCGTTTTTTGTTTCAGACATAGCTTGATTGCCATTCCTAGTTTACCGCTCACTCAGCACAGTTCCCGAGGCAAAACGAGTAGCATTTAAAATCCATTTGAAGCAAATCTCTTTTGTCCCTTCAATAAATAATGTAATCAAATTCTCTGTATGCGGATTGAACCTTTATTTAATCACCATTAGACCCGTCCCAAGCAATTGAAGGGCATTAGATCCAGGTTCCATATGTGGTGAGGTGAAATAACGGCTCCTAACTAAGATTTACGCAAGGTAAATAGAGGAGAAAACGCTTAACTCAATAAGGGTGAGATTTCTTTGCGATTACCTATTGGTTTTGAAAAAGTGACGATTTGATAGTAGGTACAAAAGGCATGATAATATAAAATATGAGAATAATTATAGCCAGTTCTCTCATGATTTTTTCCTCAGACATTGTAGGAGTTATGCAAAAGAGTACCACTTATTTTTTTTCTTGTGGAAAGTGTTAGTAGTTCCTACTACACGATTGTAACTACCGTCATTAGAATCAGATGACAAGAAGAATAACATACATATTTTATACTTAAAACTATCACTTAACTTATTATTAACTTAACTAAGTCCAGCAGTACACTTCTATAGGCTGATGATGATGATAAAGACAGTAGAATAAACAGGGACTCAAATAGAGTAATCTCGGTGAACCGAACCCCACCTACGATTGTTTACTGAATTCTATCGGTGACCGTAGAGAGGTTGGTAGCCCTTACTAAGAGTACGCTGAGTTATTCTTACAATTGATGGCGTGCCAGGTATTTGAGACCACTTGGAGTATGGTATAGACGTATTGCAATTCGAATCTTCTTCTTCTTCTTCTTCTTTTTGGCGTGTTCGAATCTCCTGCAGTTATAATTTGAGTTTTGTGTTTTGTTTGACTTGACTAAGTGTTCCAAGTGAGCCTATAGTATGAATAAATGAATTGAATTAAATTGAACAAAATTAAACACATCAAATGTTGATCGATTCTGGCTCGGCTACTTTTTAACCCCAGACGCAAAAACGACGGGGTGTTATAAGTTTGACATGTCTGTGTGTGGCTGTGTGTGTGTGTGTCTTTGTGTGTGTGTGTATGTGTGTGTGTGTGTGTGTATGTGTGTGTGCGCCTGTATGTGTCTAGGTGTGTGTATGTGTGTGTGTCTGTCTGTGGCATCGTAGCTCCCGAACGGATGATCCATTTTGTTTTTGTTTGAAAGGTCGGGAGTGTTCTTAGCTATGTTTGAATCGGTTCAGCCTCATTGCGTTGAGGGTTTTTTATTTTACAAAATCAACAAAATTAATTACTCGTGAACTACGAAATGACCGTTTGGAAAAAGTCGTGGTAGGGGAACATAAAAAATTACCTTGCTTGGATTATAGAAGAAAGGGAAGAAAGGGGTTATTCAGGACAGAATAATTCTATTGTACCTATTGAAAGATTACATATATACAAAGAAACAAAGCTTTTTCCTGGAAGAGGTAACCATAGCTTCAAAGGGCCTCTTCCCGCCGTTGGTCGCGGAAAATTGTAGGCGCATCGGCGCCATTACTTTCCCACGACCAACTCGTCTACGATTCATCCTGTAGGTATATAATCTTAGAGATAACTTCACTTTCAAATATCTTGGTAATATGACACTTTAGGACAATGTTTAAAGTGTCTTCTTCCCATGTCTTCTTTCCATATATACCGGTTTTACCAAATCCTGTCGATTCGAAAAAATAATAAAATAGCGACTGATGACTATATGCTACTCCCGATGCAAAAATATTCTAACCCCTTTAGTCCCAAAAATAATGTTGCTTTAACTTGTGGGGCGAAATTCAATTTTTTTCGGTAATTATATGACCTAACACACAAGTTTTAATTTAAATTATCACATAAATATCATTAGTTTGGCTATGATTGTGCTTCAATGGTTTTTACATTGTTTTTTTTTGTTTCAAGCACAATCGTAGCCAAACTAATGATATTTATGAGATACTTTAAATTAAAATTTGTGTGTTAGGTCATATAATTACCGGCAACATAGTTTTTGCTATCTGAAGAAGTATTGTGGAGCTGTGATGAGCAAAAAACACGAAAAAATTTGAATTTCGCGCCACTAGCGAAAGCAACCACCTTACTGTACATGGCCAACGTATCGCGTGCAAACAAACATCGCCTGATTAAGCTCAGCTTAATGGATCCAGTAGTTTTTGACCAATCGACGGAAGGGTGAAGCGGACAAAGGGACTTATGCCAGTTACACTTATGGCCAACTAGGCCAAGTGCGAGTCGGATTCGCACACGAAGGGTTCCATACCATCGTAAAAGATTTAAAACTATGACCTTTTTATTATTATTAGGACAACCTTTCATTTTAAATTTATTTATTTTATTTTTATTATTTGTTAAGGACACTAGGTATAGTAATAGTTACTATGAAAACTTCAAGTAGATATTTACCTATTACGGTTCAAAATATACAACCTTTATTAAGATCGGACAAAAACAAAAGTTTATTAAATGGGGTTCCCTAATTTTTTTACTTTTTTTTTATTTTAATTATTTGTTGCTATAGCAGCTATAGGTACTCACTGTTTAAAAATGTAATGTGGTTACCTATTACGGTTAAGAGATCGGGTTACGGCTGATATGAAACAACTCGTCTTGTTAAAAATATAACAAAATAATAAAATATTGGAATGTAACGCAAAATTCGTCAGGATCACATCGGATAGTATGAAACGACAACGAATATACAAGCTTATTCTGTAGAGAAAGTTTGACTTCTTGACCGTAGTGGGTCCGGCTAAAGAATAGACCCCTCCGTCTCCTCCGTATTAGATGTCCTAAAAGCTGATTAAGTGATGACACCAGGGGAGGGGGCAGCAGCATCCACCACTCAACTCCAATACTGCGATCACCAATCCACCTGCCAAGCGTGGTCATTGTTGCAAAACCCCTCATACATTCATAGGGGAGGCCTCGTCCAACAGTGGACGTCTAAAGGCTGCTGAAGAAGAACAGGTAAAGTATAATGATAATAATTAATATATGTATGTGGGTATTTAGTTTTAAGTATTGCTTAATATTAATTAATTACAATTTAAATGATATTATAAATTGGATCGTGTTGTCGGAATAAATGAAATTATAATTATAATTAAAGTTTAAATAGATTATATTTTGTTAAAAGATTTCCAATAGGACTTAACATTTAAAACAAAACTTTTAAAATAGTATTTAGCACATCCCGGTGAAGCAAACATTTTCAATCGAGTACTGACTGCCATAGCTAAAGCAGAAAATAACTGGCTCAAACTCTTCAAACATCCACCCTCGATCCGATCTCCAACCAGTTCAAATTAACTCGGGTTGCTTCGAAAGGACAAAACCAGAAAATCGATTACCTTTAGAGGATTACCAAACTTTAGTGGCTGTGGACTGTTCACAGATGCGTATTAGAAAATTATAACATAAATAAATAAATAAAGCCTAGGTTGGAGATTGCAATTAGAAAAACATCCTGTAGCGTGTCCCCACCAGGATCAACGAAAGGTATTGAAAAATGAAGAGCTTCATTGAAAAAAAATAAAAGCGGATTTCGGGGACCTATCATCGTGGTATCTCATGAGGGGAGACCAATATTCAGCAGTAAACTTTACAAGCTGATGACATGTTTAAAATAATCATAGCTAGTGTGATGACAGTACGCATTCTAAGGCGAGGTTCAAAAACAGTGTGGCTCATCCATCGACTTTAGTACCTACCTAACAACTATAACTTTATGATTCTTAACGATCCACTATTTTAAATCGCTGTAATATTGAGTGAATCGGCCGTTCCTTATATGCCCTGTGACTGCAGTGTGGCATAGCATAGGGACTATCATTGCCACGACACGCTTCAAAGTTAATCGAACTTACCCGTTCGAAGTTGTGTATAAACTCTGCGTTATTGTTCCACCACTACATAGTTCTGGAAATGATAGCATTGGCTGCAGAGAACGTGAAGTGGGCGAAACTAAAATGTTAAATTGGGTATGAGTCAAACTTATTTTACTATTTTAATTAGTTTTTGTTATTAGTCACAGAGCTATATAGTCTGTGTTACAGGTCTAGTGCTTAACTGAGTCAGTCCCTGACGTATGGGAGTGGTACGGGAGGGGTGTTTTCGTCACATTATGTCACATGTCATCTGATAATTTGAGAGACGAAAACACCCCTTCCGTACCGCTTCCTTACCTCAGGGACTGACTCAGTTAAGCGCTAGACCTGAAGTTGTAGAGCTTATTTGTCAAAGAGTTCGTCTGGGGAAGTAGTTCTTCTTTTTAACCCCCGACGCAAAAAGAGGGGTGTTATAAGTTTAACCGTTATGTGTGTCTGTCTGTATGTGTCTCTTAAACGGGTGAACCTATTTGAATGTTTTTTTTTATTTGAAAGCAGGTTTTCTAGCGATGGTTCTCAGATATGTTTTATCAAAATCGTAGCCGTTTCAATAAGTTTGGGGTTTTTGTTTTTTTTTCTTGTTCTACCGTAAACTGCAATTCTCGCATTGCTATGTTCCGGTTTGATGCCGGCGAAATTACAGACACATGAGACTTTTTATCTGTATGCCTGCCAGTGGCAACCGTAGTGCTATGCGACGTAGGGCGCGTCCTAAGTGGACGTGCCCTGTGATGTAATGCATTCTTATAGGCAGCGGTTACCGCTTAACATCAGATGGGTCATCTGTCAAAAACACACTAAAAACCTAGTGAATAATTTCGCGTTAAGAGGTGTAATAATTAAATTAGTAAAGGTTTGTTTAACATGAATTAGAATAAAATAAAAACTTGCAAAATACATCCATCAATCATGGAGCTACCTAATAAAATATTTCAGGAATTGATATAGGTAGCTATCTTTTTAGGACCACCACACCTTATTAAACTGGTCACTAACCTAACCAGGAACGAACCAATTACATGATGTTATCAAAACACAAGCTCTGAACTTTTTAAGATGTACTATGATCGCGAATGCCCAAGAAACATGGTAAATACAAGCCAGATTTACGAGATAGTGCTGGTCATATGTTATCATCATTCGGCCATTTGGTGTGGGCGCCATATTGTTCCATTTTATTGCATAAGTTAACTCCTTGGAGATGATTTGTGAGTACTACATAAATTTGTTTATGACTAAGTATTTTGGGCTACGAACATAATAAGCTACAGCTGTGGGTTTGGCTCATTCAAGGAAATGTTTTATTATGAGTTCAAGTATTTATTGCATCTATTTATTATATTATACAGCAGCCCACTGCTGGACAAAGCTTCCTTTATAAAATGCAATGGAAGTTGTGATGGACCCGTGTCCCAAAACATCTGTTTAATATTTTTTTTTTATATCACAGCAAGATTTCGTTTCTTATTGTCCGAAGTGAAACAAAGGGAGTTGATTGCTTCCTGTATATTCAATAGAATTTAAAGTTCCCAGGATATTTAAATTCTATGTGTCCAATATAGAAAGCTGTTATGTTAGGATTCTTGGATGAGCGACAATGGTTTTAGGATTTGTTCACAGTCACAGATGGGGCAAGCAGATGTCCTGACAATGGGTGGTGGAGAAAAAAACCTTCCTTGCATAAAATGCGTGTGCTTGGGGAATTTTGGTAGCTTGGTTATAGCTGATCTGTAGAAATCTCGAGTAATTAGTTGAGATAAGTTATTTCGTCATGAAAGGAGACGTCTAGACATGACTAGATCACTTATCGTATAACACCTTACGAACCTAGGAAATAACTAGATTCTGCATTTCAGTTATAACTAGATAAGAGTCTAATTTGTGTAGCGTTTCAGCGAATGGACACTGAAATCTGCGGATACAAATACATATGCTTTACTTGTTTTTCATGTTGGGAGACCGAGGTTGAAACAATGGACTATATCTCAACCTGAAATGCGCGCGAACGCGACAGTTGGCGCCAAAAGCGGAGCGACATCATGCGAGGCTTGCGAGCCCGCACGCTGAGTTTGAATTTGGCGCGAAAAGTTGCGTCTCTTACGCAATGGTGACGACAAGATGTACCAATCACGTGTCACCCAGAAGATGTACAAAGGAATGGACCAATGGCGTAACGGCAGTGGGGCGTGTTACGCTACGAAGAGGAAATGCCGTTAGAATGAAGGGATAGTCTTGCGACGGGGGGGAGCGCGATTCATTGAGTTTTTAACTGCGGAATGAGGGAGTTTAGTTTCGCTAAGCACGGTGGAGTGTATTAGAAATCAGTGTCGTCTGACGGGGTCGTAACTAAAGAAGTGTTTAAGTCTCAGAGAAGACAGTGTTTATAATAATAGAATCAAGTGGCTAACCTTCGAGAACATTAACCAGCTAAGTTTTACTGACCAAATCTGAAATCCAAATGACCTAACTATTAATTCTCAGTAAAGATTGACATCATATATGTGCCCTGATTAACCTCCATATAAAAATGTGATTAGATCATTTGGATTAGTAATATATCTCAATTTGTGCGTGTATTTCAGACATATATATACCTCTATATTGCAGATTTCGTCTATAAAGACGTGTCCTTTGTTCTGAGCCAAATTGATTGAGGGCCGTAGCAAAAATAGCTACTTAACGCTAAAGATTCTCCCACCAGTAAAATCCGGTTAGTAGTGGTAGGGTAATTAATGGCATATTGGTGTCCTTAGTTACCTGAGGCGAGTAATCTGTTTTCAGTTGAGGGAAAGCTGGATATGTTAGCTATTTCGCGTAATGCTAGGTATTATGAAAGATAACTAACATATCGCACCAGCGGTGGTATTATTAACCGCATTTTAATAATGCAATATAGAGGCTTGTCTTAGATTTAATTTCCTACAAGCCAAACCTGTATGCGGGATTGACTCGTCTTACTGTATTTCATTGATTTGTGTGTGTGTGCTTGAATGATTAAAATATTCCAATACTGAATTTAATATCACACGGTTTGATTTTGCTCAGATAAAACCCTAAATACTTAGGCAGGCTTATCAAATACATTTAGCACTCAGATAGTGCATACAACAGCTAAGAATAAGTAATTTTAGCCTGGATCCCGAGAGAGCAGATGCTGAACGTAAGTCATGAATATGCTAATTAATTAACAATATATTTAATCCTTAAATAGGCTCTGATTGTTTGCACAACGAATTCCCGCTATAAGCGAAGGTGGTTACAAGCGCTATATAAATATCTAAGCGATCTAATATCGGAGGCCTCCGTTTTACAACAACATCAAGATCAGCTACTGCAGACACGAGTTGTCTTAACCACGCATAGGACCAGGAACAAGCTTGTCCTGAAGAATCCACAGATGCTGACTTAGGACCTGGTGCCATGTCGAACCGTTCACCATAGAGGTCATCAGGCCGAGGAGACGATCACACAGAACTGATAGCGGTCCATAGAAACCTGGCTGAGGTACAGCTCGATAATCACCAGCAAGTATCCATAAAAGTCAAGTCTAGAACCCTGGGGGCCCGATATTGATCGATCTAGCTCTCAAAGGTTCATAGACTTTCGTTAGAGTGCATATACAGCAGAAGTCCGGTTCTAATCTCTAGAAGGATGGGTTTTTTATAAAGATCAACAATTCACAAAACCAATTACGGACTCAAAAGACTAATCCGGACAGAATTGAACCTTGTTACTAAACACATGACTAGCGGACACACACTGCCGCAAACATATCAATTTCCAGTAATACCAGACTGGTCCAAATACAGAGAAATATATATATCCGTTTCTATTCTAAGCTAAAAAGCAAGTTGTAAGTAAACCGTTCTGTTTAGGCCAATTCATGACCAGCTCTGTTCTGGTGAGCTAAGGTCAGCAGACTACTGAGAGAGAGAGGGGAGGAACGTTCAATTGCTCCACTAGGGTCTAGATGGTATCTAGACCGATACTAGGTAAGGAGGGGGAAACGTCACAAAGTATTTGCCATAATCACCACGCTTGGCGAGCTGATTGGTGAGCGGATTGGTGTCGCGTATTCAAGTGGATGGTACTGCTGGTAGTGTTATCACTTAGTCGGCTTTTACGACATCTAAAGGAGACGGAGGGGTCTACTCTTAAGCCGGACATACCACAGCAACGTTGTACCTACATTGGGTTGATAAATATACCTATTTGAAATAGTTAATTTTGCATAACTAGTGTCCGCCTGTGGCTTCGCTCGCGTTTTATCAGGATAAAAAGTAGCCTATAGCTAAATCAGTATCTATCTGTGTACCAAATTTGATCCAAATCGGTTCAGCCGTTTTGGGGTGATTGAGGAAAAAACATCCAAACATCGCTTCTAAGAATGATCACATAATGTCGGTGGAGGCTTCGACAAAAGTATGGATGGGCCTTTGGCAACGATAGTTTTGAAGCTCCTATAGTGAGTGAACGCACACACTATTCTTCAGCCAGTCTTTTTCTTATTATTTTAGGTATTTGTTACGGCATTGAGTGACACCTATGCTGAAAAATACCAATTTATTTATTACTGACGTTTTGTATGGGTAAGGCCCGTCCATACTTTTTATTTTGGTCGAAGGGTGGAGGCGGTCCAAGACCGTTTGTCGTGGCATTTTTTGGAAGAGACCTTTGTCCAGAAGTTGATTTCTATGATGATGATGATGTTGACGTGGAAATGAAATGAATAGTTCCAAACTACAAGCCATTTTACGGTCCAGTTTTAGTGCTTCCGTCCCTTGGATCTGTTTCAAAAGCGCTTACATTCCGGTTTCAAAACGATGACACACAATTTATTCGACCTCCGCCCTCCACCTCAAAACAACCATTCACGGTACTTTATTGCAGCCATAAAAGAATGTCTTCGAAAGGTTTACCTGCACCCTAAAAAATTTTACTACTTGAAACTTCAACGAGTCTATAAATCTAGTTTGGCGTGGTTCGGCGCCAAAACCTATTATCCTCCCGGTTTATTGCCAACTAAGGTGAAATAGTGTAGTAAACAGCAGTGAAACTACAGAACATCTATCAATCAATTTAGGTCATCTACAGCTCACTTCTCTTGTGAAAACCAACCATGCTTGATCCAAACGTGGGTTCTAATCCATGGCGGTCATGGACCATGAACATGCTTTCATATTGGACTATAAGGATACGACACGATATTGTAGACGATACCAGGAGCGAAACGACGCACCCCACACACACGACCGCAGCGTTTCGGGTGAATTCAGCAAATACAGTGCGTCACACTGACTTAGATACGGTATGTGGTGCGGCGTGCCTCCCTGCCCGTTATTCTCCTTCACCCCGCACCGTGATCGCTGATATTTTATTTTATTTTATATTATTTTTGAATTTTGAGAAATATCGTGACGATATCTTTGTCAGAGTGGAGGCGTTTTTGATCGCTGGCGCGGTTGTCACTGAGACTTCATACTGAGAACGAGATGACAGCGCCGAATACATTAAAGCTAATGCCAAACCAACGCGTTCAGCCCGCTGCCGCAGTGGAGTGCACGGTGGCGATCCTTTGTCTTACCATTGATCACCACCGTGCGCGCCACTGAGGACGCGGACTGGACGCGTTAGTTTGGCCTTAGCTTTAATAGGGCCGCCTGTCCACTGCACGCCCGTCACCTGAGCGAAATAATCCTTGGTGACGTCCCGGTGACGGCAGTGGCGGACAAACGAAATGTATGTGGCTTACCTTTCGCGTCGTATCGTTATCGTCCAATGTGAAAGCACATATTGAGTTTTCTGATTATTATCGATTATTGATTTTTATGATTGAGTGTGCTTAGTTACTACTTATACACAGTTGATTTATTTTAGAAAACAAACGTGTCTAATTGACATCCCAGTCTACATTACACAAAGGTTAACTGGAAGAAAATGCTAATTAGCATTAAGTTTCTTTCTATTTGATTTGTCGTGTGCAATAAAGTATTAAATAGTATGTACAATAGAACGCGATAGAACGTTCTATACGTGACACGTGTAGAACGTATGATGTACGTGATAAAATCCTAAATGAGGAGATCCGGTTAGGAACCAAGTTCACCGACATAGCTGTTATGCTTTATATAGCTCACAGAACTGATAATAATTGGAGAAGAAAAGATCCTCGAGTGGCTCCATATTCCCACGATTGTGCAACCCACGGAGAAAAGAGGCCAATTGAGGCTACCCTTTCGGGGAAAAAGTCATGTATCAATGTATGTATGTATGCGATAAAGCATTTTATATCTACCCACTTATCTATATCCTATTTAAAGTCAAAAGCCATCGACGGTTTTTTCATAATGTGTGATGGATACGGAAATGGTGGACTGTAGGTAGTGTAATTTATATATTAGCTCTACATTGACATCCGAATGATGCAAACAATAAGGAAATCCGTACAAAAACCAAGTACACCGACATAGCTCCCAGAATTTACAAGTTAAAGTGGCATCAATGGCAAGATTTGCAAAACTGACGCTGGAGAACAAAGATTCTCAAGTGGCGCTCAAGAACAGGAAGAGGCCTGTTAGGGACTGCTTATTAAACACGCATGCGAAGCCGAGGACAAAAATCTAGTTTATAATACGCTATCACAAAATGAATCAACAATAGATAGATATCCCATACATTACACCTTTATCTCGATCATAAATTCAACGTACTATTGTGCTGAACCGGTTTCCATCAACTACTAGTGATTATAATACCTTAACCCCGGTTTATTTCGACAATATCCGGTTAGATTTACCCGGAATGCTCGCCGCAACCCACACTCATCCTCTAGTTTAAAGTAAACACGGGTTGGTTTATAGTCGCATTCAGTGAGCAACTTCACCTTGCAACAACGAGATAAACCTCAAATAAGTCAAATGGGAAATACGTCGTCCTATACCTGTGTTAGTTAGAGATTTATTGTTCTAGATTGTATTCGCCGTGCAAGTGGATTTGTGGTGTGCTTTGGAATCTAAAACTATCCCACAGCAATACTATCACATTATTTCCACATCACATGTCATCAGCCTCCATCAATTCTTAGCAGTGTCGACAATAGGCAAGCGTACACGTATGGATATGCCCGTCGGATCTGCCTGACAGACGTCCCTGGCTGGCAAAACTACTGGTGAAAACAGACAAGGATTTGCCTGCCATCTGTCTGCCCGCTGCCCGTGGTCAAATTCACCAGGTCGGGCACGGGGCATGTAGATCCGAGCACCCAACTTTGCGTGTGTGCGGAGCGACGGATATGCCCGCAGATTTCACCTCAGTCAGTAAAACCACCACAGATTATTGCTAATTTTTGCTTTGAATTGACATTTTTACAGACAATCGTATATGCTGGAATCACGATTTGAACTGATGCCCGAACTCGTGTGTGTCGAAATCACGGATCCGGACCAGAGTCTCGCCTGACGGGCAAATCCGTGCGTGTATAAATAATAACCTACAGCGTAGCTCTTCACTATCATCTCTTAGCTTGTCTACGTAAATAATAATGTATATTTTCTGCCAAAAACAAACACCACTCTTAATACAGGTACTAACCCAGAAAGCTTAGCTTTGTATCTAGAATTACCTACAACGCAGCTCTTCGCTGATATCTCATAGCTTTTCTACGAAAATGTATTTATTATTCTGACAAAAACAATTACCTTTCGTGATACACGTACTAACCTAGAAAGCTTAGGTACGTGTGTTGCATGTTGGCCTTTCTGCCAAGGTCCGACGGTTATTACCAAATTAAACCCCGCGTTCACAGGCTAAGCTATAGATAAGGGCATGTCTACATGCGATGTTGTTAGGTCACTAAATCTTCGTTAAGCGTGAGACGACACATGGCGCGGACCCCTGTCGTGTGAACGCCAACTTATACCTACAACCTATACTAGTTATATTTGAACATTACGTATGGATAGGGATTGATAGAGCACTTACGAAGAGTTCAAAACATTTTATTTGTTAATTATTAATTTTTTATTGCTTTTTTTTCATAACACTCTTTTCTAAATTTAGTAATCGGTATCGTGAGCTGTTCACAATGAGCCCCAACACTGCCGCCTGGCCACGTGGCCACTACTATTAATCATCGAGGAGTTCCGTTGTCCATCATCAAATCAGTTCGTTGTTACCATAATATTGTATTGTCATCAGAACTTGACAGGTGTGCCTAATTTCAGTTCAACTGGATACCGGGAAGTGGTCGAAAATTCGATTCCAATATTTGATTACATTTTTTGTTAGTTAGTTTGTAAAAACGCGTTATAAATGAAAAAGATTTATTCCAATTAGAAAGAAGATAAAGTAGAAGAGAGCAACGTTTTAACAAGTAATAATAGAATTCAGAAACAGAAATTTTCATCTTATTTTTTTTAAGTACTTACTTCAATGAATTTATACGGCAGGCTACTTAATTAAAAAGTAAAACGAATGGATTTCTTTAACAATAAATTGATTACATTAGCCTCGAAAACACCCATTTATTTAAATAAGACGCGACTCAGAATTTTCAATTTTGGTACAATTTATTTGATTTAAAAACAAGTCTGTGCCTGAAGTCCTCGCAATTAATAAAATTACTTTTTTCGTTTGAAAAGCGAAATAAATTGGTGAAATTTTTCAGCGACCTTTAAAAAGGATAATAATTGTGTCCCACTGTCGCCAACTTTGTCTAGATTAATGGCCATATTTTATTACTGGGCGGAGGGCGCTGCCTGTTTA
This sequence comes from Operophtera brumata, assembly GCA_932527175.1. Lineage (NCBI taxonomy): Eukaryota > Metazoa > Arthropoda > Insecta > Lepidoptera > Geometridae > Operophtera > Operophtera brumata. Next base: position 28,747,154 of record OW052228.1, read on the forward strand.
CATTTATCTTTGACAAATGAAAGGGTTCTGTGTTTACTTCAAACATTTTTATGTAAATGTTTAAACAATGGCGTTTAATAATTAATATGCTTTTGTGGTTCTTGGAATAATTAAAATAACCACGATGATGATAATCTGATAATAGCCATGCTTTCAGACTGCATAGCATTCATGCATTTGACCCATTCAAGTTATCCGTTTATTCTTCATTTAAAAAAGGGATATTATAAGTTTGACGTGTGTGTATATTTTTATATCTGTCTATGGCATCGTAGCTCTAAATGGATGAACCGATTTTGATTTAGTTTTTTTGTTTGAAAGGTGACTTAATCGGGAGTGTGCTTAACTAAAACATGGCACCTTTAAAAAATCGGACAAGGAATAATTAAATCGATACACTGCCGGTTCAAACTCTAGTCCTTGAAATGTGTTCAAGAATAAAGCAGCAATAGACGGATAAAACTTGGCAGAGTTGTTTTTTTAATGCGCTTTGTTTATTGTTTGGTTCGTACACTTTTTAAGCGTTGACTCGAAGTTCATTTAATTTGAGGTCAGGGCGTATATTAATATGGCAGCCATTCTCAAGTTCGTCCATCGACGCCTGACTTGCCGGCCGTGGCAACAATGTAGGCACTAATTATACTAATTTATAGAGAATATAGGCACACGATGACAAATTAATTACTATAATATAATGACGCGGTGATTGATGCTTAATTGAATTGTAATTAAACAGAGCGTGGACCTTACGTAATGCAGATCTATACCAATATAATAAAATGTAGGTGTCTGTCTGTAATTTCAAAATAAATAGCAAAATTTTATTTAAAACTACTATTTATTCGCCGCCTAGTCTTAAATGGTCATTTTTAGAATTTTTTACTGTCTTTTTTTTTCTTGTTCCATACTTTCCGTTCGTTCACTCACATACTTTACAATCCTGTCCATTCAAAGGTTACCTGGATGATATCGCTTTTAGCTATAAAGCCGCCCATTGTACCACGGTGAACTAGTTTAAGATAATTTAAGTATGCTATGCCATTTTTTTTAAGGTGAATGCAAACTGTAATTGGCTTTTAAACAGGTCAACGGAATTCAATGAAAAGTTTAGGGATTAAAATTTTCTAGTATATTCCATTCCGTGCAAACGAATCACCAATAAACACACAGGGAATAATCCTAAGGAATAGTGTCAAGTTAGGAAGTTCCCTTGTTTTCGTTCACAATAAAATCCGCGACCGACTCACCTTCACACCGCTGGCACACTGGTGTGATAGTTAGGAAGAAAATTTCCTCAACATAACACTAACCTAACCTCAACACCGTACGCTTTTCTGTCACACTCAATCACTCAATGAATATTTGCCTGATTTCCTGCAACCTCCTGTTATGTTGATTATACAATGTGCCTCAAAAATAATTAAATGGAAACGAAAACGTCAAGCAATGGCCTAGACAAAGCGCAATTTCCTAAAATATCGCTATGGTAGAGAGAAGTTGGGATTTCTAGCCCCAGTTAGAACATCTTCGTGTTATTTTCCCCCACCGTTTGGAGCAAATAGTAAATGCCACAATAAGTGGAAAAAATCTCGGTCCCTACTTAACTCCCACAATAGGGTAAAACTTTTTCCTGGATTATTTTCTGCAGTATATTATTCGTCAAGTGTGAATGGACTTGGGTAAAAGCTATCCTTAATCTCTTTCTTATTCGTAAGTTTGAACAAATAATGGATAGAACGCTTTTCCTATTCTTCAGGAAATACATTTTGTAGGATTATGTGTGATTCTATTCTAAGCCACAGCCTAAAAATATGACTCCCGTGGATTTCGTAAAATTTGACAAAGGGATTAACCAGGGGATGGGCAGCAGCATCCACTGGAGTACTCAGCACCAATACTGCGGATCACCAATCCGCCTGCCAAGCGTGGTAATTATGGCAAAACCCCCCATTGTACACTTCCCTACACCCTACCCTTTGTTTCCTTTCCCTTGTTGCTCGTCCTGCAGAAGAGGTCAAGAGGTTGCTGCTGATGATGATGATGATGATGCTGATGATGTGTGATTCAAGATATCACCCCGTGATGCAGTATGAACATAAAGTTTCATCGTCAGCCTATAGAAGTCTACTGCATGACATAGGCCTTCGCCATAGAATGCCACGATGAACGGTCTTGAGCCGCCTTCATCCAACACCTTCTTGCGACCTCTATAATGTATTTGGTCCAATAATATTGTTTTTTGGTTTTACGATGAAACATAAAGTTTATTCAGTTTTAATAAAACAAGTATCAAATCCTGAATGCTCTTAGATGTTCGTGTCTGAGAAGTTTCTCGAGTAACCATGGACCGGAAGAAGTCCTTCCCAGCGGAGTAAGTGGGGCGATGACCTTGTGAAAGTTGCGGGAAGATGGTGGATACAGAAAACCGTTCCACATTTTGCTATATACGTTAAGGAGTTGAACCGCAACCCTATCCACACAAACTGATGTTTGTTCCCTATTTAGGTAAGACATCGATCGATTCGGTAATATCGTGTTAGACATTTTATTGACACAATGTACAAATAAATCCTGTGGTTTGTCAGTTTACCATTAAATTTTATAAAATCTAACAAGCATGGGTTAGATATCCGTACAAATCTGTAAGTTGGTGTGATTTGGACACCATATAATTTTGTAAGAAATTGCCAACCACGATCATACAAGTGTATTGATCGTGTATACAAAACTTTATGTAGTTTGATGAGTTATTATCCAAAATAGGAGTAAACTATGTTGAAAAAAAGAACAAAGTTTTTTTTTGTTTGGAACGTCACACATGTATAGAGGAAATGACATTCGACAAATAAAAAAAAAGATAAAACATAATAGATAATACAAAAGGCAAAAACTAAGTATATCTAACTTAACTACAAGTAATTATTCAAGTTAGTCAATATGTTTCTATAAGTGCCTATGTATATGTATGTATCGACACACGCCTTTTTCCCCGAAAGTGTAGGCAGAGCCTCAATCGACCTCTTTTCACTTTTGGATTTAATGTTTCGATAAGTGGAGACCTTTAAATGGCCCTATTTTTTTTATTAGATTTCACTTTATTTTTGTGTGCCGATGGTTTTCCTAAAATAAATAAACAAAATAAATAATAAAATAATATTGACTTATTGAATGTTCTTTCGAATGCTCCCCCACTTTGTACGGGCATGCGGCCATAAGGAAGGATCGACGTTTTCGTTCACATCACACAAATTATTCCGAGGGTAGGTAAAACTTTCCGCGGATAGACGGAATCTTGGCAGGTAAATTTGTAGCTATCCCAGACATTGGCTTCCTCGCCGATTTATATCGAACCCAAGTCACTTCGTAAGTAGGGTCCTATAAGCACCTTGCTCCTGGATATATTTGAATAATTTGCGGGAACAGTTTTCTAAGTGTTACTATTAAGAAGATGCATTGGAAATTTTGGTGGCAGGGATTTTCATTTTTCTCATTCATTACAAAACATATGAAGTGATATTTAGTGACCTGATTCTTCATATCAATTACTTTTTTTGTAGTAGCATTTCACGATTGGTTAAATATTACAGCCGAGAAAAAATTATCAAATACAAAAAAATACAAAACAGAGATTTTTCATTTTACAGGCAAACGGGGCCCATTTAAGCCTCTAAATTTTCTAGGTAGATTTATCCAAACAAGCACACTTGCATATTATAGTAGGTTTTTTAAATTAATCGTAGTTTTGCGGTTAATTCCTATACGATGAAACCCTATACGAAATCCTATACTTTCGTGCAAAAAGCACAGCTTTGTAAAAGCTAGCAAGTTTTTTTTAGATACTTCTAAACATGAATTTAAATTACTATGTTAAATATATTATAAATCTATAGGTGTGATTGTTTTTTCGTAAAGTGTACTACAGAATGCAAAAGTTATAGGTATAGTAGACTCGCTTCGCTCGCCCTAATTAAATATACGATAACTTCAATTGACAATCTCTTGACCGATTTTGGTAATATTCCAAGTTTTTGTAAAGAATTGAGTTTCGAATATTTTTGCCTACATACATACATACATAGACACACGCCTTTTTCCCTGAAGGGGTAGGCAGAGCCTCAATGGGCCGCTTTTGACAATTGGTTGCACCATGTTTCTGCCTAATATTATCAAAATTGGCCGATAAATGGCGCCATAGCAAACTTCCTTCTTTGTCAATTATTAGAAATTGACAAAACTAATTGTTTATCAAACTTTACTGGACAAAATTGGACAGATGAAATCAAACTTTACCAGTAGTTGCAAAGAATAGCTCGCTTCGCTTGCTCAGTCAATTATTTATTATACAACCTTACAGTTACTGTATGATGAAATTAATACTCGATAGCATTCTCTTTCAGCTAAACATTGGGTTATATAGGCTGGTGTAGGCTGGAAAAAGTATCAAATTGCAAAACAAATGCCTGGTTTCTATTCTCCATTAATTGCGATAGCAACAAATGTTTTTCTAGCTAACGAGGAGATGCATTAAGTCGTTAAGCTGGAGTCACATCGAGCACGCTCGCCGTCTTCGGACGCGACACCTATTGTAGCCCCGCCCTGGAGACACTTTGTCATACTGCCTTTTGTTACACAACTTAATGCCCCTAAATGTGCCCCGCCCGCGCGGAAATGGCGCGCGTCATTTGCCCCTTTTTGTTGGATTTCTTTAAAGAAAACAATACTTTGTTTTCATCCTCAGTAAATTAGATTTTGCTTTTAGATTCTTAATATTTTGTGATTACGTAAATAAAAACTTAGATGTTTAAGATCAATTCAACTTGCTCTCAAACCTTTTTTGCCTGTTGTTTTTACAAAATCTAGGTAATTATTCAATTTATTGAAAACACTAACTTTTCAGTACTTATGATAACTTTTCTATTAAACATAAATATTGCACGAGCGAGCTTTGCTGAGAGCTCATAAACAACTTAGGTAACTTTGGTTAACTAAGATATATTCAAATTTTAAAACCTATCTGTTGAAAGTTTTCATAAACGAAAAACCACCGTTCATATTAATTTATTCAATATATTAGTAGTCCAGGAACTTTAGACGAAAAATGGGTCAAACTTCGGAAAAATTCCAACCAAGCTGAAAATTTGTGTACACGTACCTTTTAGCTCCCCAAATAACCTCTGAAAAGTCTCACGAGTCAAGGGGTGTGCATAACTTTTGACAGCTAAAAATGTTAAAATTTCCTTTTTTCGGTTTTTTGCCAATATCTTCGTTCCTGTCAATCTTACCGCTATGAGGTATGCAAATATAAAAGAAAGAATGGAAAATATTCTACAAAAACGATGATATAAAGTTTTTTGATAACACTAATAGTTTTTTTCAAAATCGGGCATCGAAACTCCGATAAAATAATTCTATGGTTATTTTAGTAAATTTCATGATCAAAATATAGTTTTCTGTGCGTTATCTTCTAATTTTAACCTTTTTTTATATGAATTGTAGTGTGAAAATTGTTTATTTCAGTGGACAAAAAATATTATTTGTTTATTTAGATTATAGATTATTTATATAATTATATTTTATAAATCAAATAATATGTACAACTTATTATTTTCTTATTTCATACTTTAATATATAGAAAGCTTACATAAATGTTGAGGCAATTTTTTTTTTTCGTGTATAAAAAAAACTAGGAATAAATAACTACGAAAATTAGGTTTGTTAATGTAATTTATTATAGTTTATTATTTTTCAAGTGTAAAACACACTTTATGGACAACATTAAATTTAAAGGTAACCCAAAAATTCCATTCCAGCGGGACTCGAACCCGCAACCTTGCCTGTGATTGGCAATGCCTTCACCGGTTCGGCCATAGAACACTATGACGCTGAAGACGAAATTTGTGGGCACTATCAACTCGGCTATAGCGTTAATATAAGTCAGTTTTTACTTATTTTCTTACATTTTCTTCTTATCCATCATTATTTTTTTTACCATTGTACTGGTGGGAAACACCAGGATTCAGAATCATCAATAGTGGTTGTTTCTGGATCGTCGATGTCATTTGTTTTTTCGTGGTTATGGTCCTCGACTGGGGCAGGTATTAACCCGGCACTGATGTCAGAGGGGAAGCACAGCTGCTATTGGTACCGCCACACAGAACGTACCAGGCAATGGCGTAAACCTACAAAACTCAATCCGATGTTTCGCATTTTTTTCCGTGGAAATTACTAATTTGATCGATAAACTTTACATAACTTTTTTTGTAGAAAATTTTCCATTCTTTCTTTCATAAGCGTATACCTCATAGCGGTAAAATCGATAGGAACGAAGATATTGGCAAAAGAACAAAAAAAGGTAATATTTTTCACCATTTTTTAGCTGTCAAAAGTTATGTACACTCCTGGACTCGTGGGACTTTTCAGAGGTTATTTGAGGAGCTAAAAGGTACGTGTACACAAATTTTCAGACTGTTTGTAATTGTTCCGAAGTGAAATGCTAAAGTTCCTGGACTATAGAGCCATTTTTGAGCAGTTCTGTACAAACAAATATCTACATCGCTCGTATTAAAGAATAGTGGGATAGAATAAAAATTGATATATTGTCTTCAATTCTTGCTTTCCTATTTTATTCGAATCAATGAAAATTGGTAATTGTATTGGACAAGGGTAGCGGAAATCCATTACAAAATAGCGACTCACGCTTCCATTGAAGCAATGCGAAAGTAAAAGGTAATCCCAAGGTTTTCGTATTTATTCTTTGAACAACGAAAGTCGGCTTTCTAATCAAGTTTAATGCCTACATTTATTTTTGGGGTGCCATTTTATAAAATCAGGTTGCAAATTAGAAGTTCGTTTCAAGTATCTACTGGACGACGTACTCAAAGGAAAGGCTCAGCTCTCGATGGACCAACAATGTTTTTAATGGCCGCAGGAAGTCGGTGAATAAAGGCGGCTCAAGACCATCGTGGCTTTCTTTCGGGAAGGCCTATATTTTTTATATTTTTTTTATACTACTGGAATGACGGGACTAGCATACGGCCCACCTGACGTTAAGCTGTAACCTCGGTCTATGAACAGTGCATTACCTCATAGGTCACGTCAACCTAGGACGCGCCCTATATGGCATTGCACTGCGCCCGCCACCCTGAGACATAAAGGTGAAAGGTCTCATGTGCCTGTAATTTCACCGGCACCCTTACCCTTCAAACCGGAACACAGCAATGCGAGCACTACTGCTTTGCGGCAGATAGATAGATAGATAGATTAACACTTTAGTGTACACCAAAAAAAAACAAAAAAACACAATAATAAAAGGATTAACTAAATCAAATTATAGTACAATGGGCGGCCTTATCGCTGAAAGCAATTTCTTCCAGGCAACCTTTGGATGGACAGTAATGAGCGAAGTAATAACGAAAAATATGGTAGAAATAGGTATGGTGGTAGTACTTCCCCGGACGAACTCTTACACAAAAAAGCCCTAGTACTACTAAAATACTCTATGTCCAGCAAAGAACTCAGCTAGGCTGTTGATGACTTACTGATACTTAGTTTTGCTTATGATAATATTTAGAAAGTAAACAATTACTTACTAATTTATTCAGAAAGTTATATTATAATGTGGTTGCTTTTTCATACTAACAGTGGATTAATAGCGAAAACAATATCGAAATTTTAGTCCATACAAGTTATTTCGATTTTAATTTCGCTATTAATCTACTGTTTTTTTTCAACCATATATGATTTGCTGCTTATAAATATCAGTATAAAAGCCAACAAAAGTCATTTCAGTGTACAATTATACCTACTCTGTTTGCCCATATTTGGTAAAATACGTTAGTATGAAAAAGCAACCACCTTAAGCACTGACATTGTTCGAACTCAGAAGTGGCTCAAGTAGACAGGCTAACGCATTTTATTTAAAACTGCAAACGAAACTTTACCACTGTGATAATACTTATTCGGTAGCATTCATCAACCGTCTACTGTTACTTTAGTAAGTGGCAACACTAAAGAAAGACACACTACTCGTATCACAGAGATACATAAATCACAATGGAAATACTCGCAATTATGTCTTTCAACAGAACGACTCAGTTGGCGAAGTTAATTGTGTTGCAAGTAGCTAAACTCAAGTTAATGAGACAACTTGCAGTAAGTAAACTGCTGGCAAATACTTTGGGGAGGTTGCACTGGGAAGTTAAGTTAGTGCGAGAAGTTATATGTTGTATGTTTTGTACAGGTGTGGTAGTGACATCAGGGTTTGCCCACGGTGATTTATAAGTCTATCTCTGCAACTGTATTAGCATTTGCTGGCATTATTCTAGTTAGTCTGTGGAAAAGCTTTGTTTAGACTGCGTCAACCCCACGCAGAAATCTACATACCGAAAAAACGCCTCGCACTGCTCGAAAAAGCGCAGAAAATCCTCGGCTATGTTGTATTGTTTTTATTGATCTATTATTTTACCTAATATTATGCACCATTTTAATAAACAATCGAATCTAGTCAAAAATTAGAGTTAACTTCGGTTTCTTTTTATATCTAGAAAATATTGTGCTCGGAATTATAATGTAGTATCTATGCATTATGTATAATTTGAATATTGTTCTTGATTTAGTAAGTTAAAAGCAAATCTAAAATTGGTAATTTTGCGTTATACCCCACCTTAATACAGAGTCTATAACTATGTAATCCAGGCATTGACATATATCATATGGGTAGGAATGGACACCGGTTCTAATGCAAAATTTATGAAAAAAGTTACCTGAGCTCGCCTACATACATGTTAATTTATGTCTTACGCCATTACAACACAGCCTAATTTTGCTTTCATCAATTTATCAGGCTCGTGTTTTATGTCAGACGGTCAAATGGAGACAGACGGACGATTGTTTCTTTTTTTGCGTTTTGTTTTTTCTTTTGGATCAGAAACTTTTGAGTTATAGATAGGGACCTAATGGGTAGGGACTGCTAATGTCTATGGTGAAGCAATGTTACTACTCAATACACACTCAATACATTTATTGCTTTCACGAGAGAGGCAGACCGAGGTTCTCGGGCCCATTTCACATGGGACGACCTCTGTGGTGCTGCAGGCGAGTTCGATTCCCGCCTCGGAACAAATATTTGTGCGATCTGCAGATATTTTTTCAAAATGTTCTGGATATTTTCTATGTATAAGTAGTAAAAAATATCTATCTATTTAATGTATTGTATTAAGTATATTAGTTATTTAGTACCCATAACACAAGCTCTGCTTAGCTTGGGGCTAGATAATATTGTGTGAACTGTCCAGCATTATTTATTTATTTATTTATTTCGAGGACAGGCCACAATCGCATTGGTTTTCGGTACCGAGGTGTAAATACTAATGTAGTAATTTAAATATGGTAATGGTAAGTAGGTATGCAGGTAATTTTACCAACCATTATCATTCATCTCGTAGATTTTGTAGATTAAAATGGTAAGTATTTATTTGTTTAGGGCAGTTTGTTAGTAGGTATCATTGATGTCAGCTACTACGTTAATGAATTTAGTGGTAATAGAGTTGCTCGGAAGGACAACGTCTTTAGTGCTACTCGCTACAGCAAGTCGGTTGAGCATTTACCAAAAAAACAAAAATAGACCCTAATCTGGAGGATCTCCTTTCAGTTTTTTTTCAATTTTGATATAAATAAAAAAACTTTCTTAATAAGTAATTAGGGTCAAATCGTTTTTATCGTCACATATCAATAGGTACGTAGCGATGTAAATTTAAGGTTTTAGAAAATAAGAGATGACATGACCCCAAAGGACACAACAGACACGCACATTTAGCACATTAAAGCAAAAAAGACGTTCCTACTTTGTTTGACAGTGTAGTAGTAGTAGAGCTTTATTTGTGAAAGAGTTCGTGCGGGGAAGTACTACCACCATACCTATTTCTGCCGCAAAGCAGTAGTGCTCGCATTGCTGTGTTCCGGTTTGAAGGGTTAGGGTGCCGGTGAAATTACAGGCACATGAGACTTTTCATCTTTATGTCTCAAGGTAGCGGGCGCAGTGCCATGCCACATAGGGTGCGTCCTAGGTGGACGTGACCTATGAGGTAATGCACTGTTCATAGGTAGAGGTTACCGCTTAGCATCAGGTGGGCCATCTGCTCGTTCCGTCATTCAAGTAGCGATAAATAAAAATAAATATAAAAAGTGTCATACATTTGTAGAAGATTATAGAAAAGATACAAAAAACAAACGGTTTAGCTAGAAGGTAGGCATCCATATATATTGTGTGGAGTCAAATAGGTCGCTAAGGCTGGACCAGAACTGGGAACGGTTAGGCGCTGGTTTTCAATCAGAAATAAAAATTGGTAATTAGTAGGTATTAGTAGATAGGTATTAGGTAAATTTTGTCCGCAAAAACTATTCATAATTAATCATCACATTACACATCACGAACATAACAGCACTGCTACGGCACTGTTAATGCTAGTCCTGGATCAGACTTTATGGCACGAGAACTACCGAAATGATCCATTTATTATGCCCATTAACAACCCTATCTCAGTGAGTATGGAAATGACGCGGATTTCAGTGGACGTATTTATGAACTCGTATGATAGGGCTGCTACGCTTTGTGCCCAAAGTGGTAAAGGTACAAAGGTACATTGAAGCTTGCTCATGCTAGCTTTCAGAACCTTGAAACAGATAATTGTTACACATTGCGCGTTCACCACCGCAGGCCAAACGCGGTCTAAGCGCACAGTGGTAATGAAATCCAAACAAGAAGGCATCTAGCGATGATTTAATAGAACCGCCTCAAGGCGAGGCCGGCACGTCATTAGGCATGAGTTAATGAGTCTCATACACCCCCAGCCACATAATAAATGATAATTACTACGCCTCAGCCTTGGACAATGTACAATCGTGCTGTCGCCATAATGACGTCACACTCGAGTAGACGTCTGAAAAGTCGTGGTTTCGCAGTGAACAAATATACTAGACCGATGATCTGAAAATAAAGAATCTCGTTGGTGAAACGGGAGAGTTGAAAAATAATATGAAGGATTTAGTTTTTACCCAACTACGGCAAAGCTAAAAGAAAGGGTTATGTTGTTAGCAGTATATTTATAGATAGATAGATAGAAAATTAATTATTGCGCAAGACAAAAAAGCAGTACAAAGGCGAACTGAATGCTAATTAGCCTTTTCTTCCAGCTTACCTTTGTGTAATGTAGAGTGGGTGGTAGTGCTATTGTGAATCATAACTATCGTTATAGGCTATTGTAATCATTATGTATGTCTGTATGTACGCTTGTATGTATGTACGTATGTTCCCCCGTAGCGCCTGAACTACTCATCCGATGCCGAGGTGTTCAAATAAATTGTTCATAGGCTACATTTTTAAACCCCAACGCAAAAACGACGGGGTGTTATAAGTTTGACTTGTCTGTGTGTGTGTTTGTGTGTGTAGGTGTGTGTGTGTGTGTATGTGTGTGTCTGTAAGTGGCATCGTAGCTCCTGAACGGTTGAACCGATTTAGTTTTTTTTGTTTTTGTTTGATTTTGAGTCTGTCGGGAGTGTTCTTAGCTATGTTTGATCAAAATCGGTTCAGCTGTTTCATTGCGTTTTTTATACTTTTTTATAAAATTAATTACTTACTTTATTTTTTTATTCAAAGACTTTCTAATAACTTTGAGGTTATTGTATTATTTCTACGAATAAAACAAAAATTACGGATGTTACAGCCAAAAAAGGGTCTCTGTTTTTAGGTCAAATGAAAGAGGAGAAAATTCTGAGTTCATTGACATTTTCAGGTACAGTTTGTATAGTAACTACTACTCTACGCAGACTAAACCGCGGCCATACTACTAGTCAAAGATGAATTAAAAAAAAAAACTATATACATACAGAGACACATGCCTCTTTCCCCGAAGGGGTAGGCAGAGCCTCAATGGGTCTCTTTTCACAGTGGGTTGCACCATCGTGGAATATAGACATGAGTGGTGAGCTCATCGCCGTCACTGCTTCCCACGACTGACTCAGCTAACGCTTTCTTCCAGTGATAACACATTCTATAATAAGCTAGCAACCAGGACAAATCTTATACCAACGAATCTTATCAACAAGTCCGGGTAATCCCTTAGTCGGCTTTTACGACATCTACGGGAGGAGACGGAGGGGTATATTCTTAGGCCGGACACACCACGGCCTCTAATTAGTCTAGTCTAGTTAGTTCTCTAATTTTTCTAATTAGTAAAAAATACTAATTAGAATCTTATAGATATCTGATGTGAAGAAAAATAAACAAAAAAAAACATTTCCAAATCGGTATAGGCGTCTTCGAGTAATCGGGGAACGTAAAAAAAGATTCCGGCTAATTGAGAAATTTCTCCTTTTTAAAAAGTATGATCACGAACGATCTTGAAATGCAACTTTAGCTTAAAATAAAGTAAATAATTCAATATATCTTCACAAGATACGTCGATATATATAATCAATCACGTAAAACAATTCAGGAGAGAGATTAAAAACAAATTTTATGAATACTTTATTTGATGGGTTTTTCAAACGTGTGTGCTATCAAAGGCTTTAAAAGGTCGCCATGGGTAAATGAAACGGAATAATTTTTTAAGCGTGAAAAATTGCTTTGCTTACTTCTGAACAAAGTAAAATTGCTAGGATTATACTGTTAGAAAAAAGTAATTTATATTGTAAAAAATAAAAAAATCCTCAACTCAATGAAACGGCTGAACCGATTTTGATCAAACATAGCTAAGAACACTCCCAACAAATTCACCATTCAAACAAAAAAAAAACGAAATCAGTTCATCCGTTCGGGAGCTACGATGCCACAGAAAGACACACACACACACACACACACGCACACACACACAGAGACACGTCAAACTTATAACACCCCGTCGTTTTTGCGTCGAGGGTTAAAAATAAACAAGTTTTAGACGCTACTAAAAACCAGTCACGTGCGTGCTGGTCTCGCGGGTCCACATCATATGTGAAAATGTCAACTGTCTAACTATCACGGTGGCACGTATGACGGTGGTATGTGGTGACAGACGGACAGACGGACAGCGGAGTCTTAGTAATAGGTTTTACCTTTTGGGTACGGAACCCTAAAAAAACTTCTTTTTTTTTTCCCCTATTTGACCCCCAACATCAGAATTCCTTTATTTACGCTATACGTCCGTTTTTGGGTTACCTAACTTGATAATGTACCAAATTTCAACTTTTTTTAATTTGAAGTATGTGAAAAGACTGAGACAGACTCGAGAGTGATCCTCTAATGGTTCTGTAGGTACCTTTTGAAGTACTGAACCCTAATAAATACCTGATGACGGACTGAGTTCGATATAACATATCTTGTCGAGTTCGAGTCGACTAGATTGTAATCTGTAGATAAGTTTACCAATTTAACTACCAAATACTCGGAAATTAGTCCAATACCTGCAGCGACGAAGTTTTCGAGATAAATATTTTGAAATCAAGCAGCTATAGCCTTATTCGCTAACTTTTCTGAATAGATTTCGACTGCGATGAACTAGTCTGTGTAAGAGTACCTACTGATGAAACTTAGTAAAAGTTTTAGGATCCCATTTCGAACGAGAGATTGTTTTTGACAAACAAAAATTTGTTTTGATGTATACAATATAGGAAAGCGAGAAGTAAGATGGTAACATCTTACTTCCTATTCTATTTCCACACCTTCTATCTGTGGGAGTGATTTCGTGAATAGGGACGGAAGAGTGTAACAGAAAGCGCGCATTTTTCCGAGGTTGGTCCTCCTACATCAGGCGAGGCGCCCTTAGAGCATTGCAGCCTCCGTCCGTGTTGCTCGATGGAGGCGCCCTACGTCACATTGCGTCCTTATACATAAAGTTTCCAATGCCTTCCAAGCCAAGCAACTACACGGATTTAGAACGGTAGGGCCAAACCGAACTCTTTTCTGTTTATTTTCGTCCCGGTCTTGGTCTTTGGACTCTTTCCCTGGCGGATTCTTTGAGAACCTCAATTTCCATACAAAAGTCCTAATATAGTATTTACCACTCACCCATGTAGTTGCTTGTTATATTTCTAGACTAGACCCTATGTAGCTTTACCGGCACCTTTAACTGGAACACAGCAATGTGAACATTTAGTAGTAATAGAGCTTTTTTGTAAAAGAGTTCCTCCGGTGAAGTACTACATCCATACCTATTTGGCCGCAAAACAGTAGTTCTACTTGTACTAATACTTATTCTGTGGTAGTGCTCGCATTGCTGTGTTCCGGTTTGAAGGGTATGGATGCCGGTGTAATTACAGGCACATGAGATCTTTATGTATCAGGGTGGCGGGCGCAGTGCAATGAATGTATGAATGTATGAATGTATGAATGTATGAATGTATGAATGTATGAATGTATGAATGTATGAATGTATGAATGTATGAATGTATGAATGTATGAATGTATGAATGTATGAATGTATGAATGTATGAATGTATGAATGTATGAATGTATGAATGTATGAATGTATGAATGTATGAATGTATGAATGTATGAATGTATGAATGTATGAATGTATGAATGTATGAATGTATGAATGTATGAATGTATGAATGTATGAATGTATGAATGTATGAATGTATGAATGTATGAATGTATGAATGTATGAATGTATGAATGTATGAATGTATGAATGTATGAATGTATGAATGTATGAAAATATGAATGTATGAATGTATGAATGTATGAATGTATGAATGCATGTATGCATGAATGCATGAATGCATGAATGCATGAATGCATGAATGCATGAATGCATGAATGCATGAATGCATGAATGCATGAATGCATGAATGCATGAATGCATGAATGAATGAATGAATGAATTATTTGCTTAGAATGTTCCCAGTACATAAAAAAACTACGGCAGAATTACAGGCACATGAGACTTTTCATCTATGTCTCAGGGTGGCGGGCGCAGTGCAATGCCACATAGGGTGCGTCGTAGGTGGACGTGACCTATGAGGTAATGCACTGTTCATAGGCAGAGGTTACCGCTTAACATCAGGTGGGCCTCTTGCTTGTTCCGTCATCCAAGTAGTATAAAAAACCAAAAAAAAAAAAAAGATTGTGGGAAGTATTTCATTTCACCACGAACTCTTTCACAAGGTACTCCTACACTACTAAACATTACTGCAGAAGTAAGTATTCGAGCAGTCTTGTTAATTACACGATACAAAACAAATAGTACAGAGTCCTCGGGTCAAAATGAAACAAAGGGTGCAATGTTGCAGTCATATTGGACTCTGATGTTCTTATATTAAATTCCAGACAACATTGTTCCCCTGATGAAGGCTTTGTTAGCGTAACTGCATCATCCTTTTGTTAAAGATGTTAACAAAATTCACTTAAATTGCTTCATTCTACTCGCATTAACTTACTAATATAAAGCAAAATTGCCAATTGAATTAAATCGACTACATAATTGTAACTAAAAATATGCATGGAGTAGGTCAGCCAAAGAATAAACCCCTCCGTCTCCTCCCGCGGATGTTGTAAAAGCCGACTAAGAGCACACCAGGGATAGGCAGAAGCATCCACATGCACTCAACACAAATAACTGCGATCACCAATCCGCCTGCCAAGTGACATGACTCCACTTATCTTTGTTTCGTCGGCATTTTTTTATTCGTGGTGTATTTCGCCAGAAAGGAAGTTTGCTGCAGCTCCGTTTATCGACCGATTTTGATAATATTTGGTAGAAATATTTGGTACTCAATTCTTAAATACTTTGAATATGAGCAAAATCTGTCAAGAGGTTGTAAAGATATAGTTTATGGATCGACATGATGCATTCAATAATTAAATCCAAGCTGCTGTGGTGTGTCTGGCCTAAGAATAGACCCCTCCGTCTCCTCCCGTGGATGTTGTAAAAGCCGACTAAGGGATTACCCGGACTTGTTGATAAGATTCGTTGGTATAAGATTTGTCCTGGCTGCTAGCTTCTTATGGAATGTGTTATTACTGGAAGAACGCGGTAGCGAGTCAGTCGTGGGAGGCAATAGTAAAGTAAAGTAAAGTAACGACTCGTCTAACGCTTTCTTCCAGTATTCCATAATAAGCTAGCAGCCAGGACAAATCTTATACCAACGAATCTTATCAACAAGTTCGGGTAATCCCTTAGTCGGGTTTTACGACATCCACGGGAGGAGACGGAGGGGTCTATTCATAGGCCGGACACACCACGGCCTCTAATTAATCTAGTCTAGTTAGTTCTCTAATTTTTAAACACAATTGTTGCAAACAAGTTTGTGCTTGCGAGGTCTACAGTTACTGTTCACTGAAATACTGGTTAAGTTCTTGAACAAAGCCGTATAGTAGGCTCAAGTAAGAACGTAGTTCTTGATAACATCCACTGTAGCCTCACATAAGAATAAACTTATTCCTTCTTTTACCTCTAACTCGCCTCAAAGGCTCGGACGCCACTAAACTTTCAAATCAGCAGACTGTAAAAAACTTTCGTTCGAACGTGAATATTTAACAGATTCAAGTTTTACTACAGTCACAGAGTAAATGATAGTATTAATGACATTATTTTCACTCCGGTGACAATAAACGACACTAATGTTTTAATTTATGGCAAGCATGTAAATGATATTCCACCTAAAGTCAGCCAGTGAAGTTCAATTCCATTCGTCAACATAATGGGGCCTGAATTAACTAGCTGACCTGTAGTTAAGGCGCTGGCAGCCAATGTTGGTGCAACAGCCGGGCCGTGTCAGGTTTCCACACACCAAAGGATCTTGGCGCCAATGCGCCTAGTGCATTACACGTTGGCCGTGTGCGTCCAATCCTGCTCTGTTTTTAACTTAACAAAAGTTTGGTGAGACACTGGCACAATAAAAGTGCCAACGTGTAAACGGTATCACCAATTGGCTAAATATTGGCCTATAGTGTATTCTGTGTTATAAGGCGACTGCAGATAAATAAATTTTTCTTCATTCGAATCGCTCACTTTAAATTGAATCTAAAACCAACGCGACAAAGCTCATTTAATGTTGAAAGACGGTTCGGAGACAGGCCTCCTACTATGCCAGTCTTGGTAGCGATTAGCAGGCGACAAGCAAACTCGGTTAGGAAGAAAGTTCCCAGGAGTGTTGATTTGATTAAATAAAGATGAAGGAATTGCGAAGTCTTGATTATGTACTTGCTATGCGGCGCTGCAGTCGTTGGTCGGTCGGTCAAAGATGACTATTGAGAAATGGGACAGCTTTGGAACAACGCTATTTCATTAAAATAAAGAAAGAAAGACAGAAAAAAAGTTTAACCAACAAAAAAAACAAACAAGATAACTAAATAAAAATTAAAACAAAAACAATTACACAGAAACAAAAAATATATGACAATTTGTGTGTGTGCCTGACGTAAGCCACCTCGGCGTTGCCACGTTGGCAACGCAGCCTGATCTTCCGTTGAGGCACAGAATAAATAATAGTACGTTGAGTCCCAATAGATAATAGAGTAAATAATACTTCTAGCTTTTATTAACCCCCAACGCAAAAACAACGGGGTGTTATAAGTTTGACGTGTCTGTGTGTGTGTATATGTATGTGTGTGTGTGTGTATGTGGCATCGTAGCTCCCGAACGGATGAACCGTTTTTTTTTGAAAGGTGAATTAATCGGGAGTTTTCTTAGCTATGTTTGATCAAAATCCGTTCAGCCGTTTCATAGCGTTGATGTTTTTTTTAATTTTTAGTGAATTAATTACTTGTTGTAGCTTTATTAGGACAAAATCCAGGCTAGTATATGACGAGAATCTATCAGAAGGTCAATTATCTTATGTATTTTATAACCACACTGATAGCTGACCCAATTGACACTGATTTATTATGAATTGACTGAAATTTGGTATTCAGCTGCCTCATAATAACAATTAGTCTACTTTCGATTCTTGCAACCATAGAATAGAGTAGGGTAGTGCTTTAGACAGTGTGTCCCACTGCCATGCTACACGGAGGACAAGTACTTTCAATATGACGTACTTTTATAAGTAGTATGAAATACTTGACGACCTCTGTGGCGCGGCGGGCAAAGCTTAGCCTGCGACGCAAGAGGTTGCGGGTTCGATTCCTGCCTCGGAACAAATATTTGTTCAGGGTGTTCTGAGTTATTCCTTTCTATAATAAAAATATCTATCCATGTAATATATTGTATTAAGTTTATCAGTTATCTAGTACCCATCACACAAGCTCTGCTTATGGCTAGGTAATTTTGTGTGATCAGTTCAGCGTCACTTATTCAAAATCACATTTCTGAGTTGTATTTTCAGTTGACTAAAATATTATTTGTGATATTTATGAGATGGATACCTACTTGCTAGATCGAGTATGATCCATACTATATTTTGCTGTTACTTCCATTGAACTGTTCGTATTGTAAGTTGAGTGCATGTTACTTAAACTAAGTGCTTGCTTGAACTTAACTGTAATGTGAACTACATTATGTAGTTGTAATACACTTGCCTCGCTTTCAAACGTTCAACTACCTAGATGAATCAACTCGTGTGTTTCAAATCGCAACTCAGCACTCAGGGACTGTTTACTACTATTGAAGGTTTCTAATTACTTACGGTACAGCTACTAGAGTTAGACATAATATAATGATGTTATCACCATAGATTTAGTATATGTACTAGATCTACAATAAGAGATCGAAGATGGAACCAAAAAAAATATGTGCACGTGTTGGTGAAAGTCTATGTCCGAGTTAAAAATAGTGTTGTCCTCGACCAACACTTTTACATTGTCGATAGAATTCATCATCCGTCCGTGATGTGTATGGTAGATAAATACATCTTAATGCAGATTAAGTCTTTCATGAATAATACAGTTTGGCAGATTTGACGTCATAAAGAGAATAAGGTTCTTATTCCAATTTTGAATACAGTTAATAAACAACCCTTTATTATTTATTGACCCCTAAATATTACAGTTTTATTTATAGGTGGGATCTTAGAGTTTCCCTTTTAAATTTAAACTTAAAATGTTTGCTGCATATACCTAGTGGAGTTCTTATTTGAGTCTATCCCACTCTTCTTATAACCGATAGCCATTTTTCTCGTAGCAAAGGATTACTTGGAAATCTGAAAGCACAAAAACATTTTATATCAGCCGTGCTACGCCCATATAATTTTTCACTCTGTTACTTGATCTATAGACAATTTGCTACCTCAAAGTTTATTATTTTTCAAGTGTAAACCACGCTTTATGAAAACACATAAAATAAAACAAAAAAAACACATAAAATTTAAACATATTTTTTTTTTTTTTTTTTTACTTTAAATTTAAATGTTACCCAAAAATTCCGTTCTAGTGAGACTCGAACCCGCACCCTCGCCTGTCATCGGCGATGCCTTAAACAATTTAGCCATAGATCGAGCTATGACGCTGGAGACGAAATTTGTGGGCACTATCAACTCGGCTATAGCGCCAAGTTTATAGTGCTGTATCTACAGGTGTTTCAGTGGAAACCTTTTGTCCAATGTTCGAAAGTAAAGGCATCGCTGATCACAGGCGAGGGTGCAGGTTCGAGTCCCGCTGGAACGGAATTTTTGGGGTATATTTAAATTTAATTTGTTACCTACACGGAAAAAAAAGATGTCTTATATTAAGACAATATCGACTTGGTTAAGACAAATGTAGTTTCATATATGGCGGAAACTATATTTACTTGAAGTTAGACAAATATTGTCTCAATTATATTGTTTTCGTTTAAGACAATTATTATTGAAACAAGTAATCTGAAGTTTCGTTTGGAGAATGTACGTTTTTCTTGAAACAATAAATTTTGAAGTTTTGTGTGGAGAATATACGTTATCTTGTTTATCGAATAACCGGATATTTTAACCGGTCCGGATATTTTTTTTTTCTCTTTTTTTTCTTTTGTTTCTTAGATAAAACGTCTACTATTCTTATCTGAAGTGATTTTTGTGTTGAGACAAGACTCGATTGTTTCCCAATAAAACAATATATTCTTAGATGAAGCCTCTACTAATCTTATCTAAAGATTTATTTGTATAGAGACAAGACTCGTATGTTTCCCAATAAAACAATATATTCTTAGATGAAACCTCTACTACTCTTAACTGAAGAGATATATGTGTTGAGACAAGACTCGTATGTTTCCCAATAAAACAATATATTCTTAGGTGAAGCCTCTACTACTCCTAGCTAACGATAAATTTGTGTTGACACAAGACTCATGTGTTTCATAATAAAACAATATATTCTTAGATGAAACGTCCACTATTCTTATCTAAAGTGATATTTGTGTTGTGACAAGACTTGCGTGTTTCCTAATAAAACAATATATGCTTAAGTTAAGCCTCTACTATTCTTAGCTGAAGAGAGATTTGTGTTGAGATAAGAGTCTTATGTTTCCTACTAAAACAATATACTCTTAGGTAAAGCCTCTACTACTCTTACCTGAAAACAATATATTCTTAGATGAAGCCTCCAATACTCGTAGCTGAAGATAAATTTGTGTTGAGACAAGACTCGTGCGTTTCATAATAAAACTATATATGCTTATGTGAAGCTTTCACTATTCTTAGCTGAAGAGAGATTTGTGTTGAGATAAGACTCTTATGTTTCCTACTAAAACAATATGCTCTTAGGTGAAGCTTCTACTACTCTTATCTGAAGAGATTTTTGTATTGAGACAAGACTTGTGTGTTTCCTAATAAAACTGCATATCCTCAGGTGAAGCCTTCACTATTCTTAGCTGAAGAGAGATTTGTGTTGAGATAAGACTCTTATGTTTCCTACTAAAACAATATGCTCTTAAGTGAAACCTCTACTACTCTTTTCTTAAGAGATTTTTGTGTTAAGACAAGACTTGTGTGTTTCCTGATAAAACAATATATGATTAAGTGAAGCCTTCACTATTCTTAGCTGAAGAGAGATTTGTTTTGAGATAAGACTCTTATGTTTCCTACTAAAACAGTATACTCTTAGGTGAAGCCTTCACTACTGTTAGCTGAAGAGAGATTTGTGTTGAGACAAGACTTGTGTGTTTCCTAATAAAACTACATATCCTTAGGTGAAGCCTTCACTATTCTTAGCTGAAGAGAGATTTGTATTGAGATAAGACTCTTATGTTTCCTACTAAAACAGTATACTCTTAGGTGAAGCCTTCACTACTGTTAGCTGAAGAGAGATTTGTGTTGAGACAAGACTTGTGTATTTCCTAATAAAACTACATATCCTTAGGTGAAGCCTTCACTATTCTTAGCTGAAGAGAGATTTGTGTTGAGATAAGACTCTTATGTTTCCTTTTAAAACAATATACTCTTAGCTGAAGATAGATTTGTGTTGAGACAAGACTTGTGTGTTTCCTGATAAAACAATATATGCTTTGGTGAAGCCTCCAGATTAGGGCGTGCAAACCCGGTTTCCGGTTTTGCTGAAAACCGGAAAACCGGACCAAAACTTAGCATTTTTCAAAACCGGCGTTGAGAGACAAAACCGAAGTTAACTCCGGTTTTCCCGTTAGTGAATTAAATTTTGATTTAAATCCACTTTTTTCGAATACACTCAAGAAATGTGTGCTGATACGACATTAAAATTCATGATCAAGAAACTTGATGAACAAAACAGTGTTGTGAGCTCAAAACTAGCGATGAACTTGCGAAGTCGAATCAAGAAAAGGCGTCTCCTGTTAGCAGGTGTCTTGCACTATTTACACGATTGGGAAGACTTCTCCACCCAAGATGACGATGATACTTTTCCCAAACCCAATGGTGATGAAATTTCTGACACTATTACGAACTTGTTGCAGCAGCTAAAATATAAGCCCAAGGACTCTGATCCATCCATCTCCGTAGTAGTCTCCGAGCGGTCGGTGCCATCGTCACCATCTAACGCTGAAGTTGTTGCTGAGGAGGAGCTAACTCTTCAAGAGCAGCTTGATAAGGCATTAAATAAATGCAAGACAACCCGCAAGAATCGGTCTGATTTCGACCTTACAGGGTTTGTAAAGATAGAGCAAGCCATGTATGAAAGCGGAGGGCAGCGCGGTGTGCATCTCACAGAAGCCTACAACTATTTGATGTGTGTACTACCAACAAGTGTTGAGAGTGAGAGGGCATTTTCGAGTGCTGGGTACTTCTGTAACAAAATAAGAAGTACCCTGTCTGATAAAATGTTAGATGTACTACTATTCTTAAGAACTCATTATCAAGAACAGAGGTCTCTTGGAAAAAATTGATTATTTTTATTTAAATATGTATACTGTACACGGTTGATTTGATCTCGTTATATAGCCAAATATGAATCCTTTAATAATGTTGTTAATAGGTTCGTAATTATTAAGTCAAGTTTCAAGAAATATTATTAAGATGATGATTGTATTTTGCGTGTTAAAAATTTGTGGTTGTGTTTAGTATTTAAAGATGATAACTGTATTTGTATGTTTATTATTGTTATCTGTATTTGTTTGTGTTATTCTTGATTCTTACTTGTTGTTGATTTGATCTCAGTTAGCTAAATTAAAGTTTATATTATTTTAAGTTCATGTTAACTAAATAATTAATGTGGTCTACTTACTTAGTAGGCATAAATGGTTGATTAAAAACAGGTATACCATAAAATTTGTTTTATTTGTAGGTTTTGTGGGTATCGACCAATATTGTTTTCTTCTTTAAAATCGACTATTAAGAAAAAATTAAAAATGTTGCCAAAACCGGGGCTAACACCGATTTCCGGTTTTAGGCCCTCAAAACCGAAATTCAAAACCGGTTTTAAAAATCTTCCGGTTTTGCACGCCCTACTCCAGATCTTAGCTGAAGAGATATTTGTGTTCAGATAAGACTCGTATATTTCCTACTTAAACAATATACTCTTAGGTAAAGCCTCCGATATTCTTAGCTGAAGCTATATTTGTGTTCAGATAAGACTCGTATGTTTCCTACTTAAAACAATATACTCTTAGGTAAAGCCTCTGCTATTCTTAGCTGAAGCGATATTTGTGTTCAGATAAGACTAGTATTTTTCCTACTAAAACAATATACTCTTAGGCGAAGCCTCCACTATTCTTAGTGGAGGCTTTACCTATGAATATATTAGTAGGAAATATAACGAGTTTTTTCTCTACACAAAGATCTCTTCAGCTTACAATAGTGGAGGCTTTACCTAAGAACATATCATTTTAGTAGGAACCATACTAGTATTGCCTAACTTAAAAATGCTAGAGATACACCTTTAGCTAAGAACAGTGGAGGCTTCACCTGTGAATGTATAAGTAGGAAAGATAACGAGTGTTTTCTCAACGCAAAGATCTCTCCAGCTTAGAATAGTGGAGGTTTCACCTAAAAACATATCATTTTAGTAGGAAACAAACTAGTAATGTCTAAACAAAAAATACTAGAGAAACACATTTGCTTATGTGATAATTTTCGTGTCTCTCATACTAATACAATACAAAAATTAATTATTATTTAATCTTGTGTAATAATATTATAATCTTGTTCTTATTGCTTTAGTACGAAAGACACGAAAATTGTTACTGAACAATAAAAATCACAATACGCTAGCTAAGAATAGTACACACAGGCCTATACCAGATTAAAATTAGCATGAACGTATACAGGCACAAATCTTGTCTCAAATATTTGAGGTAAACACATAAATTAAATAAAATAATTTTCTTGATATTATGGTTTCGTTTATTGGTCTATATTTATAACAAGACTGTTCGAAATTAAGATGAAGTCTGAAGACACACATCTGGTGATCACATCACATCACGAGTAAGTACTAAGGTAAATAAAAGTTACACAATTTCTTAAACCTGACTTGGAAAACATTGGCATCTTACACAATTTCTTAAACCTGACATGGAAAACATTGGAATCTCTAAAGGGGTTCGAACCATCTTATAATGGAGGGTGGCATCGCCGAATATACAGGGTGTAACATAATATACCTATAAGTTATTCGCCATGGAAAAAAAAACTACAAAATAAGACAGAAGGTTCCTCAGAACAAAACCTAACTACAAAAGAAAAGGTTGCTACCCTTAAGGGGCCAAAAATTTGCCCCACCCTGTATATATACACACGTGTGTGTGTGTACATGGATAGAGGATCCATACACAAACTAAAAATATCCTATAATATAGTGCGCTAAAGTGTCACGTTCCTGAGTTATTTTGAGTTTAAAGTTTCGAACCCCTTTGGACATTAAATATACAAATATTAGTCATAAAAACAAGTGACCTTGATAGGTCTACAATCAAAAACATGGGTACAAACGTTTCAACATTATATAAATTAAAACATTTATTTTAAACGTATTTATTTTTAACATTTTACACGTGTAAGCGAATACACCAAAACTAACAAAACTTCGAAATTAACATTGTCTGAAGACAAAGGGTGAACACACCATATCAGGAGTAAATACTAAGGTAAATAAAAGTTACACAATTTCTAAAATCTGACAGGGAAAACATTGGAATCTCTAAAGGGGTTTGAACCTTCTTATAATGGAGGGTGGCATCGCCGAATATACAGGGTGTAACATAATATCCCTATAAGTTATTCGCCATGATGTGTAGCATACCCCCTCCCCGGGCTTATAGGGATATTATATTATCCCATATTTAATGTAAAATCCAGCAAGTGCACACAGGGGGAGCAAAGTTGCACAGAAAAAAAAATAAAAAAAAATATTTTCCTAATAGTCCTGGAAATAAGAAACTTTTAAAAAAAAAATTGCTGTCTATTTTTCAATTTTTTGACATTATTGGACACTACAACCACAAATTGAAAAAATTATCAATAGTTTTTTTCTGTGATATGTTCCTGAATGTTGGGCCTTGCCAACGTGCTACCCAATTCATGACTAGCTATTGCTGTTTTTTTTTACAAAAGGTTTTAAAAAACCAGAATAGCAAATGTCTGTTTCTAATGTCGCAGTTTGAGCACCTCTGGTGAAAAAAAAACCTATAGTGACCTGGGTGGCCAAACCATTTTAAAAACAAGCCTATACTTTATATAAAAAGGTACTTTATATAAGGTTTATTTATATAAAAAGGTACACACGATATTTTTTTTGAAAATTATTAAGTTATTGCTATGTGACATACTGGAAACGTATTTTTAATAAAATATTTTTTTTTTAATGTTACAAATAATCTCAATAAAAACTACCTAAATACGTTATAAACGTGGACAGAGGATCGGACGGACCTAGCTGACTAACTTACTACCTGGGTGCATGACGCACGCACGACACGTGCTTGTGTGAGAGAGATGAATGTCATGCACCCAGGTAGCAAGTTAGTCAGCTAGGTCCGTCCGATCCTCTGTCCACTTTTTATAGCGTATTTAGGTAGTTATTATTGACATTATTTGTTACATTAAAAAATGTTTATTTTATTAAAAATACGTTTCCTGTATGTCACATAGCAATAACTTAATAATTTTCAAACAAAAATATCGTGTGTAATACCTTTTTATATAAATAAACCTTATATAAAGTACCTTTTTATATAAAGTATAGGCTTGTTTTTAAAATGGTTGGCCACCCACTATAGGTTTTTGTTTCACCAGAGGTGCTCAAACTTGGACATTAGAAACAGACCTTTGCTATTCTGGTTTTATAAAACCTTTTGTAAAAAAAAAACAGCAATAGCTAGTCATGAATTGGGTAGCACGTTGGCAAGGCCCAACATTCAGGAACATTTCACATAAAAAACTATTGATATTTTTTTCAATTTGTGGTTGTAGTGTCCAATAATGTCAAAAAATAGAAAAATAGGCAGCAATTTTTTTTTCCAAAGTGTCGTATTTTCAGGACTATGAGTTTTTTTTTTTTTTTTTTTTTTTCTGTGCAGCTTTGCTCCCCCTGTGTGCACTTGCCGGATTATACATTATATATGGGACATCCTGTATATATATAAATATATATACACACACACACGAGTTTAAAGGTTCGAACCCCTTTGGACATTAAATATACAAATATTAGTCATAAAAACAAGTGACCTTGATAGGTCTACAATCAAACATATGGGTACAAACATTTCAACATATATAAATTTAAACATTTATTCTAAACATTTAACACGTGTAAGCAGTTACACCGAAACTACATCTCCTTTTATTCTCGATTTACTTGAGTCCTATCATAAAGGGTTTAAGTTGAAGATGTCAATTGAATATGAATAAAAAATGTTTTATTATTTTTTGCATAATTATTAAAACATTAATATGCAATTTTATTTTTACATAACATTACGCAATTTAGGCCTGGAGATAGTGACACAAAATATTGGGTCATTTATACCAGTATGGCGGTTCTTCAGGGGTCTTATTACGTAATGACAAAAAGAAAAATGATGGTCATAGCGCTGGTACCGGCGGCCCAATCGCGTGGGCGTTAGTCGAACTCGTCGGATAAATTACGAGTGTCAAACGATTTGTTCCACATAAATTCTAGTATTTTCCGATAGTCCATAAAAAAAGAAATAGGCAGTAGTGTCATGCCATACTTCTCCGGAGTGACTTACAGCCCGCCATACCGACGCGAATACGTTAATTAAAAAAACTTTGCTCATTTTCGGCGGTATGGTATGATGATATTCGTAAATGGCTGTACGACGATGATTAACTGTGCAAAAATTAGCCTGCTACAAAGGATTGAATTGTTTTTTTTTTAATTTATGTATTCGCGTAGGTATGGCGGGCTGTAAGTCACACCGGAGAAGTATGGCATGACACTACCGCCTACTTCTTTTTTTATGGACTATCGGAAAATACTAGAATTTTTGTGGAACAAATCGTTTGACACTTGTAATTTATCCGACGAGTTCGATTAACGCCCACGCGATTGGGCCGCCGGTACCAGCGCTATCACCATCATTTTTCTTTTTGTTATTACGTAATAATACCCCTGAAGAACCGCCAAAATAGTACAAATGACCCAATATTTTGTGTCACTATCTCCCGGTCCAATTGCTATACAATTTTCACTTTCAAGATCTATAATCTGTTGAGAGCTCTGTCTTACATACTACTATCATTATATTACATTTTTTAACACACTAAATTAGTTTATTATGTCTTATGTTCTGGTTATTTTTATCTATACTAGTGGTCAATGGCAACATTAGCTAGCCCGGGAGATTCTGTCTTTTCTGTGCCGGCGGCTAACGTGACTAGAACGTGCGTGACTCGTTTCTACTGCGTAGTTTGTATTAAAAAAGAATGACAAATAAATTTGCCACTAACTTTACGATGGTTTGAATCAAACCATAAAATAAAATAAACTTTCTAAAGTAGAATATTTTCATTCTCAGTATAATGATAAGCAGATACATGCTTTTTCAAAGAAGATTTTGCATTATAAACTCGCTCACAATTTTTATAAGGACATTTAAAATAGTCAGTTATGTTGTGATAATAATTTAAATGAATAAAATATGTTTTGAAGTCATGGTATTCAGTTTGACAAATAGAGCAAAATATTTTTATTTAAAAAAACAAGTACAGCAAAATAAATTTTTTTTTTCAGGTACTTAGCATTGCGCATGAGTTAGTAAATCATGTATATATGGCGGGATCACATCATACTTAGTGGTTATATTATAAATACATTTCTGTATTAGAATATATATGTGGTAGCCAGATTTTGGGTATGTCACATGGAGCGCGTGATAACACTTGAACAGTGTGTCGAAGGCCTTATAAGCAGATTGAAAAACAAATCTGACCTTATCTATTATCAGATAGAATGTATCTCCGTCGGTGGTGCTGGTGCATTGCACAATATATGGTTGAACTGTTTTACGTTTTCCTGACGCGTCCGTTGCAATATCATCAATCTTTTTTTGGATGTCACCAGGTGTCTGAAAAATTGAAGTTTAATTAATAATAAGTTAAAATAAAGTTAAAAAAAAATAAACAATTTAAGCTAAGTTCAAACCAACGCGTTCAGACTGCGTCCACGGTGGCAATCAGATGTTGTGTACGGACGATGTGAACACGTGCGATGATGTGTGTGTGTTTTTGTCCTTAGCTTTAAAGTATACTTCAATAATTACCTTTACATTGACAATCAAGCTTTCTGTGCACTCAATTGTCGAGAATTTTGTGCGCTTATTCAGCCGTCCTTTCGGGGGTACCAATTGGCATAGAAGTTTCATCTGATATGGAAGTTTTGTTTCTGGAATGACGATAATATCGTATATTATAACATTGTATTATATTATATTGTAGAATACATATCTATTACATTAATATATTCCACTAAGAAAGTACCAACCATCATCAGCAAGTCCATTGATAAACTCAAACAAGGAAGCGGTTTCTTCTTTTGAGTTTGGTTTTTTTATCGTCAAAATTATTTCCAAGAAGTCATTCCAGTGCACGTGAAATTTGCTGGCCCTTTCGGGATATATTGCGTCAAAGTCCAATCGAATCTGAAAATAGTGTAAAAGTGAGCATGTGAGCGAGCAAGCAGATTATCTATATACAGGGTAAGGGCGCGAGCGTTTAAACAAAACGAGGTAAAATTAGTTTCTTTGTTTGTGGAAGTAATATCTGAACTACTGAACCGATTCCTGGATTAATATAGCATCGCTGTTATATTAATCCTAGATAAGGATAACAGGTTCCGTGGTCAACTGAGCCTACAGCCCATTTCAGCCCGCGGGATCAGTCAATACTTTACTTATAGCCAGGTAAAGAGGATTTTTTCAATTACTTACCAAGACATCACTTCTAATGTCATTTAAAATGGGCCAATTATCAATAAATGCTCCTACAGTGTCATCGGTTAGTTGTTGGCGAAGATCATGGGTTGTTCTCCACTTACAAATCACATCTTCCCATGGCTCTGAATTAGTTTTTAGCCAACTAACATCATCTTTGTGCAATGCTAAAATAAGAAAACATAGTGAGTGTCTGACTTAACCACAAAGGCAACTAACTACGCGTACTTTATAAAGTAAACTATATCTACCGCAAACTACACAAAAATGCAAACTAGTTTTTTTGATATTTGGTTAATGTCTCGTTGATGCTCTAACTTAAATCGTTAAATCGTTAAATTAATCGTCTTAAAAACGAGTGAATTTATTCCCATTCGCACACAAGCCTTTTTCCTTACATTTCGTAAGAAATCATATAGTAGCTCTGAGAGCTTAGCACAACTCAAGTACTAAAATAAAAAAACACATTACATATATTTTGAGTAACACTGAAAAGTTTTTTACGATATCTGATATTTCTATAGTACTCTTCACTTCTCAGTTGGTCTTCTAGTTTTTTGATCCCAAAAAAGAAACAAGATCAATTGACATCATAAATACTTTTTGAGTAAATTGCTAATTTTCTTTCTCTCTTTACTAATTTTACAAACCTACAATAATCTATCTATAAGTATACAATCTACTTATTACAAAATACTTAAAAAAACTTTAAATAAACCTTGCAGTTCTTGTAAGTTTTTAGATCTTTTAGGTTGCATAAACTGATTATTTTCTTTATCTGTAGCTGTTCTTTTACGTCCGCCCGATTTATAAAGAGTATTGCGGATTTTATCAACCAGTTTGCCCTTTGCAAAACCTGGTTTTCCAGAGATCGAATCCCTTTTTTTAACCGGAGGAACAAAATATGTTCCAGCGTTTTCAGTGGGGAAAAGACCTATAATTTTTGAAGTTAGTATGTTGTACTCTTCATGTACGATACGGCTGGAAAAACAAAAGCTAGATTTTAGGACACATCGAAAAATAAAAAATAATAATCGTTTTTCAAAAAATAACGACTTCGATGTTAGAAATTTGTCGCCAACACAATATTTTATAATATTAGTGATCAGAACCTTGTGCTGAGCGTAATGAGCCTAAACACGGCCAGTCTACTATTGGCAGAAGTGGTTGCAGGAAGGCAGTGGATAGAGGCGGCTCAAGACCGTTCGTCGTGGCAGATTGAACTTCTGTAGGCTGATGATGATGATGTTTATTTATTTATTTATTTAAAAACTTTCACCCAAGACAATAGTGCAAGGAGGACTTAATGCTAACAGATGATGATGATGATGATGTTAGATGTTGACTCATGCTAAGAGGTTCCAGACTGCCTCCCAGTCGATGGATCAATGACATCGCTAATTCGGTTGCAGCAAAAGAGGCAAGACCGTTCGTCATAGCACTCATTGCGGAAGGCGTATGCCCAGCAGTGGGACTTCTATAGGCTGATGATATGATGATTATGAAGAAGTAATGTAGAGGTACTTACTGATTTACAACACGTGTGAAAATACGTCTGCAAACGATGTCAGTGAGTGCATTTCTATGTTGTCCAGTCAGATGCTTGTGTTTTTCATAATATGTTATTATGTTGTTGCCAGAGAAACAAGAGATGTGGAAAGAAGTGTTTTTAAATCGAAATCAGGAAATGGAGGTCGGCAGCCAATTATTTCCAGAAGAATATTTTCTTCAATATTTGAGTCAATTTCTGTGTCATCATTTGTTTCTTCAAAATCTGTGCCAGCGATGGACGTTGCTGTTGAAGTTTTATTCTGCAAGGACAAATTTATTGTTATAATAAGTTTTTTGTGAAAAACATATTTATCAATACAAGCATAGATAAAATTAGTGATTGTTACTGTGTGCTGATCAAAACGAGCCTTAGCTCGGCCAGTCTAAGTCGTTCAGTCGGTTAGTCGGTCAGTGTAGCCGGTCACTTAGAAGTGAAGGCAGCTGTAACTTCTAAAAAACTTAGGGTGCTTAACCGTGCAAAACAGTATTTCACGCCAACTCAACGCTTACTATACTTTACAAAGCACAAGTTCGGCCACATATGGAATACTGTTCTCACCTATGGCACGGAGCCCCTAAGTACCAGCTGCTTCGCTTTGACTCCCTACAGAGAAGAGCCGTTAGAACCGTCAACGACCAAAAGCTCTCCAGTTCACTAGAACAGCTGAGCCTACGCCGAGACATCGGCTCGCTCTGTGTGTTCTATCTACTCTATAATGGGGAGTGCTCTGAGGAGCTGTTCAATCTCATACCCGCATCCAGGTTCTACCAGCGCACTTCTTGACAACGCAAGGGAGCTCATCCACACATCATCGACACGTGGGTGTCTCCTACTGCTCGCTTTACGAGATATTTTCTCCCCCATACTTGCAAGTTGTGGAATGGGCTCCCTCCTGAGGTGTTTCAGCTAAACTACAACATGAGACGCTTCAAAAAATATTTAAAAAGAGTCCTTCTGAGCAGGCAACGTATAAGCAATGCCCCTGGTGTTGCAGATGTCAATAGGCGACGGTAACCGCTTACCATCAGGGGAGCCGTTTGCCAGTTTGTCTAGCCAATACATTAAAAAAACAAACAAAAAAACATGAGATCTGCTCGCTATCACCATCATATTGTATTGTCATTGGAACTTGATAGGTATGCCAAATTTCAGCTCAATCAGTTGAGGATAACTGCTTTAAAATTCAGTTGCTAGATTCCACCCGGACAAACATATTCCACCCGGACATACATTGCACGATTCACTCACGATCTGATCCCACCATCTCCTTTTCATCATAGGACGAGCAGACGCACGGCTCGGTACCATCCTTAGGTGCCTTCTAGACCTTTGTGCTTCATCTTCGGCCACATCGTCACTTACCAACAGTTGAGATCGTGGTCAAACAAAGGTCTATCATAGAAAAAAAAATTAAAAAATAAAAAATACTTGAATGACTGAACATGTATATGGCCCACCTAATGTTAAGCGGCAACCTCTGCCTTTAACAATGCATTACCTCATAGGTCACGTCCACCTAGGACGCGCCCTATGTGGCATTACACTGCGCCCGCCATCATGAGACATAAAGATGAAAGTCTCATGTGTCTGTAATTTCACCGGCAACCATACCCTTCAAACCGGAACACTGCCAGCACTACTGCTTTGCAGCACAAATAGGAATGGAGGTAGTACTTCCTCGGACAAACTCTTCAACAAAAAAGCTCTTAGTACTACTCAAAAAATATACTACATACCTCTGCTGTAATGTATTCATTGATCTTGTGTTTTATTTGTAACCGTGTACAAATAGTAGGACATAATTCCTTTAGAAGTTCATCATTCAAATCTTTAAAATGTTTTGTGTCAATGCCATTTCCTGAAAACGATGAATTTTACAATTTTTTATTTAAAAGTTATGTGGGACAAATCTTGAAACTGAATTTTGGACCAGTTAACATAGACCAATTGAGCTGAATTGTATTTATAAAAAATACTTACTTACTAGTTTTCAAATTCAAGTTCCGATGACAATACAATATTATGGGACAATCTAAATCAGAAAAAATAAGCGAAGACGCCCTAAGCTTTCCTATCGGGGAGCTGAAAACTGCCGGCTTGGCTCGTTGGCCATGAACACACGTGGTTTTACACGGCAAGCCGAGTAAAAAATTAAGCAACATGACGAGCCACGAGCCAGGCTCGTCAACTCACAAAACCGCTGTATTGCAAAAATACACCGGCGAGCTTTACCGAGGAGCCATAAGCATGATACGCGTCATGCAAAAAGAACGCTGGAACGCCTGATGAAGTTTGACCGCCAGCGTTCTTTAAGTAGTACCTACTTAGTAGAGCAGTAGTAAATAGTTTGTATAACGTAGGTACTTACTTGTAAAATTTTCAATCACTTGTTCAGGTATCTCCCAGTTTTCTAGTAGTTGGCGAAGCTCCTCTGCCATGTTGATCAGAGTGTAATTATATGGGAGTATTTTTTTTTGACTATGCATAAAATGCGCATATGCAATACAATTTTTACTGTCTAATCAATCCAATATAAAAATAAGCAATAGAAACGAATCACGCACACCGCCGCACCGAAAAGAGAGAATCTGCTGCCGGCCGGCGGCCGGATGGCTAGCCAATGTTGCCAGATACGAATCTAGAAATGCACAGTGCGAAGCGAAAAAAAAAACTTGGTCAAGTGCGTGTATAACTTCCCACCAACGTATTCTGTGCACAGAGTTTGGTGATATAAATAAATAAATAAAGATTTATATTCAGAAACATAGTACATAGTGTAAGTAAGCTTAAGATTAGGGGTTAGTTATTAATAACTAACCCATATTTCTTCCTCTAGGAGAGTTTCCAAACCAGAGGACATACTACTCAAGCATGAGTTAAGAACACTGTCAAGCACGTTCGCGACTATAGTAGCTAAATAAATGGGTCGGTAGTTATTCTTATCAGAAACGTTCCCAGTCTTACTCTTGACAATAGGCACCACCAGAGTCCGCATCAAATCCGGTGGTAGTTAAGAGTGGCTCAGACAGAAGTTATACAACATAGCCAGTAACCGAGGCAGCCGCATGCTTTAGGTGTTCAATACTAAGCCCATCATGCCCCGGTGATTTCACTCTTGACATTAGACCCAGACCTCAGTATTTAGATATGGATGTTGTTTGAATATTTGAATTAGCAATGAGCGACTATAAATAAATTTATCAATCTGCTAGCATGTAAATACATTTTGAAGTCAACTTGAAAAATTTACCTATTATGTCAAAGTCAACAACGTAGTGATATATTTTTGTGGTATTTTGTTACTATCACACAAAAGCACCGACAATAAATTTGTTAATTTTGACAAGAATACTTGAGTCAGTGCCATCTATCGAGCATCTATCGAGAACTACTTTTTTTTAAATTCGAAAATGAAAAGCACTCGTTGCAAATTGAATTGGCAGTGACCGTAATTAATTTTTCATATTGAATTGGATTATTTTATTTTCTCACAATCGTAAAAAACCATTAAAACTCCCTGTTAAAAGTCCTCTGTTTATATTTACTCCCTCGCTAAAGCTCGGGAGGAACACTACCTCATATCATATATAATGGGTCATTTTAGCTCCTTGTACAACAATCTACTATTATTATTCCCTATTAGGTACCTACGTAGATTGTAAGTGCATGACGATTAATCACGCACGCCTATGATTGAACTTCTCTGAAAGTTTGGGAATTAACAATAGTTGGCAAGACTGGCGAGTATGAAGCGTTTATTATCTGTATTACTTGAAATAATTCTAAGAAATAATGTCTCACCTTGAGAATTGTAGTTCTCCATTATGACGATGTACCTAATTATCTGTATTACTTGAAATAATTCTAAGAAATAATGTCTCACCTTGAGAATTGTAGTTCTCCATTATGACGATGTACCTACACTGAAGCGACGGCCGCGAGGTATTTTATATGTTAATCTACGTAGGTAGGTAGGTACCTACAGTTATGCTGCTGTTACCTTTTAGATAAAAACTTTATTAGATACTAAGGAAATAATCTTAGCCTGATTTGTAGTAGGTAGGTAGGTTTCTATTGCATAGCACTTTTCAGAGAACCTTGTTTGTTATTGTAGGTAGGTATACGTAGGTTAATGAGTGGTTGAAAAAACTTTTCCGGAAACTCATTGTACAAAAGTATCTACTATCTATATATAGGTATGTATGTACCTACAAATATAATCTATCTATCTAAAGGAATGGTCTGCTACGTGACGATGGTAAGCAGTCTAACGGCATGACTCTTGTTCCGTGGGAAAAGGGTAGGTCTTTGGACGCTACATGTGTTGATACCTTGCGCCTTCTCATCTGTGTCCGGGACATCAGTTAGGGCCAGTGCGGCGGCAGATTCCACCGAGGACCTCAAAAGACGCAAATATGCAAGTCTTGACAGAGCATACTTAGGTATTTGAGCCTTGCGGGGTCGAGACTCTAGGTCCGTGGGGTACCGGGGCCCTTCGCGTTTTTCAAAATTATTTCAGGGCGTCTGGTAGACCCAAGAGCTGGCTCTTATCTGGCTCAACGCATTAGTAAAATACCATGCCATTCAGCGTGGCAATGCAGCCAGCATCTTAGGGAGGGACGCTTCCGTCTTGTAGTGATTTGGATCAGCTGAGCTACCTTTAGATCGTTAGCAGCGGTCTTCAAGTAGCACAGGTGTTTCATTTGTTCTTGTATTTACTTGTATTAGTTGTATTATTCTTACCTTAAATAACAATAATAGATTTTGTGAAAAAAAAAGGAAGATTAATCATTGAAAACGAAGCAAGGGGTTTCATATGACATCCCATTTGATCTTTTATTCTAATAAGTACCTATCTCATCAACCCCCCGACCGATATACCTAGCTCGTAACCTAACCAACAAATTGTACCAATACTATCGACCCACCCCCCCTAAATCTTCTTCTATTCGATTTCTAAATCAAATTAAATTTACTAATTAATTACTTATAAGTGTCAGGTTCCTCATACCTACATAGGTACCTAGCTACTAGCTGAGTCGTATTTTATTTAGGCCGCATACCTACATTTAATACATTCCAATCCAACGCTATACCAATAGGTACCTACCTAGTACCTACGAGTGTCCGGGGAGTGAAACAGTCAGAGCTGATTGTAGGTTGGTACAGTCTGTATAAAGTACATAATAGGTACAATATTTTTGTTGTTGTTTGTCGTGTTATAATCAGGGCAGTTCTATGAGTGTGCTCACTTGCAATATATTTTTTAGTAGGTTGTAACGCTTTTAAAAGGTGTAAGGCCTCATGGGCAGAGGATGAAGTTCCCAGCGGGCACCTACCCATGTAGCCCCTCCGCGGGGACAGACTCCACCAGCCATGTCCCAGCCCGAGAAGCAGACGTCCCGGGCCAGGAGGACTGGCTTGCCTCCGAGCAGCGAAGGGGGGTTAAGATGGAGTAGGGCCCGCTGTACTCCTACCAGGGAGAGGCACGTAAATGAATGTACAGCGTTCTGAGATAAGATAAGTTTATTATAACATTATTTACATGTAACATATAAAACATGGTCTATATAAGCCGTACCACACGACCCTTCAGCAAGGTAGCGAGTCTGTGCCTACCAACAAAAATAACATTACACCAGCAATTTTCTTTCCATCATTTAGCCTACACCCAGGACAAAATAAAACGTAGCCAACCCAAGGTCCGGGGGTTATGTTTGTTCAAAAAAAAAAAAAAAAAAAAAAGAGGAAGAAGAGTGCTAAAAAAGTTATAGATTTTACATTGGCTGTATTTGTTGACTTTGACAGCTAGTTGTGCCATGACACTTGACATATGTCCGACTCCAGTTTTAGAAGAACTTGTTTATGTTTTTAATGAATGATATATTATGCAAAGATTTTACATATTATTACTTCAGTTTATTGTAAAAGGTGTAAAGTTGAATCCCCCCTTTCCCTGGAAATGGATTTTGCTACGAAAAAGTCAGCTTGTATTGTAACTCCCGAACTTTCAACTAATTTTCATAATTATCTTTCAGACATCATCTATAGCCATCACAAAAGCTTCTCGCTAAGAAGTAGCTGATAATCTTACGAAAGACACCGGCTTATTAGAAAGCCTACTCTAGATTACAGAAGTTTACAAGTGTAGCTATCAGCAATATGTAGCATTATAGCTTCGAACCCATTAAATGGATTTAAGCGAGACAAAATTGTTTTAAATTCCCCTAATCAGAGGACAAGACAGAAGTGGTATGATCACATCCTATCAGACCAGCTAATGCGACCGTGGTTTAGTCCCACGATCCCTTACTATTTACCACCATGGCAGACCACAATAACAGTAAGTTTTCCTTCCTATCAGACCATCTCGAGAGACCATGGTTTAGTCCCATGATCACCGAATACAACAACAGCAAGTGTTCCTATCAGACATCTAGTGCGATCATGGTATATTACCATAATGCACTAGTATTTCCTCCGTGGCAGACCACATCATCAACTTCAATAGGTACGGATTATAGGTTTATCCGTACCTCACAGTACCACTATTTTGTATAAAAAACACTATCGCTAAGCTGATATGAACAGAAGTTAAAGTTGCTTGATTTTGTTTAGATTTATTGAGTATTTTTAGGAATAGGGCTTATTTTTAACGAGGTTTCCTGCAACCGCCTCGAGCTTAGGCTGTTTTTTGTTAAGGAGTTGCTAACCGCTCCGTATAATATGCAACAATTAAAATTTAGTTAAGTAAAATTAAAAGTTATATGCGTTAACAAGTTAAGAGTTTCTACTGAATGTGTTCAGCAATAGATTTAGCGATAGCAAACAAAATAGTGTACCGTACACCACAACGGGTACTTATCAGAACCTCTCAGAACCTCTCAGAACATCTCAGAACCTATCAGACTGCGTAAAATTAACATATTTAGAATAATATGTAGTATATATTTAAAAAAATATTATTTGGTGTCCAATAATGGATCAAGTCAGCAGTACCATAGCTTAGTACAGCTACTAGAATTTCTAGCAACAAGGACACTACAAACGAAGTATTTCCTTGAGTAACAAGGTAAATTATAATAAATTTAACCGGGCAACACAAAAAATCAAGTATAAAGAGAAAATTAATTTATAGAATTAAAGTTTAGAATAAAAAGACCTGAAATGTAATTAAGAAAGCTTTCTCAAGCAGTATTTAACATAATAAAAAAAAAACATAACATATTTGTCTTGACCTAGAAAAAGCTAGACTTTGAACGTTCACAACCGTAAAAGCAGGAAAAACTTTAAACAGATTTGTTAGGTATGTGTAAGTATGTAATAACAATGTATGAGTTGTGTGTAAAGTTATGCTACAAGAAAATAGCTTGTAAATACTAAAAAGTTGTGAAAAAAGTTGTTTGTAACCGCTGAATATGGGTGCCAAGAATCACAATGTTTATCATTTAGTTTTACACCAGAGTATTACCTGTTGAAACTAGCAATTTCAATCAGTAGTTATGACACCAATGTTTGGTGTTCAATGTACGCACCCACACAATGTATAAACATTATCTAATAGGTATTACACAATGACAAAATACAATAAATGCACACACAGAATACACAGGTTATAACAGAAATAACAGTAATATTTTTGGGTAGTAATGAAACACAACAAATATATTTCAAAAATTGTTTGTTTGTTAGTAAACTGTTTAGTGTTGGTTGCTAAGCCTTGATTTACCAAGTTAGGGGCCACTTTTAAAAGGTGTAAGGCCTCATGGGCAGAGGATGAAGTTCCCAGCGGGCACCTACCCATGTGGCCCCTCCGCGCAATTTTTATCCCGATATTCCCAAGGGATCGAGACTTACGCGGGTGAAACCGCGGGGCGCTGCTTGTACATTCATAAATTAGACACAAGCCATTTTCTCTGAAGGGGTAGGCAGAGCCTCATTGGGCCTCTTTTCACAGTGGGTTGCACCATCGTGCAATATAGACGTGAAAGTGGTAAGTTATTCGCCGCCATTGCTTCTAACTCGGCTAACGATCTCTTCCAGTACCTAATAGGTAATAGGTATCCTACTATCCTATACTAATATTATAAACGCGAAAGTTTGTTTGGATGGATGTATGTTTGTTACTCTTTCACGTAAAAACTACTGGATGGATTTGGATGAAATTTGGAATGGAGATAACTGGACTCCCAGAACAACACATAGGCATATTTTTATCCAGATATTCCCACGGGATCGTGACTTAAGCGGGTGAAAACGCGGGGCGCTGCTTGTATTCTATAATAAGCTAGCAGCCTGGACAAATCTTATAGATACCAACGAATCTTATCTAAAAGTCCGGGTAATCCCTAATTCGACTTTTACTACATCCACGAGAGAAGACTGAGGGTTCCATTCTTAGGCCGGACACAGCACAGCACAGAAATAACTCAACGAATAGCAAACAGCGCCATTCAGATACAGGAATATCTACTTCTTACCTACCTATGCTTCCCCTCAATGTAAAATAAATCACACACACAGAATATACAGTAACAAAAGTGAGTACCTATAAAACGTTTGACTTACCGATACCGTGGTACCGACAGGTAAGTAGTTAGTTATACCTACCTGCCTGAGTAATTTGGGAAAAAGTTTATAGAACGATGTAGGCATACCTATTACTATACCTAGTAAGTACCTTAGGTACCAGTTATTTAGTACCCATAACATAACACAAGCTCTGCTTAGCTTGTGGCTAGATAATGTTGTGTGAACAAACGTAATAGATACATCTCCCATTTGTACATAAGTACGAATATAGACGTGACAAGTGGAGAACTCATCGCCGCCAGTGCTTCGAATCTTATCAAAATCTTATCAACAAGTCCGGGTAAACCCTTATTCTGCTTTTAACATCCACGGGAGGAGACAGAGGGGACCCTATTATTAAGGCCGTCTGTCTGTCTGTCCGTCTGTCACCAGGCTGTATCTCATGAACCGTGATAGGAAGACAGTTGAAATTTTCACAGATGATGTACTTATCTATATTGCTGCTATAACAAAAAATACTAAAAAATAGAATGAAATAAATATTTAAGGGGGCTCCCATACAACTAACGAGTTTTTTTTGTCGATTTTATATAAGTATCGGGCTGTATCTCATGAACCATGATAGATAAACAATTTAAATTTTCACAGATGATGTATTCCGGTCGCTGCTATAACAACAGATACTAAAAAACGGAATAAAATAAATATTTAAGGGATCTTCAGAACTCCAACTAAGTTTCCGCTGTCTTTAATCTGTGCTTTAATTCCAAGTAAATTTTTCTTCGTTCAAGAGAGTTAGTTTAGCTTACTATTTAGAACTCAAAATATGCCACGATGAACGGTCCTAAGCTGCCTCCTACTACCTCTATTTGGGACATTGAGAGGGGAACCTTTCTCCCTGCGTTGTCTGGTTAATGGTATCCACAGATAAGACAAAAATGTTTTGGGTCGTAGCAAGTCTTTTGTTTTCAGTTGAAATAACCCCATTCTTCAATTGAGATTGGCAGAGTCTCAAATCATGCATAATATTTATGTAACAATCTTGAGTGAAGAACATATTGAGACTTGTGCTAAAAATAAGTGAAATGATTTGAATTAAGTAAAGAGATTTCTTCAAATAAGAATAAAATGTTTTGGTTCGTAGCAATTCTTTTGTCTTCCGTTGAAATAACCGCATTCTTCAATTGAGATTAGCTGAGTCTCAAATCAAGCATAATAATTATGTAACAATCTTGAGCGAAGAACATACTGAGTCTTGTGTTAAAAATAAGTGAAATGATTTGAATCACGTTAAGAGATTTCTTCAAATAAGACAGAAATATTTTGGTTTGTAGCAAGTCTTTGTTTTCAGTTGAAATAACCGCATTCTTCAATTGAGATTAACAGAGTCTCAAATCAAGCATAATAATTATGTAACAATCTTGAGCGAAGAACATACTGAATCTTGTGTTAAAAATAAGTGAAATGATTTGAATCAAACAAAGAGATTTCTTCAAATAAGACAGAAATATTTTGGTTTGTAGCAAATCTTTGTTTTCAGTTGAAATAAACGCATTCTTCAATTGAGATTAGCAGAGTCTCTAATCAAGCATAATAATTATGTAACAATCTTGAGCGAAGAACATACTGAGTCTTGTGTTAAAAATAAGTGAAATGATTTGAATCAAACAAAGAGATTTCTTCAAATAAGACAGAAATATTTTGGTTTGTAGCAAATCTTTGTTTTCAGTTGAAATAAACGCATTCTTCAATTGAGATTAGCAGAGTCTCTAATCAAGCATAATAATTATGTAACAATCTTGAGCGAAGAACATACTGAGTCTTGTGTTAAAAATAAATGACATGATTTGAATCAAGTAAAGATATTTCTTCAAATAAGAATAAAATGTTTTGGTTCATAGCAAGTCTTTGTTTTCAGTTGAAATAACCGCATTCTTCAATTGAGATTAGCAGAGTCTCAAATCAAGCGTACACAATATGTAAAAATCTTGAACGAAGAATATACCAAGTCTTGTGAGAAAAATAAGCTAAATTAATTGAATCAAGTAAAGAGATTTCTTCAAATAAGACTTAAATATTTTGGTTTGAAGCAAGTCTTTGTTTTCAGTTGAAATAAACGCATTCTTCAATTGAGATTAGCAGAGTCTCAAATCAAGCGTACAAAATATGTAAAAATCTTGAACTAAGAATAAACCAAGTCTTGTGTGAAAAATAAGCTAAATTAATTGAATCAAGTAAAGAGATTTCTTCAAACAAGATTTTTTTTTTTGACTGTCTCAAATCAAGCCTACAAAATATGTAAAAATCTTGAACGAAGAATATACCGAGTCTTGTGTGAAAAATAAGCTAAATTAATTGAATCAAGTAAAGAGATTTCTCAAAACAAGATTTTTTGTTTTGAGTTTCTAATCCGGTAGTCACGTTGTCTTCTAACGAGTAAACGAGTTCTTAGATTGAGAAACTTTAATTCTTAGGCGAATATAATAAATTGTGTTGTACGAAGTAAAATATTGTGTTCAAAGAAGATAATATTATGTTGAGTCAAAAATATTTTCTTAGTTCAAGAATAAAAATAAAGAATAATATATTGTTCATTTAAGAAAACACGTTTTCTTATATTAAGACTATTTACTTAAAATAAGAAAATATTTACTTGGATTTAAACAATATCTCCAAGAATATTGCTATTCTTGGTTTAAGTATTCCTTTTTTTCCGTGTATTATTTGATTAAGCAGAAATAAACAATATTTATTTATAAAAAATAAAAAATAAATATACCCTTTCGGGAAAAAGGCGTGTGTACAACAACGTAAATATTTACTCTAAAATATCTACTACACAAACTGCAATAAAAACACCCGTGGTGCTTTAAAGTTACCTTTTCAATAGTCAATACAAAAACACACACCTCAATGTTCACCTGATTATTATAGATTTAAAAAAAAACGGTAAAATGTTAACAGAGCACACATATTTACTCCAAACAAAGTAAACCTCCATTCTAGGATGGACAAAAATTTAATTTATAGGTAGGTATAGTGCGCTTCATGTAAAAATAACGCTGGTGGTCAAGCTTCTACAGGCGTTCCAGCGTTCTTTTTACATGACGCGTACTATAATTGTACATTATTTGTAGTAAACTAGGTAGGCACTCATTGAATGCATAGGTTCTCTTAAATAAGTAGAAAAGTAAGTAATCTCTTAAAAAGAACGCTGGAACGCCTGAAGAAGCTTGACCGCCAGCGTTCTTTTTACATGTCCGCATTATACTACGATATAGACTGCAACAGGACTATCGATATTTCTGACGTCATCACTTGGTCAAGCCCTATCGTAATCAAACATTTTTATATTTTACAAAAATATTGTTTATTTCTAGGTGCAGCAACGAAATATTATTAAAAAATATAAGGGAAAGTCCTAATCTACGAATGAAACTGGTTTTTAGGTCATTTACTAAAGCAGAATTGATAAAATAAACAATACAATCGAACTACCAATAATCTCTTATTTACCTGTGAAACGTGTATTTTCCCGGATAATTACGTCTTGTATATTCACAGTCACAAACTGAACACGACACCATTGTCATACAAAGTAATATTTGTTATTTAATAGGAAAATTACTAAAAAAATTACGAAATTAGTTAAACTGCACAAGAGACCGTCCGGTATGGGCATGTACTCAAGCAAAACATGTCACATTCAATACATTGTTGCTGTCACTTTTCTTCTTGCACGGGGTACATTTAAAAATGACTTCTCTCTCCCACGCTTCGTTTGTCTATTTAGCGTAGCGAAAAAATTCTACGTCTATGGTTATCACCCATTTTGTAAAGGAATGAAAACTTAAAGAAAAGTTTGTTTGGAGAATGAATAAATTAAATAAATAATAATGGTCAGTTCACACAAAACTATCTAGCCCCAAGCTAAGCAGAGCTTGTGTTATGGTTACTAGACAACTGATTTACTTAATGCAATACATTACATAGATAGATATTTTTTATTATACATAGAAAATACCCAGAACACCCTGAACAAATATCTGCAGATCGTACAAATATTTGTTCCTAGAAGGGAATCGACCCCGCAACCTCCTGCGTCGCAGGTGAACCTCCGCCCGCCGCGCCACAGAAATCGCCAATAGGACCACTCCAAATTTGAGACGAATTTTGATTTGTTCCTGATAATTTCCAGATTATAAGGAACAATTGGTTATACCATATCTAATGGGAATACTGAGAAAAACAACATTAAAACATAAATACCACAATATAGAAAGAGCGATTGTTTAGCGAGTAGGTAGGTCGTCCCAGTTGAGTATTTAGGTTAATGTGACATTCTCTAATGTTTTCTTTTTCTTAGTATTCACGTTAGACAAGGAATAACGAATATTATCACAGTAATCTTAAGATTTTAAGGAACGAATTAACATGCGTTTAACTATACGCCACAAATGTGTGGTGTAACTACATTGCAGATAACTAGCGGGCTCCAAATAATTGTCTCCTTCGATCGAGTACAAGAAGCATACGAACTTTTACGTTTATATTACTTACTCAGTTCTCTCCGAACATGACCTTGCGTGGACCCTGTGACTCAAAAGCCCTCATACCGATCAAGCTCATGTTTTTACATAACCTTCCTACTTACCTCCCTACTTCCTACTTTGTTTCATCAAGATTTTATCAACGGTTCTACAGTTATACGACCTCTGTGGCGCGGCGGGCGAAGGTTGGCCTCCGACGCAGGAGGTTGCGGGTTCAATTCCCGCCTCGGAACAAATATTTGTGCGATTGCAGATATTTGTTCAGGGTGTTCTGGGTATTTTCTATGTATAATAAAAAATATCTATCTATGAAATATATTGTATTAAGTATATCAGTTATCTAGTACCCATAACACAAGCTCTGCTTAGCTTGGGGCTAGATAATGTTGTGTGAACTGTCCAGCATTATTTATTTATTTATTTATTTATCGTAGGACAAACACACATAAGCACATAAACGTCGCATCCTGCAATTAGACTCTTATTACCATAGATTTAGTATATGTACTAGATCTACAATCAGAGATCGAAGATGGAACCAAAAAAAATATTTGCACGTGTTGGTGAAAGTCTATGTCCGAGTTAAAAATAGTGTTGTCCTCGACCAACACTTTTACATTGTCGATAGAATTCATCATCCGTCCGTGATGTGTATGGTAGATAAATTCATCTTAATGCAGATTAAGTCTTTCATGAATAACACAGTTTGGCAGATTTGACGTCATAAAGAGAATTTTGAATACAGTTAATAAATAAACCTTTATTATTTATTGACCCCTCAATATTACAGTTTTATTTATAGGTGGGATTTTAGAGATTCTCTTTTAAATTTAAACTTAAAATGTTTGCTGCATATACCTAGTGGAGTTCTTTTTTGAGTCCATCCCACTCTTCTTATAATCGATAACCATTTTTCTCGTAGCAAAGGATTACTTGGAAATCTGAAAGCACAAAAACATTTTATATCAGCCGTGCTACGCCCATATAATTTGTCACTCTGTTACTTTATCTATAGACAATTTGTTACCCCAAAGTTTATTATTTTTCAAGTGTAAACCACGCTTTATGGATAACATTAAATTTAAATGTAACCCAAAAATTCCGATCCA
This sequence comes from Operophtera brumata, assembly GCA_932527175.1. Lineage (NCBI taxonomy): Eukaryota > Metazoa > Arthropoda > Insecta > Lepidoptera > Geometridae > Operophtera > Operophtera brumata. Next base: position 28,791,645 of record OW052228.1, read on the forward strand.
GTGGGACTCGAACCCGCACCCTCGCCTGTCATCGGCGATGCCTTAAACAATTTAGCCATAGATCGAGCTATGACGCTGGAGATGAAATTTGTGGGCACTATCAACTCGGCTATAGCGCTAAGTTGATAGTGCTTTATTTACAGGTGTTTCATTGGAAACCTTCTGTTCAAAGTTCGAAAGTAAAGGCATCGCTGATCACAGGCGAGGGTGCAGGTTCGAGTCCCGCTGGAACGGAATTTCTGGGGTATATTTAAATTTAATTTGTTACCTATTATTTTATTAAGCAGAAATAAACAATATTTATTTATAAAAAATAAAAAATAAATATACCCTTTCGGGAAAAAGGCGTGTGTACAACAACGTAAATATTTACTCCAAAATATCTACTACACAAACTGCAATAAAAACACCAGTGGTGCTTTAAAGTTACCTTTTCAATAGTCAATACAAAAACACACACCTCAATGTCCACCTGGTTATTATAGATTTTAAAAAAAACGGTAAAATGTTAACAGAGCACACATATTTACTCCAAACAAAGTAAACCTCCATTCTAGGATGGACAAAAATTTAATTTATAGTGCGCGTCATGTAAAAAGTAGTAAACTATGTAGGCACTCATTGAATGCATAGGTATACATCTCTTAAATAAGTAGAAAAGTAAGTAATCTCTTAAAACGAACGCTGGAACGCCTGAAGAAGCTTGACCGCCAGCGTTCTTTTTACATGATGCGCATTATACTACGATATAGACTGCAACAGGACTATCGATATTTCTGACGTCATCACTTGGTCAAGCCCTATCGTAATCAAACATTTTTATATTTTACATAAAATATTGTTTATTTCTAGGTGCAGCAACGAAATATTATTAAAAAAAATATAAGGGAAAGTCCTAATCTACGAATGAAACTGGTTTTTAGGCCATTTACTAAAGCAGAATTGATAAAATAAGCAATACAATCGAACTACCAATAATCTCTTATTTACCTGTGAAACGTGTATTTTCCCGGATAATTACGTCTTGTATATTCACAGTCACAAACTGAACATGACACCATTGTCATACAAAGTAATATTTGTTATTTAATAGTAAGATTACTAAAAAAATTACGAAATTAGTTAAACTGCACAAGAGACCGTCCGGTATGGGCATGTACTCAAGCAAAACATGTCACATTCAATACATTGTTGCTGTCACTTTTCTTCTTGCACGGGGTACATTTAAAAATGACTTCTCTCTCCCACGCTTCGTTTGTCTATTTAGCGTAGCGAAAAAATTCTACGTCTATGCTTATTACACACCGGAGTTCTTAGTCGTTCCTCGAACCTTCCTTCACTCCACTCAAACTCACTCAAAGCAATTTGGTATTCCATTTTAATGAAGGTTTTGAAAATGGAATCCAAAATTTCCTCGATTGAGGCTGATTCGAGTTGAGGAAAGTTTGAGAAACGACTTCGATTACCGGTGTTAGACATCACTTCCACTCGGTTAAGTGCGATTTTGATTAATTTCGCTGAATAACAATCACAGTTTATCTCGCATCCAAGACATCCAGTGTAGAATCAGAGACGTTACACGTTTTAGGAACTTTTTTTTTTAACATCGATAGGTCTTTGTTTGACCACGATCTCTCCTGTTGGTAAGTGACGACATAACATACAACATACAACAACAACATACAACATAACATAACATAACATAATGGTAACATACTCTATAAAAGTCGATCGTTGGATATGCCTTTTACTTAGACGCGATCTGTACACATTCAATTAATTGCCATTCCATTCGCATGGTCGCTCGTTGCAAATCCGGGGCTGATCTTAATCTGGTGCCGCTTAAACTTGTTGGTACGGAACCAGATTACGTAGTTTCTTAATTAGCGGAACCCTGAATCGAATAAACAACCCATAGATTTTCTTCCTTATTTAACTTGGTACCTTGCCAATAACTTTTTACTTAGGAACTAAGTGATATAATCGGAAGCGAGGAGATCCGTAGAAGAACGTATGTTAGTAGTAGTAGAGTTTTTTGTGAAAGAGTTCGTCCGGGGAAGTACTACTAGTAACTATTAAGTAATCTGTGGTACTACCTCCATACCTTTTTCTGCCGCAAAGCAGTGCTCGCATTGCTGTGTTCCGGTTTGAAGGATATGGGTACTGGTGAAATTACAGGCACATGAGATTTTTCATCTTTATGTCTTAGGGTGGCGGGTGCAGTGCAATGCCTTATAGGGCGCGTCCTAGGGGGACGTGACCTATGTGATAATTTATTGTTAAAAGCAGAGGTTACCACTTGGCCAGCTGCATGTTCCGTCGCTCATGCAGATAAAAAAAGAAGCAGGTCACCCAACCAAGCTAGCTCTCAGAATTAGAAAGTTGAAGTGGCAATTGGCAGGCCATATACCTATCAGAACTCACAACCGATGGGGAATAAAGGTTCTTGAGTAACAACTAGAACCGGACGACGCATTGTACGAAAGCCCACCTCTCGATGGACCAACGACATTTTGAGGATTTTAGGTCGGTGGATGGAGGCGGTTCAAGATTATTCATCGCGGCATTATGCGGGAGGCCTATGTTCATCAAATGACTTCCACAGGCTGGTGATATTGATTCCTTATATTATCAGGGCCTCTTATCATCTATGATATACTAGACTGGGCAAAATGTATTAAAATATTTTACCGCTTACATCACTTCCCGATAAAATCTAGTGAGTAAATTCATTCAGTTGGATTGCTCTCTCATTTAATGAAATTCCAACTTTTAATTAAAATGTTTAACGCTGCATTTTCACTCCCTAAAAGTAATATATTGTGTTGTTACTCAGTTAGTTGCAAACTTCACTAGAGAAGTTGCAGCCAGCGGGAATCGAGTCTACTTTCACATTTTTTGTGAATCAGCTTCTCTTTGTTCGATAACCACAAGTAAGAAGGATCCAAAAATAACCCAGCCAAATAAGGTACCTAATTATTATCATTGCGATTTCAATGAATCGCACACAGCTTTGTCAAGCGGGAGGGCGGCGTAGCACTTTCTTAAAATAATTGTGTTCTAGCTAGACTCCACCCGTTCTATATTTTAACACATCTTCGGCAAACCTAAGATGATAGACATAGCAATTAGCCACCTTGTTATCCTTGGCATAGCTTTCAGAATTAGCAATTTGAAGTGGCAACGGGCAGGCCATATAGCTGGCTGAATTGACAACCATTGGGAATAAAGTTTTTCGAGTGGCGACCTCAAACCTGATGACGCAGAAGAGAAAGCCTCCTCTTCTCGATGGACCAGAGACTTTATAAAGATCGCAGGAAGTCGGTGGATGGAGGTGGCTCAAGACCGTCTGTCGTGGCATTCTAAGGAGGGCTACCTATGTGCAGCTGTGGATGATGACGATACCTCAGGTTGAGTGACTAGGAAAGAACCAGTGAAACTAAAGAAGAACAGTTGCAAATTAAACGTGAATGTATCATTCTTTTAGTGAGTAGTTTTGCAAAATGAATCTGTAGCTTAATACATTGCAAAGTTTGCGTGAAACAAACCAGTGGAATATTTTTTGCCTCGAATAGCAAAACTCTTCTGTAAAATGTGAGAACGAAACCTCAAAACAAAGCGTTGCCGGAGATAAGTTTTGAAATACACTATCTCCGTGTGAAGTTCGAGACGCCTCAAGACGTTAAAACGGCCAACTTGCATAAATAGTGAGCGTTCTGAGGACAGCGGAGTCCATTGCAAATTTAAATACTGCTTCAGATATGAGGCTTCAGATAGTTTGAAATCCAAGCGGTTGTTTATTCGCAGACCATGAAATGGTCCTAAAAAATTAACAGTACGTATAAATAAAACCAGCCAAGTGCGAGTCGGACTCGCGCATGAAGGGTTCCGTACCATTGAATACAAAAACGGAAAAAAAACAAGTTTATAAAACATTATAAACAAATTGCACGCATAAAGTGGTCACTCATCCAAAAACTGACCCCGCAGAGCATTGTTTAACCTACATTTGGAAAAATCACGTTTGTTGTATGGGAGCCCCCATAAATATTAATTTTATTCTACTTTTTAGTATTGCTTGTCATAGCGGCAACATAAATATATCATCTGTGAAAATTTCAACTGTTTTACTATCACGGTTCATGAAATACAACAGCCTGGTGACAGACGGACAGACGGACAGCCGAGCCTTAGTAATAGGGTCCCGTTTTACCCTTTGGGTACGGAACCCTAAAAACACCCGACGCCATTCGCATAACTGATTAATAGCAACTGAAAGCAAATTTTACAATTATCCTTAAAGTCAGTTCTCAATCATTCCTAGTTTAAATTATCATATATTGAAAACAAATCGGAAATAGCCGAAAGTCATTGCAAGCACAAAGCTACTGGAAGCTTGGTAATTGTATAAAATCCACCCATTACATCATATGGAGGATGCCTCGTCCTGCAGTGGACTTCTACTGCCTGATAATGATGACGATGATGGTCCAAATTCCTGCACCTACTTAAAATGCAATAAAAGCTACGAAACTCATCAAATAACTAAATAATATTAAAGTTGGGCCCGTCTCCAATCATAACTTTGTAGGAGCAGATGTACGGGGACTAACTAAAAAGTTAGTTAATACCACTGTGAAATTGCGAGGGGATTCCCACAATTTGGAATTCGGAATAAAGACACTTGCACTTTATTATCAAGTTTTGCATGAACCGATTAAATATTCGGATTTAACGACGGCCGTGGAAAGTTTATTGTTTTACGTGACGGTTAATGGTTTTTACGAACATAATTAGATACTTTTGAATTAGGTAATGTTTTCAAGTATTTATATATTCCGAGAATATATCCCGCATCTTCGCTTTGACGAGCAGTGCCTTGGCCAATTCGGCCATGGAACGAACTAACGCTGGTGACGAAATTTGTGGGCATTATCAACTTTGGGCATTTATATATCATTTATTGACGACCCCTGTAGCGCGGTGGGTGAAGGTTGGCCTGAGGTTGCGGATTCGATTCCCGCCTCGGAACAAATATTTGTGTGATCGCAGGGTGTTCTGGGTGTTTTCTATGTATAATAAAATATATCTATCTGTGTATTATATTGTATTTAGTATATCTAGTACCCATAACACAAGCTCTGCTTAGCTTGGGGCTAGATAATGTTGTGTGAACTGTCCAGCATTATTTATTTTATTTTATTTTATTCATTATATTATTCTGCACTGAAATTATGAATGAGAATAATGTCAAGCTTTTTACAAGCTTTTATTTAACTTGCATTGTATGTATGGAGTCTGGGTGGATCATGGTGGAATCTTGCATTTGAATTTATTCTCAACCGTTTTAGCTAAAATTCGGCATACCTGTCAAGTTCTAATAACAATACAATATGATGGTGACAGCGAGCTGATCTGATGACGGAGACGGAAGGTGGACAACGGAACTCCGCGATGGATAATATTAGGCTGGCCGTGTTTAGGCTCATTTTGATCAGCACACGGTTACGATCACACGTTATGTGTATGTTAGTTTCTAAGGTATTTTTGTTGATATGGGCTTACTGTTTAGGTTTAGTGCATTTCTCAGTAAGCCTGAAATAAAGATTTTGATTTGATTTGACTAATTTTATAAAAGCTTGTATTGAAAAGGATATTTTTCACAAAAAACTTATTTGAATGTCGTCTCGGCCTCAATGCAGTCGGTCGTACCTCGTACCGAACTGCCGCGTGCCGGAACGTTGCAGTGAGCGGCCTGCCTAATAAAACTGGACCATTTTCAAATAAACGAAAAGCAATTAAACCAAGCGTATCACTTTTATTGTTCATTTGTAGCTAGGTAACAAAGAAATACCGTGGCCGGAAAAATCTAGTTCGCTATTGGAGCTGTGATTTCAATTATTTTTATTTCTGTTACTTCTTTTGCCAGCGTAAGATTGCCGCGACAGATTTTAATGGATTCAACCTCGACAGGAGCCTCTGAGATGGGTGCTGAATTTTTTCATCACACTGGTTTTTTCATAATAAGGTTACACTGCTCTTTTCAGGATCATTGAGGTCTCAATCCGTGCCTCGTCACCGATTTCACATTCAAAAATTTTAAACTTAATATTAACGGAAGGTTATATTTAACAACAACGGTGACTCGTAACTTAAATTAACTTAGGTAGATGCACGATCCGCAAGACAAGGCTTGAGAGTATAGGACCGAGTCGTAATAATTTTGATGGGGCTTGAAAACGCCTACAAGTGCTGCCTACCTCTTCTCAGTTACTCTACTATACAGTTACGTAACTACACCACATCTGTGTTTTAGTACTATAACTACTTTTTAGATAGCTGTTATCCATCATTCATCGTCATCAGTCTACAGAAGTACACGGCTGGACATGGCCTCCCACAATAATGCCACGACGAATGTTCTTAAGCCGCCTCCATCCACCACATTCCTTTGACCTCTATAATGTCTCTGGTCTATCAAAAGGGGGGGCGGGACATTCCTCTTTTGTTTTAGGCATTCTTCTTTTCTTCCCAAACGGTTAACAGTTCCGCGAGCTATATGGCCTGCCCATTGCCACTTCAACTTCCTTATTCTGAGAGCTATGTCGGTGATCCTGGTTCTTCTACGGATCTCCTCATTCCAGATTCTATCACGTACTGGAACTCCTGAACATCCATGCTCCTCTCTCCATAGCCCGCTGTACAACTTGAGCTTTCCTATGCGGTCAGCTGCCACGTCTCAGTGCCGTAAGTCATCCTGGCAACACGCACTGATCATAGACTTTTGTTTTGAGTCATTGCGGTATCCGTGACGAAAGTATGGCGTAGTTTCCTGAATGCTGGCCATCCATGTTGGATTCGTTGGCTGTTTGCTATTCGCCGATAGCTTCTCCACGAATTCGTTTCATTATAAAGAAAATAATTTGAACCTTTTCGAACGAAGCGCGATGCTTATTACGAGCCTTGTTTGGAGACACTTTGAAGTGGTAATAACATTTGTTTCTATAGATAGACAAGCCCATTTTGTTCGCGTTATAGCTTGCTTACATAAGCGTAAAAGCGTAACCTAATCTAAATTTAAAAATCAGATATCATGTAATCGTGAATAAACCGCATTGGACTTCAAGATCATTAGCCTTCATATTAAAAAAGTTTTCATTCCAATTGAGAAAGTTTTCGGGAGCCATTTTGTCTTCAGAAATGTTCTTTTATTTTTATTCAACACTAGAGTTGGCCTGCGGCTTCGCTTGCATTTTACCCGCATACAAAGTAGCTCAATCCAGGTTATAATCTATCTGTGTACTGAATTTCATCGAAATCGGTTCAGGCGTTTTGGCGTGCTTTAGTAATAAACATACGAACATACAAACACTAAAACATCGTAACTTTGACATTTATGATATAAGTAGGATTATTGGAGTTCTTTATTGATTCATATACAATTTACAGAAACTAATTCAAAAACTTTTGGTGCTTTTGGTTTCTTTATGTTAGTGTGTTTTTTGTTTGTATAGTCTTCTTCTTATCTTAGCCAATGTATCTTAACAATTTAGCCAATGTCGTGAGTAGTTAGCCGTACCGCCAACAAGTGGATCTGACGGAAGAGCAGCGTTGGTTGCTAGCTAGTCAACCAACTCATGCTGAGGCTGAGCCATTTTGTTATTAGAGGTAGGTACACCTTCAAGTCTGTTTCTTCTTATTCTGTTTATTATGTGTTTCTGTGTAGCTCTTGTATACAAATAAATATATAGTATTTCTTCTTTCTTTTGGTGCTCCTCAGCCTCGCATGACTGCCACAGGCAGCAACATGTGCATGACATCATTGCTTATCCTGGGCACGGAATATATAGGAGTTTCGTATCTATTCAGATTTCGTGTGAGTGAGGATCTCATCAGAACTGCATTTAAATCAGTTAACTGCAGCTGGCTCCGCTCCAGGCTTGTGAATTATATTTTAATTTACGCGGTCACGTTACAACACAACGAATATTTTGTTGGCTCGGTTTTATTAAGTGTTTGTTTTATCCGTGGCAATGACACTATCCAGAATTTCCAACAGTTAAGTACAGATTTAACGAAAAAAACCTAATAAAGTAACATTGAACATGAATTTGTACATGGGAACTTATCGCTCTAACCCAAAGAGATTGAATTTGGGTAGTCCTCTAACCAAAGACTTTGACTTTGACTGTGATGGACATATCAACGCCAAAAAATGGCACCTTTTAAAAATTCGAACGATGACAAATGAGTTCGATACACTGCCGGTTCACAAACTAGACCTTAAAATGCGGTCAATAATCAAGCAGCAATGGGGAGCCACAGGCAAAACTAATCTCAGATGGCGCCACCATCGCTGGTGCTATTTTTGTACTATTATCCATTGATATTTGACACTTTTGACAGTTTTCTTTTAACATTGATAGACCTTTGTTTGGCTATGAAACAACACCAGCGATTATGCGCCACCTAGCGTGATAAATAAGCAGTGTGTCTCCCCATTGACGGATAAAACTTGACAGAATTGTCCCTCTTTATGTATTTTGTCTCTCATTTGGTTCGGACATTTTTGAGCGTTGACCCGAAGTCCATTTACTTTGAGGTCAAGGCTCTAATGAACCATCTTGACGTACAAGATAGATAATACATTTATTTACAGAAATAATAATAATACAAGTAGGTATGTAATACAAAATTCAAAAAAAAAAACATATGTAACAGCTGTGCTACCTGAGGACCGCTGCTAACGATCTAAAGGTACCTCAACTGATCCAAATCACTATACGTACAGGTTGTATTCAATTTAAAAGTGACGGTGATCGTTGTAATAGGCTCTTCCTTATTCAAGTAACGACACCAAGCTATTCCTTTTTTAGTTACTTTTTTTATTTACGGCAAGAATAATATAACTAATACAATGTACAAAATGAGTGTTAGCTCTGACATGCGACTGGAGCATTACTCCAGTCCAGTACAGTATAAGATTCAGGCAATTTTCGCGAAAAGTAAGACATTATATGCCTATGGATTCCATGTTAAAAACACTGTACATAATAAGTTTTCTAAGATTATTGATTGAAGGATTTTGATAAAATGCCTTTCAAGCATGAGCGAACAACTAATGTTTTCTTTACAATTTGTATGAGAGAAATAATAAGATACGTACCTCCATTGCACTAGCAAGAGGTCCCATGGCGATACGACATCATCGCCTCAGACTGTTACCTGAAAACAATTAGTTTTATATTAGCCTAGAACATACACCATCTTTTAAACTGCATCAACATGTAAGAGACCTATAAAACTCGAATTATAATTGGAGCAGTTAAATTATAAATATATTATTATAATTAGTTTCGGAGATTACTCCCTACCTATAAACAAACTAACAAACAAATTTTTCCTCTTTTTAATATTAGTACTGAATTACAGATTATTAGTATAAGTATAGATGAATTTTTTACTATTTATTTTATGATCTGAAATGCAGCATTCTATGAAGATTAACATTCAGTACCGGTATCAGTAATACATATATAAAACATTCATAAATTGTGAGCAATAAATATTCACAGTTTATAACCGGCACCGTTTATTTTAATGGATAAATGACAAACGACAGGAATTTATATTTGCGATCAATTTCGTTTCGTTTCGTATGAAACGATCAATTGAACTGGAGGGTTACCCCGAGCACCCCCGAGGTAATACTCTGATCCAAGTCCGTATTAGTTTTATCCTCATGGCCAGTATTTTGACATCGGTCATCCGAAGCCATCGCTATAAGAACTCCCTTTTCTTCATTCGAACTCTATAGGTAGTCCAGTGTGCATGAGAGTTATCTGCCTAAATAGTTAGCTAACCTTACTCCAACCAGAAGTACAAAAGTTTCCTAGAGTCTTCGCTGGCTTCTTGGACTACCACAGGATGGAACCAACAGGTTGGGCACCGGTGCGTTCCGTAGGAGTTCCCGGAGCCCATCGACATGCGCAGAGGATGGCCACCGGGGGGATTTTATAGTGAGTCCAAGAGTCCTTGAACCTCACATAACTGTATTGCACTCTCAATGCAATACGGTATTTGACAGCAGATTTCAAACCGTCATTAAAAAAAAGGGCTTCGCGAAGTGACCTCGGGTTTTCGAAGCTAACTATTTGAAGTAGAAACGGTGGCATGTCAATCGGACAAATCCCAGTGATTATAAGGAGTCTAAACGAACGTACGCCATTGCAAATTTTAAGCAAAATTGCGAGCAATAATATCTTTGACGTTCGGAGTAAGGCGGCTGATATCCCTTTAAACGTATAATAGCATAATTTAATGATATATTTTCATTGCCTCGCGCAGTAAAACATCAGAGTATTACACCAGGAGATAAACGAAAAGGACTAGATATATACAACAACTAAAACTGCTTATATTAATAAGAGGAACGTAACAAAAATGAGTCAAATTAGCATAAAAACAGATTTATATGTGTTTATTGAGCTTTTAATCACTTCATCGTTTGGCAGAGTGGTCGTGGTCGTCACTTCAGGGTCTGTGGCTCGCTTCACAATCCTTCGCCACTCATCTCGCACCGCAGCTTTCCTGGTGCATTCATGCAGTGGACCGTCCAAAGCTGCCTTGATTTGGTCAGTCCATCTCATGGGCGATCTGCCCCGTGCTCGTGTGCCGTCAACTCTACCCTGTACAATAAGGCGTTCAATGGATGCGTTCCACCTCTCCGCGTTGCGATACGTGTCCGAAGAAAGTGAGGATGCGAGATTGCACAGCGAGCTTTTAATAATGATAGATTAATAAATTAACATTATTGACAAAACAACTTCTTGAATAAACTACTGTAGATGTGAAGTTGTGAGGAATTAAGGTTTTATTTTACTCGTATCATCGTAAAAATTAATGAGTGTTCACAAACGGCTGAAATTCTTCCTACTGTGTTGTACCGCTCAATATTGTCAAAGCTGCCTGCATCGAGCAACACGGAACGGAGGCCTGCCAACGCTATAAGGCTGCCTGCATCCGTTTGGGGATACTTATTACTGAACCATCAATAAATCTTTGTGGCAGTCGATTCCATTCTTCACCAATGTGCTTTTAGATAACCTAGTCGTCCCCGCAACACGGCTTACAAAAATTTCAAAAAGCTTTTATTGTATAGGAGTTAAATTATATAATGAAATACCTATAGATATAAAGAACATGTCAGACTCTAATTTCAAATCTTGTGTAAGAAGACAATTAATAGATAAGACGTATTATAAAATTGATGAAGCTTTTGCGGATAATGAAATGTTTACATTTAAATCTAATATTAATGAATGAGCATTATATATTTATTGATTGTTGTTTTTAATTTTAATTTTGATTGATGAGTAGTCTTTAAAGCTCTTGACTCTTAATTATTTGTTATTTTATTGTAATAAGTACATAATAATTTGATTATTATTATTATACACGATTCGACGATGCTTTTGCTGAAATATGTTGAGAATCATTATAGTTATAAAATGTGATTTGGACTTTAGGACATGTATACTCTATATAATTTATTTGTTTTGATGACTTATCTAAGTACATGTGACTATGTCTATGGATGAATAAATAAATACAAATACAAATACAGATAGCTGTTATAGATTTCTTTATTTCACTTTTCTTCTCAGAGATATCGTAAAAACGTAACACAACCGAAAAAAACAAATGAACCTTTTTTTTAGCTACTTGAATAACGGAATAAGGAGGTGGCCCACCTGATGTTAAGCGGTAACCTCTGCCCATCGGTCACGTCCACCTAGGACGCCTCCTATATGTGGCAGTGCACTGCGCCCGCCACCCTGAGACATACAGATGAAAAGTCTCATGTGCCTGTCATTTCACCGGCACCCGTACCCTTCAAGCCGGAATACAGCAATGCGAGCACTACTGCTTTGCGGTAGAAATAGGTATGGTGGTAGTACTTCCCGGGCGAACACTTTCCCATAAAAGCTCTACTACTACTAAATGGAACTTGGAATTAACAGATGATTAACAAAGTATTTTTTTCATATTGCACTGTATTGTACTGGTACTAGACGGCAAGTGCGTAATGAGAACATAGTAAATTTAATTCAAACTTCGTCTATATATAAGGATGTTTTTACAATACAACTGTAGCTACGCCGTAGTACTACACCACGGCTGGAGTGCTACGCCGTACCACTACGACGTTTAGTAAATTTGAGGAAAATATTGTGACGGATATAATATATACAATAGTAATTACTAGTGTCCGCCCGCGGCTTCACTCGTATTTTACCCGGATAAAAAGTTAAATCAAAACCAGTAAACCTGTTCATAATCTATCTGTTTACTAATTTTCATCGAAATCGGTTCAGTCGTTTCGGTTTGATTGAATAACAAACATCCAAACATCATAATTTTGTAATTTTATGATATAAGTGGGATACATCTCGAAAAATTATGAATGTCTTACAAACTTGACATCGAAAGAGCCTTAGGCAACTTTAGTATGCAGAACAGTTCTGCGTACAAATCCATACAGAACGGAGGGCCGTGACCACAGTCACGGCTTCCCAGGTCGCGACTGCCAAGATCCAGAAAAACTAGACTAACCAGCTGTCTGAAACCACATTAGAAAAATTCAGTGGTTTTGGAAGAGAAAAGGAACTATCATAATCATATCATCATTATTATCAGTCGGTAGAAGTCCACTGCTGGACATAGGCTTTCCCCGTATAATGCCACGATGAATGATCTTGAGCCACTTCCATCCACCGACTTCCTGCAAACTTAAACTGCTTAAACTTAACTTAAATTGCTATCGATCAATCGAGATGGGGACCTTCGTACAATGCGTCGTCCGCGTTACTTAAGTTTTTCCACCACAAATCACTCAAATATCACCCCAATTATAGGTCATTATAAAACCCTAATTACATTCCATTCGTTGGTTCAAATGTTCCCAATTATTAAAAGAGTAGGGGCAACGCTTAAAAAATAATAAATTCCCGTTTTTTGTAATGCGTGCCGCGACCAACAGTCTACAAATTGCCATCGACATGAAAGCTCTCACAGCTTGTCGTGAAACAGTTGGGGTTTTTCAACAAAGTGATATATACTTTTACAAAATTACTAGGTTTGTTTATCCATAAAACGTATCCGGCTCAATAAAAGCAAGCAAATACAGATTTATAACTGATCTGGATGGTATACGGGTTCTAAAATTTCATAGTTATTTTTGTCTTCGACGATATTGGTTGGAAAATGGGGAGAAGTTTGCTGCGGCGCCATTTCCCGACCGATTTTGATAATATTTGGCAGAAACATTCGGTAGTTGTCAGAGTTACTTTTCAGGATCACTTAAACTATCTGTACCATGAGTCTCCAGTACGGAGGTCGCAATGCTCTAAGGTGTGAGTTATCGAAAAATGAGGAGTACAGGCTCGGTTTTGTAACAAATTCTATATTAAAAAAAGTTTAAATGTACTTTTCGTTTTTCTGAAAAATAAAGTTTTTACAGAAAAAAAGCCTTTTTGGGTTCATTATGGATCGAAATGATGCATAGTTTTAAACAGGTTTTTGCTCGCTAGGTCTATTGTTCGCAGAACTATTAGTTATTTTGTAGAAGTCACCATTTCTAGGGTTCCGTACCTGATGGTACCATCAGAACCAATAGGATCACTTTATTGTCCATCCGTCTGTATGTCTGTCTGTCTGTCAAGACCACGTTTGTGCGGGAACGGCTAATGGTATCAACTTTTTCTGGGAGCCTAAAAAAACAAGCTTCTAACTCAATGCATTAAAAAAAATATAGCACTAAATATTCACAATAGCACTAATTTTTCGATCTTCTAATGGTTACATTTCGGGAAATGGTCCCAGGAACTTCACGATCTGATCCCACCATCTCCTTTTCATCATAAGACAAGCAGACGGCTCGGTTCCATCCTTACCTCATTAGTACGAGTATAACCTCCATTCGTACTAAACGTTTCAGTTCTACCTTTATATTGCGAACTGCTAAGGAGTGGAAAGCCCTACCATCGTATCTTTCCTGAATACTATAATCTGGGTCTCTTCAAGGCTAGAGTGAATAGGTGCCTTCTAGACCTTTGTGCTTCATCTTCGGCCACATCGTAACTTACCAACAGGTGAGAGCGTAGTCAAACAAAGGTTAAAAAAAATGTATGGAAAATGTGAAAATTAAAACATAATTTTCCAGAAACCTCACAATTATGAAATAAGCATTGCCATGAGGCTTTGCGACAAAAAAAAAATTGAGAAAATTATTTTTTTAACCCTTAGATGGCTCGGTGAACTTTGTATGAAAAAGTGGTTTAAACTTGAAAAGGGATGATGGGACGATTTTGAGATAACTTACGGATCGTAACCATCAGGGCGTGAATCTTGCTCGGACTTGTCCGTTTTATTTATGTGTAAACTTAATGTTTCTGGCCTTTTTCTGGCGATCTCAGTGATAACATTTTCAGTGAGCTAACTGTTATTTTTTTATCTGTGGCTTAATGATTGTGGAAATTTGGTAAATCACTTCATATCAGTCGAACAATGCTCCTAATAATAATGGAATTTGGAAAGTTTTCACCCTTTTTCATTATGTATGAGTGCTTTTGTTGTATTGAATCGTTTTCGTGTTTCTGGAAAATCAAGCACTCGCCATCAAAGAGGCCTTAGACGGCGTTAATAACGTGAATTTACAGCAACATAAAGTTCTGAATAAATTACACAAAGAAAACCGATTTATTTTCGTGAAAACTTTACGTTTTCATTACAAAACTAAGTTGAGAACTTAAGCTAAATTAATTTTGACAAATCAGTGTTTACTACAATTCTGGAGCTTCCACACGTGCTTGTAGCCAAATTAATTAAGAGGCTGTCTAAAGTCAAATGGGCTTCTCTTAAACGTATTTTTAACAATTTCTACACAGTTTATGACAACAATAAAAATATATGTAAAACTTCCTTATATTTCCAAGGGCATTATTGAGCCCATAGCAAACTTTCAATAAATTTTCACGATACAAAAAAAAATTACTTCTAGAATACGCTTATAACTTAAATATCTCTATTACTTATCGACGTACACAGATAAAGTTAATAAGAAAAACAAATAGAGTATTATTTTAGAGGGCATAGTAGATTCATATTTTCGATTGCGCAATAAAATACTGTTTTCCGTGATTTTCGTTCACTTTTCAGTGTGCGAGCGATATATCCTGTCACTTTCTAACTTACCTGAACTTTAATGAGGTAGATAGTGACGAGATATTGCTGTTGCCTGCCTCTTATATGGTTTGATGCCTGTGCAGCCCGATAGACAAATGCAATACGCGATGCTTGGCACAGCCGTAACAAATAAATTTGTCAGTCAGCACGTATGTAAGCTCGATTATGAACCAAAAAATTGTTTGTGCAAAAGCTTTAAATTACAAGTTGCCCTTTGCCGGCCTGTTAGCAATTTATTTTTATTCGTATTAATTCCGCTGGAAGCCGTTTTTTAAAATAGAATTAATATTAATCTCTCTAATGGATTGCTTTTACGTGGATGGATTAAAATTTGCATTATATTTCAAGAAAAGGACTGGTAACCCTATTTTTGAATTATTTTTCTCATTTGAAGGCGCTCCATTTTTCATTAACCCACCAGGCTTCTATATTTTGTCAAATTTAAGATTGCATGAGCGTAATTTAATCAACAATTTCACGATTTTCTGTTTGTGTATTTCAAATTCAATTCAATTACAGTATATTTTTTTCCACAACTCATTTAAATCTCGTATAATCAGCCTCTCTGTATAAAAGGTTATTTCTAAATAATATTCGCACGCAATATTTTCACGGATCATTGGAAAAGTAATAAACGTCAGCCAACAATGTAATCGTTGAACGTTTTGTATGTAAATGGAAATCAATTTACAAAATCTGAAAACGAGCAGGCAGTTTTGATGTGTTACACTGTTTTATCTCTTTTTTTGCTGCATTTTTATCCGGTTTTTTAAGCTTTACAAAAATTTATATTTTCTTAACTAACACAATATTCTGTAATCCAATCTATATATATTTAATGTAATATATGTATATAACCATGCAAAGCGTTAAATAAATAAATAATGCTGGACAGTTCACACAACATTATCTAGCCCCAAGATAAGCAAAGTGTGCGATAAAGATAAGATAAGATATTGTGAGATCTGCAGATATTTGTTCAGGGTGTTCTGGGTGTTTTCTATGTATAATAAAATATATCTAACTATGTAATATATTGTATTAAGTATATCAGTTGTCTAGTAACCATAACACAAGCTCTGCTTAGCTTGGGGCTAGATAATTTTGTGTGAACTGACCATTATTATTTATTTATTTATTTAAGCAGAGCTTGTGTTATGGGTACTAGAAGGGTACTATAAAACTGATATACTCTACAATAAATTACATGAATATTTTTTATTATACAAACAAAAACCCAGAATACCCTAAACAAATATCTGCAGATTGCACAAATATTTGTTCCGAGGCGGGAATCGAACTCGCAATCGGATTTGTGATTGCAGTATTAGAGTTGATTACTCAGGTGGATGCTGCCGCCCATCCCTTGGTGTAATCCCTTGGTCAGTTTTAATAACGGTATCCATAGGAGGAGATGGAGAGGTATATTCTTAGGCCAAACATCCATAACTCCATTAAAAGTGTACGGTGCAGTGCAGAAAAGGAACATGCGAAACACACTGAAATCTTTCACCACACTGATTCTTTTGCCATCGGTCACAAGGCTTTTTTAATGAATAAGAATTATCCAGTTATACGATAAACCAACGAACGGTGTCTCTTCTTTAACTCATCATCGAATTTTCTTGCTTCATCTGCTTAAAATATCACTAGTTTTCAGTTCCGTACAGTAGTGAATTGGATTAGTTGAGCTATCTTTAGATCGGTCTCTCGGTAGCTCAACTCTTTAATTAATATTTATTAATGTTTACTTGTGTTTTTTTTATTATTTCCGCACTGATCTAATTTTCCAAAAATAAATAATTTTAAGCCTAGTGTACACAAGTAATTTTTCCCCAGCTCTGGGCTCTTATAATTGAAGTAATTGAAAAGCAAAAACCTCACGTTTTCCATTTACCCTTTTAAATATTTACCTTAGCACCCAATTAGTGTGTCGCTAGTGTGTTTCTTCTGCGTTAGGATGGGCTTACACTGAGCCTGCTGGATTCAAGTCTACTGGAACCCTTGGAGGTACCAAAATAAAACAACGCTAGCTTACCTACTAGCCTATTAATTAATCTAGTTCTGTACAGTGCTAGCTTGCTAGCTTACTAACACTAGCATCGGATCCTAGCTTGTAAAACTAGCCATAATAATAGTCATAATAGTTATTTATTGATAATTAGTGGAATACCCGCGACTTCGTCCGCGTGTACTTATCCATCCAAACTTAAACACCCCGCTGCACCAACTTAGGGGTTGAATTTCTGGAATGCCTTTCTTAGTGCACCCCTAGACCACAAAAGGAACGTACCCCTTAAATTTCAGGTATCTAGTACTTTAGGTCTAGGCTGTGCGTTGATAGTCAGTCAGTCAATCAGGCAGTCAGTCAGGCAGTCAGTCAGTCACGCAATGCTGCCTTTTTGTAGGTATTACCTTTTATGTTTTATCTTTTTTATTTTTATTCGTTCAGTGTCATTTCTTCTATCCATGTGTTCCAAATAAATAATTTTTCTTTCTTTCTTTCTTTCAATGCGCAATGCGCAATAAATATGATTTTATATATATTGATATAAATTATTATAAGTCTCAGTTAAACTAGCCTCGTGTATCCTGGGCATTAGTCGCGCATAATCTTTACTTGCATACCAGTTGAAGAGGATTTAATGATAATATATTTTGAACATTACCTTTTTTTTTATGAAACGAATAGACAAACTAGCATACGGCCCACCTGATGTTAAGTGGCCACCGTCGCTTATAGACACCGGCAAAACCGGGGGTATAGTCGATGCGCTGCCTACCCTGAAGGAATTTATGTTTTTTTTCTTGAAGCGACACATGTCGTAACCAAGCGGGCAAACCTCAGATGGAAGCTCTTTCCATAGTTTGTAGGTATGGGGAAGAAATGATCATTGTGTGTACACAGCCTTATAGAGAAGTCCTTTTTTCCCGCGTTCTGCCTGCCCGGCGCGAGCTAACTGTGAAGCTAATTTTGTTTATTTTTCACTTTACCTGCAAATTAAAGTGAATTTATTCTTATTTACTGTGTATTTTGCTTTTCAATTGAAATGGGACGAGTTTTGTAAACGTTAAGGTGAAGGGTGTACCCAAATTTGGCAGCTTAATGCGTTTTGAAAAAACATCGTAATGACTAAGTTTTAAAGACCAATTCAGTTTGAACTTCAGCGTGGGGATTGCGAAAATAGTTCTGGGAGCAGTAGACTTCGCAGGCACAAACTTGTATAAAACTATGCATCATGTCGATCCTTAATGATCAAACAAAGAACCCAAAAAGGATTTCTTTATAAAAACTACTTCAGAAAAAAACTTTTTTTTTGTAATACAGATTTTAATAAGTTCAAAATCGAGCCTGTCTCCTAACATGACTTTCTCTCATGGCTTGGGCTATCGCCCTGAAAAAAAAAACTCAACCGGTATATCTAGACAACCTCTTGACCTATTTTGCACATATTCGAAAGTCTTGTTCAGAATTGACTACCGAATGTTTCTGCCAAATATTATCAAAATCAGCCGATTAATGGCGCTGCAACAAACTTCCTCCTGTTTGGGGAAAATACACCTCCACCAAAAGCTGCCGATGACAATAAAAAACTATGAAATTTTAGAACCAAAAGTTTTTATCATGTTTCGTCAAGATTAGTTGAAAAATACGACTTGAACGCGAGTACCAACATACCTACATACATCCGGACATTTACAAGCAAATGTCAGTTGCAAGGACGCTCCGAGTTAGTACAGACATACCTACACCATTCTGAATATTCAAGGCAGTGTTGCGTGAGGATTGTCATTATGACAATACTCACTATACCTACCTAGAGAGGTACGTAAAAAACACTCGGTTTTCCCGCCATTTCGTTACAAGCACGCAATTCAGAACAAGAGGGAAGCAATTACTGAATAAAAGCCGCACAAACTATTTTTTTTCCTATTTTTATTTATGATCATTTATGCTTTGATGTCAGTATGTATGTTCTGTTTGTGATCTGCCATACAAAACAACGGAACCGGGATAGCGATCGTACTTCATACATTATTCTGCCATTTTCGCTAACAAATGCATTATCAGTGAGTCCATTCTGCTGGCGAATGCGCTCATCAATAAATAAATAAATAATGCTAGACAGTTCACACAACACTATCTAGCCCCAAGCTAAGCAGAGCTTGTGTTATGGGTACTAGATAACTGATATACTTAATACAATACATTAAATAGATAGATATTTTTTATTATACATAGAAAATACCCAGAACACCCTGAAACAGACCTACAGATCGTACAAATATTTGTTCCGAGGAGGAAATTGAACCCGCAACCTGCTGCGTTGCAGGCCAACCTTCGCCCACCGCGCCACAGGGGTCGTCAAACCAAAATACGCGTGAATGAAGAGTTTCCTGTTGGGTATCGTCTTAATAGCCTAACGTATACACCGCTTTTTTTTCTGTGAATAGTATTTCGTGCTTTCTTTTTTTCCACAAAAATATATCATCGTGTAAGAAACTGCTTCTTTCTAAACATTGTAAATGTTTGAGTTTTCATATAGACATTATTCAAATAAAAGTAAGATAAAAACAACACTAAACACGCGCGCACGCATCAACTTTGCCACGTGCACTAGGACAGGTATACTTGTAAAAATCTGCTCCGCAATCCGCCACGCACGGTGCGCCATCACTCAGGGTCTGAGGGGCTAGTCTGCAAATGTAACAAGCAACTTACACGGGCGTGTGGTGTACACTACATGGATTTTTGTATGGAAATTGAGGTTCTCAAGGTGCCCGCTAGGGGCGTTCTTAGATTTCTCCATACTAAAATCCGTGTAAAATCCCCTCTGTACACTATACGCCTGTGTAGTTGCTTGTCAAATTTACAGACTTGCCCCTCAGAGCCTCGAGTCTGCAAATTTGACAAGCAAACTACACGGGCGTGTTGTGTACACTACACGGCTTTTAGTATGGAGAATCCGAATAGCACCCCTAGCGGGCACCTTGAGAACCTCAAATTCCATACTAAAATCCGTGTAGCGTACACCGTTCTCACCCGTGTAACTTACTTGTTAAGATTATGTGCAGATTAGCCCCTCTGGACACACTCATTCCGAGGCCTCTTGTCCTCTGAAGCGTCAAAGCCAAAGGCAATTCAAAGTTTAAGTACTTTAGCGTGCAGCATACAGCTAGGTTCATATTGTTCTGTCGGGATGTGTCGTGGCGCGCCAAAACGCAATCGGTTACGTTTATTACCTATCACTAGATTCACATTAGTAGGTTGCACCACAATGTGTTGTGGTGTTAGTAGGTTGTGTTGTGACTCAACCTACTAATTAGAATCTATTAAAGGTAATAAACGTAACCGATTGCGTTCTAGCGCGCCACGACACACCCCGACACGGCAATATGAACCTAGCTTAGCGGTAACACAATCATACAGTAACCACTGCCGCTTTTATAATTAAAGCAGTAACATTTCAGCCACCAATATAGTGCAAAATATCATGTATGCGTGCTGCTTCAATGGACAATAGGCCCAATTAAACCACGTTCATAATCACTTTATATTAACCACTTTCGGAATGAACCGCGTTCATAATCACTTTATTTTAACCACTCTCGGTATTGTATGGTTGGCTGGCCGCTACCCCAGGCCTTTCTGCTTTCACACATAAATAATTACCAGACAAACCATATAAAACTTCATCTAGAATCATATTTTTAAAAAGCTAAGGTTTAAAATCGAATGCGGTTACTCTGTGGGCTATTTGGGTCCATCTAAACGTGTGGGTGCGAAAGTTCATTCAGGCAGAGCGACCCCTACTATTAAATCCATTCTAACTTTCAAATCAATACCTTTTTTTGTATTTTCAGCCTCGGGACAGTTTTTTGTTCAGTAAATAGTCGTTTTAGGCTTTTGGGTTAATGGAATGTAAAATAAATAAACACTCGGCGATCGCTCCTTGTAGATATTAAGTATTAAAATCTTTTATTTAACTTGTCTTTGTTAATATGTAATATAGAATTGAAACTATCGTGGTTGGGAATCATATTAAATAAATAAATAACGACTTATTACCACAGTATTTCGTCGCTTTGCTGACGTTTCGAGACTGAATTCAGAAGCCTCTTCATCATGAGCACCGCCCGCGACCGCGTTCGACGGTGGACCGGCGAAAAACAACGCGACGGAAAAAACGAGACGAAATACAGTGGTAATAAGCCGTTATTTATTTATTTAATATGTAATATGTTTGTTAGTATGGGTACTAGTATAGTATTATTTTATCTGTGGTATGGGACAAATCTTGCAAGCTGAATTTTGAACCAGTTAACCTCGACCGATTGAGCTGAAATGTTGAATACCTGTCAAGTTCCGATGACAATACAATATTATGGTAACAGCGAGCAGCAGCTGATCACATGAAAGAGACGGAAGGTGGAGAACGGAATTCCTCGATGAATAATATTTGACTGGTCGTGCTTAGGTTCATTTTGATCAGCACACGGTTGCAATCACTACATTTTATAATACCTTTTATATTAAAAAATATATTTTTCTCAAATAACTTATTATCAACATCAATTCACTTGAATCTCATACTATTAAACGAGAAATATATGTTTATAGTATGCTAAAATATATATCTATATGTATGTATAAATATATCATATATATATGTTCATAGGGTACCGCTTAACATCAGGTGGGCCATATGCGTATGGGTTAGGTTCATGTCACCCCAGGTTCAATTCACCCCGAAAAAGATTACGGAATAGTTACTACGGCGCCAGTCGACGGTACTAGATGACACGTCATTCCAAGTTGAATAAAAAAAATGTTATGTCGGAATCGGTTTTAACGATTTCGATGAAACTTGCCTAGGTATATGGGGGGTTTTGCGTGCGAAAAATCTCATCTCTGGGAAAACACTACTTTCTACAAAAAAAAACGCTATTCGCTAATCTGTGTCAAAACGAGCAAAACTAGGTCGCACCAGTTAATATATGGCCAAAATATTATGAATTTGGGCAACCTCCGTGGCACGGTGGCCGGGGTTCGATGTCCGCTGCAGGCAAACGTTTGTATGATCTACAAATATTTGTTCCGGGTCTGAGTGTTGTGTTGCATGATACTCGTAGCTCCTGATACGCTCAACAACGACAAATGGGATCCTAGTGTGGGATCTGGACTGAATGTGACTGTCGGGTGTTACATTTTATGTTATGTTATTATAATTTATAATATTGCCACTGTTCATGCATATTGGCAGTAAAACAAATCAAAATAAAATGAAATAAGATGTACCTACAAAAAATCAAATATGACATACTTACCCTGTGATTTAGTAAGGGGCATATTAAATATTTTAATAAAAAATCACAAAGCTGCTACTAAATCAACCTGATTCAATTTAAGATTTCATCATAATGAAGATAAATATCAGACAAACAAGGGTTAATTACGTTCGGAACAAATAACGACAAAATTACGGAATAATACGGAATTCATAAATATTTGTCTCATCCCCAGAGAAAGACTAATCACATTATACATCGCAAATTATTGTTATTCTGTGCTCCGATAATCATAATCAGATAAACTCAATTCGGTCTGTTTGTCTGTTAATTTTGTTCGGATTGTTCAGTTTTATTGCTGGCGATGTTACTTTTAGGGTTCCGATACCCAAGGGTTGCCAAGTGAGACCCTAAGCTAAGATATCTCTCCGTTCGTCTGAATTTTGTTACTTGGCAGTAAGGTCTATAGCCAGTTGAAATTGTCACAGACTAGTGTTGTTTGGGCATGCACCCATTAGTGCAAGAAGTGCGAGCGAGACTCGCGCCCTGGGGGTTCCTAGGGTTCGTAAATTATTACGACATAATAATAATCAACAATGCCATAAACAATATTATATCATAATATCAATATTTTAATCATATTGTCAACTTTTAATTAAGATGACAACTACACAGTACAGAAACATATGACTATTAAGATTTGTATGAACATATTTACTAAATTAAATTAAATTAAATTTTCCTAATGCTGTATCAACGGATCACACAGTACCTACTTCCATCGCACAGAGCGGACTATTTATTAAGTATCATTAATTTAAGATAAGTCCATAGGTATTTTCTTTGTTTTGTTTTGTTGTGTGTTTTGTTTTCATGTTTTTTGTTTGTTTATCTACGCTTTCATATCTATTCTGTCTGTTCTGCGTACTAAAATACTAAATAAATATATTTAATTTCTTCTTTTTTTCTTTTTGCTTCGGTATATTTTTTTAGAATTGGAGTTTACTCTATTTAATTTCAGAAAACAAACAACTTCACTTTTTGTTAAAGCTTTTACTCCACATCTATTTGCGTACCGTGGGACATGAAAATATTCCAAAAAGTATGCAAGAATCCTAAGCAAACTCACTACTCAGCGCTATAAAAATATTAATTACAATTATTTGCAACTTGACCGATGTCAGAATAATTAGACTTCCATAGGTAAATTCAACACTTAATAATTAATAATTGCTCATATTATGTATCTTTGATAAATCCTTTATTTGAAACTTAGTAATAAAACTCCTTTCATTAACAGTTCGATGCTGAATTGTACACAATGCCCGTCATTGGGCCACTGTCAATATATCGCTCCACTTAGTTAACGCTTTTATTATTCCACTACGTAACACTATTAACTTCAACCAGTCACTTTACGCCGTAATGCAATTGAAATAGAGTGTTATTTGCGCCGAAGAGATATTTATTAATGGTTTCAGAAGGTAATTTTTTTTAGCTTATTAAATTGTAAAGTACTGACTGACATTCATGGCGCAGTTGGCAAAACGCGCCCAAAAAGTGTAACCGCCCATTTACGTGTTGGAGAAGTTTGGCTCTAATATGCTGGTATATACATACAAACATACATAGAAACACGCCTTTTTCCGAAAGGGGGTAGGTAGAGCCTCAATGGGCCTCTATTCACCGTGGGTTGCACCATCGTGAAATATAAGCGTGACGAGTGGTGAACTCATCGTCGCCATTGCTTACCACGACTGACTCAGCTAACGCTTTCTTCCAGTAACAACACATTCCATAAATAAGCTAGCAGCCAGGACAAATCTTATACCAACGAATATTACAAACAAGTCTGGGTAATTCCTTAGTCGGCTTTTACGACATCCACGGGAGGAGACGGAGGGTTCTATTCTTGGGCCAGACACACCACGGTAATAATGCTGGTAAATGTATCATAGTCGAATAATCACATGAAGCTGCCCAGAAAAGAATTACCTACGTAATGAGCTCATAATTTTTGCTTGAATACTTACACTTACATTTCTTTCCCAAACCGTTTGCGGCGGATTTCCTCTGTAAGGTCGTATAAGGCTCCGAGGGCCTTGGCATAAATTACAAGAGAAAGATGACTCTATCAGCGTTAATAATGATACTTAATCTCAGTGTGTGCCGTTAAATTAGACGTCAACTTTAATGGTTAATCCAAACAACAGTTTAATGTGTAAGGCTCCCCATGAGACAGCATTATTGATCGTAGCCACAGAATGAATAATTATGGCCTTCACGATATTGCACAGGGTACGGAACCCTATTACTACGGCTCCGCTGTCCGTCCGTCTGTCACCAGGCTGTATCTCATGAACCGTGATAGTGAGACAGTTAAAATTTTCACAGATGACGAATTTATGTTGCCGATATAACAACAAATAAAATAAATATTTAAGGGGGCTACCATACAACAAACGTGTTTTTTTGCCGTTTTTATAGATAAAATGCTGTATCTCATGAACAGTAATAGTTAGACAGTTGAAACTATCATAGATGATGTATTTCTGTTGCCGCTATAACAACAAATACTAAAATACAAAATAAAATAAATATCTAAGGGTGCTCCCATACAAAAACGTGTTCTTTTTTGCCGTTTTTATAGATATTGGTACGGAACCCTTCGTGCGCGAATCCAACTCGCATTTGGCCGGTTTTTTATTGTTTACTAGCTGTGCCTGCGACTTCGTTCGCGCGGTACATTCATATCTTGTGAACCCTGCAAGATATCGAATTGGAACATACACATAAATTCAAGTTAAATTCCTGTTCAAATCCCTGAAAATTTAATTGAAATTCGTTGAGCCGTTTCGCAGCCAATTCAAGATAAACTTTCAGAGAGTCCAGACAAAAATTCTAAAAACGGTAATTTATGATTACACTTTTTCTACATAGCAGTATTCACTTAAACTTTGGCATTTATTTTATCACAGACAGGTACTTCTTTTTTATCATATTGGGATAGATGGAGTTGGTTGTATTATATTCGTTATGGTTTTAGTACTACGGTCCTATCACGATGTGTGGAATGGTGACTACAGCAAAAAGTAAGCATGTATCACCAACATTAGTATTTTGAACTTCAATCTGACCACCCTTTAAAGGGAAATAAAGTCACGGAACACTGTATGTATGTATGGACCTGTTAATTGCTGTATTTTAAAAACAGAATCATTTCTATTTCTACTGGAGTAAAGTTGAAAATTCTTACAACAAAGCACATTCCCGCAAATTGCTTTGCATCACAACTTTTTAGCACGCTATTCACGACGTGTAAAATGTGAACTTTTGATTCGTAGAACCGTTGCCTTAATATTCCTTACGTCCTCGCCAGTTCATAACTTACCCCACGCTTCAACTCTGAGGGACGTGGACCAGGCCAGGCGCCAGGATTGATGTCTTGGGGTGTTAGCTAGTGCCCCAGTGGCACATTCTGTTCAAAAGATGGTGACATTGCGTAGTCTGTACTGGTTTTAATATTACGTCAACGAACAAACAAATCGTTGGCAAGTCAACACCGCACTGACCCATGTGCTATAATTTCTCCATAAATGGTACCGGGGCTGTTAAGCGCGCTCACTTCTCGGCACACGTACATGCGCCTACCCAGGTCCTGCAGCTGGGTGGCCGAATTCATGCCAGAGATTACAACGAACCGTGAGGATTGTTGCTTAAAGGATCACTCAGTGACCCTGCTAGTGCCAACTTTCCAGCCCTTCGCCTTAGGCCTGTGAAGACAACAGCTAGTTGCGCAGAGGAGGGCGCCTGGCAACCACCAATGTACCAGGCAAACGAACATCCCCCCTGCAACTCAGTAAAAAGCCACCACGAGACTGAACCCAAGTTTTTTTGCCATGTGGCAACACCGGCTGATGCAAGTTAAAAACAGCTGCTCGTATTTATTTTAGATAAAATTGAGTTTTATTGGTGTTTTGCATTAAGATTACGTGTGATTAAATTCAAGTTAGTGTAATTCACACGTATGAGTGTTTTTTCTTATCTAAAAACAGTGTACAGTGTATTTTTTTTTGGACTTGAACAATGGATGGCGCGGTGATCACTAAGTACTAAAGCGAACCGGTTGAGTTTGTTGAAGCTGATCCAGTGAATTCAACACCAAACTGCCGATTGGAGTTCATATAAACCAGGGGAGTTAATTCTGTTCTAATACCCAACAACATTTCTAACCGCACACACATTTTGCTTACCTACACATTGAATTCCAGTCACCGTTATTGGTGACTCACGTCATATCACAATACGAATAGGCCTAGTTTTAACTCTCTCTGCTTGACTTATTTATAGTGGAAGCTGAGTTGTAGTTATTACACAGTTTGCCTCACACAGATATAACTACAAAAACACGACAAATTCCTATTACTAATTTTGTTCCTTATTTCATGTTTACACAGAAACATCACACAGTAAATGTAAATACTGTTGCACTTTTCTACAATATAACTATATATAAGTGTATAATAAGTAGTATTTAATATAAATACATGAACTAGGTTGTGTATTGAACTAATTTGTAGTTCCCAGAGTAGGTAATCCTACTTTTTTTTTTTTTTTTAAATGTTTCTTGTTGCTTGATTTGTTTTCATGAACTTTAGTGAGAAATTGCATCAAGCAATTTGTAAATTGAACTGTTATTAATGTTAAAGCTAAAGCAAGTGTTCTTTTTATTTTCCAATTTATTTTCGTTCCCTTGATTCTAATTACTTTCTACGACTCATCTGTACTCTATTATATTTTTTTTTTTCTATTCAATTCAATTTTCTACCTTGTATTCTACACTCGCCTGTCACTATCCTTTTATAGATACCAACTCACTTGCCTTGTTGTGTTTCAGAATACCATCTACAACAGCCATGATGACTCGGAGGGCATGTGACTTGGAAGCCCAGTACAAGGTGGCTGCCGCGGAGCTCAAAGAATCCAATGAGATTCGAAGGCAGCTTCTACTAGAACGTGATGAGAGTGAGGCTGAAATGTTGGTGATTCTTGGCAAGAATACAGCCCTCAAGAAACAACTTGCCGAACTTCACACTCGGTATGAAGAGGTACTCGAGCAGATGGACCGTTTACAGTCAATGTTGCTTTCCGTGGACAGCTGCCATGAAACCTACGAGGAGATGCTTCAGCATAATAAGGACTTGCAACAGGAGCTATCTGAGTGTAGATATAAACTTGAACAATTTGAACTATCAGAATCAATACATGTGCCCTCAGTGAATAATTATAGGAGTTTAGATCTACAGACGGAACTCATGAACAGTGGGTCTAACTTTTCACTGATAGATCTTAGTACACCAAGTTGTAAAAGTAAATCTCAACAAATGAAAGGGAGTAACAGAATAAAAAAATATGTGAAACTTAGTAATTTCATAAAAAAGTCGGAGAAAAAGCTAAAGAAGCATAAAAATGTATTTAATTATGCAAAGCATATTAAGCAGAAATGTAATTTAAATGAGGAACTTAATTCCTGCTATAATTTAATTGGACGTAATTCAAAGGAATTAGATGATATGTCACAAGAAATTAAGTGTTTAGAAACATCACTTCTTGATGTAACACATAAATATAAAAAAGCTGAACAATTTGCAGCTGACAATGTTCAGAAAATGAACAATATTGTAGAGATAGTGAATAATGATAGCATATATGTACAAGTATGTAATAGTAGCTCACAGACTGACCATCCCGTGTCAGACCAGTTGGTTTCCATATCATCTTTGGATTCTTTGATACAGATGGCACCACTTACATCACAGAGTCAAGCTACATCTACTTTACAGGCTGAAGTAATTCATACACCTGGTGCACAGTCTCCGGTTAGACAGGGAAAATCCTGTCGGCAGACCCGGAAGACTGTGGTGTATTCTGATAAGATAGGCGTTGGCATGGGTTTGCTACTAAGTGATCAGTTAGGGCAAGTTGTCACTAATAATTGCTTTGAAAATGCCCCCATTCATAAGTTTATAGATTGTATAAAGAGCGAAGATCGCTTTGACAATGACACCACTCTGATAGTTCAATTAGGTGAGAGTAGTGGTGTCATGCGACTAGATATAATTAAGCTAGTTGAGACTTTGCTACATAAGCTAGATTCAGGTTTGGGAAAATTAATTTTATGTGCATTCCCGTACTCAAAATCTTTGAGTTCCAAAGACAATCAAGCAATTTGGAATCTTAATTTAATATTTTATAATTTGACTTGTCGTCATAGAGACGTTTTGTTTTTTGATACTAATAATTTTATTAGTAATTTTATTTTGACCAGAGATACTGTGCTTCTTAGTAGACATAGTAAACTGATAATTGCTAAATTGTTAGCATTTAATATTTTTGATCCCGTTATAAGTACTATAACGCAGTTAATCAACGTGCCTGTAGTTAGTAGTATTACTAATGGGGGCACACAAGCAGGAGGGTCAGCTGACAATATTTGTTTAAACTGACGAGTCCGACAATGAGAAAGCCTGGCACATTACATGTAGTACATCAAAATGTGCAAGGCCTTCCCAGCAAAATATTAGAATTAGAATTATTTTTAAACATGTTTAATATAGATATCATGTGTGTTACTGAACACTGGTTATTACAATTTGATTTACTCCCTTATTATGAGAATTATAATATTGTAAGTTCATTCAAACGCAAGAACGCCATACGTGGCGGTTCCTTAATTGTTGCTCGAAATAATTTAAAATGCAAAGAACGTAAAGATGTTGCAAATCTCACTATTGAGAGGACTATTGAGCTGTCGTGTGTTGAGCTTGAGCGGCATATCATTGTGAGTGTTTACCGTCCCCCTGACGCGGACTTCGCGTTATTTGAATCCACTATGGAAGAAGTACTGCTTAAAACTTTTGGACGTAGTAAAATGTTAATAGTCTGCGGAGATTTCAATATAGATATTCCTGTGAATCCTCTATCTGAGAGAATTCTTAACTTATTTAAATGTTTCAATTTACGTCACCTTTTCGAAGAACCTACAAGGGTGACACTTACATCAGCCACCTGTTTGGATAATATATATTGCAGTAGTGTTCCAATTGATAAAGCAGTAATTAAACATTTCACCTCGGATCATTACGGTCACAGTGCTATATTTACTTGTAATTTGGTAGATGAACCTAAGGAATTCACTTATCGGCCTATCACAGGAAGTCGAATTATGAAGTTTCAGAGCAGTATTGAACTTAAAATACCCCTTTTACCATGCGTAGATGATCCAAATGACCTTTTTACCTCCTTGTCTAATTTGATAAATGAGCAACATACTGAGATATTTCAGTTAAAAACATGTATAGCTAAATCTAATGTCGGGTTAGCTGATTGGGCGACACCCGGTATCTATAGAAGTAGGAATAAATTATATGATCTCTATGCGGCTAGGGAATCAATGTTGCATGACCCAAAGTTTATTTTGTATATAAAGAACTATTCATATACTTTTAAAAAAGTTTGTCGTGCAGCTAAATCATTACATTTGAGAAAAAAAATTGAAAAATCATCGAATAAAATTAAGGCAACTTGGAAATTAATTAATAATGAAACAGGTAAATCTAAGCCACGCAATAAGCAGATCAAATTAAACATAAACAATACAATATTGACAAAAAAGATTGATGTCGCGAATGCCTTTGACAATTTTTTCTCTAATATACCAGTTATTGTAACCCAGTCATTACAATCATCTGCCTCTGGAGCATCTACTTTATTGGAACTAAGTGTTGCTAAATGTGAGATCGCGTTTAGCTTTAGATACGTAAATGCCGATAGTATTGTTAAGACATTTAAGTCACTTAATATAAAAAATACTGAAGATCTTTGGGGAATATCCACAAAGGTGTTAGGTATTATAATTATTGATATTGCTCCATGCTTAGCCTACATTTTTAATAGATGTGTTGACGACGGAATCTTTCCAGATCTTATGAAACATAGTAAATTAATTCCTTTGTTCAAGTCTGGAAATGCAAAAGATCCAGCTAATTATAGGCCGATTTCTATATTGCCCGCGTTAAGTAAAATCTTTGAAAAACTTATTCTTACTCAATTATTGTCACACTTTAACTTCCACAGACTACTTCATAGTCATCAATTTGGATTTACCAAGGGTCGATCAACAGCTGATGCTGGTACCTTGCTTTTGGAACACATATTTCAAGCATGGGAAAACTCGCAAGACGCGATCGGAGTATTCTGCGACCTATCCAAAGCATTCGACTGCGTGAGTCATGCTACTCTAATTTTGAAGTTAAAACATTATGGCATCCAAAATCAGGCAATTAACCTTGTAAATTCTTACTTATCCAATAGAGTACAAAAAGTTGACGTTGGTGGTGAAAGGTCTTCAGGATCGTCTATTGTTATGGGAGTGCCCCAGGGTTCAATACTAGGCCCATTTCTATTTTTAGTATACATTAACGATCTCCCTTTTTATGTAAAAGACATATGTGATATAGTTTTATTTGCTGACGATACGTCTTTAATTTTCAAAGTTGATAGGTCAAAAGCTAATTACGATGATCTAAATAAATCACTATCGCGAGTTCTTGATTGGTTCACAGTAAATAATCTGTTGCTTAATGCTAAAAAAACTAAATGCATTAAATTCACTTTGCCAAATGTAAAACATTACCCAACTAATATTAAAGTAAATGGCGAGACACTCAATCTTGTAAACTCTACTGTTTTCTTAGGACTTAATATTGATGCAAGTTTGCAGTGGGGACCACAAATTGAGGCACTTGCGGGTAGACTTAGTTCCGCTGCATATGCAGTTCGTACGATAAGGCAGCTTACTGATGAAGCTACAGCTAGGCTAGTTTATTTTGGCTACTTCCATAGTGTTATGTCATATGGCATCATTCTGTGGGGGAAAGCAGCAGACATCCAAGCAATATTTGTTTTACAAAAACGGGCAATACGTGCCATTTATAAAATGAAGCCACGTGACTCCTTGAGGGAGCGTTTTAAGGAAATTAACATTCTCACCGTAATATCGCAATACATCTACGAAACCTTATTATATACACATAAACACTTAGATAGATTTATGAAAAAAAGTGACGTGCATTGTTTTAACACGAGAAATAAAAATAAACTGAGTATTCCCAAATTTAGATTAAAAAAAGTAAGTGGGTCTTTTATGGGGAATTCTGTTCGGTTCTATAATAAACTTCCAGAAAGTGCTTCTAAACTTTCGATTCGAAGATTTAAATCTTACATAAAGAATAATTTAATTAAGAAAGCGTATTACACACTACATGACTATGTTAATGATAAAGCCGCGTGGCCTGATGTCGCTCTGCCCCTCGACACCTAATTTGTCAATTTGCAATGTCTGTACCTGCATATAATTTATTACTGATGTGTTATTTATGTGTATATCAAGCGTAGTGTGTGCTGCCTTATGAACTTTTGCTGATTCTCTCTATCATCTTACTTTTGACTGCCTACCTAAGTAAGGCTTTTAATTTGGTTTTCCTTTTTTCCTTGAATCAGCTTCAACTTGTTCTCGAGGCACCACACAGGCGCTCTCCACCTAGTAGTAAGAAGGATCATCAAAAGAAAAACAGACCGTGTTTGTTGCCTGATTCTTCTAGGTCTGGTTGCGTTGGAACAGGAGTAACTGTAAATTTATTTTTTAAGACGATTCAAAATGATCCTTGTGATTTCAATGAATAAAATACTTTTGACTTTGACTTTGAGTCAGGACCTACCAGTTTTACCCAGTAGGCGGCT
Source organism: Operophtera brumata (assembly GCA_932527175.1). Lineage (NCBI taxonomy): Eukaryota > Metazoa > Arthropoda > Insecta > Lepidoptera > Geometridae > Operophtera > Operophtera brumata. Next base: position 28,823,982 of record OW052228.1, read on the forward strand.
TCTCTGACACCCGTGGAACCGTAGTTCCACCCGTAGTTTCCGCTGCGAGCCATAACTACTCAGTTCCTGCAGATAGGGACAAATGCGGTACGTCAGTGTGAATCTTATTCCCCCCCCCCCCCCCTCCCCCCTCCCCCCTCCCATTTTGAATAGAATTAGTAGGTTCCTTAAAAGCTCATATTCGCCCCTCTAGCTACGACCCTGTACGCCATCGAGTGCTAAGTTCGCGCGGTCTAAACTTCCACCACGACTCCTTTTAACACTCCTGTAGCATTTATTGCTCCATCCGATGTAAGCTTACAGAGTTGCAAACCCACTTTATTTGTTTCTTTTATTTATTTTATGTCGTTTGTTTTCAAAATTAGTAAAACAAATTTTACTTTTGAAGAGTTTTGAACGCCGTCACAACACCATGAGTATTTTAATGTTAAATTGTATGAATTATACTTTTATGGGTAAAAGACAGTCTTCCAGAGTAGCGGTATATTTTGATTTTGAAAATTACGTAATATTGCGTATTTGCGCTGTACTGGTAAAAAGGGCATGTTTTTTTTCTGAGTTCTTGTCCACACTTGACCGTTTTTCATCTGCATTATTTCACATACTGGGTCCATTTATATAGAAAAACTTCAGTTTTCATTGTGTGGCTATGGTTGCCTTGAGAGCACGTACGTACGAGTGAAATAAATAACCAGAACAACCACCTTACAGAATCGACAACATCATAAACACCCAACAGTCACATACATAGTCCTACATAGTACATGATCCTACACTAAGATCCCCTGTGTCGTGGGTATCAGAAACTACGAGCATCATGGTACCACCACACCCACACCCGGAACAAATATTTATTTTTAAAAAAACCTGCGGCGGGATTCGATTCTGCAAGTTCTCACATCTCAGCCGGCTACTTGTCCGCTGCGCCACACCGGTCAATAGCTGGTGAATAAAGGTACATCTACAAACCGGAACTGGAAGTGTTGGACGGTTGACGGACTGTCGATATTGTAACGGTCACAGGAAGTCGTTGGATGGAGGCGGCTCAAGACCATTCCTCTGGGCATTGTATATGGTATAAGCTTATGTCCAGCAGTCTATTGGCTATGTCTATTGACTGATGATGAAACAAACAAAAGCATTATTTTTGGTATGAGTGGAAACTGTAGACGGGAATAAAATATGAAAGTCGCCAAGATAACACGCCGGAATTTAATCAAATTGTATAGTAAACATTCTACTAAATCATGATCCCCCTAAATTCCCCCTATAATTTCCAAGCATCCTAGCTGCGGTAAATCATGTTGACTCATTTCTATCGAGATGTCTATTGCCCGCAGAGTTTACCTATTGGTGCTCCAACCAAATTAGTACACAGTATATCACAGAAAATGTAATACCTACAGAATCCAATGAGTATCAGGACTAGACTGTAAAATGCTTTTTTTATACGTCTTGGAATGACGGATCAAGCAGATGACCCACCTGTTGTTAAGCGGTACCCTCTGCCTATGAACAGTGCATTATCACATAAGTCACGCCACCTAGGACGCACCCTATGTGGCATTGTACTGCGCTCACTAACCTGAGACATAAAGATGAAAAGTATCATGTGCCTGTAATTTCACCGGCAACCATACCCTTCGAACCGGAACACAGCTTTGCGGCAGAAATAGGTTTGGTGGTAGTACTTCCCCGGACAAACTTTTTCAGAAAAAAGCTCTACTATTATCTACAACTAGACACTAGTACTACTAATGCTAGAAAGTAAAATAGGAAAAAATAAAGTTTCTAAAAAAACTCTCTCTCAGGGCATCCTACATATTATGTTGATATAATAAACTTGCCAACTGTATATATACATACCTATAGATATACCTAATTCGATGACGATTGGAACGCCGGTTCGAAAGTTATCGTCGAACAAAATCCCATCAACAGCAATTAATTTGAGATAATACTCCATTGAACAGAAATGTCAGTGAGCTAATCTTGGCTTTCTTTCAAAGACATTCGCCATGTGTAAAGAATTTGAGAAAGTAGAATATTTTGTTCTTCATACAGGAAATGTTTACCACAATGCAGACAAATTTTTCAAAACCAGTTTTCGATTACGTGCATTTCTTGCTTGAAAATACTTACTATTTCTTCAGCTAACAGATATAGGACGAACACGATTCCCACCTCATTCGGTTGCTTGCATTCTTTAATCTACAGGCGTCCTATTGTTGACACAGTAAGCCTGCGACCTAGAAACTAGCGCACAGTGGTATACGGATCGTGGTTTTGTCCCTATTTCTACTTCATATTCAGACAAGTTTTTTTTTTTTTTTAATTTATGTGATGGTTTCACTGGATTCATCCATTTTTAACCTTATCCTTTTTTTTGAGGACCTCTGGTGTTCTCCGAAAAAGCCCGGGGTATAACCTTGCCATTCCGATCACCTTCCGATAGGTTGTACCTAAACCTAATGTATAGGTATAGGTACAACACAGGCATTAAAAGCCATTTATATAATTGTATATAATTTTTATAAAGCGGGACAGTTCATACAACATTATCCAGCCCCAAGCTAAGCAGAGCTTGTGTTATGGGTACTAGATAACTGATATACTTAATACAATATATTACATAGATAGATATTTTTAACCCCCGACGCAAAAACGAGGGGGTGTTATAGTTTGACGTGTCTGTGTGTGTGTGTGTGTGTGTGTGTGTGTGTGTGTGTGTGTGTGTCGCATCGTAGCTCCCGAACGGATGAACCGATTTCGATTTTTGTTTTTGTTTGAAAGATGAATTTGTCAGGAGTGTTCTTAGCTATGTTTGATCAAAATCGGTTCAGCCGTTTCATTGCGTTGAGGGTTTTTTAAATTTTAACATAATTAATTTCTTGTTTATTATACATATTAAATACCCGATTAATCGAACCCGCAACCTCCTGCGTCGCAGGCCAACCTTCGCCCGCCGTGCCACATTGATCGTCATTGCATAGTGCTATATATAAAAGCCAGTGATAAAAAACTAGTATCCACTTAAAAAAAATGGTAGTAATAGTAGTTTAAAAACACACGCGTTACACCAAAACTCATCTCTATAGGCACCCAAAAAAGTTCCAAATCAAATAGCCTAAAAACCAACGCACCATTCAAAATGTTATGCAAAGTGTGAAAGCATTCAATTCTTCAGCTATACAATTTATAAACTCGAAAACGTCCGCTTGTTGGACTGCTTAATGCAGATTAAATAATCTTGTTTCGTTTTAATGTAAAAGGTTTATAGCCCGTGACAAAACAAAGGGTTAAAGTTGCTTTTGTGTCATATCGGAGAGTTAGCGCGTACTGTTAGGGCGCTTGGGCCCGTTCCATACAAACAAATTTTACCCCAATTTTGTCTCATCAACCTCGATTAAATTTTGTAGGCATTATCAATACACTAACATCTAAGCCCATGGCCTACTAAATTTTATAGAGTCAAAATGTGTCTTAAGGGGGTGATCCATTGGCGAGCCGGTGAGTTAACGGTATAAACTGTTGGTTCGTTGGGTTGTCGACTCGCGTTGGTGATCCATTGGCATACCAAACAGTTTATTATACCGGTTATTATACCGCAGTATCAGGATTTCAAGCATGCACGAAGAGCCAACGAGCCAAACCGCGGTATTTAAAACCGCGGTTTTGTAGGTGTTCCAATGACTTTTCTAAGTTATGTGCGGATTTCCATAGCTCTGTGCTTCGGAGGGCACGTTAAGCTGTCGGTCCCGGCTGTTATTGATTAATAGCAGTCGATAAGCCATGTCAGAGGCCCTCGGGCGGCTTGACAAACTCTGACACCAGAGGCCAGTACTACCTCATACGAAACGAACGAACGAACGAACGACGGCCTATACCTCTGGCTCGCAGGTTTTCTGGCGTACCAGCGGTTTTACTCGCCAACGGATCACCCCCTTTAGTCTCTAGTAGATTGTGATTGCAAAAAATATTTATTGCAAAAGTGAAGCGAGTTCTCTGAGTCAACTTGGAAGAATCGACATTTGTATGTATGTATGTTTGTTCGAGAATAACTTCCGAACCGTTTATCCGATCTTCATTAAATTTGTTAGGGGGGTCAATAGTATTAATTCAATAGCTAAGATTATGTTTGAGCTTTAACGGTCGGAGGGTTGTTGAGACATTGGAGTCCAAAGGGGTAAAAAAATAAAAGTGAGACAGTCAGATCAAGTAGGGTGTCATATGAAAGCGCTTCCCTTGGATATTTCAAAACTGGTTTTAATTTATAACTTCGTAGTTTTTGAAATATTAGAGAAAATTTATAAAACGTAGCCTCCGGCCATCCCACAATGCATCCCAAATTTGGGTGTTGTAACAATCTTGAGAAAGGTCTAAAATTTAAGAATTTTAAAAATATCTACCTCGTAAAACATTATCCAATATAACATCCATTGTCGACCGTAGTTTATTAGTGCCAATTCTGCCATCTAGTGAATCATACTAGTGGGATAAAACAGTGCTAATTGTACCATCAAAAGTACAAATCATCTAACGGTACAAGTGGTGTTGGAAACACCAACAAAAAAGTTTATTTGAGTTGCCAACAATTATCTTCTTCCTCCTTTCAGTGACATATTAGAACGATACATGTGTGAAAATTGCTTTGGGTTAATTATAATATAATAAGGGCATTTTAAGGTTGTTTTTTTGGTTTCTCGCTCACCCCAAAGACCTCAGAAAAACACGCAACTACATCTACACAACAACCCACTGAAGTTCTCTACAAGTGGTCCAGATGGGCATCGTTTGATCTCTGATCACCCTAAGCGTTGAATCTGCACTTAAGTCTTGTTCTTTTTCCAGAACAGTTTTGAAACTAATCTAAGCTGAATCGAGTTTCAAATGAGTCTCGAGTGGAGTTAGAGTTTATAACTCAAGCCTGTATTTTAATTGGGTGCTAATTAACTGAGCGGCAACTTAACAGCATTTTTAGCGATAAAACAAAACAACCAATCCAACGGATTCGAACGATAGAATAAAAAACGAGTCTTTGTTGATTCTACCATTAATGGTACAGTGTTGTTGTGCAATTGGTGTTGGAAACATCAGATAGAATAACTATATATAATAACAAAACGAGTCTTTGTTGATTCTACAATCAATGGTACAGTGTTGTTGTGCAAGTGGTGTTGGAAACACCAGATAGAATAACTATAGAATAACAAAACGAGTCTTTGTTGATTCTACCATCAATGGTACAGTGTTGTTGTGCAAGTGGTTTTGGAAACACCAGATAGAATAACGATAGAATAACAAAACGAGTCTTCGTTGATTCTACCATCAATGGTATAGTGTTGTGCAAGTGGTGTTGGAAACACCAGATAGAATAACTATATATAATAACAAAACGAGTCTTTGTTGATTCTACAATCAATGGTACAGTGTTGTTGTGCAAGTGGTGTTGGAAACACCAGATAGAATAACGATAGAATAACAAAACGAGTCTTTGTTGATTCTACAATCAATGGTACAGTGTTGTTGTGCAAGTGGTGTTGGAAACACCAGATAGAATAACGATAGAATAACAAAACGAGTCTTTGTTGATTCTACCATCAATGGTACAGTGTTGTTGTGCAAGTGGTGTTGGAAACACCAGATAGAATAACTATAGAATAACAAAACGAGTCTTTGTTGATTCTACCATCAATGGTACAGTGTTGTTGTGCAAGTGGTGTTGGAAACACCAGATAGAATAACTATAGAATAACAAAACGAGTCTTTGTTGATTCTACCATCAATGGTACAGTGTTGTTGTGCAAGTAGTGTTGGAAACACCAGATAGAATAACGATAGAATAACAAAACGAGTCTTTGTTGATTCTACAATCAATGGTGAAGTGTTGTTGTGCAAGTGGTGTTGGAAACACCAGATAGAATAACTATAGAATAACAAAACGAGTCTTTGTTGATTTTACCATCAATGGTACAGTGCTGTTGTGCAAGTGGTGTTGGAAACACCAGATAGAATAACGATAGAATAACAAAACGAGTCTTTGTTGATTCTACCATCAATGGTACAGTGTTGTGCAAGTGGTGTTGGAAACACCAGATAGAATAACTATAGAATAACAAAACGAGTCTTTGTTGATTCTACAATCAATGGTACAGTGTTGTTGTGCAAGTGGTGTTGGAAACACCAGATATAATAACGATAGAATAACAAAACAAGTCTTTGTTGATTCTACCATCAATGGTACAGTGTTGTGCAAGTGGTGTTGGAAACACCAGATAGAATAACTATAGAATAACAAAACGAGTCTTTGTTGATTCTACAATCAATGGTACAGTGTTGTGCAAGTGGTGTTGGAAACTCCAGATAGAATAACTATAGAATAACAAAACGAGTCTTTGTTGATTCTACAATCAATGGTACAGTGTTGTTGTGCAAGTGGTTTTGGAAACACCAGATAGAATAACTATAGAATAACAAAACGAGTCTTTGTTGATTCTACAATCAATGGTACAGTGTTGTTGTGCAAGTGGTGTTGGAAACACCAGATAGAATAACTATAGAATAACAAAACGAGTCTTTGTTGATTCTACAATCAATGGTACAGTGTTGTTGTGCAAGTGGTGTTGGAAACACCAGATAGAATAACTATAGAATAACAAAACGAGTCTTTGTTGATACTACAATGAATGGTGAAGTGTTGTTGTGCAAGTGGTGTTGGAAACACCAGATAGAATAACTATAGAATAACAAAACGAGTCTTTGTTGATTCTACAACCAATGGTACAGTGTTGTTGTGCAAGTGGTGTTGGAAACACCAGATATAATAACGATAGAATAAAAAAAACGAGTCTTTGTTATAAATAAATAAATAAATAAATAATGTTGGACAGTTCACACAACATTAGCTAGCTAAGCAGAGCTTGTGTTATGGGTACTAGATAACTGATATACTTAATACAATATATTACATAGATAGATATTTTTTATTATACATAGAAAATACCCAGAACACCCTGAACAAATATCTGCGATCGCACAAATATTTGTTCCGAATCGAACCCGCAACCTCCTGCGTCCCAGGCCAAGCTTCGCCCGCCGCGCCACAGAGGTCGTCAAGAGGTCGTGTTGATTTGCTTATTTACGAGTATATCTCAGCTCCAGAATTTATAACTTTCCAACAACCAGTGAGCATTAGAATAATTCAAAACGGGCAACAATTAATTCATATTCTGGACTTCAGTAAATATAAATCAACATAAATCTAATTTAAGTAAGCACGAGTAATTACTAACTCGAATAAAGCAGGCATGGGCCGTGGTTCTGCACCTGTTCAGTTTAGACCATCGAGCAACGCAGGCCTCCGTACTGTGTTGCTCGATGGTTTAGACCACGGCCCATACCTGGCAAATCCTACTAATTCCTACTAATATTATAAATGCGAAAGTTTGTGTGTGTGTGTGTGTGTGTGTGTGTGAGTGTGTTTGTTACTTCTTCACGCTGAAACGGCTTGACGGATTTGCATGAAATTTGGAATGGAGATAACTGGACTCCCGGAATAACACATAGGTACATTTTTATCCCGATATTCCCACGGGATCGAGACTAACGCCGGTGAAACCGCGAGGCGCTGCTAGTAGTTAATGAAAAAGTCATGAAAAATCAATATTGTTTAAAAACCTCTACCAAATATCTAATTGAGAAGATTTTACATGTTTGCAAGTTTTTACCTGTACTCAATAAAAAAAGAGTAGAATAGGCCTAAGTTTACGGAAATCTCGCTCAATAATCATAACACGATTAAACATGCGGATCTAATATGAGGCAGCCCACAATCCGCTAACAATATTTTACTTAAGAGCGAGTTAATATTTAGATAAAATAATGATGATTAGTGCAATTATATAAAGACTAGCTGTAACCCGCGACTTCGTACGCGTAATATTGTTTTATCCATAACTCTGCGTAATAGCACAGACTAATTATGTTTTACACTGTGGTAATAGTATGTTCTAGTTGTTGTAGTAGTAGAATGTTTGGTTTTCCACTTGTGGTATCCTACCTATGCTAATTGTAAGTTAGCGCGCCTCCCCCGAACGTATGCACATTGCCCGCAACCGTCACAAGAATAATTTCTAAACCAGCATCTGATGGTCCGGTGCCCCTTTCCGCACCGCCAGCAAGGCTGCTCCACGCACTGCACATCGCCCGCGGGCGCGGCGGGAGCGCGTGCTCCCGCTGCGCTGGCGCCACTGCCGACCCCTACGCAGCCCGCGTGCGCTGCGCCTCGTCCAGCCCCCCCTCCCCCCTTCACCCCCCCAAATCAGGTGTCTTTGTGACTTGTAACTCTGATTTAATTGTAGTGAGCGCCATGAACTGTTCCACGCGTCGTAATATCACTTTTTACTCGAAATATCGAATTGTTCGGTTTTACCGATCGGCATTTTATTCCGATGCACAAAGACACAATAAATAAGCAAGTGGTGGTATTTTTTCGCGGTGTATCTCGTCGCCAGTGGGATTTACAGGTAGGATACCACATTATTATTATTTTATTAAATTAAGGGGTCCCATTTTCCTGGAATATTTTAATCTCAACAACGACACCGTGACACGACCTTTGAAACGACACCATACTCAAGGTTTTCAATTTAGGGGTCCCATTTTAACCTTGAGGTCCGTAAAATATATCTCAACAACGACTCCGTCAAACGACATTTGAAACGACACCATACTTATGTTTTTCAATTTAGGGGTCACATTATAACGTTGAGGTTCTGAAAATATTTTAATCTCAACAACAACACGTGACACGACCTTTGAAACGACACCATAGTCAAGTTTTTTCAATTTGGGTGTCCCATTTTAATCTTGAGGTCCTGATAATGTTTTAATCTCAACAACGACACCGTGACACGCCCTTTGAAACGACACCATACTCAAGTTTTTCAATTTAGGGGTCCCATTTTAACTTTGAGATCCTGAAAATATGTAATCTCAACAACGACACCGTCAAACGACCTTCTAAACGACACCATACTCAAATTTTTCAATTTAGGGGTCCTATTTTAACCTTTAGGTCCTGAAAATATTTTGATCTTAATGACTTCACCGTGAATCAAACTTTGAAATTGCCGAAATACGCTGAAATCTCGCTAAAACCTAAAGTGTATTTATTTACAAAGAAAATGTTCCCATGCTTTTTTTCAGCAAAATTTCAGGTACTGCTGAAACTTATGTTGGCTATTTTTATTTAAGGAATTACCTTGTGAATTTTCTTGTTTCTACTACCAACGGTTTCCGAAATACGAAGCATTTTAGTTTTACATTAAAAGCCATTTTGGACCCCTTACAGGGTGAATTTTCAAAAATCCTTTCTTAGTACACCCCTACACTCAAAAAGGAATACATCCTTCAAATTTCATGTGTCTAGGTCCAGCGGTTTAGACTGTGCGTTGCAAAACGCAAAGTGTATACGTTAAAAGCCCTTTTTGAACCCCTAAGAGGGTGAATTTTCCAAATTCCTTTCTAAGTACACCTTTACACCCTAAAAGGAATACACTGTCCAAATTTCAAGTCTCTACGATCAGCGGTTTAGGCTGTGCGTTGTAAAAACTAAAGTTTTTTTATTTTTTTACATAGAAAACGATCCATTTCCATTTTTCAGGAAAATTTCAGGAATCGCTGAAACACGTGTTTATTTATTTTATTTGAGGAATCTCCATGTAAAATTTCAAGGTTCTACTGCTAACGGTTTCTGAAATACAGAGCTTTTTTGTTGTATATTAAAAGCCCATTTTGGACCCCTTAGAGCGGGAGTATCGGAAATTCCTTTCTTAGTGCACCCCTAGACCACATAAGGAATGTACCCTCCAAATTTCAGGTCTCTAGGACTTACGGTTTAGGCTGTGCGTTGATTGTCAGTCAGTCAGTCAGTCAGTGAGTCAGTCAGTCACGCAACGATTTTATATATTTTGATTTGTAAATATTTAATAGTCACATGAACCAGTATTTTTGACCAACTGAAGTAAAAAATAAGATTTAACTATTTGACAGAGAAACGTATGCGAATATGAGTGCACAGCTAGCGTTAAAACAATGGACTGGATGAAGTTAATTACAAGAAAGCGCCCCAGCTATGTGTGAGGTAACTTAAGAGTGGAGATACGCGGTGCGGTGCTGCACAAAAAAATCGCAACGCAAATAAAATAAACTGGCGCGAAACTTTATATTACTAAAACGCAGTTTTTTTTTTAGCTTGGTAGCTTATATCGCCCCATGCCCAGATCATACCTAGATCATTTTGGGTATTTTCTATGTATAATAAAAAAACATGTATTTATAATTGTAAGTATGTATATCAGTTATCTAGTACCCAAGCTCTGATTAGCTTGGGGCTAGATAATGTTGTGTGAACTGTCCAGCATTATTTATTATTATTTATTTATTCGTAGAGTGCAATGCGTCGGAATCATTTGTATCATTGTCGCACCGCACTGTGTGTGCTTGGTTTAAAATGTAGAATGCATTACAGCTTACAGTGCCTTGAATAAAAATGTGATTATGCGAACATTAAGTGTGCAAGAAGTAGAGAAAATGTAACTATTTTGGATGTAACTGCATTTTGCAAGCACTGGTACAAATATTTGCATTATTAAAGAAGCAGAAAACGAAATAATGACTTTGTACAAACTTGATGTTGCAATAACATGCAAGTTGAAGTAATGAGTGGATTCGCATAATGATCCCGGTATGTCCCTATCTGATACTGGTTTTTTGCAAGCTTTTATTTAGTTCGTCTTGTATGTCTGTTTGTTTGTTTGCCTACAAGGTTACAAGCTAATTTTGACCAATTCCCGATATCAGATTTAGTTGAAACTTCACATATACACAGATCTAGCTAGTGTCCGTCGCGACTTCGCTCCAGGATAAGTGTGGTCACCGTGGTGTGTCCAGCCCATGAATAGACCCCTCTATCTCCTCCCGTGGATGTCGTAAAAGCCAACTAATGGATTACCTGGACTTGTTTGTAAGATTCGTTGGTGTAAGATTTGTCCTGGCTGCTAGCTTATTTAAGGAATAAATAAATAAATAAATAAATAATGCTGGACAGTTTACACAACATTATCTAGCCCCAAGCTAAGCAGAGCTTGTGTTATGGGTACTAGATAACTGATATACTTAATACAATATAATAACATAGATAGATATTTTTATTATGCATAGAAAATACCCAGAACACCCTGAACAAATATCTGCATATCGCACAAATATTTGTTTTTTTTTCTGAATATATTATTACTAGAAGAAAGCGTCAGCAAAGTCAGTCGTGGGAAGCAATGGCGGTGATGAGCTCACTACTTGTCACGTCTGTATCCCACGATGGTGCAACCCACGGTGAAAAAGGGCCCATTTTAAGCTCTGTCTACCCTTTCGGAGAAAAAGGCATCTATGTAAATAAAAATAAAAGAAAAATTACCCCCTGGAAAAAAAAGACACCTCAAATGTTAAAGTTACGATATTTGGATGTTTGCAATTACATCGAAACTGCTGAACCGACTTCGATGAAATTTGGTATACAGACAGATTATGACCTGGATTGAACTAAAGGTCACTTTCTATTCGGGTGAAACGCGAGCGAAGCCGCAGGCGGATACTAGTACTCAATAAATAAGTATCGTAAAATAATACCTACATTTTATTCCGGGACTCTCCATCTGAATTCGTAAACATCCAAATTGTTAAGAGTTTGAGAAGCTACTCTGAAACAGCAACGCAAATTCAATAGGCGACTTTTGAATAACTTTTGCGTTCCACTGTTTTAGTTAATTGGTTTATTTTAGAGGAGAGTATTCTGATAAATGTCCTATCATCTTTTGTTGGGAGTTTCTAAGAGCAATCCGTATTGACGACCTTCATTTAATTCTTTATTGCCCAAAAAACACAGCGAAATTGTACAAACGGAGGACTTAATTCTAAGCAGCATTTTCTGCCAGTCATCCATGAGGATGATACATAAAGGTTGGCGTGCTCAAAACTAATTACAAAAGAAAGATAATATCAATAATATAGCTGAGAAACTTTTAGAAAATAATCTACCTTAAAAATAAATACGGTATGTATTTATAACATACATACTTGTAACTTAAATGAATAGATAATCATTCCAAACAAAAAATAAATATATATAAATAGATAGATAAACAAAATAAATAAAGTATAATATATATATCATCTGTCAAAAGTGTCTAAGAAATGCATAATGTGTAATAACTAAGAAAGTAGGTACCTAGTCTAAGTAGGTAGGAATATAAATATAAAAAATAAATAGGTAGGTACTCAAGAGATATAAATTATATAAATAATATGAACAAGGCGTTTAAAGGTGGGTTTAGAAGATGACTTTATAACATTAAGAGCGAGAGCATTCCATAAACCTTCGTGGTGTGCGGGTTACAATCCCGCTGCAGGATAAATGCTTGCATGTCCTGCTAGTAGGTATTTTTCCATGATACTCGTTTTTACCCATAATACCCACGACACACGGGATCCTAGTCTGGAATCAGGACTATGTACGTGACTGTTGTGTGTTAAGGCGTTATGTGTTATCCCACTAACATCATAAATGTGAACGTTACGATTTTTGGACGTTTCTTACTCAATCACGTCAAAATGGCTGAACAGATTTCGATGAAATTTGGTACACAGATAGATTATGACCTAGATTGAGCTATAGGCTACTTTTTACCCTGGTAAAACGCGAGCGAAGCTGCGGGTGGATACTAGTGTTATATTTTTCCCCGTTTTTTTTTTTTTTTTTTTTTTGTTATTTTTTTTCTGTCACTAGTGAGAGCATAACTTGGATTTTTTATTCCAGGATAGTAGTATGAAGGATAGCATCGTTCATAACATTTCAATCTTAGTATTTTGCACAAAGTGTTGTTAAGTGTTGTTAAGGTGGATGCTACGGCTTGAGGCGCGTTTTTTTTTTTGCCCATTACAGCTCATGTACACTTCTTCAGATAGCGAAAATTGATTTCGCGAGAACTAGGAGACTTAACACACATGTTTTAATTGAAAGTATCTCATAAAAATCATCAGTTTAGCTACGATCCCCCTGAACATTTATGAAATAACATGTGTGTTAAGTCTCCTAGTTTTCGCGAAATCAACTTTCGGTATCTGAAGAAGTGTCCATGAGCAAAAACCACCAAAAAATAATAATTTCGCGCTTCAAGTGGAAGCATCCACCGTTATTGATTATTGAATTGAAATTGAAGAAACCCAGAGTCAGCCCCTCTTTGGATGATTAGAGGGAGATCTACTGAATGCTCGATAGTAGGTACTAGAACATTCTAGTTTTCTATTGGTCACGTAGAATGAAACAGCACGGAACCGAACAATGTAGTAAAGTACAGTCTAATTGAAGAGTGAAATTGTGTTTTTGGGTAATTTTATTAACGTTTACTTTTGGGTAAACCAGAGTTCTGTATGATTACTTTATCCCAAACACTAGTTCGTAACAATATCAATGTATCTCGTCTCGATGGGCCAAAAGACAATATAAAGGTCACAGAAAGTCAGTGGGTGGGAGAAGTTCAAGACCGTTCGTCTTGCATTCTATGAGGGAAGCCTATTTCCAGCAGTGGACTTCTACGCGCTGATAATAATAATGATGATTACGCATTTTTTGTGAGAAGTATCTAAAACTTTTCACAGTAGCACACCATGAGTCGAAAAGTCAAGTAGGTACTTCGTAACGGATTTTACTGAAGAATACGTATATCCCTCTCGTATCTTCCGCATCATATAGGGATTTATTTCAATGCGTATCGCGTGTATTATTTAATCAGAGCCCTTCACGACGACAAGTGCTGTGTTTGAGTGACGATGGATTTATAAGTATCGAAAAGACTTTGATAGAAATGCTGGTTTTAAAACACGATGGTTTAATAGAACTACTAATAACCGACGTAGCCTAGCTAGCATCGCATTTTATACTTTCAGAATTTAATTGCCTATAAGCCGTCCTATATACCTTTTAAATACACGCAATGAAGCGTATTTCAATAATTACTTACTAAAGCTAAGGCCAGACCAAAGCGTTCAGACCGCGTCCTCAATGGCGTGCACGGTGGCGATCAATGGTAAGACAATGGATCGCCACCGTGCACGCCACCGCGGACGCGGGCTGAACGCATTGGTTTCGCATTAGCTTTAGGGTCCACGCTCTGAGACGTTCCTTGACTTTAATTGCCTTTGAAAAATCGCTGAAGAAACGATTTCATCAACGCACAGCCTAACTCGAAAGACCTGATATTTAGAGAGTAAACTGTGAAGTACCCTATGTGGTAAAGGGGTGCAAAAAAAGGAAAAAAAGGACGTAATTCACCCCTAAGGGAAAGCGGGGTGTTGATGTTTTTATCATGGAAAAAACTCCATGCGGGCGAAGTCGCTGGCACACCACTAGTTAAACATTAACTTTGGTGTGAAAGTTTGCATGTTTGTTTTTCGTTCAATTACGAATGAACCGATTTCGATGAGATTGGTACACATAGATTCTGACTAGCATTTATTGACACATAGGCTACATTTTATACCGGTTTGATAGCGGGTTTTACGCAAATACTAGAAACGAATATGTTCGTCTTATCTACATAGCTCTTACAAAAGCCTTACAAAATTTATAACAACAAGAAAACTAAACCAAACCAAAACATTGCTAGAAGTCTGAGGAATAATATCAGAGCTTAAATATGATTTTCAGCGTCGAAATGCGTGCCTATTGTTCAACGACACTGACGCCTCGCAACGCTGCCGTCGGCGCTGACAAGAGTCAAATAGTCTTCTCTCAAAAGTATTTTTAACAAAATCTACAGAGTCTATTATGATAGCAATAAAAAATATATATTTTGTCTTCATCATATCTTCAAGGGCATACAAGAGCCCAAAACACGATTTCGAGAAACATTCCCGATAAAAAAATCGCTAAGTTGATTTATATTTTGAATTATTTACGTAGCAACATAGACACACGCCTTTGCCCCCGATAGGTTAGTCAGAGCCTCAATGGCCCTCTTTTCACCGTGGGTTGCACCATTGTGGGAATATAGACGTGACAAGTGGTGAGCTCACCGCCACCATTGCTTCCCATGACTGACTTTGCATACAGTTTCTTCCAGTCATACCATATTCCGCCAATACGAATCTTATACCAACAAGTCCTGGTACAAATTTGTTTAAATAGGTACTGTTTTGTCCACTTTTCGTCACTGATATGGTCACGTAGTACCAGGGCCATCAGCTCTTGATATATTTTAGTAGGTATGTACATACATACATAGGCACACGCCTTTTTCCCCGAAAGGGTAGGCAGAGCCTCAATGGGCCTCTGATGATATACCTCGGCGATGAGCTCACCACTTGTCACGTCTATATTCCACGATGGTGCAACGCACTGTGAAAAGAGGTCCATTGAGGCTCTGCCTATTTTAGTATGTATTTAAAGTATATTTTTTTCTGGGACCGACAGGCACGCAGAAAGAAATATAAACATCAACAGATAAACACGACAGAAAAAACCGTAACATGACACATAAATAATATTGTGTGCACACAATTTTGCTGATTGGAACAGTTTGGTCCAAATTGCAAGAAAGACGCTACGATAGCAGAGAAATAATATAAAACTTTTGTTTATAGTTTAACAAACAAAAACTTTAGTAGAACGTCTGGCAGATAGCTTTATAGCGAAATATGCTTTCGCGTTGAAATTCGCGGCATTGTTCAATGACACTCGTCGCTCTCACAGCCGTGGCCGGCGGGTTGCTGTATACATGTCTATGAAAATTCATTAAGAAGATTAACTACCATACAGTGAGTATAGCGTGGAGGCTGTGGGATATATGGCATCATTTGGATTCCATTTGAGTCAAACACAATGTGCTGAAACAGTTGGAATGCCAATCCAATCGTATTTGATGCTACAATTGATTTTTAAATGAATTTAATTTTAATCCTTGTGATAGACAAACATATGATACTTATTAACATACTCTAATTACAGGATGCGGCGTTTGTACGTATGTATGTTTGTAAGTATGTGTGTTTGTCCGACGATAACAGCAGAACCGTTGATCCAATCTTGATGAAACTGTGTACATAGGTAGGATAAGTGAATATATTTTTTTAGTTCGAACATGTGCTTGATTGGTACAGGGGTTTTTGAACTACGGGGGTCCAAGAGGACCCTACAAAATAACAACCTCATACCAATTTATCGATAAACGTGAGGTCACGTTCGAGGCAAACTACCTTGACGACTTTATCTTGATGACCGTTAGTGCATAATTGATTATTAGAGATTGGTTTATTCATTGAGTATGTCTCGTTATTTCCAAAAAAAAAGGCAAGTAAGACGTAACACACGCACTGTGGTTTCAAGATATTATAAAATCTTTCATCATGCAAATTATGTAAACATAGCATGCATAAAAACACAATATTCCCACAAAAAGATCCAATCCAGTGAAATCCCTTTGATAAATGGGACTCAAATGAACGTTTTGTTGAAAGGTGCGTTCCATTGAATGAGCAAGTAATTTGCATTATAATAAAAAACAAAGCGCGCTGCGATTTCGGGCTTGGTACACAGCTTATTAGGAATAACTAGCTTACTTTGCCTCTGTTTTCGGTGGCTCGAGTAATAATACACTAGTCGTTTCCACGAATGTAGAGCGTGTCTTTCTAGCCATGAACCCTGCATTAGAACGGCTACTACTATTATAAACTCGCAACTAAACTAAGCCCGGCCATCTGTAGAATTTAACAAAATGTAGATGGGTTACTACTTAAACTAACATGAGTCATAATCCAATGGACTATGAGCCTTTTTGCATAGTAGTTACTGTAGGTAACCCAGACATGTTAGTAAGATTGTGTAAGATAAATGTGGTATTACTGGAAGAAACCGTTAGCCGAGTCAGTCGAGGAAAGAAATAACGCGATGAGCTCACCACTTTTGTCACGTCTATTTCCCACGATGGTGTAACCCACGTGAAAAGGGGCCTCAATGGGCCACTTTTCACTTCACTTTTTTGGGCTCTGCCTACCCTTTCGGGGGAAAAAAGCATGTGTATGTATGCATGTTACCTTTTCAGAGTTCTAATTTCCCAGAGATGTGGACGCTTCGAGAAGTCGAGAAGAAACAGATAGATGCTCTGGAAATGTGATGCTGGAGAAGAATTCTTGAGGTGTCATGGACAGAATTTCAATCCAATGTGTTGATACTTCAAGAACTTGGCAAGTTATTAAGTTTTTCGGACACGTCTTGAGGCGGGAACTGACTCCATTGAGCGTCTTGTCGTTTAAGGACGTGTAGAAGGCACCCGTGCCGCTCCCATACCTCAGGGACTGCCTCAGTTAAGCGCTAGATCGCTAGAAGAGTTTTGGTTCCATAGGGGGATTTAGATCTCTACCTCGACTGAAGTCGGTCACGGATGAGACGAGAGTAAATAGAGCAACACGGGACGGAGGCCGTATTGCTCTAAGGAAGCAAACTATAGATATAATATGGACTGCACTAGCTTATTCTCTGCTTAACTGTGGTACATTATACGAGGAGCATTAATTTATTGTGGATAGAAGCAGGGCCTTAGTGCAGTTGGCAGCGTGCCTACATGTAGTAGAGTCTTTTGAGCTCTTCTATTGTAGTGCAGCGTTATGGGGTTCAGCGGAGACCTATTAATCCATTTTGGATGAATAATTTTTCAGCAATTTTTTCTTTCGAACCATTTTAAATAAAAGCTAAGCAAATGATGACAGGAAACTAGATGATGAAGGTACTAACGTAGGTAGTGTTGAGAAAGTATACTCTACGTACTATTATTTATTCTGTGACTTTACCTATTAAATATATTTGTATAGGACGGGTCTCTATGATAGTATTCTTTATTGAATAAAATAAGGAAATATTTAATGTTAATGGAAATAATATTAGGAAATGAATATTGAATGTTGTCTACGAAATTTATTTGATTTAATAGTAAATTTGTAACAATCCAGACTTCATTGGAAGAAGTTTTTTTTTAACAGAGGGTAGCAAACAAAAAAGCAAACACTTAAATTGAAGTACCTAGGTATATTTGGAGCAAATTATCATCTTTGTCCAAACACGGGAACTGAACACGCTAACCGCCGCGACTCGAACGGTTACTCACTCGCTATTCCGTGGAAGACGTGGAAACGCAAATAATCGCGTGACTTCGTGAAATCAGTGAAAAATGAGAGATCAGCTAGAATTATGAATAAATTATGATAATATAACTACGTAAAATTAAATTAAAATAGTTTTTTTTTATCAAAACCCGGTGCACCCAATTAAAATTACGAATAACCGACAAATTATTCGACAACGAATTCGAATCATGTAGTACCTACCAATTTCTTAAATTATTTGCAACAAATATGTAAAACAGCTTCCAATAGACTGAGCTTGGTGTCCCAGTTTAATACGCGTGAGTTAATCTCTGGAGCTAGCACACCTGACATGTTCGCGCGAGCCAAGACCTAAGGCACGACGCACACTGCGAATGTAGCATAACGCGATTTGTTAGCCGTTCGTCCTACATGCAGTTAGTCTAAGTCGCGGTTTGTCCAGTAAGCGTTTGGTCCAATACGCAGTTAGTCCTAAAATCTGGACTAGCAGTTGGTCGAAATCGGAGTTCATCATATTTGCAGTTTGACATACCGGCAGCCCACCCTAAGCCCGTCCGTCTCATACGCAACTCATAAGTAGAAACAAAAAATAGTCTAACGGTATTTGCGACGACTATAGAAATAGAATAGCTTCGAAGCTATTCTATTTCTATAGTCGTAATACAATTGACATTTCGCTAGCTTACATCAATCTCATACAATGTTGGAGTTAGGTTTTTTTGTAGTAGTAGAGCTATTTTGTGAAAGAGTTCTTCCGTAGAAGTACTACCACCATACCTATTTCTGCCCCAAAGCAGTAGTGCTCGCATTGCTGTGTTCCGGTTTGAAGGGTAATGGTGCCGGTGAAATTACAGGTACAAGAGACTTTTCATCTTTATGTCTCAGGGTGGCGGGCGCTGTGCAATACCACATAGGGTGCGTCCTAGGTGAACGTGACCTATGAGGTAATGCACTGTTCATAGGCAGAGGTTACCGCTTAACATCAGGTGGGCCATCTGATTGTTCCGTCATCAGTAGTATAAAAAAAAAGGCTAAGGTCAGACCAACGCGTTCAGCCCGCGTCCTCAGTGGCGTGCACGTTGGCGATCAATGGTAAGATAATGGATCGCCACCGAGCACGCCACCGCAGACGCGGGCTGAACACGTTGGTTTGGCCTTAGCTTTATCGCTTTTTCGGCCTTGTTTTTATACCCAGAACAAATATCTGCAGATCGTACAAATATTTATTCTGAGGCGGGTATCAAACTCGCAACCTACTGCGTTGCAGGCGAACCTTCGCCCGCCCCGCCACAGAGGTCGTCAAATGTTTCTATGATCTGCATTATTTTGTTCCGGGTCTGTGTGTTGTGCTACTAAGGTATTCCTGGTTCCTGATACCCACGATACAGGGGATAATTATTAGTGTGGGATCATTATGCATGAGACTGTTGGGTGTTATGTTATGTTTAATGAGGTATAAAGTCTCAAAATAGGGCCTTAATTATCCTGATTTAGGCTTGTTCACTGACCTAAAACAAGATGACCAAGAAAGAACCAGTAGCTCGAAGAAGAAGAAGAAAAAGCTTCGAAAGCAGTGGATTACATGCTTAAGACTGTGGAAGCTATGTCGAATGGCATGCAATACATATGGGAATTTGTTGCCAGCTCAAACATGAATCCAACTTCCTACTAATATTATATCACGTCGGAACGGCTTAACCAAATTTGATAAATTTGGCACAAAGATAGATATTTACCTACATTTTGCATCATCATCATCATCGTCATCAGCCTGTGGAAGTCCCTTGTGGGATATAGGCCTCCCCTACAGAATGTCACAACGAATGGTCTTATACCACCTCCTTCTACCGACTTTCTGCAACCTTTTTAATGTATTTGGTCCAACGAGAGTTATTAATGGAAGAAAAACTTTATCCGAGTCAGTTGTGGGACCCAATGGCGGCGAAGAGCTCACCACTTGTCACCTCTTTCCACTGCACATATACTACACGAATTAACTTGCGACTTCTTACAAAGCCTACGTACAAAATCCTATACCTACTATTAAACGAGCTATGATTTGTATACATAAATATATATATTTGTATATTTGTACTCACGTTCTCGAAAACAGCTCTAAGGATTTCGATGAAATTTGCTATATAGGGCTTTTGGGGGTGACACAATCTAGCTAGGTCTCATCTATGGAAAAATGAACAGTGTATATTTTAACGATCTATCAAACCATCTTCTTCTTAGCTTAGGTAATGGCTTCTGTGCACCATTTGCAACAATATTGGACGTTTTGACATGTGTGCCGCCAAATTTTTTTACCTTTCCCTATTCGCTTTTCTGTATCAGTCACAGAATATTGAATAGTTTGCTATGCCTCGGCTAAGCGAACGAATTCGAATTTCATAAATTCAAACGACAATACTGGTGGAAGACAGGCATTAGAAATTGTAAGGGTAGACACTTACTAAACACGATAAGGGTAGAGATCAATTTATTAAACACGATTTTAAATCATTCTTTTCTGAAAAAACACCAATTTCGCTTCACCAACTTTCTGAATGCACATGCTTGACTTATTGCTGAAAATACCGAAATCGCTAAATGTGTGCCTATTATATTTGAGGACTTCCCTCAATTCCTCAAGGATCCCGTCATCAGAACCAGATTTTGATGAAAATGGGACCAATCTGGAAGCATATCGAGTAAACTAAAAAAACAAATCGGTTCATAAATAACGGAGATAAGAGGTATCAAACATTAAAAAACGCGAGTTGGAAACACCTCCTTTATTTGAGTCATTTAAATAAAGGCGACGAGCACCAGCTCTGTAGCACCAGGTACATTATTATCAATAAAACTAAATTCTTCTACTGAAGATCACCGCAATATTACTTGAACATTATTTTATTATTTAACAAAAAATTTAGAAATATGTAACGTAACTTTATGTAATATTAGTTCATTTGACTGGTTTACATTTAAAAACCCTGTTTAATTTGATATGCCTATTTACCGTAAATATGAAGTAGTTTAGTGGGTTTGACATGTACCTATGTATAGTGCTACTACTCTTTTAATTTTAATTTTTGACATCTTTATCCTTTATCTTTATTATTTCACTATTATTATGTGTCGTGATCACAAAATTGCAGCGCCCTAACGGGGCTCAATCATGTACATACTACATTACTAACTGTAGAAATAAGAACTTATACTAACAGTATTGTAAGTAGGTACATGTAAGCAATAAATAAATACAATACAAAACATTATCTTGAGCAATGAACATTCTCCTTTGAAACAATTTCAAGACTACATGAGTGCATTTTGCATCCAAAGCGAATCAATTTTCAGAGCGCTCTTGACACAACACGTTCATACATAAAGTAACCAGTTTTGTATTTGTAACAGGAATTTCAGTCATCAGATAGAAAAGCGAACATATTTTTTCTAATTTTGATTTTACATTTAAGTTAAGTTCTGTGTCTTATATTAATTTAGCGGGTTCGAGTCCTGGCTTAGTTGAGTGACTTTTTTAATATCCCTGAATGCATTATTACTGACTTTAAAAAATAAAGGAAAGTCTCCATCTAAAACTAAAACTTCCTAACTTCGACGAACTCTGAGGCGCAGCGGGTGAACGTTCGCCTGCGATGCAGGAGATTGCGGGTTCGTTTCCCGCCTCGGACCAAAATTTTTGTGCGATTTGCAGATATTTTTTCAGGGTATTCAGGGTATTTTCTATATATAATAAAAAAAAAATATCTATGTAATATATTGTATTAAGTATATCAGTTGTCTAGTACCCATAATACAAACTCTGCTTAGCTTGGGGCTAGATAATGTTGTGTGAACTGTCCAGCATTATTTATTTATTTAACTTCAATGTCTAAGGTAATTGTCCTCCGTGTAGCATGGCCGTGGGACACACTGTATATTTATTTTGAGTCATGGCTGAAAACCGTGCTCTGTAGGAATAACTCAAAGTAATGGCCTTTTAAGTAAAATCTTGCTTCGCTTCTGCATGACGAAGGGCGCATTATGCTGCTGTCGCAATGTAGCGGCAGTAAATGTTTTGAAGGAAGATAACAGTGTGTTGAAGAGCTTGAGATTCTCCATAACTATGTACCTTTTATTATAATTTGAGCATAGAACTTAGGTGAAGTTGAACCCACCAACGTTTGGTCATACCAATTCATAAAAAAAAAAAATTATGCCTTAGAGAGATTTATTATCAGTATCTACACAAACTTAAAGGATTTATCACACTGGATGCGTTCTGCGGTCTGCGGTCTGCGGTCAGGTCAAAGCGAACGCAGCCCGCATCATGTTATAACAACATTGTCGATCTCAATATATTTTCTATAGAATGCAATCAGACCGTGCGAGCACAAGCAAAGAACGCATACTGGTGCGACGGGGCGGTCAATCGACAACGTTGTTCATACATGATGCGGGCTGCGTTCGCTCTGAACTGACCACGGACCGCACAACGCATCCAGTGTGACAAATCCTTAAACCTGCGTGTAATCGGGAACTCTGTTTATTTCAATTAAATCTTGACATGTTCATTTTATTAAAAAAACAGGCTATTTTCAGTGTTCCACTAAAATTGGAAAAAGGAACACGTACAGACGCACATCGGTGTCTAGCACCGATAATGTAGGGTCCTAAAGCTAATTATAAATAAAATCAATACATCAAAGCCGACGGCTTACCGCATGGGTTTTATAAAACTATATATTACGAGATATTCAATAAAAACTGCTTTTTCGTGCGGCGCGTTTTTTGTTGTTGTATGAAGATTTGCCTGGGTTTGGCGCAGTCTTAACGTGGCTCGTCCATCGGTAAATCTAATTGCGACGTGACGCCCTCGGGCTATAAAGAGATGATTTATACTATTAATCGCAAAGAATCATTTTTTGAGCGATGTTTTATTTGCACGAAAACCAACTTAATCTAGCAAAACAGTTTTTATTTTGAGGCTCCCAATTCATTATTGAAAGCTGTGGAATTTATTCAGTTGTAGGCAACCTAGGTGTCAGTGATTTGCTTATAATACTAAATTAATAAAGAAGATAACAGTAGGTTTTAGTAATTAAATATTTTGCTTCAACCTCACCCACGC
This sequence comes from Operophtera brumata, assembly GCA_932527175.1. Lineage (NCBI taxonomy): Eukaryota > Metazoa > Arthropoda > Insecta > Lepidoptera > Geometridae > Operophtera > Operophtera brumata. The sequence goes on from OW052228.1 coordinate 28,847,317, forward strand.
GATGAACTCTGCGTAAAATAAATGAAAAGTCAAGGTTTTATCAAACCATTCTCGAGTAAGAACAAATAATCGAGATGAAATCCGAAAATATTGGAAGCGTATATCTCATCAAAGTCAGTAACACTCATAAACTTCAGCTATCAAAGACCCGACCATCTTATCCCTTGCGATGTTGACTTGTGCTAAAGAGTTCAGCAATCCTGAGTAAACACTTGTACTTTTACGACTTATTACAGCTAACCCGCGTACCGAACCGTATTATTGTACTAGAATTCCTAGACGTAGGCGTAGAGTGTGCGTCGTTGATAGTCTACGCCGGAGATAGTCTACGCCGTAGATAGTCTACGCCGTAGACAATCTACGGCTCAGGCAATTCAGATAAGATGATATATGTATGGATGCCTAGATCCAAGTGTAGGTACTAAGTAACACAACTCCCCACGAACCGCTTCCACTTGGCAAGCTTTTACAACTTTTACACTAAGCTTTTTTTCCCATTCAGTATTTTTCTAATAATTATGTCTATGTTATTTCCAATAAGTCGTCATTACTTTGTATAGTGCTATTTTTTAAGTATATCTATCTGTGGAAACTTTTAATTAGCCGTCAACAAACATGCACTTGTCCATCCAGGCATGTTTTATATTTATTATCTGAATTTTTTTAAACCTATTTGTAGGCTTCTCCTATATTTTGTAAATAAATAAATAAGTGTAATTTTGTATTAGAATGTTCCATTTTCGAGGGCTGTCTGTTTACACCCGTAATACTACACCCAATATACACTGACCCCTTACTGACCCTAAAATAGACCTATAAATAACAGTAGGTATTATGTATCTAAATTAATTTAAACAGGAACGAGCTATTATACAGAGGAAGTACTTTCCTCAATCATAAATAACAAAAAACGCCGACTGACCAAACTAATGTGTATTTATTCGTCCAAAATGACTCAACCAATTTTGAATGTGTTATTGATGTTTATCTCTTACTGATTTGGATCTAGCCTCTATGATTATTGACTTATACCTAACATACATACATACATAGACACGCGTGTTTTTCCCCGAAAGGGTAGGCAGAGCCTCAAATGGGCCTCCTTTCACGTTTTCACGTGGGTTACACCATCGTGGAAAATAGACGTGACAAGTGGTGAGCTCATCGCAGCCATTGCTTCCCACTAATGACTCTGCTAACGCTTTCTTTCAGTAATAACACATTCCGTAAATAAGCTTGAAGCCAGGACAAATCTTATAGCAACGAATCTTACTAACAAGTCCGGGTATAGTGTCACATAAATACTAACGTATTGTACATAAGTATATAAAGATACGAGCGAACATATACTCGGGCTGACTTGTCAGTCAGCTGGGAATTAACTAATATAAACGGAATTGCGTCCTATAATATTCCCGTCAAAGTTCAGTTTTCTCTCGAATTAAAATAAGTTGAATTAGTTTAGAAAATTTAATCATATAGCAACCGGTTACAACTTGTCAATAACTAAAAGCTTTATTTGATTCTGGGTTTGGTATACTTTCACTACATTTCAAGTACCGCATTGTAATGTAAGCCCACACATTATACAGCTTACGTCAAATTTAAATGTGTAAAAGTTACCATTGGTATTTTATATGCTCTAGAAATTACTTATGCACTACACAATTGGATAAATTAAAGAGGGGATTTAAGAGAATAATTTTGCAGACCTAACCTAGGTCACATTTATTTATAGAAAGACCTAATACAAGGCCGAACAGACAGCTGCTAACTATCTAAAGGTAGCACAACTGATCCAAATGAACATAGAACATGGTTTATTCGTTTCAAATAATATAAATCCAAATTCACTTATGTATTAATTGGCATAGACAGGCAAGCCACTTAAACTAAGTAGTGTTTCTCAACGAATACGATCTCGTTTCTCTGAGTGCTTGTAACAATTGGAAATGAAAATATACCTTGTTCAAGCGACCTGTGTAAATTAAATAAAACCTTACTAAAACCACTCGAGATATCTCGCTTGAGGCGCGAAATTCTTTTTTTTTGCTGTTTTTTCTCATTACAGCTTATCAACACTTCTGATAGCGAAAGTTGATTCGCGAAAACTATGAGACTTAACACACATGTTTTATTTGTTAGTTTCTCCTAAATATCATCGATTCAGCTACAAACACCATGAACAAAAAAAAAAACAAAAAAAAAAGAAGGTTATTCGCAGCTAACTAATGATATTTATGAGATACTACCAATTACAAGAGATGTGAAAGGTTGCGGGTTCGATTGTTTGTATGATCTGCATATATATGTTCCGGGTCTGGGTATTATGGTACCATGTTACTTGTAGATTCTGATACGTTTAATAGTTTCGTAGTGACTGTTGGGTGTTATGTTGTTATGTTGTTGTTATAACTAACTACCATTTATTATTATAATTAACTACCGCCATAAAAACTGGCCTTGCATCAAAGTTTAATACAAAAATCTTTATTGTAAAGCAGAGACCCAATATAAAATACCCTAGGAACAAATACAACGCTGTATCTTTCAGAAAACTTCCACACGTTTCGTTATCGTAAGGAGGACGCGTCCTGGTTATATCTCGCAGTTCAGTGCGAATTGAGAACAAACATGAGTTGCTGTAACATGTGTGAAACTGTGCCGAGGCGCCGAGTACTTTTATGAGTTAAACCATCTGGAGAAATGATAACATGAACAGCAAGCAGGGCTTCTTTTAACCAACCACGGCGAAGCAAAAAGGAGGATTACGTTTTTGACCGATTTGTTTTGGATCATCTGTTCCCTCATAACATCTAAATTTGACAAATGAGGTATTGTTGCATCTCGACCATAAAATAATATGGCTCTACAGTTTTACAAAATATATATAAGTCCGATCGACCGTTTTTATTTGCGCAGAAAAGCGCAGGCTGATATCCGACAGCAGCCGAACGTATATTATAGCTCTTTGCCTCTGTATAGCTCTGTCCTGCTTACATCTAAGAGTCGACCGATGAACAAGATGCCGCGATTTTGGCGCCAAATCCATAATCAATAACAGCGCGCGTTTGCTATTGGCAGAAAGAAGGTTCCCGCGCTATAGAAATTGGTCTACGGCGCAGGTATATCGGGGCGACTTATATTTTGGATAAAATTGTACCATAGATACATATTCACTACTCGTTATGTTGGTGTACAATAAAGTGTTAATCTATCTATCTATCTATCTATGTTAAGTTTTTACGCACTAAAGTTTTACGAAATTACCGTTTTATCCAGTGTCTAAATACTCCCTGAATCGATGTTGGTACAGTCTTAAGGAAGCTCGGTGAAAGCTCGTTCTTATCTCCTTGAATTTATGACGTACTTTCAGCTCATAAACATGATACATTTTAGCTGAAACTTTGTAGACAATGTCAGAGAGTAGCTGAGATTAATCTTGAACTTTTTAGACAAACATCAGAATATGATGAAAGTCAAAATACACGTAATTTTGATTTGGTAAAAGCTCCGAACAATAACATTGTTCTAAGGGACTTTCCAGTAACCGTTCAACTGTAAATATCTTAGTTATTCCTGAATAGCAAAAACCGGCCAAGTGCAAGTTGGACTCGCACATGAAGGGTTCCGTACCACCGTACAAGACTACGGTTCAAAAGATACAGACACTATTAAGTTCCAGCAAAAACAAAAGTTCAATATAAGCTACTACTAAATAAAAATAAAATAAATAAAAATAAAAAGCCTTTTTATTTACTTAAAAAAAAAGGTAAACAAAGTTACAAATAAAAAAAAAAAAAAATGTATCCTGCTGTATCATAAAAAAATATATTTCATCCTTAGTTAAGGCCCCTTTCGGGTATAGGCCTCCTCCAAATCTTTCCAATGATCCCTATCCTGTGCTCTACCTATCCAGTTTTTGCCGGCTGCCTTCTTTATATCATCGACCCAACGTTGTTGTGGGCGTCCTCTGGCTCTCTTTCCCGTCGGCCCCATCCACGTCGTTACTAGACGTGTCCAGCTTTTGTCTTTTAGACGTGTCAAATGTCCCGCCCATTTCCACTTCAGGCTTTGTGTGTGAGACAGAGCATCAATGACTTTGGTTTTCTCTCGAATGGAATCGTTTCTTTGTTTGTCCTTTAATCTGATGTTAAGTATGCTTCTTTCCATTGAGCGCTGTGTTGTTTGTATTCTGCGTCGTGTGTGTTCATTAAATATCCATGTTTGTGATCCATAGGACAGACAGGGGAGCAAGCTAGAGTCCATTACTACTTTTTTAAATTTTTGCGGGAGTCTTGATTTTAGAATTTCTTTAAGGCTCCAGAATATTTTCCACGTCATGTTGATTCTTCTTTCTAATTCTTCTGTATGCCTAGATTTACTCAGAGAGACTTCATTACCAAGATACACGTAGCTCTCCACATACTCAAGTGGGGTTTGGTTCACAACTATAGGTTTTTTGGTGCTGTTTGTTGCTGCTTTTGTCTTTGCTGCATTGAGTTTTAATCCTATGTTCTCCCTGACTATGCATAGCTTAGACAGCATTTCCTCTAACTGATTGGAATTTCTAGAGAACAGCACAATGTCATCCGCAAATCTTAGAAATTTACCATTAATATAAATACCTTTTCTGTCCCAGTCAAGTTTCTTCATTTGGTGTTGTAGGACAGCTATAAAAATCTTTGGTGAAAGTGGGTCGCCTTGTTTCACTCCTCTACATACTTTGATTATAGAGCCGTTATAGGCCTATAATCAAGTTACTACTACTAAATTTAAATAAGTTAAAACTTATTTAATTTTATTTAACTTAAGTTTATACCTTATTTTATTTTCCTTAATTGTTGGAACATAAATAGAATTACTAACTTATTGAAAAAAAATGTGTCTACTATTGTATATTGTACTACATGTATATTATTGTTCAAGATATACAGTGATTACTGAGGTGGAGTAAAAAAACGGCGATAAAATCACGTTTCTTATATGGCCCCTTTAATGCTTAATTTTGTTTTAGGCTAGAAAATATATTTAAATCCAGCTAACGACTCATTTTCAATTAACGTAACGATTCAATTTAACGTATCTATTACAACGTATCCATTATAACGTATTCATTGCATCGTATACATTATATACAACGTATATATTATAACGTATCCATTACAACGTATCTATTACAACGTATCTATTACAACGTATCCATAACAACGTATCTATTACAACGTATCTATTACAACGTATCTATTACAACACCAGCTAAGGCTTTCGTAAGAGTTTGGAATCGATCCCGGTTCAGCGGTTGCGTGTCTCTGAATATTATTAATGGATTCTAAATTGCCTTCAAGGCACACTTCCGCGCTACACATGCCAATGATGTCACTTTGCTAAATGGATTGAATTTAATATTGATACAGGCGTAAAAAGTCCGCTCTTTCGGTACAGGAATTTCGGATTCATAAATTCTATGGAAGGCATAAATATTTACGCGTTTTTTTACATACAAGGACATTTTTGATAAAATGTTACTTTATTGCTCACAAAACCCACAAATGGATTATTAATCGATTGTTAGGCGTAGATATTAGAAATATTTCAGTTTAGTACATTATAATTGTTTACCAGTAGTTCAACTGGTAAGACTACTCGGCAAAACTACTGGGAATAGCCGATTATTTCTCATAACAATAGATATGTGCCCCTTCTTCTGCTCTGCCTCACAAACAACTTAGCGTCGCCACTCCAGTGTCGCAGTATCCCCGCCTCGTCTCGCGTGTTGCAAGTCCAGTGTGCATGCGGAGCGGCAAAAGAGCGCACATAGTGCGGCACACCATGAAAAAAAAAACTTTGCATACATACATATATAGGCACACGTCTAGGCAGAGCCCCAAATGGGCCTCTTTTCATTGTGGGTTGCAACATCGTGCAAAAAAGACGTGACAAGTGGTGAGCTTATCGCCACCATTGCCTCCCACGACTGACTCTGCTAACGCTTTCTTCCAGTAATAACAAATTCCTTAAATAAGCTAGCAGCCAGGACAATTCTTATACCAACGAATCTTACTAACAGGCCGGGTAATCCCTAAGTTGGCTTTTATGACATCCACGGGAAGAGACGGAGGGATCTATTCCTAATAATATTATGGTAACGTGCCCCTACTAGTAAAATAAAATAAATAAATAAATAATGCTGGATAGTTCACACAACATTATCTAGCCCCAAGCTAAGCAGAGCTTGTGTTATGGGTACTAGATAACTGATATACTTAATACAATACATTACATAGTAAATATTTTTTATTATACATAGAGAATACCCAGAACACCCTGAACAAGTAAAAGATACTACCATTCAACCAGCGCAGAGTCACCGCGCCGCCACCGCAACGCATCGTGTGAATCGGCACGGACTAGAACGTGTGCGCGAAATTTATTTCGTGTTAAAGTAACTTGGAAAGTTTGTAAGGCGCTGCGGTACCGCGTCCGTTGCCTGTCAATTACCTGGCTGGTAGGGACCTACTTTTGTACTGTGTAGTGGCGAAGGGTGAACGAACAGCTTTCGAGGAATAATTACGTGATGTTTTTCATCAAAATATTGATGGGTCGTTAGTCAAAACATTCAAAATTGAGAGAACCCGCGTTATCTCACACAACAACACTACAGCATACAATAATATTTTAAATACAAAAGTGTAAACATTACATAGGTTGCATACCTATGTAAATATACGAACTGCTTTAAGGCAATATGATACAATTTTGGGGTTACATGCTCACTCAGTAACGGTAAAGGTTACAAACTTGATGTTATACAGTAATTATTTGGGGATGCAATTAAAATAAATCAAAAACATAAAAACTGTATGTAAAACTTATCTCGAGAGATTTATTTTTCGAAATTGGGCCTCATAGAACCTGTTTTAGGTAATTCCTACAAATACATACATAGACACACGCCCTTTTTCCCCGAAAGGGTAGGCAGAGGCTCAAATAGATGAAATAAAATGGTTAATTTTTATATTACAGGTAATCACAGTATTTAGATTACTAGAAAAGGATTTAGTAAAACGATGTTTTATCATTTGTCGCTTACGTCAATTACTTCTGAGCGGCACAAACCTATAACCTCATCTCTTCTCGGGGTCAAGTGAGTAATAGCGATATCACTTTCTTGAAGTTATTGTTTTCTCTACTACTAAAAAAAGCGGCCAATGCGATTCGGACTCGCCCATGAAGGGTTCCGTAGCAGCAAGTAACATAATATAAAAGTTCTTGGATGGATTACGATTAATGACGTCTTAAAAAAACTACGTACTAGATCTCGTTCAAATCAATTTTCGTTGGAAGTTTACATGGTATTTTACATCATATATTTTCTTTAGTTTTATCATTCTCTTATTTTAGAAGTTACGGGGGGGGGGGGGGGGTTAGCTCATCGCCGCTATTGCTTCCCACGACTGACTCTGCTTTTTCGCCGTGGTCGAGTAAAAAGGCCACGATTCGACTAAAGCTGCGCTGGTCTGAAGTTATCCAGCTGTTCGAATGTATATTAGTGAACTGTGCCAATTGCAAACAAGAGTGTTTAATCAGAAACAATCAACAGTGCAGTAAAGGCAGCCGTACAATGTTTCTAACTAATACGACATAACCTACGGCCACACTCACACCATACTGTAATTGTCAATGGACTTATCAATTTAATTTATCGGACGCATCCCTAAGGAGCATTTTACTGGTTGTATCATTTCATGATAATGGAAATGTTAAAATATTCACGTAAATAGCTACTTATTTATTTATAAGACTGTTAATACGCCAAAGCCATTGACTGTGAGATGGAGTTTTAGATAATTCAGCAATGAACAGAGCATTACTATTCATAGTCGAAATAAATATTTACAATGAACGCCCTAATCCTACTTTACCAAACAGAAACAGTCTCTCAGTTTTTGATCACAACACTAACCTTCTGTTTAGTGTTTTAAAAGGAACAAAATGTTGATTAAAGAATTTAAAGGGGAGTGTACTCTAGCCCTCTCCATATAAAACGAAGTTTAGTAGTTTTAGCCCCAAGCTAAGCAGAGCTTGTGTTATGGGTACTAGATAACTGATATACTTAATACAATATATTACAAGTATATTATACGGCCACCACTGCCTATGAACAGTGCATTATCACATAGGTCACGTCCACCTAGGACGTACCCTATGTGGCATTGCACTGCGCCCGCCACCCTGAGACATAAAGATGAAAAGTCTCATGTGCCTGTAATTTCACCGGCACCCTTCAAACCGGAACACAGCAATGCGAGCACACTGCTTTGCAGCAGAAATAGGTATAGAGGTAGTAATTCTCCGGACGAACTATTTCACAAAAAAGCTCTACTACTAACTTATTTATTTTCTTATTGTTTTTTTGAGGTATTTTGTGTTACTTTGGTGGTTAAAATGTTAACCAAAGTAGCACATTTAAAGAGCACAAGTGTAGTGAATTGAAATGGAAGTGAATTGCGTGGCTTTTCAAATTGGTGGTTTACCAAAGTTTTAGTGAAACGGCCACCGTTTTACTAAAACTTGACTTGACTGTGATTTTGACGACTTGGTACGAGTGGAATATTGCAAATTATATTGAAAATACAATAATTAAACTTTAAAATGGCAAATGCACTTGCCATTGCCAAAAAAATGTATTGAATGATTTCAAGTAGTATGATGAGTCAATATCCAAAATAGGAGCAAACATCATTTATATGCGAAGGGCTAAAGCGCCCCCTGGCGGTACTCTCCTCTTAACCAATCTGATAAAACCTCAACTACGCTATTTGTTTATCCACAAACATTATATTCCCAAAACTAATAACAGCTGTTCCAAAGTTATTACTTTTGGGAATAGTACGGTTTAGAAGGAGATTTATTATGTACGTACGATAATTTATATTCGAGAGATAAAATAAGATCGAAATATCACATAGTTTACTAATTGTGATGCTAAGATTACGAACCAGTTTTATTTTATTTTGTTATTCTACCTTATAAAATGTGTTTACATAATGTTTGCTTTCGTATAGCACCTAAAAGCCACAAAGGTTTGAGCTGGTGCTACGTTGAGTCTATACATCAATTAGGTATATAAAGTAGGTACTTAATATAATAATTATTTATATACAGTGGAACTGCCAGCCGCATATCGGGCCACTTGTGGGCAAAGATCAACACTGACGTCCAAGTCCGAGTTTTGCAGCAACCGCTTTAACGTCAATCGTCACTCTTGGTGTTGCTGGGTCGTCACCCACTCACCTAACACCAAGAGTCATATATATATATATATATATGCATAGTCCAGTGGCTGGATTACCTAACTCTGTTGCTATCGGTTTCAATCGATTTCTATGCTTTTTCTATTGGAAATTACTTTCTTGCGATTAGGTACCTAATTTATGCATTCTAGTTGCAATCAAGCTTTGTAGGTAAACTGTAAATTGGGTAATCGCAAGAGCGTCCTTTCGGATAGAAACAGCATTGAAACTGATTGAAACTGATAGCAACAGAGTAATGAGAGTAATGTAATGTAAGTAAAGCAGATCCCACACTAAGATTTCCTGTGGCGTGGGTATCATGAACTACGAGTACCATGGTACTATAATACCCAGAACCGGAACAAATGCAGATCATACAAACCGTAGCGGGAATCGAAACCGCAGCCTCTCGCATCTCAGCTGGCTGCTTGCCCGACGCGCTACAGAGGTCGTCCTTCTGCTTATTATGTATAACGTAGTTCCTAGCCATTATTCTGTGAGTCGAAGCCAAAAAAGGAGAGTTATTACCCGACTACAGTTAAACCAGGAGGGTTATGTGTTTACCTGCATGTATATGTATGTCACCCTATGTATCCCTATGTTTCCTGGTAACTATTAAACGGATAAACCCATTTTAATGATGAACATCGATTTTTCTTTATTGTTCGAGTGTCACTGGGTATATATCCAATACATATCAAATAAATCACCATCCCTATATTTAAAAATAAAGAAGATAATCATACCATGTTTTATATAAAAAAAAAGCTCTTGAGGAGCATATTCTAAATGTATATATTATATTACATCCTGTAAATGTTTTTAATTTCTTAATAAATGGTATCAATATTATACAAGCGATATTATGAGATGGCTTAATGTACCTACGCACGCTGCAACCAAGTGACATGACAAGCCGAATATTTTCTGTAGTCGGGTTTTAGTATTTTAAGCGTTTTACCTTTTAAACATATAAGTTTAATGCAGCCATGGTACGCAACAGTGTAACATGCTATGTAACAAGACCAACCGCTTTGTATTCGAGTCGTAGTGGTACGGTTATGTCGCACGGTGCATTTCAACTCACATTGTCACCGTGTCTCGCTTGATTTGTGATAAAACTGTGCCACATTGTGCATTTACCGTGAACGAGCATTAGTAAGCCAAAGAGCTATATTGCGATGGGATAAACGGTCTATAACGGCTGTATAGCATTTATTGATGCTACTTTTACGACTTCAACCACTGTAATACAAACTTTGACTTTAAAGTTGCCAGTCTTTAGTCCGGCTTTTCATCCGACCAAAAACACGCGAGTCCAACATGTATTAATTCAGTGTACATTTTGAGAAGTGGATGTTTTGCAAATGAGCCGTTAAGGACAATATATCCATGCCAGCGGCATGGTCCAGGTCACCCCACTGCAGTGCCACCTGCCGGTTCCAGTTGTAAATCTAAACCACAAAGGAACCCAACACACACAAAAAAACATCAAAATCGGTCTAGTGGTTTAGAAGGCGTTCAGTGACATACACTCGTACAGAAAAAATATTATACTAAGATTATATAAAATGTAACCGGGACGAATATGAATTCCTTTAATTTTTTTTTTATCTGCATGAATAACGGAACAATTAGGTGGCCTACCTGATGTTAAGCGTTAACCTCTGCCTTTAACAATGCTTTACCGCATGTACATGCCACATAACACGAAACATTTACATACCTACATAGGTGTAACTCAAGCACGCACGCCAGGCTTTTGTCCGGTCTAACATTTGAAACTATCATGGATATGTATATACTTTTCACTAGAAACGGGATATTTATCATGATCATGGCGCATGCCGCTGTGCCGAAATATCGGAAACTCAAAAATCATGGTAAATATCCCGTTTCCAGTGAAAAGTTTTGTCCGGTCTTTTGTATGATTTCGGCTTGAACCGGCTTTCTGATTTTTCATCTGGCAACCTCTATGGGTAACCGAAGACGCTACTAACAGAATGCACGAGCTAAGTGTCCCACTATTTATAAGAGCAATTTTCATTTAACGCTTGGAAACTTAGATGCAGGATCGCACTTAACCAAGACACTTGATGCAAATAGCACATTTGAGATAGCTAAATGACGTGATTATCTTGAATATCATAGCTGTAAGTAAGCATCCAAAGTCCTAATGCCTCATTCATGAGACCATTTGGACATGAGTCTTACGACTGACGTAATTACGTAGGTAGGTTCTGCCAATACTTTTAGTCTTACACTAGTGTCCACCCGCGGTTACGCTCGAGTTTTACCGAGATAAAAAGTAGCTTTTAGCTCAATCCAGGTCATAATCTATCTGGGTATCAAATTTCATCGAAATCTGTTCAGCCGTTTCGGCGTGATTGAGGAACAAACATACAAACGTTTTGACGTTTATGATATTAGTAGGATATAATTGACCGAGCGAGCGATGTCAGCGAAGTCCTACAAGAACTGGCATTTGCTTTCATTTGTCCGGATGTACGTATTTATGTGATGTTGGTACATATTTTTACAGGTCATATTTTTCAATTAATCTTGATGAAACTGGTTCTAAAATTTCATAGAATGTTTCAGTCGTCGGTGATTTTTGATTGGAGGGTGATTTTTCCCCAAAATTGGGGGAAGTTTGCTGCAGCACCATTTACCAACTTATTTTGATATTATTTGCCAAAAACATTTTGCTAATCAATTCTTAACAAGAATTTTTAATAAGAGCAAAATTAATTAAGAGTTTGTCAAGATATAGATTATGCAAGTAGCACCCGCCCGATTTTAATATCCTCGTAAATGGGTTTAATTGATGTTTATTTGTAGTAGAATGTTATTTAAAGAAGTTGTTTTTTTTTATAGTTTTTTGTTTTAAATTATGTTAAAAGCTAATAAAAAACTTAATATGACGTTTGGATGTAAACTGAAAATGAAATTGAAAAAAACTGAAAAAAATTGTGCACGCGAGGTATACTGTTCGCAGAACTACCAGTATTACATACGTCTTTTTCCCCGAAAGGGTAGGCAGAGCCACAATAGGTCGCCTCGTTTCACCATGGGTTGCACCATCGTGAAAATATAGACTGGACAAGTGGTGAGCTCATCGCCGTCATTGCTTCTCACGACTGACTAACGCTTTCTTTCAAGAAAAATACATTCCCTAATAAGCTAGCAGCCAGTACAATGAACCACACTAACAAGTTCGGATAATCCCTTAGTGGGCTTTTACGACATCCACGAGAGGAGACGGAGGAGTCTAAACTTAGGCTAGACACACCACGTATCGAAAAACGACTTGCGAAAAATCGACTTAAATAAAAACTTTCATGAAAATTAAATAGTAATTGACTAGAAACTGGTTCCTAAGTTTCTAAAAGCAAATTAATGAGAACCTATTTAATTAAATAGCAGTATTTGTTTTTGTGTAAAGTAAAATCATTCATAGCTTTAGTATGATAGAATGTAATAAATTAAAAATGTTCAGTCTTTAATCAAGTTAGAGAGATGAGAATTCTAGATTGATAAAACGTATTGGAAAAAGTTTGTTTAAAAAGGTAATAGAAAAAGATTCTGAAAGCTTTTAATTTTGTATAATTAAGCACAGTACTTTTATCTTATAACGATTTGTAAGGCATATTGAGAAAATACTATTTTTAAAAGCCTATACACACAGCTTTAGAAACGCAATACAACGACGCGCGTTGAACGCAATACATCACATATAACATTTTTTTTCGTTATTATTTTTAAATTTTTTGGACAAACTGGCTTACTGGCCCACCTATTGGTAATTACTGGCGCCTATTGACATCTGCAATACCAGAGGCATTGCCAATGCGTTACCTGCCCTGAAGGACTCTTTTTACATGTTTTTTTTGAAGCGGTTCATATTGTATCTTTGTGGAAAACCTCAGAAGAAAGCTCATTCCACAACTTGCACGTATGGGGGAAAATATATCTCCAAAAATCGAGCTGTACGAGACTCCCACGTGACGATGATGTGATAACACCCAACAGTCACATACATAGTCCTGATCCCCCACTAGGATCCCCTGTATCGAGGGTATCAGAAACCACGAGTACCATAATACCACAGCACCCAGACCCGGAACAAATATTTACAGATCATGCAAAAAAAACTACAGCAGGAATCGAACCCACAACCTCGCGCATCTCAACTGGCTATTCACCCGCCGCACCACAGAGGCCGACAAACAGTCAATACTTGGGTGCGTGGTTTTAGTTCCTTCTATTCAATGAATTTGTAACGCGATAAATAGGCTTGTTCTATTCTAATCTAAATTAATAGTTTCGGCCGCGCATTCATAAAACGCGCTGATAAAATACGCCGTGTGCCTAGGCTGTTAAATGCCATGTGACATAGAAGTCTGAACTTATTCATGATTATGAGAAGGGCAGAAACAAATGAATGGATCTTACTCACCCTATAACACGTCCTAACAGATACCTTTCTAATAAATATCATGGAACTAAGGACACAATAGGTTGTCAAGCGTTGACCACATTCTGTACAGAAATATTTGTACCCTGTAAGTAGGTAAATACTACTGCGAAAATCCAGAACAATTGTATTTTTAGCTATTAGACATTTTTCGTACTAATATCATAGACACGTGAAACTTTAGCTGACGTTTGTTTGTTTGTAACACAACCAGGCCGTAGAAAGCTGAACTTATATCGATGGGATAAGATTGATTGATTGATACATACGTACATACATATATACACTTTTTTAGTTACTTTGTTTGTTTGTTGCCGTGTATCCGCGTGCGGATGCTAGTCATCGATAAGCCTTTACCTCTTTTATTGGCACAACAACGTTACTTAGACCCAGTTTGTCATTCAACTGTCAATTGTTTATTCAGACATATTTGATCCTTAGAACTAAGGATCAAATATATCCTTAGTTCTAAAATCAAACTATTCAATAGCCGGGTCCTGATTGAGCGAGCAGCCTCGCGAGGCAGCCTCGGTCTATAATTTAATGCATGAGGCTGCCGCGCGCGGCAACGCCGAGCCGGACCGAGGCTGAGCCAAAGTCGAACGCTCAGTTGTGTGTCACAGGACGAACAGAGGCCACGCAAGCGAAGCGCATATTCAGTTCTGCTCAAGATTGTCATGAAGCCGTGCGTTCGGAAGGCTATCGCCACCACTGCCTTCATACTAATTCATCGACTTTTATTCACTCATTTCTCCAGGCATCTTCTCTTAGTCCTCTGTTAGTATAATCAGGACATTGCGCGTCCCATAGTAATCTATACTCGCCATATAATTGAATTAACTTGAGACACTGATCTTTATTCATGTCGAACCAGCGAGGCAAAACACGACCGTCTTGAGTGCGTGCGGCAAACTTACTGAGGCGCTTTTGAGCATGGACAAAACCAAAAACCAAAACAAAGACAAAAACCGACAACGTTTGGCTCGGGCCGCGGCACGCTCGGGCGAGGCAACGTGTACGTTTGCCTCGGGCGAGGCACGTCTTGATCGACCTAGGATTTGCCTCGCGAGGCTGCCTCGCGAGCTGCTCGCTCAGTCAGGACCCGGCTACTTGGGTAAAAATACTGTTACCCAATTCTAGAAATATACCCAGCGTGGGTTAATAATAAATTATTTGCCAAGTCAATGAGTGGATAAACAAGGGTAGCTTCGGTGCCATAAACTAAGCGCTAATAATCCTTTTATTCAATAATTTAGGTCGCGAATCATCTATACAATAAATACATAACAAAATTTTGCATACATTTTACCTATTTTCTTCTAGTTTAATGCATTATCAAAAAATCTTCTCATAATTTAATCTAAATACAAAAACAATTTTATTCCCTCTGAATGCACAAACGCTGATATTTATGGGCTGGAGAGCGACCGTGCCAAATGTTCGAACCATTTCTTGTTCCATTCAAACCGGAATATTTCTCCATAAGTGTAACAGCTATGTACGAGCAATTTTATACACAATACAATGATCAATGAGAAACGGAGTTGGAAAAAATAATGTTTAACATTCGAGACAAATTAAAGATTTTATTGTATTCCTTTTTCTTTTCTTTTTTAACATTGATAGACCTTTGTTTGACCACGATCTCACCTGTTGGTAAGTGACGATGTGGCCGAAGATGGAGCACAAAGGTCTGGAAGGCACCTATTCACTCTCTAGCCTTGAATTGACCTAGATTATTGTTTAAGACTGACGACGGTAGTGGTTTCCTTTTATTTATTTTTATTTATATTTATATTTATATTTATTTGAAGGAAAACCAAAGGCTTAAAATTAACAGACTTACAAATTAATAAATATCAGAAAGCTTATTGAAGGTTTTCACGGATAGGTAGCGGAATAGTACAACAACAAAAAAACTATGAACATAATGAGACTAATCAACATGCATCATCTATACAATATAGTTATTTAAATATTTAAAGTTACAATGTTTTAAACTAAACAATTGTCAGCAACATTACCACCATCGGCGCCAAAAAACTCACCGCTGAGCAGCCGCCTAGCTGAGCCGACACTCGTGCCGAATAAATCAAGGTCAAATCGCTTGCTTAATTTGTTAAAATTGTTACTCGCTCGCCACAAGAAGGAATTTTGCCTGTAGTTAGTGCCAACAAGAGGAACATAAATAGGGGGGTTAAACCTGATAGGTTTGTACGGAATGTTAAGCTGAATTTTTTGAAGTAAATCGGGACAATTAATATTATTTGACGTGATTTTAATCATAAAAGATAAGTCAGCGAGCTCACGCCGCTTGGAAAGAGGAAGAATATAAAATTGCTTACATAAATCAAGGTAATTAGCTGAACTATATGGAGTTTTAAGACGGAAGCAGAGGTACTTAATAAACTTAATTTGAATGCACTCGATTCTTTTAATATAAATCATAACGAGGATTCCAAATCTGTGAAGCATACTCAAGAATGCTTCTAACAAATGAACAGTAAAGAATCTTAAACGTTTTTGCGCGGTGAAAGCTAGAAGCACTCCCCATGACGAATCCTAGCGCTTTAGAGGCTTTAGAAACAATTGAATGGATGTGATCATCGAAAATTAGCTTAGAGTCATGGACGACACCGAGATCCCTAACAACGTTGCAGTTCTGCAGAGTCTCTGACTTCAGCGAATAGTTAAACGAAATTATTGATTTCTTACGAGAAAAAGTCACAATCGAACACTTGGATGGATTGAGCTCGAGCTTGTTAATACGACAATAGTTACTGTTGTCCAGACTAGAAAGATCTGCCTGAAGGTCAAGAGAATCAATATGATTACTAACCAGTGTAATGCAAATGTTTACCAAATAACTTCCAGTATAATGGCTTCTCTACATAATGGGCCATTATACTGGCCCACTAAGATGGGCCAGAATGTGGAGAGCGCAGTGGTGTCGGATGGCTTATGGAACGGCGGAATGGCCACGGTGTTGGTATTTCATCCGCACATCACATCAACGGAAACAAAGAGGTAACAACTGAATGTCGCCCTCATTTAGTTGCGTTTCAACCATCGTATGGCCATGTCACTGGCCCAGCGCTGGGCCATCATGTAGGCCCATTATTGGTCAAAAGGTTATATTGGTTCAAAGCTTTTGAGTTTACTTTAAATCCAGGAAGGTTTAATGCTAATGAGATATGAGGTATTACGAACGATAAAAAAATATGCATAATGCGGTGTGTAACATGCATAATCTGGAGTATTTTGTGGCAATGAAAAATAACACCTGCAGGTATGAACTGTCATGCTTACATGACATGCTATCTAGGTCGTCTAGGGTACTCGTATTAGGTCATCTTACTAAAATCGATAAATGTGTGTAAATTAATTAAATAAACTTCATAGCAGCCGATACTGTTGGATTTATTCAAATATCTTTCTATCTTTCTTTCGTTGTCTGTCTTTTTTTGTACTACTTGAGATGACGGAACAAGCAGATGACCCATCAGATATTAAGCGGTACCCTCTGCCTATGAACAATCTATTATCTCATAAGTCACGTCCACCTAGGACGCGCCCTATGCGCCCGCCACCCTGAGACATAAAGATGAAAACTCTCATGTGCCTGTAATTTCACCATACCCTTCAAACCGGAATACAGCAATACGAGCACTACTGCTTTGCGGCAGAAATAGGTATGGTGGTAATGCGTCCCCAGATGAACTCTTTCACAAAAAAGCTCTACTACTACTACTATACTATCTTAACATAAAGCACAGATAAAACATAAAGTAATACAAACAATTAAAAAAAAACACTCTCATTACTTTCTTTTCTAACTGCCGTCAATTAAAACTAATTAAACTAAGCACGGAGTCATTACTTACTTTCCCTTTATGACCAGGCATGTAGGTTACCGTGTACACTTCAGAGCCCTCTTGTGTCACTAAACACTAAACACATTGTAATTTAAAATAATAAAGCACATTCAAATTTTATTAATAATTATACAGTTCAGAGTTCGAACAAAAGTTACTACGCGAGGTTACCGCGAGCTACGGTGCGCGTAGCGGGTCTACGACGTCGTAGCGACCGATCTCTCGTAGCGACCGCGTTGGACTGAGAGTTTCCACTGACGTTCTTGAAAGAATATTGAAATCTAACTCACCTTTTGAAAGTGTTGAAAGTCAAATTAACCATGTGAATTATAAGAAAAAAACATAATAGTTTATGTAGAGTTTGGCTGTGGTGCAAAATACGTAACCAAATATAAGTTTATCCTTGAAGATAAAAAAATCATAAACCGAGGGAAAGTGGTTACTGTTTTCATCATAACACCAGATTCGTAATATACGATAGCTCATGAACGCACAAAGACTGTAATTTCTCAAATATAGGACACGTGCGCATCGAACCGTAAATATAATACTGACGTTGGAACGGGATTTAATACCTGAAAGTGTTTTGAGTAGACATCAGGGACGGGAGCGGGCCGAGTTCTATAAAGGTGTGATTTTTTGTTTGAATTCATTCATATATAATATATATAATAAAATATAATTTCATTTATTTCAATCAACAATAAAAATACCATGCCAGTACCGAATAATTTAATATCCCTGTGCTACTGATGAAACTGAAAATATCATATTATCTGTGGTTCTCATGAATCTATTCAGTTCACGTCGTCACGGATGTGTGTGAATTAGTTAACTTTACAGTTCTAGAAATATGTTTTCAGTCAAATTGAGCCAAAAGTTAGTATGCATATAAATTATGGTAATTTATTAGTATGCATAAAAACTATGGTAATTTTTAGTCGTACGGATGAGACATTTCAAACAATTATCATTTTCATCATCATAATCCTGTAGAAATTTACTGCTGGATATAGGCCTCCCCATAGAATGCCATGACAAACCGTGTGGAGCCACCTCCATCCAC
Organism: Operophtera brumata; assembly: GCA_932527175.1. Lineage (NCBI taxonomy): Eukaryota > Metazoa > Arthropoda > Insecta > Lepidoptera > Geometridae > Operophtera > Operophtera brumata. The sequence continues at coordinate 28,866,031 of OW052228.1, forward strand.
CGATTTCCTGCGACCATTAAATACAGGAAAGCCTTCTTACACTACTACGTCCGGTGCTTAATAGTTCAAAAATAAATCAGTATTTTGTTAAAAATTTTTTTTTCAGATCTAGCTTTTAAGAAGTGTGCATCTGACTTATGATGATGATGATGATGATGATGATAAAATTATTAAACAGAACCGTGAGCTGATAAAAATGAGCCTAAACACGGCCATCTACTATTAATTATCCATCGAAGAGTTTCGTTGTCCACCATAAGATCAGCTCGCTGTCACCGTAATATTGTATTGTCATCGGAACTTGACAGGCGTGCAAAATTTCAGCTCAATCGGTCGAAGTTATATATCAAGTGCAAAGTTCACTTTCAAGAATTGTCCCACAATTACATAATAACTAAAGGTCTAGCCCTTAACTGAGTCAGTTCCTGAGGTATGGGAGCGGTACGGGAGGGGTGTTTTCGTTAAGTCAAAATGAAGCGTGGCTTCATTATGTCACATGTCGTCTGATAATTTGGGAGTCGAAAACACCCCTCCCGTACCGCTACCATAACTCAGAGACTAACTCAGTTAAGCGCTAGACCTGTAACTAACATAGGTCAAGTTAAATAAAAGCTTGTAATAAATACGGCTGCTAATTACCATGAATCATAGAGAGGACAGAAAGCACTCTGATTAATTTTAATATACAGTTCAAGGTACACATTACGTTACCTTCGCGTGACAACTTCCAGCTTTCATATTTTTAATGAACCACGGTCACACAATTTACGATAAAAATTGGTTTAGATTTAAACAACCTTTGACTGGTCTAGTGATATCAACTGATTAATAATAGTTCTTTTTTATTACTGATGACTATATATAATGGCTACTAATAGATTATTTGAAAAAGAATTGAAAATAAACGCAAACAAAGTTGATATAGACTTTATACGAACCGTGTGTTTTTCAGTTAGCTATTTATTTGTATGCTGGCATTCTAGATTAGCTTCTATTCTAGGTTCCGTACTCGATAAGGAACCCTCGTAAATTCACCATGTCCGTCTGTCTGTCTGTATGTCTGTCTGTGCGAGCCTTAGCTCAGAGACTCTTAGCACTAGGAATCTGTAATTTGGCATGGGTATGCATATTAATCACGCTGATAAATTCGTTTTTTTTTTCTGGTATCCAAAAACAACCGATTAGCAGGCAGGGGTGCCGGAGGGGTACACTTGACTAGCAGGAGTATAAAGCTTAATATTTCGCAAACAGATCACTGAAACGAAAAATAGTTTTGACAGACTCGTTATATTTTTGAGTTACCTATCCAGCAACACCCAACACGATGGGATAGACGAGAAAAAAAAACATTCCCACTTTTTGTGTGGGGGAACATATGGGAGGTACCTTCGACCAAAGGGAGGTACCATAAAAAATATGTTTTTTCAAGAATTTATGTACTCATGCCAAATTACAGCTGACCTAAGCCGCAGACAGGCAGACGGACGGTCATGACGAAACTATAAGGATTCCTTGTCTTGTTCACTAGAAAACCTAAATAATGATAAATTTCTTGATAGAGTTAAAATACCATGTAGATGTTTCTTTGCCATAATACGTAGTACTCGATACTCGATCACCGTAAGTAGGATGCTGCGGCTAATCTTCTGACTTATTATCCTGATTTATCTCAAGCAATGCCGTGACCTTTCGCAGTTGACTCTTCTTCTTCATAATATAATGGCTTCTAAGAAGTGCTCCAAAATGGCTCGTAAAACAATATATCTGTATAATATATCATGATAGTTATGAGACTCATCACACAATACCGTCTCGTTCGTTTGGTGTCAGTTAAATTGGATATTCTGTAACCGCAAACTGAGCTTTCGTCAACTAAAATAAATCGATGGATGTGTAGAAAGGGCTCGCTTACTAAAATAGAACGGTGTCACTTTGGGGTGTAGACTCGGGTTATGTGAACGCAATTCTGTTTTGCATTTTTGTTTTAGCTTTTATAAGTAAAATGTAGATTTTAAACTAAGACTCCTCTTGATTTGCAAGAGTGAAAAAGGCCACTCTTTATACTATTGATACACAGAAAATGCCGCCGCAGGCATGCCGCAAAATTACTAATCGTAAATTTGATTTTTAACTTTCTAAATCCAGTACAATATTCAAATTTAAAATATGCATGGATGCTATATTACAATTCCAAGGGATGAATCTTAGTCATAATCATAATTTATTAATATTTTCTCGATATCAAAAAAACCCTAGTTACCTCTATTTTTGGCTAGATTCGACTGTTTATGAAAAAAAGTGCTTATTATTGGGTAAAAAGTAATTAATTTTGTAAAAATTAAAAAAACCCTCACCGCAATGAAACGGCTGAACCGATTTTGATCAAATATAGCTAAGAACACTACCGAAAAATTCACCTTTCAAACAAACAAAAAAACTAAATCGGTTCATCCGTTCGGGAGCAACGAGGCGACAGTCAGACACACACACACACACACAGACACGTCAAACTTATAACACCCCGTCGTTTTTGCGTCGGGGGTTAAAAAATAAGATAAATAGTACAAAGCCGAGGTTTTAAAGTAGGGTTTTTGTAAAATTATATACATATACGAAATATTCAATAAAACCTCTTTTTAGAGTGGGGTGAGGAGTTTTTTTGGATTAAGATTTCTGCCTGTGGTTGGCGCAGCCTTATTAGTGATTTGTGTGTATTGAAAATGTATTAATCTGTTTACTTTTATTATGAGCTATCAGCCTGAAATAAATGAATTTGAATTTGAATTTAAATGTATTTTTACCAACTTTGTACTTTTAATTCAAACCCGATTACTTTAGCTTCATAAGTAGGTACTAGCTCGCAGAACCGATAACCATAGGAGAATAAAGATTCTCGAATGGCAAAGACAAACCGGACGACGCACGAAAGGAAGGCTCGATGGACCAAAGACATTATAACGGTCGCAAAAAGTCTGTGGATAGAGTCGGCACAAGAACGATCATCGTAGTATTTCATATGGCCTATGGCCAGCAGTGGATTTCTACAGGCTGATCATGTTTGAGGTATGTTTATTTCCCACTATCACGACTATTAACATAACATAACACCCAACATTGCAGTTACATATTAGGTACATAGTCCTGTCCACTAGGATATCACTACGCAGTTTCTGATACCCGCGACACATTCCTGTGTCGCGAGTACTACGAACTACTAGTATTATTACTAGTAGAACTACGAGTACCATGGTACCATAACACCCAGACCCGGAACAAATATTTGAAGATCGTAAAAACATTTGACCCGCAGCGGAAATCGAACCCGCAATCTTTCGCATCTCAGCCGGCTATTCGCCCGACGCGCTACTACAGAGGTCGTCTATTAACATTGTAGTATTCATTAAACATGGTTATTGGTGTAAACGAGTCCCCAGGTCAGTGTACACAATATTATTTTCATTTTCATGAGTCGCGGCCACACGCGTTGGGGTTGGCCGGAGCCGAATTAATATAAAATAAGCCGACTAGCCGCATAGCGTTGCATTGGATAAAACGAGGTACTGTTTTAGAAAAAAACATTGTTTTGGAACGTAGGACAGCAATGACGGGTGCTGCGTGAATGACGGAACAAGCAGATGGATCACCTGATCTTAAGCGGTAACCTCTGCCTTTAACAATGCATTACCTTATTAGTCACGTTCACCTAGTACGCACCCTATGTGGCATAGCACTGCGCCCGCCACCCTGAGATATAAAGATCAAAAATCTCTTGTGCCTGTAATTTCACCGGCTCCCATACTCTTCAAACCGAAACACATCAATGCGAGCACTAGGTACCTACCTACTGCTTTACGGCAGAAATATGTATGCAGGTAGTACTTCCCCGGACGAACCCTTCCACAAAAAAAGCTAAAATACCTGCCAAAACCTGTGTACCAAATTTCATTGAAATCGATTCAACTTCGGGCTTAGCTTGGGGCTAGATAGTGTTGTGTATTTATTCATATATTTATTGAACTATTTCGGAGTGATTGAGTAACATACATACAAACATCCAAATATCGTAACTTTGACATACGTAAACATATAACAAGTAATTAATTTTGTAATTTTTTAAAAAAAAAACAACTCTGAACGGCTGAACCGATTTTGATCAAACAAAGCTAAAAAAAAAAAAAAAAAAAAAAAAAAAATCAAACACTCCCGACATATACACCATTCAAAAAAATAAAAATAAAACGAAATCGGTTCAGCCGTTCGGGAGCTACGTTGGGACAGACACACACACAAGACTCGTCAAACTTATAACACCCCTTCGTTTTTCGTCGGGGGTTAAAAACAGCTTAAGCTAAAACCAACGCGTTCAGCCCGCGTCCGCGTCCGTGGCATTGTCTTACCATTGGTCGCCACCGTGCACGCCACTGAGGACGCGGGCTGAACGCGTTGGTTTGGCCTTAGCTTTAGGCTTGCGTGACTTGACCGGTATTTTTCTACCATATTTATGATATTATTAGGACACTAGAAATTCTCAGATCGAATGTCAAGCGCCTCGGAAAGTCACTAATTGGCTAGTAATGTTCCCAAACTGCTATGTTAATGAGCAACAATCGCGAACTTCGGATCATTGTAATTAACGGCCGGATTTTGATGTCGAACTTTTAATGATAAAGTTCGCCTTGCAATGCACGTTAAGCTTTGGTAACTGTAGTACAATACTTGCTTCAGAGGGTGATAAAGTAACTAAAATGAATGTCGGGTCTTCTAAGATAACGGGATCCTTCTTTTGACTGAAGTAGATAGTAGAGATTTTTTGTGAAAGAGTTCGTCCGGGGAAGTACTACCACCATACCTATTTCTGCCGCAAAGCAGTAGTGCTCGCATTGCTGTGTTCCGGTTTGAAGGGTAAGGGTGCCGGTGAAATTACAGGCACATGAGACTTTTCATTTTTATGTCTCAGGGTGGCGGGCGCAGTGCAATGCCACATAGGGTGCGTCCTAGGTGGACGTGACCTGTGAGGTAATGCACTGTTCATAGGCAGAGGTTACCGCTTAGAATCAGGTGGGCCATCAGATTGTTCCGTCATTCAAGTAGTATAACAAAAAAAAAAGATAGAAAATGCCAAACACCATCTAATATATAAAAGACTTTGGCCTGACTGACCGAGGTCCAACGCACAGCCTAAACCGCTGGTCGTAGAGACTTGAAATTTGGAGGGTGTGTTCGTCTCGATGCGTAGGGTTGTACTAAGAAAGGAATTTTGAAAATTCGCATGCTAAGGGTTTCTGAATAGGGTTCCAACGTAAAACAAAAATGCTCTGTATTTCGGAAACCGTTAGTAGTAGAACCATGAAATTTTACATTGAGACTCCTCAAATAAAATGAACAAATACGTATTTCAGCGATTCCTGAAATTTTCCTAAAAATTGGCATTTTTTTTTACAAAGAAACAAACAAAGTTTTTTACAAAGAAAGTTTTTACAACGCACAGCCTAAACCGCTGGTCGTAGAGACTTGAAATTTGAAGAGTGTAGTCCTTTTAGGGTGTAAAAGTGTACTTAAAAAGGAATTTGGAAAATTCGCTCCCTTAGGGGTCCATAAGGGGCTTTTAATGTATACACTTTGCGTTTTGCAGCACACAGCCTAAACCGCTGGACCTAGGTACATGAAATTTGGAGGATGTATTAATTTTTGGGTGTAAGGGTGTGTTAAGAAAGGATTTTGGAAAATTCACGCTGTAAGGGGTCCAAAACGGCTTTTAATGTAAAATTTCGGAAACCGTTGGTAGTAGATACTTGAAAATTCACAGGTAGATTCCTTATATAAAAATAGTAAAAATATGTTTCTGCAGTACCTGAAATTTTGCTGAAAAAAGCCACGGGAACATTTTGTTTGTAAATAAGTACACTTTACGTTTTAGCCAGATTTCAGCGGATTTTGACGATTTAAAAGTTAGTTTCACATTTGAGAAATATTTTCAGGACCTCAAGGTTCAAATGGGACCCCTTAATTGAAAAACATGAGTATGGTGTCGTTTCAAAGGTCGTTTGACGGGGTCGTTGTTGAAATCAAAATATTTTCAGGACCTCAAGGTTCAAATGGGACCCCTAAATTGAAAAACTTGAGTATGGTGTCGTTCCAAAGGTCGTTTCACGGTGTCGTTGTTGAAATCAAAATATTTTCAGGACTTCAAGGTTCAAATGGGACCCCTAAATTGAAAAACTTGAGTATGGTGTCGTTTCAAAGGTCGTTTCACGGTGTCGTTGTTGAGATTCAAATATATACAGGACCTCAAGGTTAAATGGTACCCCTAAATTGAAAAACTTGTGTGTGGTGTTGTTTCAAAAGTCGTATCACGGGATGGTTGTTGATGTTTAAGTTGTTGTCTGCACGCCTCGCCGGAGATGTTTTAAAACTATGCGTGGACGAAGTCGCGCGCGGGTCATCTAGTACATTATAATACATCATACATCCTACATAGAAACACGCCTTTTTCCCCCGAAAGGGTAGATATGGATATCTTTTCACCGTGGGTTGCATGCACTATCGTGGAAATATAGACGCGACAAGTGGTGAGCTCATAGCCGCCATTGCTTCCCACGTCTGGCTCAGCTAACCCTTTCTACCAGTAATAACAAATTCCTTAATAAGCTAGCAACCAGGACAAATCTTATACCAACGAATCTTACTAACAAGTCCGGGTAATCCCTTTGTCAGCTCTTACGACATCCACGGGAGGAGATAGGGGGTCTATTCTTAGGCCGTACACACCACAGACGGTTCTTGTTTGTAACTATGTATTTCATAATGTGTAGCAATAAATAAAACTGCAACACCTGACTTTTTTTATACAACTTGGATCAACCAGATGGCCCACCTGATGTTAAGCGGTACCTCCTGCCTATGAACAGTGCATTATCACATAGGACGCTCCCTATGAGGTATTTCACTGCGCCCGCCACCCTGAGACATAAATATGAAACAACCCGGAACACGGCAATGCGAACACTACTGCTTTGCTGCAGAAATAGGTACGGTGGTAGTACACTCCCGAGTAATTCACCTTTTCAAACAAAAAAAACAAAAACAAAATCGGTTCATCCGTTCTGGAGCTACAATGCCACAGACAGACATAAACACACCCCGTCGTTTTTGCGTCGGGTCGTAATTCTATTATAGTTGAAATAAAGTGGCAACCGGATAATGACGTCATCTGGTGTTAGTCACGTGGTAGTCTTGGAGTAGCAGACCCCGGTTTCTTGGATCATGCTATGTAGGAACGAATTCAACTAACCCAGTTTTGCCTTCCTGTATAAAAAGTTTAATGAATAAAGTTTCCTATCTTACTTTAGTATAAAAACATTATAAGGTTTACGAAAGAGATTAAAGATAGTACCAATAATAGCTTCTGAGAAATAGTGCCATTTTATCGTCCTGCACCATTAGTAGGGGTGTCACACGATTAAAGTACCCCCGGTATCGTGTCCCATGGGCGCACTTACCTGCAGTGTTGTTGGCAACTCTCAACGACAACCATTTAGCACATTCACTGGCATATAACTGGACATATACACTCTACAAAGAAACCTAAGCCTTCTTACATAGACGACAAAGTCTAAAACACTAAACTTGTTAAATAAATGTGTGTAACGACAGCGCAATCATATGAGGATGAACATATTGCATGAGTTTGGGAGAAAACCGCATTCGCAAAAAACCGAATTTTCAAATGTCACACGCAGAAGCAGATGTTTTTCATTGTTCGTTGTCCGCGTCATTGGATTTCGTGCCAAAATTCGTGAAAAAGCACACCGCAGAATGTCATGGCTGAATATAAAATTACCTAACGCAAACAAAAATTATGAAGAGGCGGGTCTGACACGATTTCTGTCACTCCAAAAAATCTGCTGCTGGTCATATACTATCTGTACCTAGCTACCAAGGGAATACAATGGGAATAGTTATTATGATACTAGTGCGGTAAGTTGTTTTTTACAAGTCGAGGGCTTGCTATAGGCACAAGTTTGTAAAAACCAATTTCCGCACGTGTATCATACCTACAACATTTTCAACATATTTTCGAGAAAACAGTACAATTGGTAAACAAACTTCTGCGAGTCTTCCATGATATCAAATTATTGTAAATCATTAAATAGCGCTCATTTTGGCGGCAAGAGACCATTTTCTGCAGTTTGCGCCTCATTCAATATCGGATTCGAATTGAGGAGATCTGATATATTTTTTAAGGAAATTAAAAAAAAAACGTAAGGGATATGCACGCTATACAACGGAACGTGCGGTAAAATAGGTACTCACCTAAGTACCTTTTTTACCGCGCACATACCGTTGTATGGTGCGTAATTTTTTACTTTCGATCAATGTATACCTACAGGTTTCGTAAATGCAGTTTTTGAGCAAATGTGTAGAAAAGCCTTTTTAAATTTTGAAAGCATCTTATTTGGAGTAACTTAGGAGTCCTAGGAGTACCTAGAGGTTAATGTATTAGAGTTCGTGCTCACAAAACTTGAAATAAAATATAATGGGCTTGTCCTAGAACCAATATTGGAAGAAATGTTAATTTGTGCGCGAAAATGTGATGTGCACAGAATCCTTGGTTCTTTCAGCATCAGTCACAAGGCTCTGTTCAGGACCATTCCTCTACCTAAGAAGGAACCAGTGAGACGAATTATCATAATCATGATCAGCAGAAGCATATTTATTTTAATAAACAATAGAAAGATATTCTACCTTTATTTATATATGTAGTTTCAGATAGATTTCATTTAATATTACAGCTTTCCACAGCTTTTGTTAGTTTTGAAAAGTTACATACCTATAATATAACCGAAAACAGACTATACTATTTAAAACTTTACTGTAAACATTTTTCCTATAACTTTGATACTTTCATTTCAAATAGTTCGCTTCGATGCACCCAGCTCTAAAGATCCAATTTATACTCATATGTATAGTAGCTAAGGTAGGTATAATATACCTGCTAGATTATTTCAATGAGAACGGTGAACTAGTTTAGATAATGTGGCCATAGTTTCGTATATTACCTATACGTTTAAATTTCCATTCCATTAGCGCTCTAATAATATAGTGGAAACGACCACAACCTTATTCCACTGTATTAGTCGGTTGCCTGTGCCGGAACATGTGAGGTTTGGTAAAGGAAGACTGAGTTCATATAGACACATAGATAGATAACACTTTATTGCACACCACATATAAATTTACACATTAAAAACAATCAGAAAAATAAGTATGGAAGTACAATGGGCGGTCTTATCGCTGAGAGCGAGTATGGAAGTACAATGGACGGTCTTATCGCTGAGAGCGATCACTTCCGTCAACCTTGGGATGGACTGGAATTGACGAGAACGATAAAGGACGGTGGTGTCGATCAAATAAATAAAAGAATACGTATGCATACATACAATCTAACTTAGGTATAATACAAACACAGCCACAAATTCAGCGTGGCAATGCAGCCAGCATCTTGGGGACGTTTCCGTCTGGTAGTGATTTGGATCAGTTGAGCTACTTTTAAATCATTAGCAGCGGTGTGCCGGTAGCTCAAATATTCCATATTTTTTTTTTTAATTTGTACTCTTATTAGTTGTATTATTCTTTCTGTAAATAAATGTATATTTTTCGTATTTAGATCTAAGCTACAGCGTACCTACCTACTTCACTAAGTACCTAGGTAGGTAGGTACTAAGATAAATATGATGCTCTACAATTTCATAGAAACAGTTATTTTGGCCTGTCTTTTAAATGGATCTTGGATTTTATTTACAATAAAATTACATCAAAACTTCTAGAAAACCATGCGACTACTTATATATTTTTTACGGATATGTTGTCGACTCAAAATCAATATTTTTTACCCTTCATCTTTTGGGGTACGTTTCAATCGTGTCTACCGTAACCCCTGACAAAATTATTAATAACTAGCGACTCGCCCCGGCTTCGCACGGGTAGCCCCCGGTGAACACCTCCCCCTTCCCCTCCCCCCTATGTCAAGCTCCTGGTTCTACGCTCCTCCCCACCAATTTTCAGCCAAATTTGTTCACCCATTCTTGAGTGGTGTAACTAACACGACTTTGTTTTATATATGTATATAGATAGAATACTGTATCCTATAACCTGTATCCTGTAACTATCCTTCATTTTTTTTTAATATGTATTATAAATGCGAAATTGAGTTTGTTGGTTACGCTTTCACGCCTTAGCTATTCAACCGATCATATTGAAATTTTGTACACATATTTTTAAGAGTATAATTACAGAATAAATATAGTAGGTAAAGAAATTACCGCGAGCGATGCCTCGTATGAAAGCTAGTCCAGTACACAATAAAATAACCAAATACCTACCTACGAAAATATAGGATATTTACTTACTTCCTTAGTGCAGCAGGAAAAAACACCTGTTATGTTTCCGAGTTCTAGAGGGAGCGGAGCGTGTAAAGTATTAAGCCATTTTTCACTGAATAACTTTCCTGGCTCTTTTCTCTGCACTTGATTTTTATCACAGTTGGTCTCGCAGGAGTAATTAACATTTAGCTAGTCCTCGGACAGTTATACCGGTGTTCCAACATTCAACTTTGAAATTAATGCTCCTTGAGTTGTGCTAGCATTTGCATTTTCGCCAACTGATAAGATTATCTTAACTCTACTTCATCTCACAAAGTGTTTGTGACTATCAACCGATTGCAAATGATATAACTATCATGGTTATCTACAAACTTTTCACTAGAAACGGGATATTTACCATGTTTTTGATTTTTAATTGTTCCAGATATTTCGGTACAAATCAAAAATCATGGTAAATATCCCGTTTCTAGTGAAAAGTAAGATTGCAAATAATTACAATCTTTTACGAAACGGTAGTACCAAACCAAGACCGAAAATAACTGGTTCCTCCGATCAACGAGTGCCTAAGTACATATTATATTCTATTTCATGAAGATAAATAATAATAAATAATAAATAATAAAACATGCTGGACAGTTCACACAACATTATTTAGCCCCAAGCTAAGCAGAGCTTGTGTTATGGGTACTAGATAACTGATATATACTTAATTCAATATATTACATAGATAGATATTTTTTATTATACATATAAAATACCCAGAACACCCTGAACAAATATCTGCGATCGCACAAATATTTGTTCCGAGTGCGGGAATCGAACCCGCAACCTCCTGCGTCACAGGCCGAGCTTCGGCCGCCGCGCCACAGAGGTCGTCACATTCTATTTCACAGATTGTATTTCCGGCCTAAGAATAGACTCCTCCCGTGGATGTTGTAAAAGTCGACCAAGGGATTACCCGGACTTGTTGATAAGATTCGTTGGTATAAGATTTGTCCTGTCTGCTAGCTTATTATGGAATGTTACTGGAAGAAAGCGTTAGCCTAGCCAGTTGTTGGAAGCAATGGCGGCGATGAGCTCACCACTAGTCACGTCTATATTCCACGATAGTGCAACCCACTGTGAAAAGAGGCCCATTGAGACTCTGCCTACCCCTTCGGGGAAAAAGGCGTGTGTCTATGTATGTAGGTATGTATGTATGAAGTCCGTTTGGCCATGTTTGTCATTATTACATGCACATGCACATTGTTTTAGCGTGCATGAACTGACAAGACTAATTGCTCAGGAGCAATTAGTCTCGACCGTGACGCGGTCCGGGTCATGTAGTGCTTATTGTGTTCACGGCAACTAAGCGCAAAGAAAGCAGAAAAAGGCAACATAGAGCGGACTTCGTGAGATAGAATACGAGTAGCTATTACCAAACTATCTGAGTTAGTATGACAAAGGTTGGGGTAAACTTGCTAATTGAAAATTCTTACGATTATCCCACTGATATCATAAATGTCAAAGTTTGGATGTTTGTTGCTCAATCACGCCGAACCGGCTGAACCGATTTCGGTAAAATTTGGTATACAGATTATTACCTGGGCCCTTATTAGCTGTGACAAAACGTGACATAACGCGAGCTCGTTACGTTATCTGCGTGGAATCATCGTTGTAGAATACATTGTCAACACTGTGGCGCGGCGGGCGAAGGTTGGCCTGCAACGCAGGAGGTTGTGGGTTCGATTGCCGTATCAGAACAAATATTTGTGCGAACGCAGATATTTGTTCAGGGTGTTCTGGGTATTTGTATAATAAAAAATATCTATCTTTGTATTATATTGTATTACGTATATCAGTTATCTAGTACCCATAACACAAGATCTGCTTAGCTTGGGGTTAGATAATGTTATGTGAACTGTGTCCAGCGTTTTAATTTTTGATTTATTGTGACGTCCCACGTTATTGGCAAGTAATCTCCTATGGTCATAGCAAATAAAGGTACAAGTTGGTAGCCGACTACACGCAGCAGCAGCAGACGACGTGTCGTCGCTTCATGTCGCCACGTCACGTCGTTGCGTCCTGTCGCTGCAATCATGACTTCGAACCCGACTGCAGACGGCAACAGCAGATGGTATCCAGTTGGTTGAAACTCGCCAGACGTGTCGTTGCTCCGGCGTCACCGGCACTACCATAGGTCACTACTGATCTGCAGTCGGGCGACACTGCCGTCTGCCGCTCGACGACGCGTCGCTAGCTTCATGTCGCTAACTACGGAGGGAATTTCATAGAAATACATAGAAACCAGTAGTGTCGCTGCGACACGTCGTTTGCTGCAGCTTCATGTCGTCCGCTACCAACTTGTACCTTTCAAAACTGAAAGGTAGAAGCCCTGTCAACAAAACAAAAAAAAAAGAGTTCAAGTTTTGACATTTATGATATCAGTGGGATAGTATATATATATATAGAGCTGTTCTGTGAGTGGGATACTAATTTATCAATAGGCTACTTTTTATCCCGTTGAAAAGCGAGCGAAGCCACGGGCAGACGCTAGTAATTCATATTTTGCTACGAGTTTACTTGAAAATTCGCTACGCTACCCGTACGGAACATAAATTGCGTTGGATCCTTTATAGAGCTCCTTAGCTATACCGTTATTTTACGGAAATAGAATTTAAACTTCACGATTTCATTATTCCCGCGTTCCACAAAGAGCATGTAGCAGTCATACGTCTTCTCACACCTGTCTAGGGTCGTATATTCTCTCCGCCCACATATGAGGATACAAACCAAGTCTTTTGAGACAGGATGCATAATATAATACAAACTTCTGTCAAATAAATTCACTGCAACACAGCACACAATAATGTGGCGCGGTGGGTGAGTAGCCGCTGAGATACCTACGAGAGGTTGCGGTTTCGATTCCCGTTGCGGGGCAAATGTTTGTATGATCTGCAAATGTTTAATCCGAGTTCGGTGTTGTGGTGCCATGGTACTGTTTAGTTCCGACACCCATGACACAGGGGAATCGCGCTAATATACCAAAACGAAACTAGTAACCAAATCCGTTACGTTGTGCACATTTTGAAGATAGACGTACATACCTACCAGCCTACCTTGTATTATTATTATATTATTATGTATTTAATTTATGTATTCTACGTAGGTTTGTATATATTTAATGATATCACCTTGAAAAATACACATCATATTTATAGGGTATACTTATAGCGACGATGAATAAGGAAGATAGATAAATAAACTCTTTATTGTACATTAACGATTAAATAACACACAGAAATACAAAACAATGGGTGGTCTTATCTCTTATAGCTAATTCTTCCAGACAACCTTAGGATGGAGAGGACTATCTGGAAGAATGGGACAGTGGTGTACACCAAAATCTATCTATTTATCTACCTAGTAAGGCTAGCTACTACCTAGATGACGACCTGAAGACCTCTATGGCGCGGCGGGCGAATAGCGGTCTTTGATGCGAGAAGTTGCTGGTTTGATTCCCGCTGTGGGACGAATGTTTGTAGGTATGATGCAAATATTTGTTCCGGGTCTGGGTGTTATGGTACCGCATGGTGCTCATAGTTCCTGACACCCACGACAAAGGTGATCCTAGTGTGGGATCAGGATTTATGGATACTTACCTAAATAAAATAAATAAATAAATAATGCTGGACAGTTCACACATTATCTAGCCCCAAGCTAAGCAGAGCTTGTGTTATGGGTACTAGATAACTGACATACTTAATACAATATATCACAGTTTTTTTTTTGTACATAGAAAATACCCAGAACACCCTGAACAAATATTTGTTCTGAGGTGGGAATCGAACCTGCAACCTCCTGCGTCCCAGGCGAACCTTCACCGACCGCGCCACAGAGGTCGTCAAAATGTGACTGTTGGGTGTTACGTTATGTCAATACATTATTTAATTAAAGTGATAATAATTTTGGTAGCATTTTAACCAGTGTAACTTGGATAAATAGCACATGTGTGATGTAGTGCAATTTAAGAGGATTGCGTGTCTTTTCGAAATAGTGGATTTTTCCTTATGTAAAAACGCAGTTTTTCCGGCACTATTTAAACTGGGTTATGACTTGACGGAGACTCAAGTGTTGGCGAAATTGTTTGGAGCACTCCTCAGAAGCCATTATATGAAGAACTGGATCATGTCAGTTTCTTTAATAACAATGCGGGTCGACTTGGCGCCGTCATATTACATTCTACTTCGAAACAACTTTTTTAGCAGCTTTCCCTTCATCTACGATGTGACATCTGTTACAGATGATCAGTTACAAGTTACGATATTCCGAAATGAAACTAGGGCCTGAAGAGCAAAAAACGTTCCCCTCTACGCGCACGCACGCATCGATGTCAACTGTGAAGCCTTCTGACCTGTGGTGTGAGCGCAATAGCTTTCAATATAGGTAGTACTGTGAATTAGACTAAGGCTCCTTCGTACTCATTACTAAGGCTCCTTTGTTCTCATTACTAAGGCTCCTTCGTACTCATTACTCCGTTGAACAATATACACGTAACACCAACATAAATATATATCATTTCACGCACCTAGCAAATCATACAGAAGACCCCACATTACATGTAGGGCATTTCGGATTTCGGATAAGGGAGAGACGGTCATCTGGCAACACTGCCGCGCGCTCGCCTGGACACCCGTGTGGTGTGGTAAGTTTTACATTTGAAAGGCTAACCCTTGGTGCTTCAATTTCTTTATTCATTTACTTTATTTTTATGATTTGGTAACCATATGAAACTAAAGCGCCACAGGATATTAGTGTGCTGATCGTGTTTTCACTAGAAACTGTATTTTTACCATGATTTTTGAGTTTTTATTGTTCCCGATATTTCTGCACAGTTCCATGCGCCATGATCACGGGAGAACTAACTAAAGTCTTTCCGAGTAGATATTATTGGCAGATATATATCGTTCTACCCTCTTTCTCACTCTTTTATTACGAACGATACCACTACCAACTCAAAAATCATGTTTAATATCCCGTTTCTAGTGAAAAGTATGTATATAAAAGACCTAAGGTACCACCAGGGGCGGTATGGCCAGGGGTACCGTGGGTCTGAAATGTACATAACCAAGATAGTTTCAAAATTTCATGTAAGTAGTTTGATAAGATGGTGCCAAAATAGAAGCAAACTTCAAACGCGTGCAAAACGGCGTAAGCACGCAACCAGCACCTCCTTACACTCGCTTTGACGACCACTAAGCAAGCATTCTAAATAAAACCAAAATATCTTTTGAACATATTTATTTAGTAACATCTATAATTTTAGTTGTAACAATTCAACCAACTATTTGTAAACGACAGATTAAATTTGTATCCAAAAGCCGCGTATGGAATGGTTGAGCGGTGTATTGATGCGGGATATCAAAACAATACTAAATAAGACCCTGATTTTAATAATTCAAGATCATAATGACCAAAAACACCAGCAAAGTATATTACATTGTTAATTAAGCATTAGTGAACAAACAAAACGCGTTGTACAACCGGTTAGTTCAAGATTGTTTATATCATACATCGTCACAGCAACAAAATCACATAGTATCACCCGATACGTTACTCTAAGATAAATTAAAACAACAGCAACACTACTTAGAATAAAACGTTTGTCTTCGCTCAGCGAATTTGTCTCACTATTCATAAAATACTGAACTCAAAACACAATACTTCAAAAAACTTAAAAATACTGTATAATAGTATTTTTCAGAGATATTAAAATTATGGAGAAGGAATTTCATAATTGTTTTAATAAGTATAATACGTAATACGATTTAAACACTTTAATAGATAATATAGGAATACAAGCAGGTAATTTTCAAGATATTCGACAACATTATAGATTTTCCAAATCAATTATTTGTGAGAATAAATTATACACACAGGCAAAATATATTAAATTTTCAACTTTTTATATCCGATCTAAATAAACAGCTAACTGTTTTTTCATGCGGTTATTTTTTATTATTCTTAGTAACAAGTTGATGCATAAATACATTACTGCAGTACTTCGTATTTTAATAACATTTAATGCTGCGGTGACTAGAGTAATTTTGTATGTTTAAATCCCGTATAATTCTACTATATAATACTCTACATAGTTTTACGTACTGTAAGTGAATAATAAAAAGATATTCACAACATAGTAGGTACGATTCATTACACCAAAACAATTCATTCGTCTTTAAAAAATTAAGAGCAAATGTTTCTACTTAAAACTTAATAATGCAATAATACAAAAATAAAAATTAAATACTTTAATTACAATTTAAGTAATATAGTTTCTGGTATAATGATATTGCTTTTCAACACAACTTGCACTATGTACTTAATAGACAGAAATTTAATTAAAAGTGCCCCTTTTGACGTTAAAATTAATATTTCCAAAGGCCACCACAATTATTATTTTGACACCGATTACATATAACTTTGAACATGTCAATTACTTTTATATTCTATAGACTAGTCGCTACATGCACGCACACAGATTATATTTAATTCGAACTACATGAATATATGAACTTGATAGAAGTTATAAGACCCGATTGCATCTTCATTATTAAATTCATGTATGTTTTAAGTTCGTTTTTCAACTCCAATTTAATTTAATTGAATAAATGCGTTGCGTTTGTGAACATTAACACAACACGGTCTTACAACTTACACAGAATTTTCTGCTATAAAAGTTATAAAGCGGAACCATAAAATACTATGTGTAATTTAACAATAATTATGTTCATTTTAAGGCGTTGTGCTTTGAACCACTTTAGTTTCCGCCTGTACGTTAGATCGGGTTTTATAGTATATAGTTATAGTAAAAATCATACAATCAATCATAAAATAATTGATAATTTAAATAAAATTATAAAATAATTTGAGTATATACAATCATAATCATAATAATTGAGAACAATCATCTAAAGGTCGCGACCCGGCAGCTGCGACTGTGGTCGTGACCCGGCAGCTGCGACTGTGGTCGCGACCCAGCACCTGCGACCGTGGTCGCTACACGGCAGCTGCGACTGTGGTCGCGACACGGCAAATGCGACTGTGGTCGCGACACGGCAGCTGCAACTGTGGTCGCGACACGGCAGCTGCGGCTGTGGTCGCGACACGGCAAATGCGAATGTGGTCGCGACACGGCAGCTGCGACAGTGGTCAGGGTCCACCGCTCTATAGGGATTTGTATGCAGAACAGTGCGTATTCGGATCGACAAGATCGGAATGCTACTTTTATAACTCGAGTAAAATTATAAAATAATTTGAGTACATCGCTTTCGCTAAAAAGTAAAAAATCGTTCACTAACGGAACGGTGTCTAAAGTAAAAACGATTCGTAAGAAGTCACATCTTGAAGTGATCACAGCGAATCAATCAAAAGTTTGACCCTCTTATCGTTCTAGAAAGGCTTAATCTATCAAATGATTTCCATAAAGAGCATTCAGACAATCGCTTCAAAAGCCACACAGTAGATAAATTCCCATTATCTTTCTGGCCCCTGATCTGGAGACCGCAGGGTTAACGCTGTAAAAAGAAAGGGCTGAACGTGTTCAGCTATAGCTATACAACGAGGCATATTTTCTAATTAAGTATTGCTTGTATTGTGGGGGCTGTTAAGGCGGAATTATTTACGATTGACTGTATGATAACTAACGTTGATGAATATTGAATAATATAATACCTGCGTAATACTGATCTAGATTTCTTTGGGCACTGGTTCGATGGGTCGCACATTGAACCGCTCCTCCGGCTTCCAAGGCCATGTGACGGGCATAGCGCTTTCATAGTGGTTGTTGTACATTTGATTCAGTACATGCGCTGCGAGGTCTTTCGGCTGCGGGTATAAAGATGCGAGGCCTACAAAAAGTAATAAAATTTTTATTGATGACCTAAGAAACTTTTGTTAGTAGCTTTATTGTGAAAGTGTTCGTCCGGGGAGGGAATACTACCACCTATTTATGTTGCATTGCTTAGTAATCCAGTCAAATTGTCCCCAAAAAGGAGTCTAACTGTAAATTTGTGGGGTAGTTTTGATTTTTCCCATACTTTGTTTTTGTGGTGCTGAATCCGAATCTAAAGTTTGCTAACAAAATTAACAAAATATCGTGAAGGAAACAAAAAAAATGCAAAAAAAAAAGGTAAATAAAAATCATCTGGCGGAGTTTTGCTTATAATTTGGAAACTATTACCTTTTTGTGTATAACCTTCTTTTACAAAATGAAAGTTCATAAAATTTCCAAATAAAAAACATTACATAGGCTTATTTCTTCGACGAACCGTTCCAGCTCAAAAGCAAATAGAAAAACAGCGTTTTTGGCAAAAAATAAATGTTCCGTCATTAAATTTTGTTATCAAACCACAGATTCGGATTCAGCGCCCCAAAAAACATAGAATGGAAGAAATCAAAACTACCACTCAACTTGCCACCTAAAAACACAATTTGACTGGCCCTATAGCAGTAGTGGTAGCATTTCTGTGTTCCGGTTTGAAGGGTATGCCGGTGAAATTACAGGCACATGAGACTTTGCATCTTCATTTCTCAGGATGGCGGGCGCCGTGCAATGCCGCATAGGGCGCCTCCTAGGTGGACATGACCTAAAACGTAATGCATTAGTTATAGGCAGAGGTTACCGCTTAACAGAATTAGAGAATTACAGCTTCAGGTAGAACATCATTGCCATTTGCTAGAATATCATTGCCATTTGCTAGAACATCATTGCCATTTGCTAGAACATAAGCAAAATGAAGCTACAATTAAGCTACATACTGTGCAAAATGTTTTATGTAGACAGTTCAGTGATTTTTAATTTAATCCATCGCAATACCTGACTAGTTATTGTAAAATATAAATGCAATTAGATTAAATAATTAATTATTTCCAATTTATTTTGATATAATACTAATGATACGATTTTCAATCTAATGATCATAAACTAGTGATTCCAAATACTAACTAATCTCATAGGTTTAACAAAGAACTTGTTCATTAAGTTTACCAGAAAACTTGAAAATGTATAATCCCATGTAACATGCTATATATATTACAAGGCATCAGCAACATTTCGTCTTAGTACTCGCGCCGGGATCCGAGTGTCCAGGCCAACTGAACCTTTCCGGGATATTAGAAGTATACGCGTAACTGAACCGACACTTTTTTATATGCTCCCCCATGTCTTTGGGCACAGGGTAAATTGAACAAAAACCTGATCAAAAGAAAAGAAATAAAAATAAGAAAAATAAATTGCCTTTATTCGCTAAGTGTTATGTAAAATCCTGATTTAGATATTAATCTCAACATTTATATATAGAAAGAATAATACAACTAATACAAGTAAGAAAGTAAGAAAAAACTGTTAGCAGTCAGTCGTTGGAAGCAATGGCGGCGACGAGCTCACCACTTGTCACGTCTATATTCCACGATGGTGCAACCCATTGTGAAAAGGGGCCCATGGAGGCTCTGCCTACTTCGGGGAAAAAGGCGCGTGTCTATGTATGTATGTATGTATAATACAACTAATACAAGTAGGTATGAACAAATAAAAAAAAACAGTTGTGCTACCTGAAGACCGCTGCAAACGATCTAAAGGTAACTCAACTGATCAAAATCACTACCAGACGGAATCGTCCTTAAGATGATGGCTGCATTGCCACGCTGAATGGCCAGTCAATTAAATTGTGTAGAATTTTACCTGGACTAAGACTACTGTTTGTAAGATTTGTTGGTTTAAGATTTGTCGTGGCTGCACACTGGGTTGTGCAGATCGTGGGAAATAGACGGGACAAGGGGTGAGCTCATCGCCGCCTTTGCTTCCCACGACTGACTCAGCTAACACTTTCTTCCATTAACAACACATTCCTTAATAAGCTAGCAGCCAGAACAAATCCCTTAGTCGGCTTTTACGACATCCACGGGAGGAGACGGTGGGGTCTATTCTTGGGCCGGACACACCACGGCAAAGCTTATTACAATTGTGGAATAGGGATACAAAGTAAGATATAGGTTAGGAAATATAAAAGCACTGGCTTTTATTAGCTGTACATTCCTTCATTGTATCCTGTGTTATAGCAAACTATAATGTTCATACCTTCAGTGTACGCCATCTTTGCAATCTCAACGGCGATATCGAAGGAGACCTTCGTGACGTCACCCAGGGAGGGGTAAATTCGGCCCATTTCGATGTCCGCTTCACTCACGAAGTTTGCCAGGGTCTGTAACAAAATAACACACATCGTAAAGTCCTGTTTAAGAACAAGTGTTTTTATGACATTATAATACTTTAAGGTGAAAGCTCACGCTTGCGACGCGAAATTCAATTTTTTTAGTGATTTTTGCCCATTAGAGCTCTTAAAAAATTCTTCAGGTAGCGAAAGTTGAGTTCGCGAGATCTAAGACACTTAACACACATGTTTTAATTGATAGTATCTCATAAATACCATCAGTTTACCTACGATACACCTAAACAAAAAAAAACAATGTAAAAATGCAGCTAAACTGATGATATTTATGAGATACTATCAATTAAAACATGTGTGTTCTCGCGAACTCAACTTTCGCTATCTGAAGAAGAGTTGATGAGCTGTAATGGGCAAATAACACCAAAAAATTTGAATTTCGCGCCACAAGCGTGAGCATCCACCTTAAAGCATTGTTATCCTAACAAAATAATTATTCCATTTAAATACATTATGGCCAGACCAAGGAGCTTTTATTACATGTTTACTAATTTTCGTGAAATAGTCTTTGGTCTATGGCTACGCGCGCTATATGGCAAGCACGGTAGAATTTGTGCATTTAGGCGGAATTGTCCCGATTGCAAAATGTCCCGTCGACAATGTGCTAGCATGCTGTTTTTTACGCTTATCATTTGACGCCAAAGGCGCTGCACACACGTACCAACTCTAGTTGAAATATTTTATGGTCTATAATCTATGGCTACGTGCGCTACATGGCAAGCACGGTAATCTGCGGTAGTATGCTGTTTTTTTACGCATAACATAGTAGTTTAACGAACAGATAAGTTTTTGAAACTGTATTACTGTAGTTATACTCTGTACGAGGTATTAGCTACTCTAATCACGTACAGTGGCAGCCGTCAGGAACATGGCCTCTGGTATGTGGTGGGTGGCGGTCGCAATCACGCCGAGGGCCAATCCGGGGAAGATGTAGGCGTTGTTTCCTTGTCCGGTGATGTATTTCTTGCCGTTGTACTCCACGGGCGGGAATGGAGATCCTGAGCAGAAGACGCAGCGACCCTGGGAAAGTAAGAGGAGTTAGTAGCCTTTCTTTTCAACCAATAGACAAGGTAACCTAAACTACCATACGAGCACAGCCACGGACGGATGCTAGTATTGCAATATAGTTTTTTGTATACTTATTCATGTAGGAATTAACAAGTTTTTTTTAAATTATTTTTTAGATTTCCCTCCTGATGTGTGTTAAGCTGTAACCTTTGCCTTTAACAATGCATTACCTCACAGGCCACATAAAGAAGACAAAGATGACACCCATACCCTTTAAACCAAAACACGGCAATACGAGCACTACTGCTTTGCGGCAGAAATATATATGGTGGTAGAACTTCCCCGGACGAACTATTTTACAAAAAACCTCTACAAAAGGTAACAAACTTGGCGGTTGTATGCCTTAATGGTGTACTAGACACGATTAAGGCCCATATAACTCCATACAAACAAAACATATATTGGACCTTTCTCAATCCTAGTCCTCGTCTTCTTTAATTTCACAACGCTCTTTGTTCACACTATTCCTCATTCTATCTCTCAATGTCACACCACACATACTTCTCAAAGCTCTCATCTCCACTGCATTTATTCTACTTTCATGTTTCTTCTGCCATACCCAACTTTTGCTACCATATATTAGTGTCAGAACGAACACTCCTCTATGCACGGCTAGTCGTGCCTTTTTGGATACGTTCCGGCTGCTCATAAAGGCGTGAAGTGCCAACCAGCTGCTTTATACACCTTAATATAGGCTGATGATGATGTACCTCTGTATGATCGTAGGCTTCCTGCGCAGTGCACTCGGCTTGGCTCGTCGGGTTCGACAGCGCAAAGATGATGGGCCGCTCCGCGTTCTGAGCCATCTGTTTCAGGACGGTGGGTGTGAATGCGCCGAATGAAGTTGAACATCCTGAAATTTATGTACTTCTATTTACCAAAGGACAAATCAACTAATACAAGTAGGTTTAAACAAAGTTTTAATAATCCAAATGAAACAGGTGACCTACCTAAAGGCCGTTGCAAACGATCTAAAAATAGCTCAACTGATCCAAATCACTACCAGGCTGAAGCCACAAAAAACATCGTACAGAAGGTCAGTTCTGGCCGAATTTGATTGGCTGGCAAAGGCTAAAATTTAGATTTCGGAACGTCAATTAAAGACATTTCAGCTCCAGCCGATTATGATTTTTACCAACGGTAAACCGTAGCACTAGGCCTGACTAAAAAGAGACAATTATTTTGTGTAAGACAACCAAACACAGAGCAATTCATGTACGATCGTTTATGCATAAGTCACAAGACAAAATATATAGGTACCTAAATAATCACGTCTTTCGCCAAAGCGCGGGCACTTGCGACTGGCGTTTGACCGAGTTTCACCGAGATCGTCGTGTATACGTGTATATTAGGTAGGTGCGCCTATTATCGCTCTTTGTACTGAGCTGACCTTCTGTACTATGTATTTTACTTACTATTTCAACTGACATAGAGAAGGCACTGACAAGTTCCGACCAAACTCACCAATGAGACAGCTAGGTTTGATCTTAGCGACGCATTTCTCAAAGTCCGTCTCGGCTTCGATGTCCTTTCCGAAGTTCTTCGCGTGTTCAGGGACGCCCTTCTGCCTCTTCGACGTTACAAGTCCATCGAGGTCGAACATGAACACTCGATCGCGGGCTTGCTGCTCGGTCAGCCCTTCGGCGACCAT
Source organism: Operophtera brumata (assembly GCA_932527175.1). Lineage (NCBI taxonomy): Eukaryota > Metazoa > Arthropoda > Insecta > Lepidoptera > Geometridae > Operophtera > Operophtera brumata. The sequence continues at coordinate 28,889,397 of OW052228.1, forward strand.
GGCGGCTACTGTTAGGTTGGCAATTCCATTGGCTGCCTGCGGAATTAAATTAATGAGACTACTGATACTCCTTGTTCGAGAATCACTTGAATGCAAGCAAGCCTAGCAGAAAGGTGGAGTCGTTTTTCCGCAAAGGTGAACGAAACGAGCCAATACAATGCAAGGTCATAGCACACATTCATCAACTAGTAAAGGGATCGTAACTGCAACGCCCGCTAATCGCAATCGTAACGTAACCGCCTCGCCTCGCGACAAGCTCATGAACCGCGGTGCGGTGCGTGGTCAACTTGCAGTTCCCGCGCTTACGGCTCTTCGTCCACGCGCTTACGTCTCTCCGTCCACGCTTACGTCTCTCACCCCTCCCCGACCGCGGGAGCCGTAAGCGCGGCGTCGTCTACCCGTAGCCGAATCGACGTACCGGAGCTGCTGATCCGCTTTGATTACCTACGTGCTTAGGTTGACACCTGGTTGACGGCGAGGCGAAAGGCGATACAGTAACGATCCTTTTCCGAATTGATACTGTGCTGTGACCTTTAGGATGTTTGAAGAGTTCTATTAGCGCTAATGTTGTGAGTGAACCGAACAACTCTTGGATGATTAACCTTTTATGGCAAAACGCTGCAATCTGTGAAACGACAATTTGAGAAAAACTGGATCAATATTAATTTTAAACTTTTACTCGTTAGCAATTTTATCTAGTGCAGATAAATGCTTTGTTTGTTTTATAAATTAAAAGTTTCCGCCCGCGGCTTCGCTCGCACACCTTACGATACGGTAAATGCTGCAATTAAGCATACAGCGTTTTGCAAAAACGTTTGATCCAATATCGAAAAATCTAAAGCTTTGGTAATGACTTTGGATCAAACTAGTATCAAGGTTGCATCAAATAGATCATTTTAGGCGCTGTTATTATAACAGGCGTTGTTTTATCATATCAGAGTCGAATAGGATCTCTTCTGCGGTTGACAAGCCGCTCAAGTTAGGAATTTGCGAGGGGCTACGGGCTGTCACGCCAAGCATTACTCAGAGCCGGCTCCGAGGAACAAGTATATATTCTCTGAGAGGCGGCGCTTGGTGACGCGCGTGGCCGCCATGAGCCCGGCAACGGCGACGCTGGCCGTGCCCTGGATGTCGTCGTTGAAGGTGCAGTACAGTACTCACAGAGCCGGCTCCGAGGAACAAGTATATATTCTCTGAGAGGCGGCGCTTGGTGACGCGCGTGGCCGCCATGAGCCCGGCGACGGCGACGCTGGCCGTGCCCTGGATGTCGTCGTTGAAGGTGCAGTACCTGTTGCGGTACTTCGCGAGCAGGCGGCCCGCGTTCAGGAGGGCGAAGTCTTCAAACTGGAGAAAGATATCCATCATTAAAACCTCTGACGACATTGAAATTGACAACAACTGTGGCGCGGCGGGCCAAGGTTCGCCTGCGACGCAGGAGGTTGCGGGTTCGATTCCCGCCTCGGAACAAATATTTGTACGATCTGCACATATTTGTTCAGGGTGTATTGTATTAAGTATATCAGTACCCATAACACAAGCTCCGCTTAGCTTGGGGCTAGATAATGTTGTGTGAACGGTCCTGCATTATTTACGGAAAAAAAACTTTTATATGAACGAAAGAAAAAATAAGCTACTACAATATTATTCAGTAGTTTTTTATTAAAGAGTTCGTCCGGGGAAAAACTACCTCCATACCTATTTCTGCCAAAAAGCTGTAGTTCTCGCATCGCTGTGTTCCGGTTTGAAGGGTAGGTGCCGGTTAAATTATAGGCACATGATACTTTTCATCTTTGTCTCAGGGTGGCGGGCGCAGTGCAATGCCAAATAGGGTGCATCCTAGGTGGACGTGACCTATGAGGTAATGCATTGTTAGAGGCAGAGGTTACCGCTTAACATCAGGTGGACCATCAGCTTGCACCACAATTCACGAAGTTAAAAAAAAAAAAAAAAAAAAAAATGGGACAAATTCGCCACTTCCGGATAGCATGGTTTGTTGGTCAGGTTTTAAGCCTTTACTAATAAACATGGCGTAAGCTTGGGATATTTACTTACTATGCTACTCATTTTAGTAGCAGTAGAGCATTTTTGTGAAATAATTAATCTCAGGAAATATTTCACCTTTTCTGCCTTTTGTGTTCCGGTCTGAAGGGTATGGGTGCCAGTGAAATTAAAGGCACATGAAACTTTCATTGTAACTCACGCGCAGTCATGCAATGGCGCATAGAGCGCGTTCTAGGTGTGGCCTGTGAGGTAATGCATTATTATAGGCGGTTACCGCTTAGCACCAGAGGGGCTAGACTGCAAATGTAACAAGCAACTTACACGGGTGTGAAGTGTACACTACACGGATTTTAGTATGGAATTTGAGGTTCTCAAGGTGCCCGCTAGGGGTTCTATTCGGATTCTCCGTACTAAAATCCGTGTAGTTTGCTTGTCAAATTTGCAGACTCGAGGCTCAGGTCTAAATAACGCTCTAACGCCTGAACCGATTTCAATTAAATTTCGTAGACTATCTAAAACTTTATCTATTTTAAACCCAGTACCACGCAAGAGAAGCCAGGACAGATGCTAGTCAATTGTATATCTCAAATTATGTATGGTTGGTTGACAACCATAACCAGAATTGTCAGGGAAACAAATGATATAGCTGTTTCCTAGACTTGTCTAACGTTTGAAATGAATAAAATTTCTTATTTTTTCTAAGCTTGAAAACTTGGGCAGTCTTCATAGCTCCACACATTATATGCAACTAAATTGTAGGTACTTCATTCAATAATATGAGCCCATCTATACCTATAGAAATTGTAAAGAATGAATGTAAATAACTGCCGGAGGTATTTATGTCCATGGGTTTTCATGACACACTTTTCAATGAGTTATGACGTCATGTTATTGAAAAGGACAATATTTGCCTTTGAATAGGTTATTGTGGATTATGACACCATTACATGTATTATTGAATAATAAATCCAAAAATAGATAACTTATTGTACTGGCTGATGGTAATAATGTTCCTGTTGATTGATTGGTATCCGAACTTCATAATTCCTGTTAAAACTTAATACGTGCGGTCTACAGTTTTTTTTTTATGCTACTTGAATGACGGACCAAGCAGATGGCCCATTTGATGTTAAGCGGTAACCTCTGCCTATGAACAGTCCATTACCTCATAGGTCATGTCCACCTAGGACGCGCCCTATGTGGCATTGCACTACACCCGCCACTACTTGTACTAATATTTATTCTGTGCCGCCACCCTGAGACATAAAGATGAAAAGTCTCATGTGCCTGTAATTTCACCGGCACCCTTACCCTTCAAACCGGAACACAGCAATGCGAGCACTACTGCTTTGCGGCAGAAATAGGTATGGTGGTAGTACTTCCCCGGACGAACTCTTTCACAAAAAAGCTCTACTACTACTAAAGTATAGACTCTATACGTATAATATTCAATACCATCTAATGTTTTATAAAAAAATATTGAAATCCCGGCCGAACTAAACAAAAGTATAAGACCAACTAGAAATGGCTATGCTGAATCTGACTCTAGTCTGTATAAGTTTCAGTATAAGCTGTGTGCAAAAAAGCACAGAATATATAAAGTTAAAAAAAAAGTTAGTGTGCAAAAAATGTATAAACACATCAATTTAATCTTTTCAACTGTTATCTACCTGTGCGGTAACCGCTATCAAGCCACGTGATCAATATTGACATAACACTCAATCATGCAGACAGAAATTGATAAGATACCATCGAATGCGTCCAGAAATAATCAATCTGGTAACAACACGATTTGTTCAATGAGTGATTATGTGATTTACTGATTAACTATCGTGGATACCTAAACAGATGTTAATCAGTTGGCGATTGTATTAGACTATTTTAAACTGATTCTTATACAAACAGGTTCAACTATAATTGAAACTGTTTTTAAAATGCAAGTTGTGGAATGGGCTCCCCTGAGGAGTCTCCGCTAAACTACAACATGAGCCGCTTCAAAAATATATAAAAAGAGTCCTTCAGCGCAGGCAACGCTTGGCAATACCTCTGGTGTAGCAGATGTCAATAGGCGACGGTAACCGATTACCATCAGGCGGGCCGTAAGCCAGATTGTCGAGCGATTACATTTAAAAAAATAGTTTGACAACCTCTGTGGCGCGGCGGGCGAAGGTTCGCTTGCGACGCAGAAGGTTGCGTGCGGGTCCGATTCCCGCCTCGGAACAAATATTTGTACGATCTGCAGATATTTGTTCAGGATGTTCTGGGTATTTTCTATGCATAATAAAATATATCTAACTATGTAATGTATTGCATTAAGTACTAGTGACTCGCCCCGGCTTCGCACGGGTAGCCACCGGTGAAAAACAGACCCCCCCCCCCCCCCCCCCCCGATATTTTATTACTTATTCTGCTATTCGGAGCGGAGAAGAATCCACCAAAAAAGAGATAACTAACATCGGTCCAGCCGATCTTGAGTTATAAGTGGTGTAACTAACACGACTTTGTTTTATATATATAGATATCAGTTATCTAGTACTCATAACACAAGCCGTGCTTAGCTTGGGGGCTAGATAAAAGTTTGTGTGAACTATCCAGCATATTGTTTATTTTCATTTATAACTATTTTATTAAAACTATGAACAATATGGAAACATTTTAGAAAAATTACGACTATACTCCATGTACTTTACTATTCTCCTGCTGACGTTTCGTTGACCATTTAGAGGTCCTTCTTCATGAGCACCGACCGCGACCACGCTGGAAGGAGGTCCCGTCTCACGACTAAACTAAATCTAGTAAAATGAGTGTCAGTCCGACATGGATTTTAAATATTCGGTCACGTCACTAAATATTTTTATTAAGAAGAAACAAAAACATTCGACATCTACCGTGATTTCGTGGTATCCCTAGGGATTTCGTGAAATCTCTGGTATCCTCATCTCCCTGCGACATAATATAACTAGAGTTCAACCAGGCGGTTTGGCCTTAGCTTTAGGAGGTAGTATATCAATAGAAAAAGTTGGTTTAGACGCGGACCAAACCAGTAGTTTATATAAATGTTACCTGAAGCAAAGTGTTCTGTCCGTATTTATGCACGCAAGCCTCCATGAACTCCTCGATGAAGTCGTCGTATTCCTTACCGCGCACTCGCTTCTGTCGCAGACCAATGTATAGCGGGTCTTCTAGCAATTTCTGCAATTCAATATTGGGATAATATAAGTTTTTTGTGAAAAATATATTTTTCAATACAAGCCTTTATAAAATTAGTGATCGTAACCGTGTGCTAATCAAAATGAGCCTAAACACGGCCAGTCTACTAATTATCCATCGAGGAGTTCCATTGTCCACCTTCAGTCTCCATGATCAGATCAGTTCGCTGTCACCATCATATTGTATTGTCATCGGAACTTGACAGGTATGCCAAATTTCACTCATATATGTTTTAAAGTTCAGTTGCAAGATTCCACGCAGATTCCACCCAGACAAACATTGCAAGTTAAATAAAAGCTTGTAAAATCGTACAGTCGTGGTGACTTTTTCACAAAAAAATTGTCGAGACACAAGTAGGTATATTATTTACTAAAGGCCCCTAAAAAATTTAAAACAGCCCTCTTTTCAGCGCAAGTTTCTTAGTGGTTTGTTATATGCAGAAGGGTTGTTCGTAATATACTGACGAATATGAAAGGGGTTATTAAAATTACCCTAACACATAACTTGACAAATGTTTATCAAAAAACAAACATTTTTATCTTCAGTTGTGCCGAACGATTGTCTAACCTTACTGCCCATTAGACCGCGTTTCCGGGCCAGTATCCACCAAAGTGCAGATTTGCAAAGATGTGAGAATTGCCGTCCGAAATTAATTTATAGGATATCGATATTCGCACATCTCTCCGCTCAGCTTTAGTGGAAAAATTCAAATGGCGATCTCTTATTTTGTACAGCTCAATCCCAGATAATTTGAAAACAGTGAGCGTATAAAGAAAGGAGATAAATGAACCTACGCTTTTGTGGATACCAGCCTTTAATTTGGAAGTTGAATTAAAGAGAGTGGCAGGTATCGAATTGATCACCTAAACTTTGGTCGATTTTCTTCAAGATTTGTTGGGTGGTATGTTAATACACAAAGAAAATAATATTATAAAAACAAGTTCCTACCTCATTATTAGTTCCGACGTCCAAAGTGATGGGCAGACATTGGTGCGGTTTGATGCCGGCCAACGCGGTGTAAAGAGCCAGCTTGCCGACAGGTATACCCATTCCGTAAGCACCAAGATCTCCCAAACCCAAGATCCTTTCGCCGTCCGTGAACACTATGGCACGCACGTCAGGTTCGGGCCTGAAACAAAAAGAATACAATATTAAATTAATGTGTATCTAATAAGTCTTAACTCCAGGAAGAGCTACTGGTCCATGAGAGAGCAAAACCTTCCACCGGTGACCTTCCACTTAAGTTAAAGCGTTAACTCAACAACATGTGCATCCTGCCAGTCCTAAGCTACGGTGCACAGACATGGTCACTGACAGAATTACAGAAGTCCAAGCTCAAGATTTGTCAGAAAGCAAAGAACGCAGCATTCTCGGCCTTAAATACATTGACCGAGTGCGGAACACCATGCTGCGTGCTATAACTGGCATTGCCGATGTGGGCAGCAACACAGCAAAGCTCAAGTGAGAAAGGGCTGGCCACGTAAGTCGGATGCACCCCGAGAAGGCGTTTATCGAATATCGTTACTCCTTGGGTGCCTGAAGACGGAAGGCGACGACGGGGCCGGCCGAGAAGGCGTTGGCGGGACAATCTCGAGGCTTACGAGAAAGAGTGGTGGGAAACTGCCAATACCGGGATAAGTGGAAAAATTTGGGGGAGACTTGCCCAGCAGTGGGACACAATAGGTTAGTAAAAAAAACTAAGTAGTTACCGTTCTGCTGTAGGTACTGGCTTAGTCAACAAGGAACCCTTATAGCTTCGCCATGCCCGTCCGTCTGTATGTCTGTATGTCTGTCTATCCGCGGCTTAGCTCAGACACTCTTAGTACTAGAAAGCTGTAATTTGGCATCGGTATACATTTGATCAAGTTGAGTGGATTGGGGAAGTGCGGGGGTGAGGAGGTGACTGCTTTTCATCCCGACACTACCCGTGCGAAGCCGGGGCGAGTCGCTAGTCTTTAACATAGAAATATAAAATAAAAAATACTTTGAACTTTTTTTTATATTTAGTTATATTAAATTGATGATTGGTAAGGCCTTATTTCAGTGGCAAAGTTTCATAAGTGCTTCCTTGTATCCTAGTTAGCGTCTAGCTGGCAACGACGACCACTGCTGGACATAGGCCTCCATAAGAATGCCATGACAAACGGCCACAAGCCGCCTTCATCCACCGCTCATGGTTTCAGTACTTACCAGTTTTTAAGAATGTTGAATATGTGCCCCCTGTCATTGATTGTGATGAAGAGACCTCGAGCTCTTCTGTAGATGAGACCGAACTTCTGACATGCCAGACCGACAGTCGGCGTGTAGACTATAGGCATGAACTGCTCAATGTTCTCCGATAAAAGCCTGAAGAACAACTTCTCATTTCTGTCCTGAAATCATTTAATACCACTGTAAATAATATTTGGTAAATTCAATTCAATACTGCACTCGCAAACAAAGGTTACGATGCCAGCAAAAAATCAACGCTTAAGTGGGATTGGGCCGGTCACGTCTGCCGCATGTCTCAAGATCTATGGGCAAATTCCACTACTGATTGGGTTCCTAACGCAAGACGCCCGCGCGGCAGACCAACACGGAGATGGCAACACGAGTTCGATGTGCACCTACCAGATTGGCCCACTGTAGCAAGGGACAGAGAGAACTGGAAAACAGGGAGGCAGGCCTTTGCCTTGCAGTGGGACAATTTGGGCTGAAAATCAAATAAAAATAAATGCATTCGGAAGATAACTATGAGTATAGCATAATAAGCCCCATTATGTTTCCTCTACTTGGATTGTGGGTCTACTCTTACTTTTGTTTTTTACTTGTTCCGCCATTTAACCAACGTGTCCACCTGATTAATCTCTGCCTATAACAATGCATTACAGGTCACGTTAACCTAGGACGCGCCCTATGCGGCATTGCACTGCGCCCACCACCCTGAGACATAATGATGAAATGTCTTGTCTGTTATTTCACCGGCACCCATTCTCTTCAAACCGGGACACAGCAATTCGAGCACTACTGCTTTGCTGCAATATGTATGATGGTAGTACTTCCCCGGACGAACTCTTTCACAAAAAAGCTCTACTACTTTTGTTTTATATTACTAGAATGACGTAACTAGCAGATGGCCCACCTGATGTTAAGCGGTAACCTCTGCCTATGAACAGTGCATTACCTCATAGGTCACGTCCACCTAGGACGCGCCCTATGTGGCATTGCACTGCGCCCGCCACCCTGAGACATAAAGGTGAAAAGTCTCATGTGCCTGTAACTTCACCGGCACCCTTACCCTTCAAACCGGAACACAGCAATGCGAGCACAAATAAATCAATAAATAATCAAATAATCAATTTCTTTGCGGCAGAAATAGGTATGGTAGTAGTACTTCCCCGGACGAACTCTTACACAAAAAAGCTCTACTACTACTCAACTCCTACTTCTACCACTACAACTAGTGAATGGGCAGTCCGATTTTTGGTGCTAAGGCATGGTGGTTTCCTTACGATGTATTTCTTCACCGTTTTGAAAAAATGGTAATGTTTTTCGAGTGATTAAATCCATTGGTTGCGACCGCGATTCTGAACCAAGGCTTTCTGATCGAAAGTCGGGTTACCTCTCACTGGGCAAACATGTCTCTTGCCATTTGCGTGAGGATCGACGATTCGGCAATATGCATCAGTGAATTCCATTTATTGTGTAAATAAACATAGAATCCGAATACCATTCATCCAGTACTCAATCATGAGATATAGCGCAGTACGACAAATGCAATTATTACAAATGGTTTTAAAACGCAACCATCCAACATGAGCATGATGACCATTTACGGTAAATGCTATAATTGCTTTAAATTTCCTAGTAGAGAGCTCATTTATACTAAACTTTGAAATAAATTACGGCAAATTGGTCCGAGCGAGCGGTATTATGCTCTTACTCGTATGACCTCAACAAAGGCGCCGACTTCTGCTCACAGAGCAAACGCATAATGCAAAACGAGCGAATAAAGGGGCAACCACAAAACTGGCGCGCTTTGCATTCAGACTCTTACCGGTGCTCAGAGCTCGCCCATTCGCTTTATAAGGAGAAAAGCACAGACGGGTAAACCGGCCGGCTGTAATAGGCTTTGTAAGTGATCGCAAATTTTAGATCAGTTCAATGAATATTTTTGAATTGATAGTGACCATATTCGGGAGTGCGGAGTTGCCATAAGCATCCCACTTGACACGTGGATTGGTTATCACAGTAATAGTGTTAGTAATGGTGTTTTTGACCCCTGGATTACTCGAACAACTCGTTTCTCGAGATCATTTCTTCCCCATACCACAAACTATAGAATGAGCTTCATATAAACTATATAGGTTTTAACGGTTGGTTACGACATGTGCTGCTTCAAGAAAAATTATCATAAATTCCTTCAGGGTAGGCAGCGCATCGACAATATGTTGACGGTGACCACTTTACATCAGGTGGGCCGTAAGCTAGTTTGTCTAGGTAGGTACTGGTAAAGTACTCTGCTGCATGAGAAGTGATAACACCAGGGGATTATCACTGGTGTAATCCGTGACTAAGCTTTTCAAAGTGGCAAAGGGCAGGTCATATAGTTCGCATAACTGACAACCGTTGGGGAATAAAAGGTGACCACGAACCGGACGACGCAGTGTAGGAAGGTTCGTCTCCCGATGGGCCGAGGACATTAAAAAGATTATAAAGGTCGCAGAAAGCCGGCTCAAGACGGTTCGTCGTCGGGAGAGGCCTATGTCGAGCAGTGGACTTCTAAAGGCTGCTGATGATGATGAGAATAGCACACATCATTGCGTAAGAAGAAACTTCAACGCAATAAATCTTCGCATAAATTAATAATCTACTTCGTACATAGCAGGGGTTTCCAAAGTGGGCGATAACGCCCCCTTGTGGGCGCTGCAGGCCTAAAGGGGGGCGGTAAGAGAACCAGAAAAAAAATGGGGGCGTTAAATCAGACACACTTTCGCATTTTATTAGTTATTGGTATTCCTAGATAGGTCATTTTCGTAGATAATAGACCGCGGGCAATCATGTTTTAACAAGTTTTTGTTAAATAACCCAATTTGTGCATGTTTAATCTACGCTAACAATAACTCACAAAAAAATGGGGGCGCTAAAAAATAATTATGGGGGCGCTTGAAAATAATTTATTCTCAAGGTAAACAAACGTAACAAAAACAAAAAACAAAACAACGTACAAAAAGTAGACAAAATAAGTTTGGGAACCCTTGGTACATAGCTACATTTCGGCAGCGGCCGGCAAATCAAGCGTTGATACACGAACGTGATAACTTAGGCCAAGTCGTAGCCGAGGCACACATACGTGAGTCCATCAACGCCTAGTTGCAGCCAAAGCTTTTTTATTTTTTCACAAACAATGCGCAGATGTTTAGCCGTGACAAATACGACATTTGATGATTTTCATAGTAATATTGTCAAGGCGAATGGCGAGGTCGTAGAAAAAAAAGGCACTCCAAAAAAATTAAGAACATCAAAGCATGTTCGAGCAAAGTAATTAAGTAAAGCTTTCAATCTAAACGACACCACAGAATAAATAATAGCTGACGACACACCCAGCCATCTAACCTTGACCTAAATGCGTTATCTGTTATCAAACGCCTATTTAATTTGATATTGAAATACATATCGGGAATGGCAAAACAATAGTTGGCAAGTGGGAAATAGATAAACATAAGTACCAATTTCTTGTTATCAATCATAAATCAGTGGTGATAAGACTTGCACTGAAGTCCTGAGTAATGTATTGTGCATTGTTTATCTGCCAACCTTACTTCAATCTACTTGGCTCTTTGCAATAATGAAGCAGGACTTGACTGACGGGCAGATTAACCCATCTTGGTATCAAGTAATATTGCAGCGGCGCACTGCCAGCACACCGTCTTTAGGATTCCGTACCCCAAAGGGCTACTACGCTTGCGCCATCCGTCTGTCTGTATGTTTGTATTCTGTCTCAGGGTTAAATCTCGTCAGCCGTAATTGGGCCTGGGCACGCCAACCTAACTAGCTGGCCCAACAGCGTGTATATGGCTGCTTGGTGTAGTTTTGGTGTTGACCGGCAACATTGGTGCACCATCCGTGCCGTGTCGGTTTTTCATCCACGAACCTTGGTGACAATGCGCCAAGTGCGTTCTCACGTTGCCCAAGCCTCAGTTCGCGGGCGTGCGTCAACATTGCAGGCGTGCACTTTGGCAAAATGTTGGCCAGCGTTTGTACCTGCTACATTACATAAGTGACCAGATAAATAATCAATGTCGCGTGTATTAGTTGCATCCCAGAACAATTTAAACTATATTAGACCATATACCCGTATCCGTTACCCATAAAAAGACGCTAAGAAAGTACCTTTATCATGTTTAGTCACCTGTAAGTCGGAGAGATACATGAATTTATTGAGATTATCTGTGTATCTATCGACGGCTATCCGGCAGATTTCCAGTTGTTCCTCCTGGGTTTTGAACCTCGCCGCCAAGAGGCCATGGATTCCAAGAGCTTGGCGTTCTTCTAACGTGAATGCAAGACCCTGAAACAACAGCATATATTACCACACGAAATTAATCCTTTCACCATGGGTCACAAAGCTCCTTTCAGGGCGGCCATACTTTAATCTTGTCACCTGGACTAAAGAGAACCATGACAAGATTAACTAAACTAAATAATTACTTAAACTAGAACCATTCAGAGTGTGACATAAAAGTCCGGTCTAAAAATAATAGGTTGATAATATAGCGATAATACATGCGAAGATATAACTCGACACAGCCTTACTCGAGGAAATTTTGAAACTCTTTTTCAAAAATTTCACTGAAATGGAATAACAAATTGTATTGAGTGAGGTTAAGTGGGAGTGGAAAAAGGTTCGAGGAACGACTAAGAATATGGGTATTAGTCTCCGCCGAGTTGCTCTCCTATAAGCCTGAAAGCTCTGCGGTCGATCAAATCCAAGGCAACAAGCTGGTGTTTGGCAGAGCCATCCCAGACGCGGCAGCATTACTACAACCCAGACGGGACTTTTGCTTTGTACAGACTGAAAAGCAGTACTGGTATGAAGTAACGATTTATTCAGGACGCCTAGCTTCATGAAAACTGTGTTTGCCAGACTCCATGTAGGAGCCGAAATTGCGAGTTGGCGTAAGTGAAACATCTAAGAGCTCGAGGTGATCTTTAGCTACAGGTACTACATCTCGGGAGATGGGTACTTGGAGAAACTGTACTTATTTGACCGAGAAGAGACAAGCCTGCGTTTTATAGGCGTTAAGATTGGCATCGCCCAAATCGGACACAGCTTTTAATTCAGACGCTGGAGCATCTCATCTATAGGGTTACCATCAGGGGTTTAAATCGAAAAGCCCGTTGAAAGTGTTGAAAAAGCCTGATTTCTGCACGGCTTGGTACCTCTTTTCCTCATTAGTATACCCTCTATTCGTACTAAACGTTTCAGCTCTACCTTATAATGCGAACTGCTAAAGAGTGGAATACGCTACCGTCGTCTGTCTTTCCTGAAGACTATAAGCTGGGTCTCTTCAAGGCTAGAGTGAATAGGTGCCTTCTAGACCTTTGTGCTCTATCTTCGGCCACATCGTCACTTACCAACAGGTGAGATCGTGGTCAAACAAAGGTCTATAAATGTTATAAAAATAAATTTAAAAAAACGGTCTTTGGCCGAAAATAAATCCCAGTAGATTATAACTACGTTTTATTATCATTTATTGAAATATTATTTGTACTTACATCACTGTCCACTAGCAACAGCTACCAAAAAATATTTTTTTGTGGAAATTTCATTGTAAAGTTCTCCACATGTCAGATGTTTAAAATTATATCGTGAGAGTACCTAGTATTGCTTTTATTGAATCAACAGACAATCTGTTCCTCTCCTTCGTCCACTGTGAAGGCACAAGTGAAAAAACCCTATTATTTATTGAGATAACTAACAATCCGGTTTCGAATGAAATCCGGACGGTGTCCGGTCTATACCCTTAAAATCCAGTCTACGACCGGATTTATCCGGTCAGATGTGTCACCCTAATCTCATTTTGTAACTCCTTTGAATGATTGCTTACCTTATTAAGACGAGGATCTCTCAGATGGTCCATACCCCGCACCATGTTCGGAGTGATGACATTTCCGATCACCTCGTGGAACTCCCGGGTTAGAGAAGACGGTTCCAGCGGTGATAATTTTGTCATCGCATACCCCAACGCTCTGTTCGAGCTTAAAGCGTTCGTACAACATCTATAACAAGGAAAGATCGCCAACATTAACAAGAAGAGGTCAACTGCCATTGAATTTAGTAATATAGATATCAATGTCCACCGGAAGACGTCTAACCACTGCTGGACATGCATTTACACCATGTAATGCCATGAAGAGCGATGTTAGGCTTCCCAATGATCTTCAATCGGTTCGGTTCATCACATCAGGTACCCCTAATGCTTCGAGCATGCCTGTGCTCAAAGCACAATTTTAAAAAAAGCACACATTTTTGCCTATTCACAAATATTTTCCATAGCCTTATGGAAAATATTTTAAATAAGGGTAAGTACTAAATGAAGGCCTTAAATCTTTGTACTCAACAACACGAAAAGCCTAAATATGTGAAGACAGGAAAATGTATTGGAATTTCAATGTCACTGAAGACACGGAAATGATTTGGTACCTATCAAGAACATAATTTTTAACTATTAAAATTGAATTAAATTTTACACTTTTGCACAGATCAAATAATACTATACACTTTTGTAATAAACTCTCCTATTTACTACAATCGTGCCAAATAAATAAAACAATAAGTAATTCAACTACGATCACTGTTCTTTCTCCATCAAACATTTCAAAGTCAATGTGAGAATGTTATTCAATACATTCCATGTTAATTGCATGACTTCGCGGAAATCAATTTTTCGTTATACCTATTATACCTGCTATGTATATAGACAAAGAAATATTTAGTACTAACTCAAGACTAATTCCGATAATCTAAAGAATCTAATATACCTAGATTAGAGAAATTACTTAGTATACTAACTAGCTGCCTAAAATGGTAATGTACCATTAGTTAATTACTTAGTATACTAACTAGCTGCCTAAAATGGTAATGTACCATTAGTAAATTACTTAGTATACTAACTAGCTGCATAAAATGGTAATGTACGATTAGTAAATTACTTAGTATACTAACTAGCTGCCTAAAATGGTAATGTACCATTAGTAAATTACTTAGTATACTAAGTAGCTGCCTAAAATGGTAATGTACCATTAGTAAATTACTTAGTATACTAACAAGCTGCCTAAAATGGTAATGTACGATTAGTAAATTACTTAGTATACTAACTAGCTGCCTAAAATGGTAATGTACCATTAGTAAATTACTTCGTATACTAACTAGCTGCCTAAAATGGTAATGTACCATTAGTAAATTACTTAGTATACTAACTAGCTGCCTAAAATGGTAATGTACGATTAGTAAATTACTTAGTATACTAACTAGCTGCCTAAAATAGTAATGTACCATTAGTAAATTACTTAGTATACTAACTAGCTGCCTCAAATGGTAATGTACGATTAGTAAATTACTTATTATACTAACTAGCTGCCTAAAATGGTAATGTACCATTAGTAAATTACTTCGTATACTAACTAGCTGCCTTAAATGGTAATGTACGATTAGTAAATTACTTATTATACTAACTAGCTGCCTAAAATGGTAATGTACCATTAGTAAATTACTTCGTATACTAACTAGCTGCCTAAAATGGTAATTCCAAAGATTACACTAGGGGATGGTTAGCATCATCGACCTGAGTTCTTAACACCAATACTGCGACCACCAATCCAGGTGGATTGTTAGGTGGATTGCCAGGTGGATTTTGGCAGGTGCCAAGCGAGGTATACTTATGGCAAACCCCCCACCCTAATACGGTAACACAAGCATACCGTTCTTTGTGGCATTATATAGGGGAGGCCTCATGATGATGTTTATATCAGTAACTGCGTGCAATAAATATTCTTATAGGTACCTACTTATTCAGACTTTTTGCACTCATTACTGTCTCCTCTAATTACCCATATTTGCGCCAATTACGCTACATTACCCGGTCCATTATGTAGGTACAGATCCACCAACTTATCTGTAGAATGAAATGTATGTAGATGATAGAAAATTACATACATTTAATTCTACAGATAAGTTGGTGGTCTGTACAACGTGGTATGTAAATCTGTAGGTGTGTCAGTGTTAATGCGAAATGTCAAGCGACTTTGTCGTGAGTCGTGGACTCGTGACGAATCACGAATTTCCCCGTTTCACTCGTCATTCGCATCTATTGCATAACGGCTATGGTTTGCAACCAATTGTCACGTTTTATTGTATCTACTTCCTAAAAATGTGGTTCGATATCATTAGCAAGCAAACATTAAGTGATAAGTTCACAGTAGGTATGGCTTGATCAAAATGTAGTCTACTCTACATTTTTTCAAGAAAAAAGTAAGACTTATGAATAAAATCGTTTGAGAATTCGAACGCGTTTCGAATAAACCAGAACACAATTAGGTACTAGGTAGCAGAAAAAATACCTACATGTACCTACTATTAAGAGTTAATGGCCTACCTATGCTGTTTTTATAATGTTTTATCGCGTCTAAATCGCAAAGCCCGACGAGCACAAAACCCGTTACTAAATAGAGTATCAAGTATGTGATGACATGAAACAGAAGATTACGGAACTGTTCGCACTTCCAAAACTTGCGAATCTTTCCAGACTGAGACGTGCGTGATGTTCGTCACTTTGTGTGGTGTGAGTGTGACGAATGCTATGTTACTCTGGATGACCTTTCCAAGGATAGCTATATGCTGTAACTCTTTTGTTTGCTTAGACTCTAGATGACTTAGGTCCAACGAACTACAGATTCCTGTTCATCAATGCTTACATCGCACCCACTTTTTAATGCACTTAGGTGCATCATAGGAAGGAAGAGTGCAATTTTGTAATGACAGGATAAAAAGAACTAGGAAATGTTACAAACCGAAGGTTAACACTGGAGGAAATGTCAAAGTTGTAACAAAACCAGATATCAGAAGACTTTCAATTACATTGACGAATTCTATTTAAATCTCATAATACCATTAAACTTCTAAGCGGGCAAGGCCACACCTCGCCACAAGGCCATTTCACAGACACATACTATAGAAGTATTGATTGAATCGGTCAACGTTTGTAGCCCCAAAAGCTATAGGTTCATCTTCGCACTATTGAAACTGTCGACTAGATTACAGGAAACAGTGCTAACAGATCTGGCCCTGATAGCGCAATGGCTGGCAAGTGGCAAGGGCCACAGTTTGCAACTAAATAAATATTATACCTATTAGTCAAAACTAAATATAGAGCTGATATGCAGGTGGTTCTGTAGCCGTTCAGTAGAATGAAGGAAACAATGGTTCCAAATAATAGCAATAATGCTATAATTAATACCTTAGGAGGAAACTGACATATAATATAAGCGTACCTATTTGTCGCCTGTCGTTGAAGTCATTGAACTGAGTAGATGCAAGTAGGTATAAGGAATTTTACGGACTTTTTTAGAATTTTACTGCCATTCTTATAAAACGATTGAAGGGCTCTTCGCGCCATTTTCCTAGTGTACTAGTAGATACTATTTTCTTGTCCTAGTGTTTTAAGTTAGTTTGTGTTATTTTGGTGGCATTTTAACCAATGTAGCTCCTAGTGTAGTGAAATGTAATGAAAGTGAATATCGTGCCTTTTCAAATTAGTGGAAATTGTCTACCAAAGTTTTAGTAAAACGGCCACCGTTTCACTAAAACATGACACGACTTTGACTTTGACGACTTGGAAGAAGTGCAATATTGAAAATACACTAATTCAATTCAATTTGTTTATTTCAAACAACATAACTAATAAAAATGAAAAATAATTTGAAATAGGCAAATGCACAAGCCGTGCAGCGCCAATTATAAATAAAACAAAAACTATTAAAACCTTGATTATTTAGCATCTTTTTTTTATACAACTTTAGATGACGCGACGGAACAATCGGATGGCCCAACTGATTATAAACGGTACCCTCTGCCTATGAACAGTGCATTATCTCATAGGTTACGTCCATCAAGTACGCGCCCTATGTGCCACTGCACTGCGCCCGTCACCCTGGATGGACAGTCTCATGTGCCTGTAATTTAACCTTAGTAAATAGCAAATATTTGAATTTCAAAACTAAACAGACAAGCTCTACTAATTTTTTCTGTTACATTTGTTTTATTATCAATCCGAAAACAATGTCTAGACATTTTTCGGCTGTTTCCCCGTTTCGGGGTTTTCGGTCGATGTGTAACTATTGTTTCAAATGTCAATCTATTTTCAATCCCATTGCCACGCGTACAGTAAATTATGTCCTCCGTTTCAGTTAACTAGTTAGTTGGCATTTAGAAGTTGGCGTTTGTAAAACTACAAACACCATGTTTCCATAGAATATACACAACTAGTGTGAGCTCGCGGCTTCGCTCGCATTTTACCAGGACAAAAAGTAGCCTATAGCTCAATCCAGGTCATAATCAATCTGTGTACCAAATTTCATCGAAATCGTTTCAGCCGTTTCGGCGTGATTAGAGTAACAAACATCGTAACTTTGACATTTATGATATTAGTGGGATAAATAAGATTTTTGACAGGGTCTTTATAGAGTCATCTTCTGAGCCATCCAGTAAGACAGGATAATGATGTAGGTACCAATTGTATAATCTGAAGCCTCATGTCCAGAAGAGTAACAGGAAGGAAAATCAGTACCTAACCTACCTACAGACAAAGAGCTAGCCTAGAGAGGAGAAAGCAGAATAGGTACAATTTAGACTAATTCAAAGTTTTTTTTTTTACTACATTTATGACTGAACAAGCAGAAACGCACCCTATATGGCATTGCACTACGCCCGCCTGAGACATAAAGATGAAAGTCTCATGTGTCTGTAATTTCACCGGCACCCATACCCTTCAAACCGGAACACAGCAATGTGAACACTATTACTGCTCTGTGTAACAGGTAACTAATAAACTATAATTTCGCTTGATTTCGCCCATGTTTTTAGTCAGAATGAAATCAAGAGCTTCAATGATGATTCGCTTTAGTATGAATATAAAACATCAATGGGAAAAAAAAATAGTACCTAGATATTCTACGTATCAGTATTACCAGTACGCAACGTTGTAGGATACGGGAACTACCTTTTTAGGAAGACAGACACAAAAATATGAGTCTAAAAAACAGAATACAATCAATATTTAAGGGGGCTCCCATACAAAAAACGTGTTTATTTTGCCGTTTTTATAGATTATGGTACGGAACCCTTCGTGCGCGAGTCCGACTCGCACTTGGCCGGTTTTTATACAACATCTTACGGATGATAACATAAACAATGGAAACCAATACTCGAGAACACGTTCAATGTCAGCTGTTAAAGTTTGCGGTATCATTACCCCACCTCCACCTTGGACAAACTGAGAACCTGCAATTGCAGTCTGTAATAGATTCACAGAATAAATAATAGTACAAGAGTGCAGTTAGTTCGTCAATTTGCGTTTTCCTGAAACGGGTTTTACCACAAGTAATTAGTTTTGTAAAAAAAACCCTCAACGCAATGAAACAGTTGAACCGATTTTGATCAAACATAGCTAAGAACACTCCCGACAAATTCACCTTTCAAACAAAAAAAAACAAAATCTGTTCATCCGTTCAGAAGATACGATGCCACAGACAGACAGACACACACACACACACACAGGCACGTCAAACTTATAACACCCCGTCGTTTTTGCGTCGGGGGTTAAAAAGTTTCCAGTAATCAAGGTTATAATAAATCCACGTACCTAGGTGGAGAAATTTAATTAGGCAGGTAGTATTGACTTCAAAGTAAACGTAGGTACCTACTTCGGGTCAGCGCTCAAAAAGTGTCCGACCAAAAATAGAAACAAAACGCATAAAAACAAACAATTGATTCAAGTATTATCCGTCCATTGCTGCTTGATTATTAAACACAAGAGTAGGACTAAGTGTGAACCGGCAGAGTATAGAACTCATTTGTCATCGTCCAAATTTTCAAAGGATCCATATTTTGGCGTAGATAGAATGGAATGTCCCATTAAAACTACCAATTTGGGAAGATTCATAACCTAATTAAAATTGGTCCTATCCTGACTCACGGTTAGCAATTTTTCTGGCACAAAACCAGACAAGAGAGACAACACAACAGACAACTCCGCTACATAAAGAGACAAGCCCCAAGTCTTTTGCAAATAATCGTCACCTTAGTTCATAGTTAATTTATTGATAACAATAAATAAATAATAAATAATGCTGAACAGTTCACACAATATTATCTAGCCCCAAGCTAAGCAGAGCTTGTGTTATGGGTACTAGATAACTGATATAATTAATACAGTATATTACATAGATAGATATTTTTTATTATACATAGAAAATACCCAGAACATCCTGAACAAATATCTGCGATCGCACAAATATTTGTTCCGAGGCGGGAATCGAACCCGCAATCGCAATAATTAGTTACAGTTGACCTGAAGCCCAATTCTCTTATTTATTTTATAACCATACTGCAAGTTGACCGAAACGAGATTGTATTGTAAATTGACTGAGAAATTGGTATTCCGCTCCCTCATAACAACAAAATAATCTACTTTCGGTTCTTGCGACCATATATTAGAGTAGGATAGTGCTATATAATAATTGTAAAGAGTGAAAGAGATAATTGTCAGAACTTTGAAACATTCAAGTTACAGTCACATTTCGATATAATCACATTACGCGTTGTATTGTCAGGTGAGCAGAATACCATTTTTGACGTTTGTGACATCGACACTAGATCGTAACATGATCCGAACTTTAATTTGACTATTTTTTATTACGAGAATTGGGCTTCTGAATAAACAATAAAAATTACCAAAATTATCAAAATTACTTCATAGGTAACATTCTTATTCATGTCATTTCTATCTGCATGGGCAAACATCCTATGATGATAAGAAAGGATAACAGGTCCTAGGTACTTATTTTTTGACGCATTCGGGTAGAATCTTGTGTCACGCTTTTTAAATACCTAACTTCACTTGTAACAAACATTGTAATCAAATCTTATGGAATCGAGTTTTGCGAAAGGGACATTACCGTCCGAATCGGAATTTTCGACCACTTCTCGATATCCGATTGCACTGAAATTTACCATACTACCTACCTGTCAAGTACCGATGACAATACAATATTTATGATGGTAATCAATTGCAACAGCCTTCAGATAGCTTAACTGTATATTTTTTTTTTTATTTGTACATATTTAGGTACCTTCTTGTTTGTTTTTATTATCAATATACCTATATAAAATCGTTGCGTGACTGACTGACTGACTGACTATCAACGCACAGCCTAAACCGTAGAGACCTGAAATTTGGAAGGTACGTTCCTTTTGTGGTCTAGGGTGCACTAAGAAAGGAATTTCAGAAATTACACCCCTAAGGGGGTGCAGCGGGGTGTTTAAGTTTGTATGGAAAAGTAAACGCGGACGAAGTCGCGGGTATTCCACTAGTAGATCATAATCTTTATTTACGGAAAGAATAATACAACTAATACAAGTAAATACAAGTATTTATGTACTTATGTACAAATGAAACAGCTGTGCTACCTGAAGACGCTAACGATCTAAAGGTAGCTCAATCTATCCAAATCACTATAAGACGGAAGCGTCTCTAAGATGCTGGCTGCATTGCCTACTTTTATTAGTTGTATTATTTATTTCTGTAAATAAATGGTAACAGCAAGCTGATCTCTCGATGATTCAATAGTAGCCTGGCAGTGTTTGGGCTTATTATGATAAGCTCACGGTTCTGTTACAAAATTAAAATGAGCGTGTATTGAAAAAAAAAACTTATTAACACATACATACATACATAGACACACGCCTTTTTCCCCGAAGGGGCAGGCAATACACGCACGAGCATCTTCATTTGTAGGTTACATGCATACGTCAAATGACGCGTGCGTGGACAGTAGGCCTAGCAGGCAAGGCAATATGACAAACGTCATATTGCATTTAAAAATAAAAATCTAACATGTTATTAGTTTTTATTATGATGTAAAAAATGGTTAGGTATGTAAACAAACATAATGAGTATTTGTGCAAAGTAGATTATTTTAGCACATCATCGGTGCCAACTCAGTGAAAGAGGGCAGGTTAAAAATAGTTGTAAGCTTTAATTTAGAGTTAGTATGCATAAATATAGCAGTTTAAGAGGCTACCTGTGCTTTTACACCAATTTGCATTAGGTAAGTTTGTACGCGGCGGATCCTGGGGGCGATTGCGGCAGCAAAGAAACATAGTAAGGTACCTACTTATCTGTAGAATTATATCCCACTAAATGTCATAAAATGTTAAAGCTACGATGCTAGGATTTTTTTTAACATAGATAGACTCTCGTTTGACCGCGATCTTACCTGTTGGTAAGTGACGATGCGGCCGGAGCACGAAGGTATATAATTAACTCTTGCCTTAAAGAGACCCATATTAATTGTGCGATCTGCAGATATTTGTTCAGGGTGTTCTGGGTTTTTTCTATGTATAATAAAAAATATCTATCTATGTGATATATTGTATTAAGTATATCAGTTGTCTAGTACCCATAACACAAGCTCTGCTTAGCTTGGGGCTAGATAATGTTGTGTGAACTGTCCAGCATTATTTATTTATATTATAGTTTTCAGGAAAGACAGACGACGTTAACGAGTTCTATTCCTCGAGTTTGTTAATCACGCTGAAACGGCAGAACCGATTTCAATGAAATTAATCACCGGAAGTACCTACTTATACGATTTCGAAAATTCTTTCACTAACAGCAAGCTACATTATCCAACAGTTTTCACTTTTCATACAAATTAAACCGCATTGAAATCGGAGCACCCATTGCACCCCTAATTCATCGTGAGCTGGTCATCATCAGACCCTGGAATCTGCGTGAGGAAGACATGTCATCTTAATTTGAAATTTGAGCTGAAGCTTAAGATTCAGCTTTAGTAGTTCCTCGATCCTGTTCATCCTATGCTGGTCATCATCAGGCCCTGGAGACTGATGTTGTCAAAATTGAACATTTTGAGCTCAAACTTAAGGTTAATAGTGGCAAAAATTAAAAATGCATGTATTCTCTTCAAAACAATTATTACGAGCTGATTGACCTGGTAACGGCCTGCACCAATTTCGCCCAAACATAATCTAAGAACGAACTTGCAAACACGACACAGCTTTCAAAAAAACGCATTGATATCAGAGCAGCTGTTCCGTAGCTATGAGACCACAGACCGACAGACAAACACACTATGGCCTAAAACTTAAACACCCCTCTTTTAAATCGGGGGTTAAAAATGTAAAATGCAATCAATAGAAATGGAATCTGTTGCAACCAGTTGTTCTGTGTAATATCGCGTTTTCCCAGAGATGAAAGAGACCGATATGCATGAGACCTATATACTAAAAAGAGACTGAGAGACTAGATCGATTTTTAGCCCTCCGAAAACCCAATATATAGCAAATTTCATCGAAATCGGTAGAGCTGTTTCTGAGATAACAGTTTATAAATTGTGATCTCCGTGAAATTGTGATATGAGAAGCTTTACCAAATAATTAAGAAAGCAATTAGATATCATTTTTTGAGGTATGCTATACCAAAATAATTTGTAATTAGCGCATATTGTCACAATATTATTTGGATTTGGATAGTATTTATGCAAATCTATTTATTTTTATTACCTAAAACTAAATGAAAGCAAATTGCATTTTGAATATTTTTACAACATATTCAACATATTTTCTTCTTATATGTGTATTAATCAAAACAACTATAATAATAGTTTTTAATGATCAGGAACATAGCTTATATTGTCAAGTTACAGAAAAAAATAAGATATTAAATAAACACATAAGTTGTCATTCATCATTTTTGGTATTACGGAACACAAGTTTTATGCACTTGTGCCTTTAGGCACAACTGTGCCTTCACAAGCTGTGCTGTCTCGATCCCGAATTAATATCGGGATAAGAACTTGTCTATGTGTTATTCCATGGGTCCAGCTATCTATATACCAAATTTAATCGCAATTGTTTAAGTCCAATTGAAAATACGATAAGCCTTCACCAGCCTCTTAAGCCAAATCAAATCTACAGTTTCACTCATAGACTACACTCTGGGACTACACAGGGACTACAGGGACTTACAGGGGACTTACTGGGCAGGATACTCAATTTGTCTGAGTAAAATTGCTGCAATTAGGATATCCCGGATGCCTTATAAACAATATTGTAGGCACCTATCGAGGGCACTAGACAAAAATATGATACTATCGCATTGTTGTGAATTAGACTGAATGGTTTCCGAAATCAAGAGATGAGAGGCGATCATTTTTTTTGTAGAGAACTGGTAAATATATTTTGGGCAAGACGAACAAAACTGTCGCCTCAAGGCAACTCCTGGATCGTCGGAAGGACTCATCAATAGCAAAGTTTGTAAAAATATTCGTATGTGTTCCGCTCGATGCAATTTTATAGCACACGTTAAAATATACTACATTTGATACATTTGAAACATGGAATGCATATTACCCAATGATCTATATTGATAGAATAAAGCAGGCTGAAACCGTCCATACACAATAACAAGAAGCCATACGAGTCACGCACGAAGCCGCTATTGGAACCTCTGTAAAAACAGCTGTCACGTTATGTAAACTCTGAAAATAAATGAAAGGTACTTACAATGATCTGGGCACTTGGGAAAACATGTTTAAAAATGTTTTTCACGTTATAAACTGGGTATGAAGAAAAACACTGCCTTCTATTACTAGGACACAAATGGTTTATGTACTAATTTTGTAAAATAAATTTCAATAAGTAACGCCCTCCATCCATTGATTTTCCTTTTTTGTTCGCTCGCGTTCAGAGTTTCAGACTGGCAGTTGGTTTGACACTGGTTAGCTAGCCTAATTCGGATTCCTGCCTGCCTGCTGCCGGCACTGACAGTGGCAGTGATTTTCAACTTCCATTGTGAAGGTTGTAAATGATAAGAAGAAGAAGAAGATTCATAACTAAAGCCACAGTAGCCACAACCAAAAGAAGAAGAAGTAATTTCATCTTTCGCTATGTCTTCTTCTTCACTTCTTGGAATACTCCGAGAAATGTCGCCGATGTCAAGTAATAATATTATTTTTTCTTAACGAAAAAAACCAACTTCAAAGCTAGGAACTTTTTCCCCATACAAGATGTTATAAAATAAATAAATTCATAATAAATAATGCTGGACAGTTCACACAACATTATCTAGCCCCAAGCTAAGCAGAGCTTGTGTTATGGGGTACTAGATAACTGATATTCTTAATAAGCGCATTACATAGATAGATATTTTTTTATACATAGAAAATACCTGGAAAACTCTGATCATATATCTGCGATCGCACAAATATTTGTTCCGTGGCGGGAAACGAACCCGCAACCTCCTGCGTAGCAGGCCAACCTTCGCCCGCCGTGCCACAGAGGTCGTCGTCGTCGTTATATGTTCTGATAATGGATGTCTTTATTACTGCACTCTCCTCGAGCTAAATATACCTACAGAATTTTTCACGGCTCGCTCCACTCACCGTTATATGTTCTAATAATAGCTGTCTTTATTACTGCACTTTCCTTGAGCAAAACATACAAAAAAATCGCTTATTTCTCATAATGGATATTTTATTACTGCACTCTCCTCGAGCTAGATATAAAGAAATTTTCGCGGCTCGCTCCGCTCGCCTTTATATGTTCTAACATCTTTAGTACTACTCCTCAAGCTACAAACATTGAATTTTTAGATCGTGAACGATTAAGGTCGAGTTGGAACATGAGTAAATAAGTTCATAAGACGATTCAAAATGATGCTTGCTTGATGATGAAAAAAAAAAAAAAAAAGAAAAGTAATTTTGACTTTTGTACTAGAGCCAAGATGACCCCCAAACCCCCCCAAAAACTTAAGCTGTGACCGCGCCTGGAATACATGCCATTGTTCAGTATCCTATTATAATCTGTGCATTGTTCAATCGATGGATGGATGCTCGATCATCGATGTTTGATGATGATGAACAACGTTATAAAGTTAGGCGCAAAGAATTGATAACTGCCTAATAATGCAAAGCTTTGTTCGTTAGAACGAACCCGTGATCTTGTTTTACTAGAGATCAAAGTACTGGCCAACTTTATTATGGGGTACATAATAATAACGCAATAAGCATTTAACTACCCACTTCTTCTTGTTCTTCATAGCTTCTGAGGATTGTTCCAAAAAATTCGCCAATCAAGTGATATAATTATATTTTTCATAGTAAAGTTGTCAAGAGTGTCCGTCAAGTTTAAATAGTGGCAGAAAAACCAAGTACTTGCAGGAAAAATCCACCATTTCAAAAAGACACAAAATACATATCATTTCACCACAGAATGTGTGGTGAAATGATATACAGGGCGTCCCACGGATATGCCACATGGACGGAAAGTACCTTGAATATTGTAGATGGAACATTTTACTGAAAGAAGACATTATTTGAAATTAAAAAACAATTTAAACTGCATTCATAGATATTTAAATAATTACATGGTTGAACCGGGAATCGAACCCGTTACACGAGAAAAATAATCAGCCTGTAGCTTTATCATACCGATCGAAAGGCTTCATCATAAGGATTATTTTTTGCTAAATAACATAGTGTCAGAAATCAAAGATGAAAAAAGTGAAAGAAATCAGAAAAGAAAGACCAAGAATTTTAACATTTGCTGTGAAATTTTGTTCAGAAAAATGAAAAGCTGACATTGCCGTAAGGACATACAACTGACATTGTCATAAGTACCTATTACTAATAAATGTACCCACTTGAGAAGTACGCATCATTTCGCTATTAATAATTTAAGTTCATGATAAAATGATAAAGAGATACGTAATTAGTAGGTAAGTTGTATGCAACAAATAGAGCCATATCGTGAGCCGAAAGACGCGTAAATTATTTTGTCCATCGCAATGCGGCTGGCTGATTATAAAGAAATAATTCAAAAATGTGTTCCATTTTCAAACTTTTATTCTTTTGTATCTGTGATTTTCATTATAGGATTTTTGCATTGTATTGTGAATTTTTTACATAACCATGGCGTATCAAAATAATTTTGATTTAATGGAAGCATACTTTTTGAACCACAAAAACATAACGTTAGCCTTCAATGGCACCGCGAAAGATATCCTGATAGAGATACACCATCTCGATTTATTATGAAACGGTTGGTGGATAATCTGCAAAATTTTGGACGTTTCGATCATTGCTTACTACAACCGCGGCACCAAATGATAAAACCTGACGATGAACTCGACATTTATGTAAAAAATTTAGTTTACAAGAACCAGTATGAAAGTGTCCACGACAGAAGTTAAACGTATTATTCTAAATGTCCACCACAACAAGATAAAAAAATCAACAGGGAGCGAAATAATCAAAAGAGTGCGACTTTGTATTCAACAGGACTCATTTTGAGCATTTGATAAATTGATTAATTTTGTATTAAAAATGTTAAATTTCATGTTCTTCCTTTTATTTCTGACACTATGTAATTTAGCAAAAAATAATCCTTATGTTGAAGCCTTTCGATTAGTATGATAAAGCTACAGGTGATTGTTTTTCTCGTGTATCGGGTTCGATTTCCGGTTCAACCATGCAGTTATTTAAATATCTATGAATACAGTTTAAATTGTTTTTAAAAATCAAATAATGTCTTCTTTCAGTAAAATGTTCCATCTACAATATTCAAGGTACTTTCCCTCCATGTGGCATATCCGTGGGACGCCCTGTATATTTCTTGAATTTTATGATTTTATGAATGATAATAATTACTACCTACTTTCCTTCTTTCTAGGTGAACTTTCCAACACAATGTTTTTTTTTGTATATCTGGAAATAAATGAATTGAATTGAATTGAATTTCCCTATAAATTATAATGGCTTCTGAGGAGTGCTCCAAGCAATTTCACCAATGTCTAGTGATTTAGTTATATTTTGTATAGCCAAGTCATCAAGTGTCTCCGTCAAGAGATAACCCAGTTTAAATAGTGGCACAAATATTGAGTTTTTACAGGAAAAAAACAACCATTTTGAAAAGACACGCAATGCGACATAACTCGAAAAAACAACAAATATATTTAAATAAAATGATGACGTTTCTTTCAAAAATAGCAGACCGTTCAACGCAATGACTCAAGAAACCTTTAGTCTGAAGGATTATTTTATTATTAGGATGTCCCCTTGGTTAAACCCATAGAGCGTAGCGAAAAAATTCTACGTCTATGGTTAAACCACGGAAGAAGTAGTACCAATGAATATGGGTAAAGCCACAGTAGCCACAAACAAAAGAAGAAGAAGATAACCAACCTCGGTGAACGTGTGAAAGAAAATACCGTCTACGGAAATGTCAGTCTGACAGCATAGGTTGAGCTGACAGCTGACTTCAGCTGAGCTGTCAGCTGACTGACCGAATGAAATTCCACTTATCTACTCTGAAAAAATAAAATAAAAACATTGGCGAACCCGGATGATTTTCGCGAAAGATTTTATTTTTAATTCACTAAACAAACATCGGTCATAATGATACGCGAAGACGATCCTCAGTTTCGAATAACTCCGTTCCAGCAAATGGCATCAGCTTGTTCTGGTGCGCTGATAACCTCACTGTTCAGTAAGTACATTTTTTACGATCCCAGATGATGAAATCTGCTATTACGGTAATTATAAGTAACAAGTTTATTTCCAGTGACTCCACTAGACGTGGTAAAGATTCGACTACAAGCACAGCAAAAGGCTTTGCTTTCGAATAAATGTTACCTGTATTGCAATGGGCTCATGGAACATTTGTGTCCGTGCGGAGAAACTGCCTGGATCCCACGACGAGTTCATTTCCACGGCACATTTGTAAGTCACATTGCAGCAGGCATATCCCTAAAATGTTCATTTAAGGTGCACTATTGTAGACATACTACAATATAACATTTTTCAATTATCAAATCTATTCATCAACTAAGTGGTATGCTATTTTAAAAACTTGGATGAAAATCTTATCTTTTTTTTCAATTGCGTGACTAATGGTACAAGCAGATGGCCCACCTAATGTTAAATGGTAACCTCAGCCTTTAACAACATAGTTCATGTCCACCTAGGATGTGCGGTTTCACTATGTGGCATTCCACTGCACCCGTCACCCTGAGACAAAGATGAAAAGTCTCATCTGCCTGTAATTTTGTCGGCACTATACCCTTCAAACTGGAAAACAGCAATGCAAGCAATACTGCTTTGCGGCAGAATTAGGTACGGTGGTAGTTCTTCCCAAAAAAAAACTCTACTATAACTAAAACACAATAACACTTACAGGATGCCTTCTACAAAATAGCAAAACTGGAAGGTGTTCCTGCCTTATGGTCTGGACTCAGCCCTACTCTAGTATTGGCACTCCCATGCACCGTGATATACTTCGTGTCATATGAACAACTTCGATATAAAATGAAGACCGCATACAACAAATTGACAGGAGATAGTAAGTTGAGACAGTATTATCAAACATGAAAAAATATAAGCAAAAAACTAGCAGCTGATTTAAAACATAAAATGTTAACCTTATCACTGGCCTATGTTATGGCAACCAATAATGAACCTAGTGACAACCAGATAAGGCTCAAACATAACAAAACTCCAAGCAGTGTAACTATTGTGTAAAATAGTACCTATAAATAGTATGTTGTGTAGTTTAGTGCTTCTATGGCCTTGAGTACAAGGTTAAGTGTTAGAGTAAGTGGCTATTGAATTGGTAATCACTCTTATTTCTAACAAAATTTTAATGAATTTTCTATTAGATAGGTACAATACATACAGGCACATGGAAAAATATCCTCAGATCTATAAGGAAATCGTACTAGGGGGTAGGTTTGTGTAGTTCACGTACAATGAATGATTAGCAATTATTTCCCACTATTGAACGAGAGCGAATTATTCTCCGAGATAATCCTTATTACTTCAATAGTACTATTTGTTCCTTCTGCGAAAGAGTGAGCGTGTGCGTGCTCACGAACACCGTTCGACCGATAACCCAATGCGTCTCCGACAAAGAACTAGTACAAACGAACAAACAAACACTAACCAAGACTATTTTACCACTGAACTAACAGCACTACTAGAACTATAAGACTGAACTAGTACTTTGATTGATTGATTACAGAGCGCTCCGCTCAGTGAACGATTAAGCACAAGCCTACTAGGGGGTAGTGAGAGACTAGGCCAAGCATAGAAGAATCAGGCAAGAAACCAGTCAGTTTGGTTATTCTTGAGAATCTAGGCAGAGAACGGGCATTCGGTATAATTTTACGGTCCTGTCCCTTTCAAGACCCTGCTCTGCCCATGCACAGACATGCCCCGGCCCTGTACCACTCTGTGCCTTTCCTGCCAGAGTTAAGAGAACTCTTCCGCTAGCCCTCTCCATACAAACTAAAGTTTGCTCCCCATTTGGATATTAATGAATTTTTGTTAACACAAGTTGACAGTTCTTGCTTATTTTAAAACCACATAATTCCCATTACAATTAAAATATTAACATTATAATAAAATATTACAGTGAGGCAGCCACTGTGGATTCCATTGATAGCGGGAGCCACAGCCCGGACCACAGCAGTATCTATTGTCAGTCCACTGGAATTAATCAGGACTAAGATGCAATCCAAAAAGTTGACTTACTCAGGTAAACTGTTATTTTATTCACACAAACAGCTTCCAAAGAGTTATGTGTGGCCAAAATCCTACTGTCCTACTAATATTATAAATGCGAATGTTTGTTTGTTACTCAATCAAGCTGTACATGAACTGAGTTCTATGAAATTTGGCACACAGATTGATTAAGACCTGGATTGAGACAGGCTCTTTTTATCTCGGTATAAGGCGAGCGAAGCCGCGGGCGGACACTAGTTACAAATAAGTCAAGAGTACAGAGAACCAGGGCCTACTGTATTTGAGATATCATATTGTACAGAGAACCAGAGCTGTATGTGGCATTGCACTGTGCCCTGGACATAAAGATGAAGTCTCATATGCCTGTAATTTCCTCAGTGCCTGGATTAGTGTAAAAGTAATATTCCCAACTATTTTCAAATAGCAAACTCACTTGAAATATTGTTATTTCAGAAATTAATACAGCGCTGCGCCAAGTGATAGCCCTAGAAGGCTATAGAGGACTCTTTAGGGGCTTAGGTTCAACGCTGCTGAGAGATGTACCGTTCTCAGGTATTGCTTAGTCCTAGATTAGTGTAAAAATAAGTCCGTTTAGGGTACTTCGGTGACCCTAAGACACTCTTCCTTTTAGTTGTATTTGTGGTATTTAAGGTATTTAAAAGTCTTGTATAAGATGGTAAATGGTATGTATTAAGTAAGAGTCTGCACAATATTACTTAACTCAGTAATAATGGTATAACTATGATTTTATGGTATATTATTGGTATATGGTTTATGGTAGGTATATGAATGGTATGGGTTTTAGGACACAAGGTGCCTCAATGGTAGTTGGTTGCAGACTGCTTGGTTTAGGCAAATGCGTCTTAAATGCAGATGTTGCATTTATACATATTTGCTGTGTGCGGTTAAAACCTGAACAATTACATAATATGTTCTGTGGTGTCTCTGGCCTTTTAATGGACCAAACCGTTGCCTCCCGCGGATGCCGACCAAGGGATTACACGGAGATAGCCATCAGCATCCACCTGAGTACTCAACACTAAATGTGCATGCCCAGTTTGGTGATTATGGCAAATCCTTCCTTCGCCTTCCTTCCAACTCCGCCCTTTCGGTATTTTAACATATCGCCTTATTGACCAGTATGGTGTTAAAATATCGAATGAGAAAAGAAAACAATAGCTGCAAGACAGTGACGGCGATATTACTCACTTGACAAATGATAGAACTTCGTTTTACTTCTAAAGTAGCAAAAATAACAATAAATTATCCATAATTAATCTAAGTAATATGATTACCTACTGAATAGTATAAAAATTTCAGCTTGATATTTTCTCTAGTCGAAGGAGGGACCTAAAACGGGTTTTAGGAGGTCCAATTTTAATGTTTTTTTTTTTCGAGATTTGTTTTTTCAATCGTGTTTCTAGTCTATGATTTATTTAGATTACATCCTCAAGTAATTACTGTATTAACATCAAGTTTGTAACCTTTATATAACTGAGTGAGCATGTAACGCAACAACTCCAAAATTTTAACATAGCGTCTTAATTCCGTTATCTGCGAAGGAACAACCTCTTCTCACAATACATATTTATATTACAGGTATTTATTGGACGACGTTTGAATCAACGAAAAAGGCATTCAACAAACCAGACTCGGAGAAAAATACGTTTTCATTCAACTTCTTTTGTGGATCTGTTGCAGGCAGCGTAAGTGATCATTCTTCTCTTCTTCAACAAAGGGCTTAGTACAGGTTTGTAATTTAACCACACGGGATAACGAAAACCGAATTGCGAGTTGAAATATCGTTTTTATATGCAGAAAATGATAAGTGCCCCTAGCGGACTTGTTGGGAAACTCATTAATACCATACATAAAAACAAATATCAACTCGCAATTAGATACTCGGGATACTGCATGCAAAACAAACTGTGCGGAAATTCCCGGACTGTGCAGTTTCAGAGAAACTTCCTCCCGCTAACACTCAGTTTGTGGAATGATCTCCCTGCAGAGGTTTTCCCAAGTGACTACAGTATGGGGTTCTTCAAAAGGGGTGTTTGGAAATTGTTAAAGGGTCGGCAACGCCGTGTTATGCCTCTGGTATTGCAGGCGTCCATATGCTACGGTAACCAACCGCTTACCAATAGGTGGGCCGTATGCCTGTCTGCTATCTTAGTAGTATAAAAAAAACTTAGACAAACCTGTACTAGGCCCTCAGTAGACGTCCACTGCTTGACGTTGCCTACATAGAATATGCATATGAATATGAATATGCATTGTATGCATAGCATAGGGAGGATTTGCCATAATCACCACACTTGGCAGGCAGATTGGTGATTGCAGTATTGGTGTTAAGTACTCAGTATGCTGCTGCCCATCTCCTGCCGCAATTCCTTGCCTTTTACGACATCCATACGGAAAGAGCTGGACGTACCCTATGTGGCATTGCACTGCGCCCGTCACCCTAAGACAAAGATGAAAAGTCTCATGTGCCTGTAATTTCACCCGCACCCATACCCTTAAAACTGGAACACAGCAATGCGAGCACTAGGTACTGCTTTGCGGCAGAAATAGGTATGGTCGTAATACTTCCCCGGACGAACTCTTTCACAAAAAAGCTCTACTACTAACACCCTACTAGGTGCAACACCTACTACTAGGTTGTTATCCCTTATAACAAGCCTTTTCATTTCATATGTTATAACGCACTAGACAAAAGTTTATATTTTAATGTTTGCCCCCTTTCGGCCGCCTTGGTAACTGTGTTTTGTAACCAGTTACCTTATAAGAAATTGTTGTCTAACTAATCGTATCCCCAGTTGTGGCTGACTGAAACCTTATTAGGCTGAATAAATTAATTACTGAACATTATTTCCTTACAGATAGCAGCATTACTGACGCTGCCTTTCGATGTCGTCAAAACACACCAACAGATTGAATTAGGCGAAAAGGAAATCTATACAGGTTAGCTATGCATACAGTTTTACCCAAAATATAAGTCGCCTCGATGTAAGTACCTGAGCCGTAGGCCAATTTCTATAGCGCGGGAACCTTCTTTCTACCAATAGCAATCTTGCGCTGTTATCAGTTATCTAGTACCTACCCATAACATAAGCTCTGCTTAGCTTGGGGCTAGATAATTTGGTTTTAACTGTCCAGCATTATTTATTACAAGCTTTTATTTCACTTGGAATGTATGTTCGAGTGGAATCTTGTAACTGAATTTTCAAGCAATTATGTTCAACCGATTGAGTTGAAATTTGGCATACCTGTCATATTGTGACGGCGAGCTGATCTGATAATGGAGACGGAAGGTGGACAACGGAACTTCTCGATGGATAATAGTAGACTGGCCTTGTTTAGGCTCATTTTGATCAGCACACGGTTATAATACCTTATTATAACCGCCGTTAGAGTAAATTTTATAAAATCTTGTATCACCTTTTGTCACGTCTATTTTCCACGATGATGCAACCTACGATGATAGAGGCCCATTTGAGTCTCTGCCTACCGTTTTGGGGAAAAAGGCGTGTCTGTGTATGTATGTACTGAAAAATGTGATTCTTTCAGATGGTAATAAAGCGAAGCAGAGAGCGGCAAACATGAAAGATATCGCGAGAAACATCTACAGAAACCACGGCTTCAGAGGGCTATTCACAGGCCTGCTACCTCGGATATTCAAGGTGGCGCCCGCCTGCGCTATTATGATAGCTTCATTCGAGTACGGAAAGCAGTTCTTCCAAGTTTACAACACACAGCAGTATATCGAGAAAATGCAACGGTGAGTTTGGATTTTGTCAAAACTTGAATCAACAGAATTGAGGTCAACAGTCACATACATAGTCCTGCAATTCTCTAAGGCCAATTCTTGTTATTATTTTAAAACCAGACTGAAAGTTGACTGAATTGAGACTGAATTGTGAATTGACAGAAATTCTGCTCCCTCAAAAAACTATTTAGTCAACTTTCGTTCATAGCGACCGTAGATTAGACTATGATAGTTATATAGTGATATAAAGAAAGAGAAAAGAGAGAAAAGTCGCATCTATTATGCCAAAAATTCTAACCAAAAAATTCACGGAAAAACTTTAAAGCATTCAAGTTTCGGTCTCATTTCAATATACGTTGGTCCATCGAGAGTTCATCCTCTTATATCGGTGATCTTGGTTCTTCTGCGGATCCCTACACTTCGGATTCTATCATGTATGTACTGAAAATCTGAGCATAGCTCTCTACATAGCCCGCCGCGCAACTTTGAGCTTTTGTATGGGGCCAATAGTACGTCACATGCACTGATTAACTTTCGTTTATATATTTTATCTACTCGTTATGACTTCTCTCAAGGAACCAATAATTGCGATGACTGCATGTGATGAAATATGTATGGATGAGGTTCGAGGCAGCAGTACTTCACTTTGTCCATATAACAACTAAAAGTCACTGAGACTATCATCAGAGGGGCTAGTCTGCTTATCAAATTTGCAGACTCAAGGCTCTGAGCTTCGAGTCTGCAAATTTGACAAGCAAACTACACGGGCGTGTTGTGTACACTACACGAATTTTAGTATGGAGAATCCGAATAGCACCCCTAGCGGGCACCTTGAGAACCACAAATTCCATACTAAAATCCGTGTAGTGTACACCTCACGCCCGTGTTAGTTGCTTGTTACGTTTGCAGACTAGCCCCTCTGATCATCTCGATGTCACCATAATATTGTATTGTCATCGAGACTTGACAGGTATGCCAAATTTCAGCTCAATCTGATATCTGTA
The DNA here is from genome assembly GCA_932527175.1 of Operophtera brumata. NCBI lineage: Eukaryota > Metazoa > Arthropoda > Insecta > Lepidoptera > Geometridae > Operophtera > Operophtera brumata. The sequence goes on from OW052228.1 coordinate 28,924,236, forward strand.
AGTGGTCGAAAATTCGATCGCCAGATTTGCCAAATTACCCCACAAACAGGTGAAATTAAATAAAAGCTTGTAATTTTAACCCTCTCACACTAAAATTTAGTTTAGTCCTTTCAATATTAGGCAATGCCTGAATAGCAAACATCGTTTGACAGCAGCACTAAACTAATTTTAGATTAGTTATAGTCTAGTTTGAGGTAAGAGAATCTACACCAATGTCAATAAATACCTATAAATTTTCTCTTCCAGACAAGGCATAGAAATTAAGATAATAAAGCCTGAATAGCATGATTTTAAGGTATTGGAGATCCTCAATTTAATTAATGGTTAGAGTATCAGAGTATATTGAGCAGTGATGTAGAATTAAATATAGTGTTCATTTCACGGGTTTAGATAGTAAAATTTGCATTTGTAATATGTATCCATTGTGTGTGTAATATGTAATTAATACCTATAATTAATAAAAGTACTAATTTTGTAATAACAAATTTTCTTTATTTTTATTTCAGGCATCAAGAGATTGTTATAATTCAGCCCTCCAAGAGCAATAGTTACTCCTAATTGTCTGTATCTACCTACGTAGGTACTTATTGAAGGACAGTGAATCAAATGTGATAGAATTACCGCCAGTTTCTCGAACACAGCCGAACACAACCCGTATGTAAGATAATTCATCCATATACCGACGGTGTGAGCCTGTTTCTAGTTTTAAATAAATTGAACAGACAATTTGTTAATTTATTTGTGGATTAGCATTCGGGAAACTGACCGTAATTTATGTTGTAGATAAAATAACACTTTCTCCATGTAACTCGGCCTTCCACCCTGAGGGTGCAGGCATGAAAAATAGGTAGGCACCTACCTATTATTATATATCATTGCATAGATGCTAATATATATTATATGTGAATGTTTGGACGCTTAAATGGCTGAACTGATTATAATGAACAAGTGTTCCTCATGCCGATTGAGCGCCGTTTAAGGTGGCGCTGCGCGACGCACAGAATTACATCGCAGGCGTGGCCCAAAATCTTGTAGGTACGTCCAATTCAATGTTTGAAAGAGAGGCACTGTGAATAATGTGAGCCAGTTCTAGATCCCTTGGTTGGAATTCGGAAAATTCCGCTACTTACTTGCGAAACGGCAATAAATGCGCAAAATATTCATAAAACTTGTTCCAGGACGTACGTGTTTTTGAGAAAACCTTACTAGTTTATGATAAAAATTACTGTCATTTAGAATCTATATAATATGGTCAAGGTCCATGGGAAGCCTTTTTTTGACTTTTACAGGTTATAAACATTATGAACATCCAAAGTTCAGGTAAAAATTGTGCAAATAAGCTGATTTTTGAAGGCTTATACTGAATTTAGTGGTAAAAATAATCAAATTTTGCTTCCCCATTAACCTAGATATATTCTTCAACATACATATTTGCTCCAAACAAATTTAAAAAAAAAAAACAAAAACGAAGAAATTGTTATAACTTCATAATCACGTACGAGCTGAGCACGAGCGTTTGTATGGAAATTATGTCGTGCAGCCTGCTCTTAAGTGCCCAGACTAAGTGGATTTATATCATAGGCCGTGGTGTGTCCAGCCTATAAGGATAAACTTCCCGTCTCGTGCCGTGGCTGTAGTAAAAGCCGTACTGAGGGATCATACCAGGGAATGGGCAGTAGCAACAACCTCAGTACTGAATCCGCCTGCCAAGGTTGGTGAATTTGGTGATTATGGTAAAATGCATTAGTTGGGGGAGCCCTCATCCAGCAATGGATGTATACAGGCGTTTGAAGATGATAATGCTTTGACGGAGCACTGCAAATATACCTCCTTACGATTGCAGATTAGGAATACTGTGTTTATTTACTGCCAGATTTGTCTGAAAAACCAAGCGACACAAAGTGTTTAAAAGAAGCCATATCCTGAACAACCTGCTATAATGATTAATGTACTAATGAGTCTGAGATTGAAACTAGAAAAAAACTGCCAGCTAGGTTTTAAGAACTTATAAAAAGGCAGGTCTAATTGGTCGGCATTAGTGAGCACCGGACTACAGAGCATGTACTGATTTCGTTCTCGTATAACCCTCGTTCAGAATTCGAGATATTTTTTGTAAACAAACAAATGTCACAGTCAGACACAAGCCAGTGGTAAAAAAATTTTTTTCCTTGGACCATGTTTTACTAGTACTGACCTGCGGCTTTTCCTACGGTATTAAATTTTTGTAATATCCGCCAGCGGGTTCGCTCCCGCGGTATGTACCTTCAATTTGCGGCAAATAAACACAAACCCACTACCTACCTAAGTTTATCTGACGAGTCAATGTGTAAACGGCAAAATGTTATATATAACTCTTACCTATTGATACAGTATGACCATTCCATTGTAAAACTGTGCGAAAAGCACATTCGTATTCGGCAAATGAGGAGAAACGAATGAAATTAACAAAATGGGGCCCGGCTTTCAAAACAAAGCCCATTGTTTAGAATCTCTGCAGTGTTCCAAGTAACATGAAATATTTTCTACTAACAAATATATTTTTACTATAAAAACTTTCGTGAATCATATCAATTATATTATAAAAACGGGAAATTTTCACGTACCGTTAAATCGATGTAAGCACCGACATTGTTTCGACCCGTTTCGAGAGTCTTTCTCAAGGTGAGTGAACGCGACGCACTCCACCCGCGTTTCGCTTAGCACTAATCCGCTCAGTGCGAGCTGCAGCCCGCTCGGCTCGTGTAGTGGGGCGCGCGGGTAGGAATATAGCTTGTGTTCGTTTCGTCATCGCCGCCGGCGCAGTGGATATATTTTTCGGTTTATAGAATCTTTATTGTCTTAAGAAATAACAAAATTTCACTAATAAGACAATTTATGATAACTTAAATATGGTTAAGCGGTGAGCATGCATCGTAGGTTAATTACAAAGCTAGTGAAGGTATTTACTTGTGTTCGTTTCGTCATCGCCGCCGGCGCAGTGGATATATTTTTGCTTGATAACTTTGTAAATAACCGAAATAACTCAAAAATATATACGACAAAATATTAATTACTTTATAGTTTATCAGATCTGAGTTAGAATAACCGGCCCTTTGCCCGACCCTGTTTATTGGCCTAATTTAATAAACTACCATAGAGCACCTATTTTTTTCTATGGTATCCCCTTTGTTTACAAAAAATATCTCGAATTCTGAACCAGGGCTATAGATTAGTTAATCCATATTATTATTATTTATTTTTGAATTTTATTGTATTCTAATGAGCCTTTGGTGTCCCACTGCAGAGCAAAGCCCTCTCTTCCCTCCTTCCAATCGTCTCTATTGGTGGCTACTTGGGACCAATCCTTCAAGTAGGAGTTTAGCTCATCCCGCCATATCCGTGTGGGCCTTCCACGTGGCCGTCTTCTATTTGGGATCCATTCTGACGTGGTATTCGCTCATAGTTCTTCCGACATACGGCACACATGTCCAGCCCAGTCCCAATTACGTTTAGCAGCTTTATCAGTGACGTCGGCTATCTGTGTATGGGATCGTATTTTCGAGTTTTTTTATTTGGTCCGTGAGTTTCACTCCTAGGATACTACGCTCCATAGCTCGTTGGCATACCCCGAGAGAGGACTTTTTAATATTTATTAGCGATCAGGTTTGTGCACCGTACCGATGTGAGGATAGGGAGAACGCACTTGTCCATAAGCGGTTCCTTCATTAGATCTTTCATGGACGAATAGCTCTTCCAGGCGTTTTCCGTGCGTCGAGCAACGCAACCTCTTGTTCTTGTGTCGCCCGGAAAGAGACTAATTGTATAGGTAATATTGTATTGTAATAGGTCAGTGCTGCCAGATCATAAATGCGATTGAGCGCTAACATGATTACAAAAAGCGCTAGATATCTAGAAAATGGCACTTTAAAAAAGCGCTAGATTTCGCGCTAACATATTTCTTGAATAATAACAATAGTAAATCTCCTTGGACATTGTTACACAGCACCATCTAGTCCCAAACTAAGCAAAGCTTGTATTATGGTAACCATCAGACAACGGATATAAACATACTTAAATACTTTTTATTTGTAAATTCTTACATATTACAAATAGAAAACACCCAGACCAATACAAACAGATACCTATGTTCATGCACACGATTGTTTGTATTGTGCGGGGATCGAACCCGCGACCTATGGCCTGGTAGCCGAATTCTCAACCACTGCGCCAAATCGGTCGTCAATTGACATAAATGAGAAAAGCGCCAGATTATCCGCTAGGCGCTAAAACTTTGAAATGCGCACTATACACACTTACACACCAAAAAAGCGCTAGATCTAGCGCTCAAAGCGCTAAAATGGCAGCGCTGGTAAAGGTACCTACTCACTCATGTACATATTCAATCTCAACACCGTCATTCGCCATTGATAAGTTAATCCATAGTGAGGGTAAAAAATATTCAATCAAATATTCATGTGCGGTATGGCGGTTGAACAGCTTGGTCACCACGGCTTCTTGCACCACCGCCTGTAAGATTTACCGCCACGCTAGCCTCAATGATATTATTCGCCGGGCCTTTACCAGCTTCAACATTCCTGCCATTGTAGAACCGAATGGTCTGCTACGTGGCGACGGTAAGCGGGCGACATGACTCTTGTAATCTTGTTCCGTCAGACAAGGGTACCTAGGTCTTTGGCGTGGGACGCTACGCGTTGATATCCTTGTGCCAACTCATCTGTCCGGGACATCAGTTAGGGCCGGCGCAGTGGCCGATTCGGCTGAGGATTGCAAAAGGCGCAAATATGCAAGTCTCGACAGAGCTTACGTATTTTGATTCTTTTGAGGACGAGACTCTGGGTACCGGCTAGCTTATTACGTATCTTGCAATAGCAATGCGATAGCAATATTTGCGCGATTATCGCATCCAAATCGCAAATTCGTATTACGTATCAGCGATCCGTAATACGAATTTGCGATTTGGATGCGATAATCGCGCAGTTTTTGCTATCGCATTGCTATCGCATTGCTATTGCAAGATACGTAATAAGCTAGCGGGGCCCTTTGCATTTTCTAAATTCTTTCAGGGCGTCTAGTCGAAGCGACGCGTGACCCGGGAGCTGGCTCTTATCTGACCCAACTATTTCCATTCAGCGTTGCCATGCAGCAAGTATCTTAGGAACGCTTCCGTCTGGTAGCGATTTGGATCAGTTGAACTACCTTTAGATCGTTTGTAATCGTCTGTGCTTCGGAGGGCACGTTAAGCTGTCGGTCCCGGCTGTTATTGAATAATAGCAGTCGATAAGCCATGTCAGAGGCCCTCGGGCGGCTTGACAAACTCTGACACCAGAGGCCAGCACTACCTCATACGAAACGAAACGAAACGAAACGATGGTCTGTAGGTGGCTCAACTGTCTAATTAGTACTTTTTTATTTTTTTACATAGGTAGGTACCTACCTACCTACTTTCATTAGTTGTGTTATTATTCTTTCTGTAAATAAACATCACCATCAGCTGTTACATGTCCACTGTTGGATGAGGGTGGGGAGGGGGAGGGTCGTTAAAAAAAACACTAGTAAATCAAATTAGCCTGCATATTTTATACCTACTCTATTGAGTAGGTAACCAATGCACCTGCCAAGCGTGGAGATTATAGCAAATCCCCCCATAGAATACTAATAGCTAATAGCTGTTACATGTACACTGTTGGATGCTCGTCCAACAGTGGGCATGTTACCTACTCAATAGAGAGTATAAAATATGCAGGCTAATTTGATTTACTAGTGTTTTTTTTATTTGTTTGATGATTGTATGAGTAGATGGCCCACCTGATGTTAAGCGGTAACCTCTGCCTATAAAAATGCATTATCTCACAGGTCAGGCTATATGTATAGGTAGATTTAAATATAAAATAACGGTCGAACTACAAAATTTGCATTTTGTCATACTTCTCGCGTGCGAACCAAGTCATAGATTGGTTGTCGTTGGTGTCTATAATCCTATTTTGGCACCGACAAACTGACCGTCATTTATCACGTCATCGCCCTGTATGTCTATGCTTATATGTTTGTAATTTCACCGGCACGCATCAAAAATTAATGGGTATGGTGGTAGTACTTCCCCAGACAAACTTTCACAAAAAAGCTCTACTAACAAAGTTTAGGTTTATTTGCACTTGATTCCAGTTAAAAACTAAATTCTTAATGAATTGTGTGATGTATCTTAGAATAATAACACACGCTAGGGCTAGGAGTGTTACTAGAATATGGTTGACTACCATAACAAGACACTCGCCAATTTGTAATTTGTATGGAAAATTTAACAGCACATTTACCTACAATTAGTATTGCTATAATTAGAATTAGGCACTGACTGAAGTAAGTACCTACTAATCTCTTCCAACCAACAGCATTAAAGAAAATTGTAGTAAAATTTTTTTTTTTTGCATATAATGCAATAAGTATGTATTATATTATGTACCTATGTGTATAATTATGTTAGTGAACCAATTCAATATGAGTATGCCAAAGACGGAAAACAAATTATATTGTATAATTATGTTTTTTTTGTTGTATTATTATTCTGAAGTCATTTCAGTAAAATAAATTCTACTATTATCAATGTAAATAATTTAGCAATTAGTTGTAAATAATAAATACTATGCAGTTATGTGTAAATAATGAATTAAATGGTTTTTTTGTACTCTTGAATCCCAAGCCCGTCACCAATAGGATCCGTGTCAATAGGACTGCAGTAAAGTTTATGCTTAAGAATTTTTCACACTGTATGAGTTCTATGGTCTTGTTGAAGCAAATGCAGGCTGCATCATGTGTTGCTGTTGCTGGTCAGCAGTGGTCCGGGCAAGGCAACCAGAAGGGTGATGCAGCTGCCCACAGGCTATCCACATCCTTCCCTCCTCGACCATTTGCCCGGCGAGTTTCTACATTTTTTACACTTGTCCATACAGTTTGCTAAGATTGCATCTTATACAAAATCCAAAGAAACTGTAGATATATTCACAACACACATGATGCGGACTGCATTCTGTTTGACCACAGACTGCATATAGTGTGACAAATCCTTTAGGCTATTCTGTTCAATAGGTTAACAAAGTGAATCAAGTTAGGTTATAAAGAATACATCCACTTACTTTTTACCAAGAGGTAATTCAGTACAGTTAAGTAAAACCACCAGTTTATAACTTATAAATACATTTAATTAGCTAATTCTAATGAGCTATTGCTCCTAAGGGTTCAGCCTTTATGTTGCCAAGGTCTAATCTGCTATCAATTGATTCATCTATTTGTCCGACGATTGCGACGTTGTCTCCTCTGATGATGTGAAGTCCCAGCACTACCTGCGCTACGCCAGTGGATGAAGAAAACACTCTTTCATGAGATTCGTCCAAAATAATGTTTATTGTTTGATCAAATCCCTTCAAGGTGCCGATGAAGTTTCTGCCATCAGAAGTTATCACTGAAACCGTTTGGTTCACGTAATTTTCGAGACCCGAAGCCATGTTGTATTGAAGCTATGAGCCAATAACTTTATGGTATTTGATTTAAATTAAAATACAGAGCAAAATCGGTCGGTTTGTTGATATTTATAACCAATTCAAAATATCAAAGGAAAGAAGGAAGATCTACCTACTTCCTCTTCTTTTTTTAATTATGGCCTCTGTTGCAACGCAAATCACTGTCAACTTCAAATCTAAACGATTGTCAATGTCTTCAAGAGAGGCCTTACCTACTTATTCCTCCAAGTTCATCTCTTTATACACGAGGCCGCAATGCTCTAAGTACGCATGTTGATTTATCATGTCACAACATTACGTTATCTAAATCTAGTGAAGGAGTATTCCTTCACTAGCTTTAGATAACCGTTGAAAGGGGGTTAGCCTTTGGTAAATAGAGCAACACGGTGGCAGCACGGGCTGACTGGTATATCATTGGAGGAATGCTATAGATATAACAGCACTACTTGACCTATGGACTTAGTAAGTCCATGACTTGACCCGACTTGACCGAAAGTACTTTATTCTTGCTCTACGACCGAAAGGGATTCTATACCATAGACGAAGAATTTTTCCGCTACGCTTCTATGTTCTATACACAGGTAGAGCTCGTTCACCGTAAGATTGCACCTGCGTTATACTCTTAGTCTGTGTCCGTGCCCTGGGAATAGTGCATGGAGGTATAATAGTATGGAGTGAGTGCTAAAATAGCATAGAGTGTTCCTTCTTACTCCTATCCTAGAAGATAGCTTGCTATCCTATGTTAGAGAGAAACAAATATATTGTCACACGACAGTCGTGTTTCCGTTCCGTACCCTGAATATTGGTTCCATGCATATACATCTTCCTAGATTGTTACCATGAATGTATTATTAGTTTGAAATTTGGCCTGGTACGACTTACACAAATAAGAACAGATAGATATATGCTTGTCTCATTCCAACACATGAATACATTCATATAAAAGAATGAGACTGGTATAATCGATACCGTTTCGTTTTTAGGCTTAGTTCCATGCCTTTAGTTCATCTTCCTAGGATTAGTGCCAACCATAGAAAATTTAATACTCCTTGGCATGTGCAATCTTACGGTGAATGGTCTCTACCAACTAATCTGTAGAATGAGACGTATGTAGTTTTCTATCATCTACATACATTTCATTCTACAGATAGGTTGGTGGATCAAATGTGGATGCAAATAAATATCTTGTATCTTGTATCTGTATATAGATAGAGATTCTGTAGACAGGAATCGATCGACGCACTTGCACTTTCACAATCCACCGTGCCGTTTTAAATCATGTATAGATCTTAGATGTAGAGAACTTATCTGTAGAAACATTTACGTACATATTTGTATTATCTACATATATTTCATTCTATAGACAAGTTGGTAGATCTCTAAATTATATGTAAACTAAAGCCACAAATTAAAGAAGAAGAAAGAAGTGTTATGTGTCACTGTCAGCTGTCAGTGTGTTTGCTGTTGCCACCATACAGCTGTGTTTGTTTGTATTTATTTAATTAATTGTGTGGTGTCGTGTGCTGGTAGTTGATTTGACTTATTTTTAATAAATAAAATAAGACAATTTTTATTTGGCATTTGTAATGTATAGGTATATTGAATGTTTAAAAATATATTTCTAAAGTTATCGACCGGCATTGAAAAGTAGTTTTAGGTTAAAAATGTCGAATGCAGTCGTGCAATATGTTTTGCTGCGAAGTGATCTTCTGAAAGACCTAGGCTGGTCTATCGGAGCCCTAGTGGCACAAGCTTGTCACGCTTCAACAGCCGTTCTTCACTTGAATAAAGACGACGAAATAACGATACAATATTTAGAAGACTTGGATAACATGCACAAAGTTGTTTTGGAAGTAAGAAAGTTTTATCTTTTCAGACAGCATGTAATAGTTGTCTCTAAGCGAGCAATATTTTTACGGCAATGCCCAGCAGCATTGTCCAGCTTCATACATTTAATATATTCAGATATTTAATATTGCCCACGATTTTGTGTTGACAAGAGAATTGTTTTCAAAAAAGCCGATCACTATTTGGTTATTCCATAGGAATTACAATTAAAACATAAGGTTCTCGTAATAAAAAAAAACTAAAACAAAATTTGAGATCAGCGCCCTGCAATATCAATCTACAAATTAGGCAAATAATAACACAATTTCGTTCTCGATAATGGCGCAGTAGGTAGGTAATCAACAACAAAACAAACTGTCATAGACTAAACTATCATATCAAACAAATAGTTGTACAGTGCAAACGAGGCTCAACTCCTCCTTAGCATTTACCAATAGCTAGGCATTCGATAGACTTTCGGCCAACTACAAGGTGGTTTCGAAAAACACGCCATACATAATCAGGTCGTTTAAAATCACCATGTGATGATTTAGAATGTCTGTTTTGCACAGCCACATTATGCACATTCTGATAATTCATGGTACTGGCTTCCAATGATCGGGGTGTACAAAGTCAAACCGTACAATAACTGGGCGTGTCGTAGCGACAAGGTGGCGGAAATGTTTACAATCTCCGAGGAGTACAAAATTTGTTTGTCTAAAACACTCGAATTGGCAATATGTTTCGTAATGTCGTTGTAATGTCTTGAGAGTAGACAAGTATATTTTTTTATAAAAAAAACAACCTTCTTCAAAGCTTCCAATAATAAATCGCTTCAAGTATGCCTATTGACGACCTCTGTGGCGCGGCGGGCGAAGGTGAGCCTGCGACGTTGGAGGTTGCGGGTTCAATTCCCGCCTAGGAAAAAAATATTTGTACGATCTGCAGATAATTGTTCAAGGTGGTCTGGGTATTTTCTATGTACCTATAATAAAAAAATTCTATCCATGTAATGTTAAGTATCTATCTATCCGGCAGTTTTAGTAGGTACCCATAACACAAGCTCTGATTAGCTTGAGGTCAGATAATGATGTGTGAAGTTTCCAGCATTTTTTTATTTTTTATTTTTTTATAGTATGTACATAATATATGATCAATATTTCGCCTGGGAAATGAATGAGGGGTTCACAAGATAGGTCGGAATCTTAGACTATTATATCTAAGTGCATCATAACTCCCGTGTGTGACGTTTATAGACTCGAGACATGAGAAAATAGGGAATGATAGGAAACAAAAGAACACCTCTGAAAAACTGATTTAATAATTTGTTTACAGATTCCCAATGAAGAATCACTTAGGAAAGTTGCTGAAAAACTGAAGGAAAACGCAATCGCTCACAAACTGTGGATAGAGCAGCCTGAGAACATTCCAACTTGCTTAGCTATAAAGCCCTACCCCAAGGATCAAGTCAAGAAATATGTAGGAAAATTCAAATTATACAAGGAAACTTTGAGCAGTAGTACCTAACTGGTTATCAAATCGCCGAAAAGTGTTTCTAAAATGTAATTTCACAAAGAAGGTTTTTGTCAATAAAAAATCAATTGTAAATACCAAAATAAATGCTTGTTTCTATATAAATTATCCAGTTAGCAAAAACTTACAAAAACACCTGAAGAAAATTCGTTTCTCAAACTATTCGTTTAGTTTAGGTATGTATCTATTAGATGGCTGAATCTGAATAAAGCTTATCCCTAGGTAGGTAATGTAGTATCCCACAATTTTTGGAAAATTCACAAAATAATTTACTTTTTAATACAAAATACAATCAAATTTTCAAAATACCTAGTCTTTTGGAAAACAATTACATATTTTTTCTCTTAAAAATTTAGTAAAATCCTATAGGTATGGGATATTGGAATGTATTCTCGGCTGTTCTTCCACTCTGACCAACTAAACTGACCAACTGAAACGGATCAACTATTTTTCTTTCTCAACGATACAACTTTTTGGTTGGTCTAATAGGAATATTTTTTTAATTCAAATTTATCCCCATCCACACAATTTAAAACGATAATAACCTATTAACCTATTTGTTTTTCTTAACGGTACAACTTTTTAGTTGGTCTGATAGGGAATATGGTGGGTGCCGTTGGTAGGTATCCCTTTCACAAACACAGACACAACTAAAACGTCAAGATGTGAGTGTACAGACGAGCTGTCACCATGTTGTCACGCACACAAGACTAAAAAAGATGGCACGCATTTTTCACAGCCGTTACAGGATGACACTCCTTCTATTGGTTTATTATTCAAAGCCTGTTGGTTTATGGACAGAAACGAAGTATGCTTGATTGAATAAAACGACTATGTTAATTGTCTATTTTTATTTTAATCCTTATGATGGTAAATTTAACTATAAACATTGTTACGTTCAACTATTTTTTTCATCTCAATTTTTCTAGGGCGTGTCCTATTGAGATCTCATCAGTTGTACATTGTAATATGGTCTGTCTAATGGCATCATTTCGAATGTTTTTTTTTTTTTTTTTTTTAAACATAATTTTTCCTATCATACCAACTAAAAAGTTGTATCGTTGAGAAAGACAATAGTTTGTCTGTTTTAATTGGTTGGTTCAGTTGGTCTCTTAAGAATAATATTTCTCAAAATAAAATAAATGATCAACTAGTTGGTTAGATTGGAATAAAACCCCTCATCGGGTTCCATTCTGCACAACCAGTTGGCCGGTTCAGTTGGTCGGAGTGGAAGGACAGATTCTCGGATATTACCGTGAATATTTTTTTTTGAACAAAACCGTGACTGGCGGAAATGGAGGGAGGCCTTTGGCCAACAATGGGACAGTATGGGCTAATAGTAAAAATAACTTTTTGAACTTACTTTGTTGTAACTAAATAGCATTTGCATATGTGTATTTGAGGGCAACAGTTCCAACTGAGCTACTACAAGATTTCTATCTTTGACGACCTCTGTGGCGCAGCGGGCGAAGGTTCGCATGCGACGCAGGAAGTTGCGGGTTCGATTCCGGCCTCGAAACAAGTATTTGTACGATCTGCAGATATTTGTTCTGGGCGTCTTGATCTATGTATGACCACCTTCTTACGTTCTTATTTTTTGTCCGGCCGAAGCATAAGAGCCGTCGTTGACGGTAGTCGCTCTGATTGCATGGACATCAATGCTGGCGTCCCGCAAGGCTCTGTGCTGTCCCCAACGCTGTTTTTGCTGATATCAATGATATGCTGTCCATTGACGACGTTCCTTGTTATGCAGACGACAGTAGGTACTGGTGACACTTTACATGGGCCGTGCCTACATCCCTCGTCAAATTGTAGAGGAAAGCCGAAGGCAACTTGTGTCTGGCATTGAGGGTATACTAACCAGTGTCTCCGATTGGGGAGTGCAAAACCTGATTCAGTTTAACCCTTACAAAGACAGAAGTTTGCGCGTTCACCGCTTAAAAAACCCTATTTAGGTACTGTGGCTCCTCAATTCCAGGACATTCCCCTCACCATTTCCACGAGCATTGGGATTCGAGGCGCCGATATCTCTATACTCTAGCGACGTCCAGTACCTACCGTAGTCACATAGAACATAAGGTCAAGCTGGCTGCCAAAAAACTTGGAGTGCTTAACAGAGCGAAGCTGTACTTAACTGCGGAGCAAAGGTTGCTTCTCTATAAGTCGCAAGTCCGGCCCCACATGGAGTACTGCTGTCACCTCTGGGCAGGAGCTCCTAGCTACCAGCTTGGACCTTTTGACTCGGTTCAAAGGCGTGCAATGAGAATTGTCGACAATCCAAAGCTCACGAAAGGTATTGAGCCCTTAAATTTGAGGAGAGACTTTGCCTCTCTCTACGTGTTCTACCGTTTGTAATGGGTTTTGTTCCGAGGAAATGTTTGACATGATAATACCTTTTGTCACCGCACCGCTCGCCATCGGCAGAGGATTCATCTGCACTCCTTAGAGCCAGGGTGGTCCCGGACTGTGCCATTTCAGAGGAACTTCCTCTCGCGAACGCTCAGGTTGTGGAATGATCTCCCTGCTGAGGTTTTCCCAAGCGACTACAGTATGGGGTTCTTCAAAAGGGGTGTTTGGCAACGCGCGTGTGATGCCTCTGGTATTGCAGGCGTCCTAGGCTACGGTAACCGCTTACCAACAGGTGGGCCGTAGGTGCTTGTTTGCTACCTTGGTAGAATAAAAACAAATGTAGGTATATATCAGTTATCTAGTACCAAAACAGTAGTAACAAAAGCTCTGTTTAGCTTGGGGCTAGATAATATTGTGTGAACTGTCCAGCATTGTTATTATTAACGTTCCTCTACTAGGTCTCTTACAGCTTCTGAAACTCAGGCGAATCATGGAAGCTTTTTTTTTTTTTTTTTTCATCTGGCCTTTTTCACCAGATTCCTTGTTGGACGGATGCCGTTTTGAACCATGGAAGTGAATATAGGTAGGTACATATCTACGCATAATAGTAGATTATGCACTATGGGAATAGAGCAGTGTCTTACGTCGCGGGCGGCATATTTAACCCGTAACGTGAGGGACTCTCCCGAGCGTAGCGAGGGATTATATAGAGTCCTGAGTGATGCGAGGGGTTCAAACTGCCCAAGACGAAGACAAGCTTTATTCCAGAGGAGCATACTCTACTTTTCACATCTTCTGCTATAGAATAAAAATTCACTGAAAATCACAGCACCAAACACCGTCTTTTGTTTCACATTATTTGTACCTAGTAGGTACACTCTTGGTCTGTGTTCTTTGTAAACGTACCTTTTTAGGGTACCGTTGCCAAATGGCAAAAAACGGAACCCTTATGGATTCGTCATGTCTGTCTGTCTGTCCGTCCGTATGTCACAGCCACTTTTTTCCGAAACTAGAACCGAACCGAACTATAAGAACTATGCTGTTGAAACTTGGTAAGTAGATGTATTCTGTGAACCGCATTAAGATTTTCAGACAAAAATAGATAAAAACAATAAATTTAGGGGGTTCCCTATACTTAGAACAGAAACTCAACAAAAAAAATCATCAAACCTATACCTACGTGTTCTATTATATTTGTTTTCTAAACTGAATAGTTTGCGCGAGAGACACTTCCAAAGTGGTAAAATGTGTGTGAACCGAAAATTGGTTTGAACGAGATCTAGTAAGTAGTTTTTTATAATATACTATTATTAAATATTGATTAAAGTTACAACAAACTACAAGAACTTTTATATTATGTTACTTGCTGCTACGGAACCCTTCATGGGCGAGTCGGACTCGCTCTTGGCCGCTTTTTTTTCTTTTTGTTGAGTTCTGTTTATGGTGGCCAGTTCGATTTTCGAACAAACCTCTTTACAATGCCATATGGGCTATTTTTTACTCAGAGCTTTCCACGAGTTTCCACACGAATTTGACGTTCCAAATTCAAATCACTTTATTCCCTACGGAGTTTCATACAACTTTATATCCCTTGGGAGACAATGCTTTACTTTACGTTGAGATTATGTGATATGTAATTGGACATTGTCGAGCAGGTGGTGTGAAAATACTATTTAGTCCACTCAATAACTTCTATAGGTAGGTAATTTGTATCGTCTTACCATGTAGGTACAAAATCCGGCCATCAATCCCGAATTATACGCAGCTCGGTCCGCTCGCCGGCTAAAAACAGAATTTTTCGCAGCTCGCTCTTATAATAAATACCTACCTAGTATAGTTTTTGGTGCACTCTCTTTCGAGCTAAAAATATCATCTCAGCTTAGGAACAATACTGCAGCATTAATTTTCTACATAATCAATAATGATAAAGTTGAGGACTGAAAATCTAGCTAAGTTAGGTTACCTACCTAGGTTATGTTTAGCGAAAACACGATTCCATAAACATTTCTTGATAGAAAATAATTACAAAAATAAGTTGGAAGCTAGCTGCCCCTATTTACTATGATTTACTGATAATTGTACTTACTTAGATAAAGAAAGCATTTTTTTTTTCATTTTCACCGTAACAAATTATATGCTTTACATTTTTGTGCCCGCTGTCGCTGGTAGGTACAAGCGAGAGGCCGCGTGAGGGCGCGCAGTTACCGCATTGAAGACAAATGCCCTCAAACAACGAAGGACGTGTGAGGAATGTGTTGGTTGCTTGGCTTGATCCAAATTATATATAATAGTATTGCTAGGACTCACTTTTGATGACAACAGTAGGTACCTACAACAAAGGAATATTATAGGTAGTAAGCTTCGACCATATTTTGGTTGAAGCATAGTAGGTACAGGTAAGTACATAGTATGTAACCTAGGTATGTAGTATCTGGGTCTATACCTACTATAATCTACATCAACGATTTATTCCACATTATGTAAGTTGGTAATAATAGTAGGTACCTAACGGCAGAATTGCAGCTGGAGCCAGCAGACGAAGGCATAATGAACCCCTGAGCTGCGTTTATAATAAGTAATAGGTATGACGTTATTGAACACACTTGTGACGAAATAAATTATATCGTAAACCGCGAAAAATTATTTTTCTCCATTTGCAGTTGACATATTTTATTATCAGAATAAAAAACTCCTTAAACTGAAAAAAAAAACAATACCTAGGTAGGTGCCTATTCTGCCAGTTTATAGCAATTTTAATCAATTTTGTAAATTCATTGCTTAGTTTATGTATAAGGGGGGGGTTGTGTTTTATACTACCTATAGTTATTCATTTTTCTTCGTAAAAATTCGACACCATTGCTTTTTGTATTGGAAATAAATTACTTTTCCATACGTTTGCTCTAAAAGTACCGTGGTTTAGAGGCCTTTAAAGGCCAATAAACATAGCTTGAAATAAATTTTTACCACACTGGTGTTATTTCTCTACATTTTCTTTAATTCGGTTCATTCAAAATGTTACTAGCAAAGAGTTAATAAAAAATAATAATAAAATGATGGTGACTTTGTACGAAGTTTAATAAAAATACAATTACATTATTTAACATTTTTTTTTTATTTTTTTTTTTTTTTTTTTATTTTACAATTGAAACCGATGGTAGTGGTATCGTTCGTAATAAAAGAGTGAGAAAGAGGGTAGATCGATATATCTGCCAATAACATCTACTCGCAAAGACTTTAGTCAGTTCTCCCGTGATCATGGCGCATGCAACTGTGCCGAAATATCGGGAACATATAAAACTCAAAAATCATGGTAAATATCCCGTTTCTAGTGAAAATTATGTACATAACCATGATAGTTTCAAAAGTTATATTGAAGTTTAATAAATTTACCTATACTAAGATGATTTACAAAATTGATTTTAGTACATTATGGTACAAGTGTGTAATGTTGGTGATTACCGCTGAGGCGCCATGGGTCTTAAGAGAGCCGAGGACGGTAGGTAAGTATTTGTTTTCCTAAAAATAAACAAAAATGCGCCACGATATCATCAGTGGCCTGTCAAAGAAAACTCAATAAAAACGGGATTAAAATTAGGTTGCAATTGAATAATAATTCAATTGCAACCTAATTTTAATACCGTTTTTTTTTGAGTGCTTTTATTGATTTTTTGTGGACCTACTATCATTGAATTGGGCGCTTTGCTTGCCCAATAATATATTGAATTGAATTGAAATACAAAAAAAATGTATAGGTACCTACTTACGTAACTTTTTATATAATAATTTGTATAGGTCACCTGCTAGGTAAGCACCTAATTTTTTTTCTCCAAACGTATTTAGTTTGCGACTGTACATAAGTCTATATAAGTAAAGCCTCATTTTTATTTTTACTGCATCTGTATTTTGAATCTTGCCATGGAAAGGCCTGAACTTGATATTGTTGTATTAGGTGCGACCGGTTTTACCGGTGTCCATGTTGTGAAGTGTTTATCGGAAGCAGTTGGTTTGAGATGGGGAATTGCTGGACGTTCGAAAGACAAACTAGGGAAGTTGATAATGGATTTGCATAATACTGGCAAGTAATTTAGTTTTTGCTATTGAAATGTAGGTACCTACTTATTTATGAAAGATAAACTTTAACTTGGCATTCCTTTTTTTAGGTAGGCTAGGTAAACGCCAACTATTAGCTTAATTAGGTATATAGAAATGTACCGAATGGTTAAAGGGGCTGTTCATTTATTAATAAGACCACTTTCTGACCCCCTCCCCCTACGTAAGAAAAAATAAGACGTGTATGAACTCCCTTCTCCCTTTCAATCTTAACTACGTACGCAAGAAAGAATAAAAACACGTTGGTTTGTGTTTTAGAGAACTAACGTTTTAGGTATAACGTTTTAATCAAAATATGAATCAGTCCTGAGGCACAGAATACCTAAATATGCCAGGGGCTTAACAGCCAGTCAGTTATTGGATTAGCATCCGGAACGTCTCTGCAAGGGATCCGACGAGGAAATTATTAAACCCGGATCATTCCTGGAATAGTTACTCCGTGTTTTGTCTCTTTTAATCTCGAATTTAAACTGGCTGTCAATGTAAAAGACAAAACTGTTGCTTACTTTTATGACCTTACCTACGCACGAACAATTTAGCCCTCCCACTACCTTGTAAGATAAAATAAGACTTGTTCAGACCACGGGGTCTGACCCCTAAATCGTCTTACGTAGGTAGGTACCTAATAAATAAACAGCCCGAAGCAGCCGGTAAGGTAACCCCTAAGTGTAGGTATAATTCGAAAAAATATAGGTAGGTATGTGTATGTAATTAGTTATGGTGTTCAATGACCTATTTTACGTACATTTGTACCTACCAACTTGATATTAGAAAGATACGTATTACATGCTTGGCGATCTTCCAATGACTACAGTAGGCTAAGTAATTTGCTATGGTTTATTTACACTGTAATATGTGGTCTATAAAGTTGTTTAGGGCGCATAAATCACCCTAATATAATTAGTAGGTAGAATATGCACTAAGGAGATAAAGCAGTGTCTTGCGTCACGGGCGGCATATTGAACCCTGAGCGTAACGAGGGACTCTATAGAGTTCTGACCTGAGTGAAGCGAGGGGTTCAAGTTGCTTTATCCCGGAGCAGCAAAAACAACCATTTGTTTTATTAAATAATAATATTACAATAACATATGAGGTGCCTTTTACTCTACTTTTCACACCTTCTGCGAGACACCAAAAAGCCAGGCTCCATAAACCAAACAACGTCTTTTTCATCCCATCTATTCGAAAAGGACGACTGGGTTCGCCTTTAAGTGCACCCAACGGTGGTGTTTTCTATGAGAAACTTTTAGCGGGCAGTAATGAGTTTTCCGGCGCACTTATTAAGTTCCTAATTCAAAAAGTGCGCGGCAAAGATAATTGCGGCGCACTTATTGAATTTGGAACCAGCGCCACGCAAATATTGTTTGAATAAATACTGGCTGCTACGACGGCCCAAAACCCAAAACAAAAAAACCCAAAAAACACAAAACACAAAAAAAAAAAAACAGAAAATCACAAAAAAACACAAAACACAAAAACACAATACACACACAAAACACAAAACACAAAAAAAAACTAAAACACAAAAAAACACAAAAAATACAAAACACACAAAAAACACAAAACACAAAAAAAAACACAAAAACACAAAAAACATAAAAAACAAAAAAACACAACACAAAAACACAATACAAAAAAAAACACAAAAAAGCACAATACACACAAAAAACACAAAACACAAAAAAACACAAAAAAGCACAAAACACAAAAAACACATAACACAAAAAAACACCCAAAAAAAACACAAAAACACAAACACAAAAAAACAACCATTTGTTTTATTAAATAATAATATTACAATAACATATGAGGTGCCTTTTATTTTCTCATAGTGGGTGATGAAAAGCAGAGTGTATCACACGGGCGCAACATATATTTTTGGCTCGGGCGACGTACTTTGAATCCCTCGCTACGTTCAGGATTCTACTAAAGAATCCCTCGCTACGCTCGGGATTCTACTCTAGAATCCCTCACTTCACTCTGGATTCAAAAAAGCGCCCTCGCCGTAAAAATATTATGTTGCTCCCTTATGATACAATCTACTATTGTTTCACATCCTTTGAAATCGCACCTTTTTTCTAGATTTTTATTGTTCTGCTGCTTGTTTTTATTGGTGGCCAGTTCTATTTTTGAACAATAGTAGATTATGCACTGAGTGTATAAAGCAGTGTTTTACGTATATAAAGTACGATACGATAAATTACGTTTTATACGAGGGTATAAAGCGGGCAGCATATTTAACCCCCAGTGAGCGTAACAAGGGACCGTAGAGTCCTGAGTGAAGCGAGGGGTTCAAGCTGCCCAAGACAGGCTTTATCCCAGAGGATACTCTAGATACTCTACTTACCACACCTTCTAAGAGACAATAAAAACTCACTGAAAATCACAGCACCAAACACAGTCTTCTGTCTCACATTCATTGAAATTGAGTTCTGCTTAATAGTGGCCAGTTCGATTTTCGAACAAACCTCTTAGCAATTCCATATGGATATTTTTTTACTATGAGTTTTCCACGAGTTTCCACATGAATTTGAAGTTCCAAATACAAATAACATTACTCCCTAGGGAGTTTCATAGAACTTTACCTCCCTTAAGAGGTAATGCTTTACTTTACGTTTAGATTGCATGATATGTAATTGGACATTATCGAGCAGGTGGTGTGAAAAATATAGTAAGTACCTATTTGTTTTTTGTGAGTTTCTTTGAATTTGAAATGGCATCTGAGTACACAGTGGCTGTACTATATTATGGTCACGGTTTCGGAAAATAGTGTTACAAATTTACAATGTGGACCACATAATATGAGCCTACACCTACCTACGTGGCAAAAAGGGCACAGATTAACTAACTCCCCATATAGTCAGCTAGTAGGTAAGTAGGAAGGTAGGTACCTACCTACCTACACAAATTACATAAATTATTTTTTAAATTATGTAGGTACCTAAAACTTTGTAAGTGGTAATTGTCTATTGTTTTAAACATTAAAGAATTAAGAACGTCAGAAACGTTAAAAAATAGGTAGGTACGTTAATTATTTAGTTGGTACTCAGTTCTTCTCACCAACTAAATCAAAAAATAAAGTTTAGTTAGATAATGTAAGCAGGTAGGTAGGTACTTACCAAGAATATTATTATAGGTACTAGCAAAATACCCGTGTTTCGCTTCGGTATGAAACCTGTTTTTGAACTTTTTTTAGAGACTTTTGAAGTTAACTATCGTCGGTAAGTACCTATAGGTATTTAATTTAATTGTAAGGATAAAATAAAAGCCAAAATTGTACGTTTAATAATATGAGCAACTCGACTCCTACGAACGCCTACAAACTCCTACAAACCCTAAACACCCCTACATAATCCTACAATCACTAAAAACCTCTTTGAACCTTCTTTGAGGTCGTAAAAAATGGTTTTCAGAAAACAGCATCCTAATCGGGTAAGCACTTTTTCTAAAAGTGCTATTTGTATGTAATTTTTTATTGGTACCTCATACTTGACTACATAACTACTTGTACTATTATTTATTCTGTGACATAACTGCAATTTTGATTATGCAGAACTCAATATAAGATAATCAATATTCATAACCGCAATATTGATTATGCAGAACTCAATATAAGATAATCAATATTCATAACTGCAATATTGATTATGCAGAACTCAATATAAGATAATCAATATTCATAACTGCAATATTGATTATCAAAATTGCAGAACAGACGGATAAATAACACAAAGTTTTGATCAGTCAGTTTAGTTTTAAGTTTAGTTTAGTTGGGTTAACTCGGGATGTTTTAAAAATAAAAGTAGGTACCCTCATTATATCAATGCTCCCATTGCAGGTTTAGATGTGTCCAAGGTTCCCGTTTTCAATGTGGACGTAAACAATAAGGATGCTCTAAGAAAAACCACAAGCCAAGCTAAAATTCTGATGAACTGTGTTGGGCCCAGTACAATATTCAGCGAGCAAATAGTTGAAGCATGTATTGAATCGAAGACGCACTATGTCGATATATCTGCTGAAATAAATGTATGTTGAACCCTTTGATTATTTACCTACCTTTTACGTTCTAAGATTGATCATAACTACGTTGCCCAAGCTTATTGTAGTTAAAAACGATGCTAAAATGTATATATTATGATATGACTGTCTTTCAGCACATACTGGATCTATATCGGAAATACCAAAGAGCCGCTGAGGATGCCAATGTGCTGATAATACCATCATGTGGTTTTGCTTCTGTTCCTGCTGCGTCTGGTCTTTTGTATTTAGACGGCCAGTTTGAAGGTACCTACCATCTCGAAATACTTAAAGAAAATCTACATACTTAACCATATCAATAAACATGGTTGGGTTAACCTGGTTAAATTGCTCCCGTGTTAAAAGTATAAAAAGTAGCCCATTGTAGCTAATAATTACAATATGATCCTTATAATTTCTTCAGGATACAATTTAGACTATTAGTTAGGTAGGTATAATATAGAACCCTAAGGGGCAGCCTCACGTCTCGAAGAGTTCCCCTCTTCAAGGGATCCGTCGTCGTACAAGTGTTCCTGAACGGCAGCGCATGTGGGCCATGGGGCCAAGGGCCATGAACCCATAAGGTGTGAGTGAGAATGAAAAGTGTGTGGAGGTAAGTATGGGGCAAAGGATGTGCAAAAACTGCACTGCCGCCCAGTGAAGGGCGCTCTGAGGGGTGAGTCTGAGTTTTGCAAAAACCATCGTAACGGTGAACGTAACACGATCGTACGTGTATAACATAATAACTAGCTATTAATCTGTGCCAAAAACGTCACAGATTAATGGCTAGTTACTACGCAATACACGTTCACTCGCCGTTACGATCATCGTTACGATGGTGTGTGTAAACTCGGACTTGCCCCTCTGCACAGCCGCGGTCACCACGCCGTGCCTGTGCAGCCTGTAGCCTTTCCAGAGGGGGGTGCACTGCGCAGCCGTAGTCACCACGCCATGCTTGTGCAGCCTGTAGCCCTTCCATGGGAAGATGATGAATGATTGATTGAGATGGCGGCTAAGGCCGCCCAGAATGAGAGGGATTACTAAAATCGCCAGTCGGATCGCGGAAGGATTTCGTTCCCGTGGTCTGGCAAACATGGCGCGAGAGGAACACCGGAGTATTTTTAGTCGGTATTCTGCCCTTTTCAGGGCGGTGAGTCCTACATAATTCCGGTCCTCCCCGGACCGGTTTATTCGTAAATAATTTTTCTACTCTGATGACATAAAAAAAAGAAAAAAAAGTATAATATAGAAGGTTATGCACTATCTATGGGAATAAAGCAGTGTCATACGTCGCGGGCGGCATATTGAACCCTGAGGTTATATAACCTCAGGGTTCAATATGCCGCCTGCGACGAGTTCTGAACTTCTGAGTGAAGCGAGGGGTTAAGATGCCCAATATAAAGACAGGTGACAACCAACACCAACAGGTGAGATCGTGGCCAAACAAAGGTCTATCAACGCTAAAAAAAAAAACTTTATTACAGAAGAACATATTCTACTCTTCACACCTTCTGCGAGACAGTAATATTCACTGAAAATCACAGAACCAAACCACAGAATATACAATAGTGACGAAACACCGTCTTTTGTTTCACATTCTTTGTAAACGCACATTTTTTATTTTTTTAGATCTAATCTCTTTGCAATGCCATATGGGCTTAGAGTTTTCCACGGGTTTCCACGTGAATTTGACGTTCTAAATTCAAATCACTTTATTCTCTAGGGAGATTCATACAGCTTTATATCCCTAAAGAGATAATGCCTTATTTTACGTTGAGGTTGCATAATATGTAATTGGGTATTGTCGAGCAGGTGGTGTGAAAATATACTTCGTTACCTACGTTCACCTATATCCTTGATCTATCCTCATAATTTCCTCAGTATAAAAAGTAGCCTATTATTGATAGGTCAATTCTTGGTCTATCCTCAATTTTTTGGCGTGACTGAGTAACAAACAATCTTCTAAAGTTAAAATACCTATTATATGTAATGTCTTTGCATATATTTGTTGATTGAAGTAGGACTCAGGAGTCTTACACTCGTATTTATAGACAAGTCAAAGTAATTACTTAAGCAAAAGTAATTACTTGAGCAACTATTTTTATTGCATAGTTAAGAAATCGGTCGAAGTAAGAACTGTCAAAAGTTAGAATTCTTAATCAAGTAATAGTAACCACTTTCGTTACTTAAGCAACGCTTATTACTCGGTTCGGAGCTTTTTGACAGTGTTTAGTAAGTAACGTGCATTACTCAACTATAGAATAAAATTTTGTACTGAAGAATTCTAGCTTCAAGTAATGACTTCATTAAGAAATTACTTGGCAACAAGTAATTACTTGTTTATAAATACGAGTGTTAATATTTCAGGCACACTGAATACGGTAGAATGTTATGTCGAATTGGATTTTCCAAAAAGAGCGTACTTTCCTTGGCCTGGCAACTGTCTGGTACACTACGGAACTTGGGAATCTCTTGTATATGTACTTAGAAATATGAAAGAGTACACAAGACTGAAACACGAAACCTTTCCCGAAACTATTGGACCGATACAGCCAGATATGAACAGGTAGGTAAATCTAGGTACCTATTACATATATAGCCAATATAAACTACCAAATTTTTTTTTTTTACTTTGTATGTGAATGACAGAACAGACAGTTGGCAGTTGAGCGGTAACCTCTGCCTTTAACAGTGCATTACCTCATAGGTCACGTCCACATAGGAAGCACCCCTTGTGACATTGCACTGTGCCCACCACCCTGTGACATAAAGATGTAGTCTCATGTCTCATGTGAATATACCTGTACAGGCAGGATGTGGCAAGATAATGGGTACCTAAGGATAAGGTACCTTTTCTGTTGTAGTTAGAGAGGTTTGTAGGTACCTACTTAGGTGAATTGGGAAGAAAACACAACAGTAATTTTTGATAAATTGTACATACCTAAAGTCAGCCTTTTACATTTATATATCTCAAAAAAACAAGTTGGGCTTAATCGACTCTATTTCCACCAGGAATACTTTACCAAAAGTAACCTTTAAAATCATAATTATCATGAAGACTGCACAAGTTTACAAATTTATATACAAAAAAATTGTTTTAATTTTCTTCAAAATTCACCTAATGCTTCCCAGGAACAAACCTGTGTAACTACAGTACCACAGAATAAATATTAGTACAAGTAGACAGTACCTAGTAGGTATTTACCCTGAGAGTACCGTTATCTTGTCACAACCTGTGAATATAGCATCAGGTTTTTACTTTGATAAAGTAACTACGAACAGTGTCGTAACTTAGGTACCTTAGGTAAATTAGGTATTAGTAGGTACTTAGTAGGGTGTCCCTTATATACGTGAAATTTTTTTTTTACCGGATATCGAAATGCATACCCCGTAATTCTTTTTAAACTACCCAGATCTACTTAAATACAAAATTTTATCTTCCTATGTCAACATTAACCCGTGCCGACAAGGCCGTAAAGATTTTGAAAATAGCTGCCTTTGACCCTTTTCGATATTCAACTAAACAAAATGAAATATTTATATTTTATAAAAACAATAATAAAAATTTAGTAAGAAAATAGGTATTTATTTATTAAAAGAACATAAAATTACAGATAAGCAAGGATATTTTCTTTTAAGGGTCTCTTTGTTACAGTCTGGATAAAGATTTCTGTGCTCTTGTACACAGCGTAGTAAAAATTGTTTCTGTTCTTCCTTTGCAGTAATTAAACCATGAAAATCTTGCATAAGTTTTACAGCTCTTTCAGCTGTATCATTCACTGCCCTTAAAGAAAAAACCTTTCTTTTTGCCTGTAAATAGGCAACATCTTCTTCCCACGTAGAAACAGGTTTCTCCAAGAAGTTATCATCAATTTTTAAACGAGAAAATAATTTTCTGCTCTTGATAGACACAAAATCACTCAATGATTTTCCTGTAACAATAGACAAGACAGTATTATTATCAGTTTATTAAAACAATTTAAGACATAGTAAAGTAAGCTTAGCGTTAGATCCTTTTACATGTTTTTTTTAAATTAATGATTAATAGCTAACTTTAACATAACATTAAGTATTCCCACTTACCATGCAAATAATCAGACATATCTTCCTTCGATGGAATGTATCTCTTCCCAGAATCATACAAACTCTCTCTTTGTAAGTTCTCTACGATACTTCTCTTGGTTGCTTCATCAACTTCATCATCAAATAGTGACAACTCTCTCCAAGCATGGTGAAGATCCACAAGTTTCTTTACGCAGTTAGGAATAGCTCTGGTAGGGATTCTAGCTTTTTCCCAGAATATAATACACTCTCGAACGACGAGATTTGCGCTTTCACTAACACTCAATTTAACTTCACGAATGTTAAAAAAGAGGACTGCAAGAACTTGACGGTTAGACGGTAACTTTGCCCCAGTTATTTGATAGTTCAAGTCACCTACTAAGAAAATACTTTTTTTATTGCTTCTTAATTCCACTGCCATTTTTTAACGTAAAACAATATGTGTTCATCACGAGATTAACTAATAACAAATGACAAATACGGCGAGTACGCACCGCTATTTCCGCGTAACTTGTATGAACATGATTCGATGCAAGTCGGCACGGGTTTCCGTTCTCCAAATAAGGTAAAAATTAATTCCCGAGTGTTTTAGGTACTAATGAACAAAACTAAGACCTATGCGTTAAAAAATATAAACTTTGAAAAATAAGGGACACCCTAGTACTTAGGTATTATTTATAAATTACGCCTAAGAAACAAAAACTACAATCCATTCTTAATTTAATTTGCAGGAAATTCTTTCATCGTAACAACGGGAAGCTGTGGTACCCCTACCCTGGCCCCGATGAAGACGTCATCGAGTTTTCAGAAAGATACTTGCACAAAAACCAAAACAAAAGGCCGGTTAGCTTCAAACTGTACACAACTATGCCGCTGTTGATTCACTTCATCATAATACCTTTGATGTTCATGTATTACTACCTATGCTATTTCAAGTGCTTCAGCAAGCTACTGAGGAAGTATCCACGATTCTTCACAGCAGGTTACATGTCACATAAAGGGCCATCGGAAAAGATGATGCAAGCTGTGACGTACAGTTTCACGCTAATTGGCAAAGGTTGGAGTAGTAATGTGGAAGATTTTTCAGTACCAACTAATAAAACTTTAAAATGTAAGGTGAGTGCCTGCCTTAATTTTTTTAGTGCCTACTATCTAAGTACATGCCTTCCTACTTCTTTTTTTCTTGAGTTATCTGACGACTTCGAATTTAACCCAACTCGCTCGGTCAAGGTCTTGTACCTATAAGTTATTCTAACTAAACATGTTTATGGCGCTACGGCAGGCAGGCGCGGTCGCAGCTCAAGATTTTTGGGGGGGGGGGGGGGTCACCTTGGCTCTAGTACAAAAGTCAAAAATACTTTATTCATTGAAATCCAAGGAATGATTTTGAATCGTCTTATAAACTTAATTTACTCCTGTTCCAAAGCGACCTTGATCGATTGCGAACTAAAAACTCATTATTTTTAGCTCGAGGAAAGTGCATTTATTTATTCTGTGGCATTACTAAAGATATATGTATCATTGGAATATATAACGGCGAGCGGAGCGAGCCGTAAAAAATTGTGTTTTTTAGCTCGAGGAGAGTGCAGTTACAAAGATATGTATCTTGAGAACATATAACGGCGAGCGCAGTAAGCCGCGATAAATTCTGTTTTTTAGCTCGAGGAGAGTGCAGTATTAAAGATAGGTGTTATTAGCATATAACGGCGAGCGGAGCGAGCCGCGAAAAATTCTGTAAATTTAGCTCAAGGAGAGTGCACTAATAAATACAACCATTACCAGACGATATAAAGGCGAGCCGCGAAAAATTCTTCTTTTTAGCTCGATGAGAGTGCAGTAAGAAAGATATCCATTATCAGAACATATAACATATTGTATTGCGGATAAGCTCCTAGCTTAGAAGTAGGTTTTTTTTCATAAAGAAAAAATAATAATATTACTTTACATTGGCGAAATTGCGCGGGGTATTCCAAGAAGAGAAGAAGAAGAAGAGTTCTGATGGTTCATCCATAGAAACATAAATAGGCGCTAATCTCATTACCCTTCCTCACTGAAACGAGGCATAGCTTTGCTTTGCCTTAGCTAAGTAGTCTGTCGTCGGCGACTGCCCGATTAAGCGGCCTTTTTTTTATTTTGATTTGCAATTTTGAAAAATTAAGTACCTAGGTAGTTTATAGCAAGTTCTTTTGAATATTTTTGACTAAGACTTTAAAATGCAGAGAGTAATTTGTTTGAAATGTTCGTAACCGTCACGTTTTAGGAGATTTTTCAAGTTTTCGTGTTGGTATGCTTTTGGGTTTGGGGGGGGGGGGGGGGGGGGGGTCATGACCCCAGTGACCCCCCCCCCCCCCACTACTTAATTACTACTATTACTACTAATTACTATTAATTACTATAGGTACTTAATTTTTCAAAATTGCAAATCAAAATAAAAAAAAGGCCGCTTAATCGGGCAGTCGCCGACGACAGACTACTTAGCCCCCCCCCCTGGGACCGCCACTGGGCTAAGGTATGGAGTTCTTATAGTTTCCAAGAATAAAAAGATATTTGGTGTTCTTTAGCTTTTTATCTAGTGAAATCATAAATTCAGAATTACTTGAGTCAATAATAAATAAATAAGAATAACACCTTATTAAAATTTAAATCCGACTTTAGACTTAAGAATACACGGTTTAATTTTTGAAACATTTGTTAACTTATTAATTCATATTTAAGTTAGTAAATTCATCAACAAAATTTAACAAAACTTTAAAGGGCAGTTTTAATTTTTAAGTAAGTACTTAAAAACACGGTATCAGAGCGTGCGCTTGCCTTTGCCTCATACAAAATCTTCGTTGAACCATGGACGTTGAACCTATAGCGCCTTCAAATGACGCGCGTCAAGGCCTTTGTAAGGAAGGTTTTTAAATTTAATCTACCATAACACGTAATAATAAGTCTTTGCATGATCCAACACTAAGATCTTCTATCTTGTGGGTAGATATCAGGAACTACGAGTACCTCGGTACCTACCACAACACCCAAACCCGGTACAAATATTTGCAGATCATACAAACATTTGTTGTATGCCACAGAATAAATGATAGTAGGTAGGTTTTGCTTTAAAAGTAGCAAATATAAAAATAAATTACTTTCTATTAAATCTAAATGAATAGTATAAAACACCGTCAATATTTTCTCTATTCAAAGGAGCGACCTAAAACGGGTTTTATAAGGGCCGATTTCAAATAAATCTAACAAGAAAAGTTTCACCAATCGTGTTTCTATTCTTGATTTATTTAGATTACATCCTCAAATAATTACTGAATTAACATTAAGTTTGTAACCTTTACCGTTACTGAGTGCATGAGCACGTAACGCAGTGACCCCAAAATTTTTATGTATCGCCCCATATTTTGATTAAAGGTATCATCAAACGATGGCTACAGAACCACGGCAATAGCAATGGTGCAATCAGCAACAACGTTATTAAAGGATCGATCGACAATGCCCAAGTAAGCTCCATGATCTGCACCAGAATTTATCCTTAGTACCTAACTCAAGTTCCTACATACATTCATACATAAATAAAACCACGCCCGTTTTCCGGAGGGGTAGGCAGAGAACACAGATTTCTCCTTGCTATGATCCTGACACACCTCTTTGGCTTCATTCACTCTCATCTCATCACATTCTTCATACATGCTCTTGACCCGGCCTTTTTCCAGAACCTGGTCTGAATACGTTTGCAGAGTTCTTTCTCTTCCCACTGTCCCATTCACTCTCGTCTTATGTACATATACCCGTTTCGTAAGCACACATGCCGATCACCATTTAAAATATATTTATATTTATATTATCATCATTTTAAATATATTTTCACACTACCTGCTCGACAATGTCCAATTACATATCATGCAACCTCACCGTAAAGTAAAGCATTATGTCTTTAGGGATATAAAGTTGTTTGAAATTCCCTAGGGAATAAAGTGATTTGAATGTGGAACATCAAATTCGATTGGAAACTTGTAAATAACTCTAAGTAATAAAATGGCCATGGACGTGGCATTGTAAAGAGGTTTGTTCGAAAATCGAAATGGCCACAACTTGGCCACGGTAAGCAGAACTCAAAAAATAAGGTGCGTTTACAAAGAATGTGAAACAAAAGACGGTGTTTGGTGATAATTGTCTCGCAGAAGGTGTGAAAAGTAGAGTATGTTCCTCTGGAATAAAGCCTGTCTTCGTCTTGGGAAGTTTGAACCCCTCGCTTCACTCAGGCAGGACTCCTCGAAGAAGAGTTACGTGGAGAAAACCTCACTTTGGCGAATAGTACCTACGCCCTTAACTCTAGAGTCCCTCGTTACGCTCAGGGTTCAATATGCCACACTGCTGTATTCCCATATAGTGCATAATCTACTATTTACACAAAAAACTTATTATTTTCAGAGGTGGCGTAGTCAACGTTGGTGCAGCTTTTCGCGGCACTAAACTGGTGGAGAGGCTCTCAAACAATGGCATAAATTATGAGATAATACCATAGTACCTACCTAATACCTAATTATAGTATTGTATTTCATACTTAGTAGGTACCTACCTTTAGTTATATATAGGGTAAATGTTATTTTCACAATTAAAATACCTATATATCTACTTATAATAATCGTTGCGTGACTGACTGACTGACTTTAAACGCACAGCGTTGATAGCCAGTCACACAACGATTTTATATAGAAAGTAGGTAGGTATTTAACGGAATAATAGTTCATTCTGAAATCACTTCTTAGCGGTAAGACCGTCCATTGTAGGTAATAAGTACCTACAATGATAGGTGTTTATTTTTTATTTCCTAAGGTGTAAGTACAATAGAGTATTGTCCAATTAAGTATCTATTCTATACCTACTTACCTATTCATTCAGTCACACAATACATTTTATATGTAAGTACCTACTAAGAACATAATATTCATGCACCCAGACACTTTTATAATCGTGATCTGTCGTGATCAATCTGTTTGTAGCAGTAGGTACCTACCTACCTAAGTTTTGTTTGATATATCGTACTAAGTAGGTAGAATCTTTTATTAAGGGGCTAGTCTGTGAAAACCCTTGAAAAGTGGTGTTTTGAAAAGCCTAGAACTTTCCAAATTTAGCTTTATTCTTAACAATATTTAGATCAGAAGAAAGAACACTTCAGGCTGAATAAAAATATGTTGGGGTTTTCTAAAGTTATTTCTAGATTTTGTGTAAATTGAAAAACTACCTACCCATTTTCACGAAATTGATCAAAATAGAGCATCTACATATGAGCCTAAATCTACGGAATTACAGCTATTTCTGAGAAATAAAACACTTTAGTATCATGTCTATACACATAGTTTTAAAAGTATGTTGGGGTTTTTAATCTTTTCATATAAACGATGTGTAAAAACACGAAAACATTTTCAATTCGCCGTATCTACACGATTTCTACGCCATTTTCTGTCATTCCGTGGTTATCCACGGCGCTGGAAGGAAGGCCCTCGTTCACTTTTTTATTCACAGGTGAAAACGGACAACCGGTTACTTCGATATATCATTACAAAAACTTGTATTATTTTACTGAAAATTTTTGGTTTTCGTTGTTATAATTTTGTAATTCGGGTAATAAGAAACCAATGCAAATTCTTATTTATTTGAGGTTTGTGAAAATTTACCGGACTGACATGGTTTGACAGTTTAATCATACAGTCGTGAACACAAACCAATTCTAGAGATCCACCAACTTATCTGCAGAATGAAATGTATGTAGCTGATAGAAAAATGTAGGTAAATGGTTCTAGAGATAAGTTGGTGGATCTATACTTATAACATTGCAGGCCTCCGTAGTCGCTCGATGCAATTCTACGGTAGCATACTCACGAAGGAGTTTATATTGTGACCAAAAGAGTTTCGCTTAGCGATTTTCCTTAGAATATGCCTAGCTCTTTATACTAAGTGATTATCGTTTTTTTACAAAAATGTACTTGCTTATTTGCCGACTTACTAGTGAGAAACGGTATGTTTTTTTTATTTTTATTTATACTATCATTCAATTTTTATCTATGTTTGACTGTTTGTTACTAATAATAATACTGGTACTTCAAATTTTGATATCGAAACAATAAATAAATAAATAATGCTGGACAGTTCGCACAACATTATCTAGCCCCAAGCTAAGCAGAGCTTGTGTTATGGGTACTAGATAACTGATATACTAAATACAATATATTACATAGATAGATACTTTGCTGATACAATGCTGCTATTCAAAAAATCTCCATTAAAGTCCATGCTTTATTGGAGGCGGAAGATGAATAAACTGGTCAAGTGCGAGTCGGACTCGCGTGTAAAGTGCTCCGTACAAGTATGCTACCATATAAATAACTCTGTCAACATAGTAACAACTAGACAAATGGAACTTAGTATAGTCCTCGATAAGTCCTCGGTGAAACGTAGCCACACATTTTGTACATATTTTCTCTTCACGAATATTTTCGTTTCCCGTCGGAATTTAAAAACGTATAGCACAAAGTAATTAATTTTGTAAAAATTTAAATAATCTCCAACGTTGAACGGCTGGACTGATTTTGATCAAACAAAGCTAAGAAAACTCCCCACAAAAACAATTAAAAAAAAAAAAAAAAACGGTTGATCCTTTCGGGAGCTACGATGGGACAGACACACAGACACGCCAAACTTATAACACCCTCTTCGTTTTTCGTCAGGGGTTAAAAATAAACGAATTCAGATTTTGGGTACCTACTAATTTTGGACGAAATTTATAATATAAAATACAAGCTAGGTATAGGTACCTACTGTCACCCGCGACTTAATTTGGACGCGTTATATTATTTGTAGTAGGTACAACTATAATAACTGGGTTATCTGTGACATACTAGTTCCTCATAGATAATCCAGTTGATCAATATTAATTTTATTGTAAGTTAGGTATGAGGTATGAGGTTGACGTTTTTGTATGAGCTTGATCATGTAACAAAAATGTATCCTAAATATAATCACCGTAACATATTATACGGTGGATATCTGAACAATATTTTTTTATTATGTGGTACTAAATACTACACCTATGAATAGTAACATCATACATTACATATACGGTGCTTAAGACTAGTGTTGATATTCTTTATTGCACTTAACTACTTCTGAAAACAAAGGAATCGAATCTTATCATCGTCGCTTCTTATCGTCGTGCTTGTACTATTATTTATTCTGTGTCATCGTCTTGCTTAGTAAACGAAAACTGTACGAAAAAGTAATCGTAGACATTACAATCGCATTATATCGTAGTTTAGTAGTAGTAGAGTTTTTTTTTGTGAAAGAGTTCGTTCGGGAATGTACTACCAACCACAACTACTACCAGTAGTATTTCTGCCGCAAAGCACTAGTGCTTGTATTACTGTGTTTTAGTATGAAAGGTATAGTTGCCGGTGAATGCAGTGCAATGCCACAAGGGGTGGACGTGACATATGAGGTAATGGATTATTAAAGGCAGACGTTACCGCTCAAGATCAGGTGGGCCATCTGATTGTTCCACGTCATTTACGAAGATAAAAAGTGGGGGATTGGTGCCAGTCAGTCAGTGGGAGCTCAACAAACAGTGACTCACCAAAGCTGAAAAGTGGGTAGGTCGTGTGTGGCGAGTTATGCAAAGGCGATACTCGCGACGAAAAGTACGCATGTGAACGCTCTAGAAAATGCAAAATGGCTAATACAAAGTAAATAAGTACCCAAAAGAAAAGTTTCTTCCAACTACTTAGTTATACCTAGTAATTTTGAACAAACTGAGGTGTGTATAACCTTTTTCCTTACAAATATTAGCTGTTAACCTACAAACGACACATAGGCCAGTCATCTTAAACATTCCAGGTCGTAAAAAAATTGCAAAGT
The DNA here is from genome assembly GCA_932527175.1 of Operophtera brumata. Classification (NCBI taxonomy): domain Eukaryota; kingdom Metazoa; phylum Arthropoda; class Insecta; order Lepidoptera; family Geometridae; genus Operophtera; species Operophtera brumata. Next base: position 28,957,550 of record OW052228.1, read on the forward strand.
TCGCACAGCTCTATCGAAGTTGCAAACTTGGTTTTACACAATTGGTATTTATCCTAACAACATCCCAAAAAAACAGAACCTTGCAACTTTTTGCGATCTTACACGATTTTAGTGTCTACGGTGACTGGCCTAACAAGACTGAAGGGGATTCTGAAAAAAAGGACTGGTTGCCTACAAGATAACAAAATCAGCAAATCAAATCTATGATTTTCAGGATTTTATAAATTGTGTCAATTCAAACAATACCTGTGTAAAGGTTCTGGAAACATGGGATTTTTATAATTATCGAGATCACGAATCACACACATGCTCCAGTTTTTTTACATCAAACGTACCTGAGAGAGATTTTGCTGTAAAAGTAGATAGGGAGGATTGAACCCCAAAATATAAACTAGTCACGGTGTTGAGTTAAAATCACAATATATTAACTAGTTTTTTTTAACACATTGTTTTCTAGAAGCCGTACCAAAAGTTATGGCAAGATGTATAACTGCAGAAATAAAAGAATAAATCATAATTAGTGCTATTTATACCAGAAAGTAGTAGTAGTAGAGCTTTTTTGTGAAATAATTCGTCCGGGGAAGTACTACCACCATACCTATTTCTGCCGCAAAGTAGTAGTGCTCGCATTGCTGTGTTCCGGTTTGAAGGTGCCGGTGAAATTACAGGCACATGAGACTTTTCATCTTTATGTCGCAGGGTGGCGGGCGCATTGCAATGCCACATAGGGTGCGTCCTAGGTGAACGTGTCCTATGAGGTAATGCACTGTTCATAGGCAGAGGTTACCGCTTAACATCAGGTGGGCCATCTGCTTGTTCCGTCATTCATTAGTATAAAAAAAAAAAAAAAAAAAATAGGAGATACTTGTAGCAATATTTACCAACTTATAACTTCATCGTTAGGATGATTTAACTGATTATAAAATAAAATAACTGGTATAAAATATAACTGATATAACTGGCTAATATAACTGGTATAAAATAAGGTATACACCACTATTCCAAATACAACAAAAAAAACATGGATAGTCAGTATTCTATAAAGATTGACTCTATGCAAAAAAAAGGTACAAAATAACAATTTCCAAAAATAACCATAAAAAAAGCGGCCAAGTGCGAGTCGGACTCGCCCATGAAGGGTTCCGTAGCAGCAAGTAACATAATATAAAAGTTCTTGGATGGATTACGATTAATGACGTATTAAAAAAAAACTACTTACTAGATCTCATTCAAACCAATTTTGAGTGAATGTTTACATGGTAATGTACATCATATATTTTCTTTAGTTTTATAATTCTCTTATTTTAGAAGTTATGGGGGGGGGGGGCACACTTTTTACCACTTTGGAAGTGTCTCTCGCGCAAACTATTCAGTTTAGAAAAAAAAATTATTAGAAACCACAACATCATTTTTGAAGACCTACCCACAGATAACCCACATTGATGAAAAAATAAATTTGAGTTTCAGTTCTAAGTATGGGGAAGCCCAAAAATAATTGGTTTTTTTAAATTTTTGTGTAAAATTCTAAATGCGGTTCACAGAATACATCTACCTACCAAGTTTCAACAGTATAGCTTTTATAGTTTCGGAAAAATAAGGCTGTGACATACACGGACAGACAGACAGACAGACAGACATGACGAAAGATAAAAGATAAAGATAAAGATAAATTATTTGCTTAAACATATGTACAAATTGATGGTATAAATATTAGTAGGACACAATATGAAAATCCAAAGGGAATCCATAAGGGTTCCTTGTCTTTGAGTATGGAACCCTAAAAATGGGAACATTTGGTCAAAACAATTTAATAGTGCATGCGCCATGGAAGCTACCAAGTTATTATTTCGACGCGTCACGTGTCATCGTACAAAGTCAAAAACAAGTATTATATCCATAAATTTATTCGGATTTTGTCAAGAAAACAAAAGTTTAAATCTTTTTAATTCCATTCGAAAAAAAAACACTACGCAGATTAAATTTGTACCGAATATACTTGGAATAGTCATTTAATTTAAATTTAATTTGTGTTTAAAATTTAAAAATACAAAGAATGTTAAAAGGTATCTTACTAATATTATAAACGTGAAAGTTTGTAAGGATGGATGGAAGGATGGATGGATGGATGGATGTATCTTTGTTACTCTTTCACGTAAAATTTGCTTGATAGATTTGGATGAATCTTGGAACGGAGATAACTGGACTCCCGGAATAACATATAGGCACATTTTTATCCCGATATTCCCACGGAATCGAGACCTATGCGGAAAACACCGCAGGGCGCAGCAGCAATGCGAATACTTTTCATCCAATGTTTTATTTATCTTTGTTTCTGTGTGTGTGTGTGTGTGTGTGTATTTTTGTGTGGAATATTGTTTGTTGATTGTTACTACTACATCCATGTTGGTGACACAAATAAATGTTTTTCTTTCTTTCTTTCTTTCTTTTCAATGTACCAGGCGAGCAGCAGAATGCAGGAGTAATTTGGTAACCGAATATCCTATCCTAATTACTCTTTCACGTAAAAACTACGGGATGGATTTGGATGAAATTTGGAATAAAGATAACTAGACTCGCGGAATAACACAGGCACATTTTTATCCCGATATTCCCACGGGATCGAGACTTACGCGGGTGAAACTTACTTCACCAGCGTAAGTCTAATAATACTAGCTTTATAATACTCCGCTACTTAATAATCCTGCGCAGACGAAGTCGCAGGTTACAGCTAGTAAAATTATAAATTGCGTACTAAACAAAAATATAATACACAAATAAAAAGATTCAAACATTTACAAGAGAGCGCCAATGTTTAGGTGAATAAGGGTGGTGGGTGTTTAGGGTGTAAAGGTCGTTTTGGCGCTAGGCACTAAGCACTTATGCGAACTGAAATGCACTTTGTTGCGTCCCAGCAAGGTTCGTTATTTTTTTTTCACGATGTGAGCCTTTTGTTCTTGCTATTATTTATTCTGTGGTCTTACTTACAGTTTTTTTTTTCTCCCAGCTCAATAAAGTGTATAACTGAGTTAGTAGTTATGTTACCGCACATAAGATTAGTAAATCTTGAGCATATTCCGTTTGTTGAACACCATAACAAAATCCCTAGACATGCGAACAGTAACTATGTTACATACGGCGCACATGCTTTGGTAAAGCACGTTCTAAAATAATGTTACACTAAACAAGTATTATTTACTAAATAATAAAAAAGCATTAATGTTATCACGATATAATAAACACAGTTTTAAAGGGAATGATCGTAGCGATCGTACAGATCAAAATCATAACAGATAAATATTTACAAAGACATTGATCACTAATATAAGATAAAAAACTTTAGGCGCGAATATCTCGTAACAATATTTCTTGTAGTTACGGTTGTCGCAGACTACGTATTTGTACACTGATGGTAATAGCATAGCTCTCTCCATGCATAGCCCGCTGTGATACTTTGAGCTTTTGTGTGTGTGATAGTTAGCGATCACGTCTCAGTCACGTAAGTCATCTCTGGCAACACGCACTTATTAAGATGACTGAAATAAAGTCCTCGAGTGGCGACCAACAACCGGACGACGCAGTGTGGGAGGGGAACTTCCAATGTACCAAACTTTATAAAGGTCGCGGGAAGTCTGTGGACGGAGGCGGCTCAAGACCAGTCGTCGTGGCATTCTATGGAAATGTTATATTTCCAGCTGGGCGGATGATGATAATTAATAAAAATAAGGCAAGTAAATATAAACATGTTTGTTTTCCCGTAGGTAGGTACATACCTACTTATAACTCACTTTTTTTATTTTTTGTTGTGTCTAGCTATTGCGGATCAAGAGATACAGCGTTTGTCAAAATCACTTTTTTTGTATTTTGTATAATTTTTAATATTAATAGAATAACAAACAATACTTCCAAACTTTATGACCCTAATTAATAATAAATAATAATAATAATGTTGGACATTTCATTATCTAGCCCCAAGCTAAGCAGAGCTTGTGTTATGGGTACTAGATAATTGATATACTTAATACAATATAATACATAGATAGATATTTTTTATTATACACAGAAAATACCCAGAACACCTGAACAAATATCTGCGATCGCACAAATATTTGTTCCGAGGCGGGAATCGAACCCGCAACCTCCTGCGTCGCAGGCCAACCTTCGCCCGCCGCGCTACAGAGGTCTTCAACACAATTGATTTTAGGGTTTGAATTTCCTATAATCCTTTCATAAAGACGCCAAACCAATTCATGGCATGTTTCAAGAAGTAGGTACTATTATTTATTCTGTGGTTGTACATGGAAATTAGAATTTAGAAGCCGATAAATGTTTGAAAATGTCTTACTAGTCATGTCAAATGCAACGTCCTCGCCGCGCCGTTTTTTTATGCCAATTTGTGGTCAGTATGTTTCAATTACGTGAATTTCTTCCAACATAGTTTGTAGGTACCTATATAATTTATTTGTTTCTTTATCCGTCTTTCTGTACAAAATAACTCGAAAAACTGTTACTATTTTGACGAAATAGGATTAAATTAATAGTTTTAAATAATAAAATCACTGTATGAGCGTTTTTTTAAACAGCCCTACACGTGTAGGTTTTTTTTGTTTTTTATTTATTTCATACACAATATATTTTACACATTTAATTAGGTATAATATTGTACCTTAAAAACCTCCAAAGATTGACTAGGTACAATCGCCAAAAAGAAGGCGCACATACACATTCAAATTAATATAAACAAACAAGGTAGGTATATTAGTGGATGACAGTTAATGGAAAAAAAAACATCAGCAGGAAGTTTGGCAGAATAGTGAGTTTTGAGGCGGAGAAAATGATCTAATTTGGGCCCTGCTGGGAAAAATCCTGATTCCCAAGATATTTTTCTGAGCAAGGTCCGTCGTTCAATACCGGTTTAAATTGGGTTGTATGGGTTTGTACGAGGTTTTAATTGATTCTTAAAGTTTAAGACTTGTATGAACTCTAGGGAGGTAGGGTAGGCTAAACCCTCTGTTTTTAGGAGTTGGAAGGGTTTTTTTAAAGGTTTGTAGGGCTTCTTAGGTTGTGAGAGTTTTTAGGGCGTTTTTGATTTAATTTTGTTTTTTTTGGTCCTGTATTTTTTGGTTATTTTTGTGGGTTTGTTCATTTCTTGCCCATGTTCATTTGCGATTCGGTTATGATGGTTTTTATATACTAACTTTGCACCCATATTGGTACAGTTATTGAAGTTGTTGACCACTTTGTCTATTTGGGGTAAAATAAAACGAATAAAACTGTTATAAAATATAACGAAACCTGAAGCACACAGCATAATATGTAAAACACAAAATGTGCACAGAGATTTCTCAAGTATCCAGTAGTGGAACGCCTGGGACTTCGCCCGCGTGCAGTTTTTGCTATACAAACTTCAACATCCCGCTGCACCACTTTAGGGTGTGTATTTAGGAAATTCCTTTCTTAGTGCACCGCTATACCACAAAAGAAATGTACCTATGTGAATTTCAGGTCCTATGACCTAGGGTTTAGACTTCGCGTTGATAGTCAGTGACTGAGTCAGTCAGTCACGCAACGATTGTATAGGTGGTATACATTGATTTTATTTTCACATTTATCTGATTACGTACAGAACAAAAATTCAATGAAGTAATTGACAAAACAAGTAATGTGTTTTCTACACAATTGTACGGTTGAGAGGTTTGTTTACCTAATTAGTTCCAAATCCCACCGCAAGGTGGAGGTCACAGGTAATGGAATAGTGTCAAAACTCGATGTGTCATTTTCACAGACCACTCTCTTAATTTTAAGCAGTGTAGACCTTTTTTGGTAAATGTTAAACATCATTTATTGTATAAATCGCTGTTGGTTTACCAAAATAAATAAAATAAAAATAAAATAAATCGGTATATCCGTTCGGGAGCTAGGTACGATGCCACAGACAGACACACACACAGACACGTCAAACTTATAACACCCCTTCGTTTTTGCGTCGGGGGTTAAAAATAATAATACCTATGCATAGTTCGAGAAACCATAGGTATGCGCGAATCTTAGTAGGTACGGTAGGTACCTATGCTATGTTATATTAATATATAATAGTACCTATGGAGTGAATCATAAAATAGCATAGAGTGTTCCTTCTTACTCCTATCCTACAAGATAGGTTGCTATCCTATGTTAGAGAGAAACAAAAATATTGTCACACGACAGTCGTTTTTCCGTTCCGTACCCTGAATATTGGCACCATGCATACATCTTCCTAAATTGTTATCATGAATGTAGTAGTAATTTGACATTTGGCCTGGTACGAGTTACACAAATAAAAACAGATAGATATATGCTTGTCTCATTCCAACACATGAATACATTCATATAAAAGAATGAGACTGGTATAATCGATACCGTTTCGTTTTAAGCCTTTAGTCCATCTTCCTAGGCTGGCGCTATCTATTTTCAAGGGTTTAAGCATGATGTGAACCGGCCGTGAAAACCCCTCATTGTTTGGAGCCCTCCTCAAAAGCCATTGTATAAAGAATAAGAAGTTTTTTTTAGGCATTTTTATTGGGATTTAGCTGATTTATCTTTTAGTATTTTTATTACTAAAGAAAGCGTTAGTTGAGTCAGTCGTGGGAAGCAATGGCAGCGATGAGCTCACCACTTGTCACGTCTGTATTCCACGATGGTGAAACCCACTGTGAAAAGCGGCCCATTGAGGCTCTGCCTAACCCTTCGGGGAAAAAGGCGTGCGTCTATGTTTGTATGTATGTATTTTTATTATACTATTTTTGACATGTAACAATAATCTGATATCATTAAAGAACTATGAATAAGCAACACTACTTCTACAGCACGTTCACCGTAAGATGGCACCTGTAAATACTCCATGGCAGGTGCTTGCGTACGAACGGTCTGTAGGTCTCGTGGTTTCGCTGAGATGCCATCGATAAGGTGATTCATCTCTAGCGTCTTGTTTATGATGCAGGTGTGCTGTGCTGAGGCTACAAGCATTGAAGTTGAACGTCGAATGTATGGCCGCCATACTGTACAGCTCGTTCACCGTAAGATGGCAGCTGTACCTTGTACTAATATTTATTCTGTGGCTGTACATCGAGCAACGCAGGCCTCCGTACCGGAGTGCTCGATGGCAGCTGTAAATACTCCATGGCAGGCGCCAAACTGTAGTCTCTGGTATGGTCACAGGCCACGCTGACACCATGAATGTAGTAGTACAAATACATGGATTGAGTGTAGTATTTCCATGTAGTACATCTTCCTCACAGTACCAGTATCAGTACCCATAACACAAGCTCTGCTTGGCTTGGGGCTAGATAGTAATGTTGTGTAAACTGTCTAGCATTATTTATTTATTATTATTTATTATTCCTAGGCTGACACGGAACAAACGCGGTACCCAGCGATGGATTCCGTCATTTCACAACCATGGAATGCGCAACCAAAGAATACACAGCCTTGGAATTCCTGTAGGTATATCTATGGTCGCCAATTCCTTGTCTGCGCTTTCTCGGGTTGGACCATTGAACGAATTTATACAGAATATATACAGTACTATTATTATGTACTTACCTAGGTAGTAATTACCTACAACTCACAGGGTTGGACCCCCCGTGATGGATTGGATGAACTGGAGCCCCCAGCGATATGATCATCCTAAGCCTATGGATATTAGATAGGTACCTAACTATAAGATTTCTGATATCATCTGTATATCGAACTTATGTTATTATATAGTGTCCGTTCCGTTGTAGCTGTATGTGCGGCACTTAAATTACCTAATAAAGGGCTGGACCGATCGCTACGACTGCTTATCTAATACCTAGTCTTGGAGTCTAGATTTTTAGGTAATATAAATCTAGTTGTATCAATGAGCATCATCTTTCTCCAACGGGCCATCGTCAACGGGCATCAGCCCGTTGACGATGTAGGTAGGTACCTAGTTCGCGCATATGGGATACCTACTCTTATATTTAAAAGAAATTAAAAAACTGCATCGCTCATATGTATAAATTTTATTTCAACGCATAGGTAATAACATCACAAGAATAAAACAAAAATGTTTAAAAACAAGACCTAAAACTATACTATACCTACACATACCTACACTTGTAACACTCCACACTGCACCCACACCCACACATACATCCACACACCCACGAACATACACATACATAATATTATTATATTATAAAGTGAAATGTTAAAGTCAACAACGTATAACCTGGTTCAGAATTCGAGATATATTTTGTAAACAAACAAATGTCACCGTCAAAGAGACAAGCCAGTGGTAAAAACATTTTTTTACGTGGATCATATTTTACTAGTACTGACCCGCGGCTTTTCCTACGGTATTAAATTTTTGTAATATACGCCAGCGGGTTCGCTCGCGCGGTATGTACCTTCAATTTGCGGCAAATAAACACACACCCACTACCTACCTAAGTTTATCTGACGAGTCAATGTATAAACGGCAAAATGTTAAATAGTACGAGTATGACCATTCCATTGTAAAACTGTGCGAAAAGCACATTCGTATTCGGCAAATGAGGAGAAACGAATGAAATTAATAAAATGGGGACCGGCTTTCAAAACAAAGCCCAATGCTTAGAATCTCTGCAGTGTTCCAAGTAACATGAAATATTTTCTACTAACAATATATTTTTGCTTGATAACTTTGTTAATAACCAAAAAAACTCAAAAATATATACGACAAAATATTGATTACCTTATAGTTTATCAGATTTGAGTTAGAATAACATGCCTAGCCTGTTTATTGGCCTAATTTAATCAATTACCATAGAGCACCTATTTTTTTGCTATGGTATCCCCTTTGTTTACAAATAATATCCTATTTTTTTGCTATGGTATCCCCTTTGTTTACAAAAAATATCTCGAATTCCTAGTGATATATTTTCGTGGTATTTTGTTACTATCACACAAAAACACAGATAATGCATTTGTTAATTTTGTCAACCACATTTGAGTTAGCGCCTCCTTTTCTTCTTCTTCTTATCTTAGGTAATGGCTTCTGTGCATTATTTGCAACAATTTAGCCAATGTCAAGTGATATAATTATTATAGTTTTATTTATATTCAAGTCGTCAAGAGTCTCCGTCTAGTCCTAACCCAGTTTAAATTGTGGCTGAAAAACTGAGTTTTTACAGGAAAAAATCCACCATTTCGAAAAGACTCGCAATACACTCAAATTTCACTACATCACACATGTGCCATTTATCCAAGTTACACCGGTTAAAATGCCACTAAAATTACACGAAATAACTCGAAAAAACACATTAAAATGTAATAAAATAAAAATGACGACGTTTCTTTCAAAAATGGCAGATTTAAACCCTCCTTTTCTTTTATAATTGAAAATGAAAAGTTGTCATTCGCCAATGTCAAGTGAATTAATAAAAAAACTTTCTTCTTCTTTTTGTTTGTGGCTACTTTAGCTTTAAACAAAAAGAAGAAGATGTTGATTGAGTTATTGAAACATCAACTGTCAATCAGTGTCAACGGTGCAAGAAATTAGGAAATGTCAATGCCAGTCAGGCAAATTTTTACAAGGCGCAGACGGACGACAAACAGGAATTTGTGAAAATAATTATGATATAAAACTGGATTGCTATAGTTTTTAGACTTTCGTTAGTTCTAAACAATTATAAATAGGTCTATCAAAACTCCCCACTGCTTTGTGAATGGTGAGTAATCATTTACTGTGGTATTAGTTCGGAAACAAAACGAATATTTTGCCCATGATCTCATGCTTAATTTGTCAGCATAATAGGTACGAATACAAGCGGTTGTCCTGGCCTGTTTGGGAATCACGGCCAACAACCTCCTTCTGTAACCTTAACTTGGACGTTCTCACTATGTGTGTGAGAAAAAGTATTTTGTTTTATCAATGAGTCATTTTCCTGCTAGTGGCTGGCCCCCTAATATACACATAATGGCTGTATGTTTTTAAACCCTTGCAGTTATAAATGCAATTCATGATCATAATAATTTGTTTGTTGTCTTGATAGTCACAATCATTTGGTGGACAATAGTTGGGTGGGTGGATAGATTCTTGACGTTTGAGATCCAGACTCATAAGTAATCATCATAAATGGCTACAATACTTTGTGACCCTACACCGTATTTGATTCTCCTGTTGTTTTTAAATGGTGAAGAACTTTTGGCTCTTCAGTTCCTGAGATTTATTTGGTATGCTTGTCTACCACTAGTAATGTCATTCAGTTTACTATTTTCCTCTATACATTTGATGTATGTGGATATCTTATCTGTGATTTTTGTATTTGTGTTGTGCATAATGTTTAGCATTTAGAATATTCTTAAAACAACATTACAATGATAACCTGCTCTTTACAGGTGAGAATTTAGAAAAATGGCATCAACAAACACATTACAAAAGGCCATTGACCTTGTCACTAAAGCTACAGAGGAGGATAAGAACAAAAATTACGAGGAGGCTCTACGTCTGTACGAGCATGGTGTAGAGTACTTCCTCCACGCTGTGAAATACGAAGCTCAAGGTGAACGGGCCAAAGAAAGCATTCGAGCTAAATGCCTACAGTACTTAGATCGGGCTGAAAAACTTAAAGAATATCTCAAGAAAGATAAAAAGAAGAAGCCCGTTAAAGATGGAGAGTCTAAAAGCGAAGACAAAAAGAGCGACAGTGACAGCGACTCTGATGATCCGGAGAAAAAGAAGCTTCAAGGAAAACTTGAAGGAGCAATTATTGTCGAGAAACCACATGTGAAATGGAGCGATGTGGCCGGCTTGGAAGCAGCCAAGGAAGCATTAAAAGAAGCTGTCATCCTACCTATCAAATTCCCACACCTTTTCACTGGAAAAAGAATACCCTGGAAGGGCATCTTACTCTTTGGACCCCCTGGTACTGGTAAATCATACCTAGCCAAAGCTGTGGCCACTGAAGCCAATAACTCGACATTCTTCTCAGTATCATCATCCGATCTTGTCTCCAAATGGCTTGGAGAATCTGAGAAACTGGTGAAGAACTTGTTCGAACTAGCGCGCCAGCACAAACCAAGCATCATATTCATTGATGAAATAGACTCCCTGTGCTCATCACGTTCCGATAATGAATCAGAATCTGCTCGTAGAATCAAGACAGAGTTTCTTGTGCAAATGCAGGGTGTCGGCAATGATATGGATGGAATTCTGGTGTTGGGAGCTACTAATATTCCTTGGGTACTTGATTCTGCTATCAGAAGGCGATTTGAGAAACGCATCTATATAACTCTGCCTGAGGAGCATGCTCGGTTAGACATGTTCAAACTGCACTTAGGAAACACCAGGCATATGTTGTCTGAGCAAGATATGAAGGTACTGGCTGCAAAGACGGAAGGTTACTCAGGTGCCGACATAAGTATTGTAGTGCGTGATGCTTTGATGCAGCCGGTACGCAAAGTGCAGTCAGCAACACACTTTAAGAAAGTTTCTGGCCCTAGTCCAACTAACCCTGATGTTATAGTGAATGATCTCCTAACTCCATGCTCTCCCGGTGAACCCGGAGCTCTTGAAATGACATGGATGGAAGTACCTGGTGACAAGCTCGGTGAACCACCTGTCACTATGTCTGACATGATGCGATCTTTAGCCACTTCCAAACCAACAGTCAATGATGAAGACATGACTAAGTTGAGGAAGTTCATGGAAGATTTTGGACAGGAGGGTTAAAAGTAGTTGTGGATTTATGTTCACCGAATATGTCTGATAATAATGTCTATTTGCAAATATTGTTGTATTTAATGTTATTGAAGCACAGTGCCTATATCTGTAATGGAACACACCATAAGTGCGTACTTTACAATGCACAGTAATTTTAATATTTGGCGAAATATCTCTGTATCATGCAATCACTCACTGATTTATCTAGGATACCCAGAACTTTGCCATTTGGCTGGACAATTTGACAAGTAAATCCATTGTCCAGCCAAAAAGCTACGTTCTAGGCTGTCTTAGTAATATCAGCTGTACCTCCTGAACTAAATTAACCTATAATCATAGATAGAGTTAATTAAACATATATCAGTTCTATCTATATTATGATTTCGCTACTGCTATAGAAGCATTTAATTTGTTGAATGTTTATGATTCTGTAAAATATCAAAAGTTCTGTAAGTTCCAAATGGACATGTAAATTCAGTAAGTTTTATTTTTATATGAATTTAAAATATAGGTTTTTGTATTTGTAGTATGTATGTTCGAAATAGTTGTTGGTTGTCACCAAAAAGTTACATACTTTTTTTAAGTCTGTTTAATAGTATGACATAGTTTCCTACAAATGATTTTGTCCGTGTGCCCTGAGGTTTAGATTTAAGAGGCAACTAGCCGCCAACTTCCATCAATATCTAACTCAGTAAAGTTCAGGTAATTTAGAAAGTGACAGAGTTGCGCTTGCAGAACGAAAAATGTGCTGCAATAATTGCTTATTACAAGAAAATAAAACTATACAACTTATCATAAAACTGCCGTTGCAGTTACAAGAAATACTTATTACCTGCTTGTTGTAGTAAAATTTATCTTGAAATATTGTCGGGTTCCTGAGATCTCATTCGAAACGTGTGCGAAACAATGTTTTTTTTGTTATCAAGTTTTTTTTCATTTCGTGTTTTCATTCATACACAACCAATTAAAAAATATAAAATTTTCTGATACAATAATATTTAAATTCATAGAACCCGTAGACACTGAGCTCTAGGACGATTTTGGTTGGAAAAATTACATAATTACAGCCTCTTAAAACTCTTTTTATACTGTTGGAGTTTTTTTTATTACATTAAAGTAATGTTTAAAAAATATTTAAATAGTAAAAATAATTATTGTGATATAGATTTGACGTCATAATCGTTAAGGTTTCCACAAACATAGAAATATTTTTATTATGTAATTGTTCTAATCTGATATAATTATTATCTTAACTTCGAACTTAGTTTATTTATAATATCGTTTCTTTGTTTTATAAATCGTTATTTAAGAGATTATAGCGAATAAAATAACAAATGTTTTTTTATTGTACTCCCTATAACTATAGATTACTTAATAGTTACTACGCTATAACTCGAAAAAACGAGCGTTAACAATAATTGAAGACCGCTACTTTTTTTTTTTATCTACTTGAATTACGGATCAAGCTGATGGCCCACCTGATGTTAAGCGGTAACCTCTGCCTAAGAACAGTGCATTACCTCATAGGTCACGTCCACCTAGGACGCGCCCTATGTGGCATTGCATTGCGCCCGCCTCCCTGAGACATAAAGATGAAAAGTCTCATGTGCCTGTAATTCCACCGGCACCCTTACCCTTCAAACCGGAACACAGCAATGCGAGCACTACTGCTTTGCGGCAGAAATAGGTATGGTGGTAGTACTTCCCCGGACGAACTCTTTCACAAAAAAGCTCTACTACCTACTACTAAGGTATGGTGGTAGAACTTCCCCGGACGAACTCTTTCACAAAAAAGTGAACCCTCTGCGTAACATATTGGCGCATCTTATACTGAACTGGATTGGAGTAAACTTTAGTTGTGCGACGGTGCTCTAGATTCAGGGCGTTATTTTCACAAGTAAGTACCTATCTACAAATGTTTCTGGTAAAATAGTCAACTTAGTTGTGAATGAATATTACAATATGGTTTGTTAGAAATTTTTATTTGTATATTATTTACATTTGTCAAAGCTTACATCTACGAACGTTATTTTCACATATTAAATGTTAATGCCATCCAGATAATAAGCATGATTGAAGGAGCGCCCCAGTCAGATGAGTTCATTTCTGTAATTGAAAAGTAAATAAATGTTAGAAAAGTTATCTTAGAAAATTGTACCTAGTAGGTACCTACCTAAGTGTGTAGGTTAGGTGGGGTTTGTGCAGAAAAAAATGGGCTAGAAAAACTACCTATGGAAAGTAGGTGGGTACCTACTGATTTTATATTTTTAGCAACACTGTCTAGTCATTATTGATCGATTACCTAACCTATTTTTAATTTGTATCCAAATACATTGAAACAATATTGATAGGTAATTAATTATGTGAATAAGTACCTAGTACTTACTCAACTATACCTATGCAGTAAGTACCTGGCTTACTTACTAAACAAAAACTAGGTACCTACTTATGACAGAAGTATACATAAGTACCTATGTAGTTAAGTAGGTTATTTACTAACTCCCACACTAGGATTCCCTGCGGATTCATGCGTTGGTAGGTAGGTACCTAAATACTATAAATAAGCCAAAACCGCAACTCCTCTCAAATCTTCACAGACAAAACAGAATATCGATCAGTCATAATTTTTGATGAAAACCCATCGACCTAATTTTTATCCAAACGACGGTTAAAGTTTACTTAACTGAAAACTAGATGTCGCCACTAGTAGATAAGAATGCGCTTTCAGTTATTTCTTGGTAGGAGAAAACTGTACCTACGGGAAGACGGGGACCCCCTTGGGGGGTTTTGCATTTTTATTATATGTATACTTTACTGCATACCTTTTGTATCCTTTTATTCTTCCTTTAGGAATGTGCCCTCCAAATTTCAGGTCTCTAGGACTTACGATTTATGCTGTGCACAGTCAGTAAGTAAGGCAGTCAGTCTGTCAGTCAGTCACACGAGTTTATAGTACGTAACAGGTCTAGCGCATAACTGAGTCAGTCCCTGAGGTATGGGAGCGGTACGGGAGGGGTGTACCTATTCGTTCATGTCATCTGATAATTTGAGAGACGAAAACACCCCTCCAGTACCGCTCCCATACCTCAGGGACTGACTCAGTTAAGCGCTAGACCTGTAGTAGGTATATAATACTTTTGTATATAACGAGGATGGAAGCGGTTAAATAAAGACCAAACGTCGTGGCATTCTATGGGAAAAGCCTATGCAGTGGACATCTAGAGGTCCATGGATACCTAGGTAGGTATTCTCTGGACATAGGTGTCCAGAGAATAGGTATCTTATCTTATCTTTTTTTTGTTTACTTTATCTGCTCGATAGGTCGTGCGCCACTGGACACTGGGAAACATGATAGCACGAACCTACTGTAATGGTTCGTTCCCGTCTATGCGAACCGATGCTGGCGACGCATTTGAGCTTCATTCGAGGCTTGGTGGGTGCTCGCAGGCCTAGGGTCGACACCAGCAGCCCTTGTGCAGCTGGCTTCGCTCCGTACGCTATCAGCCAAGACCTGTCGGTCACCTGAAAGAGGAACACGATATACTTAGATCATCAGTGTCCGGTCTGGAAAAACCTGAAGTTTTTTGAAATTTTTATTTATACTACTGAATGACGGAACAAGCAGATGGCCCACCTGATGCTAAGCGGTAACCTTGTAAGATTGTATAAGTTCTCACCATCCAAACTAGAGATCCACCAACTTATCTGTAGAATTAAATGTATTTAGATGGTTCTACAGATAAGTCGGTGGATCTATATGATCCACGATTAAGTACGGTCCGCGGTCACGCGAAGAGTTGCCAGAGTCCCAATAGCTTTTTCTGCCATTTTGGGTTTTTAACCCAAAATCAAGCGGGTTTAGGTATTCGAGACGTAACAGCCATGGTGTGTTCCGCTTAAGAATAGACCCCTTTGTTGTTGTATTTAGTTCACCGAGATGAAGTAGGTATATTGTATAAACTATAAACTAATTTGTGTCGGCGTACGTGAGCGTATGAGAAGAAAGATTTCGTCGTAGAATCAGTGAATCGTAGAATCAGTGAATCAGTGTTATAATTTTAATTTGATTGCGTTGCGATACTATGCACGTAGCAATTAGTTTACAATGCATCTCGAGCATTTGATAAACGAAACGTCGCATTGCATCGCATCGCGTCAAACATATTCGAGAAGGTATTTTATTTTGTGGTAAATTAATTGTAAGTTTTAATTTTTGGTACATTTTTTCATAGTTTTTGAGATATTTTTTTGTAAAATCAATTTTTGAATAGCTTTGTCAGTAACATGTCTTATTTTATTTTCACATGTGGATTAGTCTAAGTCTTATCAATTCAGATAAAAGTAGGTCAGTTTGTAAGGCAAGCTCATGTTACGGCGCCGGGGCATAGGTCGCGTCGTGCACGATCTTGCAACTATGCACATTCCTGTGTGCCTTTTGCACACGATTATAGAAGAATGACAAAGCGATGAATGATAATCAGTATCGTAAACTAAAAACGTGTTATAATAAGTCGTAGTTATACTTAGATATTCTTTGTTTTTTTATGCGTTTTTTAGATGCATACTTTTGTTTTAACTTTCAGTAGAGTCAGTTAAACGGTAACCTTGTAAGATTGTATAAGTTCTCACCATCCAAACTAGAGATCCACCAACTTATCTGTAGAATTAAATGTATTTAGATGGTTCTACAGATAAGTCGGTGGATCTATATGATCCACGATTAAGTACGGTCCGCGGTTACGCGAAGAGTTGCCAGAGTCCCAATAGCTTTTTCTGCCATTTTGGGTTTTAACCCAAAATCAAGCGGGTTTAGGTATTCGAGACGTAACAGCCATGGTGTGTCCCGCTTAAGAATAGACCCCTTTGTTGTTGTATTTAGTTCACCGAGATGAAGTAGGTATATTGTATAAGCTATAAACTAATTTGTGTCGTGCGCCGTGCCGTGGCCGTGCATCAATCGAGGTTCGCGCTGAAAATCAGCGCTGCAGGTACGAGTAACTGCAGCATTATGCTGACCGCGAACTTGACGGTACTGTACATAGCAACACACGCTACGCTACTGTACAGCTGTACACGTACTTACGTATGTTTTAGTTTTTTATTGATTGTGTGTGTGCAGTTATGGTCAAAATAAATTATTTTCTTTCTTTCTTTCCACCATAGATATCGTATAAGCCATCTTAAGGATTACACCAGGCTATGGGCAGCAGCATCCACCAGAGCATCATTATCAGCAGCCTTTAGATGTTCCATTGCAATGCTGCACGCCTCCCCCATTTAGTGCAATGGGGGATTTTGTCATAATCACCAAGCTTGATGGCAGGCGGATTGGTGAGAATCTGTAATATTATTGTTGAGTGCTCAGGCTTTTAAGACATACACGGGAGTAGACAGAGGGTTATTTTCTTAGGCCGAACTCACCACGGCATCCACCTGAGTAGGTACCTTCTCAACAGCAATACTGCGATCACCAATACGCCTGCCTAGCATGGTGATTATTAAAAAAGCGCATTTTATGGGAGAGGCGTTGTCCTGCTGTGGACGTTTACCCATTCACGATGACGATGTTAAACAGATTCTCACCTTTTGGCCATCAATAATCCAGTGAAGGTCGGGCGCGGGGAAGGACTTGGCAGATGAACAGTTCACGTCGAGCTCGTCCTGAAGCACGTAGCCACGATCCTGGCCGGTGATGCGGGGACTTTCCCGCGGAAAATCTGGAACGGAACATAGAATTTTGGAGGAAACTTCAATTGGATGCAGTTATGCATAGTGAGTCCAAGCGCCATTTTTTTGTTTTTTTCATTTTCGTAATCAGGAAGGCTTATTTTAGCCATAGTAAAAACACTCTTGCAGCAGCTTCACTCTAGGTGGTATTTGTTGATACCCAGTCCAAGCGCCTTCTATAGACAGCGACATTTTTGGATACGCAAAACAAGTCCAAAAACCATTTAGAAACTAACAACCAAATTCCATAATAAGAAAACATTACAAGTTATACATTACAAGCCCTTACGCATCAGTAGTCCACGCTTCAGTTTTTCGTTACTTGGACTGGTAATGCAAAACTATAAAAACATAAGTTTGATTCCGAAAGCAAACAAATAATTCAAAACATTTGTCGCATGGGCTTGTGTTGCGACTGCTTTGAAATGTAAAAAGAGACCAGAAGGAGTCCAGATTTAGGAGGTGTAGGAGAAAGCTTTATATAATAAAACCAGACAAGCGATACTAAACGCAGTGACAGACTATATTCAAAAATTTCCGAAGTATAAATCTCATTACCGAAGAGCACAAACTGAAATGGAATACCTTGCACCACATACTACTATGCTCAAATAGAAAACAATATTTGTTGGTATTCTTGGCATTGGAAGGGTTTATTCCAAATCAAACGTCAGAACTTCTGTTTCAGGGTCAGATTTAGAATTTTCAATATGTTTATTTTTAAGGGATGTATTTCCCTATATGCAGAAGGTCAAATAATACGAGTCTTTACGTAAACCGAATATATTCCGCGATTATAATACCACACAAGTTATTGGTATGGATGGCTGGAGATGACTGGCTGCCTGTGTGCGCCCCGCTCGTAATGCCAATCACGATTCAGCATTTCTGTAGCAACGCACACTGCTACAGTAATCTCCCCCTTACAAATTTTTTTTAAAAAAAAAATCTTAGGTCTAGAACATAAAAGTCTTAACATAAAACATAACCTGCCTATTACAAAGTTGGCTAAATAACCATTTAGCTTACACTGCGTTCTAAGCACAATCGTATTTTCGCAACATTGCTACCTTACGATGTGTGTGTTTTATTAGCAGATCAGATTACGCTCTTCGTACCGTAACCCAAACAATAAAAGAACAGTTCTAACTACAATTTATGATCTCATTAGATATAAACTGGGATTGAATCCCCCGAATAATCCAAAAATACAAAATTACAAAAATACATTACACAAATCACTGAAAAAAAAAAAACTGTTTCCTTTTTAACTGACTCTACTGAAAGTTAAAACAAAAGTATGCATCTAAAAAACGCATAAAAAAACAAAGAATATCTAAGTATAACTACGACTTATTATAACACGTTTTTAGTTTACGATACTGATTATCATTCATCGCTTTGTCATTCTTCTATAATCGTGTGCAAAAGGCACACAGGAATGTGCATAGTTGCAAGATCGTGCACGACGCGACCTATGCCCCGGCGCCGTAACATGAGCTTGCCTTACAAACTGACCTACTTTTATCTGAATTGATAAGACTTAGACTAATCCACATGTGAAAATAAAATAAGACATGTTACTGACAAAGCTATTCAAAAATTGATTTTACAAAAAAATATCTCAAAAACTATGAAAAAATGTACCAAAAATTAAAACTTACAATTAATTTACCACAAAATAAAATACCTTCTCGAATATGTTTGACGCGATGCGATGCAATGCGACGTTTCGTTTATCAAATGCTCGAGATGCATTGTAAACTAATTGCTACGTGCATAGTATCGCAACGCAATCAAATTAAAATTATAACACTGATTCACTGATTCTACGACGAAATCTTTCTTCTCATACGCTCACGTACGCCGACGATTATTTTTTCTTCTACACCACAGCACCATAGCACCTTCTCTTCTGCGTTAAAAACTCTCATGGCCCCTAAATAGCGTGAACTCGATGCCAGTCACTCGCAGCAGTGGGACTGAGCCTCCTCGAAGTCCAGCACTGGTCCTACGGTGAGCATCCTTCAACCGGGCATAATCCCTCCGGTGAGCATCCTTCCTCCGGGCATAAACCATAGAGTGCAGCTGGATCATCTCGTTCCGCTCCTGAACCGCCAATACTCTTCACATGAATACGCACTCTTACTCAGGTCTTCTAAATGGTAGCTGTGAGTGGATCATTTTACCGCGCCTTCCATGCGCTTCCGTTGTCCATGTGGCGTTACGTCATCGTGATGCAATTTTGAAACTTTTTACCTCCCGAGGCGTGGCTTTCGTCGGGAGGGAGTCACCTCTGGCCCACAAACACGCGTTCAAAAATCAAAGTCTGGGGTCACCACTTTAAGGGATGTATTTCCCTATATGCAGAAGGTCAAATAATACGAGTCTTTACGTAAACCGAATATATTCCGCGATTATAATACCACACAAGTTATTGGTATGGATGGCTGGAGATGACTGGCTGCCTGTGTGCGCCCGCTCGTAATGCAAATCACGATTCAGCATTTCTGTAGCAACGCACACTGCTACATATTCATTGTTTTACGCACAGTTTCAGCCTTTTCACAGTGTTCGTTTTTTTCTCTAGTTAAATTTTCCTTTGTTGCCCCCGTTTCATTATTGATTAGTATTTCCAGCTTGTCACATGTATTACAGGTATCTTTCTTCAGTTTTTTTCTTCTTAAGTTGAAGTTTGCGTAGAAAACTTTCTTGTAAGTCGCTTCAGATACTCGCTCATGTTCACTTGTTTCATCTTTGTAACAGTTATACATCACTTTCATAGGGTGCGTTCCGAGTCACGATAATTAAAATCATTAAATCCGCCATATTGCGATTACACCGACCATGCCCCAAACCGATATTACTGTGAGCGCTACTGTCAAAGTGACAGACTACAGAGGTTAGTGATAATATCGTCTATAAAGCGTTCCGAGTCACGTCAACGCTCAAACTGCCATAAGCGCGATTTCTGAATCGGAACGCAAAATAGCACTGTGATCGCTCACATCGATTTTATCGTGACTCGGAACGCACCCTATGAAAGTGATGTATAACTGTTACAAAGATGAAACAAGTGAACATGAGCGAGTATCTGAAGCGACTTACAAGAAAGTTTTCTACGCAAACTTCAACTTAAGAAGGAAAAAACTGAAGAAAGATACCTGTAATACATGTGACAAGCTGGAAATACTAATCAATAATGAAACGGGGGCAACAAAGGAAAATTTAACTACAGAAAAAAACGAACACTGTGAAAAGGCTGAAACTGTGCGTAAAACAATGAATAAACATATTGAAAATTCTAAATCTGACCCTGAAACAGAAGTTCTGACGTTTGATTTGGAATAAACCCTTCCAATGCCAAGAATACCAACAAATATTGTTTTCTATTTGAGGCAACTTTGGCTATACAACGCCTGCATATAATGCGGAAAAATTTATGAAAGTTTTGTTACGTTTGGGTGGAAGGAGAGGCTGGCAGAGGGGCCCAATAGGTAGGGTATAAGAAAACATAATATACTAAGTGACCAGTTTCCCAAAGTCAAAAACATAATTCTTTGGTCTAATAGTTGCGGGGGCCAAAACAGAAATATAAAAATTGTCCTGATGATGAAATCTATCCTCGAAGAGCACCCTACGTTAGAGAACATAACCCTAAATTTTTTGATACCGGGCCTTAGTTACCTACAAAATAATAACGATTTTGGTGACGTTGAAAAGGCGTTGTTCCTGCAACAAAGACTATATACACTACAAGACTATATGAGAGTTATGGCAAGCTGCAGAACAAAGAATCCACTGAACACCATAAAAATTGAAAAAATCGATTTCATAAGCATTGAAGAAATGGAAAAAGCTATTGTGAACAGGAAAAAAGATACCATGGTCGAGAAGGTAAATTGGTTAAAAATAAGGCAAATTAGGACAGCAAAAGATAATCCATTTAAAATAAATTTCAAGACAACTCTAGTAGAAGAGGAAACAAGCGTAGAAATTGATGTTGAGAGAAAAAGAGGAAGGAAAGGATTATTTACAACTTTTAAAGAAATGATAGGTAAGACCGCATTGGCCTAATGGAAAGCCTATTTCAGAAAAAAAACGGAAAGATCTGAAATCGCTGTTCCCCTACATCCCAAATGATTCGATGTCATTTTACAAAAGTTTGATTTCAAACGAAACAATCGATGGAGTTAGTAAGAACCTATTCTTTTAAATTTATTTATGCATGAGGAGTCTAAACGACATAAACGTACCTTGGACTCGTTTTGCAAAATGAGAACATCATATTCATCGTGAGTCCGAGTGCATTGATTGAATCTTCTCCTAAAATAAATACTTATTTCGTGTTTCGTCCTCGTAGCATGTTAAATTAGAAATAGAAGCTTCGATATACATAGATTTACTTTCGAACGATGCAAATGCAAATCTCCTGCCAATAAAAACGCTTTTCTGTTGTTTCCCAAAAACTAAAATTGGCGCTTGGACTAACTATGCATAATTGTATCCAATTGATGTTTCAGTCTTACAAGAATTTGAAAAGTTGATAACCTCTTTGGGGCCGTACGTAGAGCAGGTGCTTGCTACGCGCGGCTACGTACGAAACAGGTGCTTGCTACGCGCGGCCACGTATGTACCAGGCGCTTCCTACGCGCGGCTACGTACGAAGCAGGTGCTTGCTACGCGCGGCCACGTATGTACCAGGCGCTTGCTACGCGCGGCCACGAACGTAGCAGGCGCTTGCTACGCGCGGTTGCGTACGTAGCAGGTGCTTGCTATGTCATATTCTGTGGCTATGTACGGCTACGTACGTAGCAGGCGCTTGCTACGCGTGGTTACGCACCACGCGTAGCGAAATCGCTATGTAGAGGGGAGATCTTTGTACCTATAGATATACCTATACATGGCGATTTTTGGAGTAGATAAGAAAATACACCGAGGAATATACGAGTACTGCTAGCATATAAAATATATTAGCGTCAAGTCAAGACCATTCGTTGGGGCATTCTATGGGGAAGCCTATGTCAGTGGACTACTACAGACTGATGATGATGAAGATATTAGGTACTTACTAATATATATAGTTATACCTACCTAAATCACGTGATAGAATCCGAAATGAGTCGATCCGTCGAATAATCAAGGTAACCGGCGACATAGCTCTCAGAATAAGCAAGTTGAAGTGGCAATTGACAGGCCATATAGCTTGCAGAACTAAAAACCGTTGGGGAATAAAGGTGACCACCAACCGGACGACGCAGAAGAGGAAAGGCCCCCTATCGATGGACCAAATTAGAAAGGTCGCACGAAGTCAGTGGATGGAGATGGATCAAGATCGTTCATCATGGTATCCAATCAACAGTGGACCATAGGCTGATGATGATAATGGTGATGATGATGATGATACCTAATTGTTTATTAGCTCATTTGATTATTAGCGTTCCCAGCAAAATATTTTCTGTTACCTACTTCCTATACTAGGTGTACGTATAGGTAGGTACGCATTTGATGGTCTTCTTTTCGAGATCTTTCTTCATAAACAAAGGGAAATGATGGTACGTAAACGAAAATTATGAGCCGTTACTTTTATGTTTCAATTTTGTTAGCCGAATTGAAATCGGGTTGGAAGCCGATTGACGTTAAAAAGGAGCCATTGCGCGAAACGCTAAATCGTGATCACATCATAACCGTTGGAAACCCACTCTTTTTTTGTAGGAACTCTTTAGCTAAATTCATGTAGAAAGCAGGTAAGCGCCTGTTTACTGGTGCTTACCGCCATAAAAACGGAACCGTAGTAGGTAGAAAATATGTACCCACCTACCTAGATAAAAGTGAGCATTCTTACTAGGAGATGGGTTCTACTTGCAAAATCGAGTACCAGAGCTTCCAAGTACTGCTACCTTAATATGCCAGCTCCAAAAATCAAGGATCAAAATACATTCAAAGTAATTTTCTGCTTAGGAAATTGATCCATGCATATAAATAAAGTACAAAATTATGTTTACAAACAAAAATACTTGGATAAAGAAAAATATACACTCATAGAAAATTGGTTAATGCCGTCTTATAAATAAGGAGCATAAGCGAAAAAGGACTTCGAAATCTTGCAGTAATTCGATTGCTCAGACCGATTATGTTTCTTATTCTTATGTGAGCTCGCAATACTTTCAAGAATTTACGTCCTCTCAGCTCCGCGTGGCTGTTGAAGAAATGTGTCCTGCGTGCGAAACGAGCATCTCTACTTTTAAGTTGCAAGTATTTTTAACTTTGGCCCGCACCTGTGCTTGGAACCAACAACCTGGTAAAAAACCTGGTCGCGTAAATACGGATCTACCAATTCGTACCATATTAGGCGCCGACAACCTGATTTCTACACGAACGTGGTCTCAGAAACCAACCGAGTACGTAAGTGTAACGGAAGAATAAACATTATCTCGTGTTACGGGTGTTTCTGATTTTATGGCGTTATGGGATTTCCGCCGTTGTACAGACATAGGAAAAAAATCCTTAGATATTTACAAATTACATTGGTAATTTTTGTAAATAAGTATTCTTTCTGTACGAAAATATGGATTAGAGATTTTTGGAAAATAATTTAGCTGTAAAACTACTTCAGCATCATTTAATTCCTAAAAAAATCTTTCTAAATTATCGCCGTCGTATCTGGGTTTTTCATCTCAATGAGCACTGATTCAATACTGTGAGAGACCCCGACTTTCGATCGTAAGGTCGCGTATTCAAATGGGTCGTGTACCAATGGATTTCACGACTAGAAAAAATGATGTGCGCAATCAAACGGTGAAGACAAACAACGCGCGGAAACCGGCATGTCCGAGAATACTACAAATTCGAAGACATGTGTATGAAACGAGCCTCTGCGAGGTGCGCTGAATGCTCTCACCACACTGTTTCTTTCACAACTAGGGTCACTAGGCCTTTTTCAAGGCCACCATACCTCAAGCTGGTCATTGAACTACCGCAGGGTGACCAAGACAGAACCGGTGACGCGAAGTATTAGCAGTACCTCAATGTTTTACGAAAGTCGTCGACATTACTTACAATAAACTTCCATGAAGGCTTCAGCCTGCGCTGAGTGAAACGAGGGGGCTTCTTCGGAAACCTCGCATCGGAACAGCCCCCGCGACTTCAGCGTCAGCTCTCGGAGATGCACGCGACGGGCAGTCGATTTCTCCATCTACAAATAACAAATTGACGAAGAAAATATGATATACACACATCAACACGGTCTAGGGATATTTTTAAAAAAGCGATTTACTATCAATTTGTTAATTATTTATATGAAATGTATATTTATAAAAGATACGTTATATTAATATTATACCATTTTTTAATAATGGTTAAGGTACTTCGATTAAAATTTCAGGATTTTATGGAAAAAAAATGAAGCATAGACGGAAACCGTATATGAATTAACTTTTAATTTATGAGTAAAAACTGAAAAAAATAGAAAAATCATTTAATTTGTGTTTATAAACTTGAAGTTAGTAGTCTGAGAAAGCGCCCATGATGTTCATAACACATTGGCAACGATTCGGCATGCTCAGAACAAGGTTGTCAATGTCTTGCTGCGGAATATTGTCCCATGTCCTTCTGAGGTGCGCAAAAAGTTGATCTTCTGTAGCCAGATTTTCAGGAACTTCCTTCAGAGCTCTTCTTTGCAGCATATCCCACGCATGCTCAATGGGATTTAGATCTGGCGATTTAGCAGGCCAGTCTAAGGCTCTAACATTGTGTGTATGTAACCAAGCTGCTACCGTTCTCGCCGTGTGTGCCCGGGCATTGTCGTGCATGAGCAGGAAATCTTGCCCCATTTGTGTTCTCTGGGGCAAGATTACGGGCCTCAGCACCTATTGGACGTATCGTTCTGCCGTCATATTGCCCCGCACCCAAACGAGATCCGTCCGTCCTCCAAGACGAATTCCTGCCCAAACCATAATTGTTCCTCCTTGGTATGGGTGAACTTCCTGAGGGTTCTGAAGATGGCTCCATCGTCCAGGAACTCGCCAAACACGCGTCCTTCGTGAATCTGGATGGAAGACGAACCTGGATTCATCCGTGAACAGCACATTGGACCATTGCTCACGGCCCCAGTCCACGTGGTTCCGAACCCATTCTAATCGTCGTCCACGATTGCCTCTCCTTAAAGGTGGGACCCGGAGTGGTCTACGAGAGCGTAGATTGCTTTCATGCAGTCGCCTTCTTACAGTTTGGCCACTCACAAGCACTTGGTGTTCCACTCGCAGCCTTTGGACCAATTGAGTCGCCGTTGCATTTGGTAGAGCTCGCGCAGTAATTTGCAAAAATCGGTCTTGTCTGGGGGTAGTGATGCGACTGCCAAGTCCCCCCGGTGCCTCTACGCTACTTCATCTGTCCACAATCTTGAAATTACATTTTGGTGGGTCCCTATGGCCTCAGCAACATTACGCTGAACAGACCCAGCTTCCAGCATTCCCACATCTCGTAACATCTCCGCCCTCGTCAAATGTTGGCGTTGCATGGCTACAATACCTCAATTTTAACTTTATCTTTCGTTTAAAAATGAAAAAAAACTGTAACTAAACGTAATTCGTATTGTTTTCTAAATTTCGCACAAATGAAAATTCCCTCTCCTACACATGAAGACATTTTTATACCACCGAAACAAAAGAATTTTCAAAAATTTGAATTTGGTATTAGTCTGAGATAAATTACAAACAAATCGGTGTATAAAAGATTCCAATGCGGCCAGTACTTTTCGAGTTATTTAATTGAGTATGAAATATCCCTAGACCGTGTTGATTAGTTTTATTTCCTTTTTTTGTCCTGCTCACATGACAAAAAAAGTCTCAACTAGCGTCTTGTCAAATTCTCGTCGTATTTGCTCGCCTTGTTATCTATCAACTAATATTATAAATGTGAAAACCAACAACGCCTCTGCCTTTCTGGTTTATCTGTCTGTTACCTTTTCACGCTTAAACCGCTAAGCCGATTTAGATGAAATTCGGTGTGGAGATAGTTTGAGACCCTGCGAAGAATATATTTTGGAAATCATTCCTTAAGAGGGTAAAAAGGGGTGGAAGTTTGTATGGAGAATCAATCACTTCTAAGTAAAGGATATAAAACTCATAATACTTAATTATACTTTTGGTAAGAAATAAATAATATTTCTGCATTTTTGACCAATCAAGTTAATTAGATGGGGGGGGGGGGGGGGGGGAGGGGTTTTGATATAATTCATCCCAACACTACCCGTGCAAAGCCGGGGCGAGTTGCTAGTACTATATATTGCATCGGCAACAGCTGCGTGATTGATCTATCAAACAAAAAGCGGCCAAGTTCGAGTTGGACTCGCCCATGAAGGGTTCCGTAGCAGCAAGTAACATAATATAAAAGTACTAGGATGGTTTACGATTTATGAATTTATGTTTTTTTTTGTATTTTTGTGTGAAAATCTTAATGCGGTTCACAGAATACCAAGTTTCAACAGCATAGCTCCTATAGTTTCAGAAAAAAGTAGCTGTGACATACACGAACAGACAGACAGACATGACGAATCCATAAGGGTTCCGTTTTTTGCTTTTTGGCTACGGAACCCTAAAAACTCGTACTTCCATACATTTGTAAAGTAGGAGCGGGCTAAAGAGGCCACTTCAGTTACTTTCAAGAAGATCGTTATCAATAATCATTCCTATAGGTTTGTATTCATATTAATTCATCAGAGGTAACCATGTACTCTACACTACTCTCTACACAGTATGAAGTTGCAAAATGTCAATTTTTTTTTTTTTTAGTGTACATAATATATTTTATGTACAATACCATTACAATCTAGCCATAAAGCAGGCTAATAAGTAATTTAACATTGACCTAGATTTATAACATAAATTATCCCTAAGAATGTGTCCATTGACACTTTTCTTACTGTCTCTATTTAAGGGGAGGACACTTCGTTCTTGTGTTCTTATTAGCAAGCACTAGTTTGCACTACATTACACTATAGTTTACACTACACTAACTCATAAGGTTTAATTCTTTTGAGTCTTCTCACTACGTCCGTGTTGTCGAGAAGCTGGATTGCCTCGACGTTCACATGATGATGAAGTCTACGTTCGTGAGCTTCTGCATACTTTTGAATGACTTTATTGACGAACTCTATATTAAGGTCCCGGTGGAGACCGTCGTTTCTTACGTACCAGGGTGCGTTTACTATTCCTCTGAGTACTTTATTTTGGAAGCGTTGGATTATTTCTATGTTAGTCTTTTTGGTACAGCCCCACAGCTGTATACCATAGGTCCATACTGGCATCAGGACTTGTTTGTATAGAAGTATTTTGTTGTGTACCGCTAGAGTAGAATGTCTTCCAATCAGCCAGTACATTCTCTTGTATCGTAGTTCCAACTGATCTTTTTTCTTTTTGACATGAGCTTTCCAGCGTAGCTTTGCGTCAAGGGTCATTCCCAGATACTTTGCCGTATTTTCATATGGTATGGGCTTACCGTCAATAAATACCGGAAAGTACTGTTCTTTTTTGTTGGTGAAGTTAATGTGAATTGATTTTGACTCATTTAGTTTGATCCGCCATTTTTTCGTCCAGTAATAGATTTGATTTACCGCCACTTGAACCTTTTCTGCTGCTTCAGCATGAGTTCTTCCAACAGCCATTATGGCAGTGTCATCAGCAAATGTCGCGACGGTATTATTTTCTAGTTCCGGGATATCACAGGTATACAGTAAGTATAGGACCGGACCCAATACACTTCCTTGTGGTACCCCAGCTTTGATTTCTTTAATTTCAGAGTAGGCATCTCCTTGCCTTATTCTAAAAACTCTATCCGATAAATATGATTCCAGTAAATCGGCGAATTCTTCAGGTAACATGTTTCTCAGTTTAAGTATAAGGCCTTCATGCCATACCTTATCAAAAGCTTGTGCTACATCTAGGAAAATAGTAGTACAAACTTTTTTATTTTCAAGAGTTTTCTCGATTGTATTTGTTATTCTATGAACTTGATCGATTGTTGAGTGTTGTTCACGGAAACCAAACTGGTGGTCTGGAATAAGGTTCTTATTATCTAGTATCGGCTTCAACCTTTTAAGTATTAATTTTTCAAATAACTTTGACATAATTGGTAGCAAGGAAATCGGTCTATACGATGTAGTCTCTTGCGGCGGTTTTCCTGGTTTTGCTATCATTATTACTTCAGCAACTTTCCATAGATCTGGCACATATCTTAGCCTTATTGCAGCATTGATAAGGGTTGTAAGTTTTACTAAGGCTTTTCTTTGGATGTTATGAAGTATTTCTCCCGAAATAAGGTCAAAACCGGGAGATTTTCTGGGGTTTATATGTAGCTTGATTTCACTTAAGACTTCTCGTGGTGAAACAAGCTTTATATTTAATTTTTCAGTACAAACTTCATTGACCGCAGGTTCATAATGTATTTGGCCTTCATTTGGCTTAAATATATTTTCGAGGTGCTCTGCAAATGTTTTAGCTTTTTCTTCACTACTAACAGCCCATTGTCCGGGTCCAACTTTTAATGGAGGAATTTGTGTAATATGCCGTTTTATGTTCTTAGTAGCCTTCCAGAGTGAGTAGTCTGTACTACGATTACTAGTCAATGAAATGAAATGTAATGAAATCGATTTTTTATTCGACTGTACGAATAGTGACCAATTGAAAATCCGACCATTTAAGGCCACTTGAAAATCTGACCTTTTGGAAACGAAGGAATTTTTTCCGCCATTGTTTAGGCGTCGTGTCGCTCTAAGCTTCAAGTAATCCTGCAGTTAGCTAGGTATGTTTTATATCCATGCTAACGTAATCGAATCAGTAGGTGTCTAGTACGTACTCTACGAAGTGGATGGCAATTAGTGATGTGGGATTCCTACCTAATCCACTCCACCACAACTCTCAGATAGAGTACATTTATATATTACAAGCAGCGCCCCGCGGTTTCACCCGCGTAAGTCTCGCTCCCGTGGGAATATCGGGATAAAATTGTGCCTATGTGTTATTCCGGGATTCCAGTTATCTCCATTCCAAATTTCAGCCAAATCTATCCAGTAGTTTTTCCGTGAAAGAGTAACAAACATCCATCCATCCATACAAACTTTCGCGTTTATAATATTAGTAGGATAGAATGTGGTAAGGAATATACTTAGATAATTACGTTAGTAAGTAGGCACTAAATAAATTATACTAATTCAATCCTAGTTGTGGTCTTACTGATTTGTTAGTAGTAAAGCTTTTTACCCGACTACGGCAAAGCCAAATGGAAGGTTTTTAGCAGGTGATTGATTGTGTAGCCTCTATGGTTAGATAATAGCCTGAAGTGAAAATGGGCGGGAAATTTGGCACTCCTACAAGACAAAAGGTGGACACATAGAGTAACGACGTGGATGGGCCGACGGGAAAAAGAGACAGAGGATGCCCACGACAACGTTGGGTCGACGATATAAAGAAGGCAGCCGGCAAAAACTGGATAGATAGAGCGCAGGATAGGGATATATGGAAACATTTGGAGGAGGCCTATACCCGAATGGGGCCTTATCTAAAGAATATTTTTTTTCTCTTAACCAATATTGTCCCACTGCTGGGCAAAGGTCTCCCCCAAATTCTTCCATTTGTCCCTGTCTTTGGCAGTCTCCCACCACTCCTTCATAAAATTCACAAGATCGTCCCGCCAACGCTTTCTCGGCCGACCCCGAGGTCGCCGTCCTTCAGGTATCCAGGGTGTGCATTATAATAGACAATAGGAATAAATACAATAGAATGGACAATAGAAATAGACAATAGGAATAATTTAATATTTTTTGACTTGTAAGAAATTTGTTTTTTCTCTTTTATGGAAATAAAAAGTCAAAGTCAAAGTCAAAGTCAAAGTCAAAGTCAAAATTATTTTATTCATTGAAATCACAAGGATCATTTTGAATCGTCTTAAAAAATAAATTTACATTTACTCCTGTTCCAAAGCAACCAGACCTAGAAGAATCAGGCAACAAACACGGTCTGTTTTTCTTTTGATGATCCTTCTTACTACTAGGTGGGGAGCGCCTGTGTGGTGCCTCGAGAACAAGTGGAAGCTGATTCAAGGAAAAAAGGAAAACCAAATTAAAAGCCTTACTTAGGTAGGCAGTCAAAAGTAAAGTAAAGGTTTTTATTATCATTATTATGGTTAGATAAGTACACTTACATCAACTTTGATCCCTTCCAGTCTGTGTGCGTGCTGAGGTGGTCTCAGCCGCGGCATGTACCGGTAGAATTCTTCGTTGTCGCGGTACCACTTCACGGAGTACAGCCTCCCGCCTTCCAAGTCGTAGTCACACGTCAGGGTCACAGCCTCTCCTCGCTGCTTCAGCGCTGGCACAGTTATACCAACCACTCGGAGACAGATGGACACTACACACAAATTGAACACTTGAATTGAAGATAAACTCACCATTCATAGTGGTAACCAGAATATAATCTGGAAATAAGATATATCTGCTAAGGAGTGGAATACAATACTGTCGTCTGTCTTTCCTGAAAACTATATTCTATGTCTTTTCAAGGTTAAAGTGAATAGGTGCCTTCTAGACCTTTGTGCTCCATCTTTGGCCACATCATAACTTACCAACAGGTGAGATCGTGGTCAAAAAAAGGACAATCAACGTTTAAAAAAAAAAATAAGTTTGAGATTTAACAAGTTGTAGTGGCAATGGGCAGGCCATATAGCACACAGAACTGGCAACCGCTGGGAATAAATCAAACTGACAAAACAGAGGTAGGACGGCTCCCATCTCGATGGGCCGATACCATTGTAACGTAACTGTCGCAGGAAGTTGGCGGATGGAGGTGGATTAAGGTCATTCGTCATGGTTTCGGTTCAATACAAATACCAATAAAAAAAACCTTTTTGAAAATTACCGTAAGTTACAAACAAATGATGATAAGGGTCGGTATTTTTTATAAAATCACTTAATGACCTACACAATACAACTTCATCAGTTTATTTTACATCATCGCTAAATATTTAAATTCCAATTACCTCTCACAAAAGTGACTAAAAAGTAACCAATCAAAACAGCACGCTCCATATTCGACTATATTTTTCACCAAACATGTAAATTCAGTTTTTCATGAACTTTATCAAAATGCATTTTGTTTTACAAAACTTTTAGAACTATTTATGAATTGGAAAAGTTACAGTGGAGTTCACGAAAGGCGTGCGTATCGTAGCCAACAACGAGTGCAACTGTTGCTACGAAAGTACGTTGCGCTACAGGACCAAGAGCTAGGTGCATTGAGTTTACGTTATGGCATACTAAACGATTGATAACTTACCTTGGGGATCAAAACAAAACCATAGAAAAGTGTCGGTATAGTAGCCGATACAAAACAACCGGCCAAGTGCGAGTCGGACCCGCGCGCTAAGGGTTTCGTACCATTATCTATAAAACGGCAAAAAAAACATGTTTGTTGTATGGGAGCCCCCCTCAAATATTTGTTTTAATTATTTATTTTTAAAGTAAATATATAACTAAATATTCTGTGAATATTTCAAGCGTCTACCTGTTGTCGTTATCAATATCGAGCCAAAACGAGCAAAAAAATCACGTTCACACAAATCACTTTTTATGTATGGGAGCCCCGTTAAATATTTCTTTTATTTCTTTTTTAGTATTTGTTGTAATAGCGGCAACAGAAACACATCATATGTGAAAATTTCAACTGTCTAGCTATTATGGTTCATGTGATACAGCCTGGTGACAGACAGACAGATGGATAGATAGACGGACGGACAGCGGAGTCTTAGCAATAGGGTCCCGTTTTACCCCTTGGGTACGGAACCCTAAAAAAGAGTTTTGCTATGAAGCTACGGAGCTACAAAACCCTACTGTACTAAGAGCTTGGTGCACGGATTCCACGTTATTGTCCGACTACTTTAGTAAGGGATAGCGAATCTATGACTCTTTTTATTTTAAGGTTCACTTTCTAGAGACGCAATATCAGCGTGGTTTTTAGGTCATTTTGAATGAAACTGTACGCAAAACCAAAACCTTACTCGATATGGGTCAACCGAAACGAGATGACAGAAAATATTTAATCAAGGAAGATAAGCCTATTTTGTATTTTAAAAGTTCACGTTTCATAATATAGATTCAGAGTGAAACTGTTGCTACGGAGCTACGACGCTTCGTAGCAGTTCTAACTCTAAGTTCAGGGATATACCTTGTTATAATAGATTTCTTTAGACGTATTTTGCTGCTTCGATATCGGCTAATTGCCAAGGAATATAATGATTAAAACTTTAATAGGAGGCTCATATCGACGTATTTGTGTTTTGAAAACTTCTAATGCAGGAAAAATAAAAGGTTACGTTTTTTAGGTTAGGTTAGTCGTTTTTTCACTGTATATTTTTGTTTTTATTTTTGCATTTGTAACCTACCTTTGTAACGTTTTTAATTGTACTAAATCGTTGAAATATTTTTATTTTAGCCTATTTAATTTATAATTTAATTACTTTATTGTAGGTTATTTTATTTTATTTTATTTATTTTATTTTATTTTATTAATCCAGGATTTACAGTTATCTTATAGTTACTTATAAGCTATACACTATATGCTATTCTGAAACCAATTTAAATCCACATTATGTACACAGTTATTTTAATGTAATCATTGTTTGTATTGAAATCATAACTACCTTGTTATATTAAATCATTGTTTATTGTTAATCAGTATATATAACATCGTTGCGTGACTGACTGACTGACTGACTGACTGACTGACTGACTGACTGACTGACTGACTGACTGACTGACTATCGACGCACAGCCTAAACCATAAGTCCTAGAGACCTGAAATTTTAAGAGTACGTTCCTTTTGTGGCCTAAGGTGCAATAAGAAAGGAATTACAAAAATTCAACCCCTAAGGGGGCACAGCGGGGTATTGAAAATTGTATGGAAAAGTAAACGCGGACGAAGTCGCGGGCATTCCACTAGTTTAATATGTATTGTAAATTAATAAGTGTAATTGGCCTGTGCCGTTCTAGTTGAATAAATAAAATTAAAAAAAGGAAAAATTGACGCTAGCTCTTGGTGTTCGCGGTTCGTAGCTCCGTAGCGGGGCGGCTACGCGAGTAATTAAATCCATACGGTTTAATATCTCAAAGTGAAATACTTTGTGGTTTCCTTTTCCAAATGCTGTTTAATAGAACCTTTTTAAGTGGAACGAGATATTAAGTGAACCTGTGCAATGAAAATGTATTCCAAAGCTTCCGGTACTTTTGTTAGCTTCCCTCTCCAATTTCAAAACAAATATACCTCTTTTCAGTTCTTTTGAAAGTGTTTACCATTCGCTCATCAAAAGTATACCTATGTTAAGCGAAAGGAGAGATTTATGTTTATATCTATGTACAAATTGTGGGTTTCTGTGGGATTCTATATTACCTCGTAGGCGGACTAATTGTAGCATTCTAACTGCTTGATGCATTTCAATGAATGAGAGATCGTGGTAATTGCCTTGATTCTGGGAGTGAAAGTAAATTAAGTGTCTGAATAAATAAATGCGTTGGCTACCAATCAGGATTTTTGATCCCAGTTAATAGGTATCAAATGAAAGGTCTTGACGAGACCATTCAGCGTGGAAATGCAGCCAGCATTCTGGGCACGCTGCCGTCGAGTGACGGCTTGCTGATCTGGTTTTTAGTTTAGTTTTGGTTTATTGTCTTATTTTAATAATTATTATTTTAAATAATAAATGATTAATAATTTGATAGATAGATTAACACTTTATTGTACACCAAAAATAAAACACAAAAAAGGATTAACTAAATCAAATAATAGTACAATGGGCGACCTTATCGCTGAGAGTGATCTCTTCCAGGATAGATAGATAGCACAAGCGTGAACCCCGACGTAGGTCCATAGCTTCCTTATTTATTTATCTGCAAAGCTACCGCACTTTCCACACAAAGAGAATCTTATTATATGGTTATACGAAAATTAATTACAGCGGTAATTAATTTGTAATCGTTGTACTGGTACGTAAAGGGAGAAAATTGTTGCACGCGTTTTATAAGGATGAAAGAGTAAATAGCGAGTACATTATTTCTTCCTCTTATTGCTTGTTTCGGCCACAAACATGTAATGCTCAGCGAATCATATAAATATTTGTTTCGGTGTATTTGAATTTTTTGGCCGCGACGCAATACTAGCTTAAATACATTTTGTTGGTGTCAGTTGAATAATTATTTTACCTATTACTTTTTTTAAGTTCAAAGACCGCCTGTAAATTCCAGAATATATATTATAAATAATATGAGTATTAATAAAAATACGGTTTCATTAATTTATTTATTTTTGTATTGGTAAAAAAACATGACACTTGTCCAAACTGCATATCAAATTTTGAAAAATTGAAATAGTGAGGATTTCTATATTTACACCGGAAATATACATTCTATAGTGCTGTGCACTGGTGTCGACGAGTGTACGAGCGTTTGCTCGCCGGGGCGTAGCCCTGAACTTTACTAAAAACAGATCTCCTGCCTCACAATATTTTGACGACCCGCTGTGACTTTTTTCGCCGTGTAGTTTCTATAGAAACACCACTGTCATAACAAATTTACATTGGAAATTTCTGCGCACGCACGGAATGACATCCAGATATAAACAAGAAGCTTTTCAATCAAAACAACAATTTGTGTTATCAGTTTTGTTATCATTGCTGTAATTGTGTACATATGTTTTTGGTATTTATTAGTGTAGTGTTTATATTTTCAATCCTTTTCTATAAGTTTAGTTTTTATGACAAAATGTTAAGTGTATCCTCATCATCTGAAACACATACCTACGAGCAGTGTTCAGATGGAAGGATTTTCAAGAGTACAAGAGGATTAAACATTCACAAATCCAGGGGCCACAAAAATACCAATAACACTATCCAGATGGTTTCCTCTCAATCACCAAATCACACTGTAGGAACCCTTACATTTGACCAAACTCTCAACAACCTTCACACCAATATTCCAATAGTAAAAAGGATTCCTAGAGGAGCAAGGGTATCATTAGCTTTAACATCTAAAATACACAGTATTACTTCTACCAACCACTCGACCAATATCAAGGAGTGGCAAGACCTTTTTACCTTTTCATACACCCATTTTCACGCAAACCGAACTTGTGACAAATCTTTAACCGCCCAACTAAAACTAAACTCCACAATAAATCCCAGTTTCCACAGCATACAAATACACCCCCGTTCAAAAAAATACACCGAACGTAAAAAAAACAGTAGAAAACAAGGCGATGGACGGAGATATTAAAAATGCCGCTAGAATTCTCTTCTCCGATGATACCCTAGCTCCCCATAACGACGAGACGCTAGAAGGCCTACGAAGTAAACATCCCTGCGCAAACCCTACGCTTTTGCTACCAAATCCTCCCATCTTTGATAATCCCAATATTCAAGTTACCGAGGAAGATACATTATCCGCTATCATGTCTCTGTCATGTTTCATGTCATGTGGCTCTGCTGGTGGCATAGATGGAATGACTCCTCAACATCTTAAAGATCTAGTGAGCATTTCTACCGGTGATGCCGGTAGAGCCTTACTAGTTGAGCTAACGAAATTATGTAATCAAATGCTAGCAGGAAAAGTATGTCCAGATTTCACTAGATACCTATATGGAGCCCGGCTATGTGCCTTCAAAAAAAAAGGATGGTGGCATCCGTCCAATCGCAGTTGGCTGCACACTCCGAAGGTTGGTTTCAAAGTTAGTATGTAGGCACATAGCCACCCAACTAAATTCTTTTTTTCAACCCACACAATTAGGGTTTGGTTGCAGAACTGGGTGTGAGGCAGCAGTACACTCCCTCCGCACCTTTCTACATAAAGATACGGATGCTGATGTACTCCTTAAGGTTGATGTCAAAAACGCGTTTAATTCTCTCGATAGGTCTTCCTTGCTGAACGAAGCATCCATTCACTTGCCAGAAGCTTACCAATACATCTGGCAGTGTTACAGTTCTTCGTCAAACCTAATATACGAAGACAATATAATTTCTTCTGATGTCGGCGTTCAGCAAGGAGATCCTCTAGGTCCAGCACTCTTTAGTTTAGGCATCCACCCGATCATCACAAATCTAAATTCAAAACTGAATGTCTGGTACCTAGATGATGGAACCCTAGGAGGTAAGGCGGATACTGTCATGAAAGATTTACTTAGAATTATTCAAAATTTTCAGAAACTAAGTTTAGAATTGAATTTTTCGAAATGTGAACTTTTTATATCTGACCATATCACTGATTTGGAACGATCACAAATTATTAAAAAATTTCAGGCTATATTGCACCGAACATTAAAGTCATGGACAAAAATTCACTTAATCTTCTAGGGGCCCCAATTTTTAACGAAAGTATTCGGCCACTTTTACAGAGAAATATCGAAACTTTCAAGGAAAATGTCAACAGATTAGGCATTCTAAATTCTCATATAGCGTACACCATTCTTAAATTCTGCCTTTTTGTCCCAAAATTTACTTACGTTTTAAGATCAAGCCCAATATGGACACATCAGGATTTTTTAGATAATATAGATAACGTTTTAAAAGACACCTTTGAAAAAATTCTAAATTTGTCACTTGATAACTCTTCCTGGACCCAAGCATGTTTACCCGTTCGTTTCGGCGGCATCGGCATTCGGAAAATTTCTAGTGTAGCTCTTCCAGCTTTCTTGTCCTCCGTACATAGCGTGGCACATCTCTGTGGGAAAATACTCAAATGCCCTTCACCAGAGATACACTACGCTTCGGAGGCAATTACAGCTTGGAAGTCACTCTGCCCCAATAATAACGTCCCACAGGAAGAAAACCAACAAAAACAGTGGGACGCTCCATTGGTGCAGAAGGCCTATGACTGTTTGGTTCAAAATTTATTCAGTGATCGCGACAAAGCCCGCCTTCTAGCTGTCTCGCAACATGAATCTGGACAATGGCTCAATGCCATTCCATCGAAATCCATCGGAACACTGCTTGATAATAGGACTTTTCGGGTAGCGTTGGGGCTCAGACTAGGTGCCCCTATATGTGAGCCCCATCGTTGTTCATGTGGCAGCGACGTCGATAAGTATGGGACCCATGGTCTCTCCTGTCAAAAGAGTGCTGGCAGGTTTTTCCGTCACGGCTCCTTAAATGATATCGTGAGACGGGCCCTTGACACTGTCAATTTACCCAGTGTCCTTGAACCAGTGGGCTTAGCCCGTAATGATGGTAAAAGGCCCGACGGTATGACCTTGGTTCCCTGGGAGCGGGGGCGAGCCCTAGTGTGGGACGTCACTTGCGTTGACACATTGGCCCCCTCTCATCTCAGTGGAACAATCACCAAGGCTGGAGCCGCGGCGGAGGCAGCAGAAAATGCTAAGCGGCGCAAATATGTAGTCCTCTCCGATGACTACATTTTTGCGCCGCTTGGTGTAGAGACTTTGGGACCATGAGGCCCTAGTACTAAGACCTTTTTAAAAAAAATATCACCGTTGCTCATCGACGCCGCTGGTGACAAGAGGGCTGGCTCCTTCCTGGCGCAAAGAATTTCTTTGGCCATTCAACGTGGGAATGCAGCCAGTGCTCTTGCCACCTTGCCCC
The DNA here is from genome assembly GCA_932527175.1 of Operophtera brumata. Taxonomy (NCBI): domain Eukaryota; kingdom Metazoa; phylum Arthropoda; class Insecta; order Lepidoptera; family Geometridae; genus Operophtera; species Operophtera brumata. The sequence goes on from OW052228.1 coordinate 28,995,612, forward strand.
ATGAACCAAATTTATTGTGTTAGCTTCTTTTTTTTTTTTTTTTCTTTTCTATATTTAAGTATTTTTGTACATACATACCTTGTATTAGTTCTATTATTCATTCTGTAAATAATAAATAAGTTTTGTATAGTAAATAAGTTGTGAATATTTATTTATATATCTTTTGGTACAATATTATGCACATATCTATAGTAACAATAAATAATGATAATAATATATATATATATAGTTGTTTAAAACATTTTCTTATAATATAATGATATATAACGCGCAGACAATAAGCTATTATTTATTCTGTGGTATAAGGATAAGTAATAAGGCAGATATTCAATAGTAGCTTCCGTCCGTGGGTTTATGCTACCAGGATAAAAATACCTCATCATCATCATCATCATCATCATCATCATAATACGTCCACTGCTGATGGTCCCCCAGGTTCATAGGCTGCAATGGGGATGTCATAAAAGCCGACTAAGGGTTTACCCGAACTTGTTAGTAAGATTTGTTGGTATAAGAATTGTTCTGGCTGCTAGGAATGTTATTACTGGAGGAAAGCGTTAGCCGAGTCAGTCGTGGGAAGTAATGGCGGCGATGAGCTAATCCGTTGTCGCGTCAAAAAAGCCCATTGAGGCTCTGCCTACCCTTTTGTTAATTTATATATGTATATATTAAACCTTCCGCCGCAAACCAGTAGTACTTGCATTGCTGTGTTCCGGTTTGAAGGGTGCCGGTGAAATTACAGGCATACGAGACTTTACATCTTGATGTCTCAGGGTGGCGGGTGCAGTGCAATGCCGCATAGGACGCGTCGTTGGTGATCGTGACCTATAAATATAAAATAAATAAATAATGCTGGACACTTCACACAACATTATCTAGCCCCAAGCTAAGCAGAGCACGATGGGTACTAGATAACTGATATACTTAATACAATACATTACATAGATAGATATTTTTTATTATACATAGAAAATACCCAGAACACCCTGAACAAAAATCTGCAGATCCCACAAATATTTGTTCCAAGACGGGAATCGAACCCGCAACCTCCTGCGTCGCAGGCGGATGTTCCTCCGCCGCGCCACAGAGGTCGTCTATATGCTATACGGTAATGCATTGTTATAAACAGAGCGTCCTAAATTCAAATAAAAAATAAAACTAAACCAAGCTTGCCAGACGCTTTGGCTATCGCAGTATTGATGTTGAGTACTCAGGTGGATGCTGCTGCCAAACCCATGTTACTCTATTAAGCCCACGCATATACCTACGAGTAGGAGTTACCCCCAATCCTCCCATACATTAAAATAATAGCTATCGAAAGACTTTAACTGCCGATTAATTTACATTATCCAGTGCAAATTACCCGCCATTGGCCTTTTAATGATATTTATCCCTTTTAATAACGGCTTAATTATATGTTACAGAGAAATTCTTATGTTAAATTAGTATTGACCGTACAGCGTTTTTTTCACAAAATCTTTATTACGGTTTGAAAGTTTTAATAAAATTATAGCGATAAGCATATTTTAATATTCGCTGATTAATTAAATTACGGTGGTAAGCATGGTCATTCAATGTTCGCTGATTAATTAAACTTCGGCGGTAAGCATGGTCATTCAATGTTCGCTGATTAATTAAACTACGGTGGTAAGCATGGTCATTCAATGTTCGCTGATTAATTTAATTACGGTGGTAAGCATGGTATTTCAATATTCGCTGATTAATTAAACTACGGCGGTAAGCATAGTCATTCAATGTTCGCTGATTAATTAAATTACGGCGGTAAGCATGGTATTATAAATACACTGATTAATTAAATTACGGTGGTAAGCATGGTCTTTCAATGTTCGCTGATTAATTAAATTACGGCGGTAAGCATGGTCATTCAATGTTCGCTGATTAATTAAATTACGGCGGTAAGCATGGTATTATAAATACACTGATTAATTAAATTACGGTGGTAAGCATGGTCTTTCAATGTTCGCTGATTAATTAAATTACGGTGGTAAGCATGGTCATTCAATGTTCGCTGATTAATTAAATTACGGCTGTAAGCATGGTATTATAAATACACTGATTAATTAAATTACGGTGGTAAGCATGGTCTTTCAATGTTCGCTGATTAATTAAATTACGGTGGTAAGCATGGTCATTCAATGTTCGCTGATTAATTAAATTACGGTGGTAAGCATGGTATTTCAATGTTCGCAGATAAATTAAATTACGGTGGTAAGCATGGTATTTCAATGTTCGCTGATTAATTAAACTTCGGCGGTAAGCATGGTCATTCAATGTTCGCTGATTAATTAAACTACGGTGGTAAGCATGGTCATTCAATGTTCGCTGATTAATTAAACTACGGCGGTAAGCATGGTCATTCAATGTTAGCTGATAAATTAAACTACGGTGGTAAGCATAGTCATTCAATGTTCGCTGATTAATTAAATTACGGCGGTAAGCATGGTCATTCAATGTTCGCTGATTACTTAAATTACGGCGGTAAGCATGGTATTATAAATACACTGATTAATTAAATTACGGTGGTAAGCATGGTCTTTCAATGTTCGCTGATTAATTAAATTATGGCGGTAAGCATGGTCATTCAATGTTCGCTGATTACTTAAATTACGGCTGTAAGCATGGTATTATAAATACACTGATTAATTAAATTACGGTGGTAAGCATGGTCTTTCAATGTTCGCTGATTAATTAAATTACGGCGGTAAGCATGGTCATTCAATGTTCGCTGATTAATTAAATTACGGCGGTAAGCATGGTATTATAAATACACTGATTAATTAAATTACGGTGGTAAGCATGGTCTTTCAATGTTCGCTGATTAATTAAATAACAACGGTAAGCATGGTATTTTAAAGTTCGCTGATTAATTAAACTACGGTGGTAAGCATGGTATTTTAATGTTGTTTATGAAATAAATTACGGCGGTTAGCATAGTTTTTTAATTTTCGCTGATTAATTAAATAACGAAGGTAAGCATGGTATTTTAATGTTCGCTGATTAATTAATTAGGAAGTTAAGCACGGTATTTTAATGTTGGTTATTAATTTAATTACAACGGTAAGCATGGTATTTTAATGTTCGATGATTCATTAAACTACGGTGGTAAGCATGGTATTTTAATGTTCGATGATTCATTAAACTACGGTGGTAAGCATGGTATTTCAATGTTCGCTGATTTGATTTTAATGAGCTAGTTAGTGACAGACTTTGTCTACGCCTTAATAAAACTAAGGCAGTATTTTTCAGTAACTCAAAACATAACATAACACCCAACAGTCACTTACATAGACCTGGAGGGCAATTCTCGGATTGTAGAGATTAAGTCGAATTCGACATATGTCGAAAAAAGATGGCGAATGTCGAATAAAATATTAATTTGCTACTCTCATGATGTCACAAATAGACATAAGTCGACCAAAATCATTCGATTTGATGGTTATTGTGACATTTTCGTGACATTTTTTATAGAAATTCATGCTTCGACATTATCTCTAATTTAGAGATAATCTCTACAATCCGAGAATCACACTAGGATTCCTTGTGTCAGATGTATCAGGAAGTACCTTGGTACCACAGACCCGAAACAAATATTCACAGGTCATACATATTTTTTTACTACTATTTAGTATTATTTTATCTGTGCTGCTACATAAGTCGTCATTAGTCGTTTAAGGTAATTTCGATGAATTGCTTGAAAACTGTACAAATACTGTTTATTAATGGTGCTAATGGTTTTTAAGCATTTTATGGCCACAATAACCGAATGACATGAAATTTCAGATTACCGTGCTGATGGAAATGGTCGTTGATTACATTATACATTCATCGGTATCCAGATTTACGTATACAGCTTATTATGCGGTTTCGTTGGTAATATCGCACGGTTTTACCCGTGGACGTATTCAGCTTCCTGAATACGTCCACGGTGAGGACGATTGAGGGGTGATTGCCCCACGATAGCAAATGGTTTCGTACGCCGAATAAACTGGGGCTCTGCAGGTAACGAAATTCTGTTGCCATCAAGCAAACTTTCCTTCAGACTGCAATTGTTGTTTTGAAAGTGCGCTATAGATTTTATTCTCTCTGCATTGTTAGACTTTGCTAGAAACTCAGCTTTTTATTGTATTACCTACATTATTTTGCATCATTTTAATCATCACTATCCATTTATTTTCAAGTCTGGTTAACACTATAACTTTCCCTGAAAAATGGTAAGCATAGTCTATAGTATAGACTATGCTTACCATTTTTGTATAGACTCTATACAATACTAGTTGAACGCCCACAACTTCGTCCGCGTGGAGTTTTTTCATACTAACTTTAACACCACTGCACCCCCCTAGAGATTGAATTCAGGGAATTCCTTTCTAATTTTAACCGCTACACCACAAAAGGAATATATCCTCCATATTTCAGGTCTCTAGGGCTTACGGTTTAATCTTGATAGTCAGTCAGCGAGTGAGTGGGTGAGTCAGTCTGTCAGTCACACAACGATTTTATATATATAAATAATAAATAAATAATGCTGGATAGTTCACACAACATAATCTAGCCCCAAGCTAAGCAGTGCTTGTGTTATGGGTACTAGATAACTGATATACTTAATATAATACATTACATAGATAGATAATTTTGATTATACATAGAAAATACCCAGAACACCCTCAATAAATGTCTGCAGATAGTATAAATATTTGTTCCGTGGCGGGAATCGAACCAGCAACCTCCTGCGTCGCAGGCTTCACCCGCCGCGCCACAGAGGTCATCGCCACATAGTTAATTTGTGAGTTTGGATGTAGGGGGTAATCTCCAGGACTACTGATCTGATTTCGAAAACTCTTTCCCTAACAGGAAGCTACATTATCCTTGAGTGCTTTATAGCTATGTTTTATTAGCTTCCAGCCGCGGTTACGCTCGCTTTATGTAGTTCCACTCAGCCCCGTAATCGTTGAGTGACTTTGGATGATATTTGGTATGTTGGGGATGCTTGGGGCAGGGGAACAGGAGAGGGGACTGATATTTATGATATTTATCGCCACACCACGCATGTAAGCCCCAGTTAAAAAGCTAGTGAATTGATAAAATGGCAGTGAGATAAGGTCTTACTGACTTGTAGTAATAAAAACATGCCCTAAGTTCCCCCTGGCTACATGTACCTGAGTACGTACCTGGTTTCATCCGAATACTGCTTCGTGTTATTATGATATTCACGGTCTCAGATTTGGCCGGCATTTTTCGAGATTGTTTATGTGGTACGATTTTAATCAGTTTTCATTATTAAAAACGTTATTAAGTGTTTATGAAAGCACGTGAACGCTGTTTGAGGTTTTTATTTAAAATATCTCTGGAAATATTACGGTTTTAATTACCTTTAGCAGAAAAAACTTTGGTTGCATTACTTAGCTCATTTAATTTTGACCGTACCTACTTGATTTATTACTAAGATGTCCCGGGTATAGGTACAGTGCTTTTTAAACTTAGGAATTATTTTCCAAAGGCATTTTTGCTAGCTGATCCTGGAAACAGCTGCACCCATTTCCACCAAACATAGCTTTGAACTTTTTCTGATTTTCTATACATTTTAATTTGGACTATGCCAATTGTTTTTAATTTCTCTTTTTCTATGAGTCAGTTTATCCTTTTTCCGATAAGCACCACACAGGTGCTTTGTAGTAAGAAAGATCATCAAAAAAATGCCAATCCGTATTTGTTGCCTGATTCTACTAGGTTTGTTCGCGTTGGGACAGGAGTAAGTTTAGTTTATAAGACAATGCAAAATAATCCTTGTACTTTCCGTTTTTTTTTTTAGTAAGTTTTTTGTGAAAAATATTTTGGTTATACAAGCTTTTATAAAATTAGTGGTCGTAACCGGGTGCTGATCAAAATGAGCTTAAACATGGCCAGTCTACTATTATCCCTTGAGGAGTTCCGTAGTGGAAGGTGGACCTTCCGTCTCCATCATCAGATCAGCATACCAGCATAGCAGCATTTTGCATACCTGTCAAGTTCCGATTTCAGCGAGCCGCTGTCACCATAATATTGCATTGAAATCGGAACTTGACAGTTATGCAAAATTTAATCTTAATCGGTTGAGGATAACTGCTTTAATATTCAGTTGCAATATTCCACCCAGACAAACATATTCTACCCGGACAAACATTGCAAGTATAAAGCTTTGTAAAATACTTTTGATTTTAAATTTGGCAGAAACAGCTTTTCTGTCACGAGTGTGTAGGTAGCTTTATCCTCGTAGCTCACTCCGTATCCGGGATCAAATTAACGCTTCCGATAAACGCGCGTTTCCAAGTCTCAGCTCCACCTTATCCTTTGTTGCGCGCAGCAGGCTTTATTGAAACTAGATGAATGTCTCTTCCTTGTAATTTACTATACCAGAGATTCCCCTATACTTTAAACTTTCCTTTTTGCTTGTGTCTTTTTACCAGCATAAATTCTTTGTCTCTGAATCTTGCACAAAGGAAGGTAACGAAGTCTTTCGAGATATAAAATAACAGTGAATGGCTTCCTGTTGCATAAAAGGAATCTTTCAGTGTCTTGAAGTTATGCATTACTTTGATATTCGGGATGGGGACAGGGGAAAAGTAAATGCATGTACATTACTGGCAGGTGGACGAACGTGAGAATGGAGGCTGCACATAATAGGATTGCGTTCATCTACAGACCGTTCACCGTAAGATGTGCCGTGGGAATAATGCCAACCAAATCAGGGGACACCTCACGGTGAACGGTCTTTACGTATAGATAACTAAGATAAAGAAGATAGACAAAGGAAATACAAAAAGCCTATATACATTTTCTGAAACACGTTCTTCTTCTTCGTCTTCTTTTAATTATGGCGTCATTATGATTAGGTATCAGTCAATATTACTTGACTCTAGTAAAACGGCGGCAGAGTTACTGGCAGGTGACTTAATTTATAGTTTCTCCTAATATTCTGTTCAAAATAACACTTTTTGCAAAAATAACATGAAATTTATAAAAACGATAAATTTTTCACTTAACTTTAAATTAATGTAGACCCCTCTCTAGTTTGAGTCGAAACTGCCAGTGTCTACGTCAATATAAAGGTACGTGAAAAATTAAGATTTTTTACAAAACGAATAATTTATCATGTTTTTTTGTCAGCTATGTATGAAAAAAACTATATAATATATAATACTAATACTACAGCTCGTTCACCGTAAGGTAAGGTTGGCCACCAACCAAGGCAGGTGCCATCTTACGATTACATCTGTAGATTTTCATACTATTGCCAGCAAGGTCGATTTATATCGAAAAAGGTTATCGTTAAAATGTATGAAGATCCAAGCATGTATTGTTTAAGAAAATGTTGCCTATGTTGTTCATGTAGTATACCGATAAATTCTTTTGAAAATATTTTAGAAAGACCGTTTATGTAGGATATAAAGCAGTTCCCATATTTTATTTATTTTATAAATAATGGCTCGTAAACTTTACACATAAAACAAGGCAGTTTTATTTGTTAGCGACGGCTACCGATGCTATAAACGAGATATCGCTTCATAAATTTATGAGAATTGATACTTTTGTATTATGCCGTCGGGTAGTGCCGTGAAAGAGTTTGATGCTCCTTATTAAAACTTAATTTTGTAGTTAATAGAAACACAAAAGTTGACATAAAAGAGTTGTGTGTCAGCTCCAACGCGTAAGTATAAGATGCGCGAATATATTGCGCAGAGGGAAAACACAACGAACGGACTTTACTTTTACGATATTACTCCCCATCTATTTGCGTACCGTGTCTTCACAAGGCCGTTGCGGGCCTTGTATCAATAATAATAGATTCTTAAGAGGCAGACAACAGCCAAATTCCGTCACTATCTAACTCAGTAAAGTTCAGGCACCTAAGTTAGAAAGTGGCAGCATAGCCCTCGCATAAACTCCAGTTACGCGTCGGAGCACACTCCATTTTTTTTCCGCAACTACATATTGTAACGAACCATCTTTACTGGATTCATTAGTATCTCACAAATGCTCAAATAAAATTATTATATCTTGTTATCAAATAAATCGAGCGATACTTGAATAATGAGGTCGGAAACAATAGAGGGTTTGTTCTGTCGTTTTTTCAGAGAATTGGGCTGTGAGAATGTTTATATACAAAAAATATAAACATCCGATTTTCAGAATACTTTGAAGGAACACACCAATTCCTATTTAGGAATCGTATGAATAAGATTCAAAATTGAATGAAATGTTTTATCTTGGTTGGCGACTTTAAATAGAGATGTAACAGCTGAAGGGGGGTCAGTGCTGGATAATTCTGGAAGTAGTATCACGTTTGCGTAGTAACGCTGGGGTAAAATATTAAATTGTGTTAATTAATTACGAAGTGATTTTAAAGTTCGTTTAAAAGCTAGAAATTTATACCTTGAAATATTAGGATTGATTCTATAAAGTGGAATAGTCCATAATAAGTGAAATTAAATATAATTTAGTGAAAGTTTAAATTTTGTGAAATATAAAAATAATTTGAAAGACCGCCCAAAATTAGAGAAATTAACTAGTTTCTTTTTGGTGATGTTTTTCAAGTGTTCTTAAATATTCAAAGTCAATGGGGAAGAAGTGTTTAGACTTGTGACAAAGTGAACGATTTTCGAAGGAAGATATTTGTAAGACTGTCGTAGTCTATAAAGTATCTTCTATTTTAATGTTTTCAGGTTCCGATATCTTGTTTGACAGGAATTCCTTTATCAGCCCGAAAGGGTTGTCTCGTGAGTCCGCGGGACAGACAAGATCTTACCCCCCCCCCTTAAACCTTATTCCTAACCCCTAGGCTCCGTCTGTCGCTTTAGGTTACACAGCGATAGATATCCTATCCTTAGTAGTTCAATCTAGGTATTCTGACCTTGCACCTCGTCAGAAGACATACACATTTAACTGCACATTTAAAACAAAATGAGAACGGTTTTCTCAAAGTTTGAATCACACACACCCAATTTAGCCAGGTAATTAGGCACACTTATATAGGCATTGTATTAGTGCGTATGTAGACCAATCTTACAAATTGGCATTTTCTAAAATTTAACCGGTGATTTAATTTAGTTTACTATTATTCTTTCATAAAGGAACGGGCAAAATAATTATCAAACGTATTAAAATACTAGATAAAAGGAGAATCTTGTAATTGAATATTATCATTCTCGGAAGGAAAATTTCATTTAAATATAGTCTAGAATTTTCACAAGCGATTATTCCTACCTGGATAATCCAACTAGGAATTCTATTTATCCTACAGAGAATATTTAGAATTATTTGTAAGTAGGGGTATGAATCAAGTAGGGATTTTCCTAGGCTTCAGGAAGCCTAGATAAATCCCAAAGTTAACCAAAGGTGAAGGTTGTATGTGGTTGATTTTGCGTTATTGATTAAATGTAAAATTCCCTGGAATGTTTGAAAATGACTAACAAACTTACTCCGACGGAAATAGGTTCGCGATCCTCTAAAATCCCTTGTATTAAAGTAAAAAGGAATTGATTTGAATTAGAATATCATTTGGATAAAATTCTCGGACAATATTAGGTAATCTACCTATGTCCAAGCGAGGGAGGTTTGACCAAAAGCATTGGAAGAAATCCACCGAGGGCAGCGCGGACGGGGCTGTTCTCCAAAAAGTCGCTTATCTCTGGATATGAACCTTATCAAATTTGGTTCATCCTTCAAATAATTAAAGAAATAACTTAAAAATTCTATCTGAGAAGCAAATAATTTATACAAGTAATTTCTTGTCATTTCCCTAATGGATCTATTACAGATGCAAATCTGTCACGTAAAAGTATCTTGAAATAGCACAAGACAAACATGTCTGTATCGAAGCTAGAGTCAAAATCAATAAACCTCAGAAATTGTAAAATCAGAATGTTCAAAATATTACTAGGAACCTTAATTGTAGCTTATTCTTTTACAAAGGAATAACAAACTATAATGAAAATAAATCTCTGGAGTAATCTTTTAATTAATTGTTCCGATGTGTACTGAAGTAAAATAAAATTTAAGTAGGTATCTTTCCTATTAAAATTAGTAGCAACTATTACGAGGATATCGATAAAAAGGTAAAATATTTTATGTAGTTAGGATACGTTAAGACTTGACAATATTAACAAATTATTCAAATTTATTCTTAAAATAATTAAGTTTTAACAAACTTAAATATAATTTTGTTTTTTAAAAAAAAAAAAAAAAAAACATTGGAGAGCGAATGCGGATTTCAAAAGTATAAAATTTGGGGGGGCGTTAATATGATATAAAAAAAAAAAAAACGGAAATAGTTTTTCGATGATAGTGATATTAAAAAAAAATGAATAATAATTATGATAGATAAATAATAATATAAAAATAAAAATATTATATAAAAATAAATTTAAACCTTTGTATTTATTTTGTAACTTTTATTTAAACTTTGAATAATTTTAATTAATTTTGATTGATTTCGATTAAAAATATTATATAAAAATAAATTTAAACCTTTGTATTTATTTTGTAACTTTTATTTAAACTTTGAATAATTTTAATTAATTTTGATTGATTTCGATTAAAAATATTATATAAAAATAAATTTAAACCTTTGTATTTATTTTGTAACTTTTATTTAAACTTTGAATAATTTTAATTAATTTTGATTGATTTCGATTAAAAATATTATATAAAAATAAATTTAAACCTTTGTATTTATTTTGTAACTTTTATTTAAACTTTGAATAATTTTAATTAATTTTGATTGATTTCGATTAAAAATATTATATAAAAATAAATTTAAACCTTTGTATTTATTTTGTAACTTTAATTTAAACTTTGAATAACTTTGATTAATTTTAATTCGTTTTGAATAGATTTGATTATTTTTAATTTGACTTTGAATTAATTTAATTGACTTGATTACTTTTCACTAACCTTGTTTTAAGCATAATTTACTTATTTATTTATTTTATTTATCAAAGTTAAAACATGGTTAGAGATTGGGGAAGCTATATTATTTTAATTTCAGGAAAAAACCAGAATTGAAAAAAAAAAAGGGGTTATAATTAAATAAACTTTAGGTAAGTTTATTTATTTATAAAAAAAAAAAAAAAAAAAAAAAAAAGGAGTGAAGTCTAACCGAAAAACGAAAAAGCTCAGAACGCTTTAAAAACAAAGAAACGAAAACAAATCGTAACCAATCAAACAAAAAAAAAAAAAAAATGAAGCCTATACGAAAGCGTAAAAGGCCAGAGCGCCTTGGAAGTAAAGAGACGGAAACAAATCAAAATCAAGAAATCTTGGAGTCGGAAAGTTTTCAAAATTTGGAAAAGGAAGATAAATCTACATCAAAACGTAAAAAAAAATCAAATTCTACAATCAAGGAAAAACCAAAAAGTGGAAAATCCACGGGGGCCCTTTTAAGAACATTGAAACAGACCATGATGTCCTTAGCTACTAAAGTGGATGCCTTAAGCGAAGAAGTCAAAACATATAAAACTCAAGCGTCTAACGGATTAGAAGCGGAATCGGTGGCAGAAAGTGGAGAGGAACACTGTAAAACAACCAATACGGAAACAACAGAACAAAATTTAAACAAAGAAAAGGAGAATAATGAACAAATCAAAGAAAATGAAATATCCAGGGAAGGTTACAAAAAAGTGATATATAATATAAGGAATTTGAATATGGACAAACCTAAGTTTGGGGAGAAGGATCAGATTCAACCTATGACCTTCTTAGAGGATTTGGACATTTATTTAAAAAAGGCTTCAAAGGATGGCAAAGAATTAGAAGTCATTTTAGAATGTTTGGTGGGTGATGCACGTGAGTGGGCTCGGATTTATAAAAGTAGGTGGGAGACGGTTGAAGATTTCAAGGTAGATTTTCTTTCAACTTATTGGGGAGAGAAGGAACAAAGCGAGCTTAGAAGAAATATAGCACAGGGAGTTTGGGATCGGGTGAAAACACCTTCTATGCTGAACCATTTCTTACGACTAGCAGGGAAAGCTCAGATGCTAACTTTTAAAATTCCGGAGAAACAATTGATAGCAGATATCATCCGTCATTTTCCGAAGTACATTCAACAGGGGTGGTTTACATCCAAGATTGAAACCATAATAGAGACAGCAGAGTTTTTGAGAAATATGGACGATATAAACAAACAAGAGACACACGTTTCGACGGCATATGGGGCCGGGAAGGACAAGGAGAAATTTAGGGAAGTTCAACAGAAATATAGAACCTGGCAGCGCCCGTCAACAGGACAAAACAGAATGGTAAACAACAAGCCAGCTGGAGTGAATGCAGTGACAGAAGCGAACAAAACTAATAATGTAAATTTATCTAAAAGAAACTGAAAATGTAGTTCCCGATTCAGTTAAATTCACAGGGAACGTAGTGTTAAAAATAATGAATCTGATGGGTTGGGAACCAGGACAAACGTTAGGTAAGAAAAATAAAGGATTGATGATACCAAAGCGGGGATGGTTAGTAGACAGAGGTAGACGAGAGGGGTTAGGATTTCGGGAAGAAGTACAAAGAAATGACCAAATATTAGAACAAATAGTGGAGGTATTGAAACTAAAAATAGAACAACACTCATTACAAGATATAAAAATAGATAAAGTTAATTCTGTATTTGAAGAAGAATCAGAAGAAAAGGAGTATAAACATTTCAAATCGGAAATAACAGCTCAAATATTTGAATATGAAGTAGTAAGTTTAATAGATACTGGTAGTGACATAACCTGCATTTCTGAGGAGTTATGGAATGTGCTTAAATCAAATCCAACAAATCAAATTCCGCTTATGCCTGTAAAATCATTTCAAATTAGAACTGCGGTAGGGCATAAAAGTGTTGAAATACGTAGTATGGTTCTTTTGCCTATAAAGTTGAACGATATCATCATAGAAACGGGATGTTTAGTAGTACCCGGTTTGGTCAATCACATAATCTTAGGGTTTGATTGGTTACAACAAAAGGAAGTTACAATTCAAATAACTCGAGAAAAAAGGGGTATAGAGTTTGAAATAAATGGAGAGAGACATTTAGTAAATTTTTTAAAGACCGAAGAAAATCTAGACATTAAGAGGTCACAAGAGATTAGCATAGAAGAAACAGAAAATTTAGAAAAAACGCTACAAGAAATAGTAACTGGGACAAAACTAGGGATTGATGAAGGGGAAAAATTAATGAAATTATTGAATAAATATAAAGGGTTATTTTCAGAAAAATTGGGGAGGGCTAATTGTTATCAACATAACATAGAGATGGAGTCGCATTTGGCCATAGTAAAAAAAACATACCCGGTGCCTTATGCGTATAGAGAAAAGGTAGAAAAGAAACTAAAGGAGATGGAAGAACAGGGAATAATTAGTAGATCATCTACCCCTTTTTGCAGTCCATTAACATTTACTTTAAAACGAGACGGATCTATTAGAGTATTGTTAGATGCCAGAGAAATTAATAAATACATGGTGGCTGAAACAGAAAAACCTCCACTTCAGATAGATGTCATGAATTCCTTTCATGGGGCAAATTTTATTAGCGTAGTTGATTTGAATAATGCTTATTTCCAAATTCCTATTTCTGATAATAGCAAAAAATATACGGGCTTTACTTTTAATGGGAAATCATATGTATACAATGTATTACCACAAGGTCTCAAAACTTCTGTTGGAAGTTTTAGCAGGGCTATGGACAAAATTTTAGGCCACGAAGTTAGAGATTTTTGTGTTAATTACTTAGATGATTTGGCCATAATAACGACGGGAACTTACACGCAACATATTGAACATTTGGAAGTAGTATTAGGGAGATTACAAAAGGCGGGTTTAACTTGTAATTTAAAAAAATGTGAATTTATATGCAAAAGGGTTAAAATGTTAGGGTATATAATATCTACAGAGGGGTTAAGAACAGATCCAGATAAAGTAAAATCAATTCAAGAATTCCCAGTTCCGAAAAAGTTAAAACAAATAAGGGCATTTCTGGGATTGTGTAACTTTTATAGGAGGTTTATACCTGATTACAGTTCCCATTCTCAAGTTTTATGTGAATTATTAAAAAAAGGGACAATTTGGAGGTGGGGTGAAAGAGAACAACAAGCTTTTGATAAAATAAAGAGGTAATTCATAAAAACGATAGAACTTCAACATCCGGATTTGAGAAAACCATTTTATTTGCAGACTGATAGTTCGGGCATAGGAATGGCAGGGGTATTGTATCAACTAGATGATCAGGGATAAATAAGAACAATAGGATTTCATAGTAAAGCTTTAAGAGGGGCTCAGTTGAATTGGACAGTGACAGAACAGGAATTTTATGCGGTCATAAACTGTTTATAAAAATTCGAAACTTATTTAAGGGGAACTAAAGTCATAATTAAAACAGATCACAAAGCCTTAACTTTTGTAAAGAATTGGAAATTATATAATGCGCGAGTTACGAGATGGATAAATTATTTAGAGAATTTTAATTATGAGGTAGAGCACATTAAAGGAAAAGAAAACGTAGTGGCAGATGTTTTGTCTCGGTATCCACCGGCAAGTGATCTGCTCCAAGAAGATAAAGTTAGATTGCCAGAAATTTTATATGTAGGAAAAAGGGAGAACCAAGATCTGATTATTAAATTAAAAAAGATATCCGAATTACAAATACAAGATGAGGATATTAAATCGATATTAAAATCAAGAGAAAATAATAGTGAAAATCCTACAAAATTTAAAAGACTAAAAGAAAGGATTAAACAGGAAAAGGGAATTTTATATATTCAAGTAGGTAAGAATAAAGAATTTGTAGTTTATTTGCCAAAATGTTTAAGTGAAGATGTAATCAAACAAATACATCTGGAGATGGGTCATCAAGGGGCTTTTAAAGTAATTAAATACATAAGGGATAGATTTTATTGGAAGGGACTTACTCGTCAAGTCAAACTTATATTGAAGAAATGCCATGAATGTCAAATCAATAAACCCGCAAACAAAAACTTTGTAGGGCCATGTCAGTCTATAATTACAGAAAATATAGGGGATATAGTAATGGTGGATTTATACGGACCATTACCAACTGGAGCTTTTGGATATAATTATATTTTAATCTTTCAGGATACTTTTAGCAAATTTGTTAAATTTTATGAATTAAGACAAGCTACAACTCGTTCAGTATTAGGGAGGGCAAAGAAGTTTTTTGAAATTATAAAACCGCAAGCAATAATGTCAGATAATGGTTCACAATTTGCAAGCAAAATTTGGAAAGAATTTATGAAACAAAAGGGGGTAAATGTGATTTACACTACAGTTAGAAACCCAAGACCCAACACCGTAGAAAGAGTAAATAGGGAATTAGGCCGATTGTTTCGTACATATTGTGGGCATAAACATAATAGTTGGGTGAAAGTTTTACCTGAATTGGAGGAATTGTACAATAATACATACCATGAAAGTACAGAGTTTACTCCGTGCGAAATTATGTACGGGCAGTCAACCACACTAACAATAGATAAATATTTAGGGACCGGAGAAATAAGATTAAATTCGGTAGACCAAATTCGAGAGCTGGTTCGAAGGAATTTAAAAGAAAAAGGGAAAAAACGTGGACAAAAGTTCAACCAACGATATCGTTTAATTCAATATGAGATAGGGGATTTGGTAAAAATTAGGAAAATAAATAAATCAAAGGCAAAAGATAAAATAACAAAGAAGTTTGAGTCGTTGTATGAGGGCCCGTTTGTGGTATCAAGTAATCCTTATAAAAATGTGTATATTTTAACAAATCCTGAAACTAAAGAGATAAGGGGTAAATTCAATACAATCCATTTAACGAGATATTATAAATGAACATTGCTAGTAATTAATATAGGAAGGAAGAGAACTGCATAGAATTAAGTTTTGAAATATGTAAGAATATAAAAAAAAAAAAAAAGTTAGTATAAGTAAATAACTTAGTGAGTTATATAAGAAAAAAGATTTTAAATTGTTTAAAGGTAAATTTTAGTTTCTACGTTTATAATTATAGCTTAAATACAGTTGTATTAATATGTATCATTATTATATATGTTTGATAAAATTTAAAATATTAAAATAAGAGATTTTGTTAAATTAATAAATAAAAAATAAAAATAAAAATAAAAAAATTGTAACTGGAGGCTTGGGGGAAAGTTTACTTATAGATATAAAGTTCTGGTTGACCCTAGTTTTGAATTCAGAAAACAATTTGACCTGTAAAAAAAAAAAAAAAAAAACAGGATTATAAAAATATAAAGTAAAATTAATGTGGATCAATTGGGATTAGTATCCATAGGTAAAGGGGTGTGTCGGCGACTTTCCTCTTTTCAATCAAAATATTTTTTTATATTTTGAGATGTACAACGATTACGATCTTTAAACAGGAATTAAGAAGTCATTTTGATTTATATATAATAATAATTTAAAAAAATTATAAAGTGAAACAAAATAATGTGTAATAAATACTATAACACAAACCACCATGAGTGGTAGAATAATAATTGTACAACAACAAACTGACAAATAATAAAATATTATTAAAAATATTTGGTTGACAGCTTTTACGGATGAATTGTTCTCTATTAAATTCATTAACATACTAGAATTTGGATTTGAAAAGGGAAGGGTATTTAATTCAGAATTATAAAAATTTCTTTTTGGAGACTTAGTTTCAATTTACAAAAGAAACCTTAGGTTCATAGAGAAGAAATGAAAGTGAGAAAGGAGAAATGAAACAAAAAAATAATTTGTATGAAAGAGTATGGAATGAATTACGTACAATGAGAAGTATTATGAGTAAATGTGTGAATGTTTTAAAATCAGAATGAGGGCTCTGGGAAACTAAGGATCTGTAGAGTGAAACACTTTACTAAGGTTGTATTCAACAGACATCACATTTCACAAAGGACGGTTGACTAAAGAGGGGTTTGGTGTTAGGTTAAGGTCAATAGACTATGATTCCCTGTCACAGAGTGCTTTAGTTAGCAGTTCTATTTATACGTGCGGCAAAATCGGTTTTTTTTGCCCGGA
Source organism: Operophtera brumata (assembly GCA_932527175.1). Taxonomy (NCBI): domain Eukaryota; kingdom Metazoa; phylum Arthropoda; class Insecta; order Lepidoptera; family Geometridae; genus Operophtera; species Operophtera brumata. Next base: position 29,012,664 of record OW052228.1, read on the forward strand.
TTAAGCACACGGACAACTCCAATGGTTAAATAAATGCATCGAATTATTGAGGTTGGTTTAGACATGTTATACGTGCTTGTCTGAGGATTGAAGACATTGGGAGGAGTAGATTGTAGTTGGCAAAGGAGCGCTCTCCAGGGAAACGTAATGTTGGTTGTTCCTAGGACTGTGCCGGCCTTAGTTCTACTAGGGATGAGATGGATCCACAACCCATTTTCCTTCGTGCAGTCTTTTCCAAGCTGGGATAATGAATCAGATAAACTAGCGACAACATGTAGTTGATGTCAATATTGGTATGAAGATGTACGTTATTGATTATTGGTCTAAATTACACTAATCAGCTAGGTACTCACGCACACAGGTGAAACACACATATCGATACTGTTTGAATTTGACCTTAGTAAATTGTAAAGAATTTTATTTTGCAATGGAGAACAAGACTTCTGAGAGTTGTTGTAGCCAAGTGGCTTAAGAATAAAATAAAAATAAAAGAATATATAATAATAAATATACAAATATATATATCGTAAGAATAAAAAAAAAAAAAAATACATTCAGAATATAAAGGAAACTGATTCCAAAATAAAAAAAAAAACACTTTCGAAAAGGGGTTTTGTAAATAAAAACCAAAAGGAGAAGATAAATTGATTCTGAAATTAATATACATATTTGTGAAGAGATGAGAAAGGATTTAGAGATTCTTGCCTTTTCTTCACTCGTGGTTAGAATTAACTAGTAAGTTTAGTACATACTTTGGCCAAGCAAAGCAGTGCCTATAATTAATTCATACTGATACGGGTGAATAATTATTCTTCAAAAGTCCCTGTCTGAATTTACTCAGTTTTAAGGTATGAAGAACCATGCCTAAAATTTATCTATGCTAATACCGGTAGATAAATTTTCTTCAGAGATTCCTGAGCTATGTGATAGCAAATATTTTACAAATTTATAGTATATGGAATTGATTTCAGAATTAATCAACATAAATAAATAAAGGTTGGGGTGTAAATAATATTCTATTTGAATTGTTGAATTAACAGAGGCAGAATGACTGAATGAAAGTGTGGAAACCAGATGATTTGAAAAAAATATTTTGGGGTTGGGAATTAAATTAATAATGAAATAAAAAGCTTATGTTGATTCAACATGGATCTAGATGAGGATTAATTTTAATAAAGAATAGGGTAATAATAAAAAAAAAAAAAATATTTTGGAAGATATGGTATACAAATATCATAATTATGATTGTACTAAACAATATTTGTGAGATTAATAGGCGAGGAAAATTTTCTCCGGACACAAAGTTGAGTGTCTGCGTAAATTTTGAGGGGCGACTGTAACGAACCATCTTTACTGGATTCATTAGTATCTCACAAATGCTCAAATAAAATTATTATATCTTGTTATCAAATAAATCGAGCGATACTTGAATAATGAGGTCGGAAACAATAGAGGGTTTGTTCTGTCGTTTTTTCAGAGAATTGGGCTGTGAGAATGTTTATATACAAAAAATATAAACATCCGATTTTCAGAATACTTTGAAGGAACACACCAATTCCTATTTAGGAATCGTATGAATAAGATTCAAAATTGAATGAAATGTTTTATCTTGGTTGGCGACTTTAAATAGAGATGTAACAGCTGAAGGGGGGTCAGTGCTGGATAATTCTGGAAGTAGTATCACGTTTGCGTAGTAACGCTGGGGTAAAATATTAAATTGTGTTAATTAATTACGAAGTGATTTTAAAGTTCGTTTAAAAGCTAGAAATTTATACCTTGAAATATTAGGATTGATTCTATAAAGTGGAATAGTCCATAATAAGTGAAATTAAATATAATTTAGTGAAAGTTTAAATTTTGTGAAATATAAAAATAATTTGAAAGACCGCCCAAAATTAGAGAAATTAACTAGTTTCTTTTTGGTGATGTTTTTCAAGTGTTCTTAAATATTCAAAGTCAATGGGGAAGAAGTGTTTAGACTTGTGACAAAGTGAACGATTTTCGAAGGAAGATATTTGTAAGACTGTCGTAGTCTATAAAGTATCTTCTATTTTAATGTTTTCAGGTTCCGATATCTTGTTTGACAGGAATTCCTTTATCAGCCCGAAAGGGTTGTCTCGTGAGTCCGCGGGACAGACAAGATCTTACCCCCCCCCTTAAACCTTATTCCTAACCCCTAGGCTCCGTCTGTCGCTTTAGGTTACACAGCGATAGATATCCTATCCTTAGTAGTTCAATCTAGGTATTCTGACCTTGCACCTCGTCAGAAGACATACACATTTAACTGCACATTTAAAACAAAATGAGAACGGTTTTCTCAAAGTTTGAATCACACACACCCAATTTAGCCAGGTAATTAGGCACACTTATATAGGCATTGTATTAGTGCGTATGTAGACCAATCTTACAAATTGGCATTTTCTAAAATTTAACCGGTGATTTAATTTAGTTTACTATTATTCTTTCATAAAGGAACGGGCAAAATAATTATCAAACGTATTAAAATACTAGATAAAAGGAGAATCTTGTAATTGAATATTATCATTCTCGGAAGGAAAATTTCATTTAAATATAGTCTAGAATTTTCACAAGCGATTATTCCTACCTGGATAATCCAACTAGGAATTCTATTTATCCTACAGAGAATATTTAGAATTATTTGTAAGTAGGGGTATGAATCAAGTAGGGATTTTCCTAGGCTTCAGGAAGCCTAGATAAATCCCAAAGTTAACCAAAGGTGAAGGTTGTATGTGGTTGATTTTGCGTTATTGATTAAATGTAAAATTCCCTGGAATGTTTGAAAATGACTAACAAACTTACTCCGACGGAAATAGGTTCGCGATCCTCTAAAATCCCTTGTATTAAAGTAAAAAGGAATTGATTTGAATTAGAATATCATTTGGATAAAATTCTCGGACAATATTAGGTAATCTACCTATGTCCAAGCGAGGGAGGTTTGACCAAAAGCATTGGAAGAAATCCACCGAGGGCAGCGCGGACGGGGCTGTTCTCCAAAAAGTCGCTTATCTCTGGATATGAACCTTATCAAATTTGGTTCATCCTTCAAATAATTAAAGAAATAACTTAAAAATTCTATCTGAGAAGCAAATAATTTATACAAGTAATTTCTTGTCATTTCCCTAATGGATCTATTACAGATGCAAATCTGTCACGTAAAAGTATCTTGAAATAGCACAAGACAAACATGTCTGTATCGAAGCTAGAGTCAAAATCAATAAACCTCAGAAATTGTAAAATCAGAATGTTCAAAATATTACTAGGAACCTTAATTGTAGCTTATTCTTTTACAAAGGAATAACAAACTATAATGGAAATAAATCTCTGGAGTAATCTTTTAATTAATTGTTCCGATGTGTACTGAAGTAAAATAAAATTTAAGTAGGTATCTTTCCTATTAAAATTAGTAGCAACTATTACGAGGATATCGATAAAAAGGTAAAATATTTTATGTAGTTAGGATACGTTAAGACTTGACAATATTAACAAAAAAAGAATCGAGTTATTACAAGACACAACGTAGGTATATATCTAGACGATCATATGGCCAATTTATAGTGTTTAAAGAAGTAGGTAAGATTAAAGTTATCGTAACTCCACAGAGTAAAGTAGGAAGTCGGTGAGTGCGCGCGGTATAATAGGTAGTTAGATTATTAGGTACAATAGAGAAGGTACTTAGGGGGGGTGTTACAATATTTAATCTTGAGTTCTTTTAATGCGTGTGTTTGTATAAATCAACCCAACAAAATCTGCCTGACGGCAAATTACCAACCGACAGTACTAACCACAACAGATGTATTCCTACGTGTAGAATTCTAAATTTCTGGAGCAATATCTGGCTTCAATAACACTTGCACCATTAACTCTCCTGCGTTCACAATAGACATCAGGCTTAGTACACCACATACCTAAAACAACCGTCTACAGGAATTTAAACCTTGTGCTATACCGTTACAGTTCTAAATGCCAGCTGTATTTTATCGTGTGCCAAATTTTCGCGATGCTCAAATAGTGATAACAAAAGGAATGTATAGGATGTAATTTGAATCTTGTTGGTAAGGTTTAAGTACTGGTTTCGCTTACATTTTGGAGAGCAATATGAGAGGCCGATTTATTCTTCATGCGGGCCCAAATTACTGACAGTTAGGTTAACTGTTGCTCGCAGTGCTTTCTATCTGCTATTGTGCTGGCCACTGATATATTGCCTTGCAGATTAGGGCGAAGCTTGATAGAACGAATTTACGCTACATTTCCTCTAAGATACACAATGTTGGGAGTCACTGGTTCAAATATACTATATATATTTTGTGCACTGATCTCGTCATGCTTTTAGACAGTGAAAGGTATAATAGTAATTTGTGTTACATGGGGCCAAATAAATATTTTGTTCTTCGCGGGTCGAAGCAAAGTATTCTAAAGTAGAATCCCGAGCGTAGCAAGAAATTCAATATATGCCGTCCGAGAATAAAATATTTTGGCTCCGAATATTTTTCATGACTACCTTGCACTACTACCCATTGAGGAAGTAAGCACGTTTTAAGAGTTGGTACTTTCCTCCAAGCCCCTGAAGCGAATTATGAAAGCACTTTGTATCAACATTAAGAATCAACTGTTACACTAATTCTATGTCTATGGTTACACTCATAGATCTAGTATGTACGAAAATACTACGTCTATGGCAAAAGCACAAACCGTAAGATGCCAAAAAAAAAACTGTTGCTCGTGTTAACACTAGGGCTTGACAAACTCATATGATGTTAAAATAACGATATCAATAAATGGGCGACTACGCGTGGCTACATTGGGTATTTCCTATGTATAATAAAAAATATCTATCCATGTATAATATTGTATTAAGTATATCAGTTATCTAGTACCCATAACACAAGCTCTGCTTAGCTTGGGGCTAGATAATGTTGTGTGAACTGTCCAGCATTATTTATTTATTTATTTAACTACTTTCCCAAAGTAACATTGGTAGAAATATGAAAGCAAAATGTCCAACTCCTGTACAAACTGCTCGGTTCAACAAATTATTATTATGGAGGAGCTATTTTTTTTCAAATTTCGATCCTTGTTTCTTTGTGAAAGACGTTACGGTTCATGAATAGAAAACACACACAGTGTTAAAATTACCCTAACCGCCACCGGATCGCCAATGCTGTCTGTATGTTTGTGCACGCATCATGCAAAAACTACTGCACGATATTGTTTGCGGTTTGCACAGCTATATTGCGGTTTGCAGGTCTAATTTAAAATCTGGAGCATATTTCATCTTGATAATCCGCCTCGAAGACGAGTTATTGGGATAAACTGATTTAAATCGGACAAAGCCGCTGGACGGCAAGCTACATAACCGCATCTGTTTAATCATGCTTTCCAAATACAATTTTCGCTTCACCCGTAGAGCATCGTATTTTGTAACTGAAAAAAAAAGTTAATATTTAAAGTTATTATAAGTTAATATAAATTATTTTGATGACCTCTGTGGCGTGGTGAGCGAGAAGCTGGCTGAGATGCAAGAGGTTGCGGGTTCGTTTCCTGCTGCGAAACAAATGTTTGTATGATCTGTAATTATTTGTTTCAGGTCTGGCTGTTGTATTACCATGGTTATACACGCGATAAAGGTTACTACCTACAAACAATATAAACAAACGATCAACTATTATTAATGTATCAACTTGATCAAAGAACTAAGTGTATTCCTATTCTAAACCAAGCAGCCAAACCTATTTATTTTGTTAGATTCTTATATTAGGGCGTTACCTGATTTTGTATTGTCAATGCACCATGACGGAGAACAGTCGTGCACTGAATCCACCCCTCTTTCAGTGCACGACTGTTCTCCGTTGCATTCAGTGCACGACTGTTCTCCGTCATGATGCATTGAGATGATGTCTTTTTTACATTGAGAATAATTTTCAACTAAAACAAATGTATACAAAATTATTATCAGTAAACAAACAAGACTTTAAAAAAAAGTCCTCTGGAATTTTACCATTTAGCATTTAACAATCTATGAAAAAAAAACTTAAAACTCTTTATTTTGCAATAAAATAACCTGCAATGACCAACCTGTTATGGGAAACGACAAAATAATTTCATCAGATAGAGGTGAATTTAAAGTGGTTATTGCATTCCTTTTTAATGTGTTTCCCTTTTTATTAAACGCACTACGTGTAAAATGCTTTCCACATACTTATTTGTTATCATAATCTTTGTATGGGTAAATACGCCGAGTCCTCCTGTCCATCCAGTTAACTTCATCCATATTCGAAATCTAAAATAAAAATGGTTTATCGATAAATTATGCGCATCACTATTTGTTTTGGGGACATTATGTTTTATGAAAATAGTTCAAATTTAGGGTCAAATTTACAGAACGTCTGAGCAATCTGGCATAAAATCTACGAAAATAATAATTAATAACTGCTGCAAGCTCGGAAGTAAAGTAATATTAAAATTATAATAGATTAGTCTACCTGTCCGGGTCCAGTGGATATCTAGCCAAAAATATGTCTGAATATCTTCTCCTAAAACGCCTAACACCAAAAACATCACATTTTCCTCCCATATTGTGAAAACAATGCCTACAGGAGTTTAGAACACAATATATTTATCGCAATTTATGCGTAACAAAACAAATAAAAAAATGGCTCCAAACATAAATAAATAAATACCTACTATGTATTAGCTCAGGTCTACCAACAGAAACATAATGTATAGTGCGTCTAAAATGAGTTGACGGTATGACACTCGGTTCCTATAAGCATCAGTACACATTTTAATTTGGTAAGATATTTTGCATTTTACTCAAATGTAAGCAGTGACTACAGGCCTACCTATGAGAAAAAGAAAAAGCTACGAGTACCTTTCAGCGCACATTGCCGCCAAAGCCAAACCGGCCAGTAACTTCTTCATACATTATACGCGTTCGACCTCTTTGGATAACTTCACATACTTATCAACAAAGAGTTAGTATTTAGTACAAACTCCTTGCTACCCTATCACAAAAATGAGTTTAACACCATCATGGAAGAAGGTCGTTAGAGTTGCGAATAGTTGTTATGAAACTGTCATTGATGAAAACATAGTTCGAGTACTATTATAAAATGCGTTTTTTAGTTATTGAAGTTTGCCTTTCTTTGCTTTCAATTCTGTGTAGGTATTTACTTATTTGCATTATTTTTATTATACTATTTATTTTATTTCAAATGTCAACGAGCAATAGAAAGGAGTATGTTGAAGTTAAGACTAATAGACAAAATAAAACATACAGAAATTAGAAGTAGCACATTTATAGATAAATATCATCAGTTTAGCTAAAATACCCCTAAACAAACAAAAACACTGTTAAAATGTGTTTAGGGGTATCATAGCTAAACTGATGATATTTATGAGATACTATCAATTAAAACATGTGTGTTAAGTCTCCTAGTTGTCGCGAACTTAACTTTCGTTATCTGAAGAAGTGTTGACGAGCTGTAATGGGCAAAAAACAACAAAAAATTTGAATTTCGCGCCGAAAGCGTGCGCATTCACCTTAAAATGAAATGGCAATGGGCGGGACATACAGCGTTCGTTCGTCGTTCGTTTTCGTATGAGGTAGTGCTGGCCTCTGGTGTCGGAGTTTGTCAAGCCGCCCGAGGGCCTCTGACCTGGCTTATCGACTGCTATTAATCAATAACAGCCGGGACCGACAGCTTAACGTGCCCTCCGAAGCACAGAGCGATGGAAATCCGCACATAACTTAGAAAAGTCATTGGTGCGGAACCTAGGATCGAACCCGGTATCATTGGATTCTGAGTTGCACTATTGAACCGTTAGGCTACCATCGCTTACACGCTTACATACAGCAAGAATGCACGAAGAAAGGTGGGCTACGATTTGGAAGGGACCAAAAGGGTCTAGACGAATAGGTAGGCCACTTGCCCGATGGTCGGATGAAATTAGAAACTTAGCGAAAACTTAAAACTGGCTGTAAATGGCAAGCGACCGTGACCAATGGAAAAAGCTGGAGGAGGCCTTTACCCAGGGCTTCTAACTAATGGCACAGAAAAAAGAAAATAAAGAAAACAACCATATATTTATACATTACATATATTTAGATTTTATTTTATTAACATATTATAAAAATTTAAAACTAGTATTAAGTTAAGGAATAAATATTTTTTTATTTTATTTTATTTGATTTATTTATTTATTCTATTTTAGTTTATTACTAGCTAGCTGGACGGGCCGCAAATTCATTTGCGAGTAATTTTTGAAATAACACTTTCATTTTAATTTTAATTTTTTGCCTGTAGTATCCGTACACTACGGTTCCGATTTATAATTTTATAAAATCTTGTTTTGCAGATAAATTCCTAGCTTTGACGTTGTTTTTTTTTCCAAAGAATTAATTTCCTGACAAAGTTAATATCAAATTAAAAAAGAAAAACTTCTATTCTTTACTATATTCTACCTATTATGTGTTTTTTTTTATTATTTGGGCCATCCGTTTATGAGAAGTATGTTTTCTAAGTAAGGTCTATATTGCAGTTTTGGGTCTATTATCGCCTTACAACGTCAACACAAAGCAAAGTGGTTGGTAAAAAAGCTGAATACCGAGCTTTGTCTGAAAAACTACTTCACCTCTACATTCTTCTCAAAACCATCTCTTATCTACTTTAGCTGAGTCACAATAGGAACTCTAGTGGCATAATTTGAGAGAAAAATTTAAGTCTAGAAAGAACACAAGTCTCTCGACCTCTTATTGTGGTACTAACAGTCGGCCGCACAATAATCTCTGACCCTTATCACTATAATGTTACGGACCATTTTCTCCCAAATGTTGATGTTGTGTAGACTGTACTCAAAGTGGTACTTTTTGTAGTCGTCACTATGTGGAGGATTTAATAACCTCTTTGGAAGACACTTATTTCTCTAAATAACAGAACCGCTGCTCACTATTCTGAATAGGGTCCTCGTTGTAAGAGGTGTCGTTTTTTTAGTAAAATCACAACCAATAGGTACTATGCCTGGTTCCGCGAGGTCATAACTTGGGTGGGTGACCGATCTTGACCTATTATATCGCTCAGCTTATATTATATCACTCTTAACCAAATTAAGTATTACTATGTATGTAGTAGGTACTATGTAGATAAAACCTTACTCGATAATCTACACTAGTAAAAACAGCATTTTAATCCAACCAGTACACTAACAGACAGACAGTTAGCACGACAGGTAGACGTTGTTTTTAGGGTTCCGCAACCAAAAATTACGGAACCCTTATAGATTCGTCATTTCTGTCTGTCTGTCTGTCTGTCTGTCTGTCCGTGTATGTCACAGCCACTTTTTTCCGAAACTATAAGAGCTAGACTGTTGAAACTTGGTAAGTAGATGTATTATGTGAACCGCATTAAGAATTTCACACAAAAATAGAAAAAAACAGTAAATTTTTGGGGTTCCCCATTCTTAGAACTGAAACTCAATTATTTTTTTCCGTCTAATCCATACGTGTGTAGTATCTATGGATAGGTCTTCAAAAATGATATTGAGGTTTCTACTAAAATTTTTTTCTAAACTGAATAGTTTGCGCGAGTGACACTTCCAAAATGGTAAAATGAGAGAATCATAAAACTAAAAAAAAATATGATGTACATTATCATGTAATCTTCCAACGAAAATTGGTTTGAACGAGATCTAGTAAGTAGTTTTTTTTATACGTCAAATCGTAATCCATCCAATAACTTTTATACTATGTTACTTGCTGCTACGGAACCCTTCATGGGCGAGTCCGACACGCACTTGACCGCTTTTTTATAAATATGTTATTTTTAACTTTTTTTTGTGATGGCCCACTTGATGTCAAGCGGTGACCTCTGTTTTTAACAATGTATTAAAAACCTCAGGTCACGTCCACCTACGACGCACCCTATGTGACATTGCACTGCGCCCACCCTGAGATATAAAGAAGAAAGGTCTCATGAAATTTCACTGTTAATTTATGTGTAAAGTGAAAAGTGGAAATTATAAAAAAAGGTGTGTTGTCCAAGCCGTTAATGTTGTAAACGATATTTCCTTGCATCCGTTGCATCAAAAATTAAAAATTACCTACGGTATGGCGATTAGGAGAGGAATTTTCATACCGGCACAAAAATTATATTATAGCGTTTTATTTGAGGGTCGCACTCAGCAGAATAATATTAAAAGAGGTCGCTTTGTGAGGTGCCAACAAATTGGCGGTGCAGTCAGCGCGCCCTTGTACTCGGTGTATACGGGGTACAGATTGGGCGAGCAATATTTATATCCGGCCACAGAATAAATAATGATCTGGCCTAAGAATACATATTAAAAGGTTGCCTGGAAGAAATCGCTTTATTTTTATTTTATTTTGTATACTACTTGAATGACGTAACAAGCGCAGCAGATGGCCCACCTGATGTTAAGCGGTAACCTCTGCCTATGAACAGTGCATTACCTCATAGGTCACGTCCACCTAGGACGCGCCCTATGTGGCATTGTATATGTGGTAAGTATTATTTGACGACCTCTCTGGCGCGGTGGGCGAAGGTTCGCCTGCGACGCAGGTTGCAGGTTCGATACCCGCCTCGGAACAAATATTTGTACGATATGCAGATAATTATATAGTTATCTAGTACCCATAACACAAGCTCTGCTTAGCTTGGGGCTAGATAATGTTGTTACAATACAGATAATGTTAATTTGCAATACAGTTGCTCGAAAAGTGTACTTACAAGGCCAGTAAATATAGAATGAAAGTAATTTGTTACCGAACTAGTGTGTTTTCTTTACAATATTTTCTTTATTCTAGTCATTAACCTCAAAGTAAATGAACTTCGGGTCATCGCTCAAAAAGGGTCCGAACTAAAAGAGAGACAAAACGTATGAAGAGGGACAATTCTGACAAGTTTTATTCGTCCATTGCTGCTTGATTATTGAAGTCATTTGAAGGACTAGAGTGTGAACCGGCAGTGTTTCGAACTCATTTGTATCGATGTAGTAACTTTGGCATTTATTATATTAGTGAGATACATGGACAGTTTTAGAAACAAACTTCTGAAAAGTCTCAGTCTGACAACCTAAATAATAGTAGGTACAAGTAGTCTGACATTGTTTTTACATTCTATGTCCAGCTTTTATTTGAAGAAAGGTCAAATTCATAGCTAATAAAAATGCTCAAAATTGCTTTCTAAAAGATTTAGCAGTGTGTATCATTGAGGAATACTTGAAAGGAACGCGAGTTTTCGTTGTATACTCATTGTTTCGAAATCGTTTATAGCTGACAAAGAATGTGCACGAAAACTCCTTTCCCATGCGACTGTACCTCATATTCGTATAGAAATATACATCACACAGCATGTGCCTTATGCTCTTAGACTTAAAGTTCAATATCGATTGTTTGCTTCACGTTTTTCGTAGTTACTTTATTCGATTTCGAATATTAGGTACAGACGAGGTCAAAGGTAAACAAAATCTTTAATATCCAAGTGAAGCTGGAAACGCAACTGAAATGCGTTTTGATTTGATATACAATTTTAACATAGAATTGAAACTATCGTGGTTGGGAATCATATTAAAAGATAAACGGCTAATTACCACTATTATTCGTCATTTTAATTTTAACCTAGTTACGTTAGTGTGATGTGGCTTGTCCGGTCTAAGAGTATACCTCTCCGTTCCCTCCCGCGGATGTCGTAAAAATATGCCATTGAGATCACTCACACAAAATTTTCAATAGTGAGTAGACTGGAGAAGACAAGTATAATAATTACAAAAAAAACAACCTAAGTACCTACTTCAAAGCTTCCAATAACAAATCGCTTCTAGTGCCTTTACAATTTTAAGAGTCTCAATTTCTCCAGGATCCCATCATCAGATCCTGACCCGATCACCATGGGACAAATTGGAGAGAAAACCACCCCAAAAAAAAATATAACGGTACAGTCGTCTTCGAGCAATCGGTACCAATGGTAAAAAAAACATGAATTGAGAACCTCCTCCTTTTTTGAAGATGGTTAAGAAACTATTGGAAACGTTAGCTATACCGCTATACCTACGCCTTTGACGTATCAACTTATAATTCAAAGGCCACCCCTCAAGTACCGCGTTACAACTTTGAAAGCTGACCTAGATTTTAATTTATCCCAGGAATATGAAGTGGAAGTAATAATTGCATTTCTGGAACATGGAAAATCTGACATGAGAGAAAACCGATTTGTGATTAAATCAAAAGTGTGTTTATCTCTCTCATATCGTAAAATTCGAATATATTAAACTTCAAAACGATTTTATATTGACATACTATTTGTACTTACAACACAATACCAAAATTCAAAAATAGAATCTTATACACTTTTTAACACTTGGTAACACTTTTTCTCTAGTAAAATAATGGTAGATAATAACTTTTTTTCCATTATAATACAAGTCAGCCGGACCAATGAGGATTTACCCTGTTTTTTTTTAATAGTCTTTGGTTACGTGTATGTGCGGTAGAATCATAGATCTAGTATTAGCGAAAATTCTACGTCTGTGGGTAGAATCGTGTGTTTTCTGTTGATTAATCATTTGACGCTATTTACACAAAGTACTTTTATATATACGGGACAGTTAAGTATTTATTTACGTTATTATTTTTCATGTGCTAACACATAAGGTACCCGTGGTGTGTCCTGCCTAAGAATAGGTAGACCCCTCCGTCTCCTCCCGTGGATGCTGTAAAAGCCGACTAAAGGATTACCCGGACTTGTTATTAAGATTTGTTGGTATAAGATTTGTTCTGGCTGCTAGCTTATAATGGAATGTGTTATTACTGGAAGAAAGCGTTAGCAGAGTCAGTTGTGGGAAGCATTGGCGGCGATGAGCTAACCACTTGTCCCGTCTATATTCTATTCCCCGATGGTGCAACCCACTGTGAAAAGAGGGCCATTGAGGCTCTGCCTACCCCTTCGGGGAAAAAGGCGTGTGTCTATGTACCTACATATGTTTGTATGTATGTATGTATAGTAACTTGGTTAACTGTGAATTTAAACCGGAACGCGTATTTACCCTACACGCATTTGGCCGATTTATCTATACTGATAATAAATAGGAAAGATCTGATTGTTTGTTTGTTTGCATTGAATAGGGTCCGAAACTACTGAACCGATTTGATAAATTATTTCACTGTTGGGAAGCTCCACTCCCCCGGGCACAGATAAAATAATAGGTACTATACTAATCCCCGGGTGAAATAGGCTACTTATATTATATTTTCAAAAAAATTAGGGATCCTTACTATAACTTCAATAATGTAATCCAAGGTGTAAAAAAAAAAAATTGTATCTGGTGTGTGGATAGATGGGGGATTGGGAAAGGCAGGGTTAGGGGGGATTGGATCTTGACACTACCCGTGCGAAGCCGGGGCGAGTCTCTAGTTATAAATAAACAAGAGGAAAGGGATGATTGATGCCATTTAAATGTTGTAATTACGATTTGCGTCGCGTGCCCGATGTGCGGTCACAATTTGATGGAATTCCTCATTTTTCATTCCTGCGGTGGCTTGATTGATGCCTGCTTTTATTAACATTTTATTTTCATTTCGAATACTTATTGTGTTTTTGATTTTAATAAGACCACGGTTCTAAGGCAGCATTAAGGTGGATGCGCACGCTTGCGGCGCGAAATTCAAATTTTTTGGTGTTTTTTGCCCATTACAGCTCATTAACACTTCTTCAGATAACGAAAGTTGAGTTCGCGACAACTAGGAGACTTAACACACATGTTTTAATTGATAGTATCTCATAAATATCATCAGTTTAGCTATGATACCCCTAAACACATTTTTACAGTGTTTTTGTTTGTTTAGGGGTATCGTAGCTAAACTGATAATATTTATGAGATACAATCAATTAAAACATGTGTGTTAGGTCTCCTAGTTGTCGCGAACTCAACTTTCGTTATCTGAAGAAGTGTTGATGACCTGTAAAGGGCAAAAAACACCAAAAAATTTGAATCTCGCGCCACAAACGTGAGCATTCACCTTAACGAGGACTATCTTCCTCTTCGAAGCCCACATCTACCCAATGTTGTGCAGTGTCTGTTAGGTATTACATATCTATATTGTATATACATATATAAAACAAAGTCGTGTTAGTTACACCACTTATAACTCAAGAATGGGTGAACCGATTTGGCTGAAAATTGGTGGGGAGGTAACTTAGAACCAGGAGATTGACATAGGGTGGGGAGGGGTAGGAGGGGGGGGGGTCACCGGGTGATACCCGTGCCAAGCCGGGGCGAATCGCTAGTACATACTAAAACTCACGCCTGTTTCCTGGAGGGGTAAGCAGAGACCACGGATTTTCACTTGCTACGATCCTGATATACCTTTATTGCTTCATTCACTCTTATTTTATTCTTAATACGTACTCCTCGGTTAAGGGTATGTACTCTTGACCTGGCCTTTTTCCAGAACGTCTCTGATCTAGCTACACCGTTTTCTGATAACTTTAAGTGTTTTAGTAACCAGTGTTAAGTGTAATTATTTTAACCCGAACTCTAACTCGTAACCCGGACTTGTTTGTAAGATTCGTTGGTATACGATTTGTCCTGGCTGCTAGCTTATTTAAAGGAATGTGTTATTACTGGAAGAGAGCGTTAGCCGAGTCAGTCGTCGGAAGCAATGGCGGCGATGAATTCAGCACTTGTCACGTCTATTTACCATGTTGGTGCAACCCACGTGAAAAGAAGCCCATTTGAGGCTCTGCCTACCCTTTCGGTGAAAAAGGCGTGTGTATGTCTAGCACGTAAAAGTATTATAGGTCTTACGACTTTTAGCGACTTTTCATTACGCTAACTTCGCATGGACACTTTGTCCAGTTACCCAGCACTGGAAGATAAGTCGTAACATCGCCAACTTAGATTGCTCGGTCAGCGTAAAACTTTTGTAATGTAACAAAGTTCAGTTAACGCCACAAAACGCCCCCAATTTAACCAATTTGCTTTAGTTTGGAAAGCACTGCAGTCGCTGCCGCAGATTTATTGAATAGAGAGGTGAGCGTGAATTATGTTTATCTGACGCAAAAGCTTTTATCTGTCTATTGCATTGAGATCGATTTTCACTTCCCTATTCTAATTTAGCGGAGGTCTAGTGTTGTACGAGAATCTCAATTGTAAATAGTCTTCATAGTCATCAATCAACAAAGATCGTCATTAGTGTATCATACGAGTCCATCGCCATTGTAAGATATTGGCCTAAGGTCTCTGATTGGTGCTTTGATGCTCCTTGTATGACTGATATCTTGCAAATTTGTCTGGTCAAGCTAGACATAGGTGAAATCATCAAAACTTCTTGCATTGTTTGAATCAAAAGGTTTTGATTACTACTTATGAAATAATTCAAATTATTTGAACTAAATACCTACAGTTTAGTACCTACTCGTAAAATAAAGCTTAAAACTAAAAGTAACTCGGCAGGCTAAGGCGCCTTGTGTTATTCAATTAACATTAAGGTAATGTGGTAAAACATTAGTTACATATACCTATGCGCACTTTGAAGCGCGCATTTTTAAGGTATATTTTCATAGATGTGCGTAGAATTTTCCTAAGAAGTATTTTTGTTGAAAAATATATCTTTCAAAATACTGCAATTACTGAATTACTTTATTGAAATTACTGATCAGGACTGTGTGCTGTTCAAAATGAGCCCAAACACTGCAAGTCTGTGCCATTGAGGAGTGTCGTTTTCCACCTTTTGTCTCCATCATCAGATCAGCTCGCTGTAACTATAATATTGTATTGACATTGGAGCTTGACAGGCATACTTAAATTTCACTTCAATCAAACACCGCGAAGTGGGTCTTTAACTTGTAGGTAAGATTTGATTACACCCAGACAGGTGGAACTACTACATAAAAGCTGGTAAAAAGTGTCTTAGCGCCAGATAACATCAGCAGAAGTCACTAAAAAATAAAAAATAAGTTTGTTATCCTATTTTTCCTTTATACGATATATATTCTCTGCCCAACGCCCATTTGTTGAAACTCCATAAGAGCTCTTAACAACCATCATCATAACCAATAAAAACCATATTATCTGTTACAAAACTAATCACATATTATTGTGAATATTCCGTTCTACAGATACTCATAGCTTGGAAAAAAGACCCTCGTTCGAAATAACCTCGCAAGAAATGAAAAGTGAGCATGAAAAGGAATAGTTTCCACACGTTAAAACTGCGTGGGAACGCCAGAAAGCGTCGAATTCACGCGCAAGAATGAAAGCGTGGAATCGTAAAGGCTTTTGGATTGAGAATGCTGAATCATCGCGGTGTCGAGTGGTGTCGCTTCACTAGTGATGACGTGCAATAACGAGCTAGGGCGGGCCGGATGTCGATGGAAATATTTTTATCGCAAAGAGGAATGTTATAGAATAGGCACCGAACACTTTGGGATTGTCAATATCCTTATCCTTCCTTAATTAACCCGGAGCCAATATCATTTCGGGTTGTCTAGATATACAGGTGAGTTTATTTTTCAGGGCCACTCAGGTGAAGTCTGAAACCGTCAGAGTTATTGAAAAGTGATACAGGCTCGATTTTGTAAATAAGAAAAAAAACAATTTAAAAAAGTTTAATTTTTTTTTCTGAAAAAGACAGTTTTTATAAGGAAATTGCCGTTATGGGTTCTTTTTTGATCATTGTGGATCGACATGATGCTTAGTTGCATAGTTGATGCTTAGTTTGACGACGTCTGTGGTGCGTCGAGCGAAGGTTCGCCTGTGACGCAGGAGGTTGCGGGTTTGATTCCCGCCTCGGAACAAATATTTGTGCGATCTGCAGATATTTGTTCAGGTTGTTCTGGGTATTTTCTATGTATAATAAAAATATCTATCTATTTAATGTATTATAATAGGTATATCAGTTATCTAGTACCCATAATACAAGCTCTGCTTAGCTTGGGGCTAGATAATGTTGTGTGAACTGTCCAGCATTATTTATTTATTTATTTATTTATTTATAGTTTTATACAAGTTTGAGCTCGCGAGGTCTTTGTTAATTATGGTCTAACACATTGCCACAGAATGTGAGTATAGTGCTACGTTGCGCTAAGTTTCACAACAGAATTAATAATAGTACAAGTTTCACATTGCTTTTATAATTTCGGTGAAATAACAGCAAAATATGACGACAAAACACTCAAAAAAACTTTGTTGACAGCGAGATTTTGTTTATTATACATAATATATGGTTTAAAAAAAACAGGGCCTAATTTTTCTGAGACGTAGATTTTTGCTTTAAAAATCATTTCCTTGCATTTGCTAATCGCCTAGCGTTCAACTCGAAATTAAAGACTTTTATAACGTCAAAAAAGGCCATATTAATAAGCGTAGAATAGAATAGGTACAGTGTAATACAAATTGATTCACACTTAACTGAAAAAAAAAAACAAATACACATAACAACAAAAGTACGATTCTCCCTATAAACCGTACCTTTATCTTTCCTTCTTCTTCTTAGCTTCGGTAATGGCTTCTGTGCATTATTTGCAACAATTTAGCCAATGTCAAGTGATTTATTTATTATAGTTTTATAGTCAAGTCGACAAGAGTATCTGTCAAGTCCTAACCCAGTTTAAACGGTGGCAGAAAAACTGAGTTTTTACAGGTAAAAATCCACCATTTCGAAAAGACTCGCAATACGCTTAAATCACCCATGTGCCATTTATCCAAGTTACACCGGTTAAAATGCCACTAAAATTACACGAAATAACTCGAAAAAACACATTAAAATGTAATAAAATGAAAATGACGACGTTTCTTTCAAAAATGGCAGATTTCAACCTTCTTTATCTTTCCTCAAACTCCCGACACTTTTTTGGTTTTATGTCAAGTTAATCACGTGTCATTGGCAAACTCTTGTGGCACCACTACCGGTCCGCTGAACACGCCAAAAAAAGAAGAAGAAGAATAGGTACAGTGATTCTCCTTGCTCTTTCTGAAGTAACAGATAGAAAGAAAGCGCTATTACTATCGGCACAGATAAAATAATACTATACTAGTACTATCGGCTATGTAGGTACTATACACTAGGTAGGTATAGGCTAGGTAGTTACTATACTTTATCGTGCGTACGGTAAAAACAAATACAAATACAAACTTACGAGATTTAGTTGAAATTATTTTGTTTCTAACCAAAAACCTAACCAAAAAGCTGGCTAACCAAAAAGGCTTTACATAAACAAAAAAACTTCGATAGTCACTTCGGTCTACATCCTTACCGCACCAGACTAGTGCCTAATCTTGGGAGGGATCTCAAAAGGAGGCCTGAAAGCGCACGGTGTCTCGCCTGATGAAAACCCAGCTGAAGTGACGCCCAGCCTTTTAATATTCACCCCTTTCTTTGTCTCCTGCGATTGACGAAAATCGTAGTGTGGCCTGCCTTGAGCGGCGCGCCACTGCAATTTGTTTACGAAGGACAGTAGGTATGCAATGTTTGCGACGTAAATGGCGTACCTATACCACAAAGTATTGTTATCAACATTTTACGTTGTACTGTGTTGTGTCTGCCTTAGAATGGAATCTATTCTCCCTGATCCCTCTCCTCTCGTGGATGTCGTAAAAGCCGAATAAGGGATTACACAAGGAGATGGGCACAGCATCCACTTGAGTAGAGATTTAAAAACAATATTGAAATTACCAACTCCCTGAAGTCCAGCAGTGGATTGAAGAAGATTTACCTATTCCCCCTACCCCTCAATATAGTAAACACAAAAATGCCTTTCGTCATGTCATTCTATGCGGGAGGGCTATGCCCAGCAGTGGACTTCAGGCCATGAAGATGTATCTACCTAGGTACGCTAATGATGTAAAAAATATGAATAATATAAATAAATACAATAAATAATGCTGGACAGTTCACACAACATTGTCTAGCCCCAAGCTAAGCAGAGCTTGTGTTATGGGTACTAGCTACAACTGATATACTTAATACAATATATTACATAGATAGATATTTTTATTATATATAGAAAATACTCAGAACACCCTGAACAAATATCTGCAGATCGCACAAATATTTGTTCCGAGGCGGGAATCGAACCCGCAACCTCCTGCGTCGCAGGCGAACGTTCGCCCGCCGCGTCACAGAGGTCGTCAAAATATAAAGAAAATAGAAAGAAGAAAGAAAAATTCTTTATTTGTAACGGCACACATGGATAGGACAAAAAACACTCGACAAATAAAATAAAAAATAATAGGTAATACATACAAAAGGCAAAAACTAAGTACTTCTACAATTAATAGAGTGTCTCTCAGTGCCATCCACGCAGCAACGTCACAAATTGGAGTCCGGCTCAGTTATATGTCAATTGAAAACTTGTTGTACCTACACTCGCCCGATAATTTATCGATATGAGTTTTAGTTATGCGCAAAAATATGAAACAATGTGTTTTTTACGATTATGTAGTCTTTTGATATAAACTGAGCCAGTTTCAAAGGACATTGCCAAACTTTGCAAGGAATTTGGTTCAAAAGCTGCCCAGAAATGAAAATGCTTCCAGCGGCCTATAAACTCTGATACCAGAGTGTGTCATCAGCTTTTACGAATTTATTTACTTTTAGCTGATGATGCTGATGATTAATCACATTAGAGTAGAATCCAAGACCATAGTAGGCTTAAACAACTTTAACAGTAACATATGATTCATTAAATGAACTGAAGAATTATAAATATCATCCATAGTAATTCAAAATAATAAATGTTTTTTTTTAGTAGGTAAACCTTGAAATAGATTTTTTAAATTACGGTGGTGATATAAAATAAAACAAGGCATCCATTGCAGGTACTTTCATTTCTGGGCAGCATTTCGACCGAACGCTGGCAATGTCCTTTGTAAGGTCATCTTATAGCTACGTACCTTAGAGCATTGCAGGCCTCCGTACTACGTACGTTCAAACGTCACACCTCACTTTCTATCCGTCATTTTCAAAAACAGACGTCGTTTACTTTTATTTTAGTTCTTTTTCTAGTGTTTATTGAGTTATTTTGTGTAATTTTGGTGGCATTTTAACCAATGTAGCTCTCGTCTATAGAATAGAGCACAAAATGTAGTGAAATGACATGGAAGTGTATTCCGTGACTTTTCAAATTGGTGGAAATTGTCTACCAAAGTTTTTGTAAAACGGCCACTCTTTTACTAAAACATGACTTGACTGTTACTTTGACGACTTAAAAGGATTCATAACATTGCAAATTATAATATTGAAAATACAGTATTAAATTATATTTGAATATGGCAAATGCACAAACCGTGCGACCCCAATTATAAAGAAAAAAAACGAAAACGTTACCAAACTTTACCATGCTACTAATAAACGTAGATTATCCTTGGAATAGTTACACCATGTTTTGTCTCTTTATATCAAACTTGAAACTGCCATAGGCAATGCAAAAGACATTAAAGACACTGTGTAACTATTCCAATGATAATTGTAATTTTATTGTTGCACGATTAATGGATGAAGAAAACTTAGCATTTTTGTAGTCAGTTAATAATTGTTAGGTATAATTAGCCTAAAATGAGAGCGACAAAATTAACAAAATAAAATGCTTGAACACACATATTTTGGTACCTATGCATGGCGATGTCTAGACGAGACAGTGTAGGTACCTGGGGCGGTACTTGACTCATAGAAAGGTTGGCTATTCCAAATTTTTAACCAAGTGATGGAAATATTAGAAGAAAAAAAAAAAACTTTAGACCATACCTGTAGGTAACTGTACTCTACTTGTGCTTAAACCACACTGACTCATGCATAATGCACTTAAACATATCTCACTCCAACGGTTAAGCCGTACAAGTTATTACTGAAGTGTGGCTCATAGATAGAGAGCCAGCGATAATATTCTTAGGTCAAATTTCAAGTAAGTAGCGGATACCAAGGACCGTCCTCAGCAGCGTTCGAGGCAACGACGCAACCACGGTGGGTGCCTATGCGCTTCTGGGTCCGGACTACTGTCTCCAACATCGCGTTAACCTCGTCATATAACTTGAATCAAATTTTTTATAAGCAGGTTAGGGCATGAAAAACTTAATTTTACCTAGGTGAGCAGACTCCCTAGGGAGCAATCTAGGAAGAAAATTGAACCGGGGCCGTAGATTCGCTACTATCTCTCTGCCATATACGTGGGCTATAGGGAAGTCATATTACCTCAACTCACCTCCTCGAGGACTAATAGCTTTTAGCCCACAGTTCACCTTCACTTTACATGACAGGCGAACCGTAACGTTACAAAAGATAAAAAAAATACCTAGGTACCTGACTCAATAAACTGCAAGTTTAATGCAAGTTTACTAAATCGGTTGATATGTAACATAACTCAAAACTGAACATTATTCCACTGCTTTTACTCGGCACTTGGCAAATGCTTGACATTTCAAAATAATCCAATATTTACGGAATATAGTTTTTTTTATTAGAAGTGATAAAATTGTGCAGTATTACTTATTCTAGTTCCAACAGCAACTGAAGCAACAAATCTACCTACATGATGTGAGAAAATCATTCGTGGTTCCCAGGCTATAGGAGAAGGGGGAGTATTTCAACTTTAATCGAGTTACGGACCGCATTATGCTTGCATCGCGATTGTCCCGGGGCGCCGCGGGCGATGCAGCTGGCTCCTAGATGGAATTACCCACTGCTCTTTGCTAAATCAAGTGCACAGATGGCTTGGCTATATGACGTCTTCATATTTTTAGGGTTATTGTCGCTCTCTATGTTGATAGCAGTTCAGTAAGAACATTATAAACTTTGTTAGAAAACAGAAATGTTCCAAAACATTTCCTTACTTTTATGATACTTAGGTACTATAAACTTTGGAATGGATCTTAATAGGTAGGATTCAACTCAATATCAGCCTTCCTTATTAGGGACCATAAACAACAGAAGAAGATGCAAATCTACCTACGATAGGTTGCATGTTCTATAATTTTAAGTAATAAAAAAATATTTTCCCGGCAGAATCTCGTAATTTCTTCAATCCCACGGTTGTTACATACTTTTTGTTTTAATTTGATTTGAATGACAGATCGAGCCGATGGCCTGCTGATGTTAAGCGGTAAACTCTGCCTATAACAATGCACTATCCACTAACAACTAACTAGGACGCGATCTACGTGGCATTGCACTGCACCTACCACCCTGAGACATAAAGATGACCAGTCTCATGTGGCTGTTATTTCACCGGCACCCTTCAAACCGAAGAACCGCAATGGTGGAAGTACTTCGCCGGACGACCACATTCACAAAAAAGCTCCAACATAGATAAAAAAAATACTCTATAGTAGTTCCACGATCGTTCGACGAAACCAAACCGATAACGCCATCTAGTAACTAAGAACCACGCGGGAATTTCAACCCCTCTAGGCCTGGTAAGATAAATGGTTGGTGGAATCTAAAACAGTTAGTTGAACTTTTAACCCTGAGCACTGCGCCATCTGTTGAAGGGTCGTGAAGCAGTTTGTAGCGACATCTGTATCGATATAGTCATACTGTTTGAGAGACTTGGCCATTTTTGTTCTCTGTATTAAGTAAGTGCTAAGTTTTTTCGTTAGATGTCCGGGCTTTCCGTAATAATGAACACACGTAGGTATAGTATTATTTTATCTATGGTAAATACGTTTTGTCTTAATTTTTAACCGACTTCATTGAAAATACGAGTTTCTCAATTCGTGTGTTTTTTTTGTCAATCCTTTTCTAACTGGACCAGTAAAAGTCATCCCTAAAACGAATCCCTAAGTAGGTATGTATAGAAACGGGGTGTACCTGTCTATCTACGTGAGTCCTAGCTATAGGCAAATAATTTTAATGTTTGGCTAGTAGGTAGATTTATAATTTTAAACGTTATTTCCAAAGTAGGTATTTTAATTGCATCCGTCGCATCAAAAATGTTGGCCTTTAGGGACGTTCCCGTCCGAATCCTTTTGTCAGACGTAACTATAACATGTCGTTATTTTCGCTATTACCTAATTCACTGTTTTCTTCAACCAAATATGAGTTGCCGCAAATAATGACCAATATAAATCCCAACAACAGTAATTTCAACATAAAATTATACTCTGTTTACCCATACCTAGGTAGGTATTTGGAAAATTACGTTAGTATGAAAAAGCAACCACCTTAAAACCAGTGTTAGTGGGATAAGACCGAAAATAATTTAAATTAAATTCGTGCCACGAATTTAATTATCGAGAACCTGGCGAGGTGCCGTAAATCACACATAAATTTGGTACCTATCACACTAAGACTATAGTTATTTTTTTTACTAACTAATGTACATTAATTTACTTAAATAATATTACAACTAAAACAAGGTACGTACAAAATAAAAATAAAAACATATAAAACAGTTGTGCTACCTGAAGACCGCTGCTAATGATCTAAAGGTAGCACAACTGATCCAAATCACTACATCCCTACGTCACTGTGTCCCTACGATGCTGGCTGCATTACCACGCTGAATGGCAATACTAATGCGTTAAGCCAGATAAGAGCCAGCTCTCGGGTCACGCGTCGGTTCGACTAGATGCCCTGAAATAATTTTGAAAACGCGAAGGGTACCTACCCCGTGGACCTAGAGTCTCGACCCCGAAAGGCTCAAATAAGTAAGCTCTGTCACAGAATAAATAATACTACGCTCTGTCGAGACTTGCATAATTATTTGCGCCTATTGAGATCCTCAGCCGAATCTGCCGCCGCACCGGCCCTAACTGATGTCCCGGACAGATGAGATGGCGCAAGGGTATCAACGCATGTACCGTCCCACACGTTATACCTAGATACGAAAATTTGTGAGTGTGCTTTTTACTTATTCACGCTGAAACGGCAAAACGGATTTGGATGAAATTTTGAATAGGGATAGCTGGACTCCTGGAATAACATCTAGGCTATTTTTTACCCCGATATTCCCACGAGTTCGAGACTTATTCGGGGCTAGTGTCAAATAGGTCTCTTCGATATAGTAGGAGTTGGTACCTAAGGTGGAGAACTTAGGTGAAGCACGGGTCCGGACTCATTACATCACTATTAATCGGTGGTACCGTTTAACTTTAAAAGACCTACGGTACTACCAGGGGTATGGCCAGGGGTACCGTGGGTCTGAAATGCTTCGTTATTTGCCCCCTAACTTGTAGACAAAATCAGATAGAGGCTCTATCTGATTTGTCTACAAATTCTTAATTTCATACAAAGCCCATGTTCTTTTGGGCAATAACATTACATCGAAGTGGGTTAAAAATCTTCAAAATTACATATGCACTGGATCTGCTAGTCAACAGTATCAGGAACTTGTATATAGTTACAAGTCTCGACAGAGCTTTACGTATTTGAGCCTTTCGGGGTCTACAGGGCGTCTGCGTCTGGTGACTGGTCGAAGCGACGTGTAATCCGAGCTAGCTCTTATCTGCCTCTTAGTATTGCCATTCAGCGTGGCAATGCTGCCGGCATCTTAGGGACGTCTGGTAGTGATTTGGATCAGTTGTGCTATCTTTAGATCGTTTGCATCGTTTACTAGCTTAACTGTTTAATTGTATTTTTAAAATTGTGTGTATACCTACTTGTATTAGGTAGTTGTATTGTTCTTTCTGCAGAATACTGTACTCTAATTTATTATTTTCAGACTTAATTTCTTTAGATTTTTTTTAATTTCTTATGTTCTTATTTTCTTTAGAATTTCCAAGACAATTTCTTTTGACAGACAAAATGAACGTAAGAATTTATGCAAAATTAAAGGAAGTCTTTTAAGTATTGTCCCTTGAAAATAAAACGAGTAAATGAGGGCAAAAAATTACCGCAGCAATTATCTTACGCCTCGAATACTTCACAGACGGCACTTTTGAAGGTTCAAGACAAAGAATATAAAAAAAAACTACCAAGGGTCTTTCGTCTGCACTCAGAGACGCCAATCAATGACAATTAATTAAGCTCATTGGCCGTGAGTGTCCCCTTAAGAGTGGCTTATGAATTGACCCCTCTATCTCCTCCCGTGGATTTAGTAAGAGCCGACTACGGGATTTTATCAGGGTATGAGCAGCAGCATCCACCTGCGTACTTAACACTAATACTGCGATCATCAATGGTGATGATTATGGCAAATCCCCTCCATA
The DNA here is from genome assembly GCA_932527175.1 of Operophtera brumata. NCBI lineage: Eukaryota > Metazoa > Arthropoda > Insecta > Lepidoptera > Geometridae > Operophtera > Operophtera brumata. The sequence goes on from OW052228.1 coordinate 29,037,834, forward strand.
ACATTGTATGGTCCCGAGGCCTCGTCCAACAGTGGACATCTAACGATTGATTAATTATTTAATTTTCTTCTCATGTAGGTACTAGCTGTTTCATTCTTGGAGTCTCAGAGGTTGGTTGTCTATAAAAAGAGCCTTTTGACTACTGAGTTGTATAAAAGGAGCATTCGTCTTATTTTATGCATAACGCAACGACTATTTACAGTCGACAATATAGGTCGATAAACATTCTTGAATTTAAAATATTTTTTTGTCAGTTTTTGCTGAAATATTACAACTTTGACAGTATTACAGTAAAAAGAAAAAAAAAAACAAATTATTATTAATACTCCTGGTACAGAAACACTTGCGTTAACAAAACTAGAATTGTTGTTCAAACTTAAGTCTCAAGGATGTCAATTGAAAGTCGTGGAATTATATTTAAAATTGACTATTTAATCCAAGTGAGGACTTTGAGTGCGGCCGTAAAAGGACTTTCATCACGCGTCCTTGCCTCTTGAACATGGAAAATGGGGCTCAAAATATAATTTTTCTTTTGTTATTTCTGTTGAGTATCGGTCTTGGAATAACGTCTCTTTGTTCTGGGAAGTGTGTTTGAAAGAGTCGTTATTTACGTTCGTCCGGGCAATGTTGGGTCGAGTATCGTAGCTGACTTCCAGCTATGGTGCGACGACCGCATCTTTGACTATGGAATAAAATTACTTACAGCGGTCCATGCAAATATGTTTATTTTTAAAAAGAGTTCCATGATTCTTGCCTCTTGGATTAAAACATGAAGAGAAAAGTAAAAGTCTAATATTAGTACTACTAATATTTTTAAATCCACTTTGTTAGTGTTAATCCTAATTTAGGATTACCACTATTATTGCGATTATTGCGCGGGCATGTGGTGTACACTACACGGATTTAAGTATGGAGCAAACGAAGAGCGCCCCTAGCGGACACCTTAAGAACCTCAATTTCCATACAAAATACGTGAAGTACACACGTCCGTGTAAGTTGCGTGTTACATTTGCAGACTAGCCCCTCGGGACTGTATTACCACAGAATAAATAGTAGAAATACAACGTGTATATTCGTGACAGATTTTCAGATTTTTGTATTCCCCAACTCGCAGATCAAGTAGGTACACCATACTTATTACTGGAACCTCACGTTTATATTAATAACTAGCAACTTGCCCTGCTTCGCGCGGGTAGTCTCGGGATGAAAAACAGTCAACTCCCCCCCTTCCCAACCCCCCCCATCTATCCACACACCAAATACCATCAAAATCTGCTATAGCATTTCCCCCAAGTTGTTCTCTATCCATACTAATATTACAAATGAGAAAGTAACTTTTTTTGTTAACTTTTGTTCTTTTTGTAAAGTATGTTACCTTTTAAACTGCTGAACAGATCTCGATAAAATGAGGCAAAAAGATAAATTGGTGGAGGGACATTTAACAAGGCCCAATTTTTTTTTTAATAATCCGAGTGAAACCGCGGGGTCAGCAAAGCTAGTACCTATGTTATAACGTTAGAAAATACTCATGTAAACGTTTCTAAGCCAGATTGCCTCACTTTTAGTGCTGTATGAGAATTTCCTTCTCGAAGTTTGCTTTGTGTTCAATGAGCTTATACTCTATTCTAAGCTTAACCACCATTCACATAGATGGTAGTTAGCTTGCACTAGCACTTTGCTAGTTAGCTAGCTGGCCACTGGAACATTTGCGAACTAGCGCTGGCAGATTTGCTAATCAATCTCTACGTAGTTAATTTGCACATTTGGAGCTTGAAATACTGACAAGATTAACGATTTTATCATTAAATCGCACCGTGGACGCAATTCGAAAGGGAATAGTCAGAATTTGCCTACAAAACTAAACAGCTATTAGACAATGTAAAAGATCCAGGTAGGCTCTAAGGTGCTTCTTAACATCCTGCTTAACCCATGATGACCTTTTAAAATATTGTTTCTCCAAACGACTGTCGTAAACGCGTTTAGAGCCTCGTAGCGACATCTGTAGACGAATAGACGCGCTATAGTAAACTATGAGTTGATAGCGCCATCTGTTGACGAGTAGCATAGAATTGCTAGCTCATTCTGTTGTTAGAGCGGGACGCATGTATCATCTGTACTTCTTGGATGTTTTGAAATATTTCTACTAAATGCTAATAAGTTCTGGAAAGTTCTCGGTCTCTATTGGTGTATATAAGCGAAGCTTGCTCGTAGAGATAGTCGTAAATTTGCTTAGATTTAGGAGTAGCATAAGCACTACGGTGGAACATACGTAAATGCAAACACAATCATTAATATAATGCTAAAAACATAACACTTCCTTTTTGCTTTGCCGTAGTCGAGTCAAAAAGAAAAAGATTCAGTGTGTCATCTCAATCGGTTGAGATTAACTGCTTTAAAATTAACTGCAAGATTCCAACCGGACACACATACATACATTGCAAGTTTAATAAAAGCTTGTATAAATATAACGATTTCTGGTTTCTGAGCAATTGACTTATTTGACTCAAGTACCTATAACTACGGATGGCGGTTGGTCTTCTTTAAAGTTTATGGTTCCTCTTGTCCTTTCTGGATGATTCAATATACTCCTGAGCCACGCTGCAAAGTTAACTAAACCCACAATGCATTTGGTATGGTAACAATGTTAGCAGTCAGCGTGTCCACTGCGCAATGCACTCGAGCATACGTAACGAGGTTCAGTCAACACGCTAATTGGCACCCGCCTGCAGATCGGTTTGATCCCGAGTTTGATCCGTAGCTTAAAGGACATAGCTTGGTCAGTGTATGACCTGTTTACGGCAAGAATTGTTTAAGGGAATTTACTTTTTGTTCACTACAAGGACACATATATACACAGACATATATCTTTATGTCTCCGGGTGGCGGGCGCAGTGCAATGCCACATAGGGCGTGTCCTAGGTGGACGTAACCTATGAGGTAATGCACTGTTCATAGGCAGAGGTTACCGCTTAACATCAGGTGGGCCATCTACTTGTACCGTCATCCAAGTAGTATAAAAAAAAAAAAAAAAAAAAAAACATAGGGTAACAAAACTTCATAAGCGTAAAAATAACATCGAATGATATATGATAGGTAGAAAAAAAACAAGATATTTAAAACTAATCAAAATCTGATGAGCGGATATCAGTGGTTCACTCTTGGCCTCAACTGAAAAATCAGTTCTGGGTTGCCAACGCGGCCTAGCAAACGCTGAGTTGGGGAGACCCTTTTGTGGCTTGCGTCAGGCACACACACAAATTCTATAGGTTACATTTCGGGGAATGCTCCCAGGAACTTCATGATCTGATCCCACCATCTCCTTTTCATCATAGGACGAGCAGGCGCACGGCTCGGTACCAACCTTACCTCATTAGTATACCCTCTATTCGTACTAAACGTTTCAGTTCCACCTTTATAATGCGAACTGCTAAGGAGTGGAATACACTTCCGTCGTCTGTCTTTCCTGAAAACTATAATCTGGGTCTCTTCAAGGCTAGAGTGAATAGGTGCCTTCTAGACCTATGTGCTCCATCTTCGACCACATCTTCACTTTCCAACAGGTGAGATCGTGACCAAAAAAAGGTGTATCAATGTTAAAAAAAAAAAAAAAATTACATAATTTTATTTCTGTGTAATAAGTTTTTTTAATCAGTTTTTATTTACTTAATTCATATCTTGCTTGCTTTTTTGTTGATGTGTCTTTTTGTATAGGTACCTAGGTAGTTGCAAATAACGTTTTCTTTCTTTCTTTCAATATAATAAAATTACAGTTTGGGTCAGTGACAGCAGTCAAGGTGCCTAATTACGGGTTATTAAATTAGTAGGAATATGTAAAGGGTTTCCAGCTCCGAAAGTACTTTACCAGTTATTTCCACTATGAGCTGCGGTCTAGAACTGCTGGCTCACTATTTGACTTCAATAAGCGTGTGTTTCTTTGGATGCGCATTTATCATTCCAGTTGAAGATGGATTTTTGTTTTGAAAATATTCTGCTATATTCTGTCACAGATTCTATTTTGTTTATTGAGGAAAAAAAATGTAACCAAGTACAACCTCAGAGCAGGTTCTTAGACCCATAATATCATATAATATTAATCTATAAGTAATTTTATTTTGGTCAAAGGTTTAAACCATTTCCGTCAAGAAATGCCTACAAAATCAAAATCCATCCAGCCGTTTGGGTGCAATATGGTAATAAAGTTTTTTTGTCACATACACACTTAATACGCGTGCTGACCTGTCAGTCAGCTGGGAAAAATATACCGGTTTTTTTTAATTACTATTGTTAATAAATGTTACAGTTTTTAGTTTATATGTAACTGATTTTATTGATGCTGTTTTTTTGTGATGCATTTCTTTCTTTTATTTCTTTCTCTCTTTCCTCTCGACGACCTCTGTGGCGCGGCGGGCGAAGCTTGGCCTGCGACGCAGGAGGTTGCGGGTTCGATTCCCGTCTCGGAACAAATATTTGTGCGATCGCAGATATTTGTTCAGGGTGTTCTGGGTATTTCCTATGCATAATAAAAAATATCTATCTATGTAATATATGGTATTAAGTATATCAGTTATCTAGTACCCATAACACAGGCTCTGCTTAGCTTGGGGCTAGATAATGTTGTGTGAACTGTCCAGCAATATTTATTTATTTATTATTCATTTTATTCTTTCTATTGTCACCACGTCTTTAAAATTGAGCTTCGAGTTTTGAACAGCTACGAGCTACGTACAGTACAAACAAATTGCCAAAAAACTATTTTCCAAAACTTTTGCATGAGTAGGTACATAGCGTACTCAAAAACAAAGGTTGTACTGGTTTCAAAATAGCACCTCTTTCACCGCCATGGTACTCGTCTTTAGAATGCACAGTCGCCGTCTGGCAACTCGCCAGCCTCTCCACCCTAGTGCCACTTATAGCGGCGACAAGCCTGTGCCGCAACGGATACCGGCGGTCACGTTTTATGGTGGAACGCGCCTATGTGCCTACTAGAAATGTGTGAGACCGAGCGAGCGTAGCGAGCGATTCCTTGCAACAACTGGTAAAATTTGTGTGTATGTAGGATGTGATACCCGCCGTACAGGTCGTGTTTTTCAACTTATCTTGGCGAAATTTGTAATGTAGGGTTCTACAATTTCGTAGATTCTATGTCTTCATAGATTTTTGATTAGATGGGTATTTCCCCAAATAGGGGGATGTATGCTGCGGTGTCATTTACTGACTGATTTTGATAATATAGAAACATTTAGTACTCAATTCTAAGAAGAATTTACAATATGAGCAAAATCGGTCAAGAGGTTGTCAAGATATAGATTACTATAGCGACTCGTCCCGGCTTCACACGGGTAGTTTAAGATGAAATACAGCCCCCCCCCCTCCTACCCCCCCCTGGTAGCCTATGTCACTCATGGTTTATGTAGCATTCCAATGGTGAAATAATTTTTGAGATCGGCACAGTAGTTTTTGAGTTTATTCAGTACAAACATACACACACACACACACAAAAATTCAAAAATTCAAATATTTCCTCTTTATAATATTAGTATAGATAGTGTAAATGTAGATGGATCGACATGATGCATTGATAATTACATCCAAACATCATCTAATTTTTCCTTAGCATAGGTAATGAAAAATGTTATCTAAGACTTAGGATCCTCTGTGCCGTGGGTATCAGGAAGTACCATGGTACCACAACACCCAGACCCGTAACAAATATTTGCAGATCATACAAACATTTGTTCCGCGGCGGGAATCAAACCCGCAACTACTCGCATCTCAGCCGGCTATTCACTCGCCGTGCCACAGTGACTCAAAAACGGTTGTCTGTCAGATCTGCCGCCGTTTTTAAGTATTTAGGTAGAACCGTACTGTATTTAATATACGCATATGTAGTACTTAACTTCATTGCTATGTATCAGTCTATTTAATAAATGTAATTGCAATTGTAATTTGCTGCCTTGGACTCGATCGAACGTAGAGCTTTCAGGCTTATAGGTGAGCAACATATGGCGGAGACTAAGATCCAGAGTCTCGAGCACCGCCGTAAGGTTGCATGCCTTGCGATCTTCTATAGGTTACATTTCGGTGAATGCTCCCAGGAACTGCACGATCTGATCCCACCATCTCCTTTTCATCATAGGACGAGCAGGCGTACGGCTCAGTACCATCCTTACCTCATTGGTATACCTTCTATTCGCACAAAACGTTTCAGTTCTACCTTTATAATGCGAACTGCTAAGGAGTGGAATACACTACCGTCGTCTGTCTTTCCTGAAAACTATAATCTGGGTCTCTTCAAGTCAAGAGTGAATAGGTGCCTTCTAGACCTTTGTGCTTCATCTTAGGCCACATCGTCACTTACCAACAGGTGAGATCGTGGTCAAACAAAGGTCTATCAATGTTAAAAAAAAAAAAAAAAAATGTATTATCATGTATTCGAGTTACATCAAAGTTGTTTCCATGATTACTAAAATTATGTACGTTCTTTGTGGCGCGGCGTGCGAAGGTTGGCATGCGACGCAGGAGGTTGCGGGTTCGATTCCCGCCTCGGAACAAATATTTGTGCGATCGCAGATATTTGTTCAGGGTGTTCTGGGCATTTTCTTTGTATAATAAAAAATATCTATCTATGTTATATATTGGATTAAGTATATCAGTTATCTAGTACCCATAATACAAGCTCTGCTTAGCTTGGGGCTAGATAATGTTGTGTGAACTGTCCAGCATTATTTATTTATTATTTATTTATTACTCTGTGCACCGCCATTATGCTTCATTAATTACTGTATATAGAAAAAGGTTGCCTGGAGGAAATCGCTTTCAGTGATAAGGCCGCCGATTGTACTGCTAATTTTTGTTGATCCTAGTATGTATGTCTGGTGTAAAATAAACTGTTAATCAATCAATGAATCTGTTATATCTCTTAGGTATGTGCGATGTAGCTGGGCGCAAAGCATAAGTTCTTTTCGTGAGTATTACACCTGTCCAATTTTGATTTTATAAAACATGTAAAAGTAAACTAAAATTAAGTAAGAAAAAAAAACTGTTTGCTTTAATTTTGTAATCATTTAGTCTCTACAATCTTTAGTAATTACCTAAAGTCTGGCGGAAGGCAGCAGTACGCCATATCACAGGTAACTCTAGTTTGGGTACTACTCGTACTAATATTTTGTAATCATTTAGTCTCTACAATCTTTAGTAGTTACCTAAAGTCTGGCGGAAGGCAGCAGTACGCCATATCACAGGTAACTCTAGTTTGGGTACTACTCGTACTAATATTTTGTAATCATTTAGTCTCTACAATCTTTAGTAATTACCTAAAGTCTGGCGGAAGGCAGCAGTACGCCATATCACAGGTAACTCTAGTTTGGGTACTACTCGTACTAATATTTTGTAATCATTTAGTCTCTACAATCTTTAGTAATTACCTAAAGTCTGGCGGAAGGCAGCAGTACGCCATATCACAGGTAACTCTAGTTTGGGTACTACTCGTACTAATATTTTGTAATCATTTAGTCTCTACAATCTTTAGTAATTACCTAAAGTCTGGCGGAAGGCAGCAGTACGCCATATCACAGGTAACTCTAGTTTGGGTACTACTCGTACTAATATTTTGTAATCATTTAGTCTCTACAATCTTTAGTAATTACCTAAAGTCTGGCGGAAGGCAGCAGTACGCCATATCACAGGTAACTCTAGTTTGGGTACTACTCGTACTAATATTTTGTAATCATTTAGTCTCTACAATCTTTAGTAGTTACCTAAAGTCTGGCGGAAGGCAGCAGTACGCCATATCACAGGTAACTCTAGTTTGGGTACTACTCGTACTAATATTTTGTAATCATTTAGTCTCTACAATCTTTAGTAATTACCTAAAGTCTGGCGGAAGGCAGCAGTACGCCATATCACAGGTAACTCTAGTTTGGGTACTACTCGTACTAATATTTTGTAATCATTTAGTCTCTACAATCTTTAGTAATTACCTAAAGTCTGGCGGAAGGCAGCAGTACGCCATATCACAGGTAACTCTAGTTTGGGTACTACTCGTACTAATATTTTGTAATCATTTAGTCTCTACAATCTTTAGTAATTACCTAAAGTCTGGCGGAAGGCAGCAGTACGCCATATCACAGGTAACTCTAGTTTGGGTACTACTCGTACTAATATTTTGTAATCATTTAGTCTCTACAATCTTTAGTAATTACCTAAAGTCTGGCGGAAGGCAGCAGTACGCCATATCACAGGTAACTCTAGTTTGGGTACTACTCGTACTAATATTTTGTAATCATTTAGTCTCTACAATCTTTAGTAATTACCTAAAGACTGGCGGAAGGCAGCAGTACGCCATATCACAGGTAACTCTAGTTTGGGTACTACTCGTACTAATATTTTGTAATCATTTAGTCTCTACAATCTTTAGTAATTACCTAAAGTCTGGCGGAAGGCAGCAGTACGCCATATCACAGGTAACTCTAGTTTGGGTACTACTCGTACTAATATTTTGTAATCATTTAGTCTCTACAATCTTTAGTAATTACCTAAAGTCTGGCGGAAGGCAGCAGTACGCCATATCACAGGTAACTCTAGTTTGGGTACTACTCGTACTAATATTTTGTAATCATTTAGTCTCTACAATCTTTAGTAGTTACCTAAAGTCTGGCGGAAGGCAACAGTACGCCATATCACAGGTAACTCTAGTTTGGGTACTACTCGTACTAATATTTTGTAATCATTTAGTCTCTACAATCTTTAGTAATTACCTAAAGTCTGGCGGAAGGCAGCAGTACGCCATATCACAGGTAACTCTAGTTTGGGTACTACTCGTACTAATATTTTGTAATCATTTAGTCTCTACAATCTTTAGTAATTACCTAAAGTCTGGCGGAAGGCAGCAGTACGCCATATCACAGGTAACTCTAGTTTGGGTACTACTCGTACTAATATTTTGTAATCATTTAGTCTCTACAATCTTTAGTAATTACCTAAAGTCTGGCGGAAGGCAGCAGTACGCCATATCACAGGTAACTCTAGTTTGGGTACTACTCGTACTAATATTTTGTAATCATTTAGTCTCTACAATCTTTAGTAATTACCTAAAGTCTGGCGGAAGGCAGCAGTACGCCATATCACAGGTAACTCTAGTTTGGGTACTACTCGTACTAATATTTTGTAATCATTTAGTCTCTACAATCTTTAGTAATTACCTAAAGTCTGGCGGAAGGCAGCAGTACGCCATATCACAGGTAACTCTAGTTTGGGTACTACTCGTACTAATATTTTGTAATCATTTAGTCTCTACAATCTTTAGTAATTACCTAAAGTCTGGCGGAAGGCAGCAGTACGCCATATCACAGGTAACTCTAGTTTGGGTACTACTCGTACTAATATTTTTCCAGTAAGTACATAACTAATTTAACGTGTAAAACATAATAACTACTTTTAAGATTGTACTTTTTGTGTATATGTAATGTCTGTTGTAAAATAAATTGATTTCATTGCATTTCTAAAGCACCTCTATCTCCACAAGATTACTGGCAACCTTTTCCAGACGGAAATTGGAAATGTCAGAGCATTTCGAACAATTTTATGAACACACACACAATATTGGAAGCTCTATAAATCTAACATTTTTTAACTTGGTTAGTAGCTATGTTTAGGGGATATTTGGCGATAGAATTTTCAAACTACTTTCTGTTATTCGATTGAGATGAAATTTGGCATCTGTCAAGTTTCGATGATAATACAATATTATGGTAACAGCGAGCTGATCTGATGATGGAGAACGGACAACGGAACTCTTCGATGGATAATAGTAGACTGGTCATGTGTCGGCTCATTTTGATCAGCACACGGTTCCGATCGCAATAATTACAAGTAATTAATTTTGTAAAAATTAAATATCCCTCAACGCAATGAAACGGCTGAACCGATTTTGATCAAACATAGCTAAGAACAATCCCGACTAATTCACCTTTAAAAAAAAAAACCGTTCATCCGTTCGTGAGCTACGATTCCACAGACGGACACACACACAGATACGTCAAACTTATAACACCCCGTCGTTTTTGCGTCGGGCTTAATAAAATAGCTAGTATAGAAAAAAAAAACGAATGCCTTATACTGTTTTGTAGTTTATTTTTAACATTGAAAAGCATCTAACCAATGTTAACACTATGGATAATTTTGGGAGACAAAATGGAAAGCCAGTCGTGTGGTTATGACCCTTCGTCACTTAAACCGCCTGCTATAATTATAATTGCGATTCACTCCCCTAATTGTCATGAACCGCCCAAACGTTTCCCCTCACACGAGGATTGAGGGTTCCAAGCATTACGGTATTACCAGTGACTAATCAAGCATGACGTGTTATCCTGAAATAAATTACAGGACACCTAAAATAAACCTTATGACCATTGCAGTAGGTTCATTTTACTTGTAGGTATATAGTACTATCGGTGGACAAAATGAACACCAAGTCCCGGTAGGATGAGTGTGTTTAGAATTTCCCGCTGAATCACACAATGGACCCGACGTATAAATGTAAAGACATAGCAAATCTACATCGGCGTTGAAAATTACTTTTGACGCATTTTGATGTGCGTTGTTGCATTCCATTACAGTTGTTACTATTATTTTGTACTAATATTTATTCTGTGCTATTATACAGGGCGTCCCAAGACTATGTGACATGAAGGGAAAGTACCTTACATTTTGTAGATAGGGTGTTTTGCTGAAAGGAGACTTTATTTTATTTTTAACCCCCGACGCATAAACGAAGGGGTGTTATAAGTTTGACGTGTCTGTGTATGTGTGTGTCATTAGTCGGGAGTGTTCTTAGCTATGTTTGATCAAAATCGGTTTAGCCGTTTCATTTCGTTGAGGGTTTTTTAATTTGTATTAAATTAATAACTTCTTAAATCTTAATAAAACTGCACTCTAAGATTTTCTAAAAAATATACTTGCTTCGTCTGGAAATCACAAAAAATCAAAAAAATTACTTTATTCTTTTGGTATAAGATACAATATTCCTCAACAGTTTTTTTTATCCATTTTAGGCATCATAAAAATAAGGGATGTTTATTTTTCACATTCAGGTCGGTTCGATTCCCAGACGGAACAAGTAGTTTTCAGAAAATCTTTGAATGCAGTATTACTAAATTTTACAAATAAAATAAAGTCTTCTTTGAGCAAAATATCCTATCTACAATATTTAAGGTACTTTCTCTTCATGTCGCATAGTCTTGGGACGACCTGTATAAAGGAAAGTTTAAAATTATTAAAACAGGCCACGCCAAAAGGGTCATTTTTTATTTGTTTCAAAGCTGTATTCAAGAACCTTATATAGCTATTTTATTCCTACGGGAGCAACTCTGCTAATAGAGGGATACTACTAACAGCAACAGCCAAGTAAAATACTTTAGTGATGTTTGGTCCAACTCTTGTTATTGAGAAATATCAAATAACAAGCACTGCGGCTAATCAAACTGTGGCAGCTACGCCGTAAATCTATCATAGTTTACTACTAAAGTAATCAGATACCAAGTCACAATGTTAGAGGTTTTGCTATCCTTTGTTCCGAAAGCCATCAACGAGCCCAATCAAGTAAGAAATTGGTGATATCGGGTGAATACGGACCCTTCGTAGGAGTCTGCTATAACAGATAAGCTCCTTCCGTGAGGCGCCGAAATGTTTAGTGATTTGTAGAAGAAACAAGCTTTGATGGACACTGAGTTTGTTTTGAAGAGACTGATCAAAGTATTGAGGAAGTCGATACTTTTGGTTTAGTTGCTTACTCGTTGTGAACACTGTTACAGTATCATTGGAAAACTTAGCTGAGAATGAGCATAGAAGGAGAGAAGTGTATTGTAGACTTACATCTACGCCATTAACTATCTACGCCGTAGACAGCCACCTTCGCCGTAGGCGACCTACGACAAAGTTTTTTTTAAAAACTATTTGTATGACAGAACATCAAGTCATTTGTTATAGCTCGTGTGTTGTATTGTAAGAAAACCTAGTATTTAGACAAACTTAACATAGGTTTTAAGATACTACTAATCAAAATATATTTAGACCAGTTTGTATGATAAATAAATAAATAACAACCTGATGTTAAGCGGTAACCTCTGCCCTTAACAATGTATTACCTCATAAGTCACGTCCACCTAGGACGCACCCTATGTGGCATTGCACTGTGTCCGCTACGCTGAGACATAAAGATGAAAGTGCCTGTAATTTCACCGGCATACCTTTCAAACTGGAACACAGAATGCGAGCACTATTGCTTTGCGGCAGTAATAGGTATGGTGGTGGTAGTAGTAAGCAAAAAAGCTAAAGATTTGTTTAGTTTCTAGTCCATTTTCAAATTAAAAACATTTAAAAAGTTTTCCTTTTCTGCAGTCAATGCCCAACATATCGGAATTTTCATTTCACGATTTCAGATACAGATCTATGGACATAAAACGCAGACGCTGCGAGAAATGAAAGACCAACCTTTCTAGATAATTGTCGAGATATGGCGGGAACAATCCGTTTTATCAGATCGGGTATCTAGAGACATACAGCATCGCTGGGCAACAGTATATAGCTGTAATAGCAGTACTATGACTAGCAAAAAACTAGCGATTTCAATAATACGTGCCCAAGCCATCCACGCGCACTTTATTCGGAAACATCACGACAACGAACTTAGCACTTGAATAGCGCTGGATTGCGTCAACAACAGGCAGAAATCTTCATATAAAAAAAATGTCTCGCGCTGCACGAAAAAGCAGTTTTTATTAAATTCGAGGGATTACTGTACCAGAATCAAGATAGAATAATATTTTCTCGTTAAAAAAAAATAGTGAACTAACCTCTACCATAAGCTTATAATGTAAATATTTTATCAACGTATTTTAGAAGACATATTGGATTAATAATTTCGATTATACAACAATAAATATTTGTTTTTCATGATTTTCGTTCACTTTTCGTTGTACGAGCGCTACTCTGTCACTTTCTAACTTACCCGGATATAGTACGAGCGGCGACCGTATGATCCTCTTCGTCATTTGATACTAAGATAAGATACATGGCACATGATTATAGTGACGGAATTTGGCTGTTGAGCGCAAGTAACAACATCAGTAAAGAGTTCTACTGTATCTACTGCTGACTATAAATACTTTAGCAGGTAGGTAATAGAAGGCGAGCGTTTACTTTGTGGATGATTTTGGCCTTTACCTGTTTTTTAATCAGATAATTTTCCTTCCGTCCTTAAAATATGTTCCCATGCGAATCTTTTTGATCGTAATGAGCTATTTCTGGCGAAAAATGGCAGAATGCAAAATACAAGCACAAAATGGCATTTGTGATGCCTGCATATATAACAAGGATAACCAATTTATATAAAATATCTGGTGAGACCGAGCTTCATTGTTTTTTTATGTAATCGTGTTTACTAAACATTTCGCTACCCTTATCGTGTTTACTAAGTGCACAGATAATATAATAAATACTACTATAATACTATACTCTAAGTGTATGGCTACACTTACAATCTCTAATGTTCCTCTTCAGCCAGTATTGTCAATTTGAATTTAGAATAAGCCTGCATAATATAGTTGAATTCGGGCGCTCGGCCGAGATATAGCAAACTATTCAATATTCTGTGACTACCACAGATTAGCGAATAGCAAATTGTAAAAAAAAAACGTGATTTTTCCCAGAGATGATACCGATTAGATCGATCGATTTATCGCCCCCAAAACCTCCGTAACTAAAATTTCATCGAAAACTTTAGAGCCGTTTTCGAGAACGTGATCACAAACAAATATTGCTCGTGTAATAGTAAAGGATTTAACAATATAAATATAAGCAGTTATAATGTGACAATTATAATACATAACGGGTTTGCTTGTCCCAAGTAACCAATACCCAACTTGGCACATAAAGGGAGGGTTTGCACAGTCCACATTCAGTACTATCAGAACAACTAAGTACAAGTTTCAGAGCCGTAAGCAAAGTTTAAGTACACTTTTCCTTGTAGCTTAGTAAGTTTGCTAAGTAATTATTGCAACTGGCATAGCTATTTATATACTCAGGCGAACGCCAACAATTGTATTTGTAGGTATTAAAACAGTAAGTTACCAACAGTTTTGTTAGTAGTAGAGCTTTTATGTGAAAGAGTTCGTCCGGAGAATTACTAACACCATACCTATTTCTGCCGCAAAGCAGTAGTGCTCACATTGCTGTGTATGGGAAGAAGAGTATGGGTGCCGGTGAAATTACAGGCACATGAGACTTTTCATCTTTATGTCGCATGGTGGCGGGCGCAGTGCAATACTACATAGGGTGCGTCCTAGGTGGACGTGACCTATGAGGTAATGCACTGTTCATAGGCAGAGGGTACGGCTTAACATCCAGTGGGCCACCTGCTTGATTCATCATATACCAAGTTGTATAAAAAAAAAGTTCTTTAATTTAACAATAACACAGATGGAAAGATATATGTATATTCCAGCTAACCCTTGTGTAATGTAGAGTGGGTAGTGCAATCTATATAAACACAAATTAAATGCTGTTCGTTGGTAAGCGGACCACTTGAGAACAGCTGGAATGTTTTTTTTTTTTGTAATAGTTCGTAAAATTGTTAGGGCAAGAAAAATTTGAAAACTGTTAGGTTAATAGTTTTACCCGAATTTACCAATACTATAGCCAACATTTTAAAATATTCTTGCCCAAGCATTTTTTTTTCAGACTAATAATACTATTGAAATATTTGAAAAGCTACCCGGAGTATTGGTAAATTTGGGTAAAACTGTTAACCTAACAGTTGTAACCGTATTTACTTATACTCCCTAACTTTTCAAATTTTACTTGCCCTATCATTTTTTAAGGTGAAACTGAAAGTGCTCTTTTCTATGCCTTAGTATCAGTAAGTCGTAAAAAAACACTCTAGTTTAACTGGTAAAACTATTCTGTAAGACTACTGGGAATAGTACTTCTGTATAAACTCAAGACTATTGAAGAGGACAACGTCTGGCGGGTCAACGGTTGGACGGATTGATATTTGGTACGTGGATGGATGCTGGGGTTAGAGGGGAGGGGAGGAAACCGTGGGTTTGCAGAGGGGCAGGAGGGTGGATTGGTTTTTAGGGTTCCGTACCCAAAGGGTAAAACGGGACCCTATTACTAAGACTCCGCTGTCCGTCCGTCTGCCTGTCCATCTGTCACCAGGCTATATCTCATGAACCGTAATAGTTAGACAATTTAAATTTTCAAAGATGATGTATTTATGTTGCCGCTATAACAAAAAGTACTAGAAAACAGAATAAAATAAATATTTAAGGGGCCCCCTATACAACAAACGTGTTTTTTTTGCCGTTTTTATTGATAATGGTACGGAACCCTTCGTGCGCGAGTCTGACTAACACTTGGCCGGTTTTTATTATAACGATACCACGAGTGTGAAGTCGCGAGCACAAGGCTATTTGTGAATAATTTTAGGTCGAGATTAAATCACAGATTAGGTAATGTTACATAAATATTTAATATAATAACATAGCGTGCGCAATGGTAACCAAAAGATAAACATTACTTAACTAATCACAACACAAATAGGTAAGTACTATTATTTTGTGTTGTGAATAGAATCAGAAGGAAATTAATGATTATACCGAGTAGCATTATCTTCACTAATATTATAAAGAAGTAAACATTGTTTGTTTGACTGTTTGTTTGGTTGTTTGTAATGGATAAACTAAAAAACGACTGAAATAATTTAAAAAAAAAAACCTATGGAAAGCTACATTACTAACATAGGAGTACACGTAACGAGTAACGTAGGAGAGAGAGGGTTTTTTTTTTTATACTACTGGAATGGCGGAGCAAGCAGATGGCCCACCTGATGTTAAGCGGTAACCTCTGCCTATGAACAGTGCGTTACCTCATAGGTCACGTCCACCTAGGGCACGCCCTATGTGGCAATGCACTGCGCCCGCCACCCTGAGACATAAAGATGAAAAGTCTCATGTGCCTGTAATAGATAGGGGATCCCGACACTACCTCGTGCAAAGCCGCGGTAAGTTGCTAGTCAGTCATAATATGAAATCTATGCAAATGCTTACGTACGTAGGTGCGGTTGAACTTAGCTCTAAGTAGAACCAGATGCTGTGCAACTTACAAATATTTCGAATGCACTAAGCACCGAGTGTTACAATTTAATTATTCAGCTTTAAGTTTTGACTTGAGCACTCTCTGAGTTCAGCTCATAAGGAGCAGCCAAACCAGTCTGGGTCTGGTAGTGATGGCATGATTAGATCGTTTGTAACGATCTTTAGATAGCTTAATGTTTAGATTATCTGCAACGGTTATTAGTAGCTCAACTGATTTTTTATATTAGTACATACTTTAATCGTGGTTTTATTATTCTTTCTGTAAATAAATGTACCTACATGTTTACCTACAACTATTTGTGGCCGCGACTTCATTCGCAAGATACATTAATTCTTCTAAATTCTGCAAGTAAACGAAATGAAGCATACACGAAAGATTAAGTTAAAGTCCCTAAAATTTTAATTGAAATCTTTTGTGGAGTTTCGGAGCCTGTTAGAGACAAACCATCAGACAGACAGACAGACAAAAATTCTGAAAATATCTGTTTATGATTGGGCATCGTATAAATTGCAATTTCATGTCATTTTTTTTAAGGTTGATTCACCCTTTATAGTCATTTAAAAAAAAAAACACAGGCAGAAAATTAACTCTTATTGTTATGAACGAATTGATGCATAAATGTGATGTTTTTATAGGCGCAGTCATTATACAATTTTTAGCAACTACTTACAGTCATACACGGACGACGCAATGTAGGAAAGCACCTCTCTCAATGGAGCAGGACATTATAAAAGTCAGGAAGTCGGTAGATGGAGGCGACTCAGGACCATTTATCATGGCATTCTATGGCGTAGGTATAGCAGTGGATAATCTACTTCACTATCAGTCACTTTATAGAACGAGTCATGAGTTAGAGTAGCGTAAAGCTCATTTTCCTTTGCCCTACATCCTGAACAGTGATGGTCTTTTAACACAATCGACCCAACGTGTCTTGTTCTTCAAAGTCATGTCTCAGGCGCTGTCAACAAGGAGAAGTTCGTAGATTTAGAGAGGTCTTCAAGTTTTGGGTGCTCCAAGTTGCTACACGTCGCTACTTCGGTAACTTCTGACACCTTCATCGCGTACTTTTAAAGTACTTTCACACGGGCGATAAAAATTGAGCAACAATCTGTATTTTTTTTCTCGGTGCCTTAAGAGGCTGTCAAGAGTCAAATAGTCTTTTTAAAACGTATTTTAATCAAAATCTAACACACAGTTACCACACACACAGTTATCACAGTTTAAGATAACAAAAAATATATTATGTAATCTCCATCATATTCCAAGGGCATGATCGAGCCCAAAACAAGATTTCTATATACTTTCGATTACGCAGCAACAATTTGTTTAAATACCGGTTTCGTGATTTTCGTTCACTTTTCATAGCGCGAACGCTGTTCTGTTACTTTCTTACTTACCAGAACTTTACTGAGTTGGATAGTGACGGAATTTAGCTCTTGTCTGCCTCTTAAGGAACTATTCAGGAACAGCCGTTAGGAACCCATAGATATGACCCACTTACATCAACATGATCTAACTAGGTGGAGATTATAGACAAACTCGAAATATGCAACTACGAAACTCATGCAATATACAATTTACTGATTTGCTTATCTCCTTAGATTATTTCATCGGTAATAGGTTCTCGAGTGGTGACCACAAACTGGACGGTGCACAAGAGGAATGCCCCCTTTCGATGGACCAAAGACATTATAGAGTTCGCAGAAAGGCGGTGGACCATTCATAGTGGCATTCTATGTAATGGTGGAGGCCTATGTTCAGCAGTGGACTTCAGCAGGCTGATGATGTTACTTTTTATCACATTTTATTCTATGTTTATTTTCTTAGATAATTAATGTTATTAGTAGTACCTAAAGTATATTTTAAAAGATTTCGTTCGTCAAAGTTCTACCGATTCTGCCATAAAGCAGTAACACTCGCATTGATGAGCTCCAGTTTGAAGGGTATAAGGCCGGTGAAATTACAGCCACATAAGACTATCCATCTTTGTCTCAGGGGCAGCGTAGGACAATTCCACGTACAGCGAGTCCTAAGTGGACGTGACCAGTGAGGTATTGCATATTGTTATAGGCTCCGAGGTACCTGCTTATTCCGCCACATACACAAAATTTTAATTGATTCTCATACTCAGATAATTGTCGTCGACTACTTACTTGCTGTTGAAAATTGCTCGTGTAATTTCCATACAGTTATTTACAAGCTCGCTCGAACAACTCATTCAAAGGATATTCTATTACAGAGTTTGTGGAACTTTATTTTACGCATCAGGTACTCAATGAGATCTTAAAAAGTTTCAGCGATAAAGTTTGGTTATAGGGATGCTGTGGGGTTTATGATGGGTTTTGAGTTGTCTGATTGCTAACTCAACCTTTAAAGATTACATCATAGATGTATTTCAGCTTCATATGTAATAGGGGCTATAGGGAAGCGTTATTAAAATCAAATCCCTCTATTGACGTTAAGTGATAGTTTTGAGTATAAAATATGTATGTTAGTTTATAAGGTATATATTTATATGAGCTTAACTTTTAGGTATAATTTTACTTGATAATATCCAAAGGAATATTCTATGTGGGGTGAGAAGCGTTACCTTGTTGTAACATAGTTTTTTAACTAGCACGAAGGCAAAGTTTTCTTATTTCATAATCTTACGAACATCTTTGAAATTAATGCCAATGTTAATTATGACTTGTTGTACCTATTCTGAGTGAAATAAACTTATCTTATCTTATTTTATTATCATCATCAGCCGACAAAAGTGCACTTCTGGAAATAGGTCTCAAATAACATAATATTGATCCACCTCCATTCACCGACCTCTCAGATCTCTCCCAATGCGAATGCGATAGGGGATTTACCATAATCATTACCATCACAGTATTGTTGTAGACTCTGAGGTAGGAACTGATGCCAATCCTGAGGTGTTTACCACTGACAGTCCATTGCAAGCAAATGTTTTTTTTCTTATAAAAACAGACCACCCACAAAAACAGACTTGAATCTCAGCATGTAATAAAGATAATGTGTGTATTTTTGTTACTAGCGTTGTGCCTTCATAAGTAGCCCTGAAGATACGGTCAGTTAGGGAACAGCGGGGAGTATTATATTAATACTTTTGGGTCTGATATCCTCCCTAAGACATGGCGTTATTATGGACAATATATTGCGAGGGACAAATAGGTTCTTTACTTAATATTACGGAGGCTTAAGTAATGCCAGCGACCGCGTATAATAACTTGTTTTATACAACAAAACTGGGCGCATGACCTCATATAAAACTTTAGTTAAACTTGCTACAAAAATACAAAACCATTCTACTCCTAGATAGCTTTTGTGTGTAGGGGCGATAAAACGTTGATTGGCTCTTATTTTATGTGATTTTTACAGGCAATATAACCTTTATTTGCATTGTACTTCGGTTGATTGTCAATAACTGTCACGATAGGAGATGAAATATCCTCCAGTCGATATTTATTGATAGTTTCGTAGTGAGTGATATCGGTGGCAATAAATACGGTAAACAGCACCACAAGTTGGTTTAAGTCTCGAAAGGCCAGGCTATCCTGACCTTTGATGTGCTATAATCATATCCCGTGAAAGTTTGTACCAGTAAACAGTGAGAGCTCTTATATTTCTGGTTCTCTACCACCTTACCACCCCGGGGAAATCCAGAGCAAGGCAGATGAAATAATGTTTTCATATGCTGCTTGTAAGTCATACATATTTCTTGCGAGCCTAACATTAGTTATGTACTTAAGTATATACGAAGAAAGAGCTTTACTATGGCAAGATTGAAATATAAATATTGCTGCGAGTTTACGCCCATGAAAAGGCACAGTCTGCGCAAGGGTTAATCCATTTAACAGATAAATGAAAAGGCAATATGATTCTGTTTGAAGATATACTTCGTTCCTTTATTTATAAACTTAAATTATGGAAGGTTAAGTGGACGAAAACGATGAATCTGCTTTGGCAACATCAAAAAAACTCGTCTTGATTAAAAAATATAAAATGAGCACTGCGATCAAACTTATGAGAAAACATCAAATTTATCTACAGATGTTGACTGATTAATTAAATCGAACAGGCCAATTTATATTAACCAAGGACAGTGGTGAGTAGCGAGTAGCGAGTAGGTACAAGTACAGTGGTGAGTGGCGAGCACTTAGACAGTGACTGTTTAAACAAAAGCGAGTCAAGTGGCATTTCTCCGTTGAAATGGATGGTCAGCATCAAAAAATACGTTTAATTTTGCCCAAAATTCTCTTCATTATTATGGAGATTAGAGAATTAAAGAAAATATATAATCAAAGTTTTAGTGTAAATAGAGTTGTAAATACCAAATAAATTAAGCATTTTAAATTTTAAATAACGGGCTTTTGCCGTTCCATAAACATTCGTGACTTAAATATTCAAGTCCGATCGGTTTACACCACTGTACTTACTCACAGTACTTCGCTAAGTACTTGACCAATGAAAACAGGCCTTTACAACCCGAAATGTAACCCATCTGAATCTAAAGTTGATCAAAACCTAATTCGTATCCCTTTCGGTACCTACTAATGTTGGTAGACTTGGAAGAATCATTGAATTACAAAATGATAGAAACTGTAAGGATAATTTGAGGAATGTCCTTGCGCTATCATAGGCTCCTTCTCCAGAACTTACTTATATGAACAAGGATTAACAAAAACAATTCTGAATAGATTGAAGGTAAGGGATGATTATACGTGTAGCTTTGAGCAATAAATATCAACCCCATCAGGATAACCAAACTTCTTAAAAGAGGCACGATGAAAAATCACATTGACGCAAACCGAATATAATTATCTATTTAACGAATATTAACTGTGTTATTATAAAAAGCTGATTATGCTTACTATAATTAAACAGTGTTTTGTCTTTTGCATTGACAAGTAGTTTCAAATTTGATCAAAAGAGACAAAACACGGTCTAACTATTATGATATTCTGCGTTTATTAGTAGCACGGTGCAAGTTATTATTATTCAACCTCGTGGTACCTGCTATCAACTAAACAATGAAAATGGTCCTTGGTGGGATAAGTTTTTTCTGAAAAATATTTTTTTCAATACAATCTTTTATAAAATTTGTGATCGTAACCGTGTGCTGATCAGAATGAGCCTAAACACGGTCAGTCTACTATTATCCATCCAGGAGTTCCATTGTCCACCTTCCGTCTCCATCATCAGATCAGCTCGCTGTCACCATCATATTGTATTGTCATCTAAACTTGACAGGTACTCCTAATTTTAGTTCAATCAGTTGAAAATAACTGCTTTAAAATTCAGTTGCAAGATTCCACCCGGATTCCACCCAGACAAATATACATTACATTGAAAGTAAAATAAAAGCTTGTAAAATGGTCCTTGATCGAAAAAAGGTAGCTTCCAGGCGTAAGATGTTGACTTAGATTACGTTTCTGGTAGTATTAATCGAACAGGAACTACTCGTATTATACATCCCAGTAATTTTACCGAGTTCTCTTTAATTCAGATAAGCTCTTAACAGGTATTGCATTGCGAGCCAAAAACGAAGAGACGTATAACGCGACGGGTCGGATAAGCGTCACGTTCACGGACGTCAATGCCACGAACGCTGACGTCACACATGGAGCCTGTGCATGTTTCGAAACACCCTCGTGCCAATTACATTATACCTTGCGAGCCTTCGGAACTACACGCCCGTGCTTAATGATAATACTAGCGAATAGAAATGAACACATTATGCATGCACTAATCACGTGACTTTAAGTGCAGTTTTGAAATCAATTATGCCTTTTACAAGTGCAAAAATGTTTCTTTTACATTTAAACATGGGTACACCCCAACCAATCTTCCATAGAAGTTTAGCTCCTTTCCAACCAACGGTTGCCTGGAAGAGATCGCTTTTTAGCGATAAGACCGCTCATTGTACATTTAGTTTTTTGTTTAGTTGTTATGTGTTGATTTTAACTAGTTTATAACTAAGGTTAAAAGGTATACTAAGGTATGCAATAAAGTATTTTCATTCATTCATTCATTAATAAATCCACATATGCCTACTTTATCTAAAAAATATATATAATGTATGTTGTAATATTTTTTATGTAAATAAATAAATAATGCTGAACAGTTCACACAACATTAGATAGCCCCAAGCTAAGCAGAGCTTGTGTTATGAGTATAACTGATACACTTAATAATACAATACATTACATAGATAAATATTTTTTATTATACATAGAAAATACCCAGAACACCCTGAAGTCTGCAGATCTTACAAATATTTATCCTAGGCGGGAACCCGCAACCTCCTGCGTCGCAGGTGAACCTTCGTCCGCAGCGCCACTGAGGTCTTCTTCTTCTTCTTCTTCATATGGCTTCTGAGGAGTGCTCCAAACAATTTCGCCAATGTCAGCACAGAGTTCGTCTGGAGAGGTGGTCACTATATTTTCCTGTAATTTGAAGAACTCTTACTAAATGGTAATACTGCTACTACTTGATATATCCATGCGGGCATTTGGGAACAATACCATTTTCTCTGCAGAATGTTCACTTCTTTATTACCTAATTTTATGCTCATGCTGTGCCAGCATCGGCCGGTAATAACGTCGTCTGATGGCGGAAAATCGCCGGCTTATTATCCCAACTGCAGTTCGATCGCTCAGCTGTCAAAGCTAAATTGAATTTTACAGCGCAAATCTAGTCGGGGCTCGCTGCGGAATGATGGATAGATGCTATGAAATGCTGATAATCCCAAGATTGAAACGTGTTAGCTATGTTTCTGTCAAAATTATATCAAAATTATAGAAACACCGTCAATCATAGATTTAACATAGAGAAATGTGGAACACGTGCTAATAGAAAGCGAGCCGATATTTCTAGGGCCAGGGGGGCGATTCTCGGGTCTTGAGAACAACCGGATGTCGGATCGGACATTGATGTCGAATAGAGATATGTTGAAACAAGATGGCGTATGTCGCAATCCGAGAATCGCCCTCCAGAGATAGTGTTGTTAGTCAGTGATGAGATCATTGTTGGCCTTGGGTTGGCGTAATGACGTCACTAAAACATTGTAAGAGTAAAATAATACTTTTCAACACACTTGTTCATAGAGTGGCTCAAATTTCACCGCAATTAGGCACATAATGACACCTGTAATCAAACTTTGACCTTTTCATTGCTATTATTCACTAGTGAGTTATAGTGACTGATGAATATTTACACAAAGTGTGTATTTCTGTTTTACACCTGTAATCAAACAGTGTATTTTTCATTGCTGTCAAGTGTGTTGAAAAACGTCGTATGATACATGTGTGTATTGAAGATTACCGTCCTCGGCTCTCTTTAGACCAATGGCGCCCCAGCGGTAATCACCAACATTACACCCTTGTACCATAATGTACTGTTGTGCAACTGTAACTAATGGAGCGGAGACTTGTCCGGCCTAAGAATCTCCGTCTCTTCCCGTGGATGTCGTAACAGGGAAAAGGAAGCAGCATCTATAGATAGATAGATAGAAGATAGAAAATTCTTTATTGCACAAGACAAAAAGCAGTACATAGGCGAACTTAATGCTAATTAGCATTTTCTTCCAGCTAACCTTTGTGTAATGTAGAGTGGGTGGTAGTGCTATTAAAATTAATTATAGGTTGAGATTAAATGATAAACATAACTAAATACCTACTCTAAATAACTAGCTACATAAATACCTAAAATAATATAATATATATAAATAATTCAATAAATAACATAAGCTCAATTTTGTTGGGCATTTTGCAATGACAAAAAGTATTGGTACAGTTTGGACTTGAAGACTCCCATGGAAGCGGCTTTCCTAACTTCTACTGGAAGAGAGTTCCACAAGCGGATCGAAGTGACAGTAAAAGAGTATGAGTAAAAAGAGGTCCTATGGGCAGGGGTCATGAGTAGAAGATGTTGAGAGGATCGAGATAGATGGTCAGGAGAAAAAAGGGGAGGGAAACGTTCTTTTAAATAGTTTGGTGAAAGAGGATTGTGGAGGATGTTGTAAATGAGACAGAGTAAGTGTGTATCGCGACGATATCGAATTTTGAGCCATTTTAACTGTGAGCGGTAGTGTGAAATGTGGTCGTACTTACGTAGACCATAAATGTACCTGATGCAGAGATTCAACAACCGCTCAAGTTTGTTAAGCTGTTCTTCGGTAGCATCGGGATAACACACGTCTGCATAATCTAGGATAGGAAGTAGGATAGAGTTTACAAGAGTTACTTTAGCGGAAAAAGGTAGAAAATTTTGCATGCGCTTCAGAGCATGCATTGAACCATACATTTTCCTGCTGACTTCAGTGATATGCTGCTCCCAGGATAGGTTTTCAGAAAGGATAAGACCAAGATTCTTTACCTCAGAGCAATAGACCAAAGGAATGTCATTATATTTGACGGAAGGGAGAGAGTTTTTGTCAAGTCTAGAAATAAAAGCCCTACTACCGGTGATCATCACTTGGGTCTTACTGGTGTTAATATGAAGACCAAACTTCTGTGACCATGAAGAAACAGCACGTAAATCTTCAGTCAGCAGGTTTACCGCATCAAGAATGTCATCAGATCGGAAAGATAGATATAATTGTACGTCATCAGCATACAAGTGAAAAGAAGCAAAACGTAGACCAGAAACTAGAGTATTTATGAAGATAGAGAAAAGAAGAGGAGAGAGTATTCCGCCCTGCGGAACGCCGGCAACTACGTTACACCAATCCGAGTGAGCATCATTGACTTGCACCCGCTGTTGGCGTCCGCAAAGGTAAGATCGAAACTATTCACAGGTAGATAGGGAAATGTTTAAGGATCGTAGTATGGCTAGGAGTATGGAGTGATCAACACAGTTGAAAGCGTTACTGAAGTCAAGAAGAGTTATAAGGGTGAGCTGTCTATCGTCCATAGCAAATCTGATGTCATCAGTGATTTTGATGAGAGCTGTGCTAGTACTATGTGCAGCGCGGAAGCCCGACTGGAAAGGATTTAAGAGAGAATGAGATTGAAGGAAATTGGAGAGTTGATGGTAAACAATACGTTCCAGAACCTTAGATAAAAAGGGAAGAATGGAGATAGGGCGAAAATCTTTAAGTTCAAAGGTAGCAGATTTTTTTGGTATAGGAATAATATATGCTTTCTTCCAGATAGAAGGGAAACAACCAGAGGAAAGAGAGAAGTTTATGATATGAGAAATGCAAGGAAGGAGATGTTTGAGGATAGGATCTATAAGGTCACGGCCGAGTCCGTCCTGTCCCACTGCTTTACTAGTGATACTAGATATAACACGTTGTATTTCGTCCTCACCCACAGAGCAGAAAGAAAAAGGTGAAAAACTGAGTTGTGTTAATGTACCTAGTTCAGCTATGGTACTCTCCCTCACGACATCACTAATACAGTGGGTGACAGTAGAAAAATGTTTATTCAATGCATTTACATCCACCGAGGAAGAAGCAGTATTTTTACATCTACCAAAACCAAGGCTATGCAGGAGCTTCCACATATTGTTTGGAGTACCGGAGTTGATTTTACCGAATATGAAGCGTCGTTTGGCATTACGAATCATCTGATTACATCTATTACGGGCTTTTTTATATAAAGAGAGATGCTCCTCAGTTGGGTGCTTCCTATTCCTACGATAGAAGTAGTCACGCCTAGCCATACATTTCCGTATTTCATCGGTAAGCCAGGGCGCTGGCTGCCGCTTCATACGGACCTGGTGTAGGGGTGCATGTATATTGTAGACATTGGTAATAGAGGCATTCAGAAAATCCACTTTCTCATCAATGCTAGGAAGACAATACAGTTGAGACCAGTCAATACTAGCAACATCAGCACATAAGCTTTCCCTGCACATACCGGCTAAGTTACGCTGAATTATAACCTTGGGCTTGGATTTGGGAACCCTAACTTTGTAAGAAGCATAGAGGAGGTCATGATGAGAGAAACCCGGGGCAGGATATTGTCCATGACAAGTGATACGGTCTGCATCACCTGTCATTACATGATCAAGCCAGGTATGTGAATTGTTGACATGATAGGTAGGCTCTAAGTCTAGGAGAGAAATGTTAAGAGAAGAGGTGAGATTAGTAAACTTCTTGGCTCTAGAATCTTGCTTCAGCAGACATGTGTTAAAATCACCCATGATCAGGGAGTGATCGTATTGGGGCAGGTAAGTATCAAGAATTTGTTCAAGAGTTCTAAAATAATCAATATTAGGGGGAGCATATAAGAAGAGAAGAAATCGAACAATGGGATTGACAATCACCTCGATAAATATGTGCTCCATTGAGGCAGAGTATGCAGATGGAGAAACAGATAAAATTTTGTATTTTCACTCAGATCGAAGATAAATTGTATAAATCTATCTGTGTAATCAAAATCAATACTACAAATTCGCCTGCCAAACGAGCTGATTATGGAAAATCCCCCATTGCATTATATGGGAGAGGCCTCGTCCAGCAATGGACATTGAAAGGCTGATGATGATGATTATTATGTTAAACTTATGGAGATCATTAGGACACAGGTGTCCTTATGGCTAATTGTTACATACAAAAAAAAGCGGTCAAGTGCGAGTCGAACTCGCCCATGAAGGGTTCCGTAGCAGCAAGTAACATAATATAAAAGTTCTTGGATGGATTACGATTTATGACGTATAAAAAAAAAACTACTTTTTAGATCTCGTTCAAACCAATTTTGGTTGGAAGTTTACATGGTAAGTACATCATTTTTTTTTTAGTTTTATAATTCTCTTATTTTAGAAGTTACGGGGGGGGGGGGGGGGGGGGACATATTTTACCACTTTGGAAGTGTCTCTCGCGCAAACTATTCAGTTTAGAAAAAAATTATATTAGAAATATAATTTTTAAATATCTGTCCATAGACACTCCACACGAATGGGTTTGATGAAAAAAAAAGTAGTTTCAGTTCTAAGTATGGGGGACCCCAAAAATTTACTAATTTTTTTCTATTTTTGTGTGAAATTCTTAATGCGGTTCACAGAATACGTCATCTACTTACCAAGTTTCAACAGCCTAGCTCTTATAGTTTCGGAAAAAAGTGGCTGTGACATACACGGACAGACAGACAGACATGACGAATCTATAAGGATTCCGTAATTTTTGGTTACAGAACCCTAAAAAAGAAATATTAGTAGCTGATTGGTTATAGAAAACGGTGGTTTATTGATGTTGACCAATCATAGCACCTTGAAAGTGTTTTAGTGAATATTTGTTGTATCGTATTGCGACATTTGTTCATATTGTTTGACGTTATATTCTTCTTACCGAAGCTTCATGACGAGTTTTTTTTGTCTTGCGTCAATATATAATCAAAGCTTCATGACGTCGCACCTTGAACCGATGATCTCTCAATTTAAGTGAGTGAAGAAAAAACAAGGAGATTTCAAGCTCTTTTAAGCAAGTTATAGTAGTCTATTAAGATCCGCACAGAGACGACCTTCACCCATCTCTTTAATGG
Organism: Operophtera brumata; assembly: GCA_932527175.1. Taxonomy (NCBI): domain Eukaryota; kingdom Metazoa; phylum Arthropoda; class Insecta; order Lepidoptera; family Geometridae; genus Operophtera; species Operophtera brumata. The sequence goes on from OW052228.1 coordinate 29,065,484, forward strand.
ATGAAAAGTATTTTATATGAAATTGAATATATTAGAAAATATATCTCGAGTGGGTTGTCTAAAAAATTCCTGTCCAAACAATGATTAATAAAAAATATAAAAATTACTTTTTAATTTTTATAATAACCGTGATAGTTAGATTGTTGACATTTTCACACATTATGTATTTCTGTTGCAGCTATAACAACAACTACACAGAATAAAATAAATATTTAAGGGGGCTCCCATACAACAAACGTGTTTTTTTTGCCGTTTTTATAGATTATGGTACGGAACCCTTCGTGCGCGAGTCCGACTCGCACTTGGAAGGTTTTTATAGATAATGGTACGGAAACCTTCGTGCGTGAGTCCGACTCGCACTTGGCTGGTTTTAATTTTTTTATCGAATCATAGTCTGGACAAGAATTTTTTAGACTCGAGATATATTTTCTAATATATCAGAAAATCAATTTAATATCAAATACTTTCGGATCCTCTACTATAGAGTTTATTCAACCGAGACATAAGTACCTCTACGAAGTTATTCATATGCAAACAAAATACGAATGAAAAGCAAGACAAACTCGACGCTGGCCTGCACTTACTGTGCAAATCCCGATACTACATAGAAAGGGGTATTGTCTCTTCATTTTTTACCGCACCACGTTGGTTTAAATATAAATGGGGATTTAAAAAAGCTTTCTATACTGAATGTTAAGGCCGGTTGTATTTACTTAGGACAGTAGTCTGGTATGAACATCGTATTGACGCGTGTGAAACCCCCACTACATACATCCGCTTCATGCTTTCGATTACTTTTTCGAATATTATCTTAGATCAGTAGGAGATTACTTTTGTTCTAATCAAATTGACGATCTGCCGGAGGTGACTTAATTGTACTTTTTTACCTACGCCCTGCTTGAGGCATGATTTAATACTATATCTGAGGATCTCCAGGTATACAGTTAGAACTTGTAGTTCTGCGAAGAACAGTAAACCTCGCGATCACAAACTTGTGTAAAACTATGCATCATGTCGATCCATTATGATCAAACAAAGAACCCATTTTTTTGTTTTAACTTAAACTGAAAAAATAAAAATAAACTTTTACACTTTTTAAGGCAGAACTTTTTTTTCAAAATTGATTTGTATGTCTTAACATCCGCAGCAAACTTCCCCCCTTTTTGGGGGAAATACACGTCATCAAAATTGGTTGAGCCATTTTGGAGGTAGAGGCGAGTAAATACACACATTTTTAATTTAGTCTGTTGTTTTTATGTAAATTACCCGTTTGCAGTCAGCAGTAGTACATTAGATAACGTGTAAACTTATCTCCGAGTCCCAGACCGTAGCTATACGTAGCTAAGTAGCTGATTACTTTATTTATTGCACAAAGTTTCCTAACAACAAGATAACAAGTGAAGCCTAAGATGATTAAAAAACTTTGCACAGATGTTGGATTCCCTAAAATTCTAGATTAAAACATTTAACTCGATTATAAAGTTTTGGAAACCAATTAGCTTCAAACAACCTTTGGGCGTAAAATGTTTTGATGAAGGTTCAGATTGAAACTTTTAGAAATTAATTTTTAGTTCAAAATACTTTTTAAGATGTTTGCTGTCTAAGGCCCGTAAAATCACTAGCAGTTTAATCTGTAATTGTCAGTTTAAACCATTTTCGTCCATTAACAGAAATAGTTTAAACTTAGAATCATGGGTGAAACTGCTATTGGTATTACGGGCTTAATTAGATAATATTATCAGCAAAAACTTGCGTTAAATGTTAACTTGCTAAGAAACCTTGTTGTAATCAGAATCTAAAAATATTTAAGTATGTAGTATGTAGTATTTTTCCACTCCTAAATATTATCCACTCTCAATGTGTTTTTAGTATGTTTTAACACTTCAAAATACTAGGGCCCGTAAATCAGCTAAATCTAGCCGTAGGCAGCTTAATATATTATTAAATTGTCAGTTTAAACCATCACCATCCATTAAAATAAATAGTTTAAACTTCAAATCATAGCCTAAACTGCTAATGATATTATACCGGCCTCAGTTTATAAATTTTCCTTTTTTCAACATTTACAATAGAACCAAACTTTTTATTTTTATTTGGAAAAATAGAAATCCTATGAACCAAACCTGATCTTTTATTGTGTCATTAATAACATACTAAAAAAACATTAAGATCGGATAATATTTAGGAGTGTTTTTTTAAAGATTTTGTTTGGACGAGTGCTTACTTTTTTTGAGTTTTATTGGTTCCCGAAATTAAATTTTAATATAATGATAATCCCATGTTTGATTAGGGCAGGACGCAATAATACATCTTTGGATGGTTCGAGTGACTTCTAGGTAACTTTCCATACCTAGTGGTAGAACATTCTGGGTTCCTATTGCTCTCTTATAGCGGAGCTCACTCGAAGAGACCAGTCAGTCGTAAATTGGCTTTCAATGCGAATCAATCAAGCTACTTCAGAGTGAAAATTAGTGAACAGTTAGTAAAAAAAATGGTTAAACCGGAGTTCAGTGCGATTGTTTTATCCCGAACCCTAACTCGTAACATTATATTTTGTAATGTAATAATGTGAGTTTGTGTTTGTTTCTTATTTATAGACAGAGAAAGCGTATGCAAAACATTTTTATGACGAATAAAACAGCAATTTTCACAACGAAACCAGTCATCAAAGATGGCTACTGAACCGTAGCAGATAAATGAGAAAAGCGATGTGTAGGCATCTATGTGGAGCCTCGAAACAGAATGTTCTAGGGAAGAAAACAAATTGTTACAAGCATTCCATATATGTATACCGCGGTGAATATTAAATTCTTTCTCTTTTGTTACTGACGGTTCGCTTATTTTTCTTGCTTTGCATATTTTGTTTACAATTTTGTGGAAAAATTTCAGACGTGGCGACAACTTTTCGTCGTGCTTGTTGGATTTTTAATTCAAATGTTTTGAATAACTATTATATGTCTCTTTAGCTTTTTCGTAAAACCCGGTTTGTTCGTGACACGAGTGTTTTCTTTACTTATGAACCTAGTTTTTTCATACCTTGCTTTATCATTTCGTTATGAGCTTGTATTCTTTCACGTAGAGTGTAGGCTTGAAACCCTGGGAGCTGATTGTTGCGAATTATTGAAATTAGTTAAGTATGGAAATGATGGAATGCATATAATATATTATGTAATATCGTGCGATACAGCGTTGCTGGTCGTTTTCTTTTTAAAAGCATGTTTAATAAGTTATCGCTACCCTTATCGTATTCAGTTATGTGTCTACCCTTACAATGCAATCTCTAATGTCCGTCTTCAGCCAGTATTGTCAATTTAATTTTCGAATTTCGAATTCGTTCGCTCTGCCCATGGATGTTCTTCCGAGGCTCCGCCGACGTATAGCTAACTATTAAATATTCTGTGACTGACACAGATAGGCGAATTGGTTAAAAAAATACTTTGGTGGAAATACTGTTTTTCCCAGAAATGAAAACAAGCTAGATAAATTGTTCTATCTCAAAAACCCCCATATTATAGCAAATTTCAACGAAATGAGTTAGAGCTCATCGTTAGAGCTGTTTTCGAGAACGTAAATATTTAAACAAATATTGCCCGGATTTAAATGTAACCCAAAAATTCCTTTCCAGCGGGATTCGAACCCGCAACCTCGCCTGTGATCGGCGATGCCTTTATCAATTCGGCAATAAAACGAGCTATGACGCTGGAGACGAAATTTGTGGGCGAGTTGATAGTGCCCACAAATTTCGTCTCTACCGTCATAGCTCGTTCTATTGCCGTATTGGTAAAGGCATCGCCGATTTGCGGTTCGAGGTTGCGGGTTCGAGTACCGCCAGAACGGATTTTTTTACATTTAAATTTAATTTTATCCATAAAGTGTGGTTAACACTTGAAAAATAATAAACTATAAATATTGGCCGTTTAACAGTATAGGATTATATGTATAGTATAATTTTTATGTAATATAATTTATAATTAGGATCGTGCCAACTTATTGCGTGTTTGAACTACCATTGAATGAACAATCATATAAAGTTCCAGTGACATAATATCACGAATAGGCAATGCACACTGTAATAACATATTTGCAATTTCAAGTTGCAGTTAAAATATTTACGGACTATTATAAAGGTAATTAAATTTGCAACAATGGTACTGTTTTCAAGAAATATAAATTTTTAGTTTGATTTTAACGCAACATTTAAACCAATCGTACGCAAAATGACTATCAAACAGGTTTCAATTGATCTGTAATCGGATCCTTTCGTAAGCAATGGGTCTCTATCATGATGGTCCCACAATTAAGAGTAAGGAATATTATTATAGGTACCATAGATACCAGCATTGATCTCGGCCGCACCAAGGACCCTCGAGTAAAAGGTCCACTGCTTCCAAAACAATTACTTAATTAGGAGCGTGAATCCCCCTCATAAAATACTTCGAACTTGTTGAATTTACCGTAAGCTTTGAATGTATGTCAGAATAAAAATGTTAATAGGCTAAGTCAAAAGCAATAAGGTTGTTTTGTACCGAAGCATAAACCAAATTGCTTTCACGATTACATTTTACCGCAAATAAAGGAATTCCTGCCATTACTTCGCATGCATTAAATCACCATTGCTTCCAAGTACGTCACAGAAGAAATAATGGTACCACGTACAAAAGTCTCACTCCTTCGCCACAAGAACTGAGACTATGCATGAATCTGTGTCATGAAATATAATGAAGTATACGGTCCAAATCTATGACAATGCTTCATGAGTTTACACATTGAAATCAGTTCAGTCAGGGCGAGATTGAGTAACAGCTGATCTAAAGTGACACACGCTCGGTAACATTAGCATAAAAACGCTCAACGTAAGTCATAAAAATGCCATAAAACTTAGGGCTCAGGTCGATACAGATGACGTCATTACCTGTTCTCAGCGTGTGCTCAACCGTCGACAAAGCGATAACGGTTTCACCACACTAGGCGGTGGTTCAAGAAGGGAGCGGGGCTTTCAGCGGGGCGCAGACTGAAACGAAAGCGTTTTTGGGAAAGATAAAACATAAAGTTATGTTTTTAGCATTCCATATGTAAATAAATAAATAATAAATAAATAATGCTGGACAAGTTCACACAACATTATCTAGTCCCAAGCTATGTGTTTATGTATGTTTGTATTTACCTATGTTACACCGTAGCTACTACTCATCATATTTTTATAATTTTTATGAAAGAAATGTCAATCGATTAGTTATTATGGTCCGGGTGATATAGGCTAAATTTTATTAAAACAAAATCTTTATGTCGGATGTTACATCCAAAAAAGTGGGGGTCTTTGATTTATTAATACCGGTTTTTTTAATTATGAATATTACTCACGGAAGTTTTAATAATATTATTGTCTTTGTTTTTTTTTGCTGTCGTTTTGAGTGGGTTTTCAAAAGAAAGAAGAGAAACACGTAAGTTCATTGAGATTTTTGTGTACAGATATACTTTATATAACGCGTTTGTTCTCTAAAGCGCTACAAAGGACAAACATACAATATGAGCTGGTAAACACATTATAACTTTTTACTTATTTAAGAAATGTTTTGGAGACATTAGAGACCATATTGCGAGACTAAAGTGGCACTGGGCAGGACACTTGGCCAGATTTGGTGACAGCAGGTGGTGTAAGGCCCTGACCGAGTGGTGGCCGAGAGGAAGCACCAGAGGCCGTGGCAGACCATCAGCCAGGAGGGCGGATTTTATAGAGGCCGTAGAGGGAAAGACCTGGATGCTAATCACACAGAACCGTTTGGAGTGGCGTTTGAGGGAGGAGGCTTATACCCAGCAGTGGGCTATTATTTGAGCTGCCAATGATGATGATGATGACGAAATGTTTGTTTAGACCTTGTTAACCGAGCAAAGCTAAGTTTTGTGTTAAATATAGGAGTCGGCTTTTGTATGTATGTATGTGTGTTAGGACTTTGTTCGACGGTAACTTTCGAACCGTTGTTGATCCATTATACAATTAGAAATAACTAATAATAATATATAATAATTAACTAAATCGGTAAAGGATTCGTTGAGTTCGGCGTAGTCTTAATTCGGGGCAGACTGCTAGTCTTATCTGGTTATTTCACAGACCATATATCAAAATAGACAACGCTTACACGTAAATTTGCATGAAACCAAGCGTGCCGTTTTACTCTGCATCTACTTTGCTAGCAATATCTCTACTAGCACGGATCGCTGATTTCGAAGAATTTTTACAGTTCTCTATGGTGCAATTAGGCATTTTTCTATTAACATCCGACGTGCTATTGCGAAGACAGCCGACAGCGATTTGATTTGAGGTTTGCTAATACAGCTCGTTCACCGTATGATGGCACCTGTAGATACTCCATGGCAGGTAGCAACATACGGTGAACGGTCCGGCTGGTTCACCGTAATATGGCAACTGTAAAAACTGCATGGCAGTTGCCAACTTACGCTGAACGGTTCGGCTCGTTCACCGTAAGATGCCACCTGTAAATTCTCCATGGCAGGTGCCAACGGTGAACGGTCTGTAGATACATTGCGCCAGCTTTCGGACAGGCAAAGTGACACGCAAAGTAGGTGCACTTGCGGTGTCTATCTTGATATATGGTCTGTGAGTTATATTCAGAGTTCGTGTACGCTCAGCGTCGACGCTTCGCTTGTGGTCTCTGGTTTGCGGCCTTATACCTCATGTCTAGTATTATCCCTGTATTTAGGGTGAATATTGCTTATGCGGGGTAAACTACATCTTTACACGTTTTCGTGTGAAAACACTATCGAGTAGACGATATGTAACATCGTTTAGAAAGGGTTAACGTAATGTGTACAAATATTAACTTGAATCATGTTGCGCACATTCTCATCAACTATAAGGAAGATTATGGAATAACAGCCAGTTTCTCTAACACCATGTACTTTTCTATTCTCCTGCTGACGTTTCATTGGCCATTTAGAGGTCCTTCTTCATTGAGCACCGACCGCGAAGGCCGTGAGGCAGGAACTCCCCGAGTTGAGTTCCCGTCTCACGAGAATAGTAAAGTACGTGGTGTATTGTCGTAATTTTTCTAAAATGGTACCAAGCCACGGTAATTTCAATTCTCAGTTTCTTTAACATCATTATCATCATAATCAGCTTGTATAAGTCCACTGTTGGACATAGGCCTCTCCCAATGTGCGTCATTTTGACCAATATACAGCTCTTCCTATCCACTTTCTACCAGCCCTATTTCTACACAGATCGTCGCTCCACCTAGCCAGGGGGTTTGGTAGCGTTACGTTTACCAAGACAGATGTTTCTCTAACGCTGATCAATAAATTAGGTATTTGATGACTATTGTAAAGAACTTTCTCCCGCGAGGACTGTTGTGTAACCTTGTCAAGCTATGTACCTACTACTGTCATAGAACCCAATTGTTCCAAATCACGGTAAAAATCTTAGTACCTATAGATACAAACCCCCCAGAGTAATTAAATCATATTTCATATACCTACCAATACATTTTAATTTACCCTGGTTTACAAGATGACGTGAAGATTAACCAAAGTAATAAATATATTGAGTATTGAGTATTAATAAAACTACATCCATGTTCGACTTTAGAGCATTCAAAAAATAATTAATTTCGAAAAATAACGACTTGACACCTAGGATTTTTTCCCAATACAAGATTTTATAATATTAGTGATCGGAACCGTGTGCCTATATGAGTCTGCACAATGAGCCTAAACACGGCCAGTCTACTATTATCCATCGAGGAGTTCCATTGTCCACGTTCCGTCTCCATTATCAGATCAGCTACCTGTCACCATAATATTGTATTGTCATCGGAACTTGACAGGTATGCCAAATTTCTGCTCAATCGGATATCGGAAAGTCACCCTTATCGCCACCCGTACCGTGAAATACTTATCATTGAGTAGTTCCAGTGGATATCTCGGGTCTTCTTCATCAGCTCCACGTCACCAAATGGAACTTTCTGAAAAAATACACACGACATGAGAAACTTCTCTTTTTTTGTTTTGAAGTCAGTTAAAAATTGGATCTAAGCAACACAATAATCCATTTAAACATTCATTATTTGTCGAGAAAGTTATACAAAATTACATTATATTACTTAAATAACGTCTTATACATAAACAACAATGTGCACTATTTCATTAGCGACTAATTTGGCAGCCTCAGTCACTAATGGATCCACAACCTATATATTTTAACAGTACCTTTGATCTCTCGACTGGCAGATATTTCATCTGAATTCCTATTATGTATCTAATCCTTTCTAATAGGCCCATCTGCTCCTGACAGATGTAAGATCTACCGGAGGCACTGCCATTGTGGTAACTAATTAATTGGGACAAGTACCTATCCAGAGTCTTCCGTGTTCTAGTAAGGCCCTTGTACTATTGGCCATTTTTGGTTCCTACTCGAATAACTTACGAAATGAGTCATTGGTACAAAATCAATGAACAGCTGACTATACCAACATTTTATTTGTTAACAAGATACTTGAATTTTGCCATAAAAAAAGTCTTTATTTTATTCCCTCAACTCCTAATTACTTACTTGAGTGGTTTTGTAGTATTTGAATCCCTCTAGGTACTTGTACTATTATTTATTCTGTAGTACAGGTAGCTTTCTAAGTGGTAGTGACCTTCATACTAGTCACGGTCACGCGCTGTCTAAAGTGGTTGAATGGGGTCAATCTAACCCCACGCGAGGAATAACATAGTAAAATTTTCATTATACATTTATTAAAATTCAATGAAAAAAACAATGATTGTTTGTATGAAATACAATATAATTAAGTATGCAAATGCAGTATGTATGGATGTGTGTTGAGCTAGACATGCCAAAATTATTGAGGTGAAAATAGTTCTTAATTAAAAAGGTGTGTTCTAAGCGGTTTAAAAGAAAGTGAAATATCAATGTCATAATTTAATTGAACTCATAAAAAGTCATGTTAGTTGTCTGCTTTTATTGTTTTATCAACGATACAAAATTGGGGTATGGTTAACCCCGCGTGATCAGTAAAATATAATTATTTAGACCTTTAATTTGGAAAACATAGGTGGCGTAAATTATTTAAAATAAATAAATCATGGAGTAAGTAGAATTTTGCTCGTACTGCCACGTCCCGTATCAACGTAAGCTGGAGTGTCTGACACGAATATAAAATAATAGGTAGTTTTTGTGGAGTAATTAGTATTAGCAAGCGTAAGTGTGTTAACCAAAAGGTAACGACTATACTTTTTGATTCATTAAGTTTAGAGCTGGTAGGTAGGACGGCAATATCGACGCCAGTTGACTTTTTAACCCCCGACGCAAAAACGACGAGGTGTTATAAGTTTGACGTGTCTGTGTGTGTGTCTGTCTGTGGCATCGTAGCTCCCGAACGGATGAACTTTTTTTTTTGTTTGAAATGTGAATTAGTCGGGAATGTTCTTAGCTATGTTTGATCACAATCGGTTTAGCCGTTGCATTGCGTTGAGGGTTTTTTAAATTTTTACATAATTAATTACTTGTAGGTATTTTATTGCCATTTTCACTAACCAATTCTTACTTACGGGATAAATCTCTCCCTCTGTGGTCAGTCATCATCAGCCACTAAGTTATCAGCCTACACTAGTCCACTGCTGGACATACGCCTTTCCCAATACATAACATAACATAAAATAACAGTCACATACATAGTGCTGATCCCACACTAGGATTCCCTGTGCTGTGGGTACCAGAAACTATAAGTACTATGGTACCATTACACCCAGACCGGGAACAAATATTTGCAGATCATAAATTATTAATAAATAAAAATAAATAATGCTGAACAAGTTCACACAACATTATCTAGCCCCAAGCTAAGCCAGAGATTGTGTTATGGGTACTAGATAACTGATATACTTAATACAATATATAACATAGATAGATATTTTTTATTATACATAGAAAACACCCAGAACACCCTGAACAATTATCTACAGAACGCACAATTTGTTACGAGGCGAGAATCGAACCCGCAACCTCCTGCGTCGCAGGCGAACCATTGCCAGCCGCGCCACAGAGGTCGTCAAACAAACGTTTGTCCCGCAGTGGAATCGAACCCGCAACCTTTCACGTCTCAGCCGCCGGTCTCGCACGACGCGCCACTGAGCCCGTTGTTTTGCTCTTCTCATCCACTTTCTTCCCAGTTTTCTGTGGTCGTTACTTCATGACAAAAGAGCGTGATCATTAGGACGACTTTACTGTACTGGAGTAGATGGTTTCATTTTAGCAATTCCTATTGGCGGCCTTCTGCACCATATCGTAAATCTTAGTTTTTCGCTCGAGGCCAGTTCTTGTAGTCAGTTATCTTTTTCTTTTTATTTCTTTTTTATACTACTTGAATGACGCAACAAGCAGATGGCCCACCTGATGTTAAGCGGTAACCTCTGTCTATGAACAGTGCATTACCTCATTAGTCACGTCCACCTAGGAAGCGCCCTATGTGGCATTGCACTGCGCCCGCCACCCTGAGGCCGATGAAAAGTATCATGTGCCTGTAATTTCACCGGCACCCTTACCCTTCAAACCGGAACACAGCAATGCGAGCACAAGTGCTTTGCGGCAGAAATAGGTATGGTTGTAGTACTTCCCCGGACGAACTCTTTCACAAAAAAGCTCTACTACTACTAAAACTACTACTACTACAACTGTTGCTCTCTATCTACCGTGTTATGAACCCCTCTATGTTTTTTTGAATGCTGGACAGTTCACTCGACATTATCTAGCCCCAAGCTAAGCAGAGCTCGTGTTATGGGTACTAGATAACTGATATACTCAAAACATTAAAACTTCCGTGAGCAACATTCATAATTGAAAAAACCGGTAATATCTCACGTAGGTATACTTGTTCCGAGTCAAACACCCGACTCGAATTTCTGGGACTTAATACCCCCTTCCTCAAGGAGTATACGCGACGGCCCAGTTATCGCCGGGAAGCCGTACAAGTACAAGCCGGAACAAGTACCTACGTGAGTTATTACCGGTTTTTTTTTTCAATTATACTCAAAACAATACATTACATAGTGTTTTTTTATTATACAATTGAAAATACCCAGAACACCCTGAACAAATATCTGCAGATCTTACAAATATTTGTTCCGAATCGAACCCGCAACCTCCTGCGTCGCAGGCGATGTGATGGACCCGTGTCCCAAAACATCTGTTTAATATTTTTTTTTATATCACAGCAAGATTTCGTTTCTTATTGTCCGAAGTGAAACAAAGGGAGTTGATTGCTTCCTGTATTTTCAATAGAATTTAAAGTTCCCAGGATATTAAAATTCTATGTGTCCAATATAGAAAGCTGTTATTTTAGGATTCTTGGATGAGCGACAATGGTTTTAGGATTTGTTCACAGTCACAGATGGGGCAAGCAGATGTCCTGACAATGGGTGATGGAGAAAAAAACCTTCCTTGCATAAAATGCGTGTGCTTGGGGAATTTTGGTACCTTGGTTATAACTGATCTGTAGAAATCTCGAGTAATTAGTTGAGATAAGTTATTTCGTCATGAAAGGAGACGTCTAGACATGACTAGATCACTTATCGAATAACACCTTACGAACCTAGGAAATAACTAGATTCTGCATTTCAGTTATAACTAGATATGAGTCTAATTTGTGTAGCGTTTCAGCGAATGGACACTGAAATCTGCGGATACACATACACTGTACTTTACTTGTTTTTCATGTTGGGAGACCGAGATTGAAACAATGGACTATATCTCAACCTGAAATGCGCGCGAACGCGACAGTTGGCGCCAAAAAGCGGAGCGACATCATGCGAGGCTTGCGAGCCCGCACGCTGAGTTTGAATTTGGCGCGAAAAGTTGCGTCTCTTACGCAATGGTGACGACAAGATGTACCAATCACGTGTCACCCAGAAGATGTACAATGGACCAATGGCGTAACAGCAGTGGGGCGTGTTACGCTACGAAGAGGAAATGCCGTTAGAATGAAGGCATAGTGTTGCGACGGGGAGCGCGATTCATTGAGTTTTGAACTGGGGAATGAGGAAGTTAGTTTCGCTAAGCACGAGAGAGTGTACTAGAAATCAGTGTCGTCTGACGGGGTCGTAACTAAAGAAGTGTTTAAGTCTCAGAGAAGACAGTGTTTATAATAATAGAATCAAGTGGCTAGCCTTCAAGAACATTAAAAAGCTAAGTTTTACTGTCCAACTCTGAAATCCAAATGACCTAATGACCTATTAAATCTCAGTAAATATTGGCATCATATATGTGCCCTGATTAACCTCCATATAAAAATGTGATTAGATCGTTTGGGTTAGTAATATATCTCAATTTGTGCGTGTATTTCAGACATATATATACCTCTATATTGCAGATTTCGTCTATAAAGACGTGTCCTTTTGTTCGGAGCCTAATTTATTGAGGGCCGTAGCAAAAATAGCTACTTAACGCTAAAGATTCTCCCACCAGTAAAATCCGGTTAGTAGTGGTAGGGTAATTAATGGCATATTGGTGTCCTTAGTTACCTGAGGCGAGTAATCTGTTTTCAGTTGAGGGAAAGCTGGATATGTTAGCTATTTCGCGTAATGCTAGGTATTATGAAAGATAACTAACATATCGCACCAGTGGTGGTATTATTAACCGCATTTTAATAATGCAATATAGAGGCTTGTCTTAGATTTAATTCCCTACAAGCCAAACCTGTATGCGGGATTGACTCGTCTTACTGTATTTCATTGATTTGTGTGTGTGTGCTTGAATGATTAAAATATTCCAATACTGAATTTAATATCACACGGTTTGATTTTGCTCAGATAAAACCCTAAATACTTAGGCAGGCTTATCAAATACATTTAGCACTCAGATAGTGCATACAACAGCTAAGAATAAGTAATTTTAGCCTGGATCCCGAGAGAGCAGATGCTGAACGTAAGTCATGAATATGCTAATTAATTAACAATATATTTAATCCTTAAATAGGCTCTGATTGTTTGCACAACGAACTCCCGCTATAAGCGAAGGTGGTTACAAGCGCTATATAAATATCTAAGCGATCTAATATCGGAGACCTCCGTTTTACAACAACATCAAGATCAGCTACTGCAGACACGAGTTGTCTTAACCACGCATAGGACCAGGAACAAGCTTGTCCTGAAGAATCCACAGATGCTGACTTAGGACCTGGTGCCATGTCGAACCGTTCACCATAGAGGTCATCAGGCGGAGGTGTCGATCACACAGAACTGATAGCGGTCCATAGAAACCTGGCTGAGGTACAGCTCGATAATCACCAGCAAGTATCCATAAAAGTCAAGTCTAGAACCCTGGGGGCCCGATATTGATCGATCTAGCTCTCAAAGGTTCATAGACTTTCGTTAGAGTGCATATACAGCAGAAGTCCGGTTCTAATCTCTAGAAGGATGGGTTTTTTATAAAGATCAACAATTCACAAAACCAATTACGGACTCAAAAGACTCAATCCGGACAGAATTGAACCTTGTTACTAAACACATGACTAGCGGACACACACTGCCTTAAACATATCAATTTCAAGTAATACCAGACTGGTCCAAATACAGAGAAATATATATATCCGTTTCTATTCTAAGCTAAAAAGCAAGTTGTAAGTAAACCGTTCTGTTCAGGCCAATTCATGACCAGCTCTGTTCTGGTGAGCTAAGGTCAGCAGTCTACTGAGAGAGAGAGGGGAGGAACGTTCAATTGCTCCACTAGGGTCTAGATGGTATCTAGACCGATACTAGGTAAGGAGGGGGAAACGTCACAGCGAACCTTCGCCCGCCGCACCACAGACCTCGTCAAGAGGTCGTTTACTACAATGACCAGCTTTTCGAGGTTTTCTTTACGCTGCGTTATGATTTATATTGGTACGTTCTCGGTATTTGCAACATTCACCTCCAGCAACAGCAACCACATCTCGAAGGATTTAATCTGTTTTCCCTCTAACATGATACTTAACCAGTGTCAAATAGACTGGTTTCTATTAAAAACCTCATTTGATATTCGTTGTGTCTCGTAGACGTTAGGTGGCCCATAATTAGCCATTTGTTATAATTAGCCTTAAGTAACCAATTAGTTTTTTAATCAACTCTAGTACTAGCTGTAAGTTTTCCTAAAACTGTAAAATAAAATAAAATAAAATAAATAAGTGGTTGATGAAAGTGAGTATTAGACTCACCACACGACCTTTGTTCATATGAGGGATAATCATATTTTTTCAGAAGGATTTAGAGAAGCTATGAAGTAAATATTTATTAACTGAAAACAAATTGCTAAAAGAAGAAAGCAGAATTTTTATTAAATGAAATAGCAAGTTTTCTTAGAACATTGAGTTACAAAAACCGGCCAAGTGAGAATAACACTTGCACAAGAAGGGTTCCGTACAATTCAATAAAATAAAATAAATAATGCTGGACCTAGTTCACACAACACTATCCAGCCCCAAGCGAAGCAGAGCTTGTTTTATGGGTACTAGACAACCGATATACTTTTTTTTTTTAAATTATATATATGAAATACCCAGCACACCCTGAACAAATATCTGCAGATCGCACAAATATTTGTTCCGAGGCGGACATCGAACCCGCAACCTCCTGCGTCGCAGGCGAACGTTCGCCCGCCGCACCACAGAGGTCGTCATTGTACAAGATTTAACACTGTATGATGTACATTTTAAGGTCGAGCAAAAAATGCCGGAAAATCATGTTTATTGTATTAAATTTTTTAATTTTGAATTTTTTAATTTTTGAATTTTTGAATTTTTAATTTTAATTTTATTTTTAATTTTAATTTTTTTAATATAATTTTTAATTTAATTGAGTTTTTATTATTTACTACCGTGGATGTCTTAAAAGCCGACTAAGGACCTGGACTTGTTGATTAGATTCGTTGGTATGAGATTTGTCCTGATGGCTGCTAGCTTATTATGGAATGTATTATCACTGGAAGAAAGCGTTAGTTAAGTCAGTCGTTGGAAGCAATGGCGGCGATGAGCTCACCACTTGTCAAGTTTATATTCCAAGATGATGCAACCCACGGTGAAAAGAGGCCCTGCCTACCCCTTCGGGGAAAAAGGCGTGTGTATGTGTGTATGTATGTTATTATACACACTCTGTGAAAACTTCAACTGTTTACCTATTATGGTTCATGAGATAAAGCCCGCTAACAGACAGACAGACGGACGGACACAGGAGGCTTAGTAATAGGGTCTCGTTGGCACCCATAGGGTACGGAACCCTAAAGCACATAGTACCAATATTACGAAGAGTAACATAGATGATACAACAAAGGATGCAAACGCTACAGGCAACGAACGTAATTGTATTCTGCCATCTATTTTTCAGTGAAACATGCTTGCGTTTTGCCCGACTGCAAAATTGAAAAGGTAATGTATTTTGGCTTTTAGGGAGCAAAGTAAACCCATTAAAGCATAGTATAGCGAAGTCGTGAATAAGCATAACATTATGTTGGAAATAGATGACGTCAATATGGTTTTGTTTTCGTGAAAACAGACATAGAAAGTAAACATTCTCGTATTACGATTGTTCGTAGCACAGTTATGATTTAATACCACTGATGATCTAGTGGAAAATAACTTTCGATCAAAGGGTCGTCGGTTCAGATTCCGGTGATGATTCAATGGATTTTTCCACTTGAAAAACTTATGGGTGCAATATTACATGCTCTCAAACGGTGAACGAAAACCGATGAGGAAACTGGCATATCCTAGAAAAACAATAAAAGCGGCCAAGTGCGTGATTAAACTTTAGGGACCCTAGTTTAAAGGCTGCTGATGAGATGATGATTTATTTATTATTTATACATCTAGTACGGCCTGGGCCAGTTACACTAATTTATAATTTATACACACTTATTTTAACAGAATACATGATGAATTGTTCTGAATCAATCAAATCAATCGTTTACCCATCGCCGGCTGGTATGTGGTCTGCCTTTGTAAAAATTAAATAGTCAAGTTATTTTATCTTCCAAATTGAATAAGCTGGTGAAATTAAAATGGGATCAACTCGAAACTCCAACGAAAGTGGCTCTATCCTTACAGAGTTATCTTGTTTCTTATAAATTAAAGATGCGACACGCGTACAGAGTCCAAATAGAGGGCATAACATGATTAATTCAAAATCTGGCGCGTTATGATTAGATTACTCGGAATGTACCGCATGTATTATTCCGAGTCGGTGGAGCGCCCGGTGGAGCGATTTTATGAATTCAGACCTTTTTCAAAATAACCAGTATGGAAACATTTTTAGATGTTTTTTTTTAACTGGGTGAATGTCGGTACAAGCAGATGGCCCACCTGATGTTAAGCGGTAACCTCTGCCTTTAACAACGCATTACCACATAGGTCACGTCCACCTGAGACAAAAAAATTAAAAGTCTCATATTCCTGTAATTTCACCGGCACCCATACCCTTCAAACCGGAACACAGCATTGCGAGCATTACTGCTTTGCGGCAGAAATAGGTATGGTGGTAGCTTCCCCGGACGAACTCTTTCACAAAAAAGCTACACTACTAACAAAACGACTATATTACACTATTGTTTCGCTATATTATGCTCTTTCATGCTTCTTGCTCACTCGGACTTTAATGTTCTGTGGTGCTTTACTGCTCTATGGTGCTTTACTGCTCTATGGTACTTTACTGCTCTATGGTGCCTTACCGCTCTATGGTGCTTTTGGTATCTTGGTGTTCCAACCAAGGAGCTTGAATTTGGGTAATCTATAACTTCATGGTCCCAACGTAGCGAAAATTATACGTCTATGGTCCCAACCAGACCGTTGTGCACAAAAATAAATACGTAGGTAATACGTAGTATTTATTTTTTCAAAGGTGTATTGGGCTCATGGACGTTTGTATACTAAGTCCATGATTGGGCTGCGTGTAGAAAAATCTTCTAGGAATGTTGTCAGTTGAGGATCTTCGAACTTTACTACAACACAATATGGAGATTTATTTTCACAGGCGTGTAAAGTTTTATAACCGCGGGGTTATGGCTGGGTTAGTCGAGCAGATTTATTAGTTACCCACCTCCGCCCTGTTGTAATCTAAAACGCTAATTCAACTCCAACTGTCGGTTTACGACTCGTGCTGAATGGTGACAGTGTGACATGCCTGTGAGTAATGAACTACTAGACGACTTGTTCTTGAATGGTGACACCGTGACAAACCTATGACTAGTCAACTGCTAGGCGACTTCTTCTTGAATGGTGATACCGTGGCAAACATACGACTAGTCAACTACTAGGTGACTCGTTCTTGAATGGTGACACCGTGGCAAACCTATGACTAGTCAACTGCTAGGCGACTCCTTCTTGAATGGTGACACCGTGGCAAACCTACGACTAGTCAACTACTAGGTGACTTGTTCTTGAATGGTGACACCGTGGCAAACCTATGACTAGTCAACTGCTAGGCGACTTCTTCTTAAATGGTGACACCGTGGCAAACCTATGAATTGTCAACTACTAGATGACTTGTTCTTGAATAGGACACCATGAACTGTCTGTCACTATGCAACTACAAGATGACTTGTTCTTGAATAGGACACCATGAACTGTCTGTGACTATGCAACTACAAGATGACTTGTTCTGGAATAGGACACCATGAACTGTCTGTGACTATGCAAGTTTAACTTGTTCTTGAATAGGACACCATGAACTGTCTGTGACTATGCAACTACATAGATGACTTGTTCTTGAATAGGACACCATGAACTGTCTGTGACTATGCAACTACAAGATGACTTGTTCTGGAATAGGACACCATGAACTGTCTGTGACTATGCAACTACTAGATGACTTGTTCTTGAATAGGACACCATGAACTGTCTGTGACTATGCAACTACAAAGATGACTTGTTATTGAATAGGACACCATGAACTGTCTGTGACTATGCAACTATTAGATGACTTGTTCTTGAATAGGACAACATGAAATGTCTGTGACTATGCAACTACTAGATGACTTGTTCTTGAATAGGACACCATGAACTGTCTGTGACTTTGCAACTGCTAGATGACTTGTTCTTGAATAGGACACCATGAACTGTCTGTGACTATGCAACTACTAGATGACTTGTTCTTGAATAGGACACCGTGACCTGCCTGTGACTTATCAACTTACTACTAGAGTAATATGAAAACACAAATTGCAATCGGAATAATTAAAAGTAAATCTTTAAAAAGAGCCGTTCAAGTACGAGTATTATACTCGTCCTCACAGGATTCCGTCAATAGTTTTTTAAAATACTTGACTTCTCACTGCTTGTGCATTTTAAATTTTTCAAGTATACATTTTGTTAATTTTCAACAATCCTTCACCAAAGTCTCAGTCATGTTTTAGTAAAATGGTAGCAGTTTACTTAAACTATGGTAGCCAATTTCCAACAATTTGGAAAGACACGTAATTCAGTTCCATTTAATTTCAATACTTTTTTTTACAATTTATTTTCTATACAAATGCGCGAAGTTCAGGTTAAATTTGTGCAAAAAAAAAGCAAATTTTCGAAGGTTTTACTGTTTTTTTTTCTTATGATTATATATTTATGCTTCTATATAAACAGATATTATGCTATTTGTTCAAAAAATGTAAAGAAATAATTGTTAAAACGCCAAAATCACGTACGAGCGTTCACTAACTCGTTCCAAACTTGCCGTTGGGGCTAAGAGCGATAAAGTTTGTTTCTCGCGTCGTGGTCTAATATGTCGTACTACCAGGCGTAAATATTTTCCAATACCACCTTGACATGTTTGTATCTATTGCGTGAGATATTCTCTTTTTACGGTGCCTTTGAAGATACTTGCGAGGATTCATTGGCTCAGGAAGGGAGGCAGTTTCGGTTCAGTAGGTTATTGATTTTGGGGTATTTATTGCCAGGAGTTGGTTACCGAGTAAGTAACTTTTCAATTTAGTAGTTCCTGTTCATTGAGTTGGATATGGGGAAATTGATTTAGTTTAGTTAGATATGAAGCTTTGTGAAGAAAAGCGAACAAATATTTTGACGAGAATCAGCCTCATCGTTGGTTGTGTGTCGTGTGGTACAAAAACAGAACACACCTGAATACATTTTTAATTTTGGTACCACAACATAAATAAATACGACACGTATTCTATAAATATTTGGTACTAGCCTATTATAATAATTTATAATATTAGTATTGCTGTAACTATAAACAGTGCATATAAAATGTTTTAAGAACTACGTAAAAATTAATTTTCACACCACCTGCTCGACAATGTCCAATTACATATCATGCAACCTCAATGTAAAGTAAAGCATTGTCTCTTTAGGGATAAAAAGTTGTATGAAACTCCCTAGCGAATGAAGTGAATTGAATTTGGAACGTCAAATTCGTATGGAAACTAGTGGAAAACTCTGAGTAAAAAAATGCCCATATGGAATTGTAAAGAGGTTTGTTCAAAAATCGAACTGGCTACTATAAGCGTTTACAAAGAATGTGAAACAAAAGACGATGTTTGGTGCTGTGATTTTCAGTGAATTTTGATTGTCTCGCAGAAGGTATTAGAGTAGGTATGCTCCTCTGGAATAAAGCTTGTCTACGTCTTGGGCTTCTTGAACCCCTCGCTTCACTCAGGACTCTTTAACTCTAGAGTCCCTCGTTACGCTCAGGGTTCAAAATGTCGCGCACGACGTAAGACACTGCTTTATTCCCATAGTGCATAATCTACTATTATCTTCTTTCTTAAATTTGAGCCTCAAGTATCTAATGTCTAAGTATAGTTACCTACTTACGGTTAATGAATAACTAAGAAACTATGTAACAATTTGGGCGAAGTTTCCGAAGGTAGATTACCAACAATGCTTTGAACCCTTACGTTAGCAATTTATAAGTAAGTTTCTGTATAGGCATACATAACCAACGATGGCGCTGTTCGAAATACAATACTGAAATCTGAGACTAAGATCTTGCAGTTTATTTAATGTTTTTTTTTTACTACCAATGTAGCAAACAAGCTTACGGCCTACCTGTGATGGTAAGCGATTACCGTAGCCTATAATATGTACGCCTGCAATACGAAAGGCATCACACGCGCGTTGACGACCCTTTAAAATTTTCCAGCCCTTTTGAAGAACCCCATACTGTAGTCGTTTGGGAAAACCTCAGCAGGGAGATCATTCCACAACCTCTGACTTGGGTCTGAGATCTGAGGATAACCTCCATGAGGATATAGTATTTTTCAGACAACTATGTACAATGTACAAACTGTTGTTGTCGTCAAAATGCTAGTAGGAATAATTTGGTCTCGCTTGGAGCATTTACTTACCTAGTAGGTAGTTACAAAATAAACTTAAGTTTTTTGGGGTAAATTACAGCATGTCTATTCTCACCTACGAGCCGTGACAGCTGTTTACTAATTTCACAGACATGAAAGGATCTAAAGCCGTGTTCAACATCATTGCTATGCTGTTTGTTATGAAAATACGAGGTGAAATTCTACATAAGACTTACAAAGGCTTAAGTGTCTCTGTACGAAATGAAATACAAATATTTGCGCATGACAAGTCGACAACGTTATTATTACTTACATGAATGTTTAAACCCAACTTAGACTCGTAAAAATAAATAAAGGACTGAAATTCAGATTTTTAGTACTTAAAAATTTATTATTACCATTTTGAAATCTTGTTTTTAGGGTTCCGTACCCAAACAGTAAAACGGGACCCTATTACTAAGACTTCGCTGTCCGTCCGTCTGTCACCAGGCTGTAGGAATATCATGAACCGTGATAGTTAAACAGTTGTAATTTTAACAGATGATGTATTTCTCTTGCCTAACAATAAATACAAAAAAACCAAATAAAATAAATATTTAAGGGGGCTCCCATAAAACAAAAGTGATTTTTTTGCTCGTTTGTGCTCGATATTGCTAACGGAAACAGGTAGACGGTTGAAATATTCACAGAATATTTAGTTATATATTCACTTTAAAAATTAATAATTAAATTAAAATAAAACAAATATTTAAGGGGGGCTCCCATATAACAAACGTGTTTTTTTCAGTTTTTGTAGATATTGGTACGGAATCCTTCGTGCGCGAGTCCGACTCGCACTTGGCTGGTTTTTTAGTACACAGTACACACAGGTTATTTTGTATTTGGTAATTCTACAACACGGTTTCCTGAAGACATCGCGAGACATCTCATCATGAAAATTGACTCACTGCCACTAGGTATTTCAAGTTGAATTTCTCACTAAGACTACCCATACCTGAAGCTGTACTTTGATCTACCGCCGGTACTTGTACTATTATTTATTCTGTGTCGCCGGATGACATAGAAAGGACTAGTGACAAAAAGAAGTAGAACAATATGAGTTGCAAGATTTGAAATGCTTATTTCAAATCTTGCATCTCATATTGTTTATCTCATGTCATAAGGTTTTTATTTTTTCGTGTTTTGGCCACTGTATGTCTTAGCCATTATGTTACAGCAGAAGCTAAGACACATTGTAGGTTCCTTTAACTTCAAAGGGATTTTATTTAAATTCATTGATGGATAACAGTGGAATCAAATGTGGAATCAAATCCATAAATGGATTTATTCCCTGGATAAATTATTAATTAACTGGATAATTTATTTATTTATGGACTTGTTTCCACATTTTATTCCACTCTTATCTATAAATGGATTTAAATAGAATCCCTTTGAAGATGTAGGAACCTATGTGTCTTAGCTTTTGCTGTAAAATAATGGCTAAGTCATACAATGGCCACAACACGAAAAAATAAAAACCTTACACAAACAGGGTTAAAGAAGAAGTTCTCAGCCAAAAGATAGTAGTTTTTCCCTAAACTTGGAAGGCAAAATCTTTCCGCTAATTGAACTTTTTGTTTTGGGTTCGTACTTTGCGGATACTCTTTGTTACTTCCTAAATCTCATTTATTTTCGGGTAAAAGTTCGCCGAAGTTTCAATAACGAATTTTTATTTGATTAACTTTTGAATATATTAGTAAGGTGGTTTCTAATCTCATTATTATTTTACCTCACGAATACTTAAGAGGCATACGACGGCAAAATTCCGTCACTGTCTAACTCAGTAAAGCTTAGGTAAGTAGGTCAGTAGGTTTAGGTTCACAGCGGGTGCGTTATGTACCTGTATTATGTATATTGTGCCGTTGGTACATATTGAGGGAACCACAATTATGCAAAAAAAAAAAACCTACAGAGAGTACAATTTCAACACATTCAAAAAAAAAATACTTAATAAAGGCTGTCCATCCAAGGAATAAAAACCGACATCGGTTTTGAGATCTATACGGATGGACTATGACTTGACTTCGGAGCCCTATGCAGTGTGCGTGGTTCGAGCGGAGCCGCGTGGCTGTTTTAACGCAATAATCGTTTTCGTAACATCGTGAACGCTTCTTATATAACTTATTTATAAACAAGAACCCTCTAATAGCTTGTGTCGAATAAAACGTTAAGTGGCGCTATTAAGAGGAAAATCTTCTGTTCTGTGGCTGGGCCATTCAACCCAAATGTTCGCCGATAAACGTAATGTTCTGTTTACACTTTTGTCACTTGCTCTTCGTAGATCGTATAATCGAGTGATTAAAGAATATTGCCATGTAAAGCCGGGTTCCACATTTTGTAATTCACTGCGGCGAACGATCAAAAATATTTTCTATCAATATTCTTCTCGTAACCTAATTATTTTGAACCGAATAAGTTCGATGTTTATTCTCGTTTTGGCTGAACAGTTTTTTATAAAGCACTAGTGTCCGCCCGTGGCTTCGCTCGCTTTCTACTAGGATATAAAGTATCCAAGTCATAATCTTAATTTGTACAAAATTTCATCGAAATAGGTTCAGCCGTTTCGGCGTGATTGAGTAACAAACATCCAAACATCGTAACTTTGACATCTTACTTCGATTAGAAATATTCCTTTATACTCCATCTTCGGCCTCATCATCACTTATCAACAGGTGAGATCGTGATCATATAAAGGTCTATCAAAGCTAAAAAAAAAAAAAACTGATCGAAGTGCTATTAAAATTACGTGATTTCCGCGAAAAACTATTGCCGTACCGTGCCGAGCGCTCATGCAGACGTGATGCCTATACCGCCGACGGTACGATAGGCGCTAGGCATTTATTTTGAGTGGAGACCGCGTCTTGGCAAACGTAGTGTGGGGCGCCCTCTGGCTAGGTGGAGCGATGACTTACGAAAGGCGGCGGGCAGAAAGTGGATGAGAAGAGCCGAACACCGGGCTCAGTGACGCGTATTGGGAGAGTGCTGGACTAGTGTGGGCTGATGATGATGATGAAGGAGCGCTTTGAGTTTCTCCATTGTTCCAACCCTCATTCTCTTCGTTCATCAGAAAATCTAGCTCTAAAGTTCCCCATTCATCACAGCTCTTTCTACACTGACTCTTTTACGGTGCAAGCTGTTCGGCTGTGGAACTCATTACCGTTGTCGATTCGGCTTGCTCCGTCGTTGCATTCTTTTAAAGATCGTGTCAAACTGTTTTATCTCCAATCGTCATCTTCGTCCTGTTGAGTTTTCATTGTTCTTGTCTGCTTTTATGTTGTGTTTATATTATTATGTATTTATTTTTATGTATTATAATGTAGGTTTGTATATATTTAATGATATGTGTAATTGTCAAGGTGATAACACCACTGTCCCATTCTTCCATATAGTCCTCTCCATCCTAAGGTTGTCTGGAAGAAATCGCTATAAGCGATAAGACCGCCCATTGTACATTTCTGTTATTTTTTTGTTATTGAGTTATGTTTTGTGTTTCTGTGTGTTATTTGTGTACAATAAAGAGTTAATCTATCAATCTATCTATCTATGATGATTTATTTTGTGGCCATGAGAGAGTGCCTGTGCCCTGGTGCAACATGCTAATTCTGAAAGCTCTGAAATGTATGCGATCTTGGTTTTTCTAAAGATCTCCTTGTTTACAACACCTGTGTCTTTTGAAACGATACCTAAGAAGTTATATATTTATGTAGTTATAGATATATTTATAAGTTATGTAGTTCCTGTTCGTTCCCTTATACCTATAATTTTGTTCCTATTCGATCCGGTCTCCAATGGATCATTTAAAAATGATTATTTTAATTAGGATTTTGTTCCTGATGGATCATTTAAGGATTTTTCAAAGAAGTTTTGTACAGTCAAGTAACAAATATCATCCTGGGGGCTTAGTACGAGAATTTGATAGTATTCGAGCAGTAGTACAAGAGCTTTTTTGTGAAAGAGTTCGTCCGGGGAAGTACTACCACCATATCTATTTCTGCTGCAGTAGTGCTCGCATTGCTGTGTTCCGGTTTGAAGGATAAGGGTGCCGGTGAAATTACAAAATTACAGGCACATGAGACTTTTCATCTTTATGTCTCAGGGTGGCGGGTGCAGTGCAATGCCACATAGGGTGCGTCCTAGGTGGAAGTGACCTATGAGGTAGTGCACTGTTCATAGGCAGAGGGTACCACTTAACATCAGGTGGGCTATCTGCTTGATCAGCCATTACAAGAGGTATAAAAAAAAACTAAACTATATGAAGCTTCCTTCAATACATTTACTGACAGCGTCCGTAGTTTTCTCCTAGATTCTGCTACGTTGTAATGACGTTGTAATACGTTGTGAGGTATACCTCACAAGTTTCCCATCAATGATAACAATCAGAATAATATACCTTTAGTCTCAAACAAGATAAGGTTCCAATCTAACTGGCTTAATTGGCAAAGTAAGATAACGACTTGGGCGATTTGATCTCATAGGTGTTAGTGGGGAAAACCCCCTTCCCTAAAAGGGGATGAAGCAAACTATAGCGTGGAAGCGAGAGCTGTGTCACCATCTACTTTTCATCATACGACAAGCAGGCGCACGGCTCAGTACCATCCTTACCTCATCAGTATTGCCGCAATTCGCTCTAAGCGTTTCGGTCCCACCTTTGTAATGAGAACTGCTAAGGAATGTAACTCGTTGCCGTCGTCTGTCTTTCCTGAAAACTATATTATGGCTCTAAGGCAAGAGTGAATAGGTGCCTTCTAGACCTTCGTTCTCCAACGTCTGCCGCATCGTCACTTACCAACAGGTGAGATCGCGGTCAAACGTGGGTCTCTATGTAAAAAAACACACGAACCCTTGGGCTAGCAGCACCACTAATCGCGTATACTGCAGCATCTATGGAATAGAGTGTGGGATGCTATTTTCTTTAAGGAGGATAGTTTTAACCATAGCCATGTGTCAGTTGCTTCCCCAAGCCCTTTTCAGCCGTTCCAGCAGTGTCTATTTTACGGAATTTAGGAGACCTAAGACGCATATTTTGATCGAAAGTGCCTCATAAATATCATTAGTTTAGCTACGAATGTCAATGAACAAAAAAATCACTGTAAATATCATTGAATGACATTCGCGTCTAGTCTAAACTGATGATATGTATGCGACATTATCACTTTAAACATGTGTGTTAGTTCTCATAGTTTCAGCAAAATAAGGTTTTGCTAACTCAAGTGATGTGCTGTGATTAGCAAAAAACACAATAAAATTTGAATTTCGTGCAAATCCGAAAAGTTGCAACTCAATTGGACGGCTGGCCATTTCATTGAATTATTTAAAAAAAAATAGTTTTTTGAAGTTGAAAGGCTAATAAAATATTTAAAAAACCTAACAACACCTGGGGAAAGTTTATTACTTTTCAAGTGTAAACCACACTCGGCGCTATAGCCGAGTTGATAGTGCCCACAAATTTCGTCTCCAGCTTCATAGCTCGTCCTATGGCAAAATTGGTGAAGGCATCGTCGATCGCAGGTCCTCAGGTTCGAGCACCACTGGAACGGAATTTTTGGGTGACATTTAAATTTAACATCTAGGGAATACAATCTCACAATGATAATATTATTATTATAACTATTTTCTCGAGGTCCCAGGATTTTTTAATGAATGGCGTTGAAAAAAGAAATGAAATGGAATGAAATGAAAGGGATTGAAATGAAAGGGAAATGAAATGAAAGGGCTTGCCGTGCAAATAAACGGCTGAATTCAACCAGGCGTGTGTAGTGATAGTGTGCTTACAGTTCATACCTTCTTTAATTCGACATTTTCTTTACACCTTGTTCAGTTTTAACTCTGAGATGATCTCTCCTACTCCCATAATAAGGAAAATTGCCTGAACAAGACCGCCATTCACTTTTGTGAGCTTCTGTGTTTAATCAAGCTTAGTTGTAATGGCAGGAGAGTATAATACAACTCAGGTGCAGATACAACAGGTTGAGATACAAGCTTTTATTTAAGGTGGGGTATAACACAAAATTACCAATCTTAGATTAGATTTTTAACTGACTAAATCAAGTACAATATTCAAATTAAAAATATGCATGGATACTACATTATAATACCGAGGGATCACCCAGACAAAAACAGGATAGGGCAAAAAATTATCGATAAAAAAAACACAAAGTAACCTAAAAAGCCAAAAGTAAGTAGCCAAAAGTTAGCTTTTGGCTAGATTAGATTGTTTGTCAATATGGTACAAATTATTGGGTCAAAAATTGGATAAATAAAATCAATACAATAAATCGGAGGGTTTTTTAAAATTATCTATATTTCACGAGATATTCAATAAAAACAGCTTTTTCACGCGGCGCATGGCGTTTTTTTTTGTATGAAGATTTCTGCCTGCCGGGGGCGCAGTCTTAACTTGCAATGTTTGTATGTATGTATTTTCGGGTCAAATCTTGCAACTGAATTTTAAAGCAGTTATTCTCAACCGATCGAGATGAAATTGTGCATACTTACCTGTAAAGTTGCGATGACAATACAATATTATAGTAACAGCGAGCTGATCTGATGATAGAGACGAAAGGTGGACAAAGGAACTCCTCGATATATAATAGCACAGAATATATAATAGTACAAGTAATAATAGTAGACTGGCCGTATTTAGGCTCATTTCGATAAGAACACCGTTCCGATCACAAATTTTATAAAATATATTTTTCGCAAAAAACTAATTAAAACTTATTAGAAAGTTTGGACCTAATTACAGTACGTAGGTAAAGGTACACTTAAACTAAACATCATTACGTCAAAATAAACTATTCCATACTCCGTACAAGGATCATTTTGAAACGTCATGCTGGTGTCAAGTGCCAAGTAAAAGTGGCGGAAGGGCGTTCAGTTTTCGTAGGTACCTACATTGTATAAGGTTACATGTTTTATTTAAGTTGCTGAAATTTATAAAATAAATACTCAAGCAAAGGCTACGTTCATGCGCCTGTAGATAAGTTTAGGCAGCGACCTGTGGTAACAGCTTCTTAATTTACGAGATTTTTGTAAAATGTTGACTCTTCTACACTTCTATATCTACATCTACACTAATATTATAAAGAGGAAATATTTGTACTACATTGTAGATTTTTAGAAGCTACATTCACCATGAGTGACATAGGCTACCAGGGGGGGGGTTGTTTTTCATCCTGAAACTAGCAGGGACGAGTCGCTAATTATTTCTTCAAATCTTCTTATTTATTCAAACCCTAACATTACTCGTATAGGACTTCTTTAGTAGTGTTAGTAAAAATAATTAGGTACGTAACGCTCCTAACAAACTCAAAGGAGAGCTCAGAAATCCTTAAACCTAAGTAAATCCCTCAGTAAACATTTCTAGAGCGTGTAAACAAAATAGCCGTTTGATGAATGTTTACACTAGTGTGTGGAGATACTTCCAGAGGTTGCCTGTTGCTTCCAGGCTTTTGTGGTTACATTTGTATCAAAAATTGCCATTATTGTTATGATTTAGGTGTTTTTTTTTAAATTTGTTTTATCAAATAGGTGTCTTATTTATAAGTTGGTCTCTCCCTATTCTCTCTGCTATAAGTAACAACTAATAAGTCTAGTGCGGGCTATGGAGAAGGCTATGCTCTGAGTTTCACAGTGTGATAGAATCCAAACTGAGAAGATCCATAGAAGAACTAAGATCACCGACATAGCTCTCAGAATTAGCAAGTTGAATTGGAAATGGGCAGGCCATATAGCTGGCAGAACTGATAACATTGGTTAATAAAGGGCAAAACAAACTGGACGACGTAGAAGAAGAAGCCCCCCTTCTCGATGAGCTAAAAACCGCAGGAGAACGGTGGATCAAGACAGTTTGTCGTGGCATTCTATAGGGAAGGCATGTGACCAGCAGTGGATTTCTTTAGGCTGATAATGATGATGTATTAGGCTAGTTTTCGAAGAGTTCAAACAAATATTTCACTTTTGGATTATTTGTACCTACTCGTTCATTAGTTGCAATTATTCATTTGGCTTGATATGAATATTTCAGTGTTTTGTCATGGTAACTTTTTTGTCCTACTACCTACTAAGAGACCTTAAGAGATTCATCTGGGCAAACACATCCTCAGCCCGGATGAACTGAAATAAATCACCCCTAAGAAAATCCTACAGCTCCTAGCAGCTGTAGGTCTTAGCGGTGAACTGTAAACGCCCTCTCCAGAGGCGGTATTATTATATATATTTTTATACTACTTGAATGACGGAACAAGCAGATGGCTCACCTGATGTTAAGCGGTAACCTCTGTCTATGATCAGTGCATTACCTCATAGGTTACGTCCACCTAGGACGCGCCCTATGTGGCATTGCACTGCGCCCGCCACCCTGAGGTATGTAACAAGTGGCGATCACAATAGGCCTAACTGGTCGCAGTGATATAAAAGCCACAATCAGCAAATAAAAAAATAAAAAAAAGACCTTAATAGTATCTTATTTCTCGTGACTTTTATTAAAATATTTTTCTCACTCATGTAGGTATGCTTCTTTGTAATGAAAGGGTAGGTACATGCCTAGTCTAAACATTATGAAAAAACTGGCTAATATCTACAGAAAAGTGTCTGACTTTATTAAATAAAGTTGCTAGATCAGTCAAGAATTGCATAAGTTGGCATCACTGGCGGTTAGCAACTTTATCGCTGGAGCTGAAACTTTGATGAGTTAAGACTTACCGGGAACGAAGTAATCCGCTTTGTAGTGATTTTATACCTTATAACAGCAAAATTTCCATAATTATTTATCGTGTACAGCTCAGAGGGATTTACGTATTGTGGTTGATAATATTCACATTATAATAAAAAAAAATAAGGATTTAATAGCTACTATTCGGTTCGGCTAATACGATGCAGTGCTTATGTTTATTTGTCAGCAAACTACACTTTATAATTATGCTAGACTGTGTATAGTGTTTGGTATATTATATATACAAATAAATAAACTTATAATTATTTAAATGTATATAAAAATAATAGCCCATACAATAAAAATAAAAATAATTAAAAACTAAATACACTTTAGAATCGCAGATCAGTCCTTGGCTCATAATCATTATAACCATACGTGACATAACGAGGGCTCGTTACGATATCTGCGTGGAACCATCGTTCAGCATACATTGTGACGTCACACGTTATTGGCAAGTAATCTCCTATGGTCATAGCGCATAAGGGGTAAGTCGCTTCTAGTTGTGCTTTACTCTAAGTAAAACTTGACTAAACGATTGTCGCGAACCTCAGCTCGAGCGAACACTGTTTAGATTATCTGATGCGAGTATTGCAAAACAACCTACATTTTATTTTTATTTGTAATTATAGCTAAACTATGTACCATTTAAAATTTAAAATTTGTGTTATAGGTACGATTAGCCCAACAATTAATGTATGTACTTAGATTTCTACTTAGATTTGTGTTTTCTCTTAAAAGTGAATTTAATTCTTAAAGGATATAAACACACGCCTTCTCCCCCGAAAGGGTAGGCCGAGCCTCAATGGTTCTCTATTCACTATGGTTTGCACCATCGTGGGAATATGGAGTGACAAGTGGTGAGCTCATCGCCGCCATTGCTTCCCAAGACTGACTCGGCTAACACTTTCTTCCAGTAATAACAAGCAGCCAGGACAAATCATATACCAACGAATCTTACTAACAAGTTCGGGTTATCCCTTAGTCGGCTTAACGACATCCACGGGAGGAGACGGAGGGATATTTTCTTAGGCCGAGCACATCACAGACTTAAACCTGACTTACAGAAATCCTCACAGACTTATACAAATCATCCTAACATCCCAAATTTCATAATTTCGAGTTAACTGGAAGTACTCTACAGGTTTTTCTTTTTAGCCATAACTGATAACTGATGTAGTGAGCAAGCTGTTCCCCGTTGTCAACAATCAGCGCAAGCCAGAAGACTAGACTCTGCAGAACGCAGGTCACGTGGGAAACTTTGCGGACTCAGTCTCACGTTCGATGATAGGTGGTAGAAGTTTAAGCACTTCGAGTAGATCCACAGACCATAAATCAAAATAGATACCGCGAACATGTATAGCGTGCCGGTTTATTTTGTACCTACTATGCTACAAAATATCTCCATTCGCACGACTAGCTGATTTCCAAGAATTTTAACCGTTCACTATGATGGTGCGATTACGTTTTTTTTCAAAAAGCTTTTTTATCTTTTTTCTTTCAATAGTGTGGTAGCTTTCATTTAGTGTGTCCGTCAAATTTTGCAACTGCATTTTGAACCAGTTAGTCTCGCTCGATTGAGCTGAAATTTTGCATACTGGTGAAATTCCGATGAAAATACAATATTATGGTGTTATTGTTGAGTTGTGTGACCAGGCACTGAAGTACTATAAAACTTTTGAAACTATTTCGGTGATGCACATACTTTTCACTAGAAACGGGATATTTACCGTGATTTTTGAGTTTTAACTGTTCCCGATATTTTGACTTCATTTGGGCTTCATTGTAAGATGAAGGACAGTCTTTCAGTCTCGTCATAAGTGAGAGATTTGAGCCATTTTCTGATAATTGTTTTGGCTTCGTTTTGGCTGCAGGTAGTGAGATCGCAGAATTCGGCCACCTCGTTAAATATGCGAGGGTTAAGGTACTTAGTGAAACGGCGCACAAAGACAGTTCTGGTTTTAGGGAGCGGTAATTTGGGAGCCCTTCGGCGACCACTGATTAATATTGGCTTTGTTTTAAGGACTTTGAGTGCAGCCTGGCAGATGAAGAGCTGACGCACCGAAAGAACATCTGCCTCCGGATAGAGGAGAGCGGTGGGAAACCGGCGAGGCTTGCCCAACATTACCTTGAGAACTGCCCTTTGCGCTCGTTCTAGTTCTATCATAGTTGTTTTGCAGGTGCCTCCCCAGGCTCCAATGCAGTACTGGATTAAAGATTGGCACAGTGAAGTGTAAACCATTTTCCGAACTTCAAGATTTGTTGCGCCTCGAAGTAGTTTCATCAGGTATATCTGTTTCCTTGCTTTTTTGGATAGAATCGAAATGTGCATTTTGAAGTTCAGGTTTTGGTCAATTTCCACTCCCAGGTATTTTGTACGGTCAACTTTGATGAATTCCATGCAGTGACAGATGTGGTTTGAGATCGTATTGACGGGACAACTAGCAGAATGGATTTTAATGTTATCCTGTTGCAGAAGCGAGGCTCTACTAATGTGGAATGGTATAAAGTTAGTTTTTTTGATATTCAGTGTAAGAATGTTGTGGTTCATCGTTGACAGGATGACATCGTTAAATAGTTGGACGAGAATGGATAAGAACAGACCGGATAGAGTGGTGTATTAGAGAGGAGGCCTATACCCAGCAGTGGATGCACACAGGCTAAATACAATATATACCTAATCATATTTCAAAATAATTGTGAATAAAAATAAAATGAATAAACAAATTAAATTCCAAAAACATATAACAAAATAATTCAGAATTAAAAGCTTATCTGCCTATTTTTCATAACGATTTCTAAGTAACTGTATACAATTAAACGCTTATCAGCAGATAAATTAAAATACAATTACACTATAAGAATTCTCTTACCCTAGGGATTTCACCACGTAAAAGCTTTTTCGTGTTACCCTCAGAATATCTAAATAGTGCTCCAAATAAATGACAAGTACTTTAAAGTTAGACCTGGACCACAAGCAAGCGTATTCCGAACGCGCGGTGAATTTATTTACAAAAATAAAAGTAGATTCAGTAAAATACTGGGTTCCTGCCTGGTACTTAAAAAAATAATGCAATATGTTCTCACAAAAGGAGGCTAGGTAACATTTATGGGCTTCTTATGTATGTATGACGAGTACATTTTATTGCTCAGGTAGGTAGGTCTATCTATTGTATGTGCGTACTGGGAGGGAGATTTATTCAGTCGATCAAATACACCCTTGTACTAAGTTCTGAATTTATTAGCGGTAAGTCAAGGCAAGTCTGTAATTTCCCAAAACGCATCGATAGCGAGATGCAGTGGAGAGGGTAAATATTAACCACGCCATCTAGTGGTACATCTCTATAAACTTTCTATAGAACCTAAACCACAGAATATATAATAGTACAATTATACATAAACATAAGCGAATCAATTTTTGTCTAATCAACTGTTAGACAATCGACATTCTTGTGGTCTGTAGAAACAACGTTTATCTCATGTTTAATTTGATGTTTAACTTGCGCCCGTCTCAAAACAACGCGGTTATAGCTTCCATCGTTTGTTAGAACTGGCAATTTTCAGTTGTTTGCCTTCGGGTCCTTTGTGTGTGTTTGATACAAGAGTACACACTGGTTTCTGTTGTGTTTATCTTAATTATCTTTAGGTATCTAGAAACCATTAGTAATAAGCTAAGAGTAGCTTCGATATAGTGCTTGTAGTCTTTCTTCTTCTTTCTCAATGAGGGAGCAGGAGAGTGCTATACCGTCCCGACAGAGGTGTAACTCCTTTTATTTCTACCTCATTAAGACCCCCACAATGACGGCTAGATGCAAGCCAGTGGAGAAGCTAAACAACGGGCTGGTGGAAATTATCCAAACGGTTGGGTCGGAGTTCTTGATAACCCATCTCAAAAATAGAACACAGAAACTATCTGGCACACTCGAACTTATAGCAGAGCTTAGTGAAATGAGATTGCAGTTTTCAATAGATGTTGAAATATGGCCTGCTCAATAAATCGATCCTGGCGATGTAAGAGCCCGTTTAACCCGCCATTAGTACCGAAGATATATATCCCGGATGCCAGCCTATACGCTATCCTTAAGAACAACAAGGATCGATGGACCAAAGACAGAGGTCACAGGAAGTCGGTCGATGGAGGCGGAACAAGACCGTTCATCGTGGCATTCACTATGTCCAGTAGTGGAGTTCTGAATACAGATAATGAAGAAGATAAAAAAAAAAAATGCTGGATGATATGATAAAGGCTCCTGACTACACAGGTGCAATATAACGGTCAATATTATCGCATCACGCATGCCGGCATGCGTTAGTGCCTTGCAAACGTCCTACTTTTATATATTATCATCGTTATTATAGCAGAGGTGTGTGAGATTGTATGCTAGATGCGCATACAATACAAAATGTATGACTTGTATGACGATGTTGTATGACCTGTAACGCGTTACAACTTGCCCCTTCTTCTTCTTCTTCTTTGTCCTCGCTCATTCTCGTTCTCGGGGTCAGCTTTGCTAATCATGCGGCGCCATGTATTTCGCTAGTTCGTGTCGTCTTTGGTTAGGTCAAGTATTTTCATGTCATTCTCGACATTTGTCAACCATGTGGTTTGAGGTCTTTCTCTTCGTCTTCATATTAGTGGCAATGGTAAATAAATAAATAATAAGTAAGACAAGGTAAGATTCTAGAGATTATTAATAGCATAGAAAAAAAGGTAAATAGGAAGTACTTTTCACTAGAACCGGGATATTTACTATGATTTTTGAATTTTGATTGTTCCCGATATTTCAAGGCGCATTTTTTTTTTTTTATTTTTTTTTTTTTTATACTACTTGAACGACGGAACAAGCTGATGGCCCACCTGTTGTTAAGCGGTAACCTCTGCCTAGGAACAGTGCATTACCTCATAGGTCACGTCCACCTAGGACGCGCCCTATGTGGCATTGCACTGCGACCGTCATCCTGAGACATAAAGATGAATAGTCTCATGTGCCTGTAATTATCTCGGCATGCAACTATGCCGAAATATATGGAACAATCAAAACTGGAAATCCATTAATACTAGGTATATTTAATTGGTGCATACCTAGAAAATCTTTGGGTACATCTATCAAATAACGTTACGTGTCATAAAATACAAGTTGGTAAAGATCAAATCGGATAAAGGTCTACTTTTTACGGCGGCAATAATGTAGTTCTGTTGTATTTTCTAACAAATAAACTTAATGAATGAATGAATGAATGAATGCATGAATGAATGAAAATACTTTTTTGCACACCTTAAAAACTAGTTAAAATAAACACATAACAATTAAACAAAAAACTAAATGTACAATGGGCGGTCTTAATGGAAAATCCAGAGACTTAATAAGAGTAGCATATTTGATAAAGTAAAATATTGACAGGGTGCAACGGTTTTCATTTGGGTCACTTTAAATATACGAGATAACGGTGCAATTTACAAATTCATTTTATACAAAATTTACAAGTAAAATTATAAAAAAAAATAAAAAAAACCGACTGCGTGAATAATTTTGATATAACCAGTGTCACTCTCACAAACAACACCACTCAAGCTAAAATCCATCAAACGGTTTAGGCTATAGAGCATGACAAAAAAATATACTTACATTAATACATACTCGACGAACGAACGAGCGTCTAAAAGCATACTTGTCGAAAGAGATAGCCCCCGAACAAGCTGGTTTCGTTAAGGGAAGAGGTACACGTGAGCAAATCCTTACAGTGCGCCAGATCATAGAGAAAGCACGCGAGTTCAACAAACCAACCTATATCTGCTTTGTTGATTTTTCGAAGGCGTTCGACTCAGTCAAATGGCCAAAGCTCTGGAAGACCCTTTTAGAAACGGGTACCCCAAAACACCTTGTGCACCTACTCAGATGCTTGTACGAGGATGGAACCGCCTCAGTGAGGGCAGATGAATTGTTGTCGAGTAATTTTCAATCCACTGCAGGAGTTCGTCAGGGGTGCATTATTTCACCGCTTCTGTTTAACATCTACACGGAGCTCATAATGAGTATCGCTCTTGAAGGCTGGACGGATGGTGTTGCGGTTGGAGGTCTGGGAATTTCGAACTTGCGTTATGCGGATGATATCACCTTGTTCGCCACTAGCATTCAACACTTGGAAGACCTGCTTTTCAAGATATAAAGCATCAGCCTCGAGTTTGGACTGAAGATCAACCGCAGAAAAACGAAAGTGATGATTGTTGACCGTGTCAATAACAACTTGCCGGAAGTCACGCAAATCGCAAACTGTGATGTGGTTCAATCATACATTTACCTCGGATCGTTGATCACAAACAATGGTGGGTGCGTTGACGAAATCAAGCGGCGTATGGCGATTTCTAGGTCCGCCATGGATAAGCTGAGGAAGATTTGGAAAAATCGTAGCATAACCAAATCCACCAAGATCCGTCTCGTTAGAGCGTTGGTGTTTCCCATATTCCTCTATGCTGCAGAAACGTGGACTCTTAGGGAGAGCGAGAAAAAGAGGATAGATGCTCTTGAGATGTGGTGCTGGGGAAGAATGCTTGGGGTTTCGTGGACTGAGTTTCGTACCAATCGGTCCATACTCCGAGAACTCGGCATTAAGCAGCGACTGTCAGCTACTGTGCAATCTCGCATCCTCACTTTCTTCGGGCACGTATCGCGACGCGGAGAGGTATCCATTGAGCGCTTTGTTATACAGGGTAGAGTTGACGGCACACGAGCTAGGGGCAGATTGCCCATGAGATGGACTGACCAAATCAAGGCAGCTTTGGAAGGTCCACTGCATGAATGCACCAGGAAAGCTGCGGTGCGAGATGAGTGGCGTAGCATTGTGAAGCGAGTCACAGACCATGAAGTGACGACCACGACCACTCTGCGAAGAGTGTAACGACTAAGAAGAAGAATACATAATCGAAAACCATAACCGTCCTTCTGGTGCGGTCGGGTAAAATACCCCCGACTATATTCAGAGTTCCAGAGGGAACTCTAATGGCAGCATATCGGTGTCAGCATGCATGATGTAGGGCACCGAAACTAGATGTCACCACTGAAAAAAACGAGAACGCGGTGCCAGATAATATCATTTGACGACCTCCTGAGGCGCGGCGGGCGAAGGTTTGCCTGCGACGCAGGAGGTTGCGGGTTCGATTCCCACCTCAGAACAAATATTTATGCGATCTGCAGATATTTGTTCAGGGTGTTCTGGGTATTTGCTATGTATAATAAAAAATATCTATGTATTTAATGGTACATATATCAGTTATCTAGTACCCATAACACAAGCTCTGCTTAGCTTGTTGCTAGATAATGTTCTGTGTACTGTCCAGTATTATTTATTTATTTATTACATGCAAATGCGTTCCCCTTAAAAAAATCTTGCGAGCTGATGATCCTGGAAACGATTGCACCACTTTCCACTTCCAAACAGAACTAAGAACCTAGCTAAGATCCATCTCGCAAATACTAGCTTTCATAGAAATAACCTCATGCTGTTCCGGAGTATGAGGCCACAGGCAAACAAACAGACAGATAGACAGACAAACACACTATGTCCTCAAACTTATAACACTTTTTAGCCGGGGGTTAAAAACTTATTTTGTTCCTCTTTAGTTGACAACCAAGAATAAAAGTTCCAGACCACATACTTCTCGGAATTCATTAGAATTCTCCACCACAAAGAAAAAACTGTTGTTATCATCACTTCAGAGTTCAACGAACCATGAACCATGCAACTGTTATCAAATACTTGCCTCACTTATTTGAACAGAAATCACTCATTTCTTAAGAAATATCCAAAGTGCTCCCATATAGAGATTGGAAATAAAACACATCCAAGTGCCATTTACAGTAGCTTTCTTTGACGTTCGAGAGAAAAAAATATAGGGCGAAATAACTTTCCGACTTCTCACTTGACCTCACTCAACTCGGTAGTGACAGAAGAATATAGAACTTTCACTGCGACTACCAATATCTGTTAATTTGTTGCATGTACACAAGCAATATTGAAACTTAAGCTTAGTGGGTGACAGTACGTATTCCATTTGAAAAACTGGATAAATAGCGCATGCAGGCAAGGTTTTTGCAGAATGGGTACAAAACTATATTCAATCTAAAGGCAGAGCGATAAACCTCCTATTACGTCGCAATTCGACTTGGAGTGGCATAGGACTGTCTATACTAGTTGACGGCTCCGCCCAGCCGATGTTCGCCGTAAATAACAAAGTGTCTATCGCAGGAACACTTACCCAGAAAATGGTGCTCCTGATATTATAGGCTTATCAAGAATAGCCCAATTTGTAGGTGAGATTTTTTTCTTTTTGACCGACGATCCGAGATATTGGATGTATTGTACAAAACTTATATGTAGTACTGTAGTGTGACAACTAGTACAAGTAGTGATACAAATTTTTAACACATTTGTACCTGTCTGTAATAATTTTAATATCGTTCAGCGCATCACCAAAGTCAAAGTCAAAAGTATTTCATTCACAATATATGCACTTAGACATGTCAAAAAACAATTCTCTTTAGACTAAAGGTACTGAAAACATGCACACAATATAAAACACGGTATACTTGAATTACCTATCACTTAAATAAATTTAACTTACAGACTTACATTTAAAATACAGGTATGTCAATGAAAAAAGCAAATAGAGATTGTGAATTAATAAACTAGAAAAATAAAAATTAAAATGTCAATGAACACATTACTCGAAAGTCAAACAAACAAGTCAACAACAACAAAACAGAACAGACTGTAAAATGATTAATGTTACCAACATTTAAAAAAAATCAGCAATAGAATCGTTAAAAATTGTTAATATTATGTGATAACGCTAATAATAAAAAGGACTAGTGAAATTACATTTAAGATTCAGCCGATAAGACATCGTTAAAAAGAGAAGATTTTTTTTTAATCATATTACAGAGTTCTTATCGGTTTCTGACTTAAATAATTTTCCGTCTGCCATAGCTTCACTGATTTTATAATAACTTTTTGTAAACAAATGATCCTTTATGAATGATTTAAAGCTACAATTGTTCATATTTCTTAAGTCAAGGGGTATCCTATAATACAGTTTAATTGAAGTACAATAGTAGCTTTTTGATATTTTCGTAAGCCGAGTTTTACGAATAACTAAGCGATCCTTATATCTAGTGTTATAGTTATGGGTTTCTCTTACAGTCGTCAAATTATTAATATTTTCTCTAATATAAATTAAATTTTTATATATAAATTCACATGTCATAGTCAGTATTGACAGTTCCCTAAAACGATTTCTACATGAATCCAACTGCTTTAGGCTTAAAATATATCGTACACATCGCTTCTGAAGGACAAACACCCTATTTGAACCCGCTGAATTACCCCAGAAAACTATACCATACGTCATTAAAGAGTGGAAGTACGCGAAATATACTTCACCGGCTGCCCTTTCCCCTCCTAACTATTTAATTTTTTAATAGCGTTAGTTGCCGAGCATAGCCTTTTTGTTAACTCGTCTAAATGAGTTGACCAGGTTAACTTGCTATCCAGCCATACACCTAGAAATTTTACGTGACTAGATGGTGCTACACCCAGTTCATTCAAGACGCTGCCAATACATACTGGAATTTGTTTAATATATCTAGATCCTAGTGCGAATTGCATAATATTGGTTTTATTGACATTCAATAGCATATTATTAGCAGAAAACCATTTTTTAAAATCATCAATACTTTGTTTAATTCTGCTACTAACTATTTAATTACTTCTATCTTTTATAATCAGACTAGTATCATCGGCGAACATAACTACATCTATATTTTTAAATATTGCGGATACATCATTAACATATATTAAAAATAGTAAAGGCCCCAAAATACATCCCTGAGGAACGCCTAGGTTAAGCTTGCATTTATTTGAGCGACACCCATTTAGTTCTGCTACTTGTTGTCTATTCCTAAGATAAGAGGTGAAGATTTCAATCTCTTTTCCCTGGACACCGTAATTTTTTAGTTTTTCCAATAGAATAGTATGTGAGACGCAATCGAACGCTTTGGATAGATCACAAAAAATCCCATAGGTTTTTTGTGATTTCTCCAGTCCCTCAAATACATCTTCAATTAACCTCATTATGGCATGTTAAGTTGACTTGGCTTTTTGGAAACCAAATTGACGCTCACTCAAAATTTTATTATCAGCAAGGTAATCCATGAGCTTCTCTGCTATGTACTTCTCAAATATTTTACGTAGGCTAGGTAAGACTGAGACTGGTCTATAGTTATCACAGGATGTAGTACTGCCTTTTTTATGAAGAGGAACAATTTTAGCTATTTTCATTTGATCTGGAAATAACCCTTGAGTAATGCATTTATTTAAAACTACCATCATAGGTACCGCTATCTCGCATTCCAATTTTTTTACTAGGTTGGGTGTTACATACCAAATATAATTTGTATTTTTTGACTTGAGTGCCCTAATAATTTTAATAACTCTTGCTATATTAATCGGTCTTCGTATAAATTTGTATTTTGCAGAGGCTTAAAGTCATGGAGATACCTGAGAGAGTAATTTAAAGAGCATTTAAGAGGTATTGTTACGTTAACAGCTACATCAGCAAAGTATTCATTAAAGTAATAGATCGATCTACCATTACTATCAATAATTTTATCACATTTAATTTAACTTTTCGAATTTTTACCCGTATTTTCCTTAATAATTTGCCAAACACATGTAATCCTATTTTCTGATTTTGCAATCCTTTGCGTTAAATACATTTGCTTGGCGGACAAACATACTTTTTTGAATATTTTACTATACTGGGTTACATAGTGCCTTAGTGGTAAATCGTCATCTAATCTAAGGAGCGCATACATGTTAAACAATCTTAATCGAGATACCAAAATACCCTTTGTAGCCCACTTAGAGAAGGAAATATTATTTTGGTTTGCTATTTTAGACACAGGCATACATTTATCTATAATTTTGAGAAAGTTGTCAAAATACGTATCATAATCAGTATAACGACTAGGATTTTGAAGTATTTCATGTAAACTTTGTTTAAGGTCTCGCATCTTTAAATCGGATGTCTTTCTACTAAATCGAGATGTTGCAGACGCGATATCTATATTCAGTTCCACATCAATAATTTGTGCTAAATTGTCAGATTTGATACCTTGTAAAACTCTAGCATTCTTCACTACATCTGCGTCTGTAAGAATATTATCTATACAAGACCTAACAGGATTCTCACGTCCTTTGACCCTCACCACCCTTGTGAATTCGAATATTTGTGGCTTTAGCAAGAAGCTGTCAAATATATCTGATAAAATGTTATTGGATTCCCTTATTAGAGAGAAGTTTATATTAAAATTACCACTCAACAAGATGGTTTTATTGTTTTGTCTCAAAATTGTATCTAAACATTGCTCAAGATTTGTCATGAATATATTTAAATCTGATGATGGTGTTCTGTAAACTACTAAGATTATAGCACTTTTTAATTCAATGCAGCTAACTTCAAAATGCTGTTCAATTGACATTTTGTTGATATCGTCCGTTTTTTATATTGAATATTATTTTTGACAAGTATGAGACATCCACCACGTATAATTTTTTCCTACAATAAAATGAGGCGTTCTTATAGCCGTCTACATTAAAAACTAGCACATTATTACGATTAAGCCATGTTTCACATAAACACATAATATCTATATTTTCCTGAGACATAAATAGTTCGAGGCTACTTCCTTTCTTGTAGACGCCTTCAACGTTTTGATGGCAAATTGTTATTTGCCGAGTCTTCGAGACTTTGTTTGTGACAAATTTTGAGTAGGGGTCAGCGCATCTTCTTTGCCTGCGAAGTCTGACAGAATCCTTAAGTTGCTTCTTTTGACTCGTTGCAGGCATGCAGTAGCTATATAATTAGCAGCATCCTCTTGGCCTTTTTTTGAGTAGAACCCGGGACCTCCCTCCGTATTAATTTCTATAATATTTAAATTACTATGAAGTGAGGCCAGGGTGTATAATTTACTGTTCATTTTTATAAGTTTTGCATTGACATTATCTCGCTGTCCATATAAAAG
Source organism: Operophtera brumata (assembly GCA_932527175.1). Classification (NCBI taxonomy): domain Eukaryota; kingdom Metazoa; phylum Arthropoda; class Insecta; order Lepidoptera; family Geometridae; genus Operophtera; species Operophtera brumata. The sequence continues at coordinate 29,106,600 of OW052228.1, forward strand.
TGTTGAGACTATAATTTTTCTTCCCATCTTCTTCATCATTTCCGCTATTCTATCGATTGTTTCTATATAATCAACATAATTATTTCTAATACTTTTGTAATTTCCAATCATTACTACAATAGTTTCATCATGATTCGAGTGAGCATAGTCTTCATTAATAATTTCGCGAAATTCACACCCAACCTTGCACAAATTCATGATCTTGTGTGTTTTTAGTAAGTATTCAGTTACTAAACCTGTCATCGACTTTCCAACACAATCAGAAAACATAGCAACTCTTTGCGTTTTTTCTTTGTGCTGTGCATGTACACTAGGTGTCCGTTGAAAGTGTTTGTGCTAGCGTTATCTTGTCCTGTATTTTTTTCTAATTGTAAATCTAGTGTCAAGTCAACATTTGGCTGCTTTAATTTTGTAATCTTATTTTCTATTATTTTCTGTAGCTTAACAAGCTGCTTTTCCAGGAACGCCACCTTTTCGAGGGTGACTTCATTCTGTTTTAGATATTGTTCATGCATGTATATTGTGTCTAAGAGTTTCTCACTTTCATTTTGTAATGTTTTGAAAGCTGCCTCCCTACGATCGAGTTCCATTTCCATAACTCCTTTGGTCTCAGTAAGCAAGTTTTTTTTTTATCAATTTCTTATGCTTTATGTTAGTTATTTTCTTATTTTTGCTTATTCTTGATTTAAGATGAGTGTTAAAACCTTTTTTAACGTTGGCCTTATTTAGCGATTTGAGAATTAAATCACCATACTTGAGTTGTGCTTCTATTAGTTCACTTTTTGCGATTCAAAATCCTTTTGTAGATTTGTTAATCTAGTCATGTATCCACGCTCTTCTTGTTCTCTAGTTAAATTAGCATTATCTTCAAGTAATGAGTTAACTTGTTTCTTCAAATCAGAATTTTTTGTTTCCTCGTCAAACACCCTCTTTTTCAACAAGTTTAATTGCTTGCATATTTTTTCAAACACTTTTGAGTTATTTTCTTGTTCCTCTATAAGTAAGTTGGTAAGTTTTTCCTTTGCATCCAATTCTTTTTTTAAATTTTCTATTGTTTTGATATACTCAGTAACAGATATCTCATTCGTCGTATTTTCATCCTTACTTTCAATCATCTTTCTTGCTTTTGCTCTCGTAACCACATTATTATTATTCATTTTGTCTAATAATATAATATAATGTCAATCAATTGTGCCTTTATTCGATTATTAATAATAATCTTTAATCGATTTACTTTCAATATCGATTCAGTATCCGAGTAATGTAGCAGAAATATAAATTATAAACTGGCAACACTTTATTGTATGTCAGTGCCAAACTGCTAAGTATCAGTCAGTCAATCAATCAAGCAACCATCACAGCAATAATCCGGCCAGTTGTATTCACGATGTCAGAACGTATCAAATGTAAAATTAGCGACGGTATTTCCAAAATCAAAATGCTTTATTTACTTGTGATTGGCTCAAGTATTTGGCATAAAATATTTGTTTATTTGTGTGTGTAATACTTAGAATAAGAACTTTCATTGTCTTCAAATTTGAAAGTGCTTTATTTGTTTGGAAAGCAGTTCTAATGCCTAGTGAATACCTGGTTTTGCTGATTGCTTCTATGATCTTCGAGTTTCCTCTGGTTGTATGAAGGTTTTTCACTTAAATCTATTATTATCTCGTTAAAATATACGGTAGCATTTTATTCATTGAAATCATAAGGATCATAATGAATCGTCTTATAAAAATAAATTTAGGTACTCCTAGTCCTAAACCGGTGTTCAGACTGATTATTTTATCCTGAACCTTCGTAAAAGTAGTATTACATTTTCTCTGATTTTCAAAACTGAAACTGTGAACCTATTAAATATTCCGTTTACAAGTTTTTCATCCCATCTATTCGAAAAGGACGACTGGGTTCGCCTTTAAGTGCACCCAACGGTGGTGTTTTCTATGAGAAACTTTTAGCGGGCAGTAATGAGTTTTGCGGCGCACTTATTAAGTCCCTAATTCAAAAAGTGCGCGGCAAAGATAATTGCGGCGCACTTATTGAATTTGGAACCAGCGCCAAATAATTCGAACGCAAATATTGTTTGAATAAATACTGGCTGGTACGACGGCCCAAAACCCAAAAAAAAAAAACCCAAAACACACAAAAAACACAAAACACAAAATAAAACACAAAAACACAAAAAAACACAAAAACACAAAAAAAAACACAATACACACAAAAAACACAAAACAAAAAAAAAACACAAAAACAAAAAAAAAACACAAAAAATACAAAACACACAAAAAACACAAAAACACAAAAAAATACAAAAACACAAAACCATAAAACACAAAAAAACACAACACAAAAAACACAATACAAAAAAAACACAAAACACACAAAAACACAAAAAAGAAACACAAAAAAAACAAAAAAAAACACGAAACACAAAAAACACAAAACACAAAAAAACACCCAAAAAAAAAAACACAAAAACACAAAAAAACAACCATTTTTTTTTAATAATAATATTACAATAACATATGAGGCACCTTTTATTTTCTCATAGTGGGTGATGAAAAGCAGAGTGTATCACACGGGCGCAACATATATTTTTGGCTCGGGCGACGTACTTTGAATCTCTCGCTACTAAAGAATCCCTCGCTACGCTCGGGATTCTACTCTACAATCCCTCACTTCGCTCTGGATTCAAAAAAGCGCCCTCGCCGTAAAAATATTATGTTGCTCCCTTATGATACAATCTACTATTGTTTGCTACTTATTGTAACCACCTTTAAACATGAATCCGAATAACATCGTTTGATGTTCCGGGATAACTTATTAACACTATTTGCAACATTAGCTTGGGCGGAGAAAATTTATACAACTAGGTACTAAATAAAGGACAGACGAACATTTCCTCATTTGAATAGTTTATGTGAATGACCGACGTAATCGCTCTTGCTTGAAACTTTCATCTTTCAGAATTAAACTTGGCTTTGACATGAAATAGAAATGTGAAGAGATAACTTTGGGTATTTTATTGATGGGCCGGTAGCTGGGGGAGTGGGATGTAGCTTAGTTAATAGAAAAACTTATCACTTAAACGTTTTTCAAACGAAAGTATCGTGAAGAAAGTTCCTCTAGGCTCATTACTGGCTAAAATAAGAAGTCGATAAAAGATTTATACTTAATGTAGTACCTAAATAGTCCTGTTTTTGACCCTGAATAACTTACGACGCAGACACGATATTTTATGAGACTTTTGAGACATCTTTTAGAACGCCAACATGAAAGGTGTATGTGAAAATTCATCTTATTACCTCTTATTCTGAGTTTGATCGGTAATTTGACTAAATCATTATTTGAGGAACAAAATCTAAAAAAAAAAAAATAAGTTTAGTGCTAGCTGTGCCCGCGTCTTCATTCACGCCATAGCTGTATATATTCTGAGGCGATAGGTACATTCATATCTTCTGAACCGGGTGCATCCTTATTGATTCCATGGATCCATTCATGATCCATTCATTCATCCCACCAATATTTATTTCCGGAATATTTATTTATTTCTGACCAAAATGTAGGCCGTATTCACCTCAGGGTGAACATTGTCGTGTTCTGTTGTGTTGGCTTGTTCTGAACTTGCTAACGCAATGGAAAATACACGAAAGTTTAAGTTAAAACGCCTTTGTTAATCCTTAAATCCCTGTTTTGAGCAGTTTCAGAGCCTATGACGACCTCTGACGACCTTTGACGACCTCTGTGGCGGGGCGGGTGAACGTTCGCCTGCGACGCCGGAGGTTGCGGGTTCGATTCCCGCCACGGAACAAATATTTGTGCGATATGCAGATATTTGTTAAGGGTGTTCTGGGTATTTTCTATGTATAATAAAAATATCTATCTGTGTTATATATTGTATTAAGTATATCAGTTATCTAGTACCCATAACACAAGCTCTGCTTAGCTTGGGGCTAGATAATGTTGTGTAAACTGTCCAGCATTATTTATTTTATTTATTTATTTATTTATCTATTCGAGACAAACTTTCAGACAGACAGACAACAATTCTAGAAACAGGTCATTTCTAGTCATCGTATAAATAGAAGTTTTTACTTAAATTCACCATTTATTTTGAAATCACAGACATACAATTCAATTTTATTATATTGGTGTAGATGCCACGGAACTGCCTTGAAGTTAGCCGAAGACAATTAAAACACCAATCCGGAGAGTGTTCGGTCAACCGCTCAAAAATGTTGAACTCACTTCTAGTGTACAATTGTGCTATTTCTAAGCTTCTTTCTTCTTTATTTGTATATTCTATTATTTTTATAAATCGTCATCATCATCATCATCAGCCTACAGAAGTCGATTGCTGGACATAGGCCTCTCCCATAGAATGCCACTATGAACAGCCATGATCCGCCTCCATCCACAGCCTTCCTGCGACCTCTGTAATGTCTTAGGTCCACCGAAAGGGAGGCTCTCCTCATTTGCGTCGTACGATTTTTAGTCACCACTCGAGCGTTTATTTTTCATCGGTTATAAGTTCTGCGAGCTCAGTTCAGTTCAGTTCAATTGTTGGCAATGCCAAGTGCCATTGCCACTTCAACTTGCTAATTCTCTTCGACGACCTCTGTGGCGCGGCGGGCGAAGCTTGGCCTGTGACGCAGGAGGTTGCGGGTTCGATTCCTGCCTCGGAACAAATATTTGTGCGTTCGCAGATATTTGTTCAGGGTGTTCTGGGTACTTTCTATGTATAATAAAAAATATCTATCTATGTAATGTAATATATTGTATTAAGTATATCAGTTATCTAGTACCCATAACACAAGCTCTGCTTAGCTTGGGGCTAGATAATGTTGTGTGAACTGTCCAGCATTATTATTTATTATTTATTTAGTTTTCACGTAGTTAAACTCCAAGCACAGCTCTCTCCATTACCTGCTGAGCAACTTTAAGCTTTCCGATGCGGCTAATATAATATTCTGATATCTACTGCACGAAAACTTCTCAACCGAAGGTACATAAAAAGCTTCAGTCCTCGGAATTACTTTTATAGTCCTAAGTACACGGTTTGTTTACGTAAACTGTATTACTAAACCGTGTTCAAACATCGGTAAGCACGCATGTAAGGGGAAAATTTCACGCACCAACGACCACTAATGTTTTTATTGGGAAAGCATATGAGGAAAATTGAACTCGTTCGCTTTTATAGCCGTCTATATAGACATTGATTTTTCAGTAACTCGCAAGGGCGATACAAACAACAGGAAAATACTAACAAATATCAATTGACGACATTTTCAAATCCTCGTTTAATGATGCTTATAGAATCGGATCAGAGCACAATCGATGCGAATGGGCGAGGACACCAATCTGGTAAACAAAAATACTCTCTTTTTATCCTAAAGTGAAATCGCAATATTGTACAAAGTTTCCGACTTTGTATTGAATTACTTGGGCCACATAAAGAAGAACTCTGATGAAAATGATTATCCAACTTTTGTCGCAAACTTGAAACGAAATTAATTTTCCCAGAATTCACAGCAATGTTTTCCGCGTTCGCAAAAATAGACCATCAGCTTGATATATGAAAGGAGCTTACAAAACGAAATAAACAAGCAAAAACACTAATACCGTAGAGTGTGTAATTCCGAGCTAACATTTTATAATTAATGCGCTTGGGCGAGCGGGTTGCATATCTTTGCACGTTGAGAACATACATCATTTTGTATGCATTGGTTATTTATTTCAGAGTGTGGGCAAAACAATAAGACCAGCCACATACAGCTGGAATGAACCTCTAAAATCAGAGACAGAGTTCATAACCTACACGTCTTCTCGGCAGTGGCTCCAAGTGCAAATTGAGATAGGTAGTTCTTTGAAACTGAGATATTCTGGATCTGAGCGCTATTTCCTACATTTACCTTGCATTTACCTAATTTATTTTATTTTATTTATTTATTTATTTACAAAAAACACAACTAATACATAAAACACCGAGAAAAAGATGTTAAACAATTTAGATTTAGATTAAGACATTTTCGGAGTTATAATACATATAGCTATGGCCCCACACTAGGCTCGCGGCCTGTATCGTGGTGTAATGTAATGACGAATGAGTTCATACACTGAAATTTTCGAATCTGGAATAAAACGCTCATCGGTGGCATTCTGACGGATCGATCTGATAAAATCAGTATAAAAGGTAGTAGTTTTAGTAGTAGTAAAGCTTTTTAGTGAAAGAGTTTGTCCGGAGAAATACTACCTCCATCTATTTCAGCCGCAAAGCAGTAGTGCTCGCATTGCTGAGGGTGCCGGTGAAATTACAGGCACATGAGACTTTATGTCTTACGGTGGCGGGCGAAGTGCAATGACACATAGGGCGCGTCCTAAAAAATCCAACCCCAAAAATTTATTGTTTTTTTTCTATTTTTGTTTGATAATCTTATTGCGGTTCACAGAATACACTACTTACCAAGTTTCAACAGCATAGCTCTTATAGTTTCGGATAAAAGTGGCTGTGACATACACGGACAGACAGACAGACAGACAGACATGACGAATCCATAAAGGTTAAGTAATTTTTGTTACGGAACCCTAAAAACGGGAAAATACCGAATGTGTGTGATGTAGAATATATTGTATGCAATTCTGGCCATTTTGGTTTCATCATATTAATTCCGCCTCTGAATTGAAGAGGCATTGAGGTTGTATGAGACCAGCCTAAGACGAGAGGAAGATAAAAGGCCGTTGCATGTATCCCGTGAATAGAGAGAGGGTTCCTTCCGTGATGGTTTTGCGTTGGATACCTCTGGCTTCTTTTGAATAGCTTAGCAATGGAAATAGGAGTAGGTATTAAAGTTGGCAAGCGCTGTATAGGGTTTTTTCGACAAAGTTGCACGAATGGCGTGCACGTCACTCTTTCGTTTAGTTTGTTTTTAAAGCTCTTTTTTTCGCAACACTTTTATATGAAACGAAGCTACAATTCAAGTAATTTGTGACAGCATTTCCTTTTGGATCAACACTGTACAATAATTAATCTTATTTGGCTAACTTAAACTTTTATATCTAGACTAATCGTGTTTTACACTAGCAGGTGTGACTATACCAAGATTAATGGTTTTAATATTCATTGTAAATAGTATTGTCGGCAAAGAAGTTTCAAGCTCACTTATATCAAAAATGACAAACTTTGGATGTTTAGGTTTGTTACTCAATCACGCCGAAACGGCTGCATCAATTTCGATGAAATTTAGTACACAGATAGGTATCTGGGTCGAGATAACGGTTACTTTGTATCCTGGTAAAACGCGAAGGAAGCCAGAGGCCTACGCTGGTAATAAATATTTTCATCGAATTAACTGTGACTATGATTATAAACCTACCAAGCTATAGCTGATCCACATCACGTGCTAAATATGTGCAGTCGAGAGAAGTAAAGTGTCTATATTGGCTAATCTTGCTATAAACCGACCAATTTAGTTGATCCGTTCCCCTTCCCAGTTGTTACTGCACCGCTATAACCGTTAAATGGTCGGTTTTACAGGGATGGCGTTTGGCGTTAATTCCGTATGTGGCCAACTGCTGGCTACATTTAGTGGCCATTTTGGCATGATTATAATATTTTAGAGGCTGTGAGAATGGTTTAATTTAAGAACAGAATGAGTTTGTAGATTTTGGTAAACTTATAAAAAATATAGAATTGAAACTATCGTGGTTGGGAATCATATTAAAAGATAAACGGCTAATTACCACTATTATTCGTCACTTTGCTGACGTTTCGAGACTGAGTTCAGAAGCCTCTTCATCATGAGCACCGCCCGCGACCGCGTTCGACGGTGGTGTATTCGCTGGTCCACCGTCGAACGCGGTCGCGGGCGGTGCTCATGATGAAGAGGCTTCTGAACTCAGTCTCGAAACGTCAGCAAAGTGACGAATAATAGTGGTAATTAGCCGTTTATCTTTTAATATTATAAAAAATATTCAGAGACCCCCACTTTTTTGGATGAAACATCCGTCATACTGATTTGATTTGTATAAAATGTAATATCCTATGCCCCCCGGATCATACTAACGAAATTCATTAAAATTAGATGAGTAGTTTAGGGTCTTGGGTCAGTTCCATCTACCGATGTTATGCGACTTTCGCAGAACCGATCACAGTTGAGAAATAAGGTTCCCGAGTGTTGCCAACGAACTGGACGAAGCAGTATAGAAATGCCCCTCTCGATGACCCGAAGACATTTTAAAGGTGGGTGAAGTCGGTGAATGGAGGCGGCTCTAGAATAGTTACCATAGTATTCTATGGTAGCAGCCTACGTCCAGCAGTGGACTTCCATAGGCTGATGCTGATGACATTGTTAAAAGTCTACCTATTTCAATAGCCAACTGGGTTTATTATAGTCTCTCAAAAGTAACACATATTTAAAACACACAATTACTGCGCAATCGTCAAAAAGTAAAACGAAAATTAAATTAATCTCTTAAATTATGTAGAAAATTAGCATGCAACGATACTTTATTTTAATTTTAGTAATCCAAACAAAATTTTGCCCAACGTCATTTGACCCTCTGTTTTTCCCCCGAAATGTCAAAAAGGTGCTACAATTATGCACGATCACGATTCCAACCTGTCATCAGACGAGATAACGACCCTCTGGCACTTAACACTGTCCACCTATTTATGTAGCTTATGCTCGTTGAAATAGGGGTTATTATAGCAAGTCGAGCAGACGTATAATTTGTTTAGAATTTCAAGTGTAGAGGTTGTATCACAAACAATGACGTGACGATTCGTGCGCCATCAATCACGAATGGTGGATGATGTATGAATGGAAGCAGCGCCAATAGAATCTCTGTTTAGAAGCGGTAGTTAGCAACGTCATCGGATAGATATCATTTATTTGTTCCATGCAAGAATAGTTTACTAACGATCGATTTTTCAACGCCAAGTTGTCAGTCATTGGTTTTAGCTTCATATTTCATCAGATATATCAAACATCATACCAGTCTGTAAGCTATCATCATCATCATCAGCCTAAAGACGTCCACTGCTGGACGATGCCTCCCAGTATAATGTGATGGGGGGACTTGCCTTATTCACCACGCATGGCAGGCGTGGTGTTGAAGTGTGAACTGAAGTGGATGCTGCTGTAATCCCTTAATCAGCTGTTAAGACATCCACGTAAAGAGACGGAGGTATTTAATATAATATTGTATAATAGCAGTCGCCCGCGGATTTATCTTCTTGATTCTTCAGCTGGAACTGAGTTTTAGGATAAAAACTATCTAGGTTTTTATTTTTACCAAATCATCAAAATTAGGCCAGCTGCTCTGGCGTGAAAGCATGTCAATCATTATTACCATTACAATTACTTTTATTTATTTGTAGATATGTATTTTTTTATTTAGATATGTGCACAAAATAGGCAGTGAAATCAAAATACTCTCTTACTTTTCCAAAATTAGATTTTGGAGTTTACTGATGGGGAGTAAAATCGTAAAATCAAGCCTAAACAAAATGTTATAAATATATAAATAAATAATGCTGGACAGTTCACACAACATTATCTAGCCCCAAGCTAAGCAGAGCTTGTGTTAAGTAACTATTAAGTAATCTGTGTTATGGGTACTAGATAACTTTTAAACTTAATACAATACATTACGTAGATACATATATACTTTTTATTTTACATAGAAAATACCCAGAACACCCTGAACAAATATCCGCAGATCGAACAAATATTTGTTCCAAGGCGGGAATCGAACTCGCAACCTTCTGCGTCGCAGGCGAACCGTCGCCCGCCGCGCCACAGAGGTCGTCTAAATGTTTCCTCTCTGCGCAATGTATTCGCGCATATTATAGTGAACTGGATGGAGTAAACTCCAGTCGCACGTCGGAGCTGACACACACCAATTTTCTCCTTGATGTGGGTATATCGGTTATATTATTATCCCTTCCCCATTTGTAGCTAAATTAATATAACGTTAAAAGACTTTGGTTAGGGCTCTACGGAAAATATACGTGAACGATAAAAATATCGAAAGGAAAAAACATTTAAAAGGAATAACAAGAGCAAAATCTCACTCACCGGCTGTTTCAAACGGCCGAACATGAAAAGATAAGGCCATTGTTTTTGTTTTAATACTTCGAAGTCCTATATTGGATTCGTTACATCGTTGCCTCGCCGGTCCATTAGGCTAATAGCGGTCCAGTGAGACGGCAAAAAGAGATTAAGCTGTGCTCAGTCATCGCTTTTCGTTACTGCTATTAATTGATAAGTGGAGTTCTCAATAGATTGATCCTGGTTTGCAAATAATCTTTCTCAGATCTCTGATGCTTTAAACGATTACCGTATTACTGTAAAACGCGATTTATTCTTAGAACAGTTACACAGTGTTTTGTCATTTGCATTGACATACATACGCCTTTTTCCCCGAAAGGGTAGGCAGAGCCTCAAATGGGCCTCTTTTCACCGTTTTCATCGTGGGATAAAGAAAGAAAGAAAGAAAGAAAGAAGTGCTTCCCACGACTGACTCTGCTAGCTCTTTCTTCCAGTCATATTACATTCCTTAAATAAGCTAGCAGCCAGGACAAATCTTATACCAACGAATCTTGCATTGCCTAGCAGTTTGAAATTCAATCGAAAGAGACAAAACATGTTGCAAGTATGCCAATGATATTCTGCGTTTATTAGTAGCAGGATTAGAGAAGAACCCTAGGGTTTTCAATAGCAGTGTTTTACATTCATACATAGACACACGCCTTTTTCCCGAAGGGGTAGGTATAGCATCAAAAGGCCTATTTGCACCGTGGATTGCACCATTCATCACGTTTATCGAACCATTGTTGCAAATTTTTGCCTATACGACAACTGTTAGTCTTCAGACCAATAAATTTTGTTAAACTTGAAGATCAAGATGTAATTACTGTGTAACTGACGAATCCACCTGAAAAGTAGTAAAGTGCATCACACATACTATGTAGACAAGGCTAAGGAATATTCTAGACGTTATAACAAATATAGACCCGAAGAGAATGAGAACCATTTGGACCATTTGGAAATTGGGAGCAACTGGGAGTGTGACCAACTACAAAATGCTATTTAACCTGGAGGTTGTAATGTACTGGTTCATTAGTCAATATTGATGATATGAATACGGAATAGTTTGGACATTAATAATGATGCCGAAAATAGTAAAGATACTGAGAATTATCTTTGAGAAAGAGCACCCCACTGATGATGAGGCTGTGTTGGCAGAGCCTCCGACATAAACTTACTTATACACATAAATATAGGTACATATTGCTAAAAACATAGCATAACATAAAACTTTTTTTTTTTTTTTTTTTTATACTACTGGAATGGCGGAGCAAGCAGATGGCCCACCTGATGTTAAGCGGTAACCTCTGCCTATGAACAGTGCATTACCTCATAGGTCACGTCCACCTAGGACGCGCCCTATGTGGCATTGCACTGCGCCCGCTACCCTGAGACATAAAGATGAAAAGTACATGGGCATAATCGGGTAAAAAGTATATTCAGCCTTTTATTAAATGTAAATATAATTTATGTTTTTCTATACAAGACTTCATGAATTATTATAAGCTGATGGCGCGGTAACCTCTACCTAATATATCAACTCACTGGTCACGTCCACTTAGGAAGTGCCCTATACGGCGGGCAATGCACTGCGCCGCCGACATAAGGACATAAAGACGAAAAGTCTAATGTGCCCGTAATTTCAAACCAGCTCGCCAATAATCTGGCTTGTGTATAAAAGATCAGCTCAGTACCTAAACGTAATCACGAAATATTGAGTTCGAACGATCTGAGGCACCGATTTTATTGCAAACGGGGGCCAAAAGAGACCGCAACTGTACTCACTCGTAATATTTCATGGTAAGATATTGTTACTGTTTGCCCAGATATCGGCCATTTGTATAATAAGTCGATAGCGATCGTCGTTCTAACCCCCAATAAGGCTCCACTGAAGAATTTGTTCGGGTTTGAGCACATACTTTCTCGGGAAATACCGACGTCAGACAGACACTGAAATCACCCCTGAGCTTTATGAAAATAAGCCTAAAATATTGCAGTAACGTCGCCAAAATTTGAAGTTATTGCCCTAGTACAAGAAACGGGTCACAAATCCCGAGATTCTCCTACTAAGACGTAAAACGTGATCCAATTTACAATACCTTCTATAATATTTCAGACTTGTTACGATCAACTTTTATTACAAATTGGAATCTTCTAGATGCGTCCCTGAGGACAAGCGGCCGACCTTTTCATCTTTGATTTTTTCGGTTATGATACGATACCCATTTCATATAAGTTCTTCAGTTAACTCCATTGTCGAAAATATGTTCCGTATATCGTTTCGGTATTGGAGACGATGGACAATTGTAGTAAACCAACTCTATCACCCAAATACTTTTAATTTTGTAACAAACTTTATTCTAAAACAGCCATATAAAATGGGTACATACGCGGAAATGAATTCTGTTATAAAAAAGTAGATACTTATTATTTTGAAGTTTTCATTTTCTGATTGAAACTGCTAGTAGATATGCAAAGTGGTCAAATGTTCGTCGCAAACTGGTACCAAAAGTGCTCTTATTTGCGGATTGGTCGAGTACCTCCTCTGAACAAAACCATGCAAAATCTGCATGCAAATATCTTTTGGGATGTTTTTCTCGAGTCCGAGAATGTACTCGGGAAACTAGTAGTTCGTACCCTCTTTTTGATGCAAATTATTTCAGGATACAGAAAGTTGTGTTTGCAGAGAGCTTTTGTGAATAATGAAAATGTCTCTAGTGTAATTTTTCAAAGAATATATTTTGCTTTTTGAGGACAGCAACATTAAATAAAATTAATTTCGACAGAGCTTATGCTATAAGAAATGCCGAGTTTTTTTTGCGAGAATGTGTTTTTTATGCCTTACACAATAAATAACGTTCAAGAACCATCTTATTTTTTAATTTTCGATTTGTAACTTCGAACCGAACGACGCCGAGTAGGAAGCCACCCAACAAGATAGGCCGACGACATTTTAAAAATCGCAGGAAGTCGTGTATGGAGGAAGCCTATGTTCAGCAGTGGGCTTGTACCACCATCCATTTAGAAAGCGTAGTAAGAGTAAGTAGGTACTATACTACCTAATCTACGTGCGGACGAAGTCGCGAGTGGTTCAGCTAGTAGTTATATAAAAACTATAACATATCAAGCTTCAGTCAGACTATAAAACTACGAATTTCTATTTCTAGCCACAATTTTTCTGGCCGTATCACGCCCATGGTCATTAGGATTACCATAACAAGAATGGTGGTGGCAATAAAATTACAAATGTGGCCATCACAGCTCATTACGTATTCGCACACACGTCCGGTGCTGGCCAGTCGGAATTGCGGCCATTGTAAGTGACCACTAGTATTTTGAACCGACAGCAACGCCTCATGATTATAATTCACCCTTAATTCTCAATAAAATAAGGTTTATTTTATGGTGTATGGCAATTAGTTATTTGTTGGTTATTTCAGCTTTGTGTGATGCATCTTTAGCTTCTTGCTATTTTGTATTGGAACAATGATTAATGTTACAGAAGGGCTTTGATTATCTCTGTTTTTTCTATTGGAGGTGTATTTTTATTCTAACGATAATTAAAAAAAAAACGTGTACCTAATTTCCCATATCCCTACAAGTATTTTTTTTGATAGACAGTATTTTTCACCCAATTCTCCGTATTATTTGAAAACCACACTGACAGTTGACCGAAACGATACTGTATTGTGAAATTGACAATTGAAAATAACAACAATTAGTCTCTTAATAACAATTTAGTCTACTTTCGATTCTTGGCGACAAGTAGGTAATTAAATTGCATAGTGCGCTACATGTAATTGGAAAAAGTTAATGAGAGGTTCCTGATAGATCCTGATCCCTTGTCCTGATAGATCCCTTATACCTAGTTGTTCCTAATGGATCCTGTCTCCTGGGATGTGCCTGATCCTGCCTATGTGTTATTCCGGGAGTCCAGTTATCTCCATTCCAAATTTCATCCAAATCCATCTAGTAGTTTTTACGTGAAAGAGTAACAAAGATACATCCATCCATCCTTACAAACTTTCGCGTTTATCTTGATTGATAGACGCATCTATTAAAAACGAATAGTAATAATAAGATTCTCTGAAAAACTTTGAACCGTTCAAGTTCCAGTTGAATTTCCGTGCTGTATTGTCTGTTGAGTAGAATACCTTACTTTGTGACATTTTCAAGCTCGACACTAGATCGGAGCATGATATCAGAACTATACATACTTACTTCGACCAAAGTAAAATAAATGGACTGGCCTTACCCATACAAAACGTCCGTGAAAAATAAGACAATTCGGTTTTAGGGTACGGTCAACAAATAAACTATCTATCTATCTATCTATCTATCCAGCCACTGCTGAGTAAAGGCCTCTTCTCTATAGCGCCACTCCTGGCGGTCTTGTAAATAAACTAGGTGAAATTAAATTATTGAACTTCTTAAAAACTGTATTTTTTTAATACTTAATACTTTAACAGATGCAATGTGTTTTCTAAAGTTATTTCAGTAGGTTTATAGTACAAAAAATCGCCGAAAAAAATGCAATTATTGAATGAAACTTTTACAAAAATACATGGTTCCCTTCTGTTTTATGTAGTTACGTATCTATTTTTCAGCTCTCAAACATACACAATATAAATCAATAGAAAAGCAAGTCCACCTAAGGTCTTCAGCTCAATCAATTTGTGAAAAATATATTTTTCATCACTCAATAAACTAAGAAAATATCATAAAAATCGTACGGAAACATAAATGTATAAAAATTCCAGTATTTAAGAAACTGCACAGTGCAGTTTTAAGAATTTTGCACAATGAGTTTTTTTATACTACTTGGAATGACAGATCAAGAAGATGGCCCACCTGATGTTAAGTGGTACCCTCTGCCTATGAACAGTGCATTACCTCAGGTCACGTCCACCTACGACGCGCCCTATGTGGCATTCCACTGCGCCCGCCACCCTGAAACATAAAGATGAAAAGTCCCATGTGGCCGTAATTTCATCGGCACCCTTACCCTTCAAACCGGAACACAGCAATGCGAGCACTACTGCTTTGCGGCAGAAACAGGTATGGTGGTAGTACTTCCCCGGACGAACTCTTTCACAAAAAAGCTCTACTACTACTAACCGTTTTTTGGCGTATAGAATTCATTGTGTAGAAAATGATCAGAGCTAATACGGGAAAATGTATTCCACTTCCAAAAGTCGTCTGTTCTTGCTCGTCTTATGACTTCTATCCATTTTTGTTTACTTTAGTTTTTTTTTGGAAAGCTATAAGGTTAATTAACATGCCATTACATATTATATGCAATTACCTAAAGCGACGTGCTTAGCAATGTTTTGGCGTAAATAATGCAAATTACAATTCTAAATCAATACGATACCCCTTAGGCATCAGATTTTTTTGCAGTCTGTACCGGACCATCCGTCATGCGTGAAGTCTTGTCAAATATTTCGTCGCTGTAGTTGGAAAACTAAATAAGTAATAACAACAACAAAACCAACATCGCGAGAAAAACGCGATTTACTGTTTTATTGCGTCAAAAATGGCAATAACTTTTTTATCGTAACTAATTTTTCAGTCCGTGTTTTGATATGTTATAGATTGGTACTGTATCTAGTTTCGAATTTAATGATAATACATTTTAGTTCTTTTGATTAAGAGAAAAAAATAAAAAAACGACTATGTATTTTTCCCTCGCCAAAGTTTTGAATAATTGAAATGATCTATTATTTACTTATTTGAATATGACAATCCTATCCATGGGTATAGATTTATATAATATTAAAATACATTTTAAAATAAAACCAACTTATAATCATTTCTTTTTATCAAGACTGAATATTAGAAAACTACTGAAACACCTACATTATTTTAGCAGACTTATAAATTCAAAGTAAGTGACATAACAAACTTATCATACGAATAATGCTTATAAAATCAACAAAATGAAAAAAAATTGTGGAACACAATAATTCTAAGTATCAAAAAGAAAAAGGTATGTCGACTAAAATTAAAACTATCTACGAGTATAAACTTGTGTCTGTTAACTTTCATTCAGAGTGGGGAACATTGAGATAATGTCCTGGGGCGTAGTCCTCCTTGTCGCTCGTCCTCTAGAGCAAGACGTGTCCATCGACATGTATGGGCCATCATAACCATGCAATAAAGTCGATTTCGCAAAATGTGTTAGTTATGTAGTTTTCCTACCACACGACGATTTATAAGTTTTTATCAATTGATGAAAATTATATTACAAAACCTTTACTTACGAATTAAATGCGATGCCTGAAGCTTTATTTGTATCTCTTGTGTTGTTTGCACTTGCAGAAAAGCACAGGAAGGCATTGTATTACCAAGGTATCTAATTTTGGTATTTTTCAGCATAGCTGTCACTCGTTGCCGTGACAAAGACTGACTGAAGCGAAGTATACTAGCTAGGTCTGTTTAGAAGCTTTAAAACTATCGTTCCCTAAGGCCCGTCCATTCATTTTATTTACGTCGATGCATACTTACATATATACATAGACACACTCCTTTTCCCCGACAGGGTAGGCAGAGCCTCAAATGGGCCTCTTTTCAGTGTGGGTTGCACCATCGTCGGAAATTAGACGACCTATATTTTGACTATGTTGACTATTTTTGGTGTGTCTGGCCTAATATTAGTCCCCTCCGTCTCCTCCCGTGGACTTCGTAGAAGCCAACTAAGTTTTTTTGGTAAGATTCGTTGGTATAAGATTATTTTGTCCTGGCTGCTAGCTTATTATGGAATGCGTCATTACTGGAAGAAAGCGTTAGCAGCATCAGTCGTGGGAAATAATGACGGCGATGAGTTCACCACTTGTTACGTCTATATTCCCACGATGGTGCAAACCATGGTGAAAAGAGGCCTATTGAAGCTCTGCCTACACTTTCGGTGAAAAAGCGTGTGTCTATTTATTAAATGATGTTGAATCAATAAACGATAGATGTACTCACACAAACACTTTCTGTTTCATTTGAATACTTTCTAAATCCTGCTCTTAATATTTTTGTTGGTTGAGTTAAGAGGATAACTGTTTTGATGTGGCCCGTACAAAGTGAAACCGCGGCACATTGAAAGGGTTTAAAAACCCTTTTTGCATAATAAGTGTCGTCCCACTAAAGTGGTGAGGGAGGGCATATTTTAAGCTCGAATAAATATTGGTGAAATATTGCCCAATAATTTAAATTTTGATAAATATGCATGTCTGTCATGATTGTCAGGCTGATATTTGCGATAGGTACTTATTTCAGGACGGGTTTTATTTTTAGAGGCATTGTACTCGTATTTGAATTAAAAATAAATATATAGGGGGGTATCAATATGTATTCAAGTTTTTTTTGTATAAAGGCCGGATTCCACAACTGCGCACGCAGTGGTGAAATGTTCTAAAAAAAAAAACGGCCGGAAGGGTAGGGCTATCGATGATTGAAGGCTGAGGTTACCTAGATATTCCAAAAGTATCAAGATGTGTCTGAATGTTCTTTATTGCTGTAGATTATTCCTTTTCTGGACCTTTCTAGAATTTCGTAGAACATTCTCGAGCTATCCATAGGCCGTTCAGTCGTATGTGCGTCCTACTCTAATACAAATATAAATATTGATTAATAAAATTCAATTTTACAAGTCGTTATTTTAAACATTATCGCATATTAATTAATTAAACATTCCTATTAATATGTACGACCAGAAATACAAATTATAACAAAAAATAGTTCCTAGTTATAGAAATAGCAGCATTTTATACATAGTGCCTCTACTCAACACCAGATGGCGCTAGCGATTCTAAATTCCCATAAATGTGTCTACTTGTCAATATATGCAGCTAAGAAGCTTTAAATGCGTTTACACCAATCGGTCGGCTTAACAATATTTTACACGGACAGTCATATATTTTTAGCGAAATTTATCAGGATTTATAACAACTTTTTCGATGTTTATTTGAATGGAAAACCATTCCAAACAAATGTAATTTAGTCGCATTGATGTTGTGCTTGAAAAGGTAAATGATGTCTCTAGATGGCATGTATACTCATTGCGAAAGCGCTCTGACTAGACAATAGGGACCTATATGATAATATATTACATACCTACAACAATCACATATAATCTTGAAACCACTCTAGAATTCCCTGTGTCGTGTATTTCAGCAACTATGAGTACCTTGGTACCACAACACCCAGACCAGAAAATAATTTCTGCAGATCATGCAAACTTTTATATTTGCCGCGGCGGGAATCGAACTCTTGCGTAGTCACCGGCTACTCGCCCGTCGCGCCACTATATCGGAGGTCGTCTTGCTCTAAGCCCGCCACGTAAGGTGACAGTTTTGTACAAGAGCGAATGGCGTAGGTAATAGAGGGGTCGCATGTCCGTCTGAACAAGTTCCGTCATTCACAAAGTTAAAAAAAATAACTTGCTGAAAATAAGTGCCCGTGCATCTGACACACTCTTGGCTTGCCCCATCATTGGAGTGTAAGACTGAGATTCTGTTTTTTTTTTTATTAATTTTGATGTTTCTTACAAACGCCTTTAGATGTACCTAGTAGAAAGACAAGTTTTAAAAAAAAATTAAAAACCCCCTACGCAATGAAACGGCTGAACCGATTTTGATCAAACATAGCTAAGAACACTCCCGACAAACACACCTTTCAAACAAACAAAAAATCGAAATCGGTTCATCCGTTTGGAAGCTACGATGGGACAGACAGACACACACAGACACACACACACGTATACACACGCACTCAAACACGTCAAACTTATAACTCCCCTTCGTTTTTGCGTCGTGGGTTAAAAACGACAATAAGCAGATTAATTTGTACTACTAACGAAATAAATAATGATTTATAATACGCCATAAATATCTTTAAAAATTATATTTACACAAAAACAACCGGAACACATCTCTTTGAAATGAAACCAATTACAACACAAAATGAAATCTGACACTAAAACGATTGATAGCCGAATAAATTGCGATGCGGACGAATTAAAATTCCTGATTCGTTGCTCTCATTATTCAAATTAAATAAATTTTCCTTTTATATTTTTGGGAAATATATATTTTTCCTCTTCATAATTTTGTTGCTAACAGTTTCCAGTACAAACTTTGAGGATCCAATGTCGGCGATAGAATAGATATAATATCAGAACTAGTATTTTATTTCACCGAAATTGGTTCCTCAAAGTATGTAACTCCTACCACCACCTCAAAATAAAGTAAAAATATTGAATGTAACACAGGATCGGAGTAACTGGAGGATATGGGGGAGGCCTTTGCCAAACAATGGGATAGATAATCCAGGGTAGCAGTAACGGTAACATGACAATTTAAAGTTTTATTTTCAAGGACCCTTCAACATCGGAATGTTGTAGTATATTTTAATGGGGTTAGGGTTCTTTCGTCATCGGGTAAATTCGTCACCGAAAAAATGTAGGGTAAATTCGTCATCGCTTGCTTTTGTACAGTCAGCTCGGTAACATTAACACGGACATCAGAATGAATGGAAAATCTCGAAAACATACCCTCGAAATTAAAAATCATGAATGGAAAATCTCTAGTAAAAAACTCGAATAAAAATCTCAAATGAAAAATCTCGAACGAAAAATCTCAAATGAAAAATCTAGAATGAAAAATCTCAAATGAAACATCTATAATAAAAATCTCGAATGGAAAATCTTGAATGAAATGTCTCGAATGGAAAATCTCGAATTGAAAATCTTTAATGAAAAAACTAGAATGAAAAATCTTGTTTGAAAAATCTCGTTTGAAAAATCTCGAATGAAAAATCTCGAACGAAAAATCTCAAATGAAAAATCTAGAATGAAAAATCTCAAATGAAACATCTATAATAAAAATCTCGAATGGAAAATCTTGAATGAAATGTCTCGAATGGAAAATCTCGAATTGAAAATCTTTAATGAAAAAACTAGAATGAAAAATCTTGTTTGAAAAATCTCGAATGAAAAATCTCGAATGGAAAATCTCAAATGAAAAAACTCGAATGAAAATCTCAAATGAAAAATCTCGAATGAAAAATCTCGAATGCAAAAACTCAAATGAAAAATCTAGAATGAAAAATCTCGAATGGAAAATTTCAAATGAAAAGTCTCGAATGGAAAATCTCGAACTGAAAATCTCCAATTGGAAATCTGTAATGAAACAACAAGAATGAAAAATCTCGAATGGAAAGTTTTTTCACTACAGATGTCCAATTGGAGATTTTCAGTTCGAGATTTTCCATTCGAGACCTTTAATTCAAGATTTTTCATCTAAGATTTTTATTCGAGTTTTTTCAAACGAGATTTTTCATTCTCTTTTTTTTTTTTAACAATGATAGACCTTTGTTTGACCACGATCTCACCTGTTGGTAAGTGACGATGCGGCCGAAGATGGAGCAAAAAGTTCTAGAAGGCACCTATTCACTCTAGCCTTGAAGAGACCCAGATTATAGTTTTCAGGAAAGACAGACGAAGGTAGTTTATTCCACTCCTTAGCAGTTCTCATTATAAAGGTTGAACTGAAACGTTTAGTACGAATAGAGGGTATACTAATGAGGTAAGGGTGGTACCGAGCCGTGCGCCTGCTCTTTCTATGATGAAAAGGAGATGGTGGGATCAGATCATTCTAGTTTTTTCATTAGAAATTTCGAATTGGAGATTTTTAGTTCGAGATTTTCCATTTGAGATTTTAATTCGAGTTTTTTCATTAGATATTTTCCATTCGAGTTTTTTCAAACGAGATTTTACAAACATGATTCTTCATTCTAGTTTTTTCATTACAGATGTCCAATTGGAGATTTTCAGTTCGAGATTTTCCATTCGAGACTTTTCATTCAAGATTTTCCATTCGAGATTTTTCATTCTAGATTGTTCATTTGAGATTTTTCGTTCGAGATTTTCATTCGAGATTTTGCATTTGAGATTTTTCATTTGAGATTTTTCAAACAAGATTTTTGTTTCTAGTATTTTCATTAGAGATTTTCAATTTAAGATTTTTCATTCGTGATTTTTCATCTGAGATTTTCATTAGATTTTTTTCATTCGAGAATTAAAATTCGTTTAGTGAACATATTTAATTCGAGAAATTTAATTAGAATATGAAACCGTATGGTTTATTTAACAATAATCTTACACCGTCTGTACAAAACCTGAGAAAATGTAAGTAGTGACGAGTTTACCCTCGAAATATGGAAGTCAAAAGTAGCACAAAAAATGGTGTAGTGACGAAAGAACCCTAACCCTTTTAATGTTAGGTACAAATATTTACAGAACAATAAAAAAAAAACTCCGAAGAGACTAAACTTAAAATGTATAGTGCCTTCGATCACTATTACACGAGCAATATATATGTTCTATAAATAAAATATAAATATAAGTTTCGATAAAATTTGCTATATGGGGGTTTTGGGAGCGAGAAATCGATCTAGCTAGGTCTCATCTGTGGGAAAACTCGTTTTTCGGGGTAAACGTGTTTTTCAAGTTTAGGTTAAGCAATGAACTGCGAGGTCAGTATTTGTATGGGTAACCACTTGGAGTTTGGGCTTGAACATTTTTTTGCGTGTAATTTTGTGAAAACGCGACAAGAAAAACAAGATATTTCATATTAAACCACGAGTATCCTCCACAGCTAAACCATCCGGAAGCAGCCAGGTGAAACATTGCGACCATTAGTCGAATGAGATCTCCCCAAATTAGGCCGATCGAACGAGCCAGAGACGAATTATCCCGGACTTTACCCGATTCGTAGAATCCAACGTCAGAATAAAGAGTCTCCAAAGATGTCGATACACTGGCAACTTTTAGAGCGAGTAAATTGACCAATCTTAATTATAGAATACATTGAGACTACGGCGGTAACGATTATCGGTTACGTTGGTTCACAAGTTTTAAAGCGAAAAAAATATAATGAAAATAAAAATAAAAAAAAAACATTGCTTAAAAGTTCGGCATATGATCTAATGCTTGTAGGTGCCTCAAACAAGATTCGTATTGTTTCGCTCGATCAAATAAACATGGTTAGTTTTGTGGTTTTATGCAGATTTTATTGAAATAAATACCTTCTAATTTAATTGGCACCTGCTAGTGAATCAAGGTACCACATTGAAATTTTTACTTGGAAGCGAAATATATATCAAAAACCAATAAAAAACAAATATCAGACGCTGTGCCTTTGTTGCAAGTGACACACTAAGTTCCAACCAAATTAGTCTTTAAACCCACGTCGTTAAGATCGATGTTTCTTTCAAAACACATTGACCTGTAAATTTTGTGTTACTTATCGCCTAAATATTGTGAGTTGTTTTTCAACCTCTGTGGAGGACTAGAATATAAAAGTTGAAGTTTATTTACAACAACATAGATTTAAAAGTAAAAATATAATTTACAAACTAATGATATTTGCTGTTACAAAATGGTTCTAACAAAGAAGTTTTACTTGGGCTGTTTTGTATTTAAGCCGATGTTGTCATTTTTAGTCTCACTACTTTTTATACTAGAATTCTTTTTACTTAGATACGTGTGTAATGTGATTCAGTGTATCCTCATATATCATCAGTTAACATCGATTTTTGTAAAGCATCACGTCACAAGGCGGCATTAAGACGCTAACCGGAGAAATCGCGGCGCCAAACTAAGCCCCTTTTTAGTTGCTTCCTCCTCGTTAAATAAAGGGAGAGGAATATAAATGAAAAACCACCGCGTATCTTTGTCATTTTGTCATCAGTTTCTGTTTTTGATTTAATTATTAAACGTAGGAAATACATACTTTGAAATTAAACCAGTAGTCCTCTAGTAAAATAATATGAGCAATTTGCTCATACTCTGGCGACACGCGCTACGCCTTCTTACCAATTCTCCTTATTATATTATATTTTATTTTATTAATCTAGGTACATAATGCTGAATCATTTGTATGATTCAGCATTATGTAGGTTGTAAGAACAGTAGTTGTAGAGCCTGCCTGAGTAATGGCTGCTGTTGAGTAACAAAGACGCGAAAATATTTGTTGCTCAATTTTAATTACCCGTGTAAGAGCACCCTAAAATGCGTCATTTAAAGAATTCTGCTAACATTTCCGTGTAACTTAAGACTGATGTAATTTGTGCGAAACTAAGTTAGCTCCTGCCCGGAATTAATGGTGCAAGGGCTTCTATATAATGTCCCCCAATTACGACTATTTCCCTTTTTGGAAGCACACAGAATTGTGGAAAGTGAATTGCCAACAAAGGAAATAAAAGCTGAAAAATGTCTGTGACGAATTAACAGTTTCCGGGACAAATTTTTGTGTTGGAAGGGTGAATACTCGACACGGGTTGAACAAAAATTGGTATTTTGTTAAGCTTGGCTACAAAGCTGACTAAGGGATTACACCAGGGGATGGGCAGCAGCATCCACCGGAGTATTCAACATAAATACTGCGATCACCAATACGCCTGCCAAGGGCAATTCTCTCCATTCTGGCAAATCTCTGCATTCAGGTAGATGCTCCATTGGTGTAATCCTTTAGTACGGCTTTTACTACATCCATTAGTTTAGTAGTAGTAGAGCTTTTTTGTGAAAGAGTTCGTCCGGGGAAGTACTACCACCATACCTATTTCTGCCGCAAAGCAGTAGTGCTCGCATTGCTGTGTTCCGGTTTGAAGGGTAAGGGTGCCGGTGAAATTACAGGCACATGAGACTTTTCATCTTTATGTCTCAGGGTGGCGGGCGCAGTGCAATGCCACATAGGTTGCGTCCTAGGTGGACGTGATCTATGAGGTAATGCACTGTTCATAGGCAGAGGTTACCGCTTAACATCAGGTGGGCCTCTTGCTTGATCCGTCATCCAAGTAGTATATACAAAAAAAAAAAAAAAACATGGATGGATATGGAGGGGTCTATTCTGAGGCAGTCTCTTATTCTTCTTTCTTATTCTTAGTATTCTTAGCACCACGGCCAGTTGTGTCATTGTGCTTCAGCATTAATTTTCATAAGAAACATTGCGAAGTTTAAAAAGTTAGACTAAACATTTTCTAAAGTAAGAAAGTGTTCAACGTAGACATTATTATTTTTGCAGTTAAATCTTCCTGGCGCGGTTGTTAATTTGTTAGGAAAGGGCAATTAGCCATCTTTCTGTCAGGTGAGGGCGCAGAAATTATCGTTTAAATTTCAGTTTACGTTAAAAGGACGTTATTAAATTCCGAGAGACTTTTCGGGTTAAAGCGGAGAAAAGGGTTGAATTTTTAAATAATTATCAAGCTTTTTCAACTTTCGTTGTCACAGATTTCAGAACAATTTTTGTTTTAGCTTTCTGTTGTTTCAGTGAACTGGAAGATGAAATAGTCATCCCGGGGGAATTATGGGAAAAACATGACGGTACATTTTGTTCGAATATATTTTGGTAGTTTGGTAGTTTTTGCGACCTGTCGTTCTGTTTTCACGTTGTTATTTTGTGTACAAACTTTTTGCAGTACTTTCATGTTTACTAGATAGTTAGAGTTAGATAGATTTACAGATAGTTTATTAGATAGTTAATATTAATTAGAGTTTTATATGTTGGTTACAAAGTTCAACTTTCAATATTTACAAGTAAAAGACTAACATTTACAATTACATTGCCATTCAGCGTGGCAATGCAGCCAGCATCTAGGGACGCTTCCGTCTGGTAGGGATTTGGATCAGTTGAGCTACATTTAGATCGCTAGCAGCGGTGTTCAGGTAGCACAACTGTTTCATATGTATTTTGTACATACCTTGTATTAGTTGTATTATTCTTTCTGAAAATAAATGTACATTACATGTACAATTATTTACAGAATTGTAATTTACACAAAATATTTTTTCTGTGTGAATTCTGTCCTTCTTAAAAAATCCACAAATTAGACTTAGCAAAAATCAGACAATGTTTTAAATAAAATAAATGATGCAGAAAATTGGTAAGTTATACTTACATCCCGTTAAATAAATAGTAAACGTTTCGCATTTGAAATACACGAACATTAAATATTCGAGCCACTGCTAATTACATTTACTTTCCTCTGAATACAATTAGTCTGCTTCAAAGAGTTACTCTAATGAGTCGTTAGTAGACGTTGAAGCCACAGTCCAATTAAATCAGCCCTCCTAGATCCTACCTCCCTTAAAATTAGGATTGCGCAATTCATAAAAACAAAGCTGTGTTCACTTTGAATGTGAATATTATTTACTTAGTCTAAAGCATTATATATCGATGTGTTTACATTTTTAGGCAAAAATCTCTCATGAATATCTTAGTCAAGCGAACTTGGTTCTAATGCGACCGTGCATGGTAGGCACGGCACAGTCAGATGGTCATCTCATACTACCGGCGTGACCGTCTGAATCTGCGTCCGTCAATTACCAAGCACGAATATCTAACGTTATCAAGTCTCTAGCGTCACGATCGTGCATGTCCAAAATTAAGATCGTGCATGTCCAATATTAACCAATCAAATGACGAGGATTTGAAGCCACTTGGATGTTATTGGCCAATTATTTACTCGCGATAACCCTACTGTGGGATTACAGATTACCATGAGCCTTGGCTATTTGGGATGTTTTGTCAAATGTGTACAGCTCGTTCAACGTAAGATGACACCGGTAAATACTCCATGGCAGGTGCCAACTTATGGGGAACGGTCCGGCTCGTTCACCGTAAGATGGCACCTGTAAATACTCCATGGCAGTTGCCAACTTACGGTGAACGGACCAGCTCGTTCACCGTAAGATGGCACCTGTTAATACTCCATGGTAGGTGCCAACTTAGATACGGTAAACGGTCTGTAAGTATTAGATCATGTATACAGATGTTTGTTTTGCGTGTTGGCAAGTAGTGCGATTCTGCGTAAGAAACAAATAAACGAGCACCGTTTGTTTAGTAAAACGAGAAAGTGAGTGTGGCCTCACATGATGCGTTGCGATATCGTGCGGCCACGCACGCGCTATGGAAAAGGGGACCAGAGAGACGAAACGAAGAGTGATGCGCTGTGACACTGGAGCGGCATCGCAGAACACGTTTTTCTCCGTTGTCGATCAAAGCCCGACACCCACCACCGAGACGCTGGGACTTCTTATAGACGAAACAATGCAACGGCAACGCCCGCGTAGCCTCACTTTTACCTAGTCCCTGCTTTGTGCGAGAACTTAACATTGAGCGAGCTATTCATTTCCAGCTGTCGCGAAGGTGAAATTTTAATGAAACAGTGCGCATCGAGCGTAATTACCACCTTCCACTTACTTGGTCTCGTAACAGCCTCTCAAGACTTAATTAGCCTTGAATTATATGAAGTGATAGAACAGTTTCGCGTTACTCTGCCACGCTATGAAGTTCTTATAAAGATCTTTGCAACAAACTATGAGCTGTGCACTGTTTTACCTCATTGTTGATGGAGGGTTATGTCTTCGTGTAGATAGTAGGTTTGTGTAATTATTTATTCTCTCGTAGTGCATTGAGTTACACTACTAGACATACAAACCATATATGTACCTACATGACGTGTCAAAATGAGTACTTAACTAGTTACTTTCTAAAATTGTCGATGTAGAGATCCACCAACTTATCTGTAGAATTAAATTTATAGATGTAGATGATAGAAAAATGTAGAAAAATGGTTCTACAGATAAGTTGGTGGATCTATAGCTTTGAAACACAATCATTTGTAAGTAAACATGTGTTACTTGTTATCCATGTTACATGACGTATAGTTGATAGAGACAGGTACAGATCGTTCACCGTAAGTTGGCACCTGCCATGGAGTATTGAAAGGTGCCATCTTACGGTGAATGAGCTGTATAGGTAGGTATGTTGTTTAACAAGTTTAAAAAAAAAGTTTTTGATTTTGTTATCCTGCAAATGGCTGCACCAATTTAATAACATCTGCCACGTCTCTGCTATATACATATAGTACACAACTATCATTATACGTTTTAAAACAAAGTTCTTGCCGTCTTGTCTTCTCTCAAGTTCAATTCTTACCAACTGCATGGATTTGGGTACCTCTTCCACCAATGATTATAACCTCAGAGCCACGTGACGTTGCATTGCTGAGTCAAAAGCAATGCTATGTTGTAACGCCAAAATCAGCGATGTCTCCTGTAGTTAGATTCCGCGATTTCTAAGGGAGGCTTCGCCAATTTTCGCATTGCGACATCGCATCGATTTGACGTGTGACGATTTGGTTTTTTTTAAACTGCTTTAATGGAGGCACAAGCAGATGACCCACCTGATGTTAAGTGGTAACCAATGCTTTACCTCATATGTCATGTTCACTTGCAGGACGCACCCAATGTGACATTAGCTTAGAGAATTTTAAAAAATTGTCTGGCGCCAAGACATTACACTGCGCCCGAGGTAAGATGAAAAGTCTCATGTACTATGTATGGTGTATCAAAATAAACTTTTTACTTACTTACTTACTTACTTACTTACTTACTTACTTACTTACTCATGTTCCTGTAATTTCACCGGCATCCATACTCTTTAAACTGGAACACAGCAATGCGAGCACTACTGCTTTGCGGCATTACTTCTACGGACGAACTCTTTTACAAAAAAGCTCATCTACTTCTATAGTTAAATTGATGTGTCCGAGCGAAACTGGTATATTATTCATTAGAACTTAAAATTTGGAGCTGTAAATCTTAAATTTCTGATCTTTGGTTCAAGGCAAAGATCCTTATCTAATGAACTTCAAGTGGCCATTTTCACTTTGTAAGGAGAATACTAATGAGTTATTTATATTCAGCTGCCATTACAGGCGCTCATTAAATATTTATCACAATGCTGATTGAGAAACGTAATCCGCCGATCTGTCCGGAATCTGGCTTCGAGAATCCTAAATGCGACCTTAAAATTCCGATATTGGGGTCTCGAATCTGTGTCTTCACCACTTTTGGTGACCCTATTGACGCTTAGTAATTTTTGGATGGTTATTTTTTACCACACCTGTAGGGAAAGTACTCTTAATACTGGAGATAGACAAATTTATTAATAGGAAACATTCCATTATTTATCTTTATAAAAATAAAGGAATGTTTCCTTTGAGTAAATTTGAGTAGTAACTCCAGTATTTAGAGTACTTTCCCTCCAGATGAGGTTAAAAAAATCCAACCTGTATTGCTGATCCTATATTAGGATCCTCTGTGTCACACGTATCATGAACTACGAGTACAAAAGTACCACTAATATTTACAAATCTTAAAAAAGTTTGTCCCGCAGCGGGAATTGGACCCGCAACCTCTTGCATCTCAGCCAGCTACTCGCCCAACGTGCAACAGACGTTTTCAATTCAATGCGTTGTCAGCTCAATTCATGGCCAAATTAGCCAACCATCGAGGCAAAGAGCTTCGAATCTCGCAGGATTGGAATATTTGGCTCAAATTTGTGTCTTGCATAGGGACACCAATCGTTATGGGATCATATGGCAGGGCTATCTCAGGAATATTCAGCAATAAACGTCTACCTGCTAATGATACAAAATAATTACGCTTGAATCAGAAAAGGTGTTCGGTTGCTATCTATCATGTCTCTCGTCTAAGAAGTTCCTGTTCCAACTGAGTATGGTAAGTACACTGAACTGCAATGGTAAGTAGAATAAATTATTAATACTAGGGAGTGAGTTGCAACTTTGTTAAGTGGCAGCCTAACGAGTTGCAAGGGAAATCACAGGTGAAAGAAAATACTTGAGTGAGTGAACAAAACTTAAAATAGCAGGAGCACTTTACGAGCGTAGACGCGTCGGAAACTTGGATTATAGTTCTCATACTTGCGAAGCTATAGTGGTACACTGGTGTCGATACTGTTATGCGATTCCCAAACATACGTATTTGAGAACAATCTGAATCGCATTCTGTCTAGGGTATCCTAGCAGTTTCACTACATTACACCATACAATTATAAAATGTGTAAGTTCTTTTGAGTCTTCTCACTATGTCTATGTTGTCATGGGCCTAGATTGTCTCGACGATGAAGAAGTCTAACCGGTTACTATAAAATTCGAACTATCTTTGAAATAATTGCGCAGGGTTTTTTTTTTCATTAACAAGCATTTTCAAATTCGATCGGATGAGACAAAAGACGGTATAACTACGCGAAGGATATTTTGCGTTTATTAGTAGCACGGTACGTTCGTAAGATTCTGCATATATCTGGATGACGTTATCGACGGGTCACTGTGGAAATCTTCGTCTTTGTCACCGTCTCTTATGTACCAGGGTGCATTTACAATTGCCTGGAGTACTTTATTTTGGACTGGCAGCGCCCCGCGGTTTCACCCGCGTAAGTCTCGATGCCGTGAGAATATCTGGATAAAAATCTGCCTATGTGTTATTCCGGGAGTCCAGTTATCTCCATTCCAAATTTCATGCAAATCCGTCCAGCCGTTTCAGCGTGAAGAAGTAACAAACACACACACAAACTTTCGCATTTATAATATTAGTGGGATATCTTGGATTTCAACTATGCACTAAGTTGTACGAAAAAACTCATTGATGCCTGCCATCTGATTTTAACCTTTACCGTCGCTATATATGCAACTAAATTTTTAGTATGAGGCGAAGAAGACGAGCACCTTTTTTTTATACTACTTGGATGGCGGAATAAGCAAGAGGCCCACCTGATGCTAAGCGGTAACCTCTGCCTATGAACAGTGCATTACCTCATAGGTCACGTCCACCAAGGACGCACCCTATGTGGCATTGCACTGCGCCCGCCACCCTGAGACATAAAGATGAAAAGTCACATGTGCCTGTAATTTCACCGGCACCCTTACCCTTCAAACCGGAACACAGCAATGCGAGCACCACTGCTTTTCTGCAGAAATAGGTATGGTGGCGACTGGTGGTACTCAATTAACGAATAATAAGTTATCAACTGTTTCAAAAATTAAAACATCTAAAAAGTAAGCCTAAGATTGGATTTTAAGTTTAAATCTTTGTTTTTTATCGAGTGAAGTAATTCAAACAGTGTTTTGAATTTATGATTTCACTAGATACATAGCTTAAGAATATTATATATTTATTGTTCTTGCAAACTGAAAGAACTCTTATCAAAAAGCGAAAAATTCTAGAGGTCATTATGGACATTTCATGAACCTATTACGCCTTAAGGTCATAAGTCAGGGTCAGTTATACCACTGAGTTACTAATGCTTCTTTAATGTCTATCCACATAAACTTGAAGAACCATAATTTATGTTCGCTTCATAAAATCCTTGAAATAAATAAATCAAGTGTTCTTTGCTACAGGGAATAGCTCTAGGCCGTCCATTGTATTTCACTTATATAATTTGTTAAGGTCCACGTAACTTCACTTGATTTATTTCTTTTGTGTTTCCCAAGCCCCGGGGGCTGCCAGTAGTTTTAAATTCAATTAAGGGTCTATACCGGACAAACATCATGCCTGATCATCGCGCTATTTTTTGTTAACATATCATTTATTTTTGAATGTCTTGTAGTAGGTATATATTTGGTAAAATGGTTAAACTACACAAATAATCATTAGGATTTGTCAAAACACGAACTATATAAAATATTTAAAAAAACATGATAATCACAAAATACTGCAAGATACTGGCTTGTGTGTGGCCGTAATATCAACAATATTTTTTTTATGGTAGATCTACTTACTGAGTTACTGATAATGAGTAAGTGACTTACTTACTGATAATGAGTAAGTGAACACAAATCAGTTTAATACCTCACTTTCGCGGACGAAGCGGTGTTATATACATTTGGGGAATTCAACCGTCGCGTTCAGGCCACGTCCGCGGTGGCGTGCATGGTGGCGATCCATTGTCTTACCATTGATCGCCACCGTGCACGCCACCGCGGACGCGGGCAGATCGCGTCGGTTTGCCTTAGCTTTAGGCGTTGTCGTGGCTCGTAGCACACAGGTACCTACACTGCACGTCGCGTCTCGCCACAGAGTACTACATAGGAATGCTTTTGTTTCGATCGCGATGGCTGCTACGCGTCGCATCGCGTTTGTCGCAGACATTCCAAAAAAGAACTCAACGCGAACGCGCCTTTGCGAAATTGGCCGTTGCCTGATACTATCTATTTTTGTATGGAGCGTGGTGATCTTGGCCTAAGAAGGGGACTCCTCCGTCACCTCCCATGGATGCCATAAATGGATAACACCAGGGGATGGGCAGCAGCATGCAACTAAGTACTCACCTCCGATACTATAACTAATCTGCCTGCCAAGCATGGTGTTAATGGCAAACCCTCTCATTGCATTTGATTATTATGGCGGAGGCCTCGTCCAGCAGTGGACGTTATTTGTGTGATCGCGCGTCGAGGTATAATTTTGAATTTATAATATTAGTAGGATAGGAACAATAATATAATTAAATTGTCTATTTGTTGTCAAAAACAATATTATAATATTAATTTCAATCATAAAATCCTCAATCGAGTTCAGCTAAGTAGGTACATCACTAGACTATAAAAGGGTTGGAGAGGTGTATTCAGATCTAATGGCCTTTCAATCACATCGCGAACTCTAACCTACCTACTCCTTTCACTATTCCCTATTCACTCTCCGGTAAGTGAATGTCGGTATTCACTCGTCCCTATCTAGAAGATGAATTACCCGGATTTCATGCGGGATCTAAATGGAAGTTTCTAGTAAACTGGTATTGGAAAAATGTAGGTAAGTATGTTTAAATATTAAATGTACCCGATAGAATGTCCTCGGTTAAGGTGGGGAATCTCGTAAAATTCCTAGTCGTAGATTTGATTGTTACCTTACTAAATCAAGCACAATATTCAAACTAAAAATATGCATGGATACTACATTATAATTCGGAGGGATCAATGTATCAGAAACACGATAGGACAATATTTTCTTGATTGGAAAAAAACCCAAAGTTACCTTTTGACAAGATTACATTGTTTATTAAAATAATTATTATTATATATTAAAAAATTAGATAAATAAAATCAATACATAAAGCCAAGAGTTTATTGTAGGGGTTTTGCAAAATAATCTATATTTTACGACATACTTATTCAATAAAAACGCCTTTTACGAGCGGCGCAAGGCGTTTTTTTTTGTATGAAGATTTCTTCATAGTGCCTATATGAAATCTTGACAAGAAACCTTTCTTGTCAAGGTTTCATATAGGCACTGCTGGTTTTAACAGGTGGAGTGGAATGGCTGCTAGATCTTAGCCTTTTTGCAGAAGTATTGAACCTGTTTGTTCAATAAACAAAGGTCAATGCTCTAAAACCGGGTTTGTATCAAGTTGCAAGTTTGCAACCTTTATATATCGCGCTGCGTTATTTATTTTGTAATTTAATTTGTGTTTCAAGCTTTATCAAAGTTAAAAATTAAATCTTTATTTACAGAAAGCATAATACAACTAATACAAGTGGATTTGTACAAAATAAAAAAATATACAAATGAAACAGTTGATCTACCTAAGTACCGTTTATTAAAGTTAACTGAAGTTGAATAAGAATTTTTAAGCTAAGGCCAAACCAACGCGTCCAAGCCGCGTCTTCAGTGTCGTGCACGGTGGCGATCAATGGTAAGACAAATGGATCACCACCGTGCACGCCACCGCGGACGCGGGCTGAACGCAACGGTCTGACCTTAGCACTAGGTTTTATTTTTTAAGTTTTGTGTGTAGTATTACCATGTTGAGTTTAACTAGTAAAACAATACCTGCACTCTTTTCTGCATTGCATACATTTTCTGGGATTTATTGTTTGTTTGTTATTAACTGAAGGTTCGTGTGCGTTCTTACTTCAACGTAATACCTACAATATTCTCTAATTAGCGCCTATACTTTTATATGTAGTAGCTCGTATAATTTTTTTGTATTCTCTGGTAAATAGTTTATAGAGCATTTTGAATTCCTTTGTGGTTTGAAATGTTTATTCTAGTTCAAAAGGAGGGTAGCCAATGGAACATCATGCAGTCCCAATTAACACCGCAGGCGAATGCAAATGTTTCTACGAAAATGTTCGTCCGCTTCCTAGACCCGACATCATTTCAATTGGGGACCAGCCTAGCGTTTCAAGCTTTCAAGCTTCAAGCAATTCTACGGCTAAATTTCAATTGAAAATTGTAATTGTACTTTGTGAGATATCCTTTCGACTTTTGGCTGAGTATAACAAAGCAAGGAGTTGAATTGCCCGTGCTAAATAAGGACACTCATTACTCAACACATTTTCAGGAAATCAGAATTTTGCATTGAACAGTCTGGATGCGACTGGGTAAATCTCACTAATATGAAGTCTACTAAAGCAAAAAAAACACGTTTTTACAATACATTTTTTTATATTGTAGCGAGATTTCTGATGGCGGACATTCGTATACAACACAGAATACATACGTGTGTAGATGTACATATTAGGAAAAGTTAAGGTCAGGATAAAATAGTTTTGACTTCAACCTTTGCAAATGTTGTAAGGAACCCACTTATCCACCAAAATCTCATTCGAGCACCTAGTATCAAAGATAACGAATATCAATTTCAAAACTTTTATGCAACCATCTTTAAATACAAATACAATAAACAGAGATCGGCTTCATTAATCAAATTCTTGGCTTAGCAAACTCTTTCATCGACAACAATGCGAATAAGCATCCATTTGGACAATAGCATTGTCTGATAAACAGCTCAGTTCGTATCAATCAGACCAATGCCTTTTGTATGCACGATGCTATAAGACTTTTGAAACTATCATGGTTATGTACACAATTTTCACTAGAAACGGGATATTAACCATGAATTTTGAGTTTTAAATGTTCCCGATATTTCGGCACAGTTTCGGAGAACTAACTAAAGTCTTTGCGAGTAGATGTTATTGGCAGATATATCGATCTACCCTCTTTCTCACTGTTTTATTACGAACGATACCACTACCATCGGTTTCATTGTCACAATTCACACCAACTCGAAACACAACACTAACGGTGTCCGGACGCGTAGCAGGTACCACACTTTTTTGATTCTTACACATTCTCACCACAGGCTTCCATACTTCATATAATTGAAAACCATCTTCTCTATTGAAATTTCTGTACTTAGTAATCCCAATTGCCTCTTGTACCATTCTTTGTATGTAATGTCGCTCTGTCGAGATTACCTGCGGACTGTGTAGCTCGATCCAATGAGTTGAGCCAGATTCCAAAAGCTATGTATTTCACTGTTCTTGACCGCCCGTATTGTGCTCCTTAACCCGACACGCTATCATACGTTTCGTACGTATCGGGAACATTTAAAACTCAAAAATCATGGTAAATATCCCGTTTCTAGTGAAAATTACGATGCTATAAGCTTCGAACCATATATCATAAAATATTTATTCTTATTCTTATTTATTTTAATATTCGGGAAAAAATACTCAGAAGCTTTGAAGTAAGTACCTCACAAAATATACGCATAGGTAAATATTTGGAAAACGATTTAAATTAAAACTATCACTATTCCATTGATTGACGTTTTAACAATTTTGTTATTTTAACGGGCTTCCATGCTATCCATAACATTTAAGATCCAATTTACACTAATTTAGTGTCTACCTCTACCTAGATATAAAAGAAATGAGTTCAGTGTGCCCGAAGCAAAGGCTTTTTCTCTATTATGGACTTAGCATTCCGTAAACAATCAACGCCAAAATATGGCACCTTTAAAAATTCGAACGATGAGAAATGAGTTCCATACACTACCGGTTCACACTCTAGTCCTTCAAATGTGTTCAATAATCAAGTAGCAATGGACGGATAAAACTTTTCAATATTGACACTATGCGTTTTGTCTCTCTTTTGGTTCGGACACTTTTTAGGCGCTGACCCCAGGTCTATTAACTTTGAAGTCAATTACCCGAGGCGTAGATGTTTCTTTATAAACGACATTAACAGCTAATTGTTTGCATCGTTGTATCAACATTTTTGACTAGGCAACCAAACCAACGACGTTTCAAATGTCAATAATGCTTTGATATGTCGTTTAAGTTATTGAACCACTTCAATTTAAAACGTGAAAGCCTTAACCCCTGCCTTTTCAATGCAGCCTTTCACGGTAGGTGTGCTTTTAATGACCGTAATACTGACTTTAGTCGATATGTTTCATTTATATTTTCGTATAAACGGAACCAAATAATAGAAATTAAATATTTCGGAAGAGAAAATCTTTACGCATACGGACTTTAGGCACAGATACAAAACTGACGATTAAAATCGACCGATGAATATCGTACTGTGCTAAGTTTTAAGAAAAAAACTTATTTTTTTTATATCCTAGTTATTTTTATAACACAGTTGAGCTTATAAATAGCAGTCTAGTATATAGTTACGCTAGTAAATTAGTTTTTGAGTTGTACCATGTGATCTCGTCCTTGTTCGTCCGTGTACGTGTATTATTTATTTATTTTACTAATTAATAAATATGGCCTTAACCAATTTCACTAATTAACAGAACATACATTACTTATACATCACAATTTACAAAGAGAACAAGGACTAATTGAATACCTTCTTAAAGACATTAAATTTCATGAAT
Organism: Operophtera brumata; assembly: GCA_932527175.1. Taxonomy (NCBI): domain Eukaryota; kingdom Metazoa; phylum Arthropoda; class Insecta; order Lepidoptera; family Geometridae; genus Operophtera; species Operophtera brumata. Next base: position 29,142,214 of record OW052228.1, read on the forward strand.
ATGTTTAAATTATAATAAAGAAATTAAAATCATCAAAATTATAACCTTAACAGACAACTCTTGAATCGACACAAAGAAGAGATAAATCGAAGAGTACCAAACATGAACTATTACCCGCCTAATTTATATGAGTAAATAAATAAATAAATAAAAACCCCAATATAATAATAAATATCGCAATATATAATGCGTGTGTCCGCAGGTGAGTCCGGCCTAAGAATATACCCTTCCGTCTCCCCCCGTGGATGTCGTATAAGCCGTCTGAGAGATTACTTGGACTTGTTGATAAGATTCGTTTGGATAAGATTTGTCCTGGCTGCTAGCTTATTATAGAATGTGTTATTATTGCAAGAAAGCATTAGGCATGTCAGTCCATGCGACGATAAGCTCACTACTTGTCACGTCTATATTCCACGATGGTGCAACCCACTGTGAAAAGAGGCCCATTGAGGCTATGCCTACCCCTTCGGGAAAAAGGCGTGTAACTACGTATGTATGTATCGTAAAATCTATACCAAAAGTATCTCTACAAGTACATCTGTATGTGATAATACATTAATTTAGGACAAGGACCTTCACACATTCACGAGATTATAATAACGGCCGCAAGGGATTTCTTTTCATTCCTTTCATAACACGAAGCGCCGAGGGAAATAAGTCATAGCCCACTTCTGAACAATACACAAAAGTTGTTTACAGGAAAAACATTTTACATTATAACTATACTTCATACCGTAGAGACCTATTTAATTTGTGAGTACCATTATGTTTACAGAAAGAGTTTTTTTTACATACATGAATGACGGATAATGCAGATGGTCTACGTGATGCCATGTAACCTCTGCCTTTAACAACGCTTTACCACATAGGTCATGATCACCTAGGACGCACCCTATGTGGCATTGCTCTGCACCCGCCACCCTGAGACATAAACATGAAAAGTCTCATGTGCCTGTAATTTCATATATCTACGGAGACGGTTTTTTTTTAAAAATACAACTTTGGATGACGGATAAAGCAGATCGCCCACCTGATGTTAAGCAGTACCCTCTGCCTATTGTAACGGTGTGAGGCATCGAGCAACACGGAATGGAGACGCCATCAAAGGCATTCCCCGCTGTAGTTACCCTCTAAATTTAATGCCCTCGAGGGCATACAGCTTATAAAAAACTAGCTGTCGCCGATCGCTCTGTCAGACTGAATCGACTTGCGTGGGAGATAGTGCTCTAAGAAAAATGCCGAATTGTTCAGTTTTATGCTGTAAAAAAATGATTGGATCATCAAATTTACAAAAAGATAGTGTTTCCTTTCACATGTACCTGAATTTCAATTAAATTATTATAACTTATTGCATGAAAATTAACCAAGTAAAATTAAGCCGTATAAAAACAAAAGTGGCCATCTCAGATTTTGTAATTTTTGAGTTCGTGTTCGGGGTAAAATAATAAAACTGAACGGTTTAACAAAACAAACCGTGAATATTTTATTCAATAACACTGGTTCACTCTTCACTGCGACTGCACTTCAGTACACTGGTCATTCATTACTCTAAAATCACTGCCAAGTTACGTGATTTATTCGCAATGAAAGCCAATTCCCTTACGACTGCCCTGCTCGCTCTTCAATCGAGCTCCACTTAATCGTGTGACACAGGGGCGACATAAAAGTGACCAAGAGCGTAGATATAAATGTGTATAATACATCAATGTGCATTTCAGGATTTATTCTGCTGACGTAAACATGTATATAACGTGTAATGTCAGTAAGCCAAGATGTGGATGATTACTTAATATCCTTGATTACTAAATACTATTCATTAAACACGTTCGACATCATGTGACATGTGGAATAACGTGTATTTGTATTTGATGGCTATGTAACCACTGACTAACCGGTAACTACTAACTACTACTACTTTGTGTCACGGGCTCTTTCTTGGTTCACTGACCAGCTTGAGATATAGTGTCCCTGAAAGGGGCCTAGTGACCAATGGTGAAATAACCAGTATGGTAAAAGGATTAATTGTGCCTCGCAGAGGTGTGTGATGATATGTTAACGTAAATGTACATTACATGTGCATTTGGGAACTTTGATTACAAGAGATGGCAAGCATGAAGATGATATTTAAATGAGAGTAAATTCTGGAAACCAGGTGAACTTAACGCCTTATTTTCAGCCGGAACGTATCCAAAAAGGCACGACTGGATGTGCATAGAGGAGTGTTAGTGCCAAAACTAATGTATGGTGGTAGCGAAAGTTGCTAAGGCAGAATAAACATGAAAGTAAAATAAATGCACTGAAGATGAGAGGTTTGAGAAGTATGTATGGTGGACTTTGAGAGATAGAATAAGAAACTGTGTGTTAAGAAAGCATTGTAAAATGAAAGAGCACGTGTATAGTGACAAGGATTGAGAAAGATATGCTTGGATGGTTTGGGTTATTGGTTAAAGGATGAATGATAGTAGATTGACGAAACTAGTTCATAAGATGAGCATGAATGGGACAGTTGGAAGGAGGAGACCTCGGTGAAGGTATTCAGACTAGATCAGGGTCGATCTGGAGCATGGCTAGGCCAAGAGCGCCCTTAACCAATGAGCATATATGATAAATGTGATGTGAGTGAATCAAGCAAAACAGCTATGCCAGGATCGTAGCAAGTGGAAATACATGGTCTCTGCCTACTTCTCTGGGTAACAGGCGTGAGTTTACGTATGTGTGTATGTATGTAATATTATAAATGCAAAATTTTCTAAGGGTTGGATGAAATTTAAGAACGGCGATAGCTGGACCACTGTAATAGTTTTAAATTTTATTTAGATGTTCCCACAGGATCAAGACTTATGCGAGTGAAACCACGGGTTGCTACTAGTTTATAATAAGAATAAAACTGCGTGGTTAATTTGATCAAAATCGGTTATATTGATCATACTTAAATAACATTACTCTTTTCAGTTAAAAGTAAATAAAGATGCTTTAAAAAAATCGTTGATCGCCAATTGTTAGGTTACTGTACAATCTTCGCACGTTGTGTTTGCCTATAATGAGGGGTTTTCACGGCCATATCAAATCATCTATAAACCCTTCAAAATAGATGTCGCTGCTGTGTACTTAACTGTATAAATAAAGTGACATGTAAAAGTCAACAACGTAGTGATATATTTTTGTGGTATTTTGTTACTATCACACAAAATAACAGACGATGCATTTGTTAATTTTGACAACCACAGTTGAGTCAGGGCCATCAATTGACCCAAATCAAACTAATTTTTTTTTATTTGAAAATGAAAGGCCCTTATTGGTTTCTCCTGTAGCTAAAGATAGGTATATAGTTTGTACCTCATATATACATGTGTAGACTGTTGGTAACCATAATAAAAAATAATTAAATAAGCAACTGCTAACAATAACAATAACCTTAGCTGAGTCAGTCGTGGGAAGCAATGGCAGGGATGAGCTCACTATTTGTCACGTCTATCTCCCACGATGGTGCAACCCACTGTGAAAAGAGGCCCATTAAGGCTCTGCCTACCCCTTCGGGGAAAGACGCGTGTGTCTATGTATATATGTTTGTAACAATAACAGCCTCAATGCACACTGAAATAGCTTTGTGCTCATTTAACAGTTTTTTTTTATTTCTCAAAAATTCCTGAAAGTAAGTTGCCCGTGTTTTCTTATATACTACTAAATTAGTGATGTGCCTCAATAATAAAGTCAATTTTTTATCGATAAAATAAATGCTCGTTTATTATGTTTTACAAACTATTGAAATTTGATTTATATTATTCGGGAGATGCCATAGCCTAACCTAACCTTACTTTCTAACCGTTAATACAATCACCATGAAGGTATTGGTATGTAACAAGGTAGGTAACTGTTATGATTTTAATTTGAAATTATTCAGTTTATGCCATAAATTGACGCCCTCTGTGGCGCGGTGGACGAAGGTTCGCCTGTAACGCAGGAGGTTTGATTCCCGCCTCAGAACAAATATTTGTACGATCTGCAGATATTTGTTCAGGGTGTTCTGGATATTTTCTATGTTAATACAAAATAAATATCTATGTAATGTACTGTAATAGGGATATCAGTTATCTAGTCCATAACACAAGCTCTGCTTGGCTTGGGGCTAGATAATAATGTGTAAACTGTGTCCAACATCAAAAAATAAAATAAAAATAAATATATATTATTGAGAACTGGTGAAAACCAAGGTGAAAAGAAGCCCATTTAAGGCTCTGTCTACCCTTTCGGGGAAAAAGGCGTGTGTCTATGTATGTATGTATGTAAATATATATATAATGAAATTCACTTAGGTACAATTTGAAAGAAAGCACCATCTTTTCGTAAATTCGATGTTCCAGACCTTGATTTACAGCAGAAAATGTAACGATTCGGCATTTTAGTATTTGTAGCACTGTCACACTTTTTACTCTATGCGTCACACGATCGATTCAGTCTGACAGAGCAATCGGCCCATCATGATACAATTTTATTACTAGCAAAAGCAAAACATGCTTGGTGAGGGCTAGCAAGCTTCTTTTCCTTGATTTTTTATATTTAAACACCTCATGAATTTAAATTACTATGTTAAATTACAACGAATAGTTTTTAAAACAGTTAGTAAAACAGTTTTACTAACGCGTATGCCCAAATGAAATTGTGCATAGCCAGAGGGGAACGCCTTTACTTGATGTCGCCCCCCGCCGCGACCTCCTCGTGTCTCTCTCGTGTGACCTCCAGCGGCGGCAGTGTTGCTCCAAGATATTACTAGCTAGGCTTGCAAGGGCTTCCAAGTTATTTAGTTTAGTCATGCTAGTTTTTTCATGTGTGAACTTATCTAGATATGAATTTAAATTACTATGTGATATTACAAATCTAGAGGTGTGATAGTTTTTCGTAAAAAGTTGCATGCCTACCTAGGTTGTGGGATACGTGATCACGATAAATTAACAAAAGCATTTCCCAGTTTGAACTCGTTTACTCCTTTTCAAGAAAAGTTGTGTCATGAGTGTCCATCCTGTGTCGTGGGATTTTCTTATTCAAATCCTATTTGATTGACAAAAGAATGAAAAAAAAAAATAGCTAGGTATAATTTTTTCAACGCGATATTCTGTTCACTATATATAGCGCTAAGTATTACTTTACCTACCATCGTTTAGCATCAACATAACTTAACAAACCCAACACATACCTACATAGTTCTGATCCCACACTAGGATCCCCTGTGTCGTGGGATAATCATGCCTCAAATAAAAAAAACTATTTATAAATTTTAATGACTAATCTAGTTTTTTGGCACTTAGGATCATGATTTTTGGTTTTTGACAATAACAGTGAATGACAGATATATATAATACATTGTATATTTCGAGGCCAGAACCGTCATGGATTATGTAGGTTAGTAGGAAGACGGGAGCTAAGTAAAGCGTTTTTTCCTTTTCTTTCCTTTCGTCTCTTTTGACTTGCCAGCCCATAGTTTTATGAAATTCTAATTCAATTTTCCCAAGAACTAATCATCTCATGAGTTGTTGTAAAGTAAGGTTGTACCTGGGGTACTTAAAATTTTCTTGATTTTTCTCTATACTCTAAGTTTCCGCGTTTACCCCCTCTCTCTCCAGCCTACTACTACCTTTTACTAATCTAAAATATCATAGTTATCCACAAAATGATCTCTATGCTATCCTCGAAAAGTGGGGCGGTTCCGCAACTCCCCCTTCACAGAGAGCGTTCAACCCCTCCCCTCATCCCTAGCCGCCCTTAAATCCTTTAAATGACCCTTGGTGGTAGGCAAAGTAAGTTCTTACCAAAAAGTTATCGATACAATTCATTTATCGACTTGTTCTTACCAAAAAGTTATCGATACAATTAATTTATCGACTTGAGTGCTGGAACTCCCTAGAACGGATGTTACTGTCAATTTTGTGACATAACATGATGTTTGTACACAGAAAGCATCTATGTGTGTATAAAGATTTTTGATGTGTTGCTGTTTACAGATGTGTGCGTTTATAGCGATAGAACGACTGGTTACAAAAGTGTGCATTAAAGTGTAAGTGAGTGCGTGAAGCCCCCCCCCAAATATTTCTGAATAAATATGTATCGGTTGACAGCTCTATGGCGTCTCCCCTCCGGTACGGAGGCCTGCGTTGCTCGATGGGTGTGAGGCAACACACGTACTATCTCAAAGTCAGGGCCTCAGCCCAATTTTCGACAGTGACAGCTGCCGGATTAAACGTCATTGTCAGGCACATGTCAGTCCGCACGCTAAGTCGCGGCTGACAGCCAACCTAGAATTATTTTTGGCTCGGACAACTCGACGAACCTAGTCGCTTTATAAAATACAATATTTTTCCTTGACTGGTAAGTAAATAACATACTGGTTACTTCAATCGCCCACTGGCACTACGCCGAGGCTGCGATGCAGATCAATTATCACCCGAAAATGTTTTAGGGTCCGCGTGGTATATTGGTCGCCGCCAGCACCCGGCCGGTCCTCGCCGAACTACTGTGGAATCCTACCTATCCAGACACCACGCTTGAGCGAGGGGCCGTCCGGCTGTGTTACCGCCCGCTCAGAGCAACCCCGGGCCCAGTCAAGGCTTGCTAACAGTACAGCTGGCTCAAGTAACTACCCTACAAGTCGCGCTCGGCGCCACCGCCACTACGGGTGGCCTGCTGTCCGTCCGCCCGTTCTAAGAGAACTGGGCCACGTAGCAGCCTGTCCCCGGCCAAGCCGGGACGTCTCCAACCTACCTTCGGGCAAGCACCGAGCCCTCTGGAACAAAGCGGTATTGGCGAGCCGCTTGCGGCAAGCCCTTGTTCTATCAAGTTCCGTCCACTAACCCGTCGACCCCTCTAGTCTCTCGACCTACTCAAACAGTGAAGTGCTAGTACGTACATGGTTTCCACGGACAGTTAGGATCTGTAGGTTATAGATCTCCACGACCCACTGTAGGTCTCATTGCTCCTAGTAAAGAATGTTAAATATCAAGGCGCCCAAACCCCGTGTAAAACTATAATCTAAGTTACCTAATAACTTCCCTTTTGTTACCTTCTTGGATCTGTATTTTTCTGTGTAAACTCACCCTTTTTAATAAAACTCATATATCAGTCTAAATTGTATTTATTTAACTTCTTTGTACGCCCCACCTGATAGGCGTACAGCGGGCCCTACCATAACTAAAACCCCTTCACTGCTCGGAGACAAGCCTGCCCTCCCGGCCTGAGACCTCTTATTCTTGGGTTGGCACTCGGAGGTGGAGTCTGTCCCCGTGGAGGGGATCTGTTGGTAGGTGCCCCGCTGAAACCTTAGCCCCCTAGGGCTTACAGATTTTTAAAAGCGTTACACTATGAACAGTGCATTATCACATAGGTCACGTCCACTTAGGACGTGCCCTATGTGGCATTGCACCGCGCCCGCCACCCTGAGAAATAAAGATGAAAAGTCTCATTAAAATTCTACGGAGACGGTTTTTTTTTAAATCCAACTTTGGATGACGGATCAATCAGATGGCCCACCTGATGTTAAGCGGTACCCTCTGCCTATGAACAGTGCACTATCACATAGGTCATGACCACTTAGGACGCGCCCTATGTGGCATTGCACTGCGCCCGCCACCCTGACACATAAAGATGAAAAGTCTCATGTGCCTGTAATTTCATATATCTACGGAGACGGTTTTTTTTTTAAATACAACTTTGGATGACGGATAAAGCAGATAACCCACCTGATGTTAAGCAGTACCCTCTGCCTATGAACAGTGCATTATCACATAGGTCACGTCCACTTAGGACGCGCCCTATGTGGCATTGCACCGCGCCCGCCACCCAGAGAAATAAAGATGAAAACTCTCATCTGCCTGTAATTTCACCAGCAACCATACCCTTCAAACCGGAACACAGCAATGCGAGCACTACTGCTTTGCGGCAGAAATAGTACTGGTAGTGGTGGTAGTACTTCCCCGGACGAACTCTTTCACAAAAAAGCTCTACTACTACAAAACTCTGTTCTACTGGGTCCTTTCTAGCACGGCATTAGGTAACTTTCAGGACCTAAAACAGGGCAGCAGCCTTATCAGTGATCCTGAAATTATTTGAATTGTAAATACACATAATTTATAGAAAGTTACTGTATCGAGGCAAGTTATGACCAAAACTTTTACCCAAATTCCACGAACAAAATTAAATAAACTGCTAAGGGCGAGGCAAAAGGCAGACTGAAGTAACTTTCACAGAATTCGGTATAACACATGTAAATTGCTCTGAAATTGTAAGTAACTTTGCCTTCGTAATAAATCTGACTGATTTCTATGGTGACACAGGTCGTACACGGGCAATTAAAGTTGAGCAATACCCGGCAATTTGACGTCATTGATAGCCAATACATGTATCAATAATAGTGGATCCATAGTCACTAAGCGTCGATTTATGAAACAACTTTAAAATAACTGGAGTGCACAATTTGCAAATAAATTGATCAATAAACTGGCACAACTATTATGACATTGCTTCAGGTTGGACATCATCATCGAACGATAGACGTCCACTACTTGACAAGGCCTCCCGCATAGAACCATAGAACAAAATGGGGGGAACAGCTTTGCACGCTTTCACCACTCTATTTGGATCAATCTCAATGGATCAAACAGGAACTACTCTATTTTTCAACACGCTTGGCAGGGGGATTGGTGATCCAAGTATTTATATTGAGAACAAAGGTGGATATTGCTGGCCTATCCCCAGTTGTAAATCTTTACAACCTACCTATAATTTGAATTTTTGTTGTCTTCCTTGCATGTTACATAATTAAGTACCTATAACTAGCTTTCAAGATACAATTTTGCATGCTTAACGACAGAATGTACTGGGAACTACAATTTATATTTACCATCTATGTTATTTACTACAGTATGTACAGTGTGTATGTTATGAATTTATTACATACACACATTCTAAGCAAATAAATAATTCATTCATACATACATACATACATACATAGACACACGCCTTTTTCCCCGAGCCTCAATGGGCCACTTTTCACAGTGGGTTGCACCATCGTGGAATAAAGACGTGACAAGTGGTGAGCTCATCGCCGCCATTGCCTCCCACGACTGACTCGGCTAACGCTTTCTTCCAGTAACAACACATTCCTTAATAAGCTACAATAGGGGGGGAAGCTAGAGTTAGTCCAGGCGAGAGCTATTGAGGTGACGATAGCTCTCACAAATGCCGCAGTATCTTTGGACATCTGCGTGTCACTGGCGGGACACTTATCTACAAAGCAGAGCTCTAGCCATTCCGAGTGATCCACGTCCACAGTCGTCCCTCCTGGGACCTTCTGTAGCCACGCACCGCGTGACCGCCTACTGTACTTCGTCTGCGGATGGGTCTACCTCGGGGTTGTGCGTCCTCCTTCTCTCCTGTACAACGTTGCAGGGGTCGGGGAGGCGCGCGGCTATGCGATGTTGGCCCTCCGTGGGGGAAATATAGAAGCTACAGATGCCGAGCGATCCAGGGCGAAAGGCGAATATTCTGCGCCTTGTTTTGGTCCCTTCCGGGCTTAGCGTGTTTAAGCTTTGTTTCAACGTGCTCGGCCCGAAAGGGACCACAACGTAACAGAATCGTATCACCAGGGAGTAGACCCGAAACCAAACCCCAAATCCAAGGTGTTATTCGTACCGTGCCGATGGATGAATAGCTGAGGGGTTCTCAGTTGCGAGCGGTGTCTTCTCGAGAATAGGGCGAATCGGGGAGTATTAAGCCCTCCCGTGGACATGCAGGGCTCTGTCGGCGGGCATTTTTATTTCCCTTGCTACTCGTGGGATTTATATGGAGGTTGATCTTAAATATAAATCTGGCTCTCCAATCGGAGAGCCCTCTTCTCCCTCATCAGGAGAAACCTTCGACAGGTCGGAGGAGGTCTTACTGGCCTCTCCAGAACCTGCTGTCTCTATAGCGCCTTGCTTAGAAGATGACCAACCCGAGGTCAGCGGCTCTCTAGCCGCGGCCCCGGTGACGGTAGCGTCTATAAGTAAGCCGCCTAAGTTGAACGGAGCGGCTCGGAAAAGGTTCCGAAGGCTGTTGGCGGCTAATGTCGAGGTCCATGAGGCCCGCGCTTTAGCTCTAAAGCCCTGGACCCAAATTCCGATCCAAAACGTTCCTCCTGATCCAAAGCCTAACAAAAGGCAAAGGTCGGAAGATGAATCGCCGAAGGAACAGCCTAAGAAAGCCCCCAGGCTAGAGGCTCCTTCGGGTGGGAACCCGAAACCTAGCTTCAAGCAGGTTGCGGAGGCAAAGCGAGTCGGTATCCGTAACGCTACCTCCATGAGCGACGACCAAATGAAGAAGGTTCATCGGGCCCTAACCTTGGCTATGCTGAAGATAGTCGATAGGGGAAAGGGGCCGAAGTTTGCGGGCTTTACTCATAAGCCCGGTTGGATCCTGATTACTTGTCAGAACCAGGACAGCCTAAGGTGGCTCGAAAGTGAGATCCCAAGGGTCGTGCCGTGGACTGGGGCAGAACTCTCGATTATTCCCGAGAGCGAGTTGCCCAAGCCCACGGTTGCGATCACTTTTGTTCCCAGTAGTGAGGTAGAGTCTATTGATGAGGCTATCCATCTACTGAGGACACAGAACGAGGGACTTTACACTGAGCTCTGGAAGGTCCTGCACAGCAAGTCTGAGGAGAATGGGCACGTTGTTACCTTTTCTCTTGATGAATTGTCTGTGGAGGCCCTTGCAGCCGTCGACTTTCAAGCCACCTTAGGGTTTAAAAAGGTGACTTTCAAGGTCAGGGGCTCTGAAGGCAAGCCTACAACTGCGGTCGAACCTGACCCACAGCCGTCCACATCTAGGGGGCAAGGTAGCGCGGGGCAGAGCTTGGGGGGACCAGGGCCGCGATCCGTCGCAGCCAGAAGGCCCCCTAGGCCTGGGCCCCAGAGTGTTGCCGAGCCACCAAGACAGGGCGTAGGAGCTCCCCTGGGGGGAGGGGATCAACGGATCGATAGGCGGACCAAAGCTAACCGAGGACGAGGTGCACGTCCGAAGTTAGTTAAGTCCAAGCCTCGATACCGCCGGGGAAACCTGTGATGGCTACCCAGGCGGGGACGGTGAGGATCCTCCAGGCCAACCTCCACCATGCCACGGCAGCAACCGCGGTAATGGAGTGTTGTCTTTTGGAAGGACAAGCTAGCCTCGCCTTGATCCAGGAGCCTTGGGTAGCCAATACTCAGGTTCTGGGACTCGGAGCTGCCGGTAAGATTTTAGTTAATAATACTGGCACAAGACCCAGGGCATGTATAATTTTCAAAAATAATGTTGTTTTCTTGCCAATTCCAGAAGTATCTAGTGATGACATGGTGGCAGCTTTTGTCGACCTCAAAGGCTGGAGTGGAGCGAGGGTGATTTTGTGCTCAGCCTACCTACCTGGAGATAGAGACAACCCAACGGGTGACTTGGTGAGGGTGGTAGACTATGCCGCCCGGAACAACGCCGAGTTACTTGTGGGGTGTGACGCCAACGCACATCACACTGCGTGGGGGAGCACCGACATCAATAATAGAGGTGAGTTACTTTTTGACTTTCTACTTACTAACAATCTAACCACGCTTAACTTAGGATGTAAACCGACCTTCGTGACTCGTGCTAGACAAGAGGTTTTGGATATAACTTTCGCTACTTATAATCTTGCCAGACACATCAATGACTGGCATGTAAGTAATGAGAATTCTATGTCCGACCACAGACACATCTTATTTGAGATCAGGGCTGCCCTAGACTCTCAAATTATTACTTATAGGGATCCCAGGTCAACTGCCTGGGATATCTTCCGAGACAAACTAAGGCAAACCCTTGAAAACGTCCCAAAAAGTATCAAAACTCGCGATAGTCTAGAAATAGCAGTAGCTTTACTTACGAAAGGCATTTGCATGGCATACGAAGAAAGCTGCCCGCTAAAGACAAAAACTACTCAGAGACAGGTTTCTTGGTGGAACTCCAGGTTGGGCAAACTCAGGGGCTCAACTAGGAAACTATTCAATAAGGCTAAAAAGACTGGCATATGGGATACATATATTAAGGCCTTAACTGAGTACAATATAGAGATTAGGAAGGCAAAGAGAGCATCTTGGAGGAATCTCTGCGAGGAAATTAAAAGCTTGCCACAAGGAGCTAGACTTCATAAACTGCTCTCCAAGGCCAAAACTAATCAAATTGGTCTTCTCAAAAAAGAAGATGGCTCCTTTACAACTAACGAGAAGGAAACTTTAGAGTTGCTGGCCACGACCCACTTTCCTGGTTCACAGAATATGGTCCTGCATCAACCGCATCTAGTTGATCACTATAGGCCTCGTAACGAGGACTGGTGTAGGGCGGCTAGAGTAATAAGACCAAACCAGGTACGGTGGGCCGTCAACTCTTTCAAACCACATAAAGCGTGTGGAGAGGATGGTGTGCTCCCTGTTCTTTTACAGCAGGGCGTAGACATCCTCTGTCCTTACCTGGTAAAAATCTTCAGGGCGAGCTTCGCCTGGGGGTTGGTACCAGAAGAATGGTCTTGTGTCAAAGTCATCTTCATACCTAAGGCTGGGAAAAAGGACTATAGCCAGCCAAAGTCCTTTAGACCAATTAGCTTATCTTCATTTATTTTGAAGACTATGGAGAAGGTAGTTGACAGACATATAAGAGATGTTGCGCTAGTCGCATCTCCCATCCACCATAGCCAACATGCATACTGCAAGGGTAAGTCTACCGAGACAGCTCTGAGCAGTCTCATTGATAGAGTGGAAAAGGCTATGGAGGACAAGGAAATTGCACTATGTGCATTCCTTGACATTGAAGGTGCTTTCGATAACTCCCCTACCTCTCTGCTGGTAAACGGGCTGATAGACAAAAATGTCGACCCAACGACCATCAGATGGATAGAGGCAATGCTCACTCATAGAGGTGCAAAACTGGCCCTTCACCATACAACCATTGAGATATCCACGGCTAGGGGCTGTCCACAAGGCGGAGTTCTATCGCCTGTTTTATGGACTCTGGCAGTGGATCAGCTCTTATACAGACTGGAAGAACTCCGCATAGATGCGCAGGGTTATGCAGATGACCTTGTAATCGTTGTGAGGGGTTTCTGCCAATCTACCATCTCTAGCATAATGCAGAGAGGTCTTAATACTGTCAGTGACTGGTGCGGTCATAGTGGCCTCTCAGTCAATGCTGACAAAACAGTGATTGTGCCATTTACTAACAAGCGAAGGTTGGACATGCTTGTAAAGCCTAGGCTTAATGGTAAGGTAATCACCTTTTCCACAGAAGTAAAGTATTTGGGCGTGACAATCGACCAAAAACTGACGTGGAATTCACACTTAGCCAATGTCTTACTAAAGGCTAAGATGGCTCTGGGGGCTAGTGGTCGGCTGATGGGTAAGAACTGGGGTGTTAACCCTAGGATTGCCCTATGGCTGTATACTGCCATTGTGAGGCCGATGATTGCATACACCGCCATGGTTTGGTACGACAAAGCCTTTCAGTCGACTGCTATCAACAGGCTAGGCAGTCTACAGAGGACTGCATGCCTTATGGCCTCAGGTGCTATGTCTACCTCTCCTGGACTGGCCCTGAATGCATTGCTAGGACTACCGCCTCTCCATGTATTTATACAGAAAGAGGCGAAAGCCAGCATGTACAGGGCTTATATCCAAGGTAGGAGGAATTGGCTTTCCCAGAAGTTGAGATCTTTGCAAGACTCAATTCTGGAATCACCTACATTGAGCATGACATCTGATGTTATGCTTACAAAGCATGTATTTGAAAAACAATACACCGTGGAAATGCCCTCTAGAGAAGACTGGTTGAACAGCCAGTTAATCTGCGAGGCCGGATGCCTAATATGGTACACGGATGGTTCCAAAATGGGACTGGATGTAGGCTGTGGAGTTTATGGAGAGCGACCTAAGTTCAATAGGAGTATAAACTTAGGAAATCACGCCTCCATCTTCCAGGCTGAGGTTTACGCCATTCTCGAATGTGCGGCAGTTAACCTTCAAAAGCGCTACATCAATCACACAATATATATCAACTCCGACAGTCAGGCAGCACTTCTTGCTCTGGATTCGAAGGTTATCACGTCCAGACTAGTTGAGGACTGTCTGTCACGTTTGAACTCTCTGGGACTAAGGAACAGAGTTGTTCTAAGATGGGTTCCGGGACACGCAGGCGTTGACGGTAATGAATGTGCTGACGAGCTTGCGCGAGCTGGGGCTAGTGGTATACAGGTGGGGCCTGAGCCGTTCTGTGGTATACCAAAAAGCCTGGCTCAAAGAACCCTGATGAACTCCTGTTTCGAAGAATCGGTCAAGCTGTGGTTTGAGTCCACTGGCTTGACCCATTCCAAAGCTCTTATTAAAGCCTTCGATAAGCGGAACACCAACCGTATCTTAGCGCTGAGTAGGAGCAACCTTCGCATTATGGTCAGAGCCTTAACTGGACACTGTCGCCTTAACAAGCACATGTTCAAGTTAAGGTTATGCGAAACGCAATCCTGCAGATTCTGTGATGAGGCGGATGAAACGCCTCTTCATCTGCTAGGTGAGTGTGGACCACTAATGCACAAACGCAGCATTCATCTGGGCAAACACATCCTCTGCCCGGATGAACTGAAAGAAATTACCCCTAAGAAAATCCTACAGTTCCTAGCAGCTGTAGGGCTTAGCGGTGAACTGTAAACGCCCTCTCCAGGGGCGGTATGTAACAAGTGGCGATCACAATAGGCCTAACTGGTCGCAGTGATATCAAAGCCACAATCAGCTAATAAAAAAAAAAAAAAAAAAAAAAAAAAAAACTACAATAAGGACAAATCTTATACCAACGAATCTTATCAACAAGTCCGGGTAATCCCTTAGTCGGCTTTTACGACATCCACGGGAGGAGACGGAAGGGTATATTCTTAGGCCGGACACACCACAGCACAGATACATTAAATGATCCAATACGTTTGTCACTGTGTGATAATTGCTTTCAAGTTCAACTGGTTGAACTTTAAGTTGAACTTAGTAGAATAAAGCGAATTGCCCGTGTATGAGCACCAGTAGCGAAATTCTATGGAAACGCTCTAGTAAACATCTATCAACAACTCGTAGTGGTTACGATATATTATGTACATCTATGAATACGTTTGTGGTTATGTAATACCCACAATCTAGAGAAAATGGAAAAAAGTACCTACTACAGGAAAATAATGTGCCTTGGCAATCGTCGCTTTTTAGGGTTCCGTATCCAAATTACGGAACCCTTATGGATTCGTCATGTCAGTCTATCTGTCCGTCCGTATGTCACAGCCACTTTTTCCGAAACTATAAGAGATATGCTGTTGAAACTTAGTAAGTAGATGTATTCTGTGAACCGCATTAAGATTTTCACACAAAAATAGAAAAAAAAACAAGATTTTTTTGGGGTTCTCCATACTTAGACGTGAAGCACAACAATTTTTTTTGGTCAAACCCATACGTGTATGGCCAATACAATAGTTTGACTATGGATAGGTCTTCAAAAATTATATTGAGGTTTTTAATATATTTTTTTTCTAAACTGAATAGTTTGAGCGAGAGACTTCCAAACTGGTAAAATGTGTGATGCCCCCCCCCCCCCCCCCCCCCCCCGTAACTTCTAAACTAAGAGAACGATAAAACTAAAAAAAATATATGATATACTTTACCATGAAAACTTCCACCAAAAATTGGTTTGAACAAGATCTAGTAAGTAGTTTTTTTTTAAAAGTCATAAATCGTAAACCGTCCAAGAACTTTTATAAGTATTATGTTACTACTCGTAGCTGCTACGGAACCCTTCATGGGCGAGTCCGACTCGGACTTGGCCGCTTTCGCAATCACTTGCAACCATATTTCTGTTCTGAAAAGCCAATGATTGCCGAGGCCCACTACTCTCATAGTACATACAGTTTGATAGGTAGGCAGAACATTAGCTTTGCTTCCTGGTGACCAATGTTTTTTTGTCTTGAATTGTTATTTTTTCTGCTATATGACCTTCAGCTTATATGAGTTCATTTATAGACCTCATAGAATATCACCACAACGGTCCTGAGCTACTTCCATCCAATGACCCCCTTAGACTAGTTTCTTTGATACATCTAGTCTTCCTACACTGCGTCTCGTCCGGTTTATCTCTATTATCAGTTTTAAAGATAAATTCTCTCACATTTCGCCGTATAATAATAATAAAAATAATAATAATGCTGGACACAATTCACACAACATTATCTAGCCCCAAGCTAAGCAGAGCTTGTGTTATGGGTACTAGATAACTGATATACTTAATACAATAATAATACATGGATAGATATTTTTTATTATACATAGAAAATACCCAGAACACCCTGAACAAATATCTACGATCGCACAAATATTTGTTCGGAGGCGAGAATCGAACCCGCAACCTCCTGCGTCGCGGCCAACCTTCGCCCGCCGCGCCACAGAGGTCGTCATATTCATATTTGCTTGTTGCATGCTTGTTTTTTACAAATGAGACTCTTATTTGTGCCACTAGACATTGGAAATGTACTAAAAACCACTTTTTGGTGTAAAGTAATGAAACACATATTAATTTTACTTTATAATCTCTAGATTACAGTGGTAATATTAGGTAAACATTATTTATCGGAAATATTGAGAATTACATTAAAAACACTTAGGTACGTTACAATAATAAACTCGCTTATAGCGATTGTTTAGTGAGCATTTGTAAAATAGATAGTACAAAACAAAGTTGAATTAATTCATGAATTAGTCCATGGAATTGGTACTTTTTACCTTACATCAAATGAGGTAGTTATGTTTTTTTTATGAGTTGGTAGTGATGAAATGGGTTATTACAAATCCAAGTTTTCCACCTCGAAAGCCCTCCGGATCACAGTTAAATACTTGAAAATTCATTAGGTAGAAGAAGATTCATTTAGGTCTTTTTTCCGTTTTTGTCAATTTTTACCACCAAGGACCTGTGTTACGGCAAAAAATACTATGGAGACTTTTAAGTAGACAAAATTTGCAATAAAATGAGAATATTTTGGTTTTGGTCGGCCAATTAGTTTCTATGATACGGCTATTCAAAGATTTGCATTAAATTGACTAAAGTCATTGACGTAGCCCACGGATTAGCAAGCTGAAGTGGCAATGGGCTGGTCATAATATATGCCGAAGAACCGATAGCGAGTTCTTGAGTGGAGATCGCGTCTTGGCAAACGTAGCGTGGGGCGCCCTCTGGCTAGGTGGAGCGATGACCTACGAAAGGCGGGCTCAGTGGCGCGTATTGGGAGAGGCCTATGTCCAGCAGTGGACTAGTATGGGCTGATGATGATGATGATGATGATGACAGATTGTGTTAGGCCTTATCTTCCTTGTCTTGTCTCCTTTGCAAGAACGGTCGTAATTGGCAAAATTCCAAACGAAATAACTTTCAAGGAATATTGGAAGAAAGTTTGCTATGTATTACAAAAGTCGAGTTTTGATAAAATAATTTGTTACCTATTCAGTCTGATGTCAATAATTCAGATGATTAGATTCAATTTCTGTTACAGTGAGTATTTTCTTAACATTTCCAAAGAAACAGAATAACAAGTATCTAATGCGAAAACTTTGCTAATAAAATATTATTATATTTCATGAAAATGCCTATGTATTTTTTCTGCGTGGGTAGGTTACGTACTGCTTTTACGAACATAAATCTTTTTAAATTATTCAATAAAAATCTTTACACTAAAATATCTTACCTTCTTTAAATGCGCGGACCAAATAAAATCATTCAAGCGAAGCGCGCCCCACCAACCCTTTTCCAATTAAAATTCAATTAAAAACGAAAAAACATTAATGTTCTTTGTATAGGCCAGCATACAAACATAGTTGGAAATAAATCTTTAAAGCAATTCAAACTCAATTACTAGGGTTTACTTTGCCTAATGGGAAAAGGTTCTCCTGTTGTTACGAGTTGATTTAATTCATTTATGTTTGATACTGCTGATGTAAAGACTGAAGGTAATGGGGTTTGAACGAGTGTAAAATGCAATTTGTGTAATCAAATAAAACCTTTACTGAAATCGATAGGTACGTCATGGTGTCTCTCGTAGGAATACAAGCTTTTTTCGTGTGATACGTAAGAATAAGTATTTGTTTAAATTCCTGTCATTAATCGTAGGTTGTAGTTCATTCTGAAATACATTCAACCTGATTACTAATCACGATACACTTTAAAACAGATAGTTGAACGAAATAGAGCCTATCTCTGTGAATAGATTGACCAAATCCACACACACAGCTCATCTACGTACTTACTATGTTTTAGTTTTTATTGATTCTGTGTGCAGTTTTGGTCTAAATAAATTTTATTTTTTATTTATTTTCTTTCTAAATCAATATTGTTGAGACAATTCAGCTATTCAGCAAATGGGTTGCGAGGCGCAAATCGACTATAGTACCAACCGCCAGAATCGAAGTGAATCTAACTTACCACAGTGTCAAACGTTAATTTGGTCAAGGGTCCCTGGGTACTAGACTAACTCTTTATTGTACAGAAGAGTAAAAAAAAACACTATATCGGCGGTCTTATTGCTTATAGTGATTTCTAAGCAATTAGGTAACTACCGAGGTTTTCAGTATTTTTCACTGTGAAATAATTTAATCGGTCAAAAATGTCTTTCGGAGACACATACGGAACTAGCAATCATCAACTGATGTATTTTTTAACCCCCGACGCAAACAGAGGTGTGTCGTGTGTTTCTGTGTGTTTGTATATCTGTGGCATGGGTGCTCTGAAACCAGTGCTCTGATTTCAATGCGGGTTTTTAATGAAATATAGTGTTTGTGAGATGGTTCTCAGCTATTAGGTGGAAATTGTTGCCGCCGTTTCCAGAATCATCAGTTCGCAAAAATGCTTGGAAAACACTTGCTAGAAATTACAGCTGATAGCGCATTCTATTTTTTTTCTGTGGCGTCATCTAGTCTCGATTAGAGTAAGTAGCTTTGGGGCCCTACATTATGCGTGCTATTAGACACCGATGTGCTTCCCTAAGTTGCTCCGTTTTCCAGTTTTAATGGAACACGTAAAATAGTCTGAGTTTTTTTTAAATTGATGAAAGTGCCTAGAATTGTAATTTTACTTTCAGTAACGAGCCGACCGTGAATATCATACATTGATTACCTTGCTGAAATTACCGAGAGAGCTGTTGGATCTACTATCGTTAAGTTTTACGATTGGTCATGATTACTTACTGCTGCGCTGAATGGACCAGCTGCTTTTGTTAACAGCTGTTTGGAGTCACAAGAACAAAACAAAATTATAATAATGGGCTATTTTTGTCACCATGCTCCGGAAAGTGTTTTAAACAATTTTTTACAGATGGCTCACTTTCATAATAAATAACTTCACATCATAGTCCATTCGACACTATGATTCCCTGTCACAACACCCATACACAGATTAAATATTTGCAGATCATGAAAATAGTTTTAATTGCCTGTAATTTTTGTATTCCTCTGCAAGTATTTTTTTGGGCGGGCGGCACTGTGTCCGCCTGCAAGTCAAACCCGCTCTGGTGTCTAGTTTTCAGGCAGGGCCTTGTTTCTGATGCCATGAAAATCAGGTAATTAGGACAGGTGGAAATAGGTTGGTAGATTAAAAAAAAAATGTAATAGTAGGCAGGTTCTCGTATGTATCTACTTGCGGACAATGCAATTCGTTGGTTGAAGAATGGTTGTAACACCTGACAAATAAAAAATCTGTAGTTTTTATCATTAAGGTGGTTGCTTTCGCTAGTGGCGCGAAATTCAATTTTTTTCGTGTTTTTTGCTCATTGCTGCTCATCAACACTTCTTCAGATAGCTAAAACTATGTTGCCGCAAATTATGTGACCTAGCACACAAGTTTTAATTTACAGTATCACAGAAATATCATTAGTTTAGCTACGATTGTGCTTCTACGATATTAATGATATATGATATTTCTGTGATACTGTAAATTAAAACTTGTGTGCTAGGTCACATAATTTGCGGCAACATAGTTTTAGCTATCTGAAGAAGTGTTGATGAGCAGCAATGAGCAAAAAACACGAAAAAATTTGAATTTCGCGCCACGAGCGAAAGCAACCACCTTAAAAACAACCATCTAGACGTTTTAAGACGGTGACTTTTCCTACCAATAAATAAGTGAGCAAGGCAATTGAAAACGAAAAAGTCGCAGATTTTATTAGGAGGGTACCTACGCCCTGTTAGATTCATGGTGTGAATTGCATTCACTTCGCTGTGAAGTCTGACTTGGAAAAGCTTTTAATTTAAAACATGTCCGTTCACTGACCGAAAATCTTTTATTTTGTAACGTATTTCATTCGGAGTACGAAATAACATAAAAACCCAATGGGTAAGCCTCGCATATTATTTTTGCAAACAAAGTTACACAAGATGTGAAATTTTACACTCATAACAAATTCAACATTTCGTTGTTCATTAATGTTGTTCTAAACAGAAAGTAAAACGTAAAAGAATATCCTAGATTATACGTTAGTGGGTCATTTAGTCAGTCCGTGGATTTCTAGATTGTTAAAGTTATTCTACCTCTTGTTATAGAATACATTCGATAAAAAAGAAAAATACAACTAATACAAGTATAATATATTATTTGAATTCGATTGTATTTAATTAATTGAAATCACAATAAGTATTAATTTTGATTAGCCTTGATTATTTATTAATATAAATAATAATACAACTAATACAAGAGGTACCTATGTACAATATTTAAAAAAACACAAGCTGCAAATTATGTAAAAGTAGCTCAGTTGATCCAAATCACTACGTTTTATAAACTAAAATTACCTACTCCGATTCCAAAACAACCAAACCTATAATCAATCGCGCTCATTTTTAACTGTGTTACCAAAACAAAACCACTTCCATTCACGTTAGTATAATAATGTACAAAATTAGCACGATTGGGCCAATGGGCAAAAAACATGACAAAAAAATTGAGCTATTTAAAAACCGTAGCAAATTTTTTTTAAAGACTGATATAACCTCTAATCATTCCACGTTCACAAACAACTCCGAAAAAAGCCAATATGTTATTCATAGAGCAAGTTTATAACTATTGGATACTTTCAAAATTTCATGCCCAAAGTTCGCACATCAAAATAACTCTGTAGTATAGGTTTATCTACGGATCTACCCTACCTAACCGGGACCGTTAGATTCGGCCAACTAAACGACAACGTTTGTTGCTGTATGATCTATTTTACAAGCTTTTATTCAACTTGCAATGTGTGTATGTTGGGGTCAAATCTTGAAACTGAATTTTAAAGCAGCTGTCTTTCTTAAACTGATTGCGATGAAATTTTGCATACCTGTCAAGATCCGATGACAACACAATATTATGGTAACAGCGAGCTGATTTGATGATGGAGACAATGTGGACAACATAACTCCTTGATGAAAATTTGTAGACTGGCCGTGCTTAGGCTCATTTTGATCAGCACACGGTTTCGATTACTAATTTTATAAAAGCTTGTATTCAAAAATATATTTTTCAACAAAAATTACACGCTAAATCGATGAGACGCGTGGTTCATTAATTTTTCGAGTTTGACGTATCGGTTCAACAAGTTTGTCAAATCGAGCGATCCTGAATCGGTCGCCGCTGCGGTTCTATTGTTCTAATACGATTTCGGGATCCTGAAAGTTTTACAAGGGTGTCCGAAATAAATTTCCATAAATATCCCTTGCTCTGCATACGAAACTTGACTTTAGGTTTGGGTCACTCTGTATTTATCATATTTAGATACAAAGTCAATATTATGGTACTCTTCGCTAAAGTCTCAAGGACCATTTTGGACTATCTAATACTTATTGTTATAATCATTTAGCCATAACGGTCCCACTGCAAAGTAAAGGCCATCCTTCCCATCTTCCACTCTACGTGGTCTAACGTCGTGACAGGCCATGAGCTTGTGAGTCAAGCTCGTCCCGCTGTCTAATACTAGGCCTTCCACGTCGCCACCCTTGTGTTGGGTGGGATAAATTCCTCTGCGCTGCGAGGCGCACTGTGAATCCTTTCACCACACCTACGCATTTTCAGGGCCACTACATCTCAAGCTGATCACTGACCTAACGCAGGTGACCAAGACAGAACCAATGATATGATGTAGTAGTAGAAGTAGTCGGGCGTTCAAAATAAGACTAAGTTCATAACCATATTATATTCATATTGGTTATTCATTAACCAGCCAAAATAACAATGATGCTGACTGATCGTTTCTCAAAATATTTGTGAGTGAGAAACAACTAACAATATCCACGTTACAATTGAAACAAAAAACATTTGTGGAAAGTCACGGATATCGTGTTTTAATTCCAAAGCGAAAAACTCAATCAGAGGTTTTTTTTATTGCCGAACCGAACTGCACTAACGTTGCGCGTTTTCTAAAAGCCGGTTAGGGGTGGATTTCATGCCATTTAATTTTATTTTATTCCACCAGATCACACAAGGAACACTTAGTAACGTCAAGTACAAGTATATACATTAAATCAGTCAACTTATACAACAAAACAAACAAAATAAATAATAAATAAAATAAGCAATCAACTTGAATCAAAAGTTTATCAGACACAGTTGTGGTCGTCAGAAACAAAATCTGAATTTTCAGTGGGCAGAAAATAATATTGGCATGTCATAGATTTAGCATAGATGAGTAAAAAAAACTTAAAAAAAAACTGCTATATAATGCCCTTGTAAAAAGTGTAAATAATTATAAAAAAACTTATCATATAAAAAAAAACATCAAAATCAGTGGTATCATTTTCAGTGGTCAGAAAATAATATTGGCATTTCATAGATTTAGCATAGATGAGTAATAAAAAAATGCAATATAATGCCCTTGTAAAAAGTGTAAATAATTATAAAAAACTTATCATATAAAAAAACATCAAAATCAAGCTTTTTTTAAATCAAATGAGAGCTATGCGTTACTATGGTTCTCCGAAGAAATCCTCATATCGGATTCTATGACTATACTACCAATATTGGATTCTACAACTACATTGAAGCAACAAGTACGTGCGTGCCAAAAAATTTGAATTCAGACGGTAATGTCCCTTCCGAAAAATATCCCGCATGCAAAAACGGCCTGTTCTCGAAACGGCCCTTTCTCAAAATGTTCCTTTCTCAAAACGGCCTTTTCTTAAAATGTCGCTTTTCAAAACGGCTTTTTCTTAAAATTACTCCTTCTTTAATACAAAATAAATTAATTTAAAATAATAATTAATTATTTTGAGTTTTTTTTAATGTGAGTAATTTTTTATTATTACTCTTTCTTTAATTTATTTGATAAAACGTCACTTGCTAAAAATGACCTATTAACTCTATTTTCATCTCCAAGTGTCATAAAGACATTTCTGTACTCAGTTCTATTACTTATTCCGTGGTAAGGTTCCAAACCTGCCCAAATCCAATTAAGCTGATAGAAGATAAAACACGAACTCCCTAAATCGACTTCCCGGAGCATTATGTTCGCGTAATTCTTTAATCAGCCAGGTTCGGATAAAAGCTTAATCTCTTAGCGAATGGAAGATTTAAGATTTTGAGATTAAGCACCTGCAAGCAAGCTGATAAAGCAATGTGGATAAAACATTGTTACATCTGTGGCGATAAATCCTTGCAAGAAACCGAATAACAATGGGTTCCGTCGTTTTAGAGATAAATAGTCAAAGACAAACACCACTACAATACAACCTAAGGTATAACGTAAAATTAACAATCTTAGATTAATTTTTAAATGACTAAATTAAGTACAATATTCAAATTGTAATCAGGCATAGATACTACATTATAATTCCGAGGGATCACTGTACTGTCTGTACCCGAAACACGATAGGACAATATTTTATCGATAGAAAAACCCCAAAGTTACCTCTAACTTGTGGCTAGATTCGATTGTTTCTTAAAATGGGGAATATAATTGGGTAAAAAATTAGATAAATAAAATCAATATAACAAAACCGAGGGTTAACAGTAGGAGTTATGTAAAATTATCTATATTTTACGAGATATTCACTAAAAACTGCTTTTTCAAGCGGCGCGAGGCGTTTTTGCTATAAGAAGATTTCTGGTTGAGGTTGGGGCTATTATTATAATATGACTTGTGTTCATGACTTTATATGACTTGACGGCATGTCCATGCTTGACGGCAAGTATATCGAGTCCAAATGGATGTCAAATGAAAGAAAAAGTTCTGAATTCATTGAGTTTATTATTTACATTTTACAATAAGATATTACTTTATAAAAAATACATTTATTTACAGAAAGAATAATACAACTAATACAAGGTATGTACAAAATACAAATGAAGCAGTTGTGCTACCTGAAGACCGCTGCTAGCGATCTAAAGGTATCTCAACTGATCCAAGTCACTACCACTAGGTACCTACTTTATAAAAAGGTTTATCTTACTTATTCACCTTATGTTGAGGTTCACGGTGGTTGGGCTATAGTTTTTACAGCGTTTTACTTGTCTTATTGGTAGGAACATTACATTTAAGGAAGTATATATTTTCTAAGATAACAGTACCCTCCTTTCCTTTGTTCTTGGTTCTGGTATATACACAAATGAGAGAACAATGCTCGTAATATCTATACATAATATAATCCAAAACAAGGAGATCTGTAGACGAAACAAGATCACCAACATAGCTCTCAGAGTTAGCAAGTTGTAGTGGCAATGGGCAGGCCATGTTCACAGATCCAACAACTACTGGGAATAAAGTATCTTGAGTGGCGACCACGATCTCGACGACACGACTCAGTTTAGGAAGGCCCCTTCTCGATAGGCTGACGACATTTTAAAGTGAGTATAGACTAGAGCATTTAATTGTAACAGAACAACGAGCTGCTTTGTGATATCTTAATAGTGTATCGCCCTCACGAACCAGACGTCGAGCACGCTCGCCGGTTTGTTACAACCTAATTGTACAAACCAACGAGCGTATTTGTGTAACATTTTGTCGAGCGTGATGCGCGGGTGACGCGGAGGGAGAGGGACGAACGACCCACGCGGTCAGTTGTTCAAGTAGAACGAGTGAACGCAAGGTACAATGAAATGTTACGGGTAAATGCACACTCGCTGTGAGCATTTCACTGAACAGAGCGCCGAGTATTCGTGTGATGGACCCGTGTCCCAAAACATCTGTTTAATATTTTTTTTTTATATCACAGCAAGATTTCGTTTCTTATTGTCCGAAGTGAAACAAAGGGAGTTGATTGCTTCCTGTATAGTCAATAGAATTTAAAGTTCCCAGGATATTAAAATTCTATGTGTCCAATATAGAAAGCTGTTATTTTAGGATTCTTGGATGAGCGACAATGGTTTTAGGATTTCTTCACAGTCACAGATGGGGCAAGCAGATGTCCTGACAATGGGTGATGGAGAAAAAAACCTTCCTTGCATAAAATGCGTGTGCTTGGGGAATTTTGGTACCTTGGTTATAACTGATCTGTAGAAATCTCGAGTAATTAGTTGAGATAAGTTATTTCGTCATGAAAGGAGACGTCTAGACATGACTAGATCACTTATCGAATAACACCTTACGAACCTAGGAAATAACTAGATTCTGCATTTCAGTTATAACTAGATATGAGTCTAATTTGTGTAGCGTTTCAGCGAATGGACACTGAAATCTGCGGATACACATACACTGTACTTTACTTGTTTTTCATGTTGGGAGACCGAGATTGAAACAATGGACTATATCTCAACCTGAAATGCGCGCGAACGCGACAGTTGGCGCCAAAAAGCGGAGCGACATCATGCGAGGCTTGCGAGCCCGCACGCTGAGTTTGAATTTGGCGCGAAAAGTTGCGTCTCTTACGCAATGGTGACGACAAGATGTACCAATCACGTGTCACCCAGAAGATGTACAAAGGGATGGACCAATGGCGTAACGGCAGTGGGGCGTGTTACGCTACGAAGAGGAAATGCCGTGAGAATGAAGGAATAGTGTTGCGACGGGGAGCGCGATTCATTGAGTTTTGAACTGGGGAATGAGGAAGTTAGTTTCGCTAAGCACGAGAGAGTGTACTAGAAATCAGTGTCGTCTGACGGGGTCGTAACTAAAGAAGTGTTTAAGTCTCAGAGAAGACAGTGTTTATAATAATAGAATCAAGTGGCTAGCCTTCAAGAACATTAAAAAGCTAAGTTTTACTGTCCAACTCTGAAATCCAAATGACCTAATGACCTATTAAATCTCAGTAAATATTGGCATCATATATGTGCCCTGATTAACCTCCATATAAAAATGTGATTAGATTATTTGGATTAGTAATATATCTCAATTTGTGCGTGTATTTCAGACATATATATACCTCTATATTGCAGATTTCGTCTAAAAAGACGTGTCCTTTTGTTCGGAGCCTAATTTATTGAGGGCCGTAGCAAAAATAGCTACTTAACGCTAAAGATTCTCCCACCAGTAAAATCCGGTTAGTAGTGGTAGGGTAATTAATGGCATATTGGTGTCCTTAGTTACCTGAGGCGAGTAATCTGTTTTCAGTTGAGGGAAAGCTGGATATGTTAGCTATTTCGCGTAATGCTAGGTATTATGAAAGATAACTAACATATCGCACCAGTGGTGGTATTATTAACCGCATTTTAATAATGCAATATAGAGGCTTGTCTTAGATTTAATTTCCTACAAGCCAAACCTGTATGCGGGATTGACTCGTCTTACTGTATTTCATTGATTTGTGTGTGTGTGCTTGAATGATTAAAATATTCCAATACTGAATTTAATATCACACGGTTTGATTTTGCTCAGATAAAACCCTAAATACTTAGGCAGGCTTATCAAATACATTTAGCACTCAGATAGTGCATACAACAGCTAAGAATAAGTAATTTTAGCCTGGATCCCGAGAGAGCAGATGCTGAACGTAAGTCATGAATATGCTAATTAATTAACAATATATTTAATCCTTAAATAGGCTCTGATTGTTTGCACAACGAATTCCCGCTATAAGCGAAGGTGGTTACAAGCGCTATATAAATATCTAAGCGATCTAATATCGGAGGCCTCCGTTTTACAACAACATCAAGATCAGCTACTGCAGACACGAGTTGTCTTAACCACGCATAGGACCAGGAACAAGCTTGTCCTGAAGAATCCACAGATGCTGACTTAGGACCTGGTGCCATGTCGAACCGTTCACCATAGAGGTCATCAGGCGGAGGAGTCGATCACACAGAACTGATAGCGGTCCATAGAAACCTGGCTGAGGTACAGCTCGATAATCACCAGCAAGTATCCATAAAAGTCAAGTCTAGAACCCTGGGGGCCCGATATTGATCGATCTAGCTCTCGAAGGTTCATAGACTTTCGTTAGAGTGCATATACAGCAGAAGTCCGGTTCTAATCTCTAGAAGGATGGGTTTTTTATAAAGATCAACAATTCACAAAACCAATTACGGACTCAAAAGACTCAATCCGGACAGAATTGAACCTTGTTACTAAACACATGACTAGCGGACACACACTGCCTTAAACATATCAATTTCAAGTAATACCAGACTGGTCCAAATACAGAGAAATATATATCCGTTTCTATTCTAAGCTAAAAAGCAAGTTGTAAGTAAACCGTTCTGTTCAGGCCAATTCATGACCAGCTCTGTTCTGGTGAGCTAAGGTCAGCAGTCTACTGAGAGAGAGAGAGAGGGGAGGAACGTTCAATTGCTCCACTAGGGTCTAGATGGTATCTAGACCGATACTAGGTAAGGAGGGGGAAACGTCACATTCGCAGAACGTTACATTACATGGAAATGCTCGAGAAAATGCGTAGTGTATACACTACGCATTTTCTAAATCATTTAATCATCATTTTTCATTTTCTTTCCACCTACATGTCGCGGGTAGTCGGGGATAATTCTTCGTGGTGCTCAAGGGGATTTTTGTACTTTAGACCCATGTCCTGCAGTGGACTTATTCAGGCTGATGTTGATGCTTAAATAATAGTATAGAAAAAACTAAGTAGCTATTGTTGTATATTATTTAAAATTGTGTTAAAATTGTATTTACTTTTATGATAACATATTTTATACAAGCCATTCAAAATATTGCTTGATATTTATATGTAGTAGCAGTGTTTTGACTTCCTAATTAACGACTGGCTGCGTCATTTGATTCGACCAATGTAAACCGGCGGCGCCACTATCGCAGAATACCGCCGGCCATGATTGGAGGGGATAATGACAGGTAGTACGTAGCTCCTGGCAGCTCAGTCGATCGTTGATTTTGGAAAGAGCAAGTTGTCTCATAGAAAAAGGGAAAAAGGGATGGAGTCAAAAATCAAATCAAAATCAGTGTCCTGTATTTGTGAAACACAAGAAGTATATACAAGTTGAGTATTATCCGTTTTTCTTATTTATTTCACAACCCATCCTAGTAGACGCATTCTCGAGGGTAAAACTGTTGAAGTTTTTAGACTTGCCAACACTATAAATAACTTTATCTACACTCAAATCGAAAAATTCGAATTACGAATTCAAAGACGGTTCTATACAGACGCACTTTATAGACGCATATACATAAAATTAAGAATAAAACTCATTATAGTACCGCCAACTGTATCATAAAACTCATTATATTACAGCTATATTTTTTTTTATTAATTCATTAAACTAGTCTATGGTTATAGCCTGAATATGAAAAAAAAGGCGCACGCATGCGCAGTTCGAACTGTGAAAAAATGGCGCACGCATGCGTAGTTTGAACTTAATTTCCCGCGCTTCCCATACATTTTTTTGCCGATCGTGTTTTTCTTTGTTTAATTTCAATTTTTACTATGAGTGAAGATAAAGTAGTGTATGAAACTGCATATAACTTATGTATTAAAATACCCGATTCAACCTATTATCGCATTCGGCTTCGCCTCATGCGATAAACAGACTCTCGTGTTTTAATACCCCTTCTTATATGACAGTTGCATAAACTACTATTACGTAGTTTACCTACTATAGTCATAGAGTCATTTTATTGTAGAACATTTCTACCATAAATGCGCCAGTTACAGGTACGAGTAACATCAAAGTGATATGAAAAGTTGAGGCAATTCTCGGAGGCAAATAGTTCGAAAACTAATAAAACGTGTTTATCGTGTGTGCTCTGATGTTCGGTAACTGCCTGATTGCTTACAAGCACGAAGATATCCCCGGGGATTATACCTAAACCAGTATATTAAGTATTAACTTGGCTTTCTTGAGCTTTTTGTTCTCACGGGTCCTTTTTTGGTTATCCTGAACAGATATAACCAAAAAACTGTTGGACTTTGTGACTGTTGGATATTACGTTCATATAGGTACTCAAAGGTTATGTTAGGTACATTAGTGGTGAAAAATCGTCGACAAACCTTACTCATAATTTATTATAAATACAAGAAGGTTTGCGGTCGTACCTTTGCCTCGTAAATAAATACCAACCTACCGACACTTCACTAAAGTCAACCTTTTCAGGACCGACCGAATTTAAATCGACCAAATTAAGGTCGCTAAAGGGTCCATTAACGGTCAACATTGAGAGAGTTTATTTTACTTTTACAGAAGGGTTACGGAGTACAAACTATTTATAAAGAGGTAGGATCTAATTAGAGCCTCTCTTTTCACAGGTTAACCTATATTTAACTTGCCTTATAATATAGAAAGTATAATTCCTATGGATCAAATCTGGCAGTCTAGTCTACGTCCAGATGGTCTTTGTGGTGATTCGGGTATCAATCACCACGTTTGCTATGTTAGGTCGCATCACGTCGGGGTCACCAATGAGGACATTTTTAATCTCTCATGTTAAATAATGAAAACTTTTTGGATTAATTATTAATTGGATTAATTATTTAACAAGAGGGATCACAAATCTTCTCATCTTCTAACGCGCTTTCCACATTCTCATGATACATCATGCCCTTGTCAGCAAGCTTTGATTTTGCAGTGGAGTGGGTATGTTGAGACAAAAATATAAATCAGAAATACCGCAATGGGATTCGAAAAGAAAATACCCGGTTATAAAATCTGAAGTAAAGTGGCGGAAGCTCATTGTAGATGCCACATTTCATTTGCAGGATTCACTGGGAGGCTATTCGGCTCTGGCGCCTGAAATAACTGTCGCATAACGTTGATTTAGGCATCCCACAATGGAGGCAGGTGACTGGAGTTTCTAGGAGGGATGCAGACTGGAGTAAACTGAAAAAAGAGTACCCATGGTGTAACTCAGTATCCAGGTTATTAAATCTTTATATTCGACAGCTACCTAGTTAGGTATCCATCATTACTGCAACATTAGAACTCGTGTTGAGCAAGATACCTTTTTTTTTGGTGACGGGGTGGATATCTGCTAACAGTTATGTATACCTTGTGCAAAAGTAGTTCCTCTGTTATAGGAGAAATAGGTAATAAGAGCGCGTGAGTCTATCAACGATACAAACAAAAATATTTCGGCTTATAGTTGAATACACAGACCTGTCTACTATGATACAATAAACAACGAATAACCTGCTCTCCTTTTAATTACTCAATTAAGCTGGTTCTACATGGTGAAGTTATGCAAAAATATAAATCTTTCAAAAGATAGCAGCTAAAATCATAATTTCAAAGTTTGTATAAATCATCAACGCCATTCTCCAAGTTCATAATGAAATGTCCAAGTCCTCTATGAATTGAAATTTCTGTGAGTGGCCATGATTTATCTACAGCGACACTTTGCCAAGCAGATAAAGCTGCATCTATTTTAGCTGTAATATTGATTTTCTGAGCTCAATTAGCTGAGCTAGTTTTGGTTCGTTCGTTCTTCGTGTTCACTGTTTATGTAATCAATGAATTCTAAAATAAAATCGTTAGTAGCTCTGTCACCTAGAAAGTTTAAAAAAATAGAGAGGTCACTTCACTACTTTCATAGATAAATTTACATCCGTTTAGAGTTCATTCTCCCATAGTCTGAGAGTTATGAAAAGTTAACTAAGGCAGCTTATATAGTAGTACGGTTGCAGGGGTTTGTAGTGCTTCGTATATATTGTTACTTAAAAGCAGGTGCCACAGATAGCCTGAATTTTTCAAGTTTAAATTATTGTTTCTCCCGTTAGCAGTTTTACAATTATATTTATAACTAGTGGAAGGCCCGCGACTTCATCCGCGTTTACTTTTCCACACAAACTTCAACACCTCAATGCACCCCCTTAGGGGCTGAATTTCAGGAATTTATTTCTTAGCGCACCTCTAAACTTTGTACCCAACGTGCCTTTCACATTTCAGGTCGCTAGGACTTACAGTTTAGACTGTGCGTTGATAGTCAGTCAGTCAGTCAGTCACGCAACGATTTTATATATATTGATTGGTTGTTTTATTACGCTTCTTTAGCATTACATTTAATATCTATCCCTGAATGCTTATGCTGTGCTTATGGTTCATGCCTTCACAGCTCTATATACTCTCTGTCGGGATCAAACCAGGTGCGCAAATTGTATCGTGCACTTGGCTCCCATTTACTAGATTACTTTCTCTCAATTTGTAGGTACCTAGTAGAATCATTTTCCCCGAGTTTGAACCTTTATTTTAGATGATTGGACACGAAGGATAAAAAATGCCAATAAAAAAAAGAAACTGTGACTTTTTAGCACATATTAATATAGATATGTTTTCAATTATCGCTCGTGCATCCTTTGCGTTCCTTTTTAAACCCCGACGCAAAAACGACGGGGTGTTATAAGTTTGAAGGGTCTGTGAGTGTGTGTGTGTGTGTCTGTCTGTCCCATCGTAGCTCCCCAACGGATGAAATGATTTCTTTTTTTTTGTTTGGAAGGTGAATTTGTCGGGAGTGTTCTTAGCTATGTTTGATCAAAATCGGTTTAGCTGTTTCATTGCGTTGAGGGTTTTTTTAAATTTTTACACTATTAATTTCTTGTTTATAATGTCATAATTTATAGAATCTATATCTATAGAATATATTTGTATGTAATTGATAAAACTAATTTTACAAAGGTTTTTATAATAAATCGGATAATGACAACAAGGGGCAGCACTCACGTCTTTTTATAACGAAATGAAAATAATTTCCTTTTCTGTCGACGCCAACGATGGTAACGTCACTAAGATTCCCGTGGGAGAGGGGAACGTGTTTAAAATACTCTTTTTCTACGCACTCTTTATAAACTGCTAACGATCTTGGTTCGACGTCTTTTGTCTGTCTGAAAATACAATATTAATGCCTCATTGTTGGGCTAGAGCTTTCCTCTGAGTTTTTCAATTTAATCAGTCTTTCATTATAATCGTTTCGACACCTCGTTTGTCTAGCTAGAACTCCATGGTCTAGGGGTATTTTTTTTGGCGGGTTACATTTAGGGGAATTTGCACAGAGGGGAATAACACGATCTGATCCTACTGTCTCTTTTTCATTATAGGACAAGCAGGCACACAGCTTAATACCATCCTTTTCAATACCTATATTCTCTATTCGCACTAAACGTTTCGGGTCTACTGTTATAATGCGAAATGCTAATAAGTGAAATAACTACCAATCATGTCTTTCCTGTAGACTACAATATGGGTATCTTCAAAGTAGGAGTGAATAGGTGCCTTCTAGACCTTGTGCCCCATGGTCGGCCACATCATCGCCAACGAGTCAGATCGCGTAAAAACGGGTCTACGAATTAAGTTGACAAAATACATTTTAACGGTAATTTTCAAGCAAATCCGGTGGTAAGAGTGACTGGTCTACTTAATCGCTAAGCAAAATAGAAAGAAAAAAAATTTTAGATATAAAATTCTCCCTTAATAGAAACCGATAAAATTATGAAGCTATAAAGGTGAACGAGCGTGAACGATAATGAAGGAAAATTATTCGGAAGACAAGATTAGCAATCGAATTTTGATGTAATAAAATATCTCATTTTATGATTGGCCCTTTATGTGTGAGGAGATGATTTATTTTATAAATTTTATGAGTCACAGTCTTTGATATACCGTCTTTAGAGTTTATGCAAATTAAAGCCGTGTATTTGTTCTTCAAAGCTGATCTTTTTGCCACAGATATTGTCTGACATTCATATTTTGCAACAGGTTGGAAGACAAGTTGCGGATCATGTGTTGCTAGTAAGTTCAATTTTATACTTGCTATTTTTGGTGCCACTTGTGTTTTTTTTTTAAGATTCCATAGATACTAATATCGTCGACAAACTGCAAACGTTTTGAAAAATATTTCCATATTTGAACCCTGACAAAAAGGAGGGGTGTTAGAGTCTGGCTAACGAAAGTTGGCACAGGAAAAGGCTTTTTTTATACTTCAATTGGAATGACGGATCAAACAGATGGCCTACCTGATGTAAAGTGGTACCCTCTGCCTATGAACAGTGCATTATCACATAGATCACGTCCACGTAGGACGCACCCTATGTGGCATTGCACCGCGCCCGCCACCCTGAGACATAAAGATGAAAAGTCTAATGTGCCTGTGATTTCACCGGCAACCATACCCTCCGGAACACAGCAATGCTTTGCGGTGGAAATAGGTATGGTGGTAGTACTTCCCCGGACGAACTCTTTCACAAAAAAGCTCAACTAGTACTGTGGCTTCCGTTTAGGAGTTTTATAAAATTTACTGTTCCAGTCAACACGTTAATACCATGAATTCATTTTAGAAGCCACTCGTCTACTTCACCCGACAGCACGAGAACATTTGTTACCAACTTTACATTACAACAAAGGGCTGCGCACTGCGAGTGCTTCTAAATCCACTCCACAACTCCAGAGCAACATCAGGAACCCTCAAAACGCTCCTAGCTGGAACTATTTCAAACAAAGTTCAAACTGCTGAATTCGAAGTGCTAACTATTCTGAATATGAGTGCGGTTATCTGTTAGGGCTGCTTTTACGTAGGAAGATCTAAAGTTTGAACCAGTGCACAAAATCATAGAAAGTAGGTACATGGTATAATCAGCTCAATAAAGAAATTTGTAAATCATACCAATAACCCCACTTCCATCATGAATGTTGATGTTACGATGTTTCGATGTTTGTATGTTTCCTATACTCAATCACGCCTAAACAATCGATTTCGGTGAAAAGTACATAGATAGACTAAAACCTGGATTGAGCTATAGGCTACTCTTATTCTGGTAAACCTAGTAAGCCCCACGCGGACTTATATATGGTGGCTTACGTGGTGCCTCACTGATGATTTTTCGCTGCCTGTCTATATTCACTGTCTCTGTCTGCGTCTGTCATTTTACGGTAACAATTTATGCGTGTCTGGCCTAAGAATAGAGCCCTTCGTCTTTTCTCTTGGATGTCGTAAAAGCCGACTAAGGGATCACACCAGGGGAGGCAGCAGTGTCCACCTGAGCAATCAACACCAACACTGCGTTCACCAATCCGCCTGCCAAGCGTGGCGATAATAGAAAACCCCCTCTATATTTTATGGGGGAGGCCTCTTCTAGTTGTTGATGTCCAAAGGCTTCTAATGATGATGACGATGTTTTTAAGTTGTATATTAGTGAGTTTTTCAGATAGTTTAATAAATGATGCGAAGGCCGCATCACACCTTGATTCGTGCGAATACGAGTGTTTGGTGATTAATGCATACCTTAGAGCAAAACGGCCTCCGTTCCATGTTGTAGTTTTGTATGCACCAGCATACAAAACTTGTCTTGCTCGCACTGTGAACCGGCCTTGAAAGGTTTCGACGGGTATGTCCCACACCGGAAGACAAGCGCTGGCAACCTGCCGTTATTATGAATGAGACTATAGTTTTCAGACTATTCTTACCGTGTGGTTGATTTTATTGTTAGTATGCACAGAAACCTTTGGGAATAGACTGTGGGTAACTTTAGCGCGTTTCATGAAAGTTGTAAAAATGTTGTAGGAAACTGTTGAAACTTTTATATGAAGTCATAAGACGATATTTTCTACTTGATAAAACGTGTAGTGTATATAAAAAAAGATAATCTGAGAAATATACAAGAACTGCTAAAACATTGTTTTGTACTGGTTGCTAGCTATTATTAGGTACTGGAGGAAAGCGTTAGCCGAGTCAGCCGTGGGAAGCAATGGTGGCGATGAGCTCACCCCTTGTCACGTCTTTATTCCCACGATTGTGCAACCCACAATGAAAAGAGGCCCATTTGAGCCTCTGCCTACCCTTTCGGGGAAAAAAGCGTGTGTCTATTTATGTACGCTTTATTTTTTTCGTCAACACGCTTTGCATACGGTTCGCTTCTCCCGACCGACAGTCGCCCGACGGCATTTCACGAGTGCGAGGACGCGTTTCACTATATCTCGACATTAGGACTATCTCCTCGGGCAACATTTCGACCACAACTTGGTGTGTGGTGACGGTCAACGAGTGAAATGTCCGTCGACATTGTCCCTGGAACATCGCACGTTGCTGCAACATGTCTATCGACTTTGTGAAGACAATGCTTAATCAATCGAAAAAGTGGCTGGTAGACTTTTCATACATCCAGCTACTTAGCAGCATTCTAAGGCTAGGCTGAAAAACAGCGTGGCTGAGCCCTCGACCTTTTCTCTTACACTAGACTAAATATGTTATTTTTATACCTAATAAAGGATATTACCTTTGTTAATATCCTTTGTTATTTTTTAGTATAGGTACCTAGTGTAAAGAATAAATGCCCTTTTTTTTAATTATTTTTTTCCGTTTGTGGTGGATTCACTCATAGTCCTAAATATCCAAAAGGTAACTCAATTTATTTTTATCCGAATGCGCCAAACCCAGGCAGAAATCAAAATAAAAAAAAACCTCGCGCCACTCAAAAAAAGGGATTTTTATTGAATATCTCGTAAAATATAGATAATTTTACAAAACTCCTACAGTAAACTCTCGGCTTTGTTGTTTTATGATGATTGATTTTATTTATCAAATATTTTACCCAAAAATATGCACCATTTTAATAAACAATCGATTCTAGGCAAAAAATAGACGTAACTTGGATTTTTTTCTATCGAGAAAATATTGTCCTATCGTGTTTCTGGTACAGTGATCCCTCGGAATTATAATATAAAATCCATGAATTGTCTTTATTTGAATATTGTACTTGATTAAGTCTGTTTAAAATCAAATCTAAGATTAGGAATTTTACCCTACCTTAACAATTAACAAGCATGTTGTTAGTATAAAACTTTGCTTCCTTTATTACTAGCTCTGTGGGACCTAATGAGTGTCGGAATTATACGGATACGGTTGAGAGGAACGGTACAGTTTAGGAGAATAGCTGGTTAACGATAACAATTGTTTTTTAGTGAGAAAATACAGAAAAAAGTTGAAGAGCTACGTCATAAGGCCTTATACATTCTGCCTTATACATTCTAACTTACCTGAGGCCGTAGGCAAACTAACATTCTAATAGCGATGACGTTCTACAGACTGTTCACAGTAAGATGCCCCCTGTATCGGTTGGCACGCCATAGAAGGCAGGGGACATCTTACGGTGAACGAGCTGTAGTAGAAAAGCCAAAACTGTTTGAGATTGACATAAGCTATCGAGATGACACGTGGTTGAGTTAGATAGTGATGGACTTTGGCTGTTGTCTGCGTCTTAACACCTAGAAGGCTAGGTATTTTTGGGCTCATTATGACGGCATTATGGCTCATTATGGCTCACGGCTTACTAATTTCATAATCATCATCACCCATATCTGTTTCCGAAAAGTGTGTTGTTTTTAGACAATTGAGCTTTTATATATTATTTTTATGGAGTAACCCAGACACCTTTATTTGGGCTATGTTTAGTTCAACGCGGATCTGACGCAATTAGCCATTTCACGAAACGGCCAAGAGTTGTCACAATGCCGCTTGTTGCTGTGCACTCTCCGGTGATATGCCTGCGAAGTAAGGATAACGTTTTAAATGCTATTTTAACCCCCTACAAAAAAGATATTTCAGACTTAGATAGACCCTCGTTTGACTGCGATCTGTTGGTACCTAAGTGACGATGCGGTCGACGATGAAGCACGAAGGTCTAGAAGGTACCTATTCACTCATGCCTTAAAGAGACC
The DNA here is from genome assembly GCA_932527175.1 of Operophtera brumata. Lineage (NCBI taxonomy): Eukaryota > Metazoa > Arthropoda > Insecta > Lepidoptera > Geometridae > Operophtera > Operophtera brumata. Next base: position 29,179,303 of record OW052228.1, read on the forward strand.
CATATTATAGTTTCCAGGAAAGACAGACAACGGCAATGAGTTCCATTCCTTAGCAGTTCGCATTACAAAGGTGGAACCGAAACGCTTAGTGCTATACTGATGAGGTAAAGATGGTACTGAGCCGTGCGCTTGCGTGTCGTATGATGAAAAGGAGATGGTGGGATCAGATCATGTAGTTCCTGGGCACGTTCTCTGAAATGGGTTGAAGGGGTTGATGATGACCAGCATAGGATGAACAGGATCTTGGGTACTATTGAAGCTGAATCTTCATGTTTGAGCTCAATTTTCAAATTAAGATGACATGAAATGTCTTTGTCTCTCAGACTTCAGGGTCTGATGAAGACCAGCACACGATAAATAGGATCTAGAGCGTAACCGGTGCTCCGGTTTCACAACTGTTTTATTTGTATGAACATTTGTATTGTTATACTGATAATAGTCTTGAAATTTTTATAACAATAACTTGTAGAGGTAAATGTTGTTTTTGTAGCAAATATTCTCACATCAATCCGCTCATAGAACTAACTAGAGTGGAATTAGTTATTATCGTCTATGTTGTAGGTACAAAATAAATATCATTTCACAGAATAACGAGATCCAACATGGGTATCGTTTGTCTCAATTTATTGTTAGTTCTAATTTTCTCAGTACCTATCCAGACAGCCGCCGACCTTATCCGAAGAGATACATTCAGCAATCACTCATGAATATGGATTCTCATCAGATTACGAAAAAGAACTCTTATTTTCTTCGCTACTTATAACACCGACGGGCTCAACATACCTAACTACCTATCTTTAATCTTATCCTACTTAGGTAATAGAAATGTAAAAGTTTGGATGATTGGTTACTCAATGATGCCGTAACGGCTGAACCAGTTTCAATGACATTTGATACAGAGATCAATTATGAAGTTGATTACATGACGACCTCTGTGGCGCGGCGGGCGAAGCTCGGCCTACGACGCAAGAGGTTGCGGGTTCGATTCCCGCACCCGGAACAAATATTTGTGCGATCGCAGATATTTGTTCAGGGTGTTCTGGGTATTTTATATGTACAATAAAAAATATCTATCTATGTAATATATTGTATTAAGTATATCAGTTATCTAGTACCCATAACACAAGCTCTGCTTAGCTTGGGGCTGGATAATGTTGTGTGAACTGACCAGCATTATTTATTTATTTATTTATTTATATATACATACATACATATATACATACCTACATACATTCATACATACACACATTTTATAGTTTTATATTTACTGCAGTAATAAAAGGAATAGCTACGAGTACGTGATTGGGGTTGGACTATTTACGAGCAAACCCGAATGAAGTAACAAAGCTTCTCTAGTCTTCGAAAGATCCTTGTGATTCACTATCAACGACCAATAAGCAGGGATTAGGGAATAGGCATCATTCGTCTTGTGCCAGGCTCCCGATCGGAGATACTCGTACACTGGGTTGATTTGCCGAGCTATCGTTCTTTGATTCTACTGATAGTAAATAGATCGGGAGCCAACACAGAGAAAACACATTATGATTAGCTCAAAGTTAAAACTTTTTGAGGAGTTAGCCAGTGTTATAAAAAACAGGGCAGCGCAAGTATGGCGGCCCGTAGGTGACGGTGTTGCCATGCGCAATGTTTTCGTGGATTACTCATAAGCACTAGCGTTCGTAATAAGTAAGTAGGTAGGTGCTCTTCCCGCCATTTTCGAAAAGAGACGTCGTTTACCTTTATTTTATTTTATTTCCTAGTGTTTTTTTGAGTTCTCTGCGCCACAACGTCAGTCTGTAGGTACCACTGTGACCCACAGATTATAATGAACAAATGAACATGCGTCTCATTACTATACGCCAAAAACAAGACGGCGGGCCTAGTCCCCAAACAAAAAAAAAACTCCTTTCAGTTGGCTCACTTTTGTTTAACTTTTTCCGAAACCAAAATGATACTCGAGTTCCGAAATATTACTTAATTTGGTTTGAAAAAGTTAACGTAGTTAAAAACTAGTTTGTTCAGGCTTTAGGTGTTCTGGTGCGACAGTTGGTTTTATTCTTATTTCTGCAAGCGTTGTGCAAAAACACACAGCGCACACAGGACCTTAAATCTTTTCACCACACTGGTTATTTCTATCAAAAGGCAAACTAATGAAAGCCATATACATACCTCAGGATGTAAAATATATCTTTCACATGAAAGCAGAAAAAAGTGCTATTAAAAATGTATTATTTGTAGAAATGTGACTTAAAACTATTTGACTGGTTATTTTGTAGTCGTGTGTTATGTTATGTATAACAATGACCCTTCCTATTATGACTAGAAACATTTTCATGATTTTCACTAGAAACGGGATATTTACCATGATTTTTGAGTTTAGATTTTTTTGATTTAAGTGAAAATTATGTACATAACCATGATAGTTTCAAAAGTTATACATTTTCATGAGTTTTCGTGAGCTGAGCAAAATTAGTCCAAACACTGCACTATTAATCGTCGACGTATTCCGTTTTTTACCTTCCGTCTCCATAATCAGATCAGGTCACAGCTACCATAATAATTGTGATGCCATCGAAACTTGACAGGTATGTTTTTTTACAGCAATTGCAGATTTTACCACATCACATGTGTTTTTACAGTATGTGCGGGCAGTAAATTGGTTAATAAAATTTGGGCTCTGACGCATTTTAAATCTTCCCAAATTACATATTTTTAGTCTGACCTAGGAGAAATAATCGCTGGGTTTCATAGAAAATATTGTTTGTTGTGGGTCTAGTTGTTCAGTTTCTTAATACTTACTATGTATGTATCGAGCCACAAAAGTGATGGTTGTACGTTTATTAGGCAATTAAATTGGAATTAGTACAAGTGCCTTGCAAATTATAGCTAGAACCACGGCATAAAAATAAATTAGCTGGTTCAGAGAGGCAGTTCTTTGTACCAGCCGATATCTTTTTCTTTTATAAGAGTATCGAACAAGGTAAATATTTTCGAAATCAATAGAATGAGCTAAAAACGAATGGATTCATGAATGGGAAAGTTTTGAATGACTATGTTTTTACACTGGAGTGTTTCGAAATTACAAACAGAGAAATCATCAGAGAGAAGATAAAATATTGAACTAGGAAACCACAATACTGGGAAAAATATAAAATTGTAACAAAAAGTCAAAACAAAAGTCAGACAGAAATTTAGTAAACTGTAGGAGGCCTTATACCCAGAATAAAGGGTTCCTTACCAAAAATGAAAATAGAAGTAAAGTCTATGAAGAAGCAAAAGAAAGAAAACCAATGTGAATTTGTTACATGTAAATGTTGTATCCTGGTCATAAGCACGGATGCATAAGCAAAGTTATGCGCAGTCTGAAGTTGTAATGGAACGTAAGCGCCATCTAGTGGCATTATTCAGAGTCGACGAGCGGCGCACGCTGGCAGGACGGATGATTTGGAAGATGGTCGCGTGCGCTGGTCTCGTGGGAACTGTACCGCGTTTCTTTGTGACTTCACACCGATACTGTGATTATTGATAACGTAATAAGAGTTATTTGATTTGTCCACAACTGTAATGTAATCATATTCAAATACCTACCTACAAACTAAGTGAACTATCGGACCTTGATTTCTACCACGTATCACAAATCCACTGGCAAACATGTCCGAACATGCTCCTGACTCTGCTGTTCCGTCATATATGTATTATAACTTGAAAATAGAACCTATTATAACTATTTATAAAACTAAAATAACTATAGTTATGTATTTATTCTTAAGTCTTTATTATTATATTTTTGCACTTGATTTGGATTATAATTTCACCGAAGACGATACGGATACATTGTATAAATAGCGGTATTACCAAACAATAACATCCGTATTATTTGCTATTAACATTATTATTTGGGCTTAAAATTAAGCCTTTTTCACAATTTTTTTCATTAAAAACTTCCCAAATCCAGTAAAACAGCAGTCAACCTTAAAAAAAAACGCTTTAGCCGTCAATACATCAAAGCACATAAGACGGTACTTAAGCTATGCAACTGCTTACTACCTTACATACATCTATATAGAATAGATGGTACACTATTAGACTGAACCAACTAGTTTACATAAAGCTGTGTTCATACTCAAGAGATTGGTAATCATTATTCTGTTCGAAATTAATGATGTAAATGTGGTCTCGTTCCAAAACAGATGCGAGTGTTGCGGTCTCGTACTATGAGTGTTGATTTATGTATTTTGATTCAAGTCTGGAATACAAATTGTGTACTAAATTACTTGGTGATTGTATTGAAAGGCGCAGCTAAGTGATTTTGTCAAGGTTTGTTTTGATTACGAGTATCTACGAGACCTGAAGTTCTATTAATCTAATATGAATTTTAATTGTGGCGCAGCGGGCGAATGTTAGCGTTAGACGCAGGAGGTTGCGGGTTCGATTCCCGCCTCGGAACAAATATTTGTGCGATCCGCAGATATTTGTTCTGGGTATTTTCTGTGTATAATAAAAATATCTATCTATGTAATATATTGTATTAAGTATATCAGTTGTCTAGTACCCATAACACACGCTCTGCTTAGCTTGGGGCACAGATAAAATAACTTGGTGCTAGATAATGTTGTGTAAACTGCCCAGTTTTTTTTTAAATTATCGTCATAGGTATATAGAAATTTCTTTATTGCACAAGACAAAAAGCAGTACATAGGCGAACTTAAGCATTTTCTTCCAGCTAACCTTCAATAGCCGTCATAAATAAAAAATGAAAAAAAAACAGAAATAATAGTTTTTTTGCAACTTTTTATGATAAATATTGTATTTATAACGTGAATAAAGATTCATACTAGGTTTTTGTTTTATAAATACACTTAATACTATATATGCGGTCCACATGTCTATAAGTAAGTTTTAAGTTATTTTAAAATTTACGTAATTTGTAATACCCATTTCATATAACTAACCTAGTAAATGAAAAAGTCCGTTCTACGAACCGTCAATATTTTCACATTTATTGTTCAAAAATCCGTGAAGTTATTACACGGTTCAGTGATTACGAGTTAACAAGCTCGCTAGTGTAGAGAGCATGGTTCAACGTAATCCGCTTTTACAAGGTCTCAAACCAAGGAAAATGTATTTTCTTGGTTACTGAAATGTGCTGTCTAATACTAGATTTGTACGTGTTATAGTTTAGTTAACAGATAAGTAGGTAGCTTTTAGCGTATAGACACAGAATAAATAATAGTATGTATATATTACTTTTATAACTTTCTAAAGAGTTGGTAAAACTTAGAAAGTTGTCATCATGATTAGTATATCGTCCATTTTTTTTTAATTTATTTTTTTAACATTGTTAGACCTTTGTTTGACCACGATCTCACCTGTTGGTAAGTGACGATGTGGTCGAAGATGGAGCACAAAGTTCTAGAAGACCTATTCACTCTAGACTTGAAGAGACCCAGATTATAGTTTCCAGGAAAGACAGACGACGGTAGTTTATTCCACTCCTTAGCAGTTCGCATTATAAAGGTAGAACCGAAACGTTTTGTGCGAATAGAAGGTATACCAATGAGGTAAGGATGGTACTGAGCCGTACGCCTGCTCGTCCTATGATGAAAAGGAGATGGTGGGATCAGATCGTGCAGTTCCTGGGAGCATTCCCCGAAATGTAACCTATAGAAGATTGAAAGGCATGCAACCTTACGGCGGTGCTCGAGACTCTGGATCTTAGTCTCCGCCATATGTTAATCATCGTATAATCATCATTATATTAGTGAAACTGGCTCAGGCCGTACTAGTTGTATAAAAAAAATACACGTTCGCTGTCCAAAGGGTAATGAGTTATCATATAGTCCAGAACTTGTTTTTTTCCGAATTGTACAACGAATGAAATTAGAAAAAAAACCATCCACGTCCATCGGAATTAAAACAGATTTTGTTCAGGTTCATGACTCCTCAGTAACCATGGACGTCGTGTGTAATACATTTGTGACTTCAAGACCGAGTCATGGACATATACTGTAGTAAATCTTATCGGCCAAAGAATTACCGCCAGCCTTTGATTATAAATGCAACAAGATGCCAACTAGTACTTCAAATTGAATTATGTGGACTATACACCATTGGCAGGTCATCATCATCATCAGTCTGTTGAAGTTCTCTGCTGGACATACGAGTAGGTCTCGGCAAATTGCGCAAATGTTCTTTTTAACCCCTGACGCAAAAACGACGGGGTGTTATAAGTTTGACGTGTCTGTGTGTGTGTGTGGGTGTGTATGTCTGTCTGTGGTATCGTAGCTCCCGAACGGATGAACCGACTTAGTTTTTTTTTTGTTTTAAAGGTGAATTTCTTGGGAGTGTTCTTAGCTATGTTTGATCAAAATCGGTTCAGCCGTTTCATTGCGTTGAGGGTTTTTAATTTTTACAAAATTAATTACTTGTTGTTACAAAGTAATCAAGCAATTGGATTCCTATTAGGTGGAGTTTCGCTGCGAAACGATTCTTTCACTTTTAATCTGCGATGTTTCGGCCCTGTTTTGTGATACGAACGAAAATAACTCTACGAAAATAATTCATCGAAAAAACAGATGCGACGGGAAATATATTATCCGGACGCTGCGAACCTTTTTTCGTGTCAGTTCGATTTTGCAGGCTATGATAGTCGAGATTCGTTTGGCACATGACAAAAAGTTTAGCCTCGAATGGACTATCTCATCAATGTTTCTTTTACTTAATACTTATTGTTTTTGCGGAATATATTGTGCTTTCTTTATAGAAGTGATTTTGAAGGGCTATAAACGTAAGATAAACGTAAGATAAATAAGGTTACGATAGATATATTACTCTTTGTTGTTCAACACAAAAACAAAAAATAACTATTATAAACTTAGGGCAATACAATGGGCTAACAGCGATATCTACCAGACAAATTTTGTATGAACTGAAAAATACAGAAATGAGAAGGGGCATATAGTACTTTATGGTGAGTAAAGATAAAGCATAGATTCGAATGTAAGAACATACCTGTATTCCTTCTCAATGCCATGAATATTTTGTTTGCAGCGTATTCCGTTAAACTCACGTTCCAGTGCTTTTAAACGTTACAGACATGCCAGCCTCCTTCACATAGAAGCTGACTGGTTATTTATTTAAAGTGATTCTAATTTTTTACTTATACCCAGACTTGTTTGGAAGATTCGTTGGTATAAGATTTGTCCTGGCTGCTAGCTTATTTAATGAATGTATTATTACTGGAAGAAAGCGTTAGCAAAGTCTGTCGTGGGAAGCAATGGCGGCGATGAGCTCACCACTTGTCACGTCTATATCCCACGATGGTGCAACCCACGGTGAAAAGAGGCCCATTTGAGGCTCTGCCTACCCTTTCGGAGAAAAATGCGTGTGTCTATGCATGCACTTATTGGTTTAATGTCTTTGTTTTGTCGTCAGTCTGGAATAACCTCTGAGAAGAATAAGTGTTTGAATAAGTGGTGCAATCGAGAAGTACCCTGGTAGGCAGGGCCTCCTTTCTAAAGTTTTTATCCCAAACATTGCAAAAAAAAATAAAAAAAAATGAAATCACTATCATCATTTGCAAACGGCTTTTAATCTATATTTTACTCGCCTGTTCCAAAGCAATAGAAGAATCACAGGGCAACCACCATAGCTGGGCTTTATTTGATGATCCTTCTTATTACTAGGTATAAGCGACAGTGTGGCTCCTACCTAACAATAAAGGATTGAAGTAGAAACTATCGGAATAGAAGGTCGGTAACTAAACTTTGTACCTATATGATTCATGAGTATACAAAGTTTTCTACTTTACGACTCAGCGTATTACGTGGGAAGTCGAAAACATCGGCTACTTTCATGTCGAACGAGAAATAGTTCGAGTTACAACAGTATTGACGAGATTATGAGTCATTTAAAAAAAAACATTTTAATTTAGTAAAAATATCATTTACCTACGTACAAGCACTCGCAGCGTTTTTCATTGAACATTTAATTAACTCGTGCCCGTTTGTATTTCGTAGCGGCTCTCCATCAACAAAACTCGGGCAGGTCTGTTTGTTTGTCCGCTGGGATATATTGTTGTTTTTCTATAGCAACATAGCCAAACAGCGGAAACGACCCCGGTCCCTTTAATTTCCGGTTGCACTTGTGTCTTGTTTATTTTGATCTTTGTCATAAATTTCAGTGTCGTCCACGGGTTAGGTTGGATGTTCTCGGTATACGGCAGAGCTTTGCTGACCTAAATCACTGGTTTTACACATTTTTATTCACTTTCTCGTTTGTTTTCTTATATATTTATCTGAAATACAATTTGGAAAGCTCTTATTGAAATGCTATTTGGCGTAGAAAAATTCTGAAACTATGCACACACCATATTTTTGGTTGACAGTTCAATAAAATCATGACGGACTTGCGGTGACAGCGAGCTGATTTATCATGGAGACGGCAGGTGGACAACGGAACACCTCGATGGTTAATAGTAGACTAGCCGTGTTAGGGGTCATTTATATAACGCAAAGTGAGTTTAAAAAAAAACTAATAATTTATGTGTGATAGAACTTCGTAAAACATTTTACTTTTCTAAAATTTTTTAGATAGAATAATATTTTATACCATCCAGACTTCATTGTATACACGTAAACTGAACAACGGACTCAATGTTAAATAAATACATACCGTCTAAGTCTACTGACAACCAATGTGGTATTGCAGATTAGACAGATAGATACATATAAGATAGCCCAAAGTCAACGGAAACTACGAGTACCATGTTACCACAACAACCAGGCTTGGAGCAAATATTTGCAAATCATGCAAACAGAAGTAACATTATCTAAATAATTTACCGCGTATCATCAGCAGATCCATCTGCTTTCTAATCTAAAACGAATAACATAAAAATACCAAGTCCTTGCTTTGACGACCCTTGTGGTGCGGCGGGCGAGTAGCCGGCTGAGATGCGAAAGGTTGCTGGATAGATTCCAGCTGCAGAAAAAATGTTTGTATGATCTGCAAATATTTGTTCCGGGTCTGGGTGTCGTTCCTGACACCCACAAAACAGGGGATCCTAGTGTAGTGGGGTCAGGACTATGTATGTGACTGTTGATATGTATTATGTTATGTTCTGAGAAGACAGCGTCGTTTCACATTTTGAGCAAAGTATAGATAAGTGAAACTTGATGAAACTAGGTCAGTCCACACTTATTTGCTACCAGTTTTTTGATTTTATTGCTTAGAGTCAGTAAACATTCAGCTCGAACAGGATAGCCAGTGAGTTTACGAGAAATTTCACAAAGCAACGTCCTCTAAATGTTCGCAGTCATAGTGCATGCAGTCACTAATTAGTTGAAAATCTCCGAATACTGATTGGTACGGGAACAAAGGCACTGGAACACTCGGATTGAGACTCATTAGTGTCCCTTTGAAACGACTTGTTTGACATCTGCGTTGAATTCACTCTCATTTGCCACTCACAAAAGATGAGATCCTTAAGACCCTCTGAAGAAATTGAAAGTTCCATTCAGACGTGAAATAAGAAATGTTGGGTACCTGCTAATGAAAAATTTACGACGTTAAAATTGCCACTTATTAAGTCTCATTTTCTGAAATTAAATTGGTTCCGATTGTGGAAAATCCTATAAGCCGCTGTTATTAATTAAATTCAATAAATTTAATTTACAGAAATAATAATGCATTTAATACAAGTAGGTATGTGCAAAATAAAAAAAAATACAAATTAAACATTTGAGCTACCTGATGAGCGTTGCAAACGATCTAAAGGTAGCTGTATAGTACAAGAGCTTTTTTGTGAAAGAGTTCGCCCAGGGAAGTACTACCACCATACCTATTTCTGCCGCAAAGCAGTAGTGCTCGCATTGCTGTGTTCCGGTTTGAAGGGTAAGGGTGCCGGTGAAATTACAGGCACATGAGACTTTTCATCTATGTCTCAGGATGGCGGGCGCAGTGCAATGCCACATAGGGTGCGTCCTAGGTGGACGTGCCCTATGAGGTAATGCACTGTTCTTAGGCAGAGATTACCTCTTAACATCAGGTGGGCCTCTTGCTTGTTCCGTCATCCAAGTAGTACAAAAAAAATAAAAAAAATAAAAACTTAATTGATCCACATCGCTATCAGACGGAAGCGTCCCTGAGATGCTTGCTATGATATGATGATTTGTCCGTGGTGTGTCCGGCCTAAGAATTGACCCTTGGGTCTCCTCCCGTGGATTTCATAAAAACTGACTAAGCTAGGGATTACCCGGACTTGTTAGTAAGATTTGGTGGTACAAGATTTGTTTTGGCTGCTAGTTTATTAAGGAATGTGTTATTTACTGGAAGAAACTGTTTGCCGAGTCAGTCATGGGAAGCAATGGTGGCGATGAGCTCACCACTTGTGACGTCTATAATCCGATGACTGTGCAATGCACGATGAAAAGAGGCATTTGGAGGCTCTGCCTACCCCTACGGGGAAAACAGCCTTGTATCTATGTATGTATATACCAAATGTTATCGAATGATCTATGCTCATTTGGTTGTGGCCATTGAATGCAGTCAAATTACAAATACCACAATAATTTTAAGAGTCCCAAAAATGTATGTTTTTTCTAATCCAGAGAGGTCGAGGAACTAAACTACTAAACTAACTGTAAACTTTACTTGGTCAAACAAAAAAACAAATGTTGAAAGATGAGATGCTTAATTCTGGGATCACGAGAAAACAGCCCAAGTTTGCACCAATTTATAGAATCTTGCTATCATTATCTAAGCATAATTTAGGCATTAGGTACCCTACTAACTACGTCAAGCCACATTATCACGAATGACCGCTTGTGTAAGACAACACACCTATTTCCAGACTGCTCCTAATTAGATTTCTGTCACTATTACGAAGCAAGATTACTAAAGCTGCCTCTGATTGACAGCGGGACCTAATTTCGAACGTACTAATGTTATTCCGAGACACACAGCTACCTAATATACTTTTCACTAAAGTTTTCACTATATTACTACCACCATACCTATTTAGTAGTAGTAGAGCTTTTTTGTGAAAGAGTTCGTCCGGGGAAGTACTATCACCATACCTATTTCTGCCACAAAACAGTAGTGCTCGCATTGCTGTGTTCCAGTTTGAAGGGTGTGGTTGCCGGTGAAATTACAGGCACATGAGACTTTACATCTTTATGTCTCAGGGTGTTGGGTTCAGCGCATTGCCACATAGGGTGCGTCCTAGGTGGACGTGACCTATGTGATAATGCACTGTTCATAGGCAGAGGGTATAGCTTAACATCAGGTGGGCCTCATCATCTGCTAGACCAGTCATTCCAAGTTGTATAAAAAAAAAGTCTTTATCCTATAAAGGTCGGATATAAAGGTCGATCAACAGCTGATGCTGGTACCATGCTTTTGGAACACATATTTCAAGCATGGGAAAACTCGCAAAACGCGATCGGAGTATTCTGCGACCTATCCAAAGCATTCGACTGCGTGAGTCATGCTACTCTAATTTTAAAGTTAAAACATTATGTCATCCAAAATCAGGCAATTAACCTTGTAAATTCTTACTTATCCAATAGAGTACAAAAAGTTGACGTTGGTGGTGAAAGGTCTTCAGAATCGTCTATTGTTATGAGAGTGCCCCAGGGTTCAATACTAGGCCCATTTCTATTTTTAGTATACATTGACGATCTCCCTTTTTATGTAAAAGACATATGTGATGTAGTTTTATTTGATACGTCTTTAATTTTAAAAGTTGATAGGTCAAAAGCTAATTACGATGATGTAAATAAATCACTATCGTGAATTCTTGATTGGTTCACTGTAAGTAATCTGTTGCTTAATACTAAAAAAACTAAATGCATTAAATTCACTAATGTAAAACATTACCCAACTAATATTAAAGTAAATGGCGAGACACTCAATCTTGTGAACTCTACTATTTTCTTAGGACTTAATATTGATGCAAGTTTGCAGTGGGGATCACAAATTGAGGCACTTGCGGGTAGACGTTCCGCTGCATATTCAGTTCGTACGATAAGGCAGCTTACTGATGAAGCTACAGCTAGGCTTGTTTATTTTGGCTACTTCCATAGTGCTATGTCATATGGCATCATACTGTGGGGGAAAGCAGCAGACATCCAAGCAATATTTGTTTTACAAAAATGGGCAATGCGTGCCATTTATAAAATGAAGCCACGTGACTCCTTGAGGGAGCGTTTTAAGGAAATTAACATTCTCACGGTAATATCGCAATACATCTACGAAACCTTATTATATACACATAAACACTTAGATAGATTTACGAAAAAAAGCGACGTGCATTGTTTTAACACGAGAAATAAAGATAAACTGATTATTCGCAAATTTAGATTAAAAAAAGTAAGTGAGTCTTTTATGGGGAATTCTGTTCGGTTCTATAATAAACTTCCAGAAAGTGCTTCTAAACTTTCGATTCGAAGATTTAAATCTTACATAAAGAATAATTTAATTAAGAAAGCGTATTACACACTACATGACTATGTTAATGATAAAGCCGCGAGGCCTGATGTCGCTCTGCCCCTCGACACCTAATTTGTCAATTTACAATGTCTGTACCTGCATATAATTTATTACTGATGTGTTATTTATGAATATATCAAGCGTAGTGTGTGCTGCCTTATGAACTTTTGCTGATTCTCTCTACCATCTTACTTTTGACTGCCTACCTAAGTAAGGCTTTTAATTTGGTTTTCCTTTTTTCATTGAATCAGCTTCCACTTGTTCTCGAGGCACCACACAGGCGCTCCCCACCTAGTAGTAAGAAGGATCATCAAAAGAAAAACAGACCGTGTTTGTTGCCTGATTCTTCTAGGTCTGGTTGCGTTGGAACAGGAGTAAATGTAAATTTATTTTTAAGACGATTCAAAATGATTCTTGTGATTTCAATAAATAAAATACTTTTGACTTTGACTTTGACTTTGTTGTATTGCATGGAATAAATAAATAATGCTGGACAGTTCACACAAAATTTTCTAGCCCCAAGCTAAGCAGAACTTGTTTTATGGGAACTTGACGACCTCTGTGGCGGGGCGGGCGAACGTTCGCCTGCGACGCTGGAGGTTGCGGGTTCGATTCCCGCCTCAGAACAAATATTTGTGCGATATGCAGATATTTGTTCAGGGTGTTCTGGGTATTTTCTATGTATAATAAAAAATATCTATCTATGTTATATATTGTATTAAGTATATCAGTTATCTAGTACCCATAACACAAGCTCTGCTTAGCTTGGGGCTAGATAATGTTGTGTAAACTGTCCAGCATTATTTATTATTATTATTTATTATTTTTTATTATTATTATGGGTACTATACAACTGATATCTATATATATATATATATATATATAAAACAAAGTCGTGTTAGTTACACCACTTATAACTCAAGAACGGATGAATCGATTTGGCTGAAAATTGGTGGGGAGGTAGCTTAAAACCAGGAGATTGACATAGAGAGGAGGGTTAGGAGGGAGGGGGGGGGGTCACCGGGGGTTACCCGTGCGAAGCCGGGGCGAGTTGCTAGTACTTAATACAATATATTACATAGATAGATATTTTTTTATATACATAAAAAATACCCAGAACACCCTGAACAAATATCTGCAACGCACAAATATTTATTGTGCGCTATTATTATATTATTATTATGTTATTATATTATTGTATACAGATATGATACTGAATTCTAATTCAAAACGGCAGCAGCAGTGTGTCCCATCCTGTCTGACTCTGATCACGTAAACAACTAGAGTTTGTACTGGTCGTTAGCAGGTCTTGTGCCTAATTGCTGATTGTGTGCATAGCTTAATGATGCTGGTAATAATCTTAGGGCGTAATTCCAATTTTATAATGATTTAATTTGTTGTAAAATGCAGGCTTAGACTGTTATTAAGTCGGCAAACTATCAGGGTCTTGACGGACTCTGTACTGCAGGTTTACTCTTGAACACAACTCTGATCCATCGGTATTGGACAAGTGTAATCTCGTACTCTGTAATGCCAACCTGGCGCCAAATTAATTGAATATTGTGCGGATATTTAATGAACTAATTGGGATTGGCATTGAAATTGACCAAAAGCAGAGAGTTGATAACTTCATAGTAGGTACTGGACACAATTCATAGCCTATCCCAAAAAACCAGCTAACTTCATTGTAGTTATTGACACAATTCTTAGCCAATGCAAGCGCAATTCCTAATTCAATCCAATGTGAACAGATTTTTTTTCAAGAGTAGTTGTCAACATTGTTATAATATTGGATTAAAATTGCCATTGGACAACAATAAGTATTGGATTTAAGGGTAAGGCTGCAGGACTTAAAATGACCGTCTGCTGTCTTGTTGTTTAATAATATTTTCTCCGTATCTATCCAACTTGCGATTAATTGCTTCTTAAAGCTCTCATTTATATTTCCATTATCGTCATAATCAGCCGCCAAGTGCACAGCGTAAAACCGCCCCATGGGGCAATCTATGGGGAGTGCTATAACGCAAGGACTGTTTGTTAGTAGTAGAGCTCTGTACCGCCATTGTTTTCTCATGTCCAACTCTGATAAAGCCTTCCGTAACACACTCCTTAAAAAGGCAGTAGCCAGGACAAATCTTATATCAAACTAGCAGCACCCCGCGGTGTTACCCGCATTGGTTTCGATCCCGTGGGAATATCGGGGTAAAAATGCCTATGTGTTATTCCGGGAGTCAAGCTATCTCCATTACAAATTTCATCCAAATCCGTCAAGCTATTCAGCGTAAAGAAGTAACAAACACACGCAAAACTTTCGCATAACTACGCAATATTAGGAGGATAAATTTCCCAACAAGGCCGAAGATAATTTAAAAGCAGACGCAGGAAGTTTCATTACATTTTATCATAAATTAGCTTACAACGCTGAAAAGATTACACTCCGTAAAAGATAAGTCAATAAAGCTGTTACAGTTACCGTTATAAATCACAGTAGTAGATAAAAAAGTTACTATCCCTAAAACTTTTTCATACCCCGTAAAACATCGGCTGTAATAAAGATAATTATTTTATTTTCGGGCAGAAGTTTTCTATTGTTTGTGGCATACCTTTAGTAATAATACTAGCGTACAGAAATGAAACTCCACTACCTTCGTTATAAAAAATAAGTAACCCACAGTATGTCGTTGTCTACCTATCGCTCTTGACAGCAGCTTGAAATCAGACAATAAATTCTCTTGTATAATGACAACCTCTGTAGCCCGTCAGGCGAGTAGCTGGCTGAGATGAGAAAGGTTGCTGGTTCGATTCCCGCTGCGGGCCAAATGTGTTTATGATCTGCAAATATTTGTTCCGGGTCTGGGTGTTATGGTGCCATAGTCATCGTAGTTTCTGATACCTACGACACAGAGAATCCTAGTGTGGGGCAGGACTATGTGTGTGACTCTTGGGTGTTACGTTATGTTATGTTAAATAAGACAGTGTAAGTAGGTACAGCGTTCAAGTTTCATTTCTAGACGCTAGTATAATTACTTATTTTATGGTTTGAACGTAGTTAAGTTCCTAATATTATAAAATTCATGGAACAACTTTATTATTAAACGCCAATTCATGTTTATGTTCTAGGGAAGCATTTAATTTTACGCACCTCTGATAACGTGATTTTACTGGAGCAGCTACTTTACGACTCTATGAAATATGTACTTTCAAACAACTATTCACGATGTTTTGGAGTTGGCCATTCAAAATTAAACCATACTACTTTGGCTATTGATTTAAACTCATATGTAAATTTTAATTACTCGCCATATTACTGTGCGGCTGAGGCTGAATATCCCAACTTTCCTCGCCATCATGAAAAATTCAGTAAAATATATCTAAAGTACTATGCATACATAAATACAGCCACAAATAGGCCTCTTTTTACTGTGGGTTGCACCATCGTGGGAAATAGACGTGCCAAGTGGTGAGCTCATCGCCGCCATTGCCTACCACGACTCACTCTGCTAACACTTCCTAAAAGTAATTAACACATTCCTTGAATAAGCTAGCAGCCAGGATAAATCTTATACCAACGAATCCCACAAACAAGTCCGGGTAATCCCTTAGTTGGCTTTTACGACATCCCCGGGAGGATATGGAGGGGTCTATTCTTGGGCCAGACACACCACGGACACACTATGTTTCTATGTGAGGTCTTAAGGCGCACGAAATGTCTATAATGAGTTCTAGAATTTTTAAGTTTTTAAAAGATTTCATAGAGATCCGAAAAGAAAAAAAGATGTGGTATTATTTTAATTATGTCACTCGATAAAAAAAACCCTCCTGAGCGGGTCATCTAAAAAGCTTTTAAGATAGCTCCTTTTTAAAATTGAAATCCAATTTTAGACCTACTTCTGACTAGTTCTGACACGTTTTAATTTGTGAAACATTTGGTAACTTATTAATTTAATAATTAATATTGTGTTAGTGATTCATCAAGATAAAAAAACTTTAAAGGGTACTTATATATTATTTTTATTTATACACAAAAACACGGTATCAGAGCGTGAGCTCGCCTTCTTCGCCTCATACAACAATTTTCGTTGAACCTATAGTGCCTATACTTCTGGCCCGGCCGGCGAGTAGTTAACTAAGATGCTAGAGGTTCCGGGTTCGATTCTCGCAGCGGGATAATGTTTGTATGATCTGCTAATATTTATTCCGGGTCTGGGTATTGTACTACCATAGTACTATTAGTTCCTGACACCCTAGACACGGGGAATCCTAGTGTGGGATTGAATATGTTTTTTTTATTTAGGTGAATGGCGGATCAAGCAGAGGCTACCAATGCATTACCACATAGGCCACGTCCACCTAGAACGCACCTTATGTGGCATTGCGCCCACTACCCTGAGAGATAAAGATGAAAAGTCTCATGTGCCTGTAATTCCACCAGCACCCATATCTTTCAAACCGGAACACAGCAATGCGAGCACTACTGCTTTGCGTTAGAAAAAGGTATGGCGGTAGTACTTCCGCGGACGAACTTTCTCACAAAAAAGCTCTACTACTACTATGTATATGACTGATATGTGTGTATCTTTTCTTATATTTTTTTTTTCTTTGGTATGTATTTTCCTACCAGTAAACTAAAATTTAATTTAAGTCTACATATTCTTCAAGTTTATTAAAAAAGTAGGATTAGTTATGGATGAAAACCGACATTAAACAATATTATCTGAATATACATCTTAAAAGATTTTGGACCCTGTACATTCTCTTATCCCTACAATATTCTAAAGAGGGTTTGGGAGTTTGTCTCAAGCCCAAACATTCTGAGCTCTAATGTATACAATTCTGACATTTCTAAAGACAAGGGGCGCCCACCACCGTCGTAACAAAGGTACAATATTGCCCCTCAGGCCTGTGTAAGCAAATATATCCATATTTTATAGCAGGCCTAAGGCTACACGCAAACACCTACTGTGAAGTCCTGAACTTGATTTGTATGTTTTTTGTACATATCTGATAATTAATGTCTATAAGTATCCAGGGATAAGGAAGGTATTTACAGAACCACCAATCGCTGGGGAATAAGGTTATTGCTTTTTCATACTAATGTATTTTACCAAATACGGGCGAACAGAGTATAATTTTACACTGAAATTACTGTTGTTGGCTTTTATATATGTCATTATTTGCGGAAAATCATATTTGGTTGAAGAAAACTAGATTAATAGCGAAAATAGCATCGAAATTACTTACTTGGACTAAAATTTCGACATTATTTTCGGTATTGTAACACTAGGCATAGCACGCCACTTGCAATCCCTATTTCGCATAATTATATACCGGACTATATTATCTTATGTTGTATATTTAGTTAACCGAAGAGGTAAAATTAAATTTTACAATAATTTTATTTTTTGTGAAGCAGCGAAGTATTTTCAGAGTAGAGCCGAAACACGGCAAACACTGCGGTTTCACAGTATCGCGTCAGGTGTGCCCCTATTTAATCTCCTAATGGCCTTGCGTCGGGCTTTACCCCCACAACCTACAACACAGCTAAATCAAATCAGTATAAAATTGTCACATAAACACGCGGTCATTGTGTCCTACCTCGAGGCTAGAACCGTTACGTTAATACTTGCAACAGTGTTCATTTAATGAAGTCGAAAGTATTCTCACAAATATACCAATGCAAAGTTACTGTAATTTGTAAAAGGCTTATGTGTTATATATTGCCATGATTGCTAGCCCCGCTATTCCATTGCTTACAGGTCACGTCACTGCTACGAATCTACTACGCAATAGCTACGCAACTTCAATGGATATACTACGCAAATGCTACGCAGTTTGCACACATTTTAAGTCATTCGATAAGACGTTAGTAGCAGTAGAGACGTTTTTGTTAGTAGTAGAGCTTTTTTGTGAAAGAGTTCGTCCGGGGAAGTACTACCACCATACTTTTTTCTGCCGCAAAGCAGTAGTGATCGCATTGCTGTGTTCCGGTTTGAAGGGTATGGGTGCCGGTGAAATTACAGGCACATGAGACTTTCATCTTTATGTCTCAGGGTGGCGGGCGCAGTGCAATGCCACATAGGGCGCGTCCTAGATGGACGTGACCTATGAGGTAATGCACTGTTCATAGGCAGAGGGTAACGCTTAATATCAGGTGGGCCATCTGCTTGATCCGTCATACTAAGCTGTATTTAAAAAAAAACGATTTTCTAATAGCCTTAACAACAGTAGATCATAATTATTTAAAATTGCCAAGATACAGATTCACGATAGAGTATTATTATGCATGGGTCTGAAGTTTCCGTACTTATCCTGTTTTACCATGACGCCAATATAAAGTAGTAGTTTGCGATACCTGTAATTTTGTTTTACCACCGCACTGTACTTTATACGATGGATTTTTGAGCGTTCTGGCGATAATTGTACGTTTGACCGAATATCGGATGTTTAAACAGAGTAGATCGGCAATGAATATTTTATTTTATTTTATGATTATGGGGGTGAAATTACCGAAACGAAATGTGCTGCTGTAAATCAGGTCATTGGCTACTGAAATGTGCTGCTATAAAGCAGGTCATGGGCTACTGACATGTGCTGCTATAAAGCAGGTCATGGGCTACTGAAATGTGCTGCTATAAAGCAGGTCATGGGCTACTGAAATGTGCTGCTATAAAGCAGGTCATGGGCTACTGACATGTGCTGCTATAAAGCAGGTCATGGGCTACTGACATGTGCTGCTATAAGGCAGGTCATGGGCTACTGAAATGTGCTGCTATAAAGCAGGTCATTGTCTACTGAAATGTGCTGCTATAAAGCAGGTCATGAACTACTGAAATGTGCTGCTATAAAGCAGGCCATGGGCTGCTGAAATGTGCTGCTATAAAGTAGGTCATGGGCTACTGAAATGTGCTGCTATAAAGCAGGTCATGGGCTACTGAAATGTGCTGCTATAAAGCAGGCCATAGGCTCCTGAAATGGGATGTGAAATTAATCATCTTCATCAGCCCCTTCAAGTCTACTAATGGATAAAGTCGTCAACTAAGGAATGCCACAATGAACAAAAAAATCCACCTCCATCCACCGTCCTCCTGTGACATTTATAATGTTGTCGGTCCATCGACTGACGGGCCATCCAACACTGAATCGTTCAGTTCTTGGTCGCTGCTTGAGAACCTTTGTATGCCCCTGGTTATCGTTTTGCCAGATATAATTATGGCCTTCTCATTGTCACTTCATTCTCATAACAAATAGACTGTAAAATAGGTAAATTGATACCCCTCAGCGCCACTTGATCAATGCCAAGTCAAATTGTTCTTTCTACCTTTATCCAAAAACACTTACGTGATGACCCAACACCAGTTTCTGTCATGCTGCGGCTACACTACCATAATATGGTAATAGTTATGACCATAATTTTACAATGTCAATCAATATGGCATGTGGCGGTATGCAATAGCTCCAGCAGCAGTCTTTTTTCGCACATCAAAGAATATTCCGGCGTTATTAAGTCTGCGTCAATCATAACACAAAAAAAGCCGCCTACCGCCACTCGAAAACGCTTTTTTAATTGAATATCTCGTAAAATTTAGATAATTTTACAAAACCCCTACTTTATTAGGAATAAACTATACAAAAAAGTCAAGTCAACAAAGGACGATGATCTAAAAATAAGATACATAAAATACAGAAACATATGTAATAAACTAATAAAATTTCTGAAAGTAGAGTATTATAGGAACAAATTGAATAATAGTTTAGGTAACTCAAAAGAAACGTGGAGGATTATAAAAGAAGTTTGTAACCAAAATCAATCTAAACCATCACCCACTGAGTTACTCACACTCAAGCCATCATCTGTAGAGTCTTTGAACTTTGTCAATGATTATTTTACTACCATTGGTAGTGATTTGGCGGGTCTTACTTTAACAAAGCTTTGCGTAAGTGACTCAGAGCTAGCAATCAGTGCAAAAGAATCAGCTACACCGCTCAGATCTATGTCATTGTCACCGACTGACCCATCTGAGGTCCTATCAATAATATCTAAATTAAAAAATAGCAGTTCTGTTGGCACAGATAATATACCCACGAACTTAATTAAAAAATTCAAACATGATTTAGCTCTGCCAATAAGTTTTTTGTGTAATTTGAGCTTTGGCGAAGGTAAATTCCCTGAACAATTCAAAAAAGCATTAGTTTGCCCTATTCATAAAGCAGGTGATAAGTCTTTGATGTCTAATTATCGCCCAATATCTATACTCACGACGCTTTCTAAGATCTTAGAAAAACTAATGAATAAAAGGCTCGTCAAATACGTAGAAAGTAATGGTTTGATATCGGATAACCAATTTGGGTTCAGAATGGGACGCTCAACTGATGATACTGTTCTAAAATTAACTACGCTCATAACATCACACCTTGATGTAAATGATAAATGTCTAGGTGTTTTCCTGGATCTGCAAAAGGCTTTTGATACTGTATCAATCCCAATTCTTCTGACGAAGTTAGAAAATATAGGAATCAGAGGGTTGCCTTTTGAATGGTTCAGGGACTACCTTAGTAATAGGACACAATCAGTCAGGGTAGATAAAGTTTTTAGTGATGATGCAAGCTGCTCATATGGGGTTCCGCAAGGAAGCACACTAGGTCCTACATTATTCCTCATTTACATTAACGCCCTGTGTAAAATGAACTTGGAAGGTGCGGATCTTTTAATGTTCGCAGACGATACTGTTTTAGTTTTTCATGATAAAACCTGGGATAGTGTAAAAAAACTTGCAGAGAAGGGTTTATGCGCAGTCAGTAGTTGGTTGGAAAATAATTTGCTCTCCCTGAATACCGCGAAAACAAAATTTATGTGCTTTCATAAAACCGCTGTTACTAGTCCTCCTTCTGATTTCAGTGTTACAGTGCATACACATCCATGTAACAAGAATAAGGAATGTAGTGATCAATGCAGCTGTGATGCTCTGGTGCGAGTACCATTAATAAAATATCTAGGGGTGATGATCGATCAAAAATTAACATGGCAACAACATCTGACTGTCACTGCAAAAAGAATAAGATCACTTATATACATATTTAAAAATCTCAGGGCCATTGCTGATCATAACCTATTAATTAAAACATATAAGGCTCTTTGCCAGTGCATCATCAATTACTGTATCAGTTCTTGGGGAGGTGCTCCTAAAACATATATGTTAGAAGTTGAAAGAGCCCAAAGAGCCCTTCTCAAAATTATGATGTACCTTCCATTCAGATACCCTACAAATCTCCTATATAACAAACTTGGAGTCCTTAGTGTTCGAAAACTATATATATTTCAGTGCATCCGAAGATATCACCGTTTCACAGTGCCAAAATTAATTCTACCTAAACGAAGAACTATGCGCTACCCTGTTCCGAATTTAAGTAGTTCTTTGGCTCGTAGGCATTACAATTATAACGCACCACGGCTGTATACAAAAATAACTTCAAAATGTAATATAAATAATTGCAGTAATCATCAGTTAAAAGGCATAATAACGCAATGGTTAGATTCATTTGATTATGCCGGTATAGAGGACCTTCTTAAGTAGGACTCTATATCATGGTAATGCTCATCTTCACACACACAAAACACACACATACACACACACACACACTACACTCACACTCACACACACACTACTCTCACACACACACACACACACACGCACACGCACACACACACACACACGCACACTCACACAATACTACACAATAGACTATATTAGAGTTAGTTTTATTTTTATATGGTTTTTGTAGTAGTGTTTACATTCATTTACATTTGTAACGACTGTAATTTTTAAAAGTTAATCACATACGGGAGAGAACTGTTTCCTGGGCCACAGCTCACGCTTTTCCGGGGGACAGTGTAACGGATCAATACCCTACCCCGTTACTGAATCGATACAATTAACACACGATATAATGCTAAACGCATTACCCATCTTTCTTGCTTCGTAGAGGTCGGGTAAGCAGACGCGCTACGAAGTCGGGTAAACGGAGCATAGGCACATTATATTTGGTTTCAAGTGGATACGGCTTGTGGGATGAGCATTACGGACAGGACGCTGAATTTTGTTTTTGCGACCTACAGTTTAACATTGAATTCCACGATATATAGGCAATAAATTGCACTTGACTCTGACATTTCAAAAGGGATGGTAAAGAAACTAACGCGGACTGAATCCACTAATGGTTTTAAAATATGTTTTGTTTCTAATATTTTTGCTATGATTTGCCTCAACCATTTTTTGTTATGAATTCATAGCGGGGAGTATCTTGTGCGTGAATGAGGTCACATTTTAATATTCACGGATACAAATCAAGGACTGCCAGTTGAACATTGACCGGCATACGCGAAAGTAACGATTTGATCCTCTGGTAATTAACTTTTGTGGATATCGCGAGATTGGCGTAGTGATCTTTTGAACACCGTTAAAGTTCATTTCAGTCATTGTGTTAAGTACAATCGTTTAGTGAGTGAGACAAAAGCTGGCTGCTGACTCCTGCAGAGACCCTGAAAAAGCTAAGTACCTAGATGTTTACGCTAATTAAGTGTACCTATAGAGATGGCTGAGTCGCAGACCTAAGTACCTAGATGTTTACGCTAATTAAGTGTACCTATAGAGATGGCTGGCTCACAAACTAAGTACCTAGATGTTTACGCTAATTAAGTGTACCTATAGAGATGGCTGGCTCACAAACTAAGTACCTAGGTGTATTTGCAAATCTAAGTACCTATTTATAGAGATGACGGAGTCCTAAACCTATTTTTTTATGCTAATTAAGTCTAGGGATGGCAGAATCATGAACCAGATAAATCTAGACTTCAACATGAATATGTAAAAGTATTTACACCTTTAATAAATGTCTTTAGGAAGAACCAGCACTGCTAGAGTCTGCACCATGAAGCCGTGGCCTACGTTGGATAAACATTTTACACTGTTGCACGTTTTATATTTAATCTTTATTGTGTAATTTTGTTGATCATAAACTGTTTACCTAGGATATGACTATTATATATTTATTGACAGAACGACTTACAGTCCATATTATAAATATGGCCTTTTAAATTAGTCTCATGTGAGGGAACTATAATACAGCTTTTATCAAACATGACTGTGTCGCATGAGAGTAAACTGCTTAGCGCAAACACACACACAAACAAACACACTCTCGTCCCCGTATTCACGTGTAGTGACAAGGTGGGAAATTACATGACATATCAGTATTTACGTATTCTCGCGAAGTGGTGTTGGAGTGTGGTATTTTTGGACGCAAGAAGCTAAGCAACGACAACCCTAAGCGAATTATTCTATAGTATGTATTATTTTCAACTGAAGCTCTCGAGAGTGAGCTACCGGAAAAGCCAACTTAAATGGCGGGAAATCTTTCTGAATCGAATAATGCACGCGTTTCTACAGACACATACATTACACTATCATTATAGTGAAACAAGTCACCAGCACAGAGAAATCGTTTGCGCCGGCTTGGAATCGGATTACAACACTTACGAGGTCGTTATAACTGACCATCGCTGGATCTAAATGCGATCACAACCACTTAATCAAAACCTAATCTAAAGCCGCCTACGGTACCCCTAGTTGGTACTTGTGACACGTTGGAGAACAGAACACTAAAGTCGACGTACAAGTAAATACGGTATCTATATTTTGAAACTTAGCCTCATATGATTAGGGCTACACCGCTAAGGAGTCTGGGTGGTCAGCATATGATAGGATTCACCCCCCGCGCTTCGTTAGGGCGAACGGCATACGTTCACGCACACCGCGCTGTCACATAGTACATACAAGCAATGATGCGCACCGCTGGAGTAAGGGATCTCTTCGTATTTCCCACAACGTGGGATCCATAGGGGGCGAATGATACCCTTGAGCGGCCCACAATTCTCAGATTCCAAGGCGACACTAGAAACAGACATATACCTGCACTACACTATGCACGAACGGGCTTATGAACGAAAGCTTAGAACAATGCAATCAATCAAACGAACCTACACAGTTATAAGGTGGTGGCACTAATTGCATAAGGACTTATCTGACATTCGATGACGACCATTAATATACCGACACATTACCTATGTTTGACTGAATCACGACGTTAGTTTAGGAACCTAGGATGTGAGACAAAGTCATCATTTTTACATAAACATTACAGGATCCTGAAGACGACACACGAGGCCCCTCCAGAGCGAATTGCAGAAACGGGGTAAGTGATTTCTGAATTACGAACAACATTTCCTTTCTGTAATTAGGTAAATAAACGCAGGCAGGATGCTACTTTAATTCTCTACAGATTATTAAGACGATCACGGGACACATTCAATTAACTGTCAGGCCAAGACATTAACATCTACCAAATCATACTACTAAAAGTAACATATAATTCATCACATTAAAATATTGTAAAAGCTTTTTGTACACGCCTGTTGGGTGGGGGGGCTGAACTTCACATCTGGCACCGTTAAACCAGGATTTCGTCATTAAATGTAGTAGTTTATTCATTGTTGTATATTGACTCCAAGAAATCAAAGATTTCGTCATTAAATACAACAGTTTATCAAATTATTGCAACGAAATAAAAGATCATGGGTTACTACTTACTACATACACAACTTAACAAAACATCATGGAAAAAAAAATACACAACGTAGGAATTTATCTCAAATTAGAAACAGAATAAACTACTGTTTTACGGTTAACTTAAGGGTGATGCATCCTGCTGCGTTTTATTTTTGAACAGAATAACTGTCACTGGAAAGGAAATTGTTTGAGCGTAATACGGAAATCACTTATCTGGAGTTATTAAAATGTCGAACCAATTTATAAACACCTTGTGCATGTACTATGAGTGTTTGATGTGTTTTCAATCCTTAGCAGAGTCTGGGAGGAAGGGAGGAAAGTCTTGTTGTAATAAAATACTTAAGGTGATAATGGTGAAATTTGGAGTCGCTTCGTTACGAGCTTACACAATAACGGTAAAGGTTACAACTTGATATTAAGCGTTACATTGTATGCTGTTGTGTTCATTGCTTAGATTCAAGGAGAAGGATTTGTTTGTATTTGCTACTTCAGAAGCACAACGAAGCTTTGTCAGTTGTCGCTTACGTCAATTACATCCGAGCGGCAGAAATCTATAACCTCGTCTCTACCCGGATTCAAGTGGGTTATAGCGCTTTTACTTTCTTGCAGCGATTGTTTTCCTGGACTCTGCCCATTCGATATTTTGTCATACCGCCTTAAGCGAATGCAATATTTACTGAAAGTGAGAGTGAAGAAAAAATGGTGGTGGACTTCGACGCTAATAAGAAGTGAGGGAAAAAAAAGGGTCGTGTTGACTCAGGTACCTGAGTCAAAACGCAACATTTTGTGAATTTTAAAAGGAAATGTGATATTATTCTTCATAAAAGATGCTGATATATATATTCTAAAGATTAATAGATAAGGTTGGTACTGATGAGGTGGAATAAATTAGCAATTCTGTACTGGTCTGTTTTGTAACAAATTATTAATGAGTGTATTTACCCGGGCTTATCTGTAAGATTCGTTGGTGTAGGATTTGTCCTAGCTGCTGGCTTATTTAAGGAATATGTTATTACTGGAGGAAGGCGTTGGCAGAGTCAGCCGTGGGAGGCAGTGGCGGCGATGAGTTCCCCACTTGTCGCATCTATTTAGCACGATGGTGCGACGCACGTGGAAAGACGCCTATTTAAGGCGCTGCCTACCCTTTCGAGGAAAAGGGCGTATGTCCATGTATGTATGTACGTATGTCCATGTATGTATGTATGTATGCATGTATGTATGTACGTATTTACAATGTATCCTGGGTGTGGGACTCATGGATGTGTTTCGAAAGCTGCTAAGCTGAAGTGGTCAACATGGGGGGTTTGTCACGTACGTCTGCCACATATATGCCAAGCAAGCTGTGGGCGCACACCACCGAGACAGACACCACACAGACTGACCCAACGGGAAGGCGACACGACAGACGAAAACGGAGATAGCGAGGCTAAATTGATAAGTTTCTGACTGACTGGACAGACACAGCGTAGGAACGTGATGCCTGGAAGGAGTGGGGGAGGCCTTTAGGGCTAGAATATAAATAGTACTTAGAAGAAAAATATACTATTTTTTTTAGCAATCTAGATAATGTGGTGTTCACATGTATGAAGCGGCTGTCTTGATAATGTTGTATTCACATGTAGAGCGAATACATTTGTGGTCACACAAACATTGATGATTATGATGATAATAATAATGATGTTGATGACGAACGACGATGAAGATGATGTTGATGATTATGATGATGATGATAATAATGATGACGGTGATGATGATAATAATAATTATGATGATGATGATGATGGTAATGATGATGATGATGATGGTGTTGGTGATGATGATGATGATCATGATGGTGATGACGATGATGGTAATTATGATGATAATAATAATGATGGCGATGATGATGATGAAGATGATAATAATGTTGGTGATGATGATGATGTTGATGACGATAATGACGATGTTGATGATGTTGATGATGATGATGATGTTGATGTTGATGTTGATGATGTTGATGATGGTGGTAATGATGATGATGATGATGATGACGGTGATGATTATGATGATGATGATGATGAGGATGATAGGAGTGGACGTGATTGTTAATCTTGATCATATTATCTCACACGTCCAGGGAGGAAGATGTAACGGATCAATACCCTACCCCGTTACTGAATCGATACAATTAACACACGATATAATGCTAAACGCATTACCCATCTTTCTTGCTTCGTAGAGGTCGGGTAAGCAGACGCGCTACGAAGTCGGGTAAACGGAGCATAGGCACATTATATTTGGTTTCAAGTGGATACGGCTTGTGGGATGAGCATTACGGACAGGACGCTGAATTTTGTTTTTGCGACCTACAGTTTAACATTGAATTCCACGATATATAGGCAATAAATTGCACTTGACTCTGACATTTCAAAAGGGATGGTAAAGAAACTAACGCGGACTGAATCCACTAATGGTTTTAAAATATGTTTTGTTTCTAATATTTTTGCTATGAGTTGCCTCAACCATTTTTTGTTATGAATTCATAGCGGGGAGTATCTTGTGCGTGAATGAGGTCACATTTTAATAGTCACGGATACAAATCAAGGACTGCCAGTTGAACATTGACCGGCATACGCGAAAGTAACGATTTGATCCTCTGGTAATTAACTTTTGTGGATATCGCTAGATTGGCGTAGTGATCTTTTGAACACCGTTAAAGTTCATTTCAGTCATTGTGTTAAGTACAATCGTTTAGTGAGTGAGACAAAAGCTGGCTGCTGACTCCTGCAGAGACCCTGAAAAAGCTAAGTACCTAGATGTTTACGCTAATTAAGTGTACCTATAGAGATGGCTGAGTCGCAGACCTAAGTACCTAGATGTTTACGCTAATTAAGTGTACCTATAGAGATGGCTGGCTCACAAACTAAGTACCTAGATGTTTACGCTAATTAAGTGTACCTATAGAGATGGCTGGCTCACAAACTAAGTACCTAGGTGTATTTGCAAATCTAAGTACCTATTTATAGAGATGACGGAGTCCTAAACCTATGTTTTTATGCTAATTAAGTCTAGGGATGGCAGAATCATGAACCAGATAAATCTAGACTTCAACATGAATATGTAAAAGTATTTACACCTTTAATAAATGTCTTTAGGAAGAACCAGCACTGCTAGAGTCTGCACCATGAAGCCGTGGCCTACGTTGGATAAACATTTTACACTGTTGCACGTTTTATATTTAATCTTTATTGTGTAATTTTGTTGATCATAAACTGTTTACCTAGGATATGACTATTATATATTTATTGACAGAACGACTTACAGTCCATATTATAAATATGGCCTTTTAAATTAGTCTCATGTGAGGGAACTATAATACAGCTTTTATCAAACATGACTGTGTCGCATGAGAGTAAACTGCTTAGCGCAAACACACACACAAACAAACACACTCTCGTCCCCGTATTCACGTGTAGTGACAAGGTGGGAAATTACATGACATATCAGTATTTACGTATTCTCGCGAAGTGGTGTTGGAGTGTGGTATTTTTGGACGCAAGAAGCTAAGCAACGACAACCCTAAGCGAATTATTCTATAGTATGTATTATTTTCAACTGAAGCTCTCGAGAGTGAGCTACCGGAAAAGCCAACTTAAATGGCGGGAAATCTTTCTGAATCGAATAATGCACGCGTTTCTACAGACACATACATTACACTATCATTATAGTGAAACGAGTCACCAGCACAGAGAAATCGTTTGCGCCGGCTTGGAATCGGATTACAACACTTACGAGGTCGTTATAACTGACCATCGCTGGATCTAAATGCGATCACAACCACTTAATCAAAACCTAATCTAAAGCCGCCTACGGTACCCCTAGTTGGTACTTGTGACACGTTGGAGAACAGAACACTAAAGTCGACGTACAAGTAAATACGGTATCTATATTTTGAAACTTAGCCTCATATGATTAGGGCTACACCGCTAAGGAGTCTGGGTGGTCAGCATATGATAGGATTCACCCCCCGCGCTTCGTTAGGGCGAACGGCATACGTTCACGCACACCGCGCTGTCACATAGTACATACAAGCAATGATGCGCACCGCTGGAGTAAGGGATCTCTTCGTATTTCCCACAACGTGGGATCCATAGGGGGCGAATGATACCCTTGAGCGGCCCACAATTCTCAGATTCCAAGGCGACACTAGAAACAGACATATATCTGCACTACACTATGCACGAACGGGCTTATGAACGAAAGCTTAGAACAATGCAATCAATCAAACGAACCTACACAGTTATAAGGTGGTGGCACTAATTGCATAAGGACTTATCTGACATTCGATGACGACCATTAATATACCGACACATTACCTATGTTTGACTGAATCACGACGTTAGTTTAGGAACCTAGGATGTGAGACAAAGTCATCATTTTTACATAAACATTACAGGATCCTGAAGACGACACACGAGGCCCCTCCAGAGCGAATTGCAGAAACGGGGTAAGTGATTTCTGAATTACGAACAACATTTCCTTTCTGTAATTAGGTAAATAAACGCAGGCAGGATGCTACTTTAATTCTCTACAGATTATTAAGACGATCACGGGACACATTCAATTAACTGTCAGGCCAAGACATTAACATCTACCAAATCATACTACTAAAAGTAACATATAATTCATCACATTAAAATATTGTAAAAGCTTTTTGTACACGCCTGTTGGGTGGGGGGGCTGAACTTCACAACAGGGCTACATCTTTATATTATCATCATGTTATGGTCAATAAACATTTCTTATTATTATTTCTTATTATTATTATTATTATTATTGTAGCCAAGGGTTTAGCCAGTAGTAAGCCCTTGGCTTTATTGTATCGATTTTATTCATCAAATTTGTGAACAAATAATATGCACCATATTGAGAAACAATCGAATCAAGGCGAAAGTTACAGATAAAGTTTTATTTTTATTCTATCAAGAAAATATTGTCCTATCGTGTTTTTTAGTTGAATATTTTAATTAATTAAGACAGTTTAAATCAAATCTATGATTTGGAATTTTGCGGCATAACCCACCTTAATGCGTGTGTGTTGGCTACACTTCCGTTCGTTCAGTGTGTAAGATGAGCTTAGCGACCGTCACGACATTATAATAAATGACTAGTGCATTTTTTTCATTCACTATTTATACTTTTAAGTCTTGCTTTAGCGTATAGTATTATTTTATCTGTGCTTTAGCTTTGTAGAAATATAAAAACTTATAAAACACAACCCCAGGTTGAAGGTAAGCTTCAACCTCCATGAATGATAATATAATGATGATTCTTCTTGGAATGATATTCTAAACCGCCTATTCATTGTCATATCTTGGTTAACTGTAGTGTAGCCACACCAGTTCACGCGGTGATTTAGGCGGTAATTTAATGTTATAATTAATGCGGTAACAGGCGGTACACGGTTAAGGTAGTGTGGCCGCAGCATTACCGACAACAAAGAGACGGTAATTGTACCAACTTGATACTGCAAGTCGAGACTTGTGGAAGATAACTAGAAGATAAGAAAAAAATAAACGTAAGGGTAAAACGATACCTTTTCAAAGCTAGTTTTATCAAGCTTTATCCCACTTCAAAGAAATAAATCTGTATCAATTCTTCAAACATAGTGGGTATAACTTTATAGAACTATTCCCACCGATCAAAGGGCTGTCGCTTTGGAGATATCGATGAAAACTGAGTTGGTACTTTCTTTATGTGTCAGTCAACCATATTATTGTGGGTTTATATATGGCTGTAGGCGTCACAGTGTCACAAAAAGTACATAATAAATATACCTACGGATTAATTAATATAATCACAAGATCGTTCAGGTCTACAGTATACTAAAAAAGATTATTTACAGAAATAATTATTTACACCTAATACAAGTCGGTATGAACATACATACATACATAGACACACGCCTTTTTCCCGAAGGGGTAGGCAGAGCCTCAATAGGCCACTTTTCACAGTGGGTTGCACCATCGTGGAATATAGACGTGACAAGTGGTGAGCTCATCGCCGCCATTGCTTCCCACGACTGACTCAACTAACGCTTTCTTCCAGTATTAACACATTCCATAATAAGCTAGCAGCCAGGACAAATCTTATACCAACAAATCATACTAACAAGTCCGGGTAATGAACAAAAGTCGGTATGAACAAAATTATAAAATGAAGTATAATTAAGTATATCCTAGATCAGTTCAGGTTTGGCTACTAACCTATTTCTGAGCATTTTGTATAAATTGCACAGTGCTGGCAATCTAATATAATAGGTAATCTAATCTTTATTATTGAGATGTTACCCGTTTAGGTCGTTTACTCTTTTTAGTACACATGCCTTGCTTTTGTACTGACTACACGGATTTATTTCGTTATGATGTCTTCCATTTGTCACTCATACATTCCTTTCAAAAAACAATCAATATATAAAAAATCGTTGCGTGACTGACTGACTGAATGACTGACTATCAACGCACAGCCTAAACCATAAATCCTAGAGACCTGAAATTTGGAGGATACGTTCCTTTTATGGTCTAGGGGTGCACTAAAAAAGGAATTCTAGAAATTCAACCAAGCGGGGGTTCAACGGGGTATTTAAGTTTGTATCGAAAAGTACACGCAGACGAAGTTGCGGGTATTCTACTAGTTAGATACTAAAACATAGAATCATGCAAAAGTTCAAAGTAATTACGAGAGCCGCGAACAAAACAACTAACCAATGTTCCCGCAAAATATAGCGCAGAATCTGTGGCGCAGGTAAATGACGCGTCCAATGACGCCGCTGTATTTGAACGTCGATTTAACTAACAATCCAATTAGCCCCCGGCACTGACACAGAATACTAATTGCTAGTAACGTGAGGCCAGCAAAAACATTGAGCGGTCAGTGGATAAACAGACTGTTTGTTTGTTCCTACCATAAATTAAGGCAACGTATATTCGCAACGTAGGCACCTTAAAGCATTGCATGTTGCTCGATGGTAGGCACAGGGTTGTCCTATTAAATAATGTCACGCAGAAGTCTGGAGGTAGAGCTGAGTTCGTCTAAGGCAAGGCTGCTCGACCCTATGCCCGTGGGCCACAGTGTGGCCAATGAGTAAACTGAGTTTGTCTAGTAATCAAAAAATAAATAAATAAAATCATACAGGGAATCCTAGTATATACTATGGCACATAGGGACTATGTACCTATGTGACTGTTGGGTGTTATGTTATGGTTCGAGTCTAAGCCAGTTTGCGCATTTCTAGTGACCCTGTATACAAACACAGTTATAGTTAGTATTATCTATTATAAACACTGATAAAGCGTCTACCAATGCACTGATCTTCTATTTTAATCCGTTGAAAGAATCCCCAAGCGGCTAAAAGCACTTAGCAAAGTGCAATGTTCCGTATTACCGCAAAGGACTTGGCAATGCATTACCATATTTTACCGCATAAGTTTTCTACGTAAAAAGGTATTTTACTACTATAAAGTATCCTCTAAGACTCCTTAGCCAAACTACAGTGATGGAGCTTCCTAATAATTCTAAGGATCATTAAATAAGCTGGGTTTGTTGCCTGATTCGTTTAGGCTTGGTTTCAAAGCAAAGGCGTACATTTATAAAATTATTATAAAAACTTCTTTTTGAATACAACGAATAAGAACCAATTTACATTGTTTGTTTTCTTAAAATTTGAATATATTGCGTTAAGTCGTAATGTGTTGTGGCACACAGCTGATAATTTGAAATAGAATCAGTGCATATTTTATTTGAAAAACTTGGAGAAACAAAAAGATTTGCGGTGGCAGACACTGGCCGATTTTAAAGTCTTAAATTTGTTTTTTTATAAAAAAGCGCAAAAGGCTCGTCTAAAAATTACATAGGTGCAGTCGCATTTTATGATTATCCATCCTATAAATTAACGCAAGGCGACCAAGAATAAACCAGTAGTACGCCGAACAAATACATTTGGAGCTTATTTTGTAAAGTAAGCGATCGAAATCACGCAACTCTACGTAATGTAGTGTATGTAGCTTAACCATTGCTTAGCTTAGCATTTTATATTTTGCATAACATTTAATTTATTTCCATCACAGGATCACACATGAAACGCTTAGTTATAGAGCTAACACTTCGGGACCACTCAATTCCACTGGCTTGCCGAACCTATAAGTCAAAATCGAAAAACAATAAAACTCTCGCTCCGTCGATTTATTGTCCAAAAGATTTCAGCCATTTGTCATATAGTCAGGGGATAGTCCGCATCTGCTCAAGCCTCCAATCCGGTAATTCTGTTCTAATTCAGCTATTCCAGCGCTCGCTGCATTAGCTGATCCCCTGGGCCTTTACAAAGCAAAGATAAAAAGTAGCTGGAAAAGTCGTAATTGAAGCTGCAGCGGCTAAATTGTGACTTTGATACATCACTTTCTTACTCGTCGTATGTGAAATCGTAAATTAGAACAGAAACATGAACTAAGCGTTTTCTGTATCGCTGTATCGCAGCCGTCATATACAGCTGTACCCCAAGTCCGAGTTTTATAAGCACCATCGATGGTAGCCTAACGGTTCAATAGTGCAACTCAGAATCCAACGATACCGGGTTCGATCCTAGGCTCCGCACCAATGACTTTTCTAAGTTATGTGCGGATTTCCATCGCTCTGTGCTTCGGAGGGCACGTTAAGCTGTCGGTCCCGGCTGTTATTGATTAATAGCAGTCGATAAGCCATGTCAGAGGTCCTGGGGCGGCTTGACAAACTCTGACACCAGAGGCCAGCACTACCTCATACGAAACGACGACGATAAGCACCATCGTAACGATGAACGTGACGACGATCGTCCGTGTTTTACGTAGTAACTAGCCAGAAACGGCACAGATTAATGGCTTGTTACATAACCTAACCAAGCTACATTATCCTTCTAGGTCCAGAGTTTTTTTGAGTTCGAGTGACTAGTGTTGATAAACCTATTTACCCAAAAACCTTCCATGAAGACATATAGGCAAACTAGCTTACGGCCCATGTGATGAAAAGTGGTCACCGTCGCTTATAGACACCGGCAACACCGGGGGTATTATCGATGCGCTGCCTACCCTGAAGGAATTTATGAACATTTTTCTTAAAGCGACACAGGTCGTAACCAAGCGGGAAAACCTCAGATGGAAGCTCATTCCATAGTTTATAGGTATGGGCACAGATAAAATAATACTATACTAGTATGGGGAAGAAAAGATCTCGAGAAACGAGTCGTACGAGAAACCCAGGGATCTATGATGTGTGGATGAGTTTTGTCACGGTGCCGGGAAGAGCAATGGTAAAATCTCTATGCAGGGATGAGATGAAAACCTCGTCAGAGCATTCCCCGTTGTAGATGTTTCAAAAAACCGCATTATAATCGATTACACCGTTTTTGAGATTAAAGGTGGACAAACACACAACTCTTACATACACACACTCTTTCATCACGTGTAAAAATAGGTATTTTTAAAATTTACAAAGAAGTCCTTTCTTAGAAACCCACTTCGAACTGTTTTTGCTTCATCTGGTATCCAACATGGCGGCTTACAGCCGCTATATTTTAGCTCATTCAAATATTGCATCTCCGACCATTTCATACAG
This sequence comes from Operophtera brumata, assembly GCA_932527175.1. NCBI lineage: Eukaryota > Metazoa > Arthropoda > Insecta > Lepidoptera > Geometridae > Operophtera > Operophtera brumata. The sequence goes on from OW052228.1 coordinate 29,214,042, forward strand.
TACATAATTTGTGGGTGGCCGTACCCACATGTATGCTTTATGGACCGTGAACAGTGGTATCCCCCAAACGCCTCCACATCACTTCCATACAAACAGACACATAATTTAGCCATTTTGTATTGTGCGCTGAAGAAATGAAGTGTTACTGGCTCAATTCATAGCCTTTCATAGCGTATAAGTGCGCTCTCCGCTTGCTCGTAATGGATCTATTATTGTTCATACATATTTACAACTCTTAGCATGTTTATTTATGGTTGTTTATGAGTTTTGTTTGAATGGAGTAGCAGGAAAACAGGGGTTCAAGTTATTTATTACTTTATTGCCCTAACCTAGAGTAAAAATACAACTATTGTTGTTCAGGCTCATGTTTTAAAACAACCTTATAGGTAGTTGCTATACTTACAATCATGTGAACTAGTAGTTCAAGAACATGTATCCGTAGAAGAAACAAGATCACCAACACAGCTCTCAGAATCAGCAAATTGAAATGGCAATGGGCAATCCATACCTATACCTCGCAAAACAGACAATCTTTGTGGAAAAAATGTTCTCGTGTTGTGAACACAAACCGGAGACGCTGTTGAGGAAGGCCGCACTCTCGATGGAACATTATTTATTTATATTTATTTATTATAAAGGTTGCAGGAAGCCGGTGGAAGGAGGAGACTCCAGAACCTTCGTCGTGGCATTCTATGGGGGAGGCTTACCTATGTCCAGCTGTGAACTTTTACTAGCTGATAATGATGATGATATTGAAAGGTGTTTTTTTGCAAGGAGGTGGAGTTAGCTATGGTATCTACTAGTACAGTATTATTATATCTGTGGCTATGGCAAAGAATATTCGCCATAAAAGGGGTATTTCTAGCTGCTGAGATACTGATGATGATGATGATATCCTAGTTTTTGTAGAAAAACTTGATTATTTGAATTGAATCTGGCTAGGTTATGTTTATACATACATACATACATAAAGTCACGCCTGTGTTCCGGAGAACCATGGATTTCCACTTGCTGCGATCCTGACACACCTCTTTTGCTTCATTCACTCTCATCACATTCTTCATACATGCTCGTCGGTTAAGGGTACTCTTGACCTGGCCTTTTTCCAGAACGTCTCTGATCTGGTCTGAATACGTTCGCCGAGGTCTTCCCCTTCCCACTGTCCCATTCACGCTCGTCTTATGAACCCGTTTCGTCAATCTACTATCGTCCATCCTTTCTAAATGCCCAATCCATCTAAGCATAGCTTTCTCAATCCTAGTCACTTCGTCTTCTTTAATTTCACAACGCTCTCTTATCACACTAATCCTTATTCTATCTCTCAAAGTCGGTTAGGTTTATACGCAATCTAATACGTGCTGTGTGTGTATTTGTGTGTGTCCGGCATAAGAATATAACCTTCCGTCTCCTCCCGTTGATGGCGTAAAAGTCGCCTAAGGGATTACCCGGCCTTGTAAGTAAGATTCGTTGGTATTACATTTTTGTCCTGGCTGTTACCTTATTAGGGATGAGTTATCATTGGAAGAAAGCGTTAGACGAGTCAGCGGTGGGAAGCAATGGCGGCGATGAGCTCACCACTTGTCACGTATATATTCCCGCGATGGTAAAACCCACTGTGAAAAGTGGCCCATTGAGCATCTGCCTACCCTTTCAGGGAAAAAGGCGTGTGTCTGTGTATGTATGTAATCTAATACGTATATGTTTATGTTGATATGGGTACGTAAATAGTATAGGTAATAGGTATGTATTTAACTAGTCAAATAAACTCTTGAAACACTGAATTCGGTAAATGTTGTTTAAAAGGTCGCCGACCTGGCTCGGGCAGAGTTCAAGACTGAAGCTGCGTTAAAACCTTGTTAATTTTACGAGGTAACTTATTTTCGACTAGATAGTGGAAAAATTATTTTAGGATTAAGCTCGCCTTTGTACATGTCCTATATGTAAGTTGTTTTTTCTTCTCTATATTTGTGAGTACAATAAAGAATAAAAAATAAAGAATATTTTTTTAGGTAAGTGTGTACTAATGTTCACTGTACAAGAGCTATATTAATAAATGAATAAGATATTTCCAATATAACATGCAACGTCTTGGAACCGGAATTTAAGGTTCTTGGACATGACAGTGTCTTCGCTAATTTTTTCTTCACCATTTAAGTTGTACCGCTAGCTCACGCCTCACAAACTGGAGTTCCTTAATTGGATATTAATCAATTCATATCAATTAAATACTAGAACTAGAATACTAGAAACTATCTAGAGACTATATACTTAATACCTGCGGTTTGTCAGGTACCCATAAAATTGTATAGAATCAATTTATTTGCATACCAAAGTCAGTGTCATTTGAAAACCGTGTAATTTTATATGTAACTAGCGTTTTGCCTGTGGCTTTGCACGCGTGGTATCGGTTGGTGGTATGGTTTTTAAACATTGACAGACCTTTTTTGACCACGATCTTACCTGTTGGTAAGTGACGATGTGGCCGAAGATGAAGCACAAAAGTCTAGAAGGCACCTATTCACTCTATTAGACTTGAAGAGACCCAGATTATAGTTTTCAGGATAGACAGGCGACGTTAGTGTATTCCACTTCTTAGCAGTTCATGTTAAAAAGGTAGAACTGAATCATTTAGTACGAATAGAAGGTATACTACTAAGTGCATATAAGCGACATTAGACTTTTTGAGAATAAATTGTTTAAACCTAAACCTAACTAATGAGGTTTGGTACCGAACCGTGCGCGTGCTCGTCCTATGATGAAAATCAGATAGGGGATCAGATCGAGAAGTCCCTGGGAGCATTTCCCGAAATAAACTTCCGGGTATAAGCAGTCCTTCCTCCTGTCCTCCCCTCAGCATCTCTCCACACACCAAATATTATCAAAATCCGCTCAACAGTTACGGAGTTGAGTGGAACTACAGATAAACCGAGCATAGCTGCTGGCGGAAGCTAATAAAGCATAACCTGTAACCACTCACGAATAATGTAGCTTCCTGAATCGGATCAGTAGTTCCAGATCCAGCGTGTCGTAGTGCTGCTGCGTCACACACTGGCGTCATATAAAACCAGCAGCGTTTGCGTTGTCGCAGCATACGCTGAGTTGCGACCATTTTAACCCCCGTCGCAAAAACGATGGGGTGTTATAAGCTTGACGTGTCTGTGTGTGTGAGTGTGTCTGTCTGTGACATTGTAGCTCCAGAACGAATGAACCGATTTAGTTTTTTTTTGTTAGAAATGTGTATTTGTCGGGATTGTTCTTAGCGAAGTTTGATCAAAATCGGTTCAGCCGTTTCATTGCGTTGAGGGTTTTTTTTATTTTTTACAAAATTGATTACTTGTTGCTGATCATTAATTGGATATGTAATTTTTGTAAGTTGTTGACGACCTCTGTGTTGCGGCGGACGAAGGTTCACCTGCGACGCAGGAGATTGGTTCGATTCCGGCCTCGGAACAAATATTTGTACGATCTGCAGATATTTGTTCAGGGTATTCTGGGTATTTACTATGCATAATAAAAATATCTATGTATGTAATGTATTGTTAAGTATATCAGTTATCCCATAACACAAACTCTGCTTAGCTTGGGGCTAGATAATGTTGTGTGAACTGTCCAGCATTATTTATTTATTTATTTATTTATTTAAGTTTCTGTGTTGTGTTGGCAAAATAAATATTTTTATATATGTATTTTAGATATTTAACCCTTATATCCAAACAAACTCGCAAACAAATTGTACTTCTTTACAGGTGTTTTTTTATTTTTTATTTTATACTTCTTGAATGACAGTACAAGCAGATGGCCCACCTGATGTTAAGCGGTAACCTCTGCCTATGAACAGTGCATTACCTCATAGGTCACGTCCACCTAGGACGCACCATATGTGGCATTGCACTGCGCCCGCCACCCTGAGACATAAAGATGAAAAATCGCATGTGCCTGTAATTTTACCGGCACCCATACCCTTCAAAACGGATTACAGCAATGCGAGCACTACTGCTTTACGGCAGAAATAGGTATGGTGGTAGTACTTCCCCGGACGAACTCTTTCACAAAAAAGCTCTATTAATGTGTTGTATATTAATGTATTTATCATGTTTACATCATTTCAAGGAGTTTGATGAGATAGTATCCAAATAAGGGTCAAAGTTCGTTAGCATGCATGGGTTCAATTAAGCGAACACAAACCAATACGCAGATACATCAACTTAAACGTTGAGAGTTAATATGTAAGAGAGAATGCGAAAAAAAACTGGTGCATATAAAGTCTCAGCTCGTAAAGCCGGAAGTCCGGCGTCCGCCGCATCCGTCTGTCTGCTACTAAAAGCCTTTTAGTTCAATTTAGCGTAAAAAGAGACTCGACCGCTCTGTTCCTGTGTTTTATGCCACTCGGGAAATTGCCCTCATCTCGTGTGCATTGACATTTTGTGTAAGCCAGTGAAACAAAGACTTAGACTTAGGTTTATCTGCGATTGGTTTTAGGAATCTGTAGCTTATAAAATAAAAATAAATCTTAATTTTGTATGGTCCAGAATGCACTGAAAACCTTTTTGTGCTATTTAGTGGGAAAATAGACGTAGCCGCACTGTTCTTATATTTATGCTCGGGAATAATTTTACTCGGGAAATTTCTACGCTTATAGTATTTTTTCAAGGTAGTTTTGTATCTGACCTTATATCTTGACCTTGTATCTGACGACCTCTGTGGCGTGGCTGGCGATGGTTCGCCTGCGACGCAGGAGGTTGTGGGTTCGATTCCCGCCTCGGAACAAATATTTGTGCGTTCTGCAGATATTTGTTCAGGGTGTTCTGGGTGTTTTCTATGTATAATAAAAAATATCTATCTATGTAATATATTATATTAAGTATATCAGTTATCTAGTACCCATAATACAAGCTCTGGCTTAGCTTGGGGCTAGATAATGTTGTGTGATCTTGTCCAGCATTATTTATTTATTTATTTATTATTTTATTTTATCATTCTCTGCTTAATATTGAGTGAAAATAGAACCAATGACAGGAGAAAAACGACGTTCTGGTCGCAGTTGGGTGCATTAAGTTATTGGTTTATAACTTCTATGTTTTTTTTTGTCCACTAATAGTGCTTGTTCACGGCGCCGTAGCATGCATTGTGAAAAGCTCGCGCGAGTAGTTTGCGCGTGTAGAATAGAATAGAATAGAATATTTTTTTATTTGTAACAACACAGATAGGTAAACAAAAGAAAACATGAAAAAAAAACACAAAATGATAGTTAGAGATGCTGTTACAAAAAGGTCTCTAACTCAGCATATGCAGGTTGTAAACAACCTGCGCTGGTCTTCCGTTAGAGCCCTTTTCTAACCAAGAGAACAAAAAATAGCAGACGTTTATGATACGAATAATAACAAAGTTGTAACAACCACCTTAACAATACGTGCAAGTAACCCGCGCGAATCACCCGCGCGAGCCACCCGCGCATGTAGAACGCGCATGTTACCCTCGCCGTATACAAGCGCTCCATAACAAATATTTAAATGAGCTTTTTCTATTTATTATTTAATGAGGGCTTTTCATTTTCGAATAAAAAAAAAGTAGTTCGGTTTGGCTCGATAGATGGCGCTGACTCAAATGTGGTTGCCAAAATTAACAAATGCATTGTCTGTGCTTTTCTGTGATCGTAACAAAATACCATGAAAATATATCACTACGTTGTTGACTTTGACATTCCACTTTATTTTGACATTTAAGTACAGAGCTGGCGCCATTTATTTTAAGCATGATTTGAAACGGCCGTGAAAACCCCTCATTTCGACTATAATGTGAATTATTAAAGCCGCCTTAATTTCTTATGAAATCTTATGTGTGTATCATCGTCTTCAGCCTTTATATATCTACTGTTTGGCGAGACCTCCTCCATAATCACCACGCTTGGCAGACAGATTGGTGATCACAGTATTGGTATTGAGTACTCAGGGGATGCTGCTGCCCATCACCTGGTGTAATCCACAAGATGAGATGGAGAGGTCTATTCTAGGCTGGACACTCCCCGTCCACAGATGTGTTAGTACTTGCAAGGATGAGGCATAGAGCCTGGCTCGTTATGCCACTTCGACGATCAAACACAGCTATTCAATGACCAAATTAGTTTGCATAGCGGACATAATGGTTATCGAACTACGCTTGTTGAAGGGTAAAATCAATAGTGTTCGCTACTAATGCTCCTACTATATTGTTTCTTGGTATGTTTGGTTCTTGCGGTATCAATATCAAGATATACAACACTATTCCAAACAAACCATAAAAAAAAACTGGGTATTAAGTTATTTAACTTGTTTGTACATACACAAATTTAATTTGTGTTATTTTTGTGTTTTTCGAATGGAATTAAATAAGTTATTAACATTTACATTCTTGACTGTATTTTATGGACATAATACTCGTGCTTGAGTTACGCACCACTCTGACAATCGTGTGTCAGAGCGGTGTAATAATAACTAGGTCGTAATCTATGGCGCATGCACTATTAAATAAATTCTTCCCATTTTTTATGGATATTCCTGGAAATTGTTATTTGGTTACTTTTTTGTGTAGATTGAATTTTTATGGACTACTTATGATCCAGGTTTTTTGAATGGTATATTTGGAATAGTACTGTATAGAATCGTTGCGTAACTGAAAGACTGTCTGACTGTCACCGCAAAACCGCGTAGCAAAAAAATTCTACGTCTATGGCAAAACTGAACCCTTAGGTCCTAGAGAGCTATTTGGAGGGTACATTCTTTTTGTGGTCTAGGGGTGCAATAATTATGGAAAAAAAACTACACGTGGACGAAGTCGTGGGTGTTCCAGAACTACCCGCATGAAAAATAACTAATGAAGCAAATAATCAAAACTCTCCCACGATATTTTTATAGGGCAAAAATTAAATAACCTGCATATCATCATCATCATCAGCAGATTTTTCTTGATAAGCTTTTTGTAAAATTGTTTCATTGTACTATTCGTTTCCCAAATAAATAAAATACAATGGGGGGTTTTGCCATCATCACCACGCATGGCAGGCGGATGGGTGATCACAGTATTGGTATTGAGTCATCAAGGAGGACGCTGCTACCCATCCCTTAGTACGCTTTAACGACATCCACGGGAGGAGATGGACACATCTATTCTTAGATGGGTACTTATAAAATAACTTGTTCCATTTCTGCAACATTCCTGGTAACAAAACTTCTGAATCCATTCGTGATTAATGCCTCTAAAACATTGCGGTGAAAAACATCCAACCCATTTATCATGCCAAATTCCAGAGCCAAAGTTAGATACTATTTAGCCAATGCACAATAAACAGATTAATAACTGTAGCTATTAATAATCGCTGGCAGTCGGCCAAGTTGTAAAACGGTTGTCGAAGCACTCTGGCTAGCTTCAGTTGTTGTAGTCTTAAAGCCATAAGACAACTTAAGACGTTTTAGTCGCTCGCTTTTGTCGAAGGCAAACTTGCTAGTACTCGTAGGTAGTTAGCGGCAAACTTCCTGTGGCTAGCTGATACTGGAGACAGAAGTATTGGAAATGCAATTTATAAAGGCTGTTGTCCACCAATCATAAAAGCAGAGGAGATTTTTGTGTAAAACTGCTTTAGAGTCAAATCAAAATGGACTTAATTTTTTTTCAGCAAAGTAGGGAAAACCATTCTGCCCTGGCGTGCCTTTCTAGTTTTCACCCGAAACAGCGAGATAAAAGACAAAAGTGATTTAATTAACGTCGCAACTACAAAGCTGCAGACTAATTTGTTAACCCTCTCCTTTTAGCTAGAAAAATAACCTGGAGTGTCTGGACAAAGAACAAAATGCATATTATATACGTAACGAAAACATAAATAAAATTAATCACAGCCGTGGTATTATTGGAATATATATTCTTTGCAAAAGATTATAAAATTCAGTGGGAAATAATCTTAAAAATGTGTGTTTTCTTTTGAATTATAGACGCTTTCGCGTGCCACATTCGGTGTGAGAATGCAAGTCAGATAATAAATCTCTACATTCTATATGGAAAAATGCTGAAAATTGAGAGAATTTCTTTTTTATTTGATTAAGTGGTAGAACTGGCCAATACTCCTAATCTAATCCTGATGTTAACCGGTAACCTTTGACTTTTATAAAAAAGCAATACCTTGTAGGTCACGCCTAGAATGTAACCTACGTGGCATTGCATTGCATCAAATTGAGACCTAGACATGAGAACTCTCATTATCTGCTCAGTATATGCTGCTTTGGTGTTTCCGGCCTAAGATAGATCACTCCGTCTCCGGTGGATGTCGTCAAAGCCGACTAAGGGATGACATCCAGGGGATTGGTAGCAGCATCCACCTAGTTACCTATTCAACACCAACTAATACTGCTATCACCAATTCCGATCACCTGCCAAACGTGCTGATTATGGCAAACCCCCCCATTGTTTTCTACGGGGGAGGTCTCGTGTAGCAATGGACGTGATGAAGGCTTTGATGGTGATGATGATGATGATCAGAAGTATATAAGTAAATTTTACCTGTACTCATAGCCTTCAAATCGGAATAGGTTGGTTCACAGTCAGTACCCTTATATATCTCTGAATAAAAACCGTAATAGTGCTCATCAAACAGTGAACTGTGATTAAAAAATGATCAAATCAAATGAATTAAAATTTATTATGAAAAATAGGCACTTATTACGCTGCTGGCTGATGCTGGGTAAAAATTAAAACAACAATGTCCTTAAGTTTTAAGTTACCGAGACTGCTGTACAATTTCAAATAAGGATGATCATGGAAACTACGCACATTACAATAGACGATGTCCTATTTTCATAAACACGTAATTAATTCAAACTTTCTCAGTTTAAATGACTTCATAACTAGTTGGAACAGTAGCGTAGACATAGAAATCGGTGTGATTATCAGAACTATGTCACTACAAATGAGTTTCAGTTTAAATGTTGACTTTATTACTGGTATGGCTCAGCCAGTACCCTTGAAGGCACAACGGAGTGGAACGTTCGTACTTTCGTACTATTGTTAGTGCTACACAAAAGACATTTCCTAACAGAACTACAGGAATTAAAGTAATTATATGGAGGGTCAAAAGGTCCCCTTCCTTTATAAGTAGTACCTAATTAGACAACTTCCACAACGGTGCGTTGACTTTTGTTAGCGACAAAGGATTACAATCTAACTTGCACAGTAGTTAAAATATCTTCTAGGTAATTTTTGTCTTCTTACAATTTTATATTGGAAATAAGTGTACCTTTGCAAGACAATTTTTGGCATATTTTCATCCTGAATAATATTTTACTTTTTTGAGAATTCGATCATTTCATATCGAAATCAAAACAAATAAATAAATAAAATAAATAATGCTGGACAGTTCACACAGCATTATCTAGCCCTAAGCTAAGCAGAGCTTGTGATATAGGTACTAGATAACTGATATACTTAATACAATACATTACATAGATAGATATTTTTGATTATACATAGAAAATACCCAGAATACCCTGAACAAATATCTGCAGATAGCACAAATATTTTATCAGAGGCGGGAATCGATCCCGCAACCTTCTGCGTCGCAGGCGAACCGTCGCCCGCCGCGCCACAGAGTTCGTCAAATAAACCCAAAATGCACAGCAAACCACGAATAGAGGAGGGCCTAAGTTAATTACTTTATTTCCTACTAGATATCGTGAGTGGAAAAATAAGAACGTGCTTCTTGCTGTCATTACGTGTATTTCGGGGAATAAAGATTGTCACTGACAGTTTTCCCCCACTGTCGGTGTTGGCACTTATGTTTTCTGTCTCAGGATCGGTCTCGCTCATAGGCATCATATTCGAGTAACACAGCTCCCACACACGTAGCTCTCACAAGTACATAGGTATTTTTTGTTACACAATTTTTCTGGAATGGCCGCCGACCGAAATGTAAGACGTTCGTTTGATCCGTTCATGCAACAGTTGCTAAAGTGGTTTCGAATCCTTTGCTCTCCAGTCCAGTATGACCGATGCTGAAAAATAACATAAAAATATATATATTTATTGAATAAAAATGGATGTTAGGTACAATTTTGGCATACTCTTTTCTGGCAATGATCTGAATTCTTCTTACGTTAATTTAACAAGCAACTTGAATTAAATCACCTAATAAATAAAGTTTACAACCCTTCCACGAGAGGCAACAAAACACCTAAGGCCGCCATTTTCAGAATTACCCGATTTAATCGCAATTAAGTCAGCTAAGGTATTTAACTAAATTGACAATTTCAATTGAAAATTCCTTTGAATTTCTCTTCATTCCGTTCGCCGGGATGAAGGCAAATACGGCAGATTCCTTGGTGATTTTGTTGGACAAAGATAAAGTGGAGTTTTAGATACAACAGTGTCCCGTGGTTTTGCTCGTGAGGTGTCAAGTTTAGACGTATCCTAGTCGCTATTCCGGGTACTATACAATACCTTTTCAATAAATAAATTTTGATGATTTATAGGTGATGAGTGTGTAACCTCTTTTTAAGTAAGTATTAGTGTGTTAGTGATATTACTTGATTTAGAATGAGGAAATACAATTATATTTTACTAAAAGTAAAACTTACATACCAAATAAATATAAAAAAACGATGAGTACTTAGAATTTTGAAAGTGCAAAGATTCAAATTAAAATAAAATTAACGAAAATGCCGAAACAAGAAAACGTCTAGTATTAGCACACTTATAATCTATATATATAAAACAAAGTCGTGTTAGTTACACCACTTATAACTCAAGATCAGCTGGACCGATGTTCTCTTTTTTTTTGGTGGATTCTTTTCCGGTCCGAATAGCAGAATAAGTAATAAAATATCGGGGGGGGGGGGTTCACGGCTACCCGTGTGAAGCTGGGGCGAGTCACTAGTAATAATATAAAAAATTATAGCGTTCCTCTACACATACTAATTTTGCCATTTCTGTTAATAGATAGGTTATCTTTTTTTATACGAGTACAACTTGAAATGACGGAACAAGCATACGTATGACCCACCTGAGTTATAAAGATGAAAAGTCTCATGTGCCTGTATTTTCACCGGCACCGATACCCTTCAAATCAAAACAGCAATGCGAGCACTACTGCTTTGCGACAGAAATTGGTAAACTCTTTCACAAATAAAGCTCTACTTCTGTTAAAATATTGTGCTACTGGATAATGAAACCTAAGTTAAAAGTAGTCTTTGTTTCGATGTTCTTAGAAAACAGAGTTGCGTGCTCACTTCTTGGAAAAACTAATCACGACTGACCTACATGGATAAATCGGCTTACCGTCTCAAACCTAGCATGTGACTTACATCGATGAAATAGAGTGGTATTGGATATTAGTGGAACGCCCACGACTTCATTCGTGTGGAGATTTTCCACACAAACTTCTACACTCCGCTCTACCCCTTAGGGGCTGAGGTATCTAGGACCTAGAGTTAAGGTTGTGCGTTGATAGTCAGTCAGTGAGTGAGTCACTCAGGCAACGAATTTATTATTGACTAGTAGTTCTGCGAACAGTAACCCTCGCGAGCACAAACTTCTGTAAAACTATGCAACATGTCGATCCATAACGATCAAACAAAGAACCCAAAAAGCGTTAGCAGAGTCAGTCATGGCAAGCAATGGTGGCAATGAACTCACCACATGTCACGTCTATATTCCCACGATGTTGCAACCCTCGGTGAAAAGATACCCATTGAGACTCTGCCTACCCTCTCGGGGAAAGATGAGCGTGTCTGTGTATGTATGGTAGTAGGTACTAGGCATAATACATAGGTATGTATTTGTGATATCTCTCCCAATATTGGAGCAGACCCTCAGTAAACAACCACAAATTACGTAACTGCCACATGGTGGACTAATTTTGAACCCACAGCTGACCAAGACGTAGCTCATGTACAGCTAGCTCAGTACCAGGACAAACAACTGCGCTCGAGCTCTTTAAAGAGAACCGCATGTCGCGCGTCACCATAACTGTAATATATTTGAGCCAAGTTGTTGCAGTAAGTGCACCAGACCTTTGCATGCATAATAACAATAAAAAATTACGTCAAGGGCACTCACACTTACTCACTCAGGCAAGAGCACATTTCTTAATTTTAACCAACTACGGCAAGGCCAAAAAAGGAGGGCTATGTGTTTGACCTGTATGTATGGCCGTCCTTATGCTCCCTCGTAACTTATATTAAATGGCTGAACCAATTTTGATGAATGATATTTCGTTATATTTGCCTTTATTGTGCAAGTGTCACTGGGTATATTAAAATTATAAAAAATCTAAAATTGCGGATACCAGGGCAAAAAACGATGTTTAAAAAAATAGGTGAAAGGTGTCCATTTCATGTGTGGTATCAAAAGAAAGGTCGTGATAAGAACATTCTAAATAAATATATTACATTATGCAAACGTTAATATTTCTAAATAATGGTTTCACAAACGTTTTCATGCTTTTCAGTAAAGATTTTCCATAGTCGGGATTTAGTTTTATTACTTTTAGCTTGTTCAATAATTTTTTATCGGAGGCTTCAGTCCGCTGGTCCTATCCCATTATTAACGCGGTTTTTACAGTTGTTCAGATTTCAGTATACGTACGTGTTTATCACCATCCTCCAGTATACGAACTGCTTGAGGAAGCTTAGATAAGATAAATTTATTACCAGCATTCAAATAACACTTACCTGAATCAATTAAATTAGTTTTAATCGTTGTTCGATTTTGTAGTATCGAAAAGCCCAATTCAGTAGTTCAATGTCAGAAGTACAGACACCGCTTCCACCGCATTACAACATAGTTCATCGTCCTAAAGGAGTGAGTCAGCTGTTACCTCTCTCCGTTGCGACCGAACGTGATTGGATAACATAATGGGAACAAAGGAAGACGCAGACAGTAACGCGAGATAGCTCCTGTTAATGAGATTTCCAGGAGTATTATTATGATAATAATCTTTCGTCTATTGTTTGTTCTCTATTTCTTCGCAGCCCTTTATTGGGGGAACAATGAAGTATATTGTACGGTTATGACAGGCGATATACAAGGGAGGAAATAGGATGGTTATTGGTAGCATCCTGAAGCAAATCCTCGTAATAAAAATAGTCAAATTAGAGCCCGGATCATGATGTCACAAACCTGATAATGGAACGCGGAATGTGAATATATCGAAACGTGACTGTAACTTGAATGTTCTGAAAATTCTCTCTTTCACTCTTTACAATTGTTATATAGCACTATCCTACTCTAATATATTGTCGCAAGAATCGAAAGTACAGTCCTTCAGTACTCATTGAAAACAATTATGTTTGAACAAGTTGGGTTGAATTTGGAATTGCGCTTGGATTGGCTAAGATTTGTGTCAGTAACTACTATGAAGTTAGCTGCTCTTTGGGATAGGCTATGAATTGTATCAGTACCTACTATGAAGTTAGCTGCTCTCTGCTTTTGGACAATTTCTATGCCAATCCCAATTAGTTAATTAAATATCCGCACAATATGAAATTAATATGGCGCTAGGTTTTTCTTTCTTTCTTTCTTTTCCCAGATACCTAGCTAGATCAATTTTAAAATACCAATGAATATAGAAAATTTTATCGAAATCGTTAGAGCCGTTTTCAAGATCACAAAACATAATTACATATTTATATACAAATATTCCTCGTAATAATTCTTCTTCTTAGTGCCGTTGGTTCCCATAGATAATTTAGTTGTTTTAGACCACAGTATTGCTATGTCGACAGCATTTTCAGTGGCTCCGCACAGGTCATTTAGGGTGCCGGTGTTGGAGCACAATGGACAGGACAGGAAGTGAGGTATCGTCTGAGGGGTGAACCCACAGTCACATTGTGCCTCGTCGGAATACCTCCATTTAACTAAGTTATACCTGCAGCGGCCCACCTGACTCCGGAGTCGGTTTTGCAGAGTCCTTCATGTCCCGAAGGGAGCTTCTCTGCAGATACCTATCATAATGTTAGATTGTCACTGGAACTTGACAGGTATGCAAAATTTCAGCAGATTTTGGGTTATTATGTGAAAGGTTTATAATTCAGTTGCAAGATTTGACCACATAAGAGTAAGTGTTGATAAATAAAAATCGTATTACATTCTCAAAACAAAACAGTCCATAACTGCCGTATACCATAACTTAGGCGCGTGAAACCATTAGGATATTAAAACCACAAACGCTCGCGTGCTAGAACTACTGAAAGTCTAATGTGATAATATCGGAGCCGGTATTACAAACTCATTTGCTTGAAAAAGTGGAAAAAGTTCATGCAAAGTAGAAAAATGCGTTCGTATTTCCAGCGCCATATCCTAATTGCCTGATAGTAATTTTATGAAGTCGACACAACAAGTAGAGTGCACGAACGAGTGGCTCAAGGGCTCGGCTCATCATGTTTACTATCAATTACTCAGGTGGATGGTACAAAACTGTTTCCCATACTTTGAACTTATTAGTTCACTTTAAAATTATGGTAGTTAGTCGTGTTTTTTTACAAGCTCTTGCAATGTATGTCCGGGTGGAATCTTGCAACTGAATTTTAAAGAAGTTAACCTCAACCGATTGAGCTGAACTTTTGCATAAGTACCTGTCAAGTTCCGATGACAATATAATATGATGGTGATAGCGAGCTGATTTGAAGATGGAGACGGAACGTGGACAACGGAACTCCTCGAGGGATAATAGTAGACTGGCCGTGTTTAGGCTCATTTTGATCAGCAAACGGTTACGATCACTAATTTTAAAAAAGCTTGTATTAAAAAGAAAAAAAGAAAAAATATATTAATGTAGATACTTGTTCGGTTTTTAAACTGACTCGTGATTTGTACGTGACCTCGTTTAGAAAAAATACCCATAGCTAATCCCTTGTGAAAATTATATAATATTCTACGAAGCTGTTGCTAAGAGCTTTAACATACAAGTTTAACTACGCAACTATTAAGTAACTTTGCGTAACAAACCCGTTTGAGGACAAATTACAAACTATATTGTAACCGGCCTTAGGAAGCTTGTCATACTAATATTCCTGTCTCAATTTAACAGGCGTGTGGAGCATGATTATACTCAAGTAGAAGGCTCTATATTGGTGTAGTAACGTTTAAAGAGATTGATTTCTCATGGGGTCTTGATCGTGTACGTTTCTTTTAAATCAATGCAAAATGTACTCAAATCACAAACACGGTTTTCAAGCTACTCGTACAAAACAGTTCAAGTTGAGGAACCAGAAATTTCAAGCTAGTAACATTAATGTTATCTCAATGTAACTAGATGGAACAGACGACAAAGGCAAAACTGTTATGACTACCACTCATACGTCCAAGTGGATTCGGCTCGTACAGACCGTTCACCGTAAGATGGCATCTGCCTTGGTTGACACGCCATACAAGGCAGTATGACATCTTACGGTTTGCGAGCTGCTGATAGTCAGAAAACTTCGAAGATCAATGCCGAATTTTTTCCGAGTGGATAAATTACTCAGGTTACAGACAGCGTATTATGTTCGTTAGTGCTAGTCCCAACAAGTAGCTGAAAAGAAACCATAATCCAGAGGCCATAAGTACCTGAATTTAGAAACGGCTCAACAGCAACATATACTTTCAATTTGAACTGCAAAACTGCAGCAGAATTTTTGAGATTATTGCTAAAACAGACGTTTCCGTACAATATCGAAAGATTTGAAGTCTTGTTTACGAGTGCAAGTGTAAAATCAAAGTCATAGAAACGTTGTAGTGTCTCGTTTGCGTTATCGTTTTATCGAAATGTATGTGAAAATGTGCTCGGGGACGTGAGGGGAATCCGCCGGAGCCAGCTTATCGCATTACACATCGGAACAACGCTGCAGAATAAACCAGCTCTACCGGGAAACAGAGGATGGAGAGGATTGGCGTTGAGGAAGGATTATGCCCAGCGTCGGGTATTGTTAAATAATAACTCTCTGAGCTGCTTATGTTAGTAACAACGGTATTATGTTATTATTATGTATTATGTTAGTAGTAACTAACCGGTAGGCCCTATATCAGAATCTTTTCCTTAAACATATCTTTAATAGTAGTTTTGGAAGCAATATAGTAATGAAGATTTGTTTTTCTGGTACCAGCAGTAGAATTAAGAGTTTTTTTGCGAGATAATGTACTACCACTATACCTATTTCTGTCGCAAAGCAGTGGTGCTCGCATTGATGTATTCCTGTTTAAGGTGTATAGATGCCGGTGAAATTATAGGCACATGAGACTTTTTATCTTTATGTCTCAGGGTGGAGAGGGCATTGCAAGTCCACATAGTGCGCGTCCTAGGTGGACATGACCTGTGAATGCATTGTTATATGCAGAGGGCCGTCATAATCCGTTTCCTGTCTCCGTCTGTCTGTCAAGATCTTTTTTCTCAGAAATAGCTAAAGGTTGCAATAAAAAGATCCAACCTCGAATACTGAAGTTAACTAAATTAAAACCCCTTGCCCAGAGTAACCACACCATTCTGTTATTTTCTATGCATGAAACCTTTGTTACAATATTATATTATTATATTTATATTTAAGAAAATTATCTTAAAAACAATTTAGCATAGTATAACTTACAACAAGTTAGGCCGAAACCGTTGTTTATTCTGTAACTTTGTAGAGTGCTGCTGCACTTCTCCTTCCTCCTTCTTGCTTGCACTTTTCCTTGTTTTTTAACACCCGACGAAAAACGAAGGGGTGTTATAAGTTTGACGTGTATGTGTGTGTGTGTGTGTGTGTGTCTGTCTGTCCCATCGTAGCTCCCGAATGGATGAACCGATTTTGTTTTTTTTTTGTTTGAAAGGTTTATTTGTCGAGAGTATTCCTAGCTTTGTTTGATCACAATCGGTTCAGCCGTTCACAGCGTTGGGGGTTTTTTAATTTTTACAAAATTAATTACTTTTTTACAATATGATGAATCCAGCGAGCTCAAACACAACTTTATCTCTGTTTGAGTTTTACTTATATTTTTTTTATACTTAGAAAACATCCTGCCCGGTCCTGTTTCTAGACTAAGTTTCCCTATGTCGTCGGTAATAGGAACTACTAGTGTCATGGTAGGTACCACAGCACCCAGAGCTAATTTACAGATCATGCCAACATTTGTCGTGCAGTGGGAATCGAACCAGCACCTCTTGCATCTCAGCCGGCTTCTGACCACAGAGGCTGTCAACGTTAAGAGTTCTGAAATTGAACCATGACTTAAAATTAACGATGCTGTAGTTTCACAGTGGTGCAAGTGTTCTGAAGGAGCGCATCGCAGAAATCGTGCAACATCTGTTTGCACTATTGATCGACACAGCGAGGATATTATATGTTTATTTAGAGGAGCTAGATCATGGGAGTGACTAAACAGTTTATATAGAGCTTAGAGCATTGCAGGCCTCCGTATAGAGTAAGTAGTTGCGTAGATGTATAATAAAAATAAATATAATGCTGGACGGTTCACACAACATTATCTAGCCCCAAGCTAAGCAGAGCTTGTGTTAGGTGTAGGTACTAGATCATTGATATACTTAATATAATATATTACATAGATAGATATTATTTATTATACATATAAAACACCCAGAACACCCTGAACAAATATCTGCAGATCGTACAAATATTTGTTCCGAGGCGGGAATCGAACCCGCAACCTCCTGCGTCGCAGGCTAACCTTTTCCTGCCGCGCCACAGAGGCCGTCAAAACTTGATAGAATTAAGGGCCTCTTTCCTATATAGAGGACAAAACAACTTTATTTATGTTCTCTTTTGGATAAACCGAAGCACGAATATACTCGTAGGAACCATAGCACGAAGCAGTATCAGGCCCAAAGTAATAGCGTGGTTTGTAACGTGAGTAAATCTCCGACAGACATCACACATCGCGGTGCTGTCCAAGGCTAAAAGCTTTAAACAATAATACTCCATGAGTTTGTTTTCTAGTTAAGACTGCGACAACCCAGGCAGAAGTCTCATACAAAAAAAACTCGCGCCGCTCGAAAAAGTGGTTTCTATTGAATAACTCTTCAAATATAGATAATTTTACAAAACCCCTACAGTAAACCGTCAACCCCTATACAAGGGGTTATACAACCCCTTTGTTGTATCTAATTTTTACGCAATAATATGCACCATTTTAATAAACAATCGAATAAAGGCAAAAATAGACGTATTTTTTTATGTACAATTATTAATTATTGTCTTGTCGTGTCGCTTGTACAGTGATCCATAGGAAATATAATGTAGTATCCATGCATAGTTTTAATTTGAATATACTTTGAATAGTACTTGATTGATTCTGTTCAAAATCAAATCTAAGATTAGGAATTTTGCGGCATACCCCACCTTAAGAGGGTTTTACTTGGATTGGACTATAATCTTGTTAGTTTGTCTAATTAAAGTTGCAAAGAGAAACACCATAAAAAATCAGGGACAGTGTCAGAGCCCTTGGCAGGCGTGGCGCACTCCGCACTTTAGGTAGTACCGGCGGGTGGAGATTCTTCGGACTCATTCAGTGTGGGCTACCGCGCGCCGCCGTACCGTAGTAACTATTTAGTAATCTGTGGCCGTACGCTCGCGCCGCGTCGCGGCTTCCGTTCCGTGATGAACAAAAATTCATATTGCAAATTCGGCTGCTTAAATACTGACAGGGATCTGAACCTCATATTTTTCACATTTCCAACGGACATCGAAAGATTAGTATAGAACTGCACTTCTACATACTAGGTAATTAGTAAATAATTTGGTAGATACCTACCTAACAAATATTGACTTTTGTTTTATGTCTTCCGTATTTACGTAGTTAGAGGTACCTATTTACTTACAAAAGTTCTGTTTACAAGGTCAGGATTAGCTTGAATGAAGAAAGGCAGGTAAGTACCTAGTAGGTACCTATTTAATTGTGTTTTAGTATTTTTGTTTTTGGTAGGTAGGTACCATGGACTAAATATTATGTTGGTAGGTTGTAAGATTTTGATTATTCTACACAACAGGGTGCGCGTTCATACTTTTTATTTACAATTACCTACGTAGGTAGGTACGTACTTAATCTATAGTACATAGCTACCTAACATACCTACAATAATATAAAGCTGAACAGTTATTTTGTTTGATTATTTGTTTGTAGGTATTATAAGTAGTCTGAGAGCTAATAGGTTTTTTCCCGACTATCTACTTAAAATAATAAAAAGGGGAACTAAATGACACACATACACATATTACATAATATACTAAGAGCCAGGGCTTCGAATATTTATGCATTTATATAAACATATGCTACTCATACTTACCATGGCTACAATCAAGTAAATTATTACATTAATATTTTTAGGTTGCGTAATAATCACCCGGCCAACTTCTACTACACTATAATACCATAATCATTCAGGGAAATATCAACTATGGGTAGATAGGTATTATTAGGTATATTATAGTTTGCGCTAATCAATATAGGTAGTTGAAAACCAACATTATGATTTTTGGGTGTTGGCTCTTGGACTATTTTTGTTAGCGTCTTATGGCATTCCATATTACATACCTACCTACACTTAAAAGAGATATTTAGTTTTATTGACAAAGTACCGACTAACGTACCTATGATCATGTTATAGTAAGCGAGTAGTCGTCAACCCTTACGAGCTGCGTCACTCCGCGCCAGACAGCAACAGAGTTACGCGTTAGAGAGAGAGAGAGAGAGATGTTTTGGTGAATATCGCGATAGGCACTGAGCGCTAGTGCGAGCTGAATTGCACTTTGTTGCGTCCCAGCAAGAGTCGCTATTTATATAAATTTGTTCGTGAAGTGAGCCTTCTGTACTTGTGCTATTATTTATTCTGTGCCCTTAGTTGGTATTCGGAAAATTCCACTGCTTATTGCAAAACGGCAATGAATGAGCAAAAAGATCATAAATCTTGATCCAGGACGTACTTTTTTGATAAAGTCTTAGAAGTTTGTGATAAAAGTGTTTGTAATTTAGAATTTTTGTTACATGTGCAATATTTCTATTGTATTTTTTCTTTACTTTTTACAATTTTATTATGAACGGCAATGTTGAGATAAAATTTGTTTCTAGTGTTTCTATTGTTACTGCCTTAGAAATCTAGGTATAGTGCACACGATACATATTTGTGCAAAATATCTAAAGAAAATTTTGTTACAACTTCATAACACGACCTACGTACGAGCATTTGTATTGAAAGTTTGATTGAGTTAGCCTTCGAACATAAGGTTTCTTGTATATTAATAAATACCATTATCTTTTAGTGTACAGTTTTACCCAAAATATAGGTCCGATCGACTGTTTTCGTTTGCGCATATAAGCGCAGAACTGATATCCGAGAGTAGCCGAACGTATAGTGTAGCTCTGACCCGCTATATAGCTCTGCCCCGCTCACGTCTACGACTACGGCGCAGGTACTACATCGGGGCGACTTATATTTTGGTTAAAACTGTAACGTGCATTTACACTGTATGCGTTATAGTTATGTTTTTATTTGAAGTTAGAGTGAAATGTTGTGGGTGTCGAAATTGCGTGGCAAATCGACATCAATAACGGTGTGTATAATTGGTCACGTGGCGTTAAATCCTTTCATAAACATTCCTAATGCCCAAATAGCATGATATTAACACAGAGTGTTCAGTTTTCATATCATATATAAGTTCTTAGAAAGACGTGAAAAGCACGATTGTTTTCAATTTTAACGTACTGTATTGTAATAGTTAAAAACAAGCGTGTTTTTTTTAGTAGTTTATGAAACTGTCACATAAAAGGGGTTATGGGCCCAGCACGCTTCCACTGCGTTCACTAGGAAATGGTAATGTTACCATTTTACCATTTACCCATACCCGAGTGTGGGCTCGGTTTTTAAAAGTATCACACGAGTGTTTTAAAACCTAGTTATGTGCACTTTCTTACACTACTTTATCAACACTCATGCATTAAAACTGTTACTTGACCAATAAAGAACATGAATTACAATAACGTAAATAAAAGGCGTCAAATGAATAAGCAAAAGAAAAGACACGATTCTACCGCGCATACCATGTAGCGAGCGCATCGAGCAACCGGAGGCCTGCAATGCTCTAAGAGCGAGAGCAACCGCTAAATTAGACTATTTAAAAAAATGGAAAGGAGTATGAATCCTCCTTGGTCTGGCCGTAGTGTATTATAATGGAAAAAAGTTATTTTATAACATTATTTAGTTCTCTTAAATAATTGAATGAATAAAGTTATAGTCACGTTCTCGAGATGACTCAATAAATCATTGGCGAAAAGAGAGCTTCCACATTTCTACGAATTACTTTATTCCACTCTCACTCGTAAAATAAAGTAATTTGTAGAAATATGAAGATCGCCGGTTGTGCAGTGTGCAACTCAACACAATTTTATGAGGCACATACAGAGTTCATTCCCACCACTTCATCGGAATAAATGATTGATTCTATGTCAATTGCAGGGTTCAATTTTGTTTACCGTATCACAGCGAGGATTTAATCAAAACTGTGTGAATTTTCTGAGTGTATCTGAAACCCATTTTGCAGTGAAAAGTTTAAAATAAATGGTGCCTTAAAACGTAAACAAATTATTTTAAAAAAACCCAACAATTAACTTTGAGTAGATTGATTACATGTCATATTGTTTTACTGGCAAGCATTATATTGAAATGGATTTGAAATCTTCATATACAGAAAATTAATTATTCACAGAATCTAAGCCTTTGTTTCCACACTAACAAAAATGTAAGTATTTGATAATTTATCTCCAACTGGAAAGCCATTTGTCCTGCGAGACTGATTTTTGCGATGTTGGTTGTCATTGGATCGTGAAACAAAAGGCTATACAAAAAAGTAGGAAATAATTAAAATGTCGTAAGGTACGAAGCAAATTTCATCAACAACTTATTTATGATGTTTTGGGTACTTTGGCCCAACATAATGTTATTTTATACATAAATACCATAGTTTGTGCATAGATGTAAGTTTTCTTAAAATTGCAAAAATAAATAAATAATTATAAAAACAAAGTTTGCCATTTGAAACAATAAAAATATTATGTTCTTAGGGATCCTGATGACGAAATGCGACTGCGACGTCTGTCGCTAATGCGGTGGTGAAATCACGACAGAGCAATACCTTAACCGATACACCGAGTATCTGCAGTACATCTCGGCTCAAGGCGAGATCCGTACTTATATGGTGCCTTGTGCACCTAACTTTTAACTGGTTCAGCGCCTTCTGCACTCACTAAAATCTCGGTGACGCTTAATCGACAATCTCATTTCAGCAGCTTAAAAAGTAAATTTAAAAAAAGTGCTTTTACGTCTAACCTCAGCACAGTATAGCTGCTTTTCTCCTATTTATTCTCCAGCTATGGTGGGATTAAAATAGATTACCAAGAATGCGTTTTAAAGGCGTTTAACAATTTAGGTGAAGTGCGTTTAAACAATAAGAATTATTAAATTACAAATTACAAATTATCAAACTAATTCACTCACATAATTTGATTTCCACAATGATCACTATCTACCTACTTACATACATTTTGATTTCCAAAATGATCACTATCTACCTACTTACATACATTTTGATTTCCAAAATGATCACTATCTACCTACTTACATACATTTTGATTTCCAAAATGATCACTATCTACCTACTTACATACATTTTGATTTCCAAAATGATCACTATCTTCCTACTTACATACATTTTCGACAGGAATATAGGTCGTTATAAGTAATTAGGGATGGATGGAAATATTTGCCTTCTTTTTTGTTTCGTCTGGGAAATTAAAACAGATCGGTTTTTAATATCTTTGGCGTCGGAACGTGTTGGGAATACAGCTGGAAACATCTGGAAAATACGATTATTCATTTATCTCTTTCGTTTTAAAGCAAAATGTAATTATTGCTTTGAATATTCATTCCTAAAATAATATTCACTAAATCCTGCGCCTACCTGACTGGAATGGAAAAACAGGCTAAGCTAAATCTCGTTTTGGATTCAAAGTTCGGAAATAAATTTTCCAAAATACTACCTGGGGTAATCTTAATGAAATGAAAGGCGCTATTTTTTCGAGTTGTTTTGTACAAAATGCTTTACAAAATGCTGAAATGTTCCCAAGGGCACACTAAAAGCATGTTGTTAGAAATCGGAGTAAAAGTATCTACGAAGGAGTGCACACGACAGCTTCATACAAGTGTAAATAAGGGTATAAAAATCTATGGATACCGCTATCTGCACGTTAGTTCCCAGTGTCCCTCTCCTAGACGGCACGACTGGGAGATGCTGAGGATAAAAGTATCATCGTCATGTCACTCCTGACAACACCAGATTTTATATTTTTAGTATACAACTTTTTTGTAATCGGTTCGTATTTTTCATAATAATTATTTTGATAATTGAACATTGATTATATTGTCAGAATTGAAAAAAGTAGACGCCATTTTGAACTTTTTTGTTTCTTGACCGATTGCACCACTCTGCATCTCTTTCCTACGTAGATGCTAATTTTGCATTGTACAAGCACGAAACCGAACCTCCAAGAAAATTGTGTAGGAGTTACAATAATAAAATACAAGTAATAAACACGGTTTTTTAAATTGTAGCTCGAATCTTTAGTTTCAGTGTTATGTGCATAACTTCATAGAGACGCGTGACGTCATAATGTCAAAACTCACGTCATAAATTAGGAGGTCCCAAAAGAAACTTCATAATACGGTGAACGAGCTCTACTCTTTCATCTACTCATCCGGACCCCGAACTAATATTTGCAGATCATGCAAACATTGTCTCGAAGCGGAACTCGAACCCAAACCTCTCACATCTTAGCCGGCTACTCGCCTGCCACGCCACAGAGGTCATCGTTGAGTTTGCAAAAACAATGTCGGATAAATGAGGTTCGCATCAGAATCTATGGTTCATACCATCGTGCATTGGCGCTCTCTACAATTTCCCTATTATTTTGACTCTCAGTGTGGGTACATGTTGTACACCTGGCATCTTACCGCCGAATAAACGCTCACTTTGAGTGGTTTGTCAATACAACTCGGAAAGCTTTTACTTTGCTCAACGTTCTTTTAACTGATGTTTATTTCGCATGTGTATAAAGCTAACTACTTTACGAAAGTAGGTTGAATGTCAAAATGTTTTTTTTTTGGTCTAGCCTATGCTTACCTACTGGAGACTCGTAAAACTGCCAGGTTTCTGATGTCTAACATCTTTCCTCTGGCTTTCCTGCAATCTGTGGGAGTGATTTCGTGAAAAGGGATGGAAGTAAGCGCACTTAAACGTCCTGAACATGGAAATAGAAATGTCCTGACGTGTGCAGTATTGCAAAAGAGTTCATATTTTAAACAAAAAGGTGTTAAAACTTAACCATTGACGAACACCAAAATTGTATTAAACATATGTTTTTCCTCGTTACTAAGCACAATGTCCAGTAAATTTATACAAAATTGGATCGGGCCCGAGCGTTCAGAACCTGTTTCCACTCGATTTAATGAGTCGATGGGACAGAAACGCGGACACAGGCAGATTTAATCGCAAGACATTTTGGTCGGCTTTCATGTGTAATTCCCCAGGTCAGAGCTATTTTCATTTCCGTTCACACGCATTTTGTTATTAAGCAGCTTTGCACTACGATAGCTATGCACTGTTGAAAGTGAAAATAAAAAAGTAACATAGTACAGTGTTACTATTTGGATAGGTAATATAGGTTCTAAAAGTTACATAAATTGTCTTGTCATTGAAATACTCGTTATAGCTTAGTACTTAACTAGCACCTGGAAAACATTTGTTGCTTTTGTCCGGTGTTTTCACATTTAGAAGAAGAATAAGACGTTTTTTTTTTTTTTGTGTACAAGATTTACACAGAAACACATAATAAACTTAGACTAAGAGGAAACAATTTTAAGAAACGAAGTGTATCCCAAGTAACAATATGGCTCTGCCTCAGCATGAGTTGGTTGACTAGCAAGCTAGCAACCAACGCTGGTCTACGACATGATTTACGGCATGTTCGAGCAATCTGCCCCACTATTATGTTTTAGAAAAAACGTCTGGATATTTCCTTACTAAGTCTCTAGAATATAGACTGACACGAGTATCAACCTTGAGCTCATAAAAGTGTGGTTTGCAGCTTTCTTTCTTCCTTTTTGCCGAAGGGTTGGTCTTCAATATGAGCTATTTCACTCTGAAAACTTATAAACTGAAATATATTTAGACTGCGATCGGTAGACAAGAAGATTGGTAGGAGAGACGATTGCTCTAAAAATGCTGCCCCAGATTACAGGATAACAAATATTATATTTCTAAAATTCCTCCAAAAAGCTTAAACATTTTATTCGCGAGTGGAACGCTAACAATGTGGGCTCGAGTTCCGTTACCGGCATCTAGTTGGATTTCGAGCAATGATTTATTTAATTCTATTTCGCTTTGTTGTTCCGTTTTCAGAAAATTCATTATCCGATACCAGTTTAAAGCCAATGGAATTGGAATTTACGAATAAGCAAAAAGTTGTAGAACGATTCCATGAATTTAATTCGATGACACAACACAACAATCACCTTTGAAGCGTTTACGAGTACATTGGTTTGACACACAATTAAATAGTTAGTGAAAAATATTGGGCAATATTATAAAGAGGGTATAAAATCATAATGAATAAGAATGTTTTTAATTCCTACCTAATTACTAGTGATTCACCCGAAATAAAGACCTCACGAATACACACCATTTATGGACATAATGTACCGTGGTGTGGCAGCCCTGAGAAACTTTTTTTTTTTATACAACTTGGTATTATGGATCAAGCAGATGGCCCACCTGATGTTATGCGATACCCTCTGCGTATAAACAATGCATTACCTCATGGGTCACGTTCACCTATAGGACGCACCCTATGTGGCATTGCACTGCGCCTGCCACCCTGAGTCATAAAGATGAAAAGTCTAATGTGCCTGTAATTTCACCGGCACCCATACCCTTCAAACCGGAATACAGCAATGCGAGCACTGCTGCTTTGCGGCAGAAATAGGTAAGGTGGTAGTACTTCCGCAGACGAGCTCTTTCACAAAAAAGCTCTACTACTAACACGCCCCGCCACTTCCACCGCCTTTTCTACTTGTCCAAGCTTTTATCATTCTATCACATAAAACCCTGCATAAAACGCATTGCAGCTGTGAACTTCTGTTATGTTTACTGTAACAAATGAATAGAAAAAACTAGCAATTAAACTTCCAAGAACGCTTGCGACGTTTCACGATATTATCTGCGACATGAATCAGCAGGGTACTTAATTACAAATTTATTATCCAGCTCCAAGTTTCTTTCCTCGAGAGATTTCATTTTCATTACACGGTAGTTAGATGAAACGAACTGCATCCGTATGCTAAGTTTCTTTGTGAAGCCAGTGGTGATTTTGTTACGTCATATTTGAACTGCCGAACACCCTTGAGTTTTCCATAACAAGAGCTTAACAGTGGGGCGCACCAGAATCCTTACACCACACTGGAACTGGTTCTCTCTGCCACAATATGGTCACTGTCAAAAGCATCGTTTAGAGTTATCAAGAACTAGAAGGTAAACAAACAAAAAAATATTAACATTGGTGAGCGTGTTTAAATGCTGTTGCTTCATGATGCACAGGTAATAAAAATAGTAAATGATAGTGGATGCAACCGGCTAATTTGATAGAAAAAAATACTGATAAATACCGTTTTAAGATATTAAATATTCAACCCGCTTGCCAGGCATGGTGATTATGGCAAATTCTCCTCATTATATTCTATGGGAAAAGCCTTGTCTAGTAGCTTGTCCTCTAATGGCTGCTTATTGTATTGTATTGTTGCCATGAACAATACGTTTCAAGGTAATCAATGTTTGGCTGTGTTCGGCTAAGCTAGAACCAACTGACTGGAACTGATTAAATTGCTACAAATCCAAAAGTTGACGTAAGAAAATCACCGCAGTCTACAAACCTATGATGAGCTCTTTTGGATTCAATTTAAGCGCTCCTTTAACAAAGGCGATATTACTTCGAACGTGGACATGAAGTTTTTATCAAAAGAGTTTCCATCAGACGAGATCTTACGTGACCTGAAGGATAAAGATAATTAAAAAACTTTGAAAATTAGCTATCTTAGCCACTACACTCCACTATTGTAACTGTCACTGTTATAGAACGGTGTGCATATTCAGGTCACAAAAATAAACCCAAAATATCTCTATTAACATTTATACTATACATTTGACTCATCCCGAATATATAACTTTTGAAACTTATGCACATACTTTTCACTAGAAACGGGATATTTACCATGATTTTCGAATTTTGGCAAAGTTGCATGCGCCAAGCTCACGAGAGAAGTAACTGAAGTCTTTGTAAGTAGATGTTATTGACAGATATATCGATCTACCCTCATTCTCACTCATTTAATACGAACGATACCACTACCATCAGTTTCATTGTCACACTTTACTCCACCTCGAAACAAAACACTAACGGTGTCCGGACGCGTAGCATAATAAGTAAACCTGTTAAAAAAAACTTTCCCTGCAGTAGGTTTCTACAGCTACAATAGCTCACAGGCATTCTTCAGACAAAAAGTTTTCCATTAAAGCAAGACGAGTACGTACACTTGAGGAATGAAGTATCAAAGGAAGTTTGCTATCACGTCATTTTGCCTTGACTACACTATACGAGTATTAGCATGTAGAAAGAGCATCTATCATAACGAGGCCTTCCTCACCCCTCTTCCTTCTAAAAGTCACGAGACAAACGGGTGGGACGAATAGATTGCCAGGGGTCACGCGTTTCTGGTGGACTGATACTAGTTGTTCGTTAGTCCGGGATCGGCATCCGGTTCCCTATCAAGACGCATCCGGCTGTTGAGGTGTTTTGTTTCTTTGAGAATGTACCGGATAACCGGGAGCTCAGATGGACAACGAGGGTGTTAGGGCCTTTTGATTTTGCTCTTTGGGTTAAACAAACTAAAATAAACAAGCAAATAAAATCTTTTCAATAGGTATTTTGAAACTGACCTGGAGTTTTCCTTTACACAGAAACGGTAAAGGTAATTTCAGCGAAGGTAAGCCTGTAATAGGTAGTATGGAAAATGTTAACAAACCATTACGTAATAAAGGGAAAACCTTCATGAAAAGGTTTTAAGCCACGAGAAGGTGCAAATTAAAAATGGATTCTCACCCAAAACATACTTAATCCGAGTAATTCGAATGAGCCCTATCATTCAAGTGTCAGTTGTAACACAGGTAAGCTCCCGCATACCCGACAGACCCTATACATAATTAATCTAAATGTGCACAGGGCTTGGTTTATGTGGCAGGCGTGCAATTCATATATGTTTTGTAATAAATACAGAATATTTAAATAGGTACCTAAGTAATATGATTTTCGACTCATTTTTTAGTCTATTCTTCTTCTCTTAAATTCCTTTTACGAAATTATGCCAATGTTGTACATACATATAGAGACACACGCCTCTTTCCCTGAAGAGGGGTAAGCAGAGCCTCAATGGGCATCTTTTCACAGTGGGTTGCACCATCGTGGAATATCGACGTGACAAGTCGTCAGCTCATCGCCGTCATTGCTTCCCACGTCTGACTCGTCTAACGCTTTCATCCAGTAATAAGCAGTTATTACATTCCATAATAAACTAGCCGCCAGGACAAATTTTATGATAACGAATCTTATCAACAAGTCCGGGTAATCCCTTAGTCGGCTTTTACGACATCCACGGGAGGAGACGGAGGGACGGATTCTTAGGCCAGACACACCACGGTATTCAAGAATATTATTTTGATAAAATTAGTCCATTGCTGGACGAGGCATTAGGATGGGATGGGAGGATTTACCATAATCACCCGCTTGGCAGGCGGATTGGTGATTGCAGTATTGTGTTGAGTACTCCATTGAATGCTGCTGCCCATCCCCTGATGTAGATACACTTACAAAATACACTGATGCTCACTTTCACCCACCACCTAACGCTTACGATACACTCAACGAATGTCAAATGTGACAGTTTTTGTGATAAACTTGTTGAATTGACATGCGTTAAGTGTCCCGCAAAATAATAAATGGTTGGTGAAAATGACTCTTAGTCACTTATACTAAGCCGTGTAAGTCTCGATCCTGTGGGAAGATCGGGATAAAAATGTGCCTATGTGTTACTCCGGGAGCCCAGTTATCTCCATTCACAAATACACTCACACACACACAAACTTTCGCGTTTATAATATTAGTAGGATTAAGCCACACATTTGTTCTTAACTAAGTTACAGCTGATAAAATGCCAACATGAAATAACTCAAAAAAATTAGGTACAAAAACTATAAAATGATGTTAAATAAAATTGATGTGTATAATAAAAAAAGCCTGGCATTATGGATCAATATTATGCTATAGTTTTGTACAAGTTTATACTCGCAAGGTTATGCTTCTTCTTCTTCTTTCTGGTTTTGCCTCTTTATTTCTCCATATTGTTTAAACACAGCATTATATATATATTTACTGGCGAATTACCACTAAGTCTTTCCAGATAATGCTGGCAGTCGAGTTAATTACTGACCACGAAACCATTTTCTGTTCTCCCAATTCACTTCTTACCAACCACGCGGCACTAAGCGCTATCTAACCGTTCACCCAAATTGCCTATCCTAATAGCCCATAGGCCCAACAATCGAAACAATATCGCATCCAATAACAAAAGCGTTATTACAAATTATTTTGGTTAGATACCCACAAGTATTTACGTCTATTAGTGGCAAGTGGTAAAAGTTTTTCGATAAGTCCTCTCCGTAACAACTAAACTCCGTCGTGTTCATGCCTCGAACCATTCGATGGCTTTTGTTTAGACATTATGAGAATGTACGAATTGTCGTGAACATGGGTTTTAGCGTCTAATATCTTCGGAGACGCTCCGCTGTCGTATCGGGAAATGTCTCGGCACATAACTTTATTTTATGTCTCACTATTGTTCAAAAGTTCAATCGTGCTTCAAGAAGTATTGTTCTATTTTTAGAAAATATTTCACCACGGTCTCTACATTACACATTTTATAGTTTGTTGAGGCTATTGATATTTTAAGCGACAATATTTATATCAGAGAAGTATATCGCTTATTAAAGACAAATAACTTACAAACAAATATTAAAGGCCTGTGGTTTGTCAGGTTCCTTTTAAATTGATTAGAGTAAAACAAAACATTTCCATACAAATATACAGTGAGAAAAGTGTCGATGGACATTGAATTAATTGTCTGTGAAAAATTAAGCATTTATAGTAATTTTGTTTTTAACATAACACAAGAGACGAATTAAAACTCGGCGTGAATAAAAAACTTGCAGATAAAAAATGTTTTGTCACATGTTACATAAAATGTTTCACATATTTTTTTTCAGCCAAGGGAGCAGAAATATATAAAATGATTTTCATAAACAAAATTCTCGACTCAACACAATTCAAGCCGACATTCCATTTAGGCAACAGCGTGTGGCATCACAAGTTTTTCACAATCCCTATAGAAATTGTCGACAGTAGCGCTTTGCAAATGTCTGGTTCATTTGAATGCAATGCGTGGAGGCTGTATGAGGCAGCAGCTAGCAGGCGCTGTGCGGCTCTAATAAAGTGATATCATCTAAGAGGCTGTCAAGTCGGAGCGGTGCGATTTACAAGCGGAAACTTAGTGCCTGCGATGCGCTTTCTTGAATCAAGGAAACGGGTTTCGCAACGTTAGAAATTTTATGGAACATTTTTCTTGGTTATTTTATTTCCTTCGTTGAGTTTCTTCTTTGATGTTTGAAAAATGTGTTGAAAAATTACGAAGAAATACTTTAGCGAATTCCTTGATAGCCTTGTTTCACAAATATATTTGGCAGCGAATTTTTACGTGAGTAGCTAAGGTGGGTAAGTACTATATAATTCTTCTTTGGCTTGTTTAAGGAAATAAAGCAGTTTTTTGCAAATGTACGTTAGTAAATTCTTAAAATCCAAAATTCTTAAAATCCAAATTAGCTCTTTTCCTAACAACACAAAAACTATGAACGAAAAAATGATTCGCACTGTAAATAAGGCTCAGTGAGACCTTGGTTCCATTATCTTGAAGACGTAAGTAGGCTGTGGTTTTTATATGTTCCTAGATGAGGGCGTGGGCGTAATAGTATTTCTTTATACGAAAGCTTGAGACAAAAAATATTTAGGACACAATTAACCTCGTGTAAGTATTTGTCTCTTAAGATTCTCAAATACATTTCGATGGATCTTTAAGGTCAGATTGTTTTTTCAAATATTAAGAAAACTTTGAACCACCTTTATGCACCGTCTAAAGCTATATGAACGACTAGATGACCCGCGCGCGACTTCGTCCGCGCGTAGTTTGTAAACATCGCCGGCGCGGCGTGCATACAACGACTTAAACATCAACAATCATCCGGTGAAACGACTTTTGAAACGAAACCACACTCAAGTTTTTCAATTTAGGGGTCCCATTTAATCTTGAGGTCCTGAAAATACTTGAATCTCAACAACCACACCGTGAAACGACCTTTGAAACGACAACATACTCAAGTTATTAAATTTAGGAGTCCCATTTTAACCCTGAGGTCCTTATAATATTTTGATCTCAACAATGACACCGTGAAACGACCTTTGAAACGACACTATACTCAAGTTTTTCAATTTAGTGGTCCCATTTTAACCCTGAGTTCCTGGAAATATTTTGATTTCAACAACGACACCGTGGAACTACCTTTGAAACGACACCATGCTCAAGTTTTTCAATTTAGGGGTCCCATTTTAACCCTGGGGTCCTGAAAATATTTTGATTTCAACAACGACACCGTGGAACGACCTTTGTAACGACACCATACTCAAGTTTTTCAATTTAGGGGTCCCATATGAACCTTGAGGTCCTGAAAATATTTTGGTCTCAATGACTGCACTGCGAAACTAACGTTTAAATCGTCATAATACGCTGAAATCTGGCTAAAACGTAAAGTGTATTTATTTACAAAGAAAACGTTCCTGTGCCTTTTTTCAACAAAATTTCAGGTATTGCTGATGTATATTTTTGCTATTTTTATATAAGTAATCTACCTGTGAATTTTCAAGTATCTACTACCAACGGTTTCCGAAATACAGAGCATTTTTGTTTTACGTTAGAACCGCATTTTGAAACCCTTAGCAGGCGAATTTTCAAAATTCCTTTCTTAGTACAACCCTACGCATTGAGACAAACACACTCTGTAAATTTCAAGTCTCTACGACCAGCGGTTTAGGCTGTGCGTTGGACCTCGGTCAGTCAGTCAGTCAGTCAGTTAGTCAGTCAGGACATTGCCTTTTATATATGAGATGATGAGTTCACAAGCGCGCCCCCCATTCCCCATGAGCTGGGAGTCAGTGCCATCGTAGTGCATCATGGAGAAACGCGGGAGGGGCGTATCGCGGATCGCACTCACTCTGAAGAAGACCCTCGATCAAGGTTGAAACCTCTCTTGGCGCCGTCACGAACATACCGCGGAGCGTGAAAACATCAAGTTTCCCAAAATTAATATCATATTATGTTTCCTCTCTTTTTCTGAATAGTCTTTACTAGTTCTCCCTTCTCATAAAGCTTTTAAGTACATAGGCACGTAGGGTTTTCCTGTTTTACCCTCTTTTTCTGTTCAGCTTATCATCTCCATTATCCTCCAACTTTACAACTCAAATGCTTCAAATAGGTACTTCTCTATTATGTCTGTGTCATTCATAATTTCACGCCATTATAAAAAAAACGCAAACACTTACGAGGTCAACCGAAAATAGCCATAAAATAAAAATAAAGGTTCGAGTACACCTTAGCTACTTACACTTTAGGTTCCACCATTTAGGACACTTTGTGTAAAAAAATCTTTATATTCATATAAAATGTGATAGCTTTCCACCTCATAAAGCCTAAAGTGAAGTTGCGCCAGGCTTATGGGTAAATGGAAGAAATTTTTATAAGACAAAGTGCCAGTAAGACTCGCTAAAATGTGTGCTATCGGCTTCATACACGCGGCTGCGTCCTACTAGCTGTTGAAAGCCTGTGTAAAACCTCTTTCTTGATGTTCATTTTGCGGTTAAAGCAATTCACAACGGGACGGGAACGACTCAGAGGTTCTATAATAATATGGAGGATGGGAAGTTTATGTTCCTCAAGGGCTGTTTCTTTTTAGTAAACACACTATGACCGACTATCTAGACGCAATTCAGGCCACAAAACATCATATTAATAAGTGTATTGTGTGTACAGCTAAAGTGTTTTGTGTTTTTTTTTTTTAATACAAACTTTTATAAAATTAAATGAAAAATGAAATGAAATGAAAGACATTTATTTGGCACGCAAATACAAAAAGACAAACAGAATAGAAGGATTACAGTAGGACAAAAGCAGAAAAATAAATAAAAAATAACAACAACAACAACATAAAAACTGATACAAAAACATAATTTAGACACTTAGGTTATGAATAAAATGCATTAGTGATTGGAACCAAGTGCTGATCGAAATGAGCCTAAAAACAGCGAGTCTACTATAATTATCCATCGCGAAGTTCCGTTGTCCACCTTCCGTGATCCGTCTCCATCATCAAATCAGCTTGCTGTCACTTATATTTTATTGTCATCGGAACTTGACAGGTATGCAAAATTTCATCGCAATCGATTGAGAATAACTGCTTTAAAATTCAGTTGCAAGATTTGACCCGAACATACATACTTAAATACAAACATTGCAAGTTACATAAAAGCTTGTAAAAAGGGGACGGCTTATACGGGACAGAAAATGATGGCGTGTGGCGTTGGTCAATTGCTAATGTCATCCCCATATTTTCGGTAGCGATTTTGCGTTACGCTAATATTAAAATGGTCTCTTACATGGAATATGTCTAGGTGATCAGATGTAATAACTACGCGGTACAAATAGTAGTATTAGTAGTAGTAGAGCTTAGTAGGGAAGTACTACCACCATACCTATTTTTGCCGCAAAGCAGTAGTGCTCGCAGTTGCTGTGTTCCGGTTTGAAGGGTATGGGTGCCGGTGAAATTACAGCTACCTGAGACTTTTCATCTTTATGTCTCAGGGTGGCGGGTGCAGTGCAATGCCACATAGGGTGCGTCCTATGTGACCTATGAGGTTATACATTGTTAAAGGTAGAGGTTACCGCTTAATGTCAAATGGGCCATCTGCTTGATCCGACATTCACGAATAAAAAAAAAAGTGTTTGGTATTCGCCACAACTCAACCTGGGTGAGGGTCTGTACACTCTTACAAATAGGTATACCCACACTAAAGAACGCGCTTACCTCAGCAGCTGTCAATTCGTCAAAACGGATTCTAGTCTCCGTGCCGTGCCCGTCCCCCCATACCATAAATAGATCGCAACATCCCTAGCTAGCTAATGTTTGCCCGCCGTGCTCTGGTTACAGGAAAAAAGATTTGGGGACTCAGTACGTGCATGGGCAACGTAAAACAAATGATAAAACTGTTTTACTTTGCTATTTCATTTCAGCCGTCAGTAATATTATGTGACGACCTCTGTGGCGTGGCGGGCGAAGGTGCACCTGCGATGCAGGAGGTTGCGGGTTTTATTCCCGCCTTGGAATAATTATTTGTACGATCTGCAGATATTTGTTCAGAGTGTTCTGGATATTTTCTGTTTAAACAAAAATATCTACCCATGTAACGTATTGTTAAGTATATCAGTTATCTAGTAACCATAACACAGGCTCTGCTTAGCTTGGGGCTAGATAATGTTGTATGAACTGACCAGCTTTATTTATTTATTTTATTATTTACTAGTGGAATGCCCGCGACTTCATCCGCGTGTATTTTTCCATACAATCTTAAACACCCCGCTGCACGCTGTTGTATTTCTGGAATTCATTTCTTAGTGCAACTCTAGACCTCAAAAGGAACGTACCCTCCTTTCAGGTCTCTAGGATTTATGGTTTATGCTGTGCGTTGATAGTCAGTCAGTCAGTCATGCAACGATTTTTTACATATTGATTATGATAAAAATTGACCTTCGCAGAATCAACCTACCGAATAAAGGCTAGTAAGTACTAGTATGAGTCCCCAGAGATGGTTAATGTAGTCGAAAAGAAAGAGCTCAGTTTTGCAGAGAGCTAGAAATGGGTTCTTAGGTCCTACTTATCTACCAATAAGTTATTTCGTCTTTGGCACTAGCATCCTGATTCAGCAACAATTCGGCCATACAAGCGGTAAGCCGCTAAGAACACGCTTCGAACGCCAGATATTTCAACCACTATCAATTTGTCATGTAGTGATTAGTGACAGCCATAAGATTTTTCCTGGAAACACTCCAAACTAAACGAGTAAATAATTTTGTTCAGCGCAGCTCAAAGATCAGGATTGGAGAGTTCCTAGGTATTTCGTTTAAGAAAAAATGCGTTTTTTTAATTACATCATCTAGCCGGGAACTGGTTTACATACAGATATTTATTTATTTACCTACATCTCAATTATATTTCATCCTTTTATGCATCCTTCAGCAAGAATAACCAGTGGATTCAGACTTCTTTGTTTTCGCGTCAACCGATATGTTCCAAAGAAAATCACATCATAGCATCTGATGGTCACGGAATTCATAATGAACTTTGCCGCTATCTAACAAGCGGGAAATGGTCGTGGTGCAAGTTCCGCAATTATGCGGAATTGCGCAGGACTGATTAGCGCAGCGAGTAGAGTCTGTACAGAAAGAGACCTGTCGTGGGATTTGAGGGCGCAGCTGTGGTTTTTTACGTGTTTTGTTTCACGGGCAATACAAATAGCGTGTCTGTTCCGTTCTGATCCTTTTACAACTGTAACTATTTCTTTAGTTTATGATTGAAAATGCCGACAGTTTGAATCATAAACTAAATAAATAGTAGAATAAACTAAAGAAAACGTCAGTTCACAATTTTCTCACGATGGCTCTCTTTCTGAACAGACACAAAATATTACATTCGTGTAAATGGTCGATAAACATGCACTGACCTGTGGAAGATTGAGTTATGCAAAAAATGTTTTTTTTTTAATTATGGTTGCTTCAACTAAATCAATCTTTTACCAAGTTTATCGAGGATTTCATTTTCTGTTTTCCACGTCGGTATTCGCAAACAAAAGCATTTTGCCTTGTTTGTCCTTGGATTAGAACTGGGTGACAGCCTCTTTGTATGGCTTATTTCCGATTTGAAATGTCTTTTATGTTTCCGTGAAAAATAACTGCATCTCAAGGGTATCAAGAATGTGAGCCTCAGGCATGTTACTTTGGAACAAGGAAAATATCACGAGGAAACCATATAGAGGATTAGAGGAGGAGGAACAGTTAGTTAGAAGATAACCATAACCAAAGTATTCACACTACTGAACAATTGGGTCATAGACATTGAGATCCCATTTCAAACTTCGCAATTCCCGCTCTGTTCCCTTCACAAACTTTGTTGTACATTTTTTATGTACCTACTATCTAAATATTGAGAAATACAGTAAACTAAGAGTAGTTCCCTTCGAACGTGACCTTGCACAATAACTAGTTGCATAGCTATTTTTGAGCATATTTTCTTATTTTTTTCTTAACATTGATAGACCTATTAGTTTGACCACGATCTCACCAGTTGGTAAGTGACGATCTACGGTACGACGGTCTAGAAGGCACCTATTCACTCTTACCTTGAAGATACCCAGATTATAGTTTTCAGGAAAAACAGCCGACGAGAGCTCCATCAATTACGAGTAATACAGCTACGGCAGCTAGACTATACAAGATCTGTAGCCACAACTATTCTCACGGTGCGAGCGTGAAACTCCTCAAAATGTCAAGGGTATGGAGCCACTTTCAGGCATAATTACTAATGATGCTAACGATCACCAAATATGTCACAAAATTTGTTTGACCTCCATCATTATCGAGGGTCATATATCACGTCTCAAAGATTGATGACCGTCTAATCGAGGATCATTAACCATCATAATTAATAAACTTCATCAAAAACGTTACTCACACCTTCGAGACAGGTTTACCTACAATATTAATGGAACGTTTCTGAGTGCAGAGAAAATACTTAATACATACATACATAGACACACGCCTTTTTCCCCGAAAGGGTAGGCAGAGCCTCAAATGGGACTCTTTTCACCGTGGGTTGCACCATCATGGAAAATAGACGTGACAAATGGTGAGCTCGTCGCCGCCATTGCTCCCCACGACTGGTAGCAATAACAACATGAAAAATGATCATTGTAAAACTTGAATCAGAAAGCAGCTTTGTGAAAAGTAACGATCTTTTTTACCCAACCACGGCAAATAAAAAAAAACACGAGAATTTTTATTCTCCAACAGTTTTCGGTTCTGTGAGCTATATGGCCCACTCAGTGCTACTTCATCTAGCTAGTTCTGTGAGCTATATGGCCCACTCAGTGCTACTTCATCTAGCTAGTTCTGTGAGCTATATGGCCCACTCAGTGCTACTTCATCTAGCTAGTTCTGTGAGCTATATGGCCCACTCAGTGCTACTTCATCTAGCTAGTTCTGTGAGCTATATGGCCCACTCAGTGCTACTTCATCTAGCTAGTTCTGTGAGCTATATGGCCCACTCAGTGCTACTTCATCTAGCTAGTTCTGTGAGCTATATGGCCCACTCAGTGCTACTTCATCTAGCTAGTTCTGTGAGCTATATGGCCCACTCAGTGCTACTTCATCTAGCTAGTTCTGTGAGCTATATGGCCCACTCAGTGCTACTTCATCTAGCTAGTTCTGTGAGCTATATGGCCCACTCAGTGCTACTTCATCTAGCTAGTTCTGTGAGCTATATGGCCCACTCAGTGCTACTTCATCTAGCTAGTTCTGTGAGCTATATGGCCCACTCAGTGCTACTTCATCTAGCTAGTTCTGTGAGCTATATGGCCCACTCAGTGCTACTTCATCTAGCTAGTTCTGTGAGCTATATGGCCCACTCAGTGCTACTTCATCTAGCTAGTTCTGTGAGCTATATGGCCCACTCAGTGCTACTTCATCTAGCTAGTTCTGAGTGCTATGTCTGTGTTCGAGCTTCTTCTTCGGATACCTTGCTTAGGAATAAACTTCCTCGTTTTGTTTTGGCTTCGGGTAACTTTACTAAACTAACAGAATTATATTAAAATCCCGGGTAAAATGGGTTACACAATATCAAATTATTTCCCATACCTTAAAAAAATGGGTTACACAATATCAAATTATTTCCCATACCTGCAGAAATAATAATACAACTAATACAAGTAGATACGTTCAAAATTTTAAAAATACATATTATGTTATAGCTGTGCCTCCTGAAGATTGAAAGGTAGCTCAACTAATCCAAATAACTACCAGACGGAAGCGTCCCTAAGATGCTGGCTGCATTGCCACGCTGAATGGCAATACTTATGAGTTAAGCCAGATAAGAGCCAGCTCTCGGATCTCGCGCAGCTTCAACGAGACGCCCTGAAAGAATTTTGAAAACGCGAAGGGCCCCGGTACTCCACAGACCCAGAGTCTCAACCCCGAAAGGCTCGACACAATTTCCCATAACTGCAATTTTTTCGAACTAAAATATTAAAATAATAAACACGTCGTGTACTCTTAATAAAAAGTAATAAATCCTCAGCTGACGGTCCCTGCCTTGTTTGAGTTAATAAGGTGCGTGTATTGTATAAGTTTGGGCCTAAATTTAGGCGTAGGTATTAATGTCACACGCTTAGCGGTTTGTGGAACGGTTAAAACGGTTCCTAGAAACTCATCAAGGTAATAGAAAACCAGGCACTCGATACTGAACGAATGCAAGCAAGATAGCTGCAAGGTACATGATCATAGGTACTGGATTTTTATTGATAACAAGTATATTCATTAAATATATGAAAAAACACGACTATCGAGATTTTAATATCAAGTAAAAAAAATTTTTTAGATCTGGTACGCGCAGTTAATAATCAAGTGTATATTATTAGATCCTACTCCCCAAGTTACAAATGCCATCAGCTTTAGAAATGTTTTCGATGCTTGGTTTTTTATTTGGATAACACGGTCAAACTAGTTATTTTCGTAATATTTCATATATACCTATCCAGTGCTTATCTGGATAACGTGCCGATTCTTATGATACCTATATTCTCAATCATCTGAATCGGTTAAGGCTTCTAGAAGATATGGTGAAATAAATAAACATACATACATACATGAACCCTAAAAACAATCTACTCCTTTTTATGGGGCAGTCGTGTAAAACGAACTGATGTAACTAAATTAGATCACAAGGTTGGTTACCCTAAAACTGCATTCTCTTCATGTGTTGAAGGAAGGCTTGAAGGTTTCTTTAGGTTTGAGTGGCAGCTGAGCTTTAGTACGCTCATCCTATCGCTATGCTTGTGCAAAGGTAAGGGGGTATAATGTATGCGGGCCTTTATGCTGCAATACCACCAGCTATTCCCGTGTTTATGTTGGGTACATGGCAATGCTTACTTAACTGGCGACTACAATGGAGCAAAGCTGTGTTTAATTTAGCTGCAAGAATATTTTGCTAAGCACTTAGCTTTTGTTAGTGTCCCAGAGTGTATACTAGTGGTTCACCCCGAACGTGACCTCGCGTGGACACCCATAGCTCAAAAAAAACAGTATACCGATCAAGCTTATGTTTTAACTTCTAAATTCTAGTTAGGTAATGTGAATATAATTTAGCCAAGTTTTATCAAGATTGGATCAACGGTTCTGCAGTTATGATCGGACAAACACACACACTAAAAAATCTTTGTAAGTGTGTGAACACTAACATACATACATACAAACATACATACAAACGCCGCGTCCTGCAACTCTGCTGACTCTGAGATCTCGCTTCCCTATGTTACTAGTATAAGTAGTATTATTTTATCTGCGGATATGTCAAAAAACAAAAATAAATAAGTGACACCCAACAGTCACATACATAGTCCAGGGCTCTTATTCGCTATGACCAAACGTGATATAACGCGGGCTCGTTAGGATATCTGCGTCGAATCATCATTCAGAATACATTGTGACGTCACGCGTTATTGGCAAGAAATTTCCTATTATGGTCATAGCGAATAACAGCCCTGACACCACACGATTTCCTGTGCTGATGGATATCAGTAACTACGAGTATCATGGTATCATATCACATAGAATCCTTCCCTTCTTGGTAGTTGGGTAAAATAGACCGCTTAGTGAGCTCAGCAATCTTTTTCCTGATTTCCTAGAAGTGGAAAGTGGTACACAATTATGTAACTAAAGCACTTCCAGATTACAGTAAACCTAGTACTTGTGCTTGTGTTTTTTGTTCACATTTGCAAAGCCCCGTTTTTATATAACCCATAGCTGAATGCGCGCAATACAAAGGCGAGCAAAACCACCGGTGTATGTGAAAACAGGCATACACGGTTTTTAGATAAGCCCTTGATGCAAAAAGTAAAACAGGAAAAATTCTAAAAAAAATATTCCAAACTTTATGTTGTAGGCGGTCAAGTTCCAAATTAATCACAAAAAAATAGTACCTATAAGTATATTTTTTAATGGAATTCTCGTTATATGAACTATAATTATATAGTTATAACTATATAACTATAGTCTTTTTTTTAACTAGAGGTGTTTTGAAACGTGCCCGTACCTGTGTACAGCAAGACACAGCCATATTGAGAATTTATTGCGATAGTTTTATTAACGTAGGTACCAGATTACTTACAAAATGTACGAGAAAACATTTTATTAAATTTGACTAATCTTGTAATCTTCAAGTTTGTGATCAAGTTTAATTTAAGATGACATGCCGTATCTTCCTCTTGCAGAGTCCATAGTGTCTATTGATGCCCAGCTCACTATAATTAGGGTCTGGATTGCAACGGGTCATTCTGATTCAATGCGGTTATATTTGTATGAAAACTGATGTTGGAGCACTGAAAATAGTCGGAGATTTTACATACATCCATAGACACACGCCTTTTCCCCCGAAAGGGTAGGCAGAGCTTCAAATGGGCCTTTTTCACTGTGGGTTGCACCATCGTTGGAAATAGACATGACAAGTGGCTAGCTCATCGCCGCCATTGCTTCCCACGACTGACTTTGTTAACGGTTTCTTCCAGTAATAACACATTCCTTAAATAAACTAGCAGCCAGGACAAATCTTATACCAACGAATCTTACAAACAAGTCCAAGTAATCCCTTAGTCGGCTTTTACGACCTCCACGGGAGGAGATGAAGGGTTCTATTATTGGGCCAGACACACCACACATTTTAATTTATTATAAAAATTAGTTATCTGTAAAAGTAGTAGCCTATAGGTATACAAAAAATAAAGGATCAAGTTAATCGTCGAATTTGTAAACGACAATCTTTGAAACATCATGTCTCATCTAGTTTCAACTATGCCCGTATACACTGCACGTATGGGTATGGATATGTGTGGTGTAATCATGGTTTCATCAAAAGAGCGCACAGTGACGCCATCAGAGCTCGTCACGACCGCATTCACTAGCGACGCTGATGGTGGCTGCAATTATGTACTGCGGGAGTACAGTTCTTACTTGCACTGTATTTTGCGTTGCTTTAGGTTAGGGCGTATTCAGACAAATTGCTTTAGGACTACACCACAAATACTTATTAATGACGAGGCACTGGTTGCGAAAAGGTTGCAAAGCTTAGAGCATCGTCGAAGAGTTGCGTGTTTGTGTATCTTCTACCGCATACATTTCGGTGAGTGTGCTCAGGAGCTGCACGTTTCAATCCCCTCGTCTCCATTCCGCCACTTGACGACCAGACGTGGAGAGGCGTTTCACGCTTTTGTTGTTGACATACCACCGTCGCGTACAAACCGTTTCTCGAGCTCTTCATCATGTGGACAGCAAAGGCCTGGAACTCTCTTCCGGCTTCTTTATTCCCTTTTTTCAACTTGGGATCAAACGAAGAGTGGATATGCATCTTCTAGGCGAGCGTGCTTAAATAGGCGTGATAAACTCAAGTCGTGTGGCGACCAACCGGAAGACGTAGTGTAGGAAGGATCAATGAACAAAATATATTAGGTATAAGTAATTGTAAGGCAGGTCAAGACCGTTCATCGTGGTTGTCTATTGGGGTGGCCTTTGCCCAGTAATGGAATTCTTAAGGCATATAACGATGACATAAGTATTATTTAAGTAAATTTGAGTTCATTTCACTCAGTTATTTGTTTAATTCCTTATTTTTTGCTTTTTTTTCGAGAGACTGATGCAGAATCTTTTTCAAAAACAAAATACCACAAGTTAGTTTGAAGATTTTTGGCATGAAAAGTACATATTTTTTTACAAAAAATTTAAAATGAAAATATTTGAATGGTCAAAAATTCGTGGCATGCGGTTGCGGATAAGCGGTACGCCCTGCTTATGAACAGTGCATTATCACATAGGTCTCGTCCACCTAGGACGCGCCTAATGTGGCATTGCACTGCATAAAGATGAAAAGTCTCATGTGCCTGTAATTTTACCGGCAACCATACTTACCTTTCAAACCGGAACACAGCAATGCGAACACTACTGCTTTGCGGCAGAAATAGGTATGGTAGTAGTAAGTCCTCGGACGAACTCTTTTACGAAAAAGCTCTACTACTACTAAACTTTATAAATAAAATGTCGAGGGGATTTCTTACTTCCAGACGGAAAAAAGATTTTTAATCAATATTATAGGTTTTGGTGGGTTTAATTCTGTAATAAATTTAATTATTATATCTCCGAAAGAACTTATTTCCGCATAAAAAGCAGGCAGATATGTTTTGGGGCATATTCCCCGTTGTTTAAAACCGAAATCACCGAGTAGTTCGTGCCGCAGGATACTAAAGCTAACCCATGTAATCACTTCCCGTAGTTAATGCTGCATCATAGTCACTGTGGTATAGATTATTTTGAACACACGTATACTTACGCAATTTCGCTAACTGTGGTGTGTTATAAAAGTTTAGTCTGAAAAGGCCCTTAGCCTTCTCAGCAAAACGGTCTTACTAAGCATCTACTTTCGGGAAGTACCTTGGTACTGCAAATTTGTTGGTATATTCTACAATCGTAGACAAAATTGTCTACTGCTTTTAATACGGGTGAAATAGGGTTAGGCTAGAGACGAAAAATATACACATTACTACTACTGTTACTATTAGCCCTTACTGTCCCATTGTTGGTCAAATGCCTCCCCCCATTTCCGCCAGTCACTACGGTTTTGTGCAACCGTTTCCCTTTCCCTCCCATAGGTGTCCAGTTTATTCCCCATAGTCATACACATAGTCGCTGAAATATAGGTTCTATTGTAATATACTGACGAAAATAATAGGGCTATTTTGATGATGATAGTAAATAAGTTTGTCCAATGTTTATCATAAATGCGAAGATCATTTTATATTTTCAAAGAATAAATTTTATTTAACATCGATTGTGCTATTGCATAATGATTTCCATCTAACTAGCCTTACCGCCCTTACGACCGCGTTTCCGGGCCGGTATCCAAACGTGTAGGTTTGCAGTGATGAGAAATGCCGTGCGATAGTAACTAATATGATATCGATATTCCCATCTCCGCTCAGCTTTAGTGGAAAAGGTCAAACGGCGATCTCTTATTTTGTACAGCTCAATCTCAGCAAAGTTGAAAGCAGTGAGCGCCTAAAAAAAGGAGATAAGAAGAGAACCTCCTCTTTTTGGATTCCAAACTTTAATTCTAAATGTTGAATTCAAGAGAGATGCAGTATTTTTTATTGAATTCTACTAAACTATGACGATTTTCTTTTAATATACA
Organism: Operophtera brumata; assembly: GCA_932527175.1. NCBI lineage: Eukaryota > Metazoa > Arthropoda > Insecta > Lepidoptera > Geometridae > Operophtera > Operophtera brumata. The sequence continues at coordinate 29,257,841 of OW052228.1, forward strand.
TTTTAGTATAATTTTATTGTTTGGAGAAACCGCCATTTGTTAATCGTCTGTAGGTATATTAGGAAAGACCCGTATTTAGTTTCCACCTTTATTAGGTAGTATATACTTACAGCACAAGCTTGAGTACCTTCGTACCTTTTTGAGTCAGTATCAAGTTGTATTAAAATTTTGCGTGTAGTTATTCTCACAAGCTAAGGCCAAACCAACTCGTTCAAACCGTGCCCTCAGTGGTGTGCACGGTGGCGATCAATGGTAAGACAATGATCGCCACCGTGCACGCCACCGCGGACGCGGGCTGATCGCGTTGGTTTGGCCTTAGCTTAATAGGTACAATTATAGATACCGGTTCCGAAAACGTAGAAATGAGACGCATCTATTGATTAAAAAACTTTTTCCGTCTGGGAGTAAGAAATGTCCTCAACATTTTATTTATAAGGTTTATAAGGTAAACTCCTAATTTTTATTTCCCGAAACAAATTTCATAATGCATTTATACGTTTTCCTGATAGCACGTTTTTAATTTCAATTGAAATGTTTTTTCTGGCTTCGGACGAAAGAAGGATCTTTTTGCCATAATTAATTTCCACTTTGCCCACTCTTGGGCGCTTTATATTTGAGTGGGGCTGGTTTAAGCAATCGTCCTCAATTATCTAGCTGTTAAAGGTACAGCTGGTTTACTTTTACGAACGCCAATGCTTAAGTTGCTGTTTTGGGTGACGTTGAATTTAGGAATTTATATACTTAGCTATACGTAATTTTTGCTAATTACATTTCTATTGGTGTACACACATTACCTGGGCTCAAACCAACGACCTAATAATTAGAAGCCAGGGTGGCTGCACCGAACAGCTGCATTTATTAACCCCCGACGCAAAATCGACGGGGTGTTATAAAAGTTATAAAAGTTATGTTATATAAGTTTGACGTATCTGTGTGTGTGTGTTTGTGTGTGTCTGTCTGTCGCATCGTAGCTCCCGAACGGATGAACCGATTTCGATTATTTTTTGTTTGAAAGGTGGATTTGTCGGGAGTGTTCTTAGCTATGTTTGATCAAAATCGGTTCAGCGTTGACCAATTCAGCGGTCGAACATTGCGTTGAGGGTTTTTTTGGGGGGATTTCTTGTGTTTGACTACATTAGTACAGACGAAATCAGGTTGGATAAAGTGGAGTTAAGTGGGAAAAGGTCAAAAGTTAATAAAACGATGTTATTCAGGGATAGTTAATTAACATTTTCTCTTGTTTTGGATCTCGAGGACCCAGTGCAAAAACAGGAGGGGAGTAAAAACTGCAAAAGTTACGACCTTCCTCCGGTTTTTCCTCTATAACTTTTTCCCTTACATCCTAAGGCAAAAATACTTCTTTGTAGAACGTTAAATTTACTATAATTTTGATTATTCAAATATGTTTGTATATCAATTCGTTAACGAGATACGGCTCTTTGAAAAAAAAATATGGATACAGGAAAAACAAAATTTGCAGAAACTACACACCATATTTCATCGTCCAGGCCGAAATAAAACAAGCTGTTCGCTGTAGTTAGAAATACATTGGATTAAGAAAATTTAATTATCTTAATGTACTGGACCTACTGTTGCGAGGCATTAGAATGTCTCCAATTACTTGGGTAAGCAGTTGTTAATCCAAATTAAGGACCTTTCCTGAGTTATGTGCGAAAGGATGAGAACCGGCCTCATGAGCGGAGGTCCGGAGGTTAATCGGACTTGGATGACGGTTTGTGGGTTTATGTTTAGTACGGGAATCCAAGCTAAGAGAGGTTCTGTACTACGACAAACAGGTATATAGATAAGTGATAGCTTAGGTAGAAAAATTAAACCTGGACGATAGATCAGGATGACTGGCAGATAATGCTGTCAGCATTAAGTCCTCCTTGCACTATTGTCTTGTGTGAAAGTTTTTAAATAAATAAATAAACCTGAAAATAAATAGAATTTAATTTCAACCAAAGTTTAACATTAGTCTACAAACCATTTTGGCGAGTAATGGTCCAAATAACAGAAAACTATCGACACAAAAGAAGAATACGAAGAATTACGAAGGTGTGTGTATAGGCACATAATAAGTAATAGTACGTATAGGTGTGTGGTTGTGTATGTATATATTGATTGTAAACCTTCTTTAACCGTCAAGGAGTTAATATAACCATTCAATAGAATGGATACATTTTGATGGAGGTAGTCCCAACTTAGCTGATAGTCACATTTTCACCCGTTTGTTTACGTTAATAGGACTGCCGTAAAAATAAATTATTGATGCCGATGTGATCGCATTTACATGCGTAATAATTAACCTTCGTACGTACTCAATACACAATGTACCGTTTATTACAGTCGATGTTTGTGTGCAACCGATTAACGAGTTTCGCGGCTCTTAATTGCATCGTCAATGAGGACACTGTAAAAAATAAGGGAATATTGATGTAAGTTTATTAGAAAATCAAAAGTGCACTTTACACTTTAACAATTTAAGATGTTTTTATAATAATTAGAAGTTATTGAATTGTTTATTTTAACGCATAGCAAAAGTTTAATAATAGTTTAAAGTAGTGCTGGTGCTGATAGTGCATGTAAAACTGCGCTATAGCAACGTATATTTCCTTTACGCATATGATTCGAAGTCCACAGGGTAGCATACCTCTCTATATGGTCCAAAACAGTTTCACATACAAAACTTTGAGGAACCAATATCGGTGATAGGGTAGATATAATTTAATCACTAATGTTTTAAACTAGTGGAATGCCCGCGACTTCGTCCGCGTTTGCTTTTCCATACAAACTTCAACACCCCGCTGCACCCCTTTTGGGGTTGAATTTCTGGAATTCCTTTCTTAGTACACCCCTAGACCACAAAAGGAACGTACCCTCTCAATTTCAGGTCTCTAGGGCTTAGGTTTAGGTTTTGCGGTGATAGTCAGTCAGTCAGTCAGTCACGCGACGATTTTATATATATTGATGATAAAAACTAATTACAAAATGTAAATTACCCAATTTTATTACAAAATTATATTTGGTTTTAGATTTATTGTTTACAAAAGTACTTTAACCGAAAAAAAGGGAAGTGTGGCTTTTTTAGGTCGCTTATTTAGTAGTTCCTAAGCTGTTCACAAACTTGCACTTAGTCTATGACCCTTCTGTGTCCGCATTCACCGGACGTGTTTCAGCAGAGCTACCTGTTGTTTGATTACTGTGATGAGGCGTGCGCAACGCTGATGTGAAGCTAGGTATGTTAATTGCACAACTGTATAAGTGCACGCTATTGTGCGCTAAGCCTTAGTCCTGATGTCCGCTTGGATTGGAACTTCAATGCTTGCGTTGTAGTGGAATAGACACAAGTAGGTAATTAATTTTGTAAAAGTTTAAATAAACCCTAAACGCAATGAAACGGCTGAACCGATTTTGATAAAACATAGCTAAGAACACGCCAGACTAATAAACCTTTCAAACGAAAAAAAAAAATGGTTCATCTGTTCGGGAGCTACGATGCCACAGACAGACACACACACAGCCTTACATACGCACGCACACACACACACACACACACACACACACACACACACACACACAGACACACAGACACTTCAAACTTATAACACCCCTTCGTTTTTGCGTCGGGGGTTAAAATCAGGGAGAAACGGGAATTTAGAATGAGAAATTTATAAGTGTTTTGTTTTGCCATTCCATATTTATTCTATATTGCGGGTTCGATTCCTGCCTCTGAACAAATATTTGTGCGTTCTGCAGACATTTGTTCAAGGTGTTCTGGGTGTTTTCTATGTATAGTAAAAAAAAACTATCTGTGTAAGTTATTATAATATTAAGTATATCAGTTATCTAGTACCTAAAACACAAGCTCTGGCTTAGCTTCGGGCTAGATAATGTTGTGTGAACTTGTCCAGCATTATTTATTTATTTTATTTTATTATTGATGCCTATTAGAATATACCTACGACGAGAGAGAAAGAGGCATAATAGTACTTTTCGGAATAACAAGGGTTCAATTCAATTATATCTCTGATTTTAGCCAGCGAATTGTGCAAAATTCAAATAATGAGAGAGCATAGTTTCGGGATAACCAATCACACTAAACACCGGTTTCCAAAATTTTACCTTTATATAAAATTACTTTACCAAAACGTACTAATTCATACTTTACTTTAACTGTAGGTACTTCACCATTCACAACTTATCGCTCTCAGTGTAGCGATTAGCTATTTTCTGTTGCAATTAGCCTTGCGCTATTTCAATCAGTTTCAATACTGTTTCTACTGAAAATGTCATTTTAGCGATCACGTAACTCACGCTGTTGCAAACAAAGCTTGATTGCAACAAAAAGCACATTTGACATGAAGTGTTTCTATCGATAGTACAAATTAGCGATTATATACCGCGGTTTCAATCAATAATTACAGCATTTGATCGCAACACAACGCAACACGTTTCATAGCGTAATCGCACTTTGTACAATGGTAAAATTATCCATGATTTGTACAAACTTCAGATTGTACCTAACACATCCTAAGCAGTTGACCGCCTGGGCTCATGACTGTTTTACCGGGCTTTAAACCTCGAGCGAGCGAGTTACACTTTTTTAATAAGGCAGTCCTACAGTCGAATGTTCTAGCATGCAGTAGAAATACGTAGATGATATAGACAGTGGAAAGGCTATAGTGCTAAAGCGACAAAATGTGAACTTTACAGGGGAGCATTTTAAAGTTTCGTTTTTTCGATAAAAAATCATATAAATTTCCCTGATCGTTTGTTTTTTTAAAATCTTATATATTAAAAAATCTTATTTTTCTTTCCATTATCTGTATTACAAATGATATCTATGAACCTGCTAGTTCAGTAGATAAGTGTCGCTTTAGCACAAATAATTCGGTGGCAAGAAAACATACAGCAAGCAAAAGTTGCTTATATCCGCAATACCCTGCTATTGCATCATAATAAATAAGCTAACTAACAGTATTACCTTAGTTTAAGAAATCTGAGATTTGCTTATGTGCTTATAATTAACACCGAACAAAAAATCAAAATTTCTAACGATCTGTTCATTTGAAATTAATCCGAAATAAAACTAGCTGAAGAGCGAATAAATATTACACATGCGATGATAATGCGACGTAACTACTAGCAGTGAGTGGATTTTATGTATTGATTATGGCTAATGTATATTTCTTGCCAACAAAACAATTATGATTATGGGCAGCTACCATCAATCTGAAGTCCTAATCAACTTACAAGTTACAATCAAGTCCTGAATAAAATTAAAGGTAATGGGAATTTAGAAATATTTGTAGGATTGGCAGACTGTTACTAAAATAAAACAAAAAAAAAAGTGGAATTATTTTATAAGACAACTTCAATAAACTAACTTGAATCAACTAACTTGTGTACGAGTAGGTAGTTAGGTACTAATTATCTACTACAATCACAAGGAAACAATTCGCATTCTAAGTATTTTACGTATAATAGTAGGTGTAGGTTAAACAAATAAATAAACACTGGAGGTAATAAAGAAAATGTATCAAATATAAAACAGTTACAACTGACTAACTTTGAAACTAAAGTTTATATTGAATAAAGAAAATGTATCAAATATAAAACAGTTACAACTGACTAACTTTGGAACTAAAGTTTATATTGAATAAAGAAAATGTATCAAATATAAAACAGTTACAACTGACTAACTTTGGAACTAAAGTTTATATTGAATAAAGAAAATGTATCAAATATAAAACAGTTACAACTGATTAACTTTGGAACTAAAGTTTAGAGGTAATAAAGAAAATGTATCAAATATAAAACAGTTACAACTGATTAACTTTGGAACTAAAGTTTATATTGAATAAAGAAAATGTATCAAACATTAAACAGTTACAACTGATTAACTTTGGAACTAAAGTTTATATTGAATAAAGAAAATGTATCAAATATAAAACAGTTACAACTGATTAACTTTGGAACTAAAGTTTATATTGAATAAAGAAAATGTATCAAAGATCAAACAAATCAAAACCAAATTGTATATTTAACTTGAATTTTTCCTAGCTCTGATTTTCTAAAAGTTGCAACACGAATTTTACTTATTTTTCCGACCAGATTACCCTTGAAGTACTTGACTGCAACACCATCCCATCCTTCAAAATCTGCGTAGGTCATAACTGCCACTTTGTATGGCTTAGGAACTTTTCTTGCCATCTCAAAAACAGTTGGCCATTGGGATGGTGCAAAAATAATGGAGTTGGTTACACTTCTTTCAATAATCGAGTTGTAAAACGTTGTAAAGTACTCTAAACATTAAATTATTGAATGCCAAAAAACGCTAACCCAACTTTCCATTCGAAAATATTTACGTGAATTTTTGCTAAAGCGTCAAAGAGATAAATAAAACAGTAACATCATTTTGCTAAACCACCACGTAATTAATAATGTAGGTAAGTAAAAAGTGCTGATAAAATCTTTGGACATTAAATGCAGAAATGCAAAAATGCTAAGCTACCGTCAAACATGAACGTACCGTACGCATCTACCGCTGAAGCGCCATAACCTTCATAAACATCAAAAACACGTCGCTTTAGAATATGAATTAGTGAAAAAGTAAGAAATTTCGCAGTGCTAAAGCGCCAAAAAAGTGCTCCAATCGACAATAAAATGAAACAGATCGACGCAGAAAAAAAAAACCAGTTCAGTGATATATATAAGTCATTTTCGACCAAGATGGCGCTTTAGCACTTTTGCCTTTCCACTATCGATATGTATACCCATCCTGCTCTAACAATAGATTGATTTAGCAAAATCCTTTACTACTCATCAACAGATGGCGCCAACAACTCTACACCTACCCACGGAATACATAATAGTACTGAAATCGTCTGCAGCGCGTCTACAGTTGCATGTCTTTTCGTCAACAGATGGCGCTACAAGGCTCTTAATGCGTTTTTGCCAGCCAGCCGGCATAACAATATCCACGAATCAAACGACTAATTTGTGCGTTCCAGTGCATGTTATAATGCGCTTCATGTAAAAAGAACGCTGGCGGTCAAGCTTCTTCAGGCGTTCCAGCGTTATTTTTACGTGACGCGTACTATACCTACTTATTGAATGAGTGCCTACCTAGTTTACTACAAATAATGTACAATTATAGTACGCGTCATGTAAAAAGAACGCTGGAACGCCTGTAGAAGCTTAACCGCCAGCGTTCTTTTTACATGACGCGCACTATACCACTGAGACGTGCCCACTAACTGTTGGCCGCATACAAAAGCTCAAAGCTGCGCAGCAGCCTATGGAGAGAGCTATGCTTGTCGTTTCTCTAGGAGATCTGTAGAAGATCTAAAATCACCGAAACAGCTGTCAGAATTAGCAAGTTCAACTCGCAATGGGAAGATCATATAGCTCGCAAAACTCATAACCGACCACAAACCAAACGACGCAGAAGAGGACCCTCTTGATGGACCAACGACTATAAGTAGGTCGTAGGAAGTCGATGGATGGAAGCAGTTCACTTCTGTTCCTCGTGGCATTCTATAGGGGAGGCCTACGTCCAGCAGTGGACTTCTGTAGGCTGATGTGATGATGATGATTGTAAAAGAAGAATAAAAAAACTCGTAATAGGTACCTTGTTTTCAGAAAAGGATGTCGTTCCTTTATTGTAAATTATCGAATCCAAGGAAATTGGTGGTTACATTTCCCTAAAATTAACGGTATAACAAAATAACTGGGGTTCCTCGAATCTCAATTTATTTTTATTGGTTTTCCATTACGTTTATTGGTATTGAATAGCATTTCCAACGATTGCTGTGGGTTGTTTTTAAATATTGTACCTAAACATGTCTAGAAAATTAAACTTGGACAATTTCGTATTGAAACTAGAACGCATTTGTACAAAATATTATTGTATTTCCTTTTTCGATACTAATAGGTAATCGATATCGATCTTTTTTAGTTTGTACACAAAAAGCCATAATAACCAACAAATAACAAATTGTGGCTATAATAATTATTGTAATTTTTATTCACAAAATTGAAAATATTTCAGAGTAGGTTTTTTTGTTACATACTTAACTTAACAAAGTATACCTACTTACTTGGCTGTGGGTCACAAACGGCTAGACATTTAATAAGTACCTACTTGCAATGTTTTTTGGGTACGATGCAGATTGAATTTGTTATGATGTGTTGCTTTGTTCCCTTGAGAATGTTGTCCAAAACTTTTCGTACTTATTTTTTTCGCTGGAACAAGTAAGAAACTATTTCAATAATCTCGGCAGAAAGGTTGCCATAAGGTTAGTTCGCGACGTGAATATGAATTCTCCCTTGATCGCGTTCCGAACAATTTACCTTCATTCGCCATAAAACGGTCCAGCAAAGCGAAGATAATGGGACACAATTTCTTTTGCCACCTGAGCCGCCATTTGCCATACGTGTCTCGGAACTCCGATTACATGTCAAAGACAATTTGCGGGCGTTTCATGAACACAGTAATTTCATGTTTTTCGGATCTGGATAAAAGGTTATGAAGAAACTGGGATCAAAAATATAACACCTTTAAGAATATTAAGGTGTCGAATAAGTATTCCGTATTAATCGATCGTGACCGTGTTCCAAACGTCGAGATACGAAGTTAAACGATGCTCAAAGATGTTGGGAATCGTTTAGTGGAACTAAAATGGAGTTAGGCAGGACACCGGCAAGTAGTAGTAGAGCTTTTTTGTGAAAGAGTTCGTCCGGGGAAGTACTACCACTATACCTATTTCTGCCGCAAAGCAGTATTGCTCGCATTGCTGTGTTCCGGTTTGAAGGGTAAGGGTGCCGGTGAAATTACAGGCACATGAAACTTTTCAGGATGGCGGGTGCAGTGCAATGCCACATAGGGCGCGTCCTAGGTGGACGTGACCTATGAGGTAATGCACTGTTCATAGGCAGAGGTTACCGCTTAACATCAGGTGGGCCATCTGCTTGCTCCGCAATTCCAGTAGTATAAAAAAAAAAAGGTGGCAGGTGGAGTAAGGTGCATACTGAATAGCACCCACGAAGTGGCAACAGCAACGTCGGTCGTCCAGCAGCGAGATGGACAGACGATATAGCATGCATCGCGGGCCGAATCTGGATGAGACTGACTGGCAAGGGACCGTGAGTAGTGGCCTGGAGGCAAAGAGAGGCCTATACTCAGCAGTGAGTGAAGTCAGGCTGTGGATGATGATAATTATGATGAGGAATAAGAGATTGTACAATAGAATGCCATTGACGCAAAAAAACGATCGTAACTCGTAGCAGCAGCGTCGTCGCTACGAGCTACGCGCGTAGCATAACTGTCGTTATACGTTACGTATGGAACAGTTAAATTTCAATAGTTAAAAAAAACATATAGCCAGTTTTAGTTGAAAAAAAAAAACTAAACTAGCTTTTTATGAAATTTGTGATCGGAACGAGTTAAAATATTTTAGTTAAAATAGCTTTTGTTTTGTTCGCTCTGATGTAAAATGACATACGTCAAAAGAACGTGCTCCATCGTCAGCCGCATCGTCACTGAGGTGAGGTGAACAGGTGAGATCGCGGTCAAATGAGGGCATAACAAAGTAAAAAAAACCCTAAACGAATACACTCCACTCCATTCCATCGGAGGTTCCTTCATAATAATGAACATGCCTAATTCTGTACCTAGCCAATGAAGCCCGCATTTTTTATGACAGCAGGTTATAAATGAATTGGGTACCAGTCACCGTCGTCCACAGCGAGTTCGTGAACCCAAGTGATTAAGCTCACCGACGTTTGTAAGGTAAGGTAAACTTGGTTTTGAAGTAAAGGAGTTATTAGCTTTTAAGTTTTGAACAGAAGGTTGATTGATTTGCTGTTGCTAACATCGTGCTTTGTCGAAGTTTAATTAAATTTATAAAGGTAGAATAAAGGTATCATAGCACATTATCATAGAGACACATGGGCCGATTAAATACTGCCTACTTCAGGTAAGTAGGTTCTTAAATAATTTATTTTATTTTGTATTTTTGTGTTACCTTATTTTAGTTTATCGGCCTTGTATGTAGTATGTACTAGATATGTTAAATAAACGTTTTTATTTTGTATTCTAAGCTATTTTTTATTTAATTTATATATATTTTATTTTTATTTTATTTTTATTTTATTTTTATTTTATTTTTATTTTATTTTTATTTTATTTTTATTTTATTTTTATTTTATTTTATTTTTATTTTATTTTATTAATCCAGGATTTACAGTTATCTTATAGCTAGTTATGAGCTTTATGCTATTCGGAAACCAATTTAAATCCACATTTTGTATACAACGAATAATTTAGGAAAACAAATAGCGCTTTAAGACGCCATAGGTTCTCAAATGTGTCTAGAATTTTAAAGTTTTTGATAAGAATTCTTATAGTTTTCTATGAAGAAAAAAATATATGATATTCTTGATCATTTTATCTAGTGAAATCATTAATTCAATACACTATTTGAATTACTTCACTCAATAAAAAAAAAACACAAAGATACCACCTTTTTAAAATTGAAATCATGTTTTTGACTTACTTCTTTCACGTTTTAACTTATGAAACACTTGGTGTCATGTTCATTTTTATTTAAATTAGTGAAGTCAATAACAAAATTTAGCAAAACCAAAAGGGATTTTTTTATATAATTTTTTAAACACAAATATAAGTACCAGAGCGTGCGCTCGGCTTGCTCAGACCGGTCGCAGACCGCATCGAGGCAGGATCTGTGTCAATTTTCCCGCCATCGGTCACGTGACTACGGATGAAATGGAAACTATCAAGTCAGGCTACTCGCAAATCATAATTATGAAAAGAGCCAACATAGGTACTTGTACTATTATTTATTCTGTGACAAAGGTAAGTAAAAGTAAACCAGGGTAAACAAATACATTATCCGATTTGTTTTGCAAATAAACTCTGACTTCATACTGTTACTTTAGATAGCTACATACCTAGTAGGAGTAGAGATCTGGCCAAAGAAATTACCTCTCCGTCCCCTCTAGTGGATGTGGGATGTGCTGTGGTCTGTCTGACCAAAGAGTTGACCCTCCGTTTCTTCCCGTGGAAGAGAGCTGTGGTGTTTGTCTGGCCTAAGAAAATACCTCTCCGTCTCCTCAAGTGGATGTGTGAAGTGGTATGTCTGGCCTAAGAGTAACCCTCCGTTTTTTCCAATGGAAGAGTGTTGTGGTGTTTTTCTGGCCTAAGAAAATACCTCTCCGTCTCCTCAAGTGGATGTGTGAAGTGGTATGTCCGGCCTAAGAGTAACCCTCCGTTTTTTCCTATGGATGAGTGCTGTGGTGTTTGTCTGGCCAAAGAAAATACCTCTCCGTCTCCTCAAGTGGATGTGTGAAGTGGTATGTCCGGCCTAAGAGTAACCCTCCGTTTTTTCCTATGGAAGAGTATTGTGGTGTTTGTCCGGCCTAAGAAAATACCTGTCCGTCACCTCACGTGGATATGTAACGTGGTATGTCCGGCCTAAGAGTAACCCTCCGTTTTTTCCTATGGAAGAGTGCTGTGTTGTTTGTCCAGCCTAATAAAATACCTGTGCGTCACCTCACGTGGATGTGTGAAGTGGTCTATCTGGCCTAGGAGTAGACCCTCCGTCTGTTCCCGTGGAAGAGTGCCGTGATGTGTGTCCGGCCTAAGAAAATACCTCTCCGTCTCCTCAAGTGGATGTGTGAAGTGGTATGTCTGGCCTAAGAGTAACCCTCCGTTTTTTCCTATGGAAGAGTGCTGTGGTGTTTGTCTGGCCAAAGAAAATACCTCTCCGTCTCCTCAAGTGGATGTGTGAAGTGGTATGTCCGGCCTAAGAGTAACCCTCCGTTTTTTCCTATGGAAGAGTATTGTGGTGTTTGTCTGGCCTAAGAAAATACCTCTCCGTCTCCTCAAGTGGATGTGTGAAGTGGTATGTCCGGCCTAAGAGTAACCCTCCGTTTTTTCCTATGGAAGAGTGCTGTGTTGTTTGTCCAGCCTAAGAAAATACCTGTGCGTCACCTCACGTGGATGTGTGAAGTGTTCTATCTGGCCTAGGAGTAGACCCTCCGTCTGTTCCCGTGGAAGAGTGCCGTGATGTGTGTCCGGCCTAAGAAAATACCTCTCCGTCTCCTCAAGTGGATGTGTGAAGTGGTATGTCTGGCCTAAGAGTAACCCTCCGTTTTTTCCTATGGAAGAGTGTTGTGGTGTTTGTCTGGCCTAAGAAAATACCTCTCCGTCTCCTCAAGTGGATGTGTGAAGTGGTATGTCTGGCCTAAGAGTAACCCTCCGTTTTTTCCTATGGAAGAGTGCTGTGGTGTTTGTCTGGCCAAAGAAAATACCTCTCCGTCTCCTCAAGTGGATGTGTGAAGTGGTATGTCCGGACTAAGAGTAACCCTCCGTTTTTTCCTATGGAAGAGTATTGTGGTGTTTGTCTGGCCTAAGAAAATACCTCTCCGTCTCCTCAAGTGGATGTGTGAAGTGGTATGTCCGGCCTAAGAGTAACCCTCCGTTTTTTCCTATGGAAGAGTGCTGTGTTGTTTGTCCAGCCTAAGAAAATACCTGGGCGTCACCTCACGTGGATGTGTGCAATGGTCTATCTGGCCTAGGAGTAGACCCTCCGTCTGTTCCTATGGAAGAGTGTTGTGGTGTTTGTCTGGCCTAAGAAAATACCTCTCCGTCTCCTCAAGTGGATGTGTGAAGTGGTATGTCTGGCCTAAGAGTAACCCTCCGTTTTTTCCTATGGAAGAGTGCTGTGGTGTTTGTCTGGCCAAAGAAAATACCTCTCCGTCTCCTCAAGTGGATGTGTGAAGTGGTATGTCCGGCCTAAGAGTAACCCTCCGTTTTTTCCTATGGAAGAGTGCTGTGGTGTTTGTCTGGCCTAAGAAAATACCTCTCCGTCTTCTCAAGTGGATGTGTGAAGTGGTATGTCCGGACTAAGAGTAACCCTCCGTTTTTTCCTATGGAAGAGTATTGTGGTGTTTGTCTGGCCTAAGAAAATACCTCTCCGTCTCCTCAAGTGGATGTGTGAAGTGGTATATCCGGCCTAAGAGTAACCCTCCGTTTTTTCCTATGGAAGAGTGCTGTGTTGTTTGTCCAGCCTAAGAAAATACCTGGGCGTCACCTCACGTGGATGTGTGCAATGGTCTATCTGGCCTAGGAGTAGACCCTCCGTCTGTTCCTATGGAAGAGTGTTGTGGTGTTTGTCTGGCCTAAGAAAATACCTCTCCGTCTCCTCAAGTGGATGTGTGAAGTGGTATGTCTGGCTTAAGAGTAACCCTCCGTTTTTTCCTATGGAAGAGTGCTGTGGTGTTTGTCTGGCCAAAGAAAATACCTCTCCGTCTCCTCAAGTGGATGTGTGAAGTGGTATGTCCGGCCTAAGAGTAACCCTCCGTTTTTTCCTATGGAAGAGTGCTGTGGTGTTTGTCTGGCCTAAGAAAATACCTCTCCGTCTTCTCAAGTGGATGTGTGAAGTGGTATGTCCGGACTAAGAGTAACCCTCCGTTTTTTCCTATGGAAGAGTATTGTGGTGTTTGTCTGGCCTAAGAAAATACCTCTCCGTCTCCTCAAGTGGATGTGTGAAGTGGTATGTCCGGCCTAAGAGTAACCCTCCGTTTTTTCCTATGGAAGAGTGCTGTGTTGTTTGTCCAGCCTAAGAAAATACCTGTGCGTCACCTCACGTGGATGTGTGCAATGGTCTATCTGGCCTAGGAGTAGACCCTCCGTCTGTTCCCGTGGAAGAGTGCCGTGATGTGTGTCCGGCCTAAGAAAATACCTGTCCGTCACCTCACGTCGATATGTAACGTGGTATGTCCGGCCTAAGAGTAACCCTCCGTTTTTTCCTATGGAAGAGTGCTGTGTTGTTTGTCCAGCCTAAGAAAATACCTGTGCGTCACCTCACGTGGATGTATGCAGTGGTCTATCTGGCCTAGGAGTAGACCCTCCGTCTGTTCCCGTGGAAGAGTGCCGTGATGTGTGTCCGGCCTAAGAAAATACCTCTCCGTCTCCTCAAGTGGATGTGTGAAGTGGTATGTCCGGCCTAAGAGTAACCCTCCGTTTTTTCCTATGGAAGAGTGTTGTGGTGTTTGTCTGGCCTAAGAAATAACCTCTCCGTCTCCTCAAGTGGATGTGTGAAGTGGTATGTCCAGCCTAAGATTAACCCTCCGTTTTTTTCCATGGAAGAGGGCTGTGGTGTGTGTCCAGCCAAAAAAAAACCTCTACGTCTCCTCCCGTGGATGCAATGAGCATCACATCAGTGTACTAATTCCACCTATTGCATTAGGATACGATTTTCAATGTTAACTACATTTTGATTACTAGGACAGAAAATGTATGGTAGTAAATGTGTTACCGGCTACCACCATCCAAAGGGCGTCGACGATTTTGGCATAGTCGTCAGCCACCATTTAGTTTTATTTTCAAGTTAGTGGCGCACTTTGAAAACTGTACATAAATGGCTAGAGGATACGGCTTATTCGCAAAACGTCCACTTTTCATAATGTACACCGCACTTTTGGTCCTGACCAAAACAGTTCTTTGAAACGGTGACCGATCGGATCCGTTCAAACGACGCGTCCAACTGTTTTATGGGAAAGATTAAAGAAAAATGTTACAAACAAAAAAAAATAGAAGGCTGCTCTATAATGGCTTTTTTAAACAGACTTGTCCGACTAGACTTTGGTTAATTAAAGTCTTTTACCAAAGTTAACACTCGAAAATTTTGTTTATGCAGAAATGTTGCCAGCATCTCGGTGAATATACGAAAATCCTAACTTTTTTCAAAACCAAGATGGCAGATGGTGTGGCGGCCATTTTGTTAAATGGTGGAATATAAAATTTACAAATTGAAAAAAAGAGACTGTGTGCAACACTTAGCTTGATGACTTGTATAGGGCTGTTGTGTGGAAGGACAAGTGGTGTTGCCAGGTGGAAATATTTTCCCCGTTTTTAGGGCAATTTCTTGGATTTTCTCCAAATATATATAAATAATTAAGTTTTTGATAATAAAATGTATGTGGTATTATGAAGGAAGCCCTTAAAAATAACCTTTGACTATATAAATTTGTATATTGTTGGTAACCCTGGGAGGAAACGGTGCTTGTATAATCGAGAGACTGAAAAAAACGATAGTAACGTTCGATTGCGAATAAATCATCAAATTTGCAGTCAGGTACGTATGTAAGTGAGTAGGAAGGTAACCTGGCAACCCTGCGTAAAGGTAATATAAGAAAAAACTAATATGGGTGTCGTTTTTGAGTAATTTGTAGTTGCTGATTACGAATATTACTTAAATTTTTTGGTTACGTGGGTAAGTTAGTAGGTAAGCTGGTAACCCTATAAAATGGTAAGATCAGAAAAAACTAATATGGGGGTCGTTTTCAAGTAATTTGTGGGTGCTGATTACGAATATTACGTTAGTTTTCTCTCTTCAAATTAACTTTGCTGTAGCTTATCGAGCTAACGAGACCAGCGTGACACGAAGTGGAACGATTCCACTGAGTGGAACGATGGTCGAGTGAGTGAGATAAACGAAGAGGCGACATTCGTATTAATTAGTGCAGGAGCATGTACAGGTACAGGTATAATTACAGGTACAGGTACAGGTACAGGTACAGGTACAGGTACAGGTACAGGTACAGGTACAGGTACAGGTCAAGGTCAAGGTTAAGGGTCAAAATCAAAGCAGATTTATAGAGGTTCGTAGGCGTTGGAAGGAGTTTGTAGGGTTTGTAGGATTTTGTAGGGGTTTGTAGTGTTGGTAGGGTTTGCAGGGGTTTGTAGAGGTTTGTGCATACACGCGAGTAAGCGGCAAAGGAAAACTGTACGCCAGCTGCAGCACCTCACGCACCACCGACCCACTAGTTATTGTGCTATGGCTAGAGGATACATCTCTTTCGCAAAACGTCCACTTCTTGTAATGTACATCGCACTTATTCTCAATATGACCACTTCGCATAACCTCCACTTCGCAAAATATACACTCAATTTTTTTGCTCAAATAGACTAAAGGAGATGTCCAAAAAATATATATGAAGGCCGGTATAAAAATAACTAGAAATTCTAAGCAACATAATAGTTATTTACGGAGAAAGGGCATTAATTATTTGGCTATTTTGCAGCTAATGAAAAATAATAAATGTACCTCAGTTTTTTTAAACTTGATTCAAATGTTGTTTTTTTTTCAAAATAAAGTTAGAACTTGTAACACTCCCAAAAGGTGAACTTGACGCTCTTTGGCAGGCAGACTAAGGAATTTTGATACTCTCTAGCTAGCGAGACAGGCCGCAGACAGACAACCACAAAGAACTTTTCATACGACTATCCTACCTTCGTTCCATGTTGTCGCGTTATTACTAATACTTCACTTATTAGTTTATCTGTTCTGTGTAGGTTCAGGATACATTCTAAGTAGATACCTACCTACACTGTTGTAGAGTTCACTAATAGATAGGAGCTGCCTGTAATGATAATAGTACCTTTAGCAATATGCATAGGTACCTACATTCCTCGCCTCCTTATAAACATATGTATTTTTCAGAAAGCTCAGGGCACAGATAAATTTATTGTAAATTGTGTGTTAGCACGTATTCCATTCAAGAAGAATATTTTAGTCATCATATCTTTGGGCACAGGCAGAAGAAGACGAAATAGCATATTTATTTTATGTGCGATCGCAGATATTTGTTTAGGGTGTTCTGGGTATTTTTATGTATAATAAAAAATATCTATCTATGTAATATATTGTATTAAGTATATCAGTTATCTAGTACACATAACACAAGCTCTGCTTAGCTTGGGGCTAGATAAAAAATGTGAAATGTGTTATGTGAACTGTCCAGCATTATTTATTTATTTATTTATTACACACGTGTGGTTTTGGCATGTTTGTTTCATTATGTTTTCCCTTCAAGAACAATTTTATTATTTTCTCGGAAACGGAGGTTTTATAATATATAAAATTTATATAATCGAGTAGCCCAATAAATAAGCTTTTTTTAGATATATTTCATAACTTCTGAAATTTTCTCAGAATATTATACCACTTCTGGACATCTCCTTTATTCGCAATATGTACACTGGACTTTTCATAAAATGACTTAAATTTTTTTTTTTTTTTTTTTTTTTTTTTTGACTTTTTACTTTTTTCATATGATTACATTTTTACTTCTTGGTTTTAAAAGTAAAATATAAATACAAGTAAAATGTAACGAAAAGTAAAAAAGTTGCAATTTCCACCAGGCAACACCACTTGTTCTCCCACACGATAGCCCTTTACTAGTCATCAAGCTCCGGTGTTGCCCGCAGTCTCTTTTTTCAATTTGAAAATTGAAAACTTTACGATTCTACAAAATGACCACCAAACAATCCGCCATGCGCCATCATGGTTTTTAAAAAAGTTGTGATTTTGCACCCTATATACACCAAGATGCTTACAACATTTCAATATAAACCAAATTTTCGAGTGTTAACTTTAGTAAAAAACTTTAATTCACCAAAGTCTAGTCGGACAAGTCTGTTTGAAAAACCCATTTTAGAGCAGTAAACTATTTTTTTATTTTTTTTCTTTTTTTCTTCTATCTTTCCCAAAAAACAGTAAGATGCGTCGTTTGAACGGATCCGATCGGTCACCATTTCGAAGAAAGGTTTTGGTCAGCTTGGATTTTTGAAATGACAGATTTTACAGACGGACTAAACACTTTCCTAGAACATGACCCATCACTAAAACGACTCCTTCTAGGAGAATAACGATGTCAATGAGTCAGTGAGCCAGTAACCCATATCCAGCTTTTTTGAAAAAAAAAATAGTTTGAAAAGTGCGGTGTACATTATGAGAAGTGGATGTTTTGCGAATGACCCGTACCCTCTAGAAAATGTAATTTTTTTAAAGTGCGCCTCTAACTTAAAACTAAAAGTAAATGGCGGCTGACGACTATGCCAAAATCGTCGACGCCCTTTGGATGGTGGTATGGTATGTATGTTATGTATGGTAGTAACACATTTACTACCATACATTATCTGTGCTAGAAATCAAAATGAGTAGTTATTACATTGAAAATTGTAGAATGATATAGGTAGAATTTGTAGATTGATGTGATGCTCAATGCATCCACGGAAGGAGACGGACAGGTATTTTCTTAGGCCGGACACACATCACGGCACTATTCCACGGGAACAGACGGAGGGTCTACTCTTAGGCAAGACAGACCACTGCACACATCCACGTGAGGTGACGCACAGGTATTTTCTTAGGTCGGACACACACCACGACACTCTTCCACGGGAAGACACGAAGGGTCTTCCCTTAGGCCAGACAGACCACTGTACACATCCACGTGAGGTGACGGACAGGTATTTTCTTAGGCCGGACACACACCTCGGCACACTTTCATGGAAAGACACGGAGAGTCTTCCCTTAGGCCAGACAGACCACTGCACACATCCACGTGAGGTGACGCACAGGTATTTTCTTAGGCCGGACAAACACCACAGCACTCTTCCATAGGAAAAAACGGAGGGTTACTCTTAGGCCGGACATACCACTTCACACATCCACTTGAGGAGACGGACAGGTATTTTCTTAGGGCGGACACACATCACGGCACTCTTCCATGGGAACTAATGGAGGGTCTACTCTTAGGCCAGACAGACCATTGCACACATCCACGTGAGGTGACGCACAGGTATCTTCTTAGGCCCGACAAACACCACAGCACTCTTCCATAGGAAAAACCGGAGGGTAACTCTTAGGCCGGACATACCACTTCACACATCCACGTGAGGAGACGGAGAAGTATTTTCTGAGGCCGGAAACACATCACGGCATTCTTTCACAGGAAGAGACGTAGGTGCTACTCTTTGTTCGGACAGACCACTGTAAACATCCACTGGAGGAGACGGAGAGGTAATTTTTTAGGCCAGACACCACGACACTCTTCCACGGGAAGAGATAGAGGGTATACTGTTAGGTCGGACAGACCACTGTAAACATCCACTGGAGGAGACGGAGAGGTAATTTTTTAGGCCAGACACACCACGACACTCTTCCACGGGAAGAGACGGAGGGGCTACTCTTTGTTCGGACAGACCACTGTAAACATCCACTGGAGGAGACGGAGAGGTAATTTTTTAAGCTAGACACACACCACGACACTCTTCCACGGGAAGAGACGGAGGGTATACTGTTAGGTCGGACAGACCACTGCACACATCCACTGGAGGAGACGGAGAGGTAATTTCTTAGGCTGGACACACACCTCTGCACTCTTCCTCAGAAAGAGACGGAGGGCCTACTCTTAGGTCGGACAGACCACTGCACACATCCACTGGAGTAGACGTAGAGGTAATTTCTTAGGCCGGACACACACCTCTGCACTCTTCCTCAGAAAGAGACGGAGGGCCTACTCTTAGGTCGGACAGACCACTGCACACATCCACTGGAGGAGACGGAGAGGTAATTTCTTAGGCTGGACACACACCTCTGCACTCTTCCTCAGAAAGAGACGGAGGGCCTACTCTTAGGTCGGACAGACCACTGCACACATCCACTGGAGTAGACGGAGAGGTAATTTCTTAGGCCGGACACACACCTCGCACTCTTCCTCAGAAAGAGTCGGAGGGCCTAGTCTTAGGTCGGACAGACCACTGCACACATCCACTGGAGGAGACGGAGAGGTAATTTCTTAGGATCGAATCATGAGGTACTTATTTTGTTTATGGAACATCTGATTTTCTGCCACAATTAGATACCTTCCTTACGATCCATTTTTATAGGTAATGTGATTATCCAAATATCCAACAGAAATAATAAAAAACTTACGTAAAAATTCTTTATTATTTATTTATTACTAGCACTAAAACTTATTATTTTTTGTGCGCATATTGTACTACTTTATGACCGTATGTGCGAAAATAATAGCAAGGCGCCTTAGAGAGTTTCCACACTATCCGATGCGATACCGTTATCGGCCGTAATTTTCATACATTTTATCGGTCTCCAATATCAGATACCGACAAAATGTATGGAAACGTGTTCCGATAAGGATATCGGATCGGAAAGTGTGAAAACGCTCTTACCCGCCGATAGAATTCGGGTCATTGAACTCGGCGCATCCTGCGTCCCGCTCAGTGGGCGGGGCGACCCCGCGTGCTTCACACCCTGACATAAAAATTTTCGTTGGCCCTATAGCGCCTTAAAGCTAAATAACAAAAAACTATTAATGTAGGTATTGGTAATGCATCGGTCTCATCTATGGGAAAAAGCGTTTTTACAAATTTATGTTCAGAAATTATCTGCGAGGTCAGTTTTTGGATGGGTGACCACATTTTGCGTATAATATCTTTTATTTCCAAAAATCGAGAGATGCTCTTTTGCACCAGATATTTATAACCTAAGTCACGGTGTCTCATCCAAAAGAAAAAATATATAGCATCTAGCTCTAGCTAGCATTTCCCTGCTAGCGGCATCTAGCGCCCAGGTAAGGCAACCAAAATAGCCCGCACAATAGCCCGAGTTATGGCGGTCGCGTTTCGTTGTATGGCATGAAGTATCTGTACTAGTATAGTATTATTTTATCTGTGCCTAAGTTGATAAGTGAAACTTGTTGAAAACTTTCTTAATAAAATTAAAGTCTTAATACTAACTCAGATTGTCAAAGTCCGTACATTCTGTTGTTCAAACAACATTTTTTATACGTTCAATATCAGATGACGATATATTAAAGTTTTGTAAACCTTGTATATCGGTACATCTATGTATGCACTTACAAGATATTGCCCGACCGTCGCGACGTCCTTTTATTAAAACATTGTTTCAAGATATTGCTTTTCATACTTTAAAAGTCTAGACTTTGAATGTTGGTATCTGCAACTGTTTTTTTTAAATTAGGCGACCCCTCTTGACTTCGCGCAATCATGTACTTATCTTGCGATTTCTCGCAATCATGTCACTTGCGGCGTCAGGCTATTTTGTCTCTTGCAACGTCTCGACATCAATATCTGTTGCGACGTCACGCAATCATATCTCTTGTGCCGTCATGCAATCATGAACTTGTATACTTTGCGACTTCACGCAATAATGTATCTTGTGGCGTCAGGCTATCTTGTCTCTTGCGGCGTCTCGACATCATGTATATTGTGACGTCACGCAATCATATCTCTTGTGACGTCATGCAATCATGAATCTTGTGACGTCATGCCATTTTAACATGTCTTGCAAAGTTGGTTGATATGTTGCGGTACAAATAATGCCCAATGAATACACGGTTTCATTCTTATCCATTAACTATCATTCAATATTCATTATTTGACGACCTCTGTGGCGCTGCGGGCGAAGCTTGGTCTGCGACACAGGAGGTTGCGGGTTCGATTCCCGCCTCAGAACAAATATTTTTGCGATCGCAGATATTTGTTCAGGGTGTTCTGGGTATTTTCTATGTATAATAGAAAAATATCTATCTATTTAATATATTGTATTAAGTATATCAGTTATCTAGTATCCATAACACAAGCTCTGCTTAGCTTGGCGCTAGATAATGTTGTGTGAATTAATTAATTTATATATATATGTATAATTAATCATTATATGGACGTCATCTGGTGTTGGTCTCCGAGTAGCAGACCTTGTTTATTTCGATGATGAGAGAGAGCACTACTACCAAGTGATATAATTAAGTAACTCTAGAGCGACTCACAAACAACTCGAGAGCGACGTCAAAGTAACACTAATGAAAATCGATGGATTAAATCCCGCTGAGGCTCTTTCCTTTGATTATTCCTCGAAAATGCTTTCAAATAAATAAACACACTCCAACAAAAGGAAAATCAGCTCAAGTACATGCTGTCAAAACGAGTATAATAGGCAAGGAATGAAAAAGAAATTCGATTGCCTTCTTAAGGGAAAATAGCTATCACGAGATCAAAGGAAGTAATTGTATTCTGTTGTAATCTCGGCTAAAAGGAAGCGTTGTGAATTTTGTATGTGTATTGATGTATGGAAGCCGTATTTCTTTGACAGTATAATCCAGAGACAGTAAAGAAATACTTAATTTTGCGAAAAAAAACAGACAATAAAAATAAAAATAATCTTAAGTGTGTTGCTTTAATACAAATCAATATATATCAAATAGTTTCGTGACTGACTGGCGGACTGACTCGCTGACTATATCAACGCGAAGTCCTTAAGAGAGATTATACTATTTAGGTATATAAGTCTGTGAACTAAACCTCGCGAGCACAAACTTGTATAAAATGTTGCATCTTGTCGATCTATAATGACCAAACAAAGAACCCAAAAAGGCATTTTTTTATAAAACTTGCATTTTAATAAAAACGTATTGCAGAAATTATTATTTTTAAAATCGTGCATGTATCTCCTAACATTTTGTTAACTCATACGGTTTCAGATTCGCCTTAAACGACCTGAAAAAAAAACTCATCTGATTATGTGCTTTGGTGTTTCCGGCCTAAGAATAGAACACTTCGTTTCCTCCCATGGATGTCGTAAAAGCCGACTGCCTACAAATCTTACAAACAAGCCGGGTAATCAGTAAGATTAATATAAATAGTATATAAGATTTGTCCTGGAATATGTTACTTACTGGAACAAAGTGTTAGCCGAGTCAGTCATGGGAAGCAATGGCGGCGATGAGCTCACCACTTGTCACGACTATATTCACACGAAAATGGCGTGTATCTAGGTATGGATTATGTAAACTCTGTAACTTATTGTATTATAAGATTTGAATGAAAAATATATTTTTCAATACAAGGTTTTAAAAACTTTGTGATCGTAACCGTATGCTGATCAAAATGAGCCTGAACACGGCCAGTCTATTAATACCCATCGAGGAGTTTCGTTGTCCACCTTACGTCTCCATTATCAGGTCAGCTCACTGTCACCATCATATTGTATTGTCATCGGAAATTGACAGGTATGCCAAATTTCAGCTCAATCGGTTGATGATAACTGCTTTAAAATTCAGTAGCAAGATTCCACCCGGATTCAACCCATACTCGTACAAACATACATACATTGCAAGTTAAATAAAAGCTTGTAAAATACAAAGATGGCAATGATTCAGGTTGTCCAGTTACGTCACGTGGCGTTCACGTACCTCGTCTATCTGCGTCTATCTCCGTTATTAATTCCTCCTCCATATTGTAAATGTATTATTATCAATGCCAATTAATAATGATATTATGTATAATGCCAATTATGTTGATTGCAGACGCAATATATGGAGGAGGAATTAATAACGGAGATAGACGCATACATATTCGATACGTTTTTGTCGAAGTCAATTCTTAGGACCGGCAATAACATGATATCCTCGAACGTTTCATAATACAATTACTTATTATTTTCATTACCTATTTTTTAGTAGTAGTAGAGCTACCTAACCTACCTTCTTTATAACTATTTATACCATAAAGCAGTAGTGCTCGCATTACTGTGTTTGGTTTGAAGGGTCTTTTGTGCCAGTGAAATTTCAGGTCGCCGTGTATAGTCTGTCAGCGAAACAGTCAGTCAGTCACGCGAAGCGACAATCCCTCTAATATCATAAATGACAATGTTAAGATGTTTGTATATTGTTACTCTGTAGGTACTTTTTGATAAAATTTAGTACACAGAGATTATTGCCTAGATTGAGCTATAAGCTACCTTTACCCTGGTAAAACGCGAGCGAAACTGCGGGCGGACACTAGTTTTATACAAATGGATGAGTTAAAAAATAATAATTAAACAATTGCGCTATTTAAAGGCATTTCCAAACGATATAACTACAGAGTTAGTTGTATATAATTATTGTTTATGTGAATATTATTATTACCTATTTATGTTCGCATTTTTATTTTTCATATTCATGATGTTCCTTAGTATGGCATATCGATAATAGACAATCGTTTGTGGATATATCATGCTATGTTTAGACAATTAGATGGCTCACTTGCAAATCTAAAAAAATTTGTTTCATATTAATTGTCAGAATAAATTATGTAGAAGATATTTAAGCTTTTATAAAAGTTACTGTATCATAAAATGTTGGGCGCATCATGATATGCCGGATTCCATAATCCAACTTCGACCATGTATATGTTGATACATATTGCATGAGACATCCCGCCCACCCAATGAAGATGGCAATTTCACACTTGACAGGAATTCCAATTACTCCCATTTAATACGAAATTGTATTGATAGAATAGGACATCTCTTAGTTGAATTAGGTATTCCGCTGGAGATTGCTTTAGAATCAATAAACAAATTTGGAAATAGGTTAAATAGGGCTTAACGTAAATATACTAACAATAATAAAATTTTGGATCTCCATACAACAACAAAAAACAATAAAAAAAAACTTGTTACATTTTTTATTATCTACACTCATCGCAGTACCCTCGTTAGGAACTCAAAAAAACTAAAGATGCATGCTAACGCGGACGCAGGCTAAACGCGTTGGTCTGACCTTCAACATACACAGCCTGATTTCACCCACTGCTGAGTATAGGCCTCTTTTTGCCTGTGCCATTCCTCACGGTCCAGTGCCATTCCTCACGGTCCCGTGCCAATCTCATCCAGATTCAGCCCACAATGCAAGCAATATCGTCTGCCCATCTCACTGCTGGACGACCGACGTTGCTGTTGCCAGTTCTTGGTCGCCATTCAGTTAGCGCCTTACTCCACCTATTGTCACCTCGTTTTGCTACGTGTCCTGCCCAACTCCATTTTAGTTCCGCTATACCGTTATATGGTCTGATCTTAGCCTTAGTTAAATGCATGTCCTAACTAGCAAAGACCACGATGAATACCTTAACTACAGTCACCATTTTGAATTTTCACCAGCAATTACATACCAGTGGTGCATGCATTAAACATGAGCTCTCGCACAGCTGGAAAAATCTGATAAAATGTAGGCAATGTAGCTCACGCCGCGCTTCCGTGATAGTACTACAAGTTTCCTTGAAGGCGGCGATTTATCACGTAAGCGCTCAGCTATATCCCAAATGTAAGAGCGATTGGTTGCAGGTTCCGCCTGAATGATGCATGAGACACGACGTTCCATACTCGCGCCAACAACCTCACATAGTGGTAGCAGTTAGTGCAAACATTTGGCGTTTCGTATTAAAATTGTGCTACTTCGTACGCTTGTTTCGTAGACCTATTAGAGCTACTTGAGTCGCATGAGGAGATTTTTCATCGATGGTGAGAAGAATTATGAAGAAATACTCCAGAAAGGGGGACATGAGCCGGTTCCAAAAATATATTGCACCATTATCTTTCAACCACTTAAACTTGTTCAAACTTGTTCATTTCAACTTGTTATAATATATTTTTGGATATGGCTTAGGAAGTCCTTTCATTTGATAATTTTAATTTCACTTAGGTATTCAGTTTTTTTGTGATACAAAAAATGATAATTGCATCAATTTTCCCTGCGTAGACGGAAATTCGACTCATGCGACTCAAATAGCTCTAATAGGTATACAGAACAAATGTACGAAGTAACACAATTCTAATAAGAAGTGCCGAAAAAGGCCCCTTTTTGGCGTAAAGCGTTCCCACCAAAATATTACTAATTTTATACGTTACAACACTTGCCAACAAAACGCATCATCTCATCTAACGTTTATTGTCAACGGGACGGTTATATGCATAATCGATACCACACTCGGTACAAATGTGTACGACAATCGCTGTGATAAAAAATAGCGAGCTCCCGCCGAGTGCAGGCACCACTTCGTCCCATAATCGTCGCTTCAGACGTCTAAAAATCCGCCAAAGTTCTCCTACTGCGTTATTGGCGTTGCCTCTTACATTTTATAATAACGGTAAACTTGCTTCTCAAACTTTGAAAGCCGAGGCAGGAATAACGTGGAATCCTGTGGTGTTTGGCGCGTATCCAGGGAACCCAGTCGCAACGTCGCTCCTTCTAAAATATTTTATTAATACTAAAAAAAAAAAAAAAAATGCTGGACAGTTCACAATCTAGCCCCAAGCTAGTCAGAGCTTGCGTTATGGGTACTAGATAAGTAATATACTTAATACAATACATTAAATAGATATGTTTGATTATACATAGAAAATACCCAGAACACCCTGAACAAATATCTGCAGATCGTACAAATATTTGTTCCGAGGCGGGAATCAAACCCGCAACCACCTGCATCGCAGGCAAACCTTTCCCCGGCGCACCACAGAGGTTGTCAATTAATGTATACTATATAAAATTGTAAAGGTCTAAATTAGAATTATCTTTCAAAAATCCAGTCAGTGGTAGTTAACAAAACATAGAATTGAAATTACCGTGGCTTGGTAGCATTTAAGAAAAATTTAGATTTTACACGACGTTCTTTACTATTCTTCTGCTGACGTTTCGTTGACCATTTCGAAACGTCAGCAGGAGAATAGTAAATTACGTGGTTTATAGTTGAATTTTTTCTGAAAAGTTTACAAAACATTAGTTAACACAACAGGAATAGACCAGTTTTAAAATTCTTGTCTATCTGCTATGTTTTACTGAAACTATTTGGATGGAACTTTCACTGTATATACCTGAGCCTGTATCCAACTTAGTATCTATTATCCTTTTACAATGCAGACCCACTCAAAAGGGTGAAAAAAGGGAATAATTTGTATGGGGAAATAATGCAAGTGTCAAACTCGAAACTTTGCACAAATAAATGAATACGTTTGACCGGTTAACAAAAATCAATCCCTTCGGGGTTAAAATTTGGTTAAAGCATGCAATTAATGGGGTGGGAATGTTTGAATGGCTGAATCTTATTGTGTGTGGTGATTAACTCCAAACTCTGTATAAATATTTTCAAAACTACCCTACAGTATTTGAAGGTTTTTCAAAACTACCCTAAAAGTTGGTCCAAATAACGCGTAAAAGTCGTGTTTGGAATTTTTTTAATCAATAATGTTGTGTGAACTGTCCAGCATTTTTTTTTATCTCATAACAAAACTTATTGTTTTTAAGATTTCGTGTTCGACATGTCCTTCAGTTGAACGTAGGACTCATGGAATCATCACTCATCGCATATTCTATAATACGCTGGATAGGAGCATAGCTAGCTCAATGTTTCTTACTTCACGACAGATATCACGACAGAAAATTTATTTTAGATTAGCGATATTCCTCAGAGTATTGACGTAAGCTTTGTTACAGGAAAAAGTATATGGGTGCTATTTTTCGAAAATGTCTTCTGCTCCAGCGTATTATGCAAAATGCAGAATAGAGAGATTCAGATTCCATTAGAGCGTGAAAATAAATGTAGAACAGCTGGAAGACAAAATCTTAAAAAAAAACCTTACTTCTGATCAAATAAATAAAAATATTTGACCTAATATGAGATTTAATTGATTTAATTTTAAAATACTAACTCGTTCTGTCCTGAGGCACCCTTTATTTAGACACTAGGACGAGAGTCGTTCGTTTTTGCACGAATGTTATTATTATCTACGGGCGAATACAATGTCGATGCGAAATATTGTCGAGAGCACTTTGCACCGCCGTGGTAATTCAAATATACGAGTCGGTTGCTGTCAAAAATATTGTGAACTATGTTTTCAAAACGTACGATATATTGTTTACCTACTTTGTAAAGGTTGTTCCATATAGCAAGGATCTGTTGCTTGTATATAACCAAAGGTATTTAGAAGATTGAAGAAGAGTCCCACATATCAATCAAACTACACATAGGTTTCATGTTTTACTCTTCGTAGTTTTTCCTACCAATCGTATATGTTTGACCAAGCAAACGAAGCGAGCGAAGTCTTTGCAATAATTTGAATCAAAAACAAAAATTAGCTTTCATCTCTCTG
The DNA here is from genome assembly GCA_932527175.1 of Operophtera brumata. Lineage (NCBI taxonomy): Eukaryota > Metazoa > Arthropoda > Insecta > Lepidoptera > Geometridae > Operophtera > Operophtera brumata. The sequence goes on from OW052228.1 coordinate 29,285,665, forward strand.
TATGTTTGTACTCGCTGTTAGCTGTATGTTTGTTTTTACAACTAATCTTAACGAAACTTGATATACGTTTCTACAACTTCATAGTTATTTTTTGTAGTACTAGGTAGTTGTTTTTTTAGGAACATTTCTTCAGAAGAGGTGTGAAGATTCCTGCGGCGCCATTTACCGTCCGATTTTGATAATATTTCGCAGAAAAATACAAGAGTTTCGAATATGAGCAAAAACGGAGGTTGTCAAGATATAGATTATGGACCGACCTGACGTATAGTTTTATACAAGTTTGTGCTCACGAGGTAGACCTCGTGGGCACGTTCTACGAACAGTACCTAGAGGTATGTTCGTAGAACTACTAGTCTTAACTGTGGTAATAGTTGCTGTAGTGTGTCGTTGTACACCACAATGTAAGTACTTCTGGTTCCTTCAGTAGCGGCTTCGTCAGATCCTCAAACTCACTACAACACCGACCATTAGCCTGGTATCCGAGCTATCACCAACTGGCTGCTTACCATAGACTATGTCTGTTGTCTTTTCCTACCGTCTACATAGAAACAGGCATAAATCTGTTGACCTCTGTGTGCCACAGACTAACATTATAATTTAGGCATTGCACCGACATACACTACAACCCCTTCCTTATCAAAATATTTTATAAATATTTAAGTAAGTATTAATTGGTTATTCTCTTTTCCAACAAGGAGCGTTAGCGCAGCTCTGTTCAGACTGCAGCTCTCGAACAGCTACTTGGTCTTTGCTACCACCCACGTGGTGTAGACTTTATTTATGTTGTGTCGTTGAGTAACCTAACGTAGAGATCTCAGTAACCAATTCTTTGAGAGACAAACCAACTATCCGATAGGATATGGAAGTCCAGACTAGACTCAATCGTTACTCAACCCGATCGTCTGATGCCCAATAGCAGGGCGCAGAGAGTGAACTATGCATAACATAATAATAGAACCCAAAGTTAAACTTCAGCACTATGCCGGAAGCCTGAATGACAATCCAAATAATTGGTATTTTTCTGAACTCAATATAATCTTCTGTTGACCATTTATTTATTCATAATTTCATTGTGACTAAGACACACCACCATCCCCTTGTTTAAAAAATAATAATTATTGTAATAAATACATGCATCAAATTAAAACTATCAAGCGCTACGTTTTTTCCATGTCTACAGGTCACAGTTTTTTTTTTAATGAAACTAATAGGCATTCCAGCTCACGGCCCAACCGATGTAAAGTGGTCACCGTCGCTTACGGCAACACCGGAGGCACCGTCGATGCGCTGTCCACCCCGAAGGAACCCATGAATGTCCTTTTTTTGAAGCGACACATGTCGCAACTAAGCGGGAAAATCGCAGATGGAAGCCCATTCCACAGATTGCAGGTATGGGGAAGAAACGATCTCAAGAAACGAGTCGTACGAGAAACCCAGGGCTCCACGATGCGCGGATGAGCCCCGTCACGGTACCGGGAAGAGCGATGGCAAAATCCCCAAGCGGGGACGAGATCGAAAAGCTCGTCAGATCACCCCCCGTTGTACTCGTAGAGGCGGTAGAACACGCAAAGAGATCCAATGGCTCCGCGTTGGCTAAGCGGCTCCAGAGTATTGGAGAGCCTAGGGTCGCCGATGATTCCAACAGCTCCTGTCTGTAGGGAGTCAAAATGAAGCAGATGGTACCTGGGTGCCCCGTGCCACAGATGGGAACAGTTTCCACGCGCGGCCCAACCTGTGCTTTGTAAAGCAACAGCCACCGACTCGGCGTAAAACACTGCTTAGCACGAATAGCATGATTGATTTAATTTTGAATTCCACACTACACGCGCAATATTCATTTACAGTCCCAGGCCCCACTGTCTTATGGGTATTTGAATGAATTTACATTAACCATGGCACCAACTTCCAGACTGGTAGCCAAATGTTATTTGCGAACGCTCGCAACAATGTTTATCACACAGCGGGAATCGAACCCGCACTCCACGTGTTTCAACCACACGCTTGCTTCGATAGAAAGGTATCTTGAACTAGTTTCCAGGTTGTTGGAAATATCAGCAATTACTAATATTAAGTAAGCCTTTGACTAATATTTTGCAACCAATTTAATGGTAAGCCTTTGACCAACATTTTTGCAACCAATTTAATGGTAAGCCTTTTACCAACATTTTGCAACCAATTTAATGGAAAGCCCTTGACCAACATTCTCGCAACCAATTTAATGGTAAGCCTTTGACCAACATTCTTGCAACCAATTTAATGGTAAGCCTTTGACCAACATTCTTGCAACCAATTTAATGGTAAGCCTTTGACCAACATTCTTGCAACCAATTTAATGGTAAGCCTTTGACCAACATTCTTGCAACCAATTTAATGGTAAGCCTTTGACCAACATTCTTGCAACCAATTTAATGGTAAACCCTTGAATTAAATACATTTTCAGATAAACAGAATGACAATTTAATTGCAATGTGTCCATTTCCAAACATTTTCATGTTAATTAATTTAACTACAAGTTGGCGGTAAAGCATATTCCATAATGACACAATTTTGGATCTCTGAAGTTGATAGTATGAGGAGAGATACGCGGATGCAGCAATGGCATCCATTTTGCACTACGTGATTTAGTTAGATATTTCCTAGGTTTTTCTTTAATGCATATTAATTCCAGTAACTACTCTCAGGACTTTAACAATACCCGTCGCTGTACACACGCTGTGAATATGAACCATCTCAACTTCAAAGAGATAATTATTTATACTTTTATCATCGATGATGATCCGCAACTCCGCAACCATATAAAAAGACACTACCCATTCCAAGTTGGGTTCATTATTTTAGAAAACTCTAGTGCATAACTAGATATTCTACCTTTTGGAGCCGTTATTAATAATATATGAATAGGCGATGAATATCTGCACACGTTAGTACTTTTTGGTCCAGAGATATTGATCCTCCGAACTTGGCTGACACGCTGCCGTGTATCTATAGTGCTAAGAATTAATGAATAGTGATGCTTGCCAATTCAACGTAGTCAATGTTATATTCTGTTTATTTTTAAAAGTTACATATTTTATTTTAAGCAAGTACTACTTATAGGTACCTACCTGATATTACATGCATTTTGCAAAACTTTTCTGATCAGCATGTTTACACGCAGATTGTAGTGTAAGTGATACACTAAAGACCTACCAGCTACTAAGCTTGTGTAAACTAGCCATAAAAATCTTGAAAGTCAAATTTAGTTTACTTCATATGTGTTTTTTATGATATTAGTACGATATGTACGAGGTATAGGTGTACCAGAATCTGATGGCAAAATAGGAAATTAAATTGTGTGGTAAGCAACACTGGGGAAATTGGATTAAAAGATCTTGATACTTTATTTTTTCTATAAGTATATCAATCATATAAAAAGTCATCATTATCATCATCATCATAATTTCAGCCGGAAGACGTCTACTGCTGAACATAGGCCTCCCCCATAGGTTTCCACCGTGAACGGTCCTGCGCAACTTGCATCCACCGGCCTTTGGCATTTAACAAGTACTTATTATTAAACATGATGATATTATTATCTATCTTATTTGAATTAATATTGCATCTATTTATAATTTTACGCATGAAAAATAAAAAATCAATCAATCATTTATTTTATTTTTTTACTTAGAAAAGATCCTCATCCAGAACTAGAAAGTGACTCTAAGTACTCAATCTGCATTGGTTCTTCATAAGACGAAGAGGATGACGATGAAGATAAGGAGGTGTTTATAATGAACCGTTCTTCTTGCATCTCAACTAATCTGTCTTGTTCGATGTAATCATTTTCAACTTTTATGACATGTTGGCAACATTTTTGCCATTCTTCTGCACCAATTTGTGAAAAATCTTCTTCTGTCAGTGATTTTATGTCACTTGCAGGTTGATTCACATTTTTTACTATTCACATTTCACACTATCCAGGTTGATCTTTTTCTTTCCACCTTTCCTCTTCTTCCCGGGCGTACAAAATACACCACCATTATAGATCGGCTTTCTCCAATAATTCGTCGTATAGTAGTAACAGAAGCCCCTGTGAACAAGGCGTAATAAAGCATACACTATAAAGAAATATAGTCATAATAAACTACCAAAACTAGTCTGTCCTACTCACCAGTCAACATATGCACGCGTTTTAAAATCGAAGATTCTGGTTGATCTTCATCAGTTTCTTCGCAATTTTTTTGATAAACATTGTAAACAATAGTTCTTGCTTGAGATCGAAGTGGTTTTTTCGACATTTATACGAATTTTTTAAGTATTTTCAACAAAACGAGACGTGAGCTCAGAGATTTGACACAGCTCGTACTTTGCCAAGACAGATGATAGTTTGGTATTGCCATATGAAAATCTTTATATATATTTTATTTTTTATGCCATGAGATTCTGGTATACCTATAGTAGGTACATTTTGGTATATTAAACATCCTGCACTGACGGAGTTCATTACATCTTAGGTACTGAGGTAGAAACAAATTCAAAATACTAAATGCAGATCGTTCAGATCTGACAATAGAGTGCTAATAATACTGCTGAGTAGGTATAAAAACAACAAAGCTCGTCAATCCAAAACTTTAATTGCGAGTTTATTTACGTAGGTAGGTACATACCTAATGGTTTTGTACATTCTTCGCAAGAGAGGCACTAACCGATATTATTTAAACGTGTTTTCCGTAAACACGATCCAGGACTTGTGGTTTTTACTAACACCATCTAGTTTTGATTGTAAACACTACTTTGCCAGGCGTTATTAAATGTTCCTGAACCCATATCACCCTAAATAGCAGTTTCGCAAAACCGTTCGTTCCGCAACCCATGTGAACGTGAACATAGCAACAGTCTTGTTAACGTAAAGTAAGGCGGCGCGGCGCGGCGCACTCCGCACTTCAGGTACGAAGCCACAAGCACCCGGCGCGGCGGGCCCGACACCCAGAGCCATTTCAGCGAGTCAGACAAGAGAAGAGCCACGCGACAGAAAGAGAGGCAACCACTAGGCGAATTCAGCCGCGGGCAACCAGCGCTGTCCGTCCAAACCGCACTCCATGGCGCGGGGCAAGAGTCGCCTGTTACCTATCAATATATAATTTCGCAGAGTCAACCACCTGCATCCGCACCACTATGCATTCTGTGGTAAGGTTTACATGCAGTGTGTACATCGTATGACTCATCGTTCATTTGTAATTTCCTATCCCCTTTATGTTTTTTTTTTCAAATGTACCTACCTACCCACTGAAATGGGAGAATCAATTCATTATTTGTATGAACTAACGAGCGATGGTATATTTTACATCTGTGGTTGGATGAAAATAACCATCGACTCGACCAGCGAAAATTCTATGTCTATGGACACGACAAAGCAATTTATGTAGGTACCTACCTACATTTAGTTGTAACTCTACATTTTAAAATCACAAAAATACAGAGTTTTACAATACAAAAAAGCCGGCACATGTCATCATTATGTTAAAAGAGTGGCATAATTTATGAGTTTGCATGCGTTGCTCACATTAGGTATCAAATGGATCCGAGCGTAATGTTAGATTCTTGAAATCAATTTACGTATTCCACCCCAAATACAACATAACCCAGTTCCTTGTATATTTTAAAGCCTAGCCCCATTATCAAACAACACGTTTGTTAAGGTTAATTTTCCATTGTTCATTGCCTAATCTCAAATGTACTTTTCCCCCGGAAAATAGAGGTTATGTTCGCAAAGGCTCAGAAAAATACATAAATACCTTTTTTATTCTCGTCGCCATAATGTAGTGTGTCGTTGTACACCACAATGTAAGTACTTCTGGTTCCTTCAGTAGCGGCTTCGTCAGATCCTCAATCTCACTACAACACCGACCATTAGCCTGGTATCCGAGCTATCACCGACTGGCTGCTTACCATAGACTATGTCTGTTGTCTTTTCCTACCGTCTACATAGAAACAGGCATAAATCTGTTGGCCTCTGTATGCCACAGACTAACATTATAATTTAGGCATTGCACCGACATACACTACAGTTGCGATCAATAGCTTCAAAGTTGTCGCTTAGGGTACATTGGACAATCCAATTTGCATAGCGTGATACTGATAACAGATCCAATATCCTGGGGACGAACCGACGAACTATGGTTATTGATATTAGGTATTATGAGCAGGTTCTGTTTCGACCGACACTGTTCGAACATTTCAAATACATTTTAAATAGTAAAACTCTGCCATTTGATTGCTATCTCTTTAAAATATTCACTGTTCAAAAACGGTGTTAATTTTGTATTTTATATTAGCTTGGGTTGTATCTATGTATGTATGTAACTGAATATTTGAGCATAATTTTCACCAATTTCCAGAAGTCTGATTAATTTGAAACTTTGCATAGAGAGAGGAGAGAGAGAGAGAGAGAGAGAGTTACAGTTAGAGTTACAGTTAGAGTTAAAGTTAGTGTTAGAGTTAGTTAGTGTTAGAGTTAGAGTTGGAGTTGGAGTTGGAGTTCGAGTTGGAGTTGGAGTTAGTTAGAGTAAGCGTTAGCGTTAGGTTAGGGTTAGGGTTAGAGTTAGAGTTGGAGTTAGAGTTAGAGTTAGAGTTAGAGTTAGAGTTAGAGTTAGAGTTAGAGTTAGCGTTAGAGTTAGAGATAGAGTTAGAGTTAGAGTTAGAGGGCCTTACTGTGAGAAATTTCAATACCACATGTCAACAAATAACTAATTGATAAATCGAACTAAAAAATGAAAAATAGATAATATTTTAAAAAAATTAAAAAACACGCTTTTATAGCTAACCGAACTAAAAAATAGAAAATAATTTTCAATTTCAAAGAGTTTATGTTACACTAGTAAAAGATCGAACAATCAATCAGAATTTAACACCTCAAAATAAAATTATAATAAAGCTTAAGTTATTAACAGAAGAATTAATTAAAGAATAAAAAAGCGTGGGGTGCTTGATAAAGTAAATGTAACAATCATTCTATTGGCAACTATCTATGAGAGGAGAGTTATGAAAAGTAGTAAAATGTACCTCACGCTTTTTATTCTGAATTGAATTCTTCTGTTAATAACTTAAGCTTTATTATAATTTTATTTTGAGGTGGTAAATTCTGATTGATTGTTCGATCTTTTACTAGTGTGACACAAACTCTTTGAAATTGAAAATTATTTTAATTTTTTTTGTTCGGTTAGCTATAAAAGCGTGTTTTTTTAATTTTTTTAAAATATTATTTATTTTAATAATTACTACTAATTTAGTAGTTAAATCAAATAAATTATCAATTAAAATTTCACAGATAATTATGAAGGATAGTATAATGCGCGTCATTTAAAAAGAACGCTGGCGGTCAAGCTTCTTCAGGCCTTCCAACGTTCTTTTTACATGACGCGTACTATACTTATAAGTTGCACCAATTTACCTGGTTTGTTCCTCATCTTTGTATTTAAAGCAACAAAGTTACATTGTTTCTTGTACAATTTACTAAAGGCCAATTCAAGCAATGCCTGTAACAGACGCTTGTGCACTTCAGAGCTGCAGTATCTTAAATTAAAATCTGTGACAAAGTTTGTACCATGCTAAGTTTTTTTTTTGCTGTATGCTGTATCTCTGTCATTTCTGCTTATTTTTTTTTATAACTGCTTGAATGACGGAACTATCTGATCGTGTTCTGATGATCTGATGCTTCATAGGCTTCATAATTAAAAGACTATAAATTGTTTCTTTAGATGTTCTATGTTTGAAAATATTAGTCTGTAATGTTTTTTTGTTGACGTTTTAAACGTCTATAATTTCGGTTTGGTAGCTTACAGTCCTCGGAAGAAGAACTATATACCTCCATGTTACAGTCTCAGAAGAAGGACTAAAGCAGTTCTTATTCTAAGCTACCAGTAGTCGCATATGACGTGTAACATCTGACATCTCACCTCAAATGCGCGCTTCTTGTTACACACTTCCGTCCCTTTTCATGAAATCACTCCCACATATTGCAGGAAAGCGAGAGGAAAGGTGTTACACATAAAAAATGTGTATGCATCGGATGCACGGAAATAACGTCAGAAATGTTGTTTAAAATTCCGGCTAGAACACACTGAGCTTGTATCTTTTTTGAAACACAACTACGTACACACCAAGCTGTTGATTGAAATTAAAATAATAATCAGTAGTAGTAGAGTTTTTTTGTGAAAGAGTTCTTCCGGGGAAGTACTACCATCATACCTATTTCTGCCGCAAAACAGTAGTGCTCGCATTGCTGAGTTCCGGTTTGAAGGGTGCCGGTGAAATTACAGGCACATGAGACTTTTCATCTTTTTGCCACAGAGTGGCGGGCGCAGTGCAATGCCACATAGGGTGCGTCCTAGGTGGACGTGATCTATGTGATACTGCACTGTTCATAGGCAGAGGCTACCACTTAACATCAGGTGGGCCATCTGCTTGAACCGTCATTCCTAGTAAAATAAAATAAAATAAAAAATGTATATATATTTTGTAATCAATATTATTACTAAAAATCTTGTTTCCTATCCTCAGGTATCATCATGCATTGGATGCAGGGTTTAAAATGGCTTAGCCCCTAAAATGGTTTGAATGTTAATAATTTGTAATTTCACCAAACAAAGAAGTTATAAACCTCCATACGGCAGTGTTCACCTTTAACGAGTTGGCTGCACGGTAGTAATTAATCGACGTCGATAAAACTAAATGACCTCTGATTTAATTCAGCCGCAGGGTAAACGGCGTTTAATAAAAAATACAAGCTGTTTCGTTCACAATTACCATACATAAATTCATAATAAAAAATACATATTTTTTTCATTCATTATATCTTTTAATAAAATGGGCGATGGTAGATAGTTTTTTCTTTCAATTAGCCGTGTTGACGATACACAGTATTTTACGAATTCCTATTTTATACCGTTTTATGGGTAAGCTATTTAACTTACCCACTACTAAGGGGTCTAAAATTTGAGAAGCCCCATAGTAACTATGGGGCTTACATATTTGGGCTTGCTATATTTTTTATTTGGCGATCTTAATGCCTAACTGGTGCACTAGTCTTCTCAAATTTAAAATTATTTTGGTGTTGGTGTCCTATTGGGTTTTACTTTTACAGAAATTCCTTTGCAAAATAATATTATGTGGCCATTCACGCCTATTAAGGACACGTCAGTCCCCTGATTTTGTTATCGTCACGTTCCTTTTATAGTCACGACGCGTAGAATAATATCCCGCGGACTTTTTCTGACGTGCGTGAAAAACGTGAAGAGTTTCTTTATGACATTTTCCTTTATTACAACGCCACCAGCGCAGATGTTATTTTCGTGGAATAGGCTTGTGCGTGATTTTGCTTCACGTCTTCATACCAACCACTAATAAAAGGGAATATTACTTTCGGTGCTAGACCAGAGGATAGGAAACAAGATCTTAGTAACAATTTTGATTATAAAAATATACAAATTATTTAATTTCAATCAATAGTTTGGTTGATACGTAGTTGTGTATAAAAAAAAGATACAAGCTCAGTGTGTTCTAGCCGTAATTTTAAACGTCATTTCCGAAGTTATTTCCGTGCATCCGATGCATACAAATTTTTGATGCGTAGAATCTTTCCTCTCGCTTTCCTGCAATCTGAGGGAGTCATTACGTGAAAAGAGACGGTGTGTAATAGGACGCGCGCATTTGAGGTGAGATGTCAGATGTTACACATCATATGCGACTACTGTAAGCTACCAAACGAAATAAAACATCGATGAAAACATTACAGACTATTTAATTTTCAAACATAGAACATCTACAGTAATTCTTCATAGTTTTTTAATTATGAAGCCCATGAAGCGATGGATTTCTACAGACTAATGATGATGATAATATATCTCATTTGTGTGAACAATCTTCCGACAAACAGAGAAAGTTCAGACAGAACATGACATACGAAACAAGTGAAGATGAAAACTATGCTCATAAACACAGAATAACAATAGCTTAGCTAACAACATCAAAAGGGCTTAAAATGCAGTGTTTTCAGAAAGTTCAATGTATAAGTCATTTGGGATGCCGGAGTTTTCTGGTCTTCAATATAAGTTGTGGATATTACGATACAAGTCACGTAACGGAAAAGCATCGGGGGCGCAGGCCGAATTATGCCACAGCTCGCAGGCAGCGTGTGACCCCTCCGCACTACTGATATCCTGCGAAGGCTGCGGAACCCATTATTTAATAGTATATGGTTTCCGCGTAAACTTTTATGTATAAGCCGTTCTATGTGAAAAATGACACTGCATAAATTGAACCCTGCTACGACGTCGTAGATCTCTATGATGAAGGTGATGTAGTAGGTATGCTGCTACACGTTGCTACAAAGTAACAGCGTCGGATTTATTAAACTTATACATTATTTATTTAACATACAAACAGTTGTGCTACCTTTAGATCGTTAGCAGCGGGCTTCAGGTAGCACAGCTGTTTCATATTTTTTATTTTTTATTTGTATATACCTACTTGTATTCGTTGTACCTAATATTCTTTCTTTAACTTATTATTCGTATATTACTCTAATTAGGTATATATTAATATATATAATTATGTTTTTTACTTTTACACAACCATCTATTGATTTTATTTTATCCTATCCATCTAAAAAGGTCGCCTGTAAGAGATAAGACCACCCATTTTACGTTATAAAAAATATTATTCTGTGTATGCAGACACTCGAGTCTGTCTAAAGATTTTATTAATTTTTTATTTTTATTTGATTTTTTGGGCTGGTTACAACACTATGGTCGGATAAGAAAGAAAAAAATGTGCCAAATTTTAAAATTCGTAAATTACTGTCTATCAAGATTAGACGGAACAGCTAGTATCATATAAATGTAAAACAGTCATCATTTAATACTATTGGTTCGCCCCGAACTGAGATCTCGCAAATATACCATCACGTGTATTCGCGAGGTCTCTTAGGGAGGTTTTAATATTCTTACTAAGTTTCTAAATTATTCAATTTTAGACTGTTCCATGCGTGTCACAAAAGTTACAAGTAAACCAAACAGCATTGTGCGATTGCTGGAAATACCCTAAATATAGGTTTAGTTTTTATATTTCTATTGCAGATGTTTAAATGTTTGCTGCCTATAAATATGTTTTATTTACTCCTCAAAGTGGTGAACTCCACAAACAGTTCAGAAGATATCCTTGGACAAACATACATACATACACCCATTCTTCCAATTTCACTCTTAGAACTCGCGTCACTCGTTCAGTAAATCAATAAAATCGTTCAAAAGACGTCTAACTAAACGTATGCTGCATAGGGTTTTATAACAACTCTCAATGGTACACCTTTATTCGCCAAAACTTTCTATTTTTACGTTAGTAAAACTGCAAAGCCATCTATTATGAAAATAAACATCAAGCCGGATGAACTTTCAAGCCAGATTAAAAAGCTGAGGATGCAGAAAATATTTTGGCACATCTCTTTGTGTACCGAGCGGCCAGCCGGGCTGTGCGGGTCATTCTCTACAGTCTAGTCTCTAGGGAGAATGCGAATCACGTCTCGGTCAGGAGAATTCCGGCACTCCGGGCTATCTCTCAAATTATCCCGAACAGTGCAGCCAGCGCAATTCCAAGCACTCGTGGAATTGTCCCTATGTGAGATCAATGAATCTTTGAAAGAGAAGCCTGGCAGTTTATTTAAGTTTCCGGGTAAAGATTTCGCTTAGGAAATGATGTTCGCGGATGAGAATTTGGATTGCTAATAAGGCATTTTTTAGATGGTACTCGTTTTTTCATAGCAGTGTAAAATGTTTTTCACTCCACCTGCTCGATAATGGCCAATTACATAATATCATGCAACCTCAACTTAAAGTAAAGCATTATCTCCCAAGGGATATAAAATTGTATGAAACTCCCTAGGGAATAAAGTGATTTGAATTTGGAATTTCAAATTCGTGTGGACACTCGTAGAAAACTCTTAAGTAAAAAAAAACATATAGCATTGTAAAGAGGTTTGTTCGAAAATAGAAATGGCCACCATAAACAACTCAAAAAAAAAGATACGTTTACAAAGAACACAGACCAAAAGTGTACTACAAAGAATGTGAAACAAAAGACTGTGTTTGGTGCTGTGATTTTCAGTGAATTTTTATTGCCTCGCAAAAGGTGTAAAAAGTCGAGTTTGCTCCTCTGGAATAAAGCCTGTCTTCGTCTTGGGCAACTTGAACCCCTCGCTTCACTCAGGACTCTGTATAACTCCCACGCTATGCTGCCCGCAACGTAAGATACTGCTTTATTCCCAAGTGCATAATCTACTTTAAATTTGAAGACAACAAGTTATTGTATTTTACTGGTCAGAAAATTTTCAGATATCAAACTGGAGCTTTTCATAAAGGCCAGCATAAAACAAACAAACAATTCTCCCGCGATCCGCCATGCCTCATGCGTCATGCCAATTCTGTGATCATGACGGGCGCTTGCTCACCGTAGTAGTTATAAAATATTCCATGCAGTTTGTAGTGTGTTATATAAGAGAACCTAGTATATTTAGACAAACCTAACATAGGTTTGAAGATACTTACTTCTAACCAAATTATATATATAAATCAGTTTGTTTGATAAATAAATAAATAAACCTAATACCCATGGCACAGAATACATAGAAACCACGGTTCATCTGCGCTTGGCCTAAAAAATTAACTCATCATCAGCCACAGTTAAACTTTGTTATTGCTAGACCCTTAGAGCATTGCAGGCCTCCGTACCGGCTAGAACTGAGGAGCTCATTGACGGAATTATGTCGTTCCATAACTTTACTTTAAGTTCCATACTCTGACATACATAAATTAAAATAAAAACCGATCAAGTGCGAGTCAAACTCGCGCACGAAGGTACCATTATCTATAAAAACGACAAAAAAGTCACTTTTGTTGTATGGGAGCCCCTTTAAGGTGGATGCTCTCGATTGAGGTGCGAAATTCAAATTTTTTGATGTTTTTTGCCCATTTACAGCTCATTAACACTTCTTCAGATAGCAAAAGTTTATTTTGCGAGAATTAGGAGACTTAACACACATGTTTTAATTGATATCTCATAAATATCATCAGTTTAGCTACGATACCCCTAAAACCAACTTTTACAGTGTTTTTTTTTTGTTTAGGGGTATCGTATCTTAACTGTTGATATTTATGAGATACTTATCAATTAAAACATGTGTGTTAAGTCTCTTAGTTCTTGCGAAATCAACTTTTGCTATCTGAAGAAGTGTTGATGAGCTGTAATGGGCAAAAAACACCAAAAAAATTGAACTTCGCGCCACAAGCGTGAGCATCCATCTTAAACATTTATTTTTATCTTTTTTTTAGTATCTGTTGTTATAGCAGCAACAGAATTACATCATCTTTGAAAATTTAAACTGTCTAACTATCACGGTTCATGAGATACAGCCTGGTGACAAGCAGACAGACAGACGGACGGCGGAGTCTTAGTAATAGAGTCCCGTTTTACTAAGACTCCGCTGTCCGTCTGTACGGAACCCTAAAGTCCGTGGCTATACTCACGTGGCTAGCTAGACAGACGAATATATACTTAGATCGTATATTATACATGTAATATAATAAACCTTATATTATATACATTATATAAGCCCTAAGTACGTATAATAAACATAATGCTTGTTAAAATGTATAAGATAAAACCAATAAGTACTGGTCCTTACCTAATTCGAAGCCAATTTTGATAATTTTTTCACTGAACATTAGGACGTTACAGCCTCTTAGTTTGAACATTACCCGGCTCCTTAACGTAGAAAACATGTTAAGTAGTTAAACTAAACAACATTTTGTTTTCGATCAAGATCGTTGTTCCTAAAACAGGGCCAATTATTTTGATGCCCTGCTATTACGCTCTATTTGAAAAATATAGACCGATAGATGTTTTGCCACGTCATCCTTCTGATGTTATTACCTTTGGTGGTTTAGTAGTTGGTCATCATCACAAGAATTAATTTAATTTTAAATATAGAACTCGTCCTCCATAGAATATCACGATGAACGGTATCCATTCACCATCTTTCCCTGACAATTGCAATGCCACGGTTCGTCGGGCTGCCCTTATTAAGTAGTGGACATAGGAATTTCCCTAGCAAATAAATTAATAAATAAATTTAAATCTATTGACGACCTCAGTGGCGCGGCAGTGATGGTTCGCCTGCGACGCAGGAGGTTGCGGGTTCGATTCCCACCTCGGAACAAACATTTGTACGAACTCCAGATATTTGTTCATTTTGGGTATTTTCTATGTATAATAAAAAAATATCTATCTATGTACTGTATTGTATTAAATATATCAGTTATCTAGTATCCATAACACAAGCTCTACTTAGCTTGGGGCTAGATAATATTGTGTGAACTGTCAAGCATTATTATTTATTTTATTGATACCAAGAGTAGCGTTCAGTTCATTTGCTGGTATTTTCAACAATGTTAGACTTCGACAAAGTAATGATATAAAGTTTAAATCTTTCACAGGACGGACAACAATTGTAGAATTAAGGTTCTGGAGTGGTGACCACAAACCAGACAACGCAGTGAAACGCAGGGACCGCGACAACATTTTAAAGGCCTGCCGGCCTAGCTAAGTGGCATTCGGTTCGAAGTGATTCCATTTCTACAGTCGTAATACAGTACAATAGACCACGTGATATTTCGATAGTTGACGGCGCGTTCACATAGAACGTCCGTTTTTACAGGTCCGTTTAAACGTAATGTTATTAGCATAACCGTGTTATTATTTGTATGAGCAAGTTCACAGAGAATACAGTATTCCGGATCCAGTAATCGATCCGGATCCAGTAATCGATCCGGAATACTGTATTATGTCTGAACTAGCTCATATAACCTACATACGCTAATAACATTTACGTTTAAACGGACCTGTAAAACGGACGTTCTATGCGAGCGCGCCCTTACGTCAATCTCATACATTGTTGGCTTTTCTACAAGCAACATCGTTATTATCATCATGACTTCTACAAATTATGATAATAATTTGCTACTAAAAATGATATCACAAGCATGAAGAATGGGAATAATAATAGGCTCCGGAGCTACAACGTTTATTTAATTGACCAAAAGCACAGTTCAAAAGTTAAATTAAACATTGGGTACGTGATATTACTTTATCCACTTAAAATTAATAGCTTTGTAATAAAATGCAAATACTCGTAATTACCACCCAGCGTAAATTGTAGCTTTACCGAGCTTTTCCATTGATAAGGAAACTACTTGGGTTAGAATTATCGTTACCGTTTGAACTAAACTTTAGCGTATAGATATTAATCTGATAAAAAAATGGACAATGTTTATTTAAATTCTTATTGTGTATCACAAAACAAAGAGAGCCGCGGTGGCAATGTGAGACATCCTGACTTCAGGTCGTGGGCTCGAATCCGAGTAATGGACGTGCACTTTTCGAGACTTCGACTCGAAATATGTATTTTCTAAACCGTGTTTTACCAGTGGTCCCACTACTTTAACCCACTGGTGCGTTCACGGCTATTTTTCCCAGTGGTACCACTAATGGTTCTAGTGGCACTAGTGATTGATTTTTTCTTATTTAATCGGCAGGTTCAGTGGGTCTACAGGTTTTGATCCACCTTGCTTTTTATATGTGGACCCATTACTTTGACCGTATTTATTTTAGGAGAAATACTATTTTTATTATATTTATTAAACAAAACGTAGCTTATTGTTTAACGAAAATTAAACAAATCTAATGATTATAGCAGCGTGGGCTAGTAACTCGTGTGTTTTTTTTTTTATTATTATAGTTCATTTAAATTTTTCCAATGCTTCCTACCGTAATGTCACCTGCATTTAACTCCCTCTGTATACATACATACATAAATAATCTCACGCCTGTTTCCCGGAGGGATAGGCAGAGACCACGGATTTCCCTCTGTATCTCTCTTACAAAATCATCAGTCTCAACTGTCAGTCTTGAACTCTGTTTTTCACAAACACAGCTATTTTTAATAATTTCGTTTACTTTCGCAGCACCCTCTTGAGCGAATTATAACTTTTTATAAAGATGCTCGTTAGTGCTTTGGATAATTTCCATTTAAATTTGTGTTATCATAAGCATTCTGTCATCTATTGCTGTGACAATTAAACTAATTTAAGAACCTTGTTTGAAGTCTCCGGTACGGAGGCCTGCAATGCTCTAAGTTTGAAGTAATTCGAAACAATTTCGACAGACCGCATAAACACAATTTAAGCCGTTTTGGAGACAAATGGGAATAGACTATACAAACACAACTCAAACACCCAACAGTCACATATATAACCATGACCCCTCACTATAGGATTCCATGTGTCGTGATGGCGCCACAACACCCAGACCCGGTACAACTAATTCCATACCCCACGTACAACTCAGCAAGTCACCTCACCAAGCAAAATCACAAAACACGTAATAGATAAAAACTACTACAAAACTGAAGTTGCTTCTTAAAATTCTACACAAGAACAAAGAAGGGTAAGTAATGCGTCCCGTACTGTAACCCTTTTACGTTTGAGGCTCAACAGCCGTAAAAGTATCGAATGTCGTAAATTTTATCCCTGTAATAAAATTACATAGCGTGAAGGGTGAGAATGAAATATTGTGTTGCTACTAAGAAAAAAATAAAGAATTTAATAACACGAATGATTCATTTCCTTCCTTTAAATGAGTCGGTATTGTAATTCTATCGAAGCCAGACTTTGGAATATTTTGTATTGTTGACTTATTCAAGAGTCATGTTTTTCAGAGAAAACCCATTACGAAGATTTCAATTCCATTGAAACGGATTTATAATTTATGAGAAATACGTTTCTTCCTGAAGCTCGTTCTTATTTTAATCACCTCGTATATGCGTACGTTTTTGAGATGGGAATTTATGAATATTTTACTTGTTGCTACGATTGTAACAGCGTATGTGACGTGGTGTGTTCAGCCTAAAATAGGCACCTTCCTTTCCTCCCGCAGATGTTGTAAAAGCTGACTGAGGGAGTACTCCATGGGAAAGGTAGCAGCCTCGACCGGGGTATTTAATACCAAAACATGTCAGGCGTGATGATTATGGCAAACACAATATATGCTAAACACGCTTACCGTTCGTGGTGGCACTCATAGGAGAAGCCTATGTCCAGTGGACTTCTTCAGGCTGATGATGATGATGATGATGTTACGGTTGTATACAAGAGAAATATACTAAAACCAATTTTTATGTCGCATGCTCTAATAAAGAAAGTAAAAAATATATTTATAAACTAAAGTTTTTATACAAAGTCAAAGTCAAAGTCAAAAGTATTTTATTCATTGAAATCACAAGGATCATTTTGAATCGTCTTAAAAAATAAATTTACATTTACTCCTGTTCCAACGCAACCAGACCTAGAAGAATCAGGCAACAAACACGGTTTGTTTTTCTTTTGATGATCCTTCTTACTACTAGGTGGGGAGCGCCTGTGTGGTGCCTCGAGAACAAGTGGAAGCTGATTCAAGGAAAAAAGGAAAACCAAATTAAAAGCCTTACTTAGGTAGGCAGTCAAAAGTAAGATGATAGAGAGAATCAGCAAAAGTTCATAAGGCAGCACACACTACGCTTGATATACTCGTAAATAACACATCAGTAATAAATTATATGCAGGTACAGACATCGCAAATTGACAAATTAGGTGTCGAGGGGCAGAGCGACATCAGGCCACGCGGCTTTATCATTAACATAGTCATGTAGTGTGTAATACGCTTTCTTAATTAAATTATTCTTTATGTAAGATTTAAATCTTCGAATCGAAAGTTTAGAAGCACTTTCTGGAAGTTTATTATAGAACCGAACAGAATTCCCCATAAAAGACCCACTTACTTTTTTAAATCTAAATTTGGGAATACTCAGTTTATTTTTATTTCTCGTGTTAAAACAATGCACGTCACTTTTTTTCATAAATCTATCTAAGTGTTTATGTGTATATAATAAGGTTTCGTAGATGTATTGCGATATTACCGTGAGAATGTTAATTTCCTTAAAACGCTCCCTCAAGGAGTCACGTGGCTTCATTTTATAAATGGCACGTGTTGCCCGTTTTTGTAAAACAAATATTGCTTGGATGTCTGCTGCTTTCCCCCACAGAATGATGCCATATGACATAACACTATGGAAGTAGCCAAAATAAACTAGCCTAGCTGTAGCTACGTGTTGCACACACGAATAAAGTCTTCCGTTTACCTTATTTTAAGTTTTTTTTCACAAAGATAGCACACACGCACCCTCCTACTCAAACACACCGACAAGGACTAACGATTTTTGAGCATGGTTTTGATGCATTGTCTGTATGGGTGTGATTATGTACTTGTAATACTATTAGCTGTTCTGTGATATGCATAATATGGTGCCCTTAGAGCATTGCAGGCCTCCGTACTCGATGATGGTGCTCAATTAGTTTTTTGAAATTACATTCTTACGAAAGTACCATCACAGAATAAATAATAGTACAAATAGTAGCATCTGAATTTAAACTATTTAAGTACTTACATTTATCTACATTGTATTTCTTCTATTTTGCTACGGTAAAGTTCAAGACATATAAAAACCAAGTCGCAGATGAAACCGGATATCCGGGTTTAAGAGCCAAGGAAACAGGCTGGAGGATGTGAAGTACTTTAAGCACTTTAAGTGGATTTTCATTTATGTCTCCGCAATTTTATTTATACTTTCTTATTTCGAGTCCTATGTGACCCACTTTGTTGAAAAGTAGTTACCTTATAAATTCTTGTACATGATTAAAAATTTACTGTTTAAACATTGACTGTAATAATAACTAATGTAATAATTGACTGTCAATAAAAATTGACTGTTAGAAACATAAATCAGTGAGATATTTGTCACTATAGAAATGATTGGCGTTGGTACATTGTTAAGTGTGATCATAAAAAAAGTGTAGACTCAAAAGTTTATTATTTATTTAGTATTTATTCACGCAGTTTCGATTAAAAATAATTTTATCAATTTTTACATACAAACATAGACCCACGCATTTTTCCCCGATAAGCTAGGCTGAGGCTCAAATGGACCTCTTTTCACCGTGGGTATCGTGGGAAATAGACGTGACAAGTGGTGAGCTCATCGCCTTCATTTAACAATTTTAAATAAACTGAAACCAAGATTTGGTCAAAGTTTTTTCAGCGGAACGAATTTCTTGCTCACAGAGAATGTTTCAATTATCCAAAGCCAGGTCCAAGTTTCAATTTGTGAAAGTTTCGAGGAGATATGGTATTAGCTGTCCCGCGTTCATCCTCTGCGAGTAATTTTCTTTTCACACTTGTATTAATATTTTCAGCTTTAATTGAACAAAAAAAAACAACTATTTTACATTTAACAGACACCGGACTTTTCAAAATAGCTTCCAAATTTCAATGTAAAATATGCCTTATCGCGCAACTGTAAGATGCATTGTGGCTCGAATGAGCACGAAAATGTTTAATACAAACTATTAAACTTTGTACATACGTTCTCATAGTTTTTTTTCAAATACGCTTTTCTAAAATTAGTAATCGGAACCGTGAGCTAAAGTAAATATATTCATCGAGGAGTTCCGTTGTCCACCTTCCACCTCCATCATCAGATGTTCACTGTCATCGGAACTTGAGAGGTATGCCAAATTTCAGTTCAATTGGATATCGGGAAGTGGTTGAAAACTTAACCTCCTGGTATTGTCCTATGGTATCATCCGAACGACAAATACAAAGTTTAAATACAAAGTTTCATTTCGATTCGACAATTAGAAGTAGGTTAAAAATTACTTCCAAGTTTTGATTACATTGTTTGTTAGTTTGTTAGCTTCGCTAATAAAAACGTTTTAAAAAGACGGTTACCGTCAGCCCTCTTTTATCCCTCTACGAATTGAATTACGTAAAATTATTTTTATTGCGCACCTAGAATCCGAAGAATATTGATGCCAAATTTCAAGTTTGCAGGCATTACAGATCTGAGGTTGAGTTTTAGTTCCGCTTAAATAGATGTAGATAGACTAAAGGAAGGTTCGCCCGGGAGTCCGGGACCCGGACATAAACTCAGTTGTAATGTGACAGTACGCGATGGACCAGCTGCACGGATAATGCCTTCCACTCTTTATAACGCACTGGGTTTATCTAAGACCTTATGGGACTGCCTGATTTACAAATGAAAATTCCGAATTTATTGCGCACTTCGCTTCCGTAGTTAATAGCTTTGGATATTTCTGGGGTTAGCCGCTCGACTAAATTAATGTGTGTGGGACAATTCGGGACAAGCACACTATGTGCTGTTCGCGTTTGTTTAGGATCGTCGTACGAATTGTGGCTCTGTTGCGGAGAAGTTAGGGATTAATTTCAATTGAATTGAACCGTGCCGATAACTAGGCCATCCGTTGGAAGGAAACTGGCTGGTCCTAAGAACAAAATGTTTTGCCTTTTGCAGCACAATTTAAAACAGACCCTCATAAAGAACTGAATAAGTAGGTATCCGATAACAGGAAGAAGGTACAATGTTAGCATTTCTAATGCTTCTGTTTTCATCATCATCATCATTATCAGCCTGTATCAGTCCACTGCTGGACATAGGCCTCTCCCAATGCGCATTATTTAGACCGATTTCCAGCTCTTCCCATCCACTTTCTACCAGCCGCCTTACGCAGATCGTCGCTCCACCTAGCCAGGGGGTGCCCCACACTACGTTTACCAAGACGTGGTCTCCACTCTAGAAGACGTCTACCCCAACGGTTGTCGGTTCTTGGGCATATATACCCAGCCCATTGCCATTTCAGCTTGCTATATTTTGGTTAACAGAAATACAATAAATATATATATCGACTCAAAAATCGCAGCGCCTGAACGGGGTGTACATGAACCTACCTAATAGTATAAATAGACCTATCACTAAGACGGTATATAATTATGTACTAAGACTTGTACATAATTATATACCGTAATAACGTCTCCATTTTGTGGGTGAAAATAATAAAAATATGATTTGCTAAATTTGACGACCTCCGTGGCGGAGTAGCTGACCGACATGAGAGAGGTTGTAAGTTCAATTACCGCTGTGCGACAAGTGGTTGTATGACTTGCAAATATTTGTTCCTGGTTTGGGTGTCGTGGTAGTTGTGGTGGTGGTAACTCGTAGTTCCTGATATCCACGACACAGAGCACCTAGTGTGGGATCAGGACTGTGTATGTGACTGTTGGTTGATATTATGTTATGTTAATCAGAAATTAGTGTCTTGGCATATAAATGCTTGCTTCCTTTTATATTTATTTAATTTAAACTAATATAGCAACCATCCCAAGGCACTTGGCCAGAAACCACCTAAGTCAATAATTGTAAATTGCGGTGTCTGAGGGAAAATTTCAATTTGCACCGCGGTTATGAGTCGTGATCCGACTCGGAAGAAATGAAATATTATACGGCTTCGGGCCCTGACCCATGTCAAATCAGCATTCGCAGGTATGCCACGAATTATTTACGGCCAACTCACAGCTATGAATTTTTTTATCGCAACAATAAATCTTTATTAGCCGACTTAGAGAGATTTCTACGAAACTCGCCAGCACGCGCGGTTTTAGATTTATGTGATAGTGCGTTTTCACTTTTATAATGCAAGCTTCTTGCCACATTAAGCAGATTAATGGTGTTATTTGGGTATTTACAGTTACATTTGATATATATCTTAGCGTTCTGTACATTTTGTATAATCCGACATCGTCAACCTTTTGATATGCGACTACTGCTGTAAATCAGACATATTTTCGCAGGCCATAGTGCTCGGTCAGTATTCTACAGCAACGTGGGTCCAATGCGGGTTATGTCGTACAGAAGCTTTTCTGGACCTATTAAATGCTAGTTTTTTGCTTGGCAATTATTCTAGTAACATAGATGATACACAAAACATATGACCTAGAAGATAACCACGGTCCTTGTGTCAATATCGAGGAATTTATTTTATAAACAGTGGTGTCAATTTAGGTAAACAAATAAAGAATGTATTAGGTTCTGTTTGTTGAGTTGCAATGACAAACAACAAAAATATTCATTGTGTATTCTCGGTAGCTTCACGAAAGTATCGTGGAATGTTGTGTGGAATATGAAAATTGACTGGAGACATCCGTGGCCATTTTGTATGCAACGGCTTCTCATATCTTCAACTTTTATTCAAAAATATAAGCACGTACCTTGAGAGGATTAGGACTGGAGCCTTACTAGCTATCTCTTTTGTAGCGAAATGCGGCGGAGATTCCCTCCTTGTCCATTGTCTTGTGCGGACCGAGCCCTAGGAACATACCTACGCATAAAGCAAAGCGTGTGTCTTACTTCCTTGATTAATATTATAAAGCTAAGGCAATAACTGGTCAGGTAGTGGCCCTATATAGGTTACACTAGTACGCGATGGTGAACTTGTTCTTTAAACGTAACTTTAAAAAGTAAATAGACTATAGAAACTGACGTCATCATCAGAAGATAGCATCCACTGCTCGACATAAGCCATGTAGAAATGTCTTCAGCTGCCTCCATCATTGTCTTCACAAAATAAATATAAAAATAAATAAATAATGCTGAACAGTTCACACAACATTATCTAGCCCCAAGCAAAGCAGAAACTGTGTTATGGGTACTAGATAACTGATATACTTAATAGAATATATTACATAGATAGATATTTTTTATTACAAATAGAAAATACCCAGAACACCCTGAAAAAATATCTGCGATCGCACAAATATTTGTTCAGAGGAGGGAATCGATCCCGCAACCTCCTGAGTTGCAGGCCAAGCTTCGCCCGCCTCGCCACAGAGGTCGTCATAAAGACATCATCGTTTCATAAAGACTGCCGCCTCACACTGCATCTTCCAATTCTTGGTTGCCACACTATAACCTTTGTTTCCTAGTGGATGTTGGCTGTAATTTGACACGTATCACTAATAAAATGGAAACCAAAATAATTATGATTATAATATACTGACATGTTTTTAAAAACGTTATCCAGTATTAATTTATCCTAGAACATGTCCTGAATTTGATATCATCATAACACAAAAATGCTATATCTATCAAGATACGAAACCATCTGATATTGGCTATGATCTACCATTATTAGAGATATGCGGTATCTTTCGGCCCTATCTAGCCCGGTGGACATTAGCATTACGTCTATGTCTGTTGTTGTTATATAGATATTGAGCAAACTGTCGCTGTTCATAGCTTATAGAAGACAGCCTAACTTGTCATGTTACATCAATAAACCCAAAAACGTATCTGTACATTTCAATCTGTACTATATGTATGTTACATAATCAACTGTGTGTATGTTGCGAGAGTATAATTAATAATTCTGAACTCTGACATTGATTATAACCGATACTGCAAGGTATTGCTACACTACAGTGTGATGAAGATGTTTTAAAAGGTATTTGAACCACTGTCTTACTTCCCACTATATTATAAAAGCCGGCTCCTTGCAAAGCACTAAAAGCGTACACGTACTACAATTCTACGGCGTAGCTTGCTTATGCTACGGCTAGGCTTGCCAGCATAGCCTACGGCGTAGACATCTACAGCGTAGCTTACTCGCTCGCTGGCATATAATGTTATGAGTCAGTGGTTTCCATTATGCTACAGCCCCGTCTGATGAATATTACATGAGGAAGTTGTACGATCACTTCATCATAACGTGAGATAAGCAACGCATGTCTCCATCTATTTGTCTAGGACAGCTTGAATATGCATAGCTAGTTCAAATGGACTCAGGTAGTATTTAATAACTGCCCTTATGTTTTGGTGGAATGAATACGTATTAATACGTTTTCCATGTTTGACCCACCGTATCCTACCTTGGATTTCGTAAAAGCTGACTAAGGGATTACACAGCATCTATTTGAGTACTCAACACCAATACTGCGATTACCAATCCGCGTGCCAAGTGTGGTGATTACGACAAATCATTCATTGCATTCTACGGGGAGGCCTCGTCCAGCAGTGGACGTCTAAAGGCTGGTGATGATGATAATTAATAAGTATTTGTAGTAAGTATTTGTGATTAATAAGTAGTTATTCTGGTGTTCCAAAAACGTGGATGTTTGCAACTTTGACACTGTCTATGCCATGATTTATAATAACATGGTATTTTGATGTTTGATACGGTTTCATTTATCGATCGATGGTATGTTAGCCAAGATATTTTATAGATAATTGACACCTCCTAAGTGGGTAATTAATCAGCTACAATAAGATAATAATATCCTTCAATTTAGCCCTGAACTAAAATTAATTCAATTAAAGGCCTATTTATTCCCTTGTCCAAAAGCCTGACGCACTGATACAGATTACAAACTGAACCAAACTAATTTGAAGTTTGTTAAGTAATTCAACTTGGTTCAACAAAGCAATCTGATTTTTGACAGGCAAATGAAGGAAAACTGTCGTAGCAAATTCAAAGTATAATTCGATATCTTGTAATGATTTATGTTCTTTTAATGGATAGCGGTACCTAGATAATGACCGTAGTCAGCGAATGACGTTATTACTCTTTACTAATAACGATGGCGTCTCCTGTACCTACTATTTTTACAGGGCTGCTCCAAAAAAGTAGTGTACTGTTTTCAGGGTTAATGTATGTATGTTGATTAATTCCACCAAATCTTTTAAATACCTTAATCGATTTAGATGATTTAGATGTCATTAGAATCTACATTTTATCCTGATACGTGTTGGATAAGTGAAATTGGTAAAAATACGGTGACCATGTTGTGATGGAATCCTGGTTCCCATGTATGTTGCATCATCTGGCAATACTTTTGAAGTACCTATTCTGTATTTATTCTGAGAGCGAGGGTTCTTGGAATATCGAAAAGAAACTTAAGCACAGAAGTATATGCTTTGCCAGGTTCCACAGGAACTGTTAAAACTAAGGGGAATCCTGTGCTGAGCATATAAGGTTCGAAATAGAAGCTACTTTGTAAATTTGTTGATTTCAGTGTTGGTGAAAGGAGAAGGTGTCTCGTTTCGGTCTAACAAGGCAAAGCTGCTATGGCAACTACCTCGCTCGCACTCGCGGAGGCGGCTCTATAAACAGCGAAACATACAGGCACGCGGAGATGGACACCGAGTACACGATGAAAACGGAACCTTATGGCCTAGATATTAAGAGCGATTATATAATAAGCGATAGTATTGTGTTCAAATATGTAATTATTAGAGATTTTTAACTCACTCGAATTTTGGCTACGAGACTGAATGGTCGATACATTTGAAGCTTGGATTTAAAAATAAACTCAACATTTAATTGATAAATTGTGCATAAAGAAATACTGATTGGACGATTTTAGCAAAAACGCCAATCCGTTAAAATAAGTCTTGTGAATAAACATTATCCAAGTTCAAAGTTAATAACACAAGCAGTTCTTAATACATACAAAAGTATGGTTTTAAATTCAGAACGAGTGCTGATACTGGAATACTTAAGTTAAGTCTTATCTATAATTAAATAATGTGTCTTCTATAACCTAGATATCGATATAGATTTCTAGACCCTACAGGTGACCTGACTCGGAGCCTAAAAATCCGCATAAAGGTATCCAAATGCATCGCATTTTGATAACTCGCAGATTAATCTAGCTCGCTGACCAGACGACGTGACGCACTGTATATAAATATACAGGACTGAAATATGCATTATGGGTAATTAGCATCTGACTAATTCAACGATACTGTTCTAGCCAAAAGCACATAATTACAACTTGTGATTATGTACTAGCTATGGTACAGGGGTGAGACGACAATTGATTTGGACTTACCAATTGTTTGAAGCGGAATTTCTAATACATTAAGGTGTTAGTTGTACCTAGACTAAGCTAGCTTTAATCAACCCGAGGGGGATTTTTTATTTGTCCTTGATTCATTTTAACCTCCTCATAGGATGGGTTAGGAACTAAATCAAGGGTTTAAGATCTTGCTTATCAGTAAGACTTAATCTAATTAATCGAGTGTTTCGTTAGACTTTTTTGCGAGTTCTAAAAATACAAAACCACATGAATTCGCTAACAGAAATTTATTGAAACCTTCCTACATCGTCCCATTAACTCATAGGTAGGTAAATCAGTAATGCTTTACCAGCCAACATTAAATACAGATTGATTTCAACTAGGCTTAAGCCAGAACACACCTTGGTTCTAGACTAACACAGGACTAAGTACCTCTGATTGTTAATGAATTTAACTCGCTTGTTAAGTTTGTGGAACCTGGCCCTATTGGCATTTCGCTAAACTTTGACCTCTGAAAGAGATAAGGTGTCTGTACCCAATGAGACAGCTAAAGCCTGAAACTTGGAAGGGTCAGCAGCAGTGATGTTGAAGTGTTAATAATCTGAGATACCTAACTCTTGATTAGAATTGAAACAAGTTGGCCTATAAATATTTATTGCACACTGATTAAATCAATACAGTTGGTTGGCACATGTATTACTAGTTGCTATACTTTTAAACATACATAGAAGTGTATGAGATTAGTGCGGCCCTCACAAGGCTATAAAGCACAATCGATCTAATTAAAATATTATCAATCTATGCTATAAAGAGCGGGACGAAGCGAGGAGTGGGGGAGACAACGCAAGGCGAATCTATAACATATGGTCCCTGTTATACAGCGTTCATGTTGCCGCTTCAGAGTTGCTATACGCAGTTCTTAAGTCTAGGTTGAATACCTGAGGCTCCAGGTTTTCATCGGCCTGAGTACATTATACATGGTGTTGGACAATGCAGACAGATATACATGTCATGCATTTTTGCATTGGATAAGTGGAGCAGACTCGACATTTATTGTTGGGTGCTTTCACCACTCCACATACGCAGGGCAAGGAAGGAAGGACTCACGAGCGAGCGAGCTTGCCACAGCTTGCCATATAGCGTGTCAGCGCCACATAGTCCTAGACCTAGCTAGTCTAGCTAGTCCAAGATAAGCCCATATAGAGTCCAGCCAGAGACAGAGAGCGGAGTCCATGCACATAGAGCAGAGCAGCGCACAGCAGGGGGGGGCCATCTCATGTGGTGCCGTGACCAGGATCTAGTCAATAGGTTATTGCATAAGGCTTTAACCACTAGAAAAATTATCTGAGTTACTTAAATTTAATTCATTCAAATTCAAAACACAACGTAGAATTCATAATCATTTTAAACACATGTCAATTTAAAATGAACCAACTTAGACGATCATTTAAATATGTTTACCAAAGAAGTAACAAAGGCAAAACCTTTTGGCAAAACCCATTGTCCAAAGATTGTATTGTTCATATATTTTGTTGGTAAGGTTTGTTGGACAAATAAGCCGACAATACTTTTATTGCAAGTTCCAAATAAATTCCGAATACCATGTTATTTTAAAAGGCAATAAAAACAAAAGGGATTGTTTCTTACAAATAGAAAGGAAAAAAAACTACAGCCACATGCTTCGTTTAGAAATCTGGGAGAGGCGAATATCTTTACAACCGGATGCAAAGCGGACAGTAATATAAATTGTATTTATTGTGTTTTTGTGTCATTCCACAGGCTAAAATATATTAGGGGTTTTTAGGGGTTACAGTTAGGTTAAATTTTAGTTACTAAGGGTGTTAGGATATTTTATTATTAAGAATATGACTAAATTAGTTATAAGTAGGTATTGGATAGGTATCTAGTAGATTATTTAGTTATTGCGTGTTAATTTTAGGATAATAATGTCAGGACGGGTTGCGAGTAGAAAGATGCGAAGGCAGGCGAATAGTTTAATGGCTGGGGCCGAACCGAGAGATAAGAAACAGGTAGAAAGTCAAGAGACACTTAAAGACCACGCGAAATCAACATGCACTATTAATAATATCACACGGTTTGATTTTGCTCAGATAAAACCCTAAATACTTAGGCAGGCTTATCAAATACATTTAGCACTCAGATAGTGCATACAACAGCTAAGAATAAGTAATTTTAGCCTGGATCTCGAGAGAGCAGATGCTGAACGTAAGTCATGAATATGCTAATTAATTAACAATATATTTAATCCTTAAATAGGCTCTGATTGTTTGCACAACGAATTCCCGCTATAAGCGAAGGTGGTTACAAGCGCTATATAAATATCTAAGCGATCTAATATCGGAGGCCTCCGTTTTACAACAACATCAAGATCAGCTACTGCAGACACGAGTTGTCTTAACCACGCATAGGACCAGGAACAAGCTTGTCCTGAAGAATCCACAGATGCTGACTTAGGACCTGGTGCCATGTCGAACCGTTCACCATAGAGGTCATCAGGCGGAGGACACGATCACACAGAACTGATAGCGGTCCATAGAAACCTGGCTGAGGTACAGCTCGATAATCACCAGCAAGTATCCATAAAAGTCAAGTCTAGAACCCTGGGGGCCCGATATTGATCGATCTAGCTCTCAAAGGTTCATAGACTTTCGTTAGAGTGCATATACAGCAGAAGTCCGGTTCTAATCTCTAGAAGGATGGGTTTTTTATAAAGATCAACAATTCACAAAACCAACTACGGACTCAAAAGACTCAATCCGGACAGAATTGAACCTTGTTACTAAACACATGACTAGCGGACACACACTGCCTTAAACATATCAATTTCAAGTAATACCAGACTGGTCCAAATACAGAGAGATATATATATCCGTTTCTATTCTAAGCTAAAAAGCAAGTTGTAAGTAAACCGTTCTGTTCAGGCCAATTCATGACCAGCTCTGTTCTGGTGAGCTAAGGTCAGCAGTCTACTGAGAGAGAGAGAGAGGAGGAACGTTCAATTGCTCCACTAGGGTCTAGATGGTATCTAGACCGATACTAGGTAAGGAGGGGGAAACGTCACATTTGGCGTATGTGTCATACGACCAACGAATGCTAAGCCGATGTTTAACGGTAAAGGACAGGTCACTCCGATGAGATTTTTAAAAACGATTGAAAAATTATATTAATTCGTTGAACGCACAAGACACAGTACAGGTTGTTTTAAGCTGTTTAACTGGGCCTGCACTTACAATATTGGAGTTATTTAGTGATTCTTGGAAATCGTTTGATGACTTTGAAGTTGATTTCCGTTTAAATTACTGGGCGGAATCACACCAGGAAATTGCTAGAAATAGATTAATAAATGGCGTTTATGATGAAAGTAAAGAAATGTCTAT
This sequence comes from Operophtera brumata, assembly GCA_932527175.1. Classification (NCBI taxonomy): domain Eukaryota; kingdom Metazoa; phylum Arthropoda; class Insecta; order Lepidoptera; family Geometridae; genus Operophtera; species Operophtera brumata. Next base: position 29,314,890 of record OW052228.1, read on the forward strand.
GAGTGAACATTTTGCGGATCAAATTGATAAAGTATATTTACTAACGATAGCTATGACTGAGCGAGAAAAGGTGAATTGTGTTATGAGACACTTTTCTGTTGATATTCAACGACTATGGTTTACTGGTTTGGGAGAGGTCACTATATTTAAGGCAGCTACGTTCCTTAGAAATATAGAACAGAATGTAAGGAGTGAACATCACGGAATTCTGAATAATCTGAATGCATACGAAAGTCCAACAAACGCAGTCTAAACTCAAGGGAGTTTCTAAAATGAGTCGTAGAGCAATGAGGAGACAAGGTCGCTATAAGGCAATTTCTAAAAAGACAATATAATAAGACTTGATGTACCAACGAATCTAAATTAAAATTAATAAATTCGTAACTTACTCTCTGACAAACAACGGTTTAAATTCACCGCATTCTGAAACAGGACCTTAGCTTATAATAATACCAAATAAGTTATAAAAACCGAGGTATGCGGGTCGACTCATAAAAGAGGGACAATAGTTTCACTTTCAAAGGATGAAAGTTACCATTTCGACGATGGTGAAAGTTAAAATGCAGTTTACCACGAAAGAACCAGTGACATGATTGATTGAATCATGTAAAACCTACACTATTCATAAGGTTACGAGGAGGAAGCCAATATAACATTAAATAAAAGTCGAATATAAAATTGTAAGAACTAACACAGAGACACACATTCCACAGACGAAAAAAAAGGTTTGCGAGGCGCCGCGAGGGCGGGTACCTGCGAACCCAAGTTTTTTTTTAGGTGAAGCTTCGAGCCTGCTGTTAACGAATTTTAAAATGATGTATATTTTACTCATATGAATAACGTGTAATTATTTATTCCAAGGTTGATAGATAAAGGGGGTGTTTATTCGGACGGAATAAAGAAGCAACAATGGATTGATTGGTTTTAAATGTTCTACAAATTTAAAAATGTATTTGCATGCAAATATAGTGTTTTCAGCTATGGTAATAGTATGTTTAAATGTATGAAGGAGACACATTTATTTTCACACCGTCAGTAGTGTGAATAAGCGTAAGCAATTACGTAATGATGACGATTATGGTGGATGCAAACGAATAAGCGTAAGCAATTACGAAAAAAAATCGAGGACCTCTTTCATCATTTTGATGATGATGATTATAGGTGAAATGGTATCCTGAACGATGACTGATAAGTTATTACGAAAAATCGAGGACCTCTACATTTTGATGATGATGATTATAGGTGAAATGGTATCCTGAACGATGACTGATAAGTTATTACGAAAAATCGAGGACCTCTACATTTTGATGATGATGATTGTGATAATGCAAGCTAATAAGCGTTAGCGATTACATAAGAATCGAGGGCCTCTACAAAACGAGACGTGACTTGATGGTGATGAAGATGATGATGAAGTTGATAATGGAATCTACTGTTGAAAAACGAAAGTTTTCGTATTGGACATTTACTTTAAGATGAAAAGTTGAATAAATTTTTTTCTTGTTGGAATCTTTTAAACATAGGCATAAGGGAGCTGATGGAATAGAAATTTCCTAAAGGAGTCATATCAGATATTGAAGAAATATATAGTTGCTTACAACTTTAAATGTCTTCAGGGAGAGGAATGTGATGGAATCCTGGTTCCCATGTATGTTGCATCATCTGGCAATACTTTTGAAGTACCTATTCTGTATTTATTCTGAGAGCGAGGGTTCTTGGAATATCGAAAAGAAACTTAAGCACAGAAGTATATGCTTTGCCAGGTTCCACAGGAACTGTTAAAACTAAGGGGAATCCTGTGCTGAGCATATAAGGTTCGAAATAGAAGCTACTTTGTAAATTTGTTGATTTCAGTGTTGGTGAAAGGAGAAGGTGTCTCGTTTCGGTCTAACAAGGCAAAGCTGCTATGGCAACTACCTCGCTCGCACTCGCGGAGGCGGCTCTATAAACAGCGAAACATACAGGCACGCGGAGATGGACACCGAGTACACGATGAAAACGGAACCTTATGGCCTAGATATTAAGAGCGATTATATAATAAGCGATAGTATTGTGTTCAAATATGTAATTATTAGAGATTTTTAACTCACTCGAATTTTGGCTACGAGACTGAATGGTCGATACATTTGAAGCTTGGATTTAAAAATAAACTCAACATTTAATTGATAAATTGTGCATAAAGAAATACTGATTGGACGATTTTAGCAAAAACGCCAATCCGTTAAAATAAGTCTTGTGAATAAACATTATCCAAGTTCAAAGTTAATAACACAAGCAGTTCTTAATACATACAAAAGTATGGTTTTAAATTCAGAACGAGTGCTGATACTGGAATACTTAAGTTAAGTCTTATCTATAATTAAATAATGTGTCTTCTATAACCTAGATATCGATATAGATTTCTAGACCCTACAGGTGACCTGACTCGGAGCCTAAAAATCCGCATAAAGGTATCCAAATGCATCGCATTTTGATAACTCGCAGATTAATCTAGCTCGCTGACCAGACGACGTGACGCACTGTATATAAATATACAGGACTGAAATATGCATTATGGGTAATTAGCATCTGACTAATTCAACGATACTGTTCTAGCCAAAAGCACATAATTACAACTTGTGATTATGTACTAGCTATGGTACAGGGGTGAGACGACAATTGATTTGGACTTACCAATTGTTTGAAGCGGAATTTCTAATACATTAAGGTGTTAGTTGTACCTAGACTAAGCTAGCTTTAATCAACCCGAGGGGGATTTTTTATTTGTCCTTGATTCATTTTAACCTCCTCATAGGATGGGTTAGGAACTAAATCAAGGGTTTAAGATCTTGCTTATCAGTAAGACTTAATCTAATTAATCGAGTGTTTCGTTAGACTTTTTTGCGAGTTCTAAAAATACAAAACCACATGAATTCGCTAACAGAAATTTATTGAAACCTTCCTACATCGTCCCATTAACTCATAGGTAGGTAAATCAGTAATGCTTTACCAGCCAACATTAAATACAGATTGATTTCAACTAGGCTTAAGCCAGAACACACCTTGGTTCTAGACTAACACAGGACTAAGTACCTCTGATTGTTAATGAATTTAACTCGCTTGTTAAGTTTGTGGAACCTGGCCCTATTGGCATTTCGCTAAACTTTGACCTCTGAAAGAGATAAGGTGTCTGTACCCAATGAGACAGCTAAAGCCTGAAACTTGGAAGGGTCAGCAGCAGTGATGTTGAAGTGTTAATAATCTGAGATACCTAACTCTTGATTAGAATTGAAACAAGTTGGCCTATAAATATTTATTGCACACTGATTAAATCAATACAGTTGGTTGGCACATGTATTACTAGTTGCTATACTTTTAAACATACATAGAAGTGTATGAGATTAGTGCGGCCCTCACAAGGCTATAAAGCACAATCGATCTAATTAAAATATTATCAATCTATGCTATAAAGAGCGGGACGAAGCGAGGAGTGGGGGAGACAACGCAAGGCGAATCTATAACATATGGTCCCTGTTATACAGCGTTCATGTTGCCGCTTCAGAGTTGCTATACGCAGTTCTTAAGTCTAGGTTGAATACCTGAGGCTCCAGGTTTTCATCGGCCTGAGTACATTATACATGGTGTTGGACAATGCAGACAGATATACATGTCATGCATTTTTGCATTGGATAAGTGGAGCAGACTCGACATTTATTGTTGGGTGCTTTCACCACTCCACATACGCAGGGCAAGGAAGGAAGGACTCACGAGCGAGCGAGCTTGCCACAGCTTGCCATATAGCGTGTCAGCGCCACATAGTCCTAGACCTAGCTAGTCTAGCTAGTCCAAGATAAGCCCATATAGAGTCCAGCCAGAGACAGAGAGCGGAGTCCATGCACATAGAGCAGAGCAGCGCACAGCAGGGGGGGGCCATCTCAATGTTGTCCAAATTATAAAGACCAAACTTTTTAAAATTATTTGAAACTGATTGTATTTTTTATTAATGTGTAGAATTAATGTGTTTTATAGATGTGTGTGTGATGGGTGTGTGTGTGGTAGATGTTTGAATATGTGTTGGGAGTACCTAAAGAGAAGGTTCTAAAAATATATAACACTTTACGTGTTTACTACAAGTAGTTCTCAAGAAAAAATAAACCAAATCAATTTTCACTTTTTAGTTGACTTTGATATCATGGGTGTTTAAATACTTTATTAAGAAGTACCATTGTAAATGTAAAATATTTATTTTAAGTTTATTTGTTTTAGTTGTACCTATTTGTTTTTACTGATGACGTTGAAAGTCAACTTTTACGGCTTCCAATACAATTGATACATGATAGCAATCAAAAACCGGCCAAGTGCGATTCGGACTCGCGCACGAAGGGTTCCGTACCATTATCTATAAAAAAGGCAAAAAAACACGTTTATAAAAATATAAAAACAAAAATTGCACGCAAAAAGTGGTCACCCATCCAAAAACTGGCCTCGCAGAGCATTGCTTGACATACATTTGGAAAAAAACAGTTTTTTTTGTATGAAATATTTATTTTATTCTGTTTTTTAGTATTTGTTGTTGTAGCGGCAACAGAAATACATCATCTGTGAAAATTTCAACTGTCTAACTATCACGGATCCTGAGATACAGCCTGGTGACAGACGGACCGACAGACAGACAGACAGACAGACGGACAGATAGACAGATACACAGACAGACAGACAGACAGACGGACAGCCGAGCCTTAGTAATAGGGTCCCCTTTTACTCTTTGGGTACGGAACCCTAAAAATGGAGGCACGGGCCAGCATGGCATCATAGAATATTTACACGCTTACTAGCTGTTGCCTGCGGTTATGGGACCAACTCGGGAAAACTCATTTAACAAAACAAAAAATACAAATGTGTTCACAATTGACATAAAAAACATACATAAAAAATACATATAAAAAAACATCAGTACCTCCTCCATAAAGCCAGTTAAAAATAATCTCTGTTCAAAAGCATCAGTTCGAACTTTTAGAAGATGCTTCTCGAATGATTTGTTTGATAAATTGAGAGAAAGTACTCTTTCAGAGACAAACGGTTTGGCATTTATTTAAAACAAATTTCAATTCAATAGATCTCCAGAACTTCTGAGTTGTTTTAAGCGTTTCCAATTTAATAACGAACAAAAAGTTTTCGAATATTTTGAATAACCCTTAAAATTAATACTTTACCAAGTTATTTAAATTGTCTCTTCGTTATACGTAGGTGATACAAACTTTGTATCCTCTTTATATGCATTATGCGAAGTACCACCCAAAAGTTCCGAGTCATAAACTTACAAAACATCGTGAAAAGCTGTAAACACATAATTATGAACCACGTCATTACAGGGTGTAACATAATATCCCTATAAGCCCGGGGAGTGGGTATTCTACACATCAAGGCGAATAACTTTAGTTCTACGACTTTTTAAATTTCGAAGTTTTTCATTCATGAAGTAAAAATCCTAAAATTCCCCTAGAAATTCTTGAAATTCCTCAAAAAATGTACCTAACAGAGCATGAGGCAGCCCCACGCAAGGTACCCGTACCAGGTACAAGCGTACCGTAACGTCCTCATGTTGTTTTACGTACGTTTTTGGTGGAAATTCAGGATTCTTACGAGGCATTTTATGAATGAAAAACTTCGAAATTTAAAAAGTCGTAGAATTAAAGTTATTCACCATGATGTGTAGAATACCCCCTCCCCGGGCTTATAGGGATATTATGTTACACCCTGTATATTTCAATCCATAATTTAAGCATACTAAGGGTTCGTGTACACTGAAAACTAAAACTACGAGCACTGGATCTTTATAGTTGGGGAGAAAGACTTACATTACAGGTTACACTTCGAGGAATGTGCCAAGGAACTTCACGATCTGATTCTACCATCTCCATTTCATCATAGGACCAGCAGACGCAAGGCTCAGTACCATCCTTACCTCAATAGTACCGTCTATTTGTACTAAAAGTTTCAGTAATACCTTTTTTATGTCAACTGCTAAGGAGTGGAACACAATACCGTCGTCTCTTTCCGGAAAATTACAATCCGATTGTCATCAAGGTAAGAATGAATAGGTAGGCTTCTAGACCCTTGTGCTCCATAGTCGGCCTCGAAGCAACTTAAGAATGTAAAAAAAAAAGTATACGTACGGTGTTTTATACGGTTTTGATATACGTATCACGACGTTTATAGGGGCAATAAAACTATTGGACTTTTCTTCTTCAAGTTACTGGTTCTTTTTTGGTTACCTTGCTTAAGATAAGTGACCAGTATATAGCCCTGAAAATAGCCTTGTAAGCGATAGTGAAAGAACCAGTGTGGTTAAAGGATAAATAAATAAATAATAAATAAATAATGCTGGACACTTCACACAACATTATGTAGCCCCAAGCTAAGCAAAGCTTGTGTTATGGGTACTAGGTAACTGATTATATTAATACAATACATAACATAGATACTTCGACCATTTACTTTGGTCGAAGCATAGACAGATATTTTTTATTATACAGAGAAAGTACCCAGAACACCCTGAACAAATATCAGCAGATCGTGAAAATATTGGTTCAGAGGTGGGAATCGAACCCGCAACCTGCTGCTTCGCAGGCGAACCTTCGCCCGCCACGCCAAAGAGGTCGCCAAAATTCACAGGTCATCAGGATCCAGCGTATGTTTTTACAATTATTAAATAGTGGCAGAACCAATCAATTCAAAAAATCAATTAAAAATATTTTTTTCCTATGAGCGTCATAGTCCCAAATAATAATGATTATAACAAAAACTAGCTCCAGTCTGAGTCTACCCTAGTGTAGGTCACGGGTTCTTTCCCGGACCTTTATTAATGGACACAGGCATAAAGTCTCTTCAGGCATTGTTTCGTTTAAAGGCTAATGGGGTCCCACTGAGCCGCGCGTGTTATTCAAGTGTCAGAAAGATGAATGTCAGGTTATTTATGAGGTTGTTGGAAAAATGTCTGTTTTGATAACTGTGGGCTTACCACCATCTGTGTCGCAATTTCGGGCCCTAATCATAAACTGAAATGAGTACCAAAAAAAAACCGTGTTAATTATTATCATTTTTAACCCCCGACGTAAAAACGAAGGGGTGTTATAAGTTTGACGTTTCTGTGTGTGTGTGTGTGTCTATCTGTCCCATCGTAGCTCCCGAACGGATGAACTGTTTTTTTTTTTGTTTGAAAGGTGAATTTGTCGTGATTGTTCTTGGCTATGTTTGATCAAAATCGGTTCAGCCGTTTCATTGCGTTGGGGGTTTTTTAATTTTTACAAAATAAATTACTTGTAACTTCTTTTTATTAGGACTGTTTAGTAAATCGTACTTAAAGAAATCCTACAATCTCGAGATTTATTAAAATTTGCATATTTTTTCTATATACGCTCGCATTAAGGTATGATCTACGCTGTACTGTCGCCATTATCGTAATAGGACAAGCCCTTCGGACTGTATATTTTTTGTACGCTGCATAAGACTGGCAGATAATGCTGTTAGTATTAAGTCCTCCTTGCACTATTGTCTTGTGTGAAAGTTTTTAAATAAATAATAAATAAATAAGAGCTTCGGTTAACTTCATAGACTTATTAATAATTAAGTATCTTTGACTTAATCTAACCTTTATAATAATAGGTTAACTATTATTTATATAGTTTTGTTGACCTTTTTAGTGCGGCGGGCGGTATGTAATGTATTTGTATTGTAAAGTATATCAGTTATTTAGTACCCATAACACAAGCTCTGCTTAGCTTGGGGCTAGACAATGTCAGGTTGAACTGTCCAGCATTATGTATTTATTTGATTTATTTTTTGTTTATTAGATATCTTGTTAAACTTCTTACTCTGTTAAACACATCACCCTAAGGGTGACAGTGGCCATTGCCATGTGACCGTTTATACATTCGCTGTGCTACTGATTATTTCATGAGTGACCGTAGTAAATCTCTACTCGGTTACTTGTTGTTTGTATGTATGTTTGTTTATCTATATACTATCTATCAATTTTTTTTTTTTTTTTTTTTATGAAACTAATAGGCAAACTACCTACCTGATGTAAAGCCATCTATTTACTTTTAAAACAAAATAAAAGTATACAAATCCAATTCATACGCCTGATTTATACACGGCTTGAGATTTGTAAGAATGGTGGTAAGACCACTGGCTTTCCAACTCCCCATTGCATGACGGCTGGTAATACCTTGCTTTCCGCAGTAATCCCGCTTTATGCGATTTTTCCCGTGACATGTTTTTGGTGTAAATGCTTTGAATGCGAAACAAATTTTATTTACGAAGTTTTATTCTCAGGCTTTTGTATAGTATTTACCTAGAAAACAATAAATACAGTACAGTCTTAAATTATAACACACCGCTACCTCATGCACATTTCTTGGTGTTAGGCTGGTAATATCAATAGCAGTATAATTTACAACTGTCAGTTTAAACTATATCCATCCATTGACAGAAATAGTTTATACAGAATCTATTGATATTACGGGCTTTATAAGGTACAAGTAGCTATATTGTATTGTAAACAGTTTTTGCCCTTGGTTACACTCGTACTCGCAATTCCATTTTAAAATGTCTAACTTAATTTATTTTCTTTACTTTTGCCTTTCTTGATTGAAGGAAGTCTTCACACTCGTGTTGCGTTTTCCTGTGCCTACATTAAGTGAACAGTATATACCTACAATGTAATAAACGAGACAACATTTTCGTATAATCTACTGATCCAAAGGATAATGATAGAAAATTCAGTCATAACTAAGAAAGATTTTCAACAGATCCGCAGTTCTGTGGAGAGTTTCAAGCTATATATAGCGAGTATAGTTATAAGCTAAAAGTTTCCCATTTATTGTTAAGGCTATAGCTACTTTCGCTAGTTAGTATGTGGCAAAGAGAAAAAGGTCAAATCTTGCAACTGAATTTTAAACCCTTTTCATGAAATCGATTGAACTGAAATTTAGAATACCTGTCAAGTTCTAATAACAATAAATACAGTATCATGGTGACAGCATGCTGATCCTGAATGAAAATTGTATACTGGTCATGTTAAGGCTCTTTATGATCAACTGACAGTTCCAAATACTTATTTCGTCACCGTCATAATACGGAAGTTTTTTTTTTTTAAATACTTATTTCAACAAAGACTTTCTAATAACAATACGATGGGCTTAGCATTCCGTACGCTATCAACGCCAAAATATGGCACATTTGAAAATACAAAAGTTACAAATGAGTTCGATACACTGCTAGATTCAAGGCTCTAGTCCTTCAAATATGTTCAAGCAGCATTGGACGGATAAAACGTCAGAATAGTTTCTTTTTATGCGTTTTGTTTCTCTTTTGTTACGGACACTTTATGAGCGCTGACCCGCAGTCCATTTATTTGAGGTCTTTGTATTTCAACAAAAAACCTTATCATCATCATCACTAGCCCACAGAAGTCCACTGTTGGACCACCTCCCTCATAGATTGCCACGACGAACGGTCTTGAGCCGCCTCCATCCACAGTTTTCTTGCGACCTTTATAATGTCTTTGGTCCATCGAGAGGGGGAATCATCTTTTGCGTCATCGTGTTTGTGAGAACGTTTATCCCCAAACGGTTGTCTGTTCTGCGATCTATTTGACCAGCTTATTTTCACTTCAAATGCTAATTCTGAGAGCCATGTCGGTGATATTAGATCTTCCAACGAATCTCCTCATTTCAGATTCTACCACGTAGTAAAACTCCACGCATAGCTCTTCCCATAAGCCACAGTGAAACTTTGAGTTTTTTTATGCACCAAAACCTTATATCAAATCAATTTACTCTAATGCCGCAACGACTTCACATTTCAACAATTCCTCTCCTAGGCCTTATCACACACGGTTTTTGCACTCCATGTTTAATGGTCTGGAAACTGTGATAAATTACACTCTAATGCCCTTTTTTGTCTCACGCAGGCTTATACTTACAGGCCGTGTTTCATTGTAAGTTCATTAGACAGGGTCGTTGAACCCTTTTTGCGGGACTAAAAAGTTAACACATTGATGTAGTAATGTAGGCATTATGCAATTTATATCCGTCGGTGCTTTTGCTTTGGAATAATTAACTTGTTTGGCATTTTCGTAAGATTGGAAGTACATAAGTGGCCTCAAAAGTTGTTCACGCAATTTTATTCAAGTAAAATTATTCCTTTTTATTTTCGAATTTAACTTTGTTGGTTTGCCAGCGGGCCCTAATGTTCTGTTGGTAAATCCACCATTCGTCCAACGTATGGTTTCATCGTTCTTTACCTCGTTCCATTTTATAAATAGCGCACAGATCCATGCGAATACCATCAGGTTTATGATCCACTGCATTTTTAGTAGATTCCAGATTATAGAAACAACGTATGGTGTAACATATGGCTGAAACTAACACGCGGAATCTCGAGCACCGCCGTAAAAATGCATGCCTTTCGATCTAGGGATCTATATGCGATAGAGGACCTGTAGGACAGAGGAAGGGGAATTTCTAGATCTTCATGCTTCATCGGCAGCCACATCGTCGATCACCAACAGCCTGCAACAGAAGACATAACAATATAACGAAATAAAAAAAAACATTACAAAAACTTTTTTTGTCAAAAATCGTCCACATCGATACAGTTCACATTGTTATGTAAACAAGTCGTACTTCGTCGGTTTTAAGGCATAAGGGTGCGGAACAACATACCCTACAAGGTGTTTCTTTGATATGGGTATTATCCCGAAACGTGAATTTGTAAGTCTCCACGATTTTTTAAATTGTGTGAAAAGAAAATACAAGCCCTAAAAGGAGAAAGCTCGAGGTTGTGGGTAGCTCAAAGAACACCAAAGGCGTGGATATATGTGAAATGCGGTGGATTAAAACCTTTTTCATCCACAAAATTATCGAAAATCTACAAAAAAATATATATTGTGAATCTACATCATATAAAGCAATTTTTTTTTTTTTTTTAAATACAAAAAAATAATTTGGAAAGTACCTACTCTCTGTTTTCGCAGTTACATTCTTGTCCTAAATTATCTATAAGATGTTTTTTATTGCCTTCAGTAGGTATATCAAATAAAACAATGCTGAGAGGACCTTCTTTTTATTTTTGAAAATTACTTTCATAAATAAAAAAAAATAAAAAAAATTAAATTAAAAACAAAATGTTTTTCGCTCAATTTTCGTTTCGCGAGTTCTATTCTATTACTTTATTACTTACCTGAACTTTCATGAGTTAGATAATGACAGAATTTGGCGTCCATCGATGGCTGACTTCAAACATGTGGAATGCATGGACTATTCGATAAAATAGCCGCAGAGAGCGAAGAACTGATCCTCGCGCGTACAGACACCTCAGGTAGGACAGGCAGGGAAATAAAACCCATATTATGTACGAACAACCTGTATTTCGTGCTTTCGAAGGCGTACACTTACTTACCATAAACATCAATATTCAAATGTATAGGCTAAAAACTCATACGGGTCAGGTTTTTATGACGGGGTATTTTTCATCGGGTGAATATTAAAGAGGAAATCCCGGATCGCAGCGCCAATTGAGCCATATTTTCACAGGCAGCTTTTGAATATTCTATTGAGGTTGAAAAGCTTGTTACTGTAACTATTTAGGTAAAAGCAAACCAAACTTACAGTACGGTGAGCACTCAGCAATGGGAGAGCCAAAGTGATGAAAAATATTTACTTAACGGCGTCAACAGAACTGTTTTGGTAGACCCGTTTGGAATCGCTTATTTTTTCAGTTTGTTTTTAGAATACCTACGTGAATCAATTTTCGGTTCTGAAATTTGCGTTTGTTGTTTTAACTGGCAACTCCACAGTACTCTAATGAACTTTTTTATGTTCCTTTCAGGCAAAATAGGTGGTTGAAAGTATAAGTAAAAAAATAAAAAATAGTTTTATTTCCACCAGTGCTTCCCTATTTCAATAATAACGGAATGATACGAATAGTAAATCCCCATTAATATCATAAATTACAAAGTTACTATGCTTGTATGTTTTTTACATTGTCAGACCGAAACGGCTGAACTGATTTCGATGAAATTGGATACACAGTAAGATTATGACGTGGGCTGAGCTTTAAACTGCTTTTTATCCTGGTAAAATGCAAGCGAAACCACGGGCGGACAATAGTTATACATATATTTATTATTGCTAACTGCATTGTTTTTGTAATGTATTGCGATGTCTGACAAGAAATTAGACGTTGATATCTACATAATATTTTTAGCAAATAGATGAATTTACAATTACTTTAATCAAGGAAGTCCGACAGCCCACCATTAAATTGAGTATAAACTTGGTAGCAGCACTTGATATAGCAATTTTACTTGATGCCTTTATTTTATATTTGAAGTATATCGGCTGTTGATGATAATCACTGTATAAATGGTTATACAGCTATTATCATAGGTATAGGCTTATATAGGTTGAACCCAAAAGTTTAATTCCCAGTGCCATGCCACTCAAACTATACCCACAACTCTCCCAGTTCTTAGACTTTAACGAAATAAACTCTACCTGTGGAAGCTCCCGAAGGTGGTAGGTATGTTAACGTAGGTTTATAAACACTACAGTAAGCACCCCTTAAGGGATGTGTACCCATAGTCCGCTCCATACATAATGAAGTTTGATCATCATTTGGTTATCTACTAATTCAAGTCAATGAAATTTTGTAGACACAATCCAGAGATTAGTCTAGATCTGTTAGTTTATCAGTTTGCAATTAAGTTTTATAGAATCAAATTAGTATGGATAATAAGATTTCCACACAAATATTTAAGTTAGTGTGATTTGGACACCATATAATTTTATAAAAAACTTACAAACCACATGTATTACTACAGATATTAGTATTGATAATATGTACAAAATTGCATGGAGTTTAATGAGAGAATATAAAAAATAGGAAAACTGGCAAAACCCCACTTAAAGAAAAACTAAATTGATAGTAATTTCGAATAGGTAAATTAATGATAGGATAAAATAAATAACAACAAAGAAACTAAGAAGGAAATTTTATACATTTATTTTATTTTTATTGTATAAATATACTCAGGAAAGAGCAGTTATTAAAAGTTTTTTTTATTTATGAGGAGAACAAGAGAATATATCAATTTCAATAAAGGTATGGGCACAGATTAGTTAATAGTTACTACGTAAGTATGGGACACGACCATTCGGCGAATAGGGGCACGATTTCCCGAGTTGGTGCGGCAGGTGTGTAAAGCAAACAGTGGACGAGAGCGAGTTACGGCGCTTACACATAGAACGCCCGTTTTACAGGTCCGTTTAAACGTATATGTTATTAGCGTATGTAGTTGTATGAGCGAGTTCACACAGAATACAGTATTCCGGATCCAGTAAAAATAACGATCCGTCAAAATAAGCAGCAATCCGTTTTATAGGTCCGTTTAAACGTATATGTTATTAGCGTATGTAGTTGTATGAGCCAGTTCACACACATGACAGTATTCCGGATCCAGTAAAAAAACCCGTACACAACGGAAATACTGATCCATTTTATCGGAAGAACGAAAGTCCAGTAGCGTCAGATCTGTTAAAATATGGCCTGTAAATGCTGTGTAAATATTACCTCCAGTAGCGACGGATCCGTTAAAATCGGTCCTGTAAACGCCGTGTGAATACTACCTCCAGTAGCGACGTATCAGTTAAAAAGGATCCTGTAAAAACGGGCATTCTATGTGTATGCGCCCTAAGTCGTGGAGCAAAGTTCTCGGGATGACGTAGTATCATAAAATTAACAACGAAATTTCAATCTTTACAGACGTAGGTAATAGAACGGCCACAGGATTATATGAATAAAATAAACGAAATTTCGGAATATTATCGTTGACCCGCCGCGTTTACCGATGTATTCGACGTCTTCTGTTTACGTGGCTTTTGGTTTTCGCGGTATTTCCAAATATTGAATCCACCAATCTTCTCATGTTAAGTTCTAGCTCGTGAATAATTAAAATAGTTAATAGTGACAAGTCTCAGTTTACCCGCTCCAGATTAAATTGTTGACGCCGGCCGGTAATTTATTTCAATTAATTCAGAAACGTGAAGCTCAGACAGATTCACTGAATCATTTTTTCCTCGGCGTAGCGAAGACGTTGACAAACGAGCAAATTATTCGGTCACTTCACTACATGTCGCAAAAAGTGCTCCACGGTAATGGCAGCGATGGCATAACGCAATTTCGGAGCTCAGAAAATGAACGATTAAAATGATTAATCATTGAAAAAATTCAGGGAAGTTAATTTATGTGACGCACAGACATATCTTGTTTACAGGTTGGTAAAAGTTTTGCATGTAACTGTTTATTTTACTACGTTTTAACCATGAAAAATGGACTTTATTAACAGGCTCGTGGCACACCCGACCCCAGAGATATGGAGAACGAACCGCTAATATTTCAGTCTGAAAAATCACTGTCGATTTACTGCAGTGAAATGCTATAGATAAAAATTGACCGTTTTGCTCCGGCCTCCAGTCTGCTGGCGATATTTCACGAGTGCTGACGACGGTGGAAGCTTACGAGATATTTTAAAGGCCAACTCCAGCAAGAGTTTCATAAGTTGAGAGTATTTTTGTGACCGTTACACAGCTGCTTGCGAACTTTCCGTTTAAAAATATAGGTCCAGGAAGGTTAGGACTCGAACCGGTTAGTTCGTGAAGTAGTACTTCATAACAGTATTTTATCAAAATTTTAGGTAGGTAGGTAAAGAACATAATAGTATCTCATTTCTTAGCAAATGTTAAACCCCCTTAGTTTATTACACAAGATCATTGTTACAGCTTACTTTTTATCATATTTTCATCAAGACAGACAGTGTTCCAGCATAATAACTTACAATGGCCCATGTCTGGCAAAGATTTTCTTTTATTCTTTGGACGTAATAATGTTAAATATTTATTCGACGTGCAAAGAAGGCATTATTATGATAAATAATTTTGTTTGGCTGAGGGAGAGATATTAGATGTAATAATGAGCTCCGCGGACGGTGGCTTAATGAAAACTGATGGCGTTTCAGAAAAATGTTTTCATAAAATATCTAACTTTCTGTATAAAAACAATGTTACTCACGAAAGAATTATCCAGCTACCAAACACCAAGAATATTCAAGTAGTAAAATGTTACTCACCCGCCCGAAAAAATATTTAATATTCTGAAAGAAACGGTAACACAATCAACAATAAAGAATTCAAATAAATATAAATAATAAATAAATATTGCTGGACAGTTCACACAACATTATCTAGCCCCAAGCTAAGCAGAGCTTGTGTTATGGGTACTAGACAACTGATATACTTAATACAATATAATTACATAGATAGATATTTTTTATTATATATAGAAAAAACCCAGAACACCCTGAACAAATATCTGCAGATCATACAAATATTTGTTCCGAGGCGGGAATCGAACCCGCAACCTCCTGCGTCGCAGGTTAACCTTCGCACGCCGCGCCACAGATAGGTCGTCAAAATAGGTATTGAATAGGTATGCAATATTTCCTTTTCTCCTCATCTATTCGAAAAATAACTGACCGATGGTTGGTTCGTCAAATAGGTACCATAGCACAGTAAGTATTTTCCCCGAGAGACATTCATACAGGCACAGATAACATAATACTACACTAGTATACAGGGCAGTAATGTTTTTTGAATTTGGAACATAAATATTGTTCGAAAACATCGAGCAACACGGAACGGAGGCCTGCGTTGCTCGATGTTCGAAAGAGATCGACCGAAAATATTATGTATTTTTTTATTAATTGCTATTTGCTAGTCTATGTTAGTCAGTACATAATATTTAACTACTTGCCATTCTGCGCCCGCTGACAATCTAAATTCAAATTTGGAACATGCTTATTCTCTATATAGGATAATTTTATTTGTGATATAGGTACAATAAATGTCTGAAGAGGAACCTTAGAGATTTTAAGGGTAGCCACACAATACATAACATGATTTTACGAAAAAAAAATGCTGAGTGAATCTTAGTCACCACCAGATATTATTTCCGTTAGTACGAGTAGGTATTTCAAAACTTTAATTAGATAAAAAACGTGTAGTTATCTCACAAACAAGCAGATGTATTGTGATTAATCACTGTCTCAGTTATACGCGTAACCACAGACGATATATGTGGTGCTGAAATACAAGAACAATTGATAGCGTAGCATTTATTATGCCAAGTACTAGACAATTATGCAGTTGGGAATATATAAATGATACAACAGGGTACAATCTTGCTTATTGCATTTACTAGAGTTTTTTTGCCTATTTTGATAGATGGTGTTATGAGTGGGTCTAAATAACACCTAGTAGATTGAATTACAGCGTGTTTTTTACAGTAATCTCTATCTTTTAGATTTCTCCAAAATACAACCGACGCCTATATGATAGGGAATGCAAAACGGTTGCACAGGACCGTGGTGACTGGCGGAGTTGGGGGAGGCCTTTGCCCAACCTGCTTTGGTAAGTACCTGTGCCGCATAGCTCAAAGGGAACCGACAACCGAGTGCCATCACTGTAGGGGCAGCGTGGATACGGCGCAGCACACACTTGAAGTGTGTCCTGCCTGGGAGGAAGAGCGCCGTATCCTCGTCGCTGAAGTAGGAGACGACCTCTCTCTTCCAGCATTGATAAAATCAATGCTGGAAAATGAGACATCGTGGGAAGTGATGTCATCCTTCTGTGAAATAGTTATATCGCGGAAGGAGGCTGCGGAGAGAGAGAGGGAGATATCTTCCGATCTTCTGATACGCAGCCGGAGACCAAGACGTAGGAGGAGAAGGCCCTCTGGCATTCTTCTTCAACCTCCTTAACTGGGGCTATGACGGTATGTAACACCCCCCCTACTACCTTCTCTCTATTGTACCTAATAATCTAACTACCTATTATACCGCGCGCACTCACCGACCTCCTACTTTACTCTGTGGAGTTACGATAACTTTAATCTTACCTACTTCTTTAAACACTATAAATTGGCCATATGATCGTCTAGATATATACCTACGTTGTGTCTGGTAATAATTCGAGTTCTTTATTTGTTAATATTGTCGAGTCTTAACGTATCCTAACTACATAAAATATTTTACCTTTTTATCGATATTCTCGTAATAGTTGCTACTAATTCTAATAGGAAAGATACCTATTTAAATTTTATTTTACTTCAGTACACATCGGAACAATTAATTAAAAGATTACTCCAGAGATTTATTTCCATTATAGTTTGTTATTCCTTTGTAAAAGAATAAGCTACAATTAAAGTTCCTAGTAATATTTTGGACATTCTGATTTTACAATTTCTGAGGTTTATTGATTTTGACTCTAGGGCTTCAATACAGACATGTTTGTATTGTGCTATTTCAAGATACTTTTACGTGACAGGTTTGCATCTGTAAAAGATCCATTAGGGAAATGACAAGGAAATTACTTGTATAAATTATTTGCTTCTCAGATATAATTTTTAAGTTATTTCTTTAATTATTTGAAGGATGAACCAAATTTGATAAGGTTCATATCCAGAGATAAGCGACTTTTGGAGAACAGCCCCGTCCGCGCTGCCCTCGGTGGATTTCTTCCAATGCTTTTGGTCAATCCTCCCTCGCTTGGACATAGGTAATTACCTAATATTGTCCGTGAGTTTTATCCAAATGATATTCTAATTAAAATCAATTCCTTTTTACTTTAATACAAGGGATTTTAGAGGATCGCGAACCTATTTCTGTCGGAGTAAGTTTGTTAGTCATTTTCAAACATTCCAGGGAATTTTACATTTAATCAATAACGCAAAATCAACCACATACATCCTTCACCTTTGGTTAACTTTGGGATTTATCTAGGCTTCCTGAAGCCTAGGAAAATCCCTACTTGATTCATACCCCTACTTACAAATAATTCTAAATATTCTCTGTAGGATAAATAGAATTCCTAGTTGGATTATCCAGATAGGGATAATCGCTTGTGAAAATTCTAGACTATATTTAAATGAAATTTTCCTTCCAAGAACGATAATATTCAATTACAAGATTCTCCTTTTATCTAGTATTTTAATACGTTTGATAATTATTTTGCCCGTTCCTTTATGAAAGAATAATAGTAAACTAAATTAAATCACCGGTTAAATTTTAGAAAATGCCAATTTGTAAGATTGGTCTACATACGCACTAATACAATGCCTATATAAGTGTGCCTAATTACCTGGCTAAATTGGGTGTGTGTGATTCAAACTTTGAGAAAACCGTTCTCATTTTGTTTTAAATGTGCAGTTAAATGTGTATGTCTTCTGACGAGGTGCAAGGTCAGAATACCTAGATTGAACTACTAAGGATAGGATATCTGTCGCTGTGTAACCTAAAGCGACAGACGGAGCCTAGGGGTCAGGAACAAGGTATTTAGGAGGGATGAGACTTGCCTATCCAGCGGACTCACTGAATAACTCTTTCAAGCAGATAAAGGGATTCCTGTCTGGCAAGAAGGGAGTCCTGAAACATTAAAATAGAAGATATTTTATAGACTACGACAGTCTAACAAATATCTTCCCTCGAAGATCGTTCACTTTTTCACTAGCTAAACATGACATTGACTTTAAATACCCAAGAACACTTGAAAAACATCACCAAAAAGAAACTAGTTAATTTCTTTTATTTTGGACGGCTTTTCAAATTAATTTTATATTTCACAAAAATTTAAACTTTCACTAAATTATATTCAATTTCACTTATTATGGTCTACTTCCCAGAATCAATCCTAATATTTCAAAGTATAAATTTCTAGCTTTTAAACGAACTTTAAAATCACTTCGTAATTAATTAACACAATTTAATATTTTACCCCAGCGTTACCACGCAAACGTGATACTACTCCCAGAATTATCCAGCACTGATCCCCCTTCAGCTGTTACATTTCTATTTAAAGTCGCCAACCAAGATAAAACATTTCATTCAATTTTGAATCTTATTCATACGATTCCTAAATAGGAATTGGTGTGTTCCTTCAAAGTATTCTGAAAATCGGATGTTTATATTTTTTGTATATAAACATTCTCACAGCCCATTTCTCTGAAAAAAACGACAGAACAAACCCTCTATTGTTTCCGACCTCATTATTCAAGTATCGCTCGATTTATTTGATAACAAGATATAATAATTTTATTTGAGCGTTTGTGAGATACTAATGAATCCAGTAAAAATGGTTCGTTACAGTCGCCCCTCAAAATTTACGCAGACACTCAACTTTGTGTCCGGAGAAAATTTTCCTCGCCTATTAATCTCACAAATATTGTTTAGTACAATCATAATTATGATATTTGTATACCATATCTTCCAAAAATTTTTTTTTTTTTTATTATTACCCTATTCTTTATTAAAATTAATCCTCATCTAGATCCATGTTGAATCAACATAAGCTTTTTATTTCATTATTAATTTAATTCCCAACCCCAAAATATTTTTTTCAAATCATCTGGTTTCCACACTTTCATTCAGTCATTCTGCCTCTGTTAATTCAACAATTCAACTAGAATATTATTTACACCCCAACCTTTATTTATTTATGTTGATTAATTCTGAAATCAATTCCATATACTATAAATTTGTAAGATATTTGCTATCACATAGCTCAGGAATCTCTGAAGAAAATTTATCTACCGGTATTAGCATAGATAAATTTTAGGCATGGTTCTTCATACCTTAAAACTGAGTAAATTCAGACAGGGACTTTTGAAGAATAATTATTCACCCGTATCAGTATGAATTAATTATAGGCACTGCTTTGCTTGGCCAAAGTATGTACTAAACTTACTAGTTAATTCTAACCACGAGTGAAGAAAAGGCAAGAATCTCTAAATCCTTTCTCATCTCTTCACAAATATGTATATTAATTTCAGAATCAATTTATCTTCTCCTTTTGGTTTTTATTTACAAAACCCCTTTTCGACAGTGTTTTTTTTTTTTATTTTGGAATCAGTTTCCTTTATATTCTGAATGTATTTTTTTTTTTTTTTTTTTTTTTTTATTCTTACGATATATATATTTGTATATTTATTATTATATATTCTTTTATTTTTATTTTATTCTTAAGCCACTTGGCTACAACAACTCTCAGAAGTCTTGTTCTCCATTGCAAAATAAAATTCTTTACAATTTACTAAGGTCAAATTCAAACAGTATCGATATGTGTGTTTCACCTGTGTGCGTGAGTACCTAGCTGATTAGTGTAATTTAGACCAATAATCAATAACGTACATCTTCATACCAATATTGACATCAACTACATGTTGTCGCTAGTTTATCTGATTCATTATCCCAGCTTGGAAAAGACTGCACGAAGGAAAATGGGTTGTGGATCCATCTCATCCCTAGTAGAACTAAGGCCGGCACAGTCCTAGGAACAACCAACATTACGTTTCCCTGGAGAGCGCTCCTTTGCCAACTACAATCTACTCCTCCCAATGTCTTCAATCCTCAGACAAGCACGTATAACATGTCTAAACCAACCTCAATAATTCGATGCATTTATTTAACCATTGGAGTTGTCCGTGTGCTTAATCCGGGCAAAAAACCGATTTTGCCGCACGTATAATTAGAACTGCTAACTAAAGCACTCTGTGACGGGGAATCATAGTCTATTGACTTTAACCTAACACCAAACCCCTCTTTAGTCAACCGTCCTTTGTGAAATGTGATGTCTGTTGAATACAACCCTAGTAAAGTGTTTCATTCTACAGATCCTTAGTTTCCCAGAGCCCTCATTCTGATTTTAAAACATTCACACAATCACCCTTAATATCTCTCATTATATGTTATTCATTCCATACTCTTTCATACAAAATTATTTTTTTGTTTTTTATTCACTCCATTACTCAAATTTTCCCTCTGTTTCATTTCTCCTTTCTCACTTTCATTTCTTCTCTATGAACCTAAGGTTTCTTTTGTAAATTGAAACTAAGTCTCCAAAAAGAAATTTTTATAATTCTGAATTAAATACCCTTCCCTTTTCAAAACCAAATTCTAGTATGTTAATGAATTTAATAGAGAACAATTCATCCGTAAAAGCTGTCAACCAAATAATTTTAATAATATTTTATTATTTGTCAGTTTGTTGTTGTACAATTATTATTCTACCACTCATGGTGGTTTGTGTTATAGTATTTATTACACATTATTTTGTTTCACTTTATATTTTTTTTTTTTTTATTATTGTTATATATAAATCAAAATGACTTCTTAATTCCTGTTTAAAGATCGTAATCGTTGTACATCTCAAAATATAAAAAAAATATTTTGATTGAAAAGAGGAAAGTCGCCGACACACCCCTTTACCTATGGATACTAATCCCAATTGATCCACATTAATTTTACTTTATCCTGTTTTCTTTTACAGGTCAAATTGTTTTCTGAATTCAAAACTAGGGTCAACCAGAACTTTATATCTATAAGTAAACTCTCCCCCAAGCCTCCAGTTACAATTTTTTTATTTTTATTTTTATTTTTATTTATTAATTTAACAAAATCTCTTATTTTAATATTTTTAAATTTTGTTCTGTTGTTTCCGTATTGGTTATTTTACAGTGTTCCTCTCCACTTTCTGCCACCGATTCCGCTTCCAATCCGTTAGACGCTTGAGTTTTATATGTTTTGACTTCTTCGCTTAAGGCATCCACTTTAGTAGCTAAGGTCATCATGATCTGTTTCTATGTTCTTAAAAAGGCCTCCGTGGATTTTCCACTTTTTGGTTTTTCCTTGATTGTAGAATTTGTTTTTTTTTTTTTTTTTTTTTTACGTTTTGATGTAGATTTATCCTCCTTTTCCAAATTTTGAAAACTTTCCGACTCCAAGATTTCTTGATTTTGATTTGTTTCCGTCTCTTTACTTCCAAGGCGCTCTGGCCTTTTACGCTTTCGTATAGGCTTCATTTTTTTTTTGTTTGATTGGTTACGATTTGTTTCCGTTTCTTTGTTTTTAAAGCGTTCTGAGCTTTTTCGTTTTTCGGTTAGACTTCACTCCCTTTTTTTTTTTTTTTTTTTTTTTTATAAATAAATAAACTTGCCTAAAGTTTATTTAATTATAACCTTTTTTTTCAATTCTGGTTTCCTCCTGAAATCAAAATAATATAGCTTCCCTAATCTCTAACCATGTTTTAACTTTGATAAATAAAATAAATAAATAAGTAAATTATGCTTAAAACAAGGTTAGTGAAAAGTAATCAAGTCAATTAAATTAATTCAAAGTCAAATTAAAAATAATCAAATCTATTCAAAACGAATTAAAATTAATCAAAGTTATTCAAAGTTTAAATTAAAGTTATAAAATAAAGCAGGGGTTTAAATTTATTTTTTATATAATATTTTTAATCGAAATCAATCAAAATTAATTATAATTATTCAAAGTTTAAATTAAAGTTACAAAATAAATACAAAGGTTTAAATTTATTTTTATATAATATTTTTAATCGAAATCAATCAAAATTAATTAAAATTATTCAAAGTTTAAATTAAGGTTACAAAATAAATACAGAGTTTTAATTTTTTTTTTATATATATTTTTTTTTTTTATTATTATTTATCTATCATAATTATTATTCATTTTTTATTATCACTGTCATCGAAGAACTATTTCCGTTTTTTTTTTTTTTTATATCATATTAACGCCCCCCCAAGTTTTATACTTTTGAAATCAGCAATCGCTCTCCAATGTTTTTTTAATTATTTTATTTAGTTTGTTAAAACTTAATTATTTTAAGAATAAATTTTAAAATCCATTTTCCGTCAAACAATCGTAATATTTTTAAACTCCCGTGTTTATAAAAGAAACCATTAATCTTCCAAGTTTTATAGACTAGACTTAGCAATTGTGTAACCTAAGTCGCCACCCGTCATATTCCTATCTGTCTGTCAAAGTAACCCACGATTTTTATTAAAATATCCTGACTTTTGCGAATTCAATCTATAATGTGAACCCCCCCCAGATAAAATCATTAAGCAAATTATTATTGGTATTGTTCAATCATACATATTTTCTTACATATGTAATATCACTATAACGTTTTAATGTTTAAATTCATACATTTCTTTATGATGTTACGTAATTTTACGCAAGTTAGTCAGAGCCCAAACGAGCGCACATTCGTCTCTAATATCTGTGAGCTACTGCGGATGATTTGGTTGGAGCTTTAGATGGAATTGTTGCCAACAGCTCCTTTTAGCAACGCGTGACTTTAATTAAATCGGACAGTCGAACAACAAACCATTATTTTAATTTTTTTAAGCCGACTTAAGGGAAACAGTTCCATACTAAAAAATTAGTTGAATAAGCAGCCCCACGTAATCAAACCGTGCTACCTATCCTAGCCAAATTCGATCAGTCTTAAGATATTTTGCGCCAGAAAAATGGGTCCAACGTTCCAAATATTACGCCAAATCTAACCGTACCTTCTTAGACCGGCCTCCCTAATTCGATCTGCCAAATGACAATAATTTTTACTCTGTGGCAATTTGATCTGACTTTACCACGGCGTTCAAAAAGTGAAAGTTCACGAGTGTGTTGTCTCTGTCTATGTTGAGATTTGCTCTGCGACATCATATTAATCGTTGCTTTCCAATATTAATTGTCAGAAGATCCAAATAAATTATGGTTTGAGAAACTAATATTACCTTGATGTAGTAGACAATCATAATACGAAAATGAACCGCGGTGTCTCAAAAATTATCCTTGTATATACAGAACAAAGATAACTGTATGGGTTACTTATAATAGGTAGGTACTCATTCTAAACTAATTACTGCTAACCATGCGGCTAGTGACATCTCCCGGTCTTCGCAAAGAAATGCTTTCAAATTCCAATCGTGTAGAACGCGTGAAACGAACCTCATACAAGTAACCAACCGAGTTCCTCCTCTGGGCACCAGATGTCAGCACAGAACCTACTCAAAACTTTTGTTAATCGCGATTTACTTTGTATAAAAATTCAAAAAGATATTAGTCCTAGTGTTAATTTTTGTCCTAGATTTCTGTGAACTTTATAAATGACAAAGTAATTATTATTTCAAAACACCCAGAGTCACATTGATAAACGCGCCTAGTGTTGTCGAATTTTGACTCTAAGAGAAAATCGTTAAATCCCGTGTTAGTTCACCTACTCAACGATAAATGTTCACCGTTCTATTTCGCAACTAAATCGTAGGTTCGTATGAGGCGGTGTCGACCTCTGGCGTCAAATTCTGTCAATTCCGCCATCGCCTCCCCTTAGCTTAATCAACAACCCGGACCGAAAAATCGATCCAATAGTTATATGTACTAGCTTCGCACAGTTTCACCTAGATGTCGCTACTGGAAGGATTAGAATGTATTTATCGTAACGTTTTGACTTATTTGTAATTAATTTCCGAACAAAATTTCTATTTTTTGAATCGTAAACGATTATCATTATGCATGCTAAGATACCTATTATAAAACATTAGTCAGATAATGGAAAATGTACGAGGCAGTACTATTTGGTACATTTTTAACAATTCTGAACCCAGTTTCCATTGCTTGCTCTACTACTAACTATTCAGAACGCTTCCATACTAATGATGACATCTTGTTCGACGGTACGGATGGATGGAGCGGCAACGTCTCATAACAGCCAGTATCACACGAATCGGCAACTTCGCGTCGCTCATTGCGTTCCGAGCTGAAGATTAGAATACTCAACTAATCTGTACTACTCTAACATGTGGAGTCCGTCTCTCTCACACGCATCCACAATAATGCCCTGTTCATTTTTAGATAATAATCGATTACTTTAAAAGGCCCAGCGGTATGGCAGACCGTAGTGATTCGCGACTTTAACTAAATTGAACAGTCGAACAACTAGCCACTATTTAATTGTTAAGTTGAATTAAAAAAATAGTGCTATACTAAAAAGTTAGTCGAATAAACGAATACTATTTTAATTCAGTAGGTAATAATAGTACGAAGACGAACCGCGGCGCCTCAAAATGATCTCTGTGTACACGGAACAAGGAACATTTCAATGAATATAGGCTTGCCCATGTGGTCGACTGCACGAGTCACGTATAGTATGCAGGTACCTAGTTCAAATCAAAAACACAACTCCAGAGTCCAGACAGACCGTTATGCATGTGTAACGAGCGCAGCTGATAGTATCTAGGTAACGTCTCTTTCACGCAACATGAAGGGCCTAGCACTGAGCCGGCGAAGGCAGCCGATTCGCGACGGAAAACTGCGAGTCGGCTAGGTAACGAAAAAAATAATTAGTGGTACTGCATTGGAAGAATGCATTCATCCAGTGTTTACCGACTTCAGTCGCACTAGTTGAATTCCTTTGTTAGTCGAACAAGTCGAATACTTCTATTCACAGTCGCGCATCGCTAGCAGACCGTTCCGTGTTCCGAATTCGATAGTACTTCAGTTCACACCTCTCCTAAATAACGATTAACCAAATCCACTTAAACCACGCGTTCCTACGAAGTGCCAGCTCGGGGCGAACCACCAGTTACTAAGATAAATATTACCCCCAAATCAATAGAACTTCTATAAACAAGTTATAAATATTACTAATCTGTCAACCATCCACTCAATTGCTGCTACTTAAAAGTGAGTAGTTCACACTACCCACTTAATGACATAAAATACCCACGCGTCAATAGCAAATCAACAACAATGTCCTGTTTAGTGAAATGAAAGCTCTCACGTCTCAAGTGTAACAATCACTCGACAACAATCACACAACATCGCTTTGTTTAGTGAAACTAATCACTCACGATTTGAGTGGAGTAAACTCAACAGCTCCTTTGTTTCCTAAGTAGGTGGGTTAAAAAAATGACCTAATAACCCACATATTTTGTTTATATCAAAAAACTCTACTAGAAAGAAACTAAAAAAAAAAAAACTAAATTATACCGTGAATAAGACCCGACAATAACAAATCCCATACCACAGACAACAAATTGCCAAGTTTTGACTTGGCTTTAAAAATAAGAAAGTTATCGTAACATTATTAATTATTTCTTAGCAGTATCCTTAATAACCAAAATTAATCCTGGCGTAGGCACCAAATTGTAACACCCCCCCTACTAATTACTCTGTATTGTACCTAATAATCTAACTACCTATTATACCGCGCGCACTCACCGACCTCCTACTTTACTCTGTGGAGTTACGATAACTTTAATCTTACCTACTTCTTTAAACACTATAAATTGGCCATATGATCGTCTAGATATATACCTACGTTGTGTCTGGTAATAATTCGAGTTCTTTATTTGTTAATATTGTCGAGTCTTAACGTATCCTAACTACATAAAATATTTTACCTTTTTATCGATATTCTCGTAATAGTTGCTACTAATTCTAATAGGAAAGATACCTATTTAAATTTTATTTTACTTCAGTACACATCGGAACAATTAATTAAAAGATTACTCCAGAGATTTATTTCCATTATAGTTTGTTATTCCTTTGTAAAAGAATAAGCTACAATTAAAGTTCCTAGTAATATTTTGGACATTCTGATTTTACAATTTCTGAGGTTTATTGATTTTGACTCTAGGGCTTCAATACAGACATGTTTGTATTGTGCTATTTCAAGATACTTTTACGTGACAGGTTTGCATCTGTAAAAGATCCATTAGGGAAATGACAAGGAAATTACTTGTATAAATTATTTGCTTCTCAGATATAATTTTTAAGTTATTTCTTTAATTATTTGAAGGATGAACCAAATTTGATAAGGTTCATATCCAGAGATAAGCGACTTTTGGAGAACAGCCCCGTCCGCGCTGCCCTCGGTGGATTTCTTCCAATGCTTTTGGTCAATCCTCCCTCGCTTGGACATAGGTAATTACCTAATATTGTCCGTGAGTTTTATCCAAATGATATTCTAATTAAAATCAATTCCTTTTTACTTTAATACAAGGGATTTTAGAGGATCGCGAACCTATTTCTGTCGGAGTAAGTTTGTTAGTCATTTTCAAACATTCCAGGGAATTTTACATTTAATCAATAACGCAAAATCAACCACATACATCCTTCACCTTTGGTTAACTTTGGGATTTATCTAGGCTTCCTGAAGCCTAGGAAAATCCCTACTTGATTCATACCCCTACTTACAAATAATTCTAAATATTCTCTGTAGGATAAATAGAATTCCTAGTTGGATTATCCAGATAGGGATAATCGCTTGTGAAAATTCTAGACTATATTTAAATGAAATTTTCCTTCCAAGAACGATAATATTCAATTACAAGATTCTCCTTTTATCTAGTATTTTAATACGTTTGATAATTATTTTGCCCGTTCCTTTATGAAAGAATAATAGTAAACTAAATTAAATCACCGGTTAAATTTTAGAAAATGCCAATTTGTAAGATTGGTCTACATACGCACTAATACAATGCCTATATAAGTGTGCCTAATTACCTGGCTAAATTGGGTGTGTGTGATTCAAACTTTGAGAAAACCGTTCTCATTTTGTTTTAAATGTGCAGTTAAATGTGTATGTCTTCTGACGAGGTGCAAGGTCAGAATACCTAGATTGAACTACTAAGGATAGGATATCTGTCGCTGTGTAACCTAAAGCGACAGACGGAGCCTAGGGGTCAGGAACAAGGTATTTAGGAGGGATGAGACTTGCCTATCCAGCGGACTCACTGAATAACTCTTTCAAGCAGATAAAGGGATTCCTGTCTGGCAAGAAGGGAGTCCTGAAACATTAAAATAGAAGATATTTTATAGACTACGACAGTCTAACAAATATCTTCCCTCGAAGATCGTTCACTTTTTCACTAGCTAAACATGACATTGACTTTAAATACCCAAGAACACTTGAAAAACATCACCAAAAAGAAACTAGTTAATTTCTTTTATTTTGGACGGCTTTTCAAATTAATTTTATATTTCACAAAAATTTAAACTTTCACTAAATTATATTCAATTTCACTTATTATGGTCTACTTCCCAGAATCAATCCTAATATTTCAAAGTATAAATTTCTAGCTTTTAAACGAACTTTAAAATCACTTCGTAATTAATTAACACAATTTAATATTTTACCCCAGCGTTACCACGCAAACGTGATACTACTCCCAGAATTATCCAGCACTGATCCCCCTTCAGCTGTTACATTTCTATTTAAAGTCGCCAACCAAGATAAAACATTTCATTCAATTTTGAATCTTATTCATACGATTCCTAAATAGGAATTGGTGTGTTCCTTCAAAGTATTCTGAAAATCGGATGTTTATATTTTTTGTATATAAACATTCTCACAGCCCATTTCTCTGAAAAAAACGACAGAACAAACCCTCTATTGTTTCCGACCTCATTATTCAAGTATCGCTCGATTTATTTGATAACAAGATATAATAATTTTATTTGAGCGTTTGTGAGATACTAATGAATCCAGTAAAAATGGTTCGTTACAGGTAGACTCGGGGGAGTCTATCGCCGAAGAAATAGCCCCAAGGCGGCGCGCGCGGTGTTTCCCGCGCGCCCCAGAGCAGGTATTTGTAAAGATAAATCTTTACAACGAAAGAGATGGGGTCCAGATAGACCAACGCTGCCGGGGTCGCGGAAGATTATTACTGTTCCCGTAACCCCAGCAAAAAGCGTGTGAGGAAACACCGGTGTGGTTTTTAGTTGGTTAAAGTCCAACATATCCCCCACAAGCCCCCGCTAGTGAGGGAATCCATGAGGATTTTCCACACCGAAAAAAAAAAAAAAAAAAAAAAAAGGCCTTTGACCAACAATGGAACAGTATGGGCTAATAGTAATAATAGTAGTAATAATAATAACAATATTTATCCACAGAACGTCCGAAAAAAGAAGAACCATAGATCTTTTCTCTAGTTACCGCCACAGATAACAAACACAATCTAAGCTGTGTAGATAGGCACGCGGCCCAGTTAGCTGTAGCACTCTATAACATTATACATTAATTTCATTAACAGTGATAGTTATCACATAATATTAACAGCCTATATTTTTTACTTATTCAAAGACATAACTTTGTAGTCAAAGTTCTGTCTTTGAATCAGTAAAAAATATACGATAGCAAGTAACCGCATTGCAATCGATTAGTTCGTTTTCCTTCGATCCTTTTCCGCAGCGCCCCTTTTTGTGTGCTGGGAGTGAAACCACAGTTTAAATAATAGTACAAGGTGAAACATATATAAGTCTTGAAATGATACTGCATAATTATTTTCTAATGCAGTAACATTAGAAAAGCCGATTCACATTAAAACACACTAACAAACAAACAATATCATACCCAAAAATCTGTAGCTCGCTCTTTCTGTCGTCGGCAAAAACCATTTGGTTGAGTTGTCAAGCCTCTGATTTCCCTTTTCGGTCCATACCATACATTTAGCCACACAATGGAAATAAAAGCGCCTGCCAAACAATAGATCATGTAAGTACTCTACGACACAGAGGATCTATTCGGGTGGGTTCGGTAACCCGACCTTTCACTATGTTATTAAGAATATGTATAACCACTCGTCACCATAAGTAACGTGGAGTATGGGTAGCTCTTGTTAAGGGTGCCTCACGTGTCCCAGCAGTATGGACATTGTGGGACGATACGAGTAACAAACGAGTCAACCCACTCGTACGAAAAGTAAATTTTTACCTGCGACATTTCAGACACCAAATATGTTCGATGGTACATGAACAGGAAAAAACTATAGTTATAATAGTCAAGGCCTGAAATCTTGCAATTTACAGCCGTATATCAAGTAACGAAGATCACCAACATATCTCTTGGGGCCATAGCGCACTAGCGACCTGGAGGGCAATTCTGGGATTGTAGAGATTAGGCGAATTCGACATATGTCGAAAAAAGATGGCGAATGTAGAATAAAATCTTAATTTGCTATTCTCGTGATGTCACATATAGACATCGGTCGACCAAAGTCATTCAAATCGAATACGATTTGATGTTTATTGTGACATTTTCGTGACATTTTTTGTAGACATTCATGCTTCGACATTATCTCTAATTTAGAGATAATCTCTACAATCCGAGAATTGCCCTCCTGGCAGCGCGGCCATGACGCGTGGCCCGGCCGCTGGGGTTGTGATTTGCAACGCAGCCAAAACCGCGGCTAAGATCGTCAGTTGCACATACAGCGCGCTTCAAAATGGACGTTGAGGAAATAGCATTTTGTTATCTTTTAAGTAAGAAGCGGAAACAGAAAAGGTAAAAATATTGGGTTCATCCCTTGCTACGTGAAAGGCGAACAAAGGGATTATTTCATACTTATTTCACCGACCTTCAGCAATATGATGAGAAGTTCTTTAATTTTTTTAAGCGTAGTCTTCGCAGGACCTGTCCCACAACGCCCTCCTTTTCTCAATCTCGTTTATAAATCTTTCCGTGTCGAAAGACAGAGATAATCACAAATCTCGCTGTAGTTCCATACGTGCCACCGCCGCGGCTAGTGCGCGCACGCTGGTGATTTAACTACAATGCAATTGATCTCAGTGGCCGCAGCGGCCAGCGACTGAATTCGGGCCCCTAATGCGTCGCTTCGATCTCGCTGGCCGCTGTGGCTTGGTGTGGCCGCTGGCCGCGTGCGGCCAGGTGCGCGTGCTCTATGGCAATTTCATACTAATGTATCTATCTCAAAGGCCACCGCGACCTGGCCGCTGCTAGAGCAATAGTGCACTAGCGACCTGGCAGCGCGGCCACGACGCACGGCCCGGCCGCAGGGGTTGCGATTTGCAACGCGGCCAAAACCGCGGGCTACGACAAAGAAGAAAAGGAAAAAATATTGGGTTCATCCCTTGCTACGTGAAAGGCGAACAAAGGGATTATTCCATACTTATTTCACCGACCTTCAGCAATATGATGATCACAAATGACGCTGTAGTTCCACAATACGTGCGGCCGCCGGAGTTAGTGCGCGCACACTGGTGATTTAACTACAATGCAATTGATCTCAGTGGCCGCAGCGGCCAGCGACTGAACACGGGGCCGCAAATGCGTCGCTTCGATCTCGCTGGCCGCTGCGGCTTGGTGTGGCCGCTGGCGCTGGCGTATGGCCAGGTGCGCGTGCTCTATGGCGATTTCATACTAATGTATCTATCTCGACGGCCTAGCCGCTAGTGCGCTATTGCTCTTAGAACTGGAGCCCAATTCTACTAAACCAATTGTATTTGAATTATCTCATATATGTCATCTTTGACACTTCTGGTATTCTAGGCCTTTGTCCAGCAGTGGATTTCTTAGGCTGATGATGATGATGATGATGATGATAATGATAAGTAGTTGACTAGGCGTAGCCGAGTCTTATCCAAATGATTTTAAACGTTAGTTGCAGTTTCTGCCGAGGTTTGCATAGTAGTTTTCTCTAAATTACGAGGAAATACTCGTAATCAAATTACTTAATTCATGAAAAGTTTCTTCTCGCGCTCATTTGAACGCGTGTTATGTATTTGAATAAAATTAAAGCGCATTCAGCTGGATAAAATAAATATCTTTGCTGGCACGCTCATAATATCTGAGACGCCAGTAATTTCCATTCTTGTTGTTCCTAGCATGCCAGCAATTACTTTTGTTGGCGTGCTAGCATTTGGTGGTGGGTGTTAATTTTTCCGTAGAGAAAAGAGCCATTTGACATACACTTTTTGTGGTGTAAAATCTTTCCTCTCGCTTTTCTGCAATCTGTGGGAGTGATTTCGTGAAAAGATAATGGAAGTGTGTAACAGGAAGCGCGCATTTTCCGAGAGGTTGGTACTATCAGCCATGTTGCTTATTACCAAGGTGATATGTCACTTGTTACACGCCATATTCGACTACTGTAAGGCTAGCTCGTTTTTTTCATATACGATACATAGATACGGGCCTTTTTCTCCGAAGGGGTAGGCAGAGCCTCAATAACCTCTTTCACCGTGGGTTGCACCATCGTGGTAATGTAGACGTGACAAGTATAGGTAGTTAGCTATTGCCGAATACTAGCTATACTTGTCACGTCTACATTCCCACGATGGTGCAACCCACGGTGAAAGAGGTTATTGAGGCTCTGCCTACCACCTTCGGAGAAAATGGCCCGTATCTATGCATCGTATATTAAAAAAACGAGCCAGCCTTACAGTAGTCGAATATGGCGTGTAACATGTGACATATCACCTTGGTAATAAGCAACATGGCTGATAGTACCAACCTCTAGGCTGATAGTACCAACCTCTCAGAAAAATGCGACAAGTTAGCTATTGCCGCATTTTTATTCATAATGTTTTTTTAATAACCGCAATTTTTTTTATATGGGTGATATTTCCCGTCAAAACTTAAAGCAATCTATAATATTCCTTAAATCCTGCAAAAGAGGACACCAGTCAATGCCAGCTATTAGGTACCTAGGTATATCCAAACCCAATAACGAAATGGGGTCGAAATTTCGCGATGCCTGTCAGGACCACCTGACGCGATTCGCTTCAATTAGTCTCCTTTCTAAGAACAGCGAACAAAAAAGCTCCAATTTATTTAATATTTTTGAATGCGAAGATAATGAGCCTTTGTGGGAACAATGGTACCACGAAACGATTTTAAAAGTTTGAAAATGTCTTTTTTAAAGCTATTATGACTGGAAGACGGCCCACCAGGGTCCTGTTTCATATAGGTACGTGACAACACTAAGAATTGAAAAATGTAGAAAAGTTGATTGAACATTATTGACAAAATTAGAGGACATGAGTACGAATGGGGCCATCTGTGTCCAAATACTGCTTTGAACTAGAACTGCCATGTTTAAACAAAACAATTGCAATGTTTTTTTTTCGTGGTTGACTAAATAGTCACTTAACTTGTCACGTAAATTGGAGGGTCACTGGTTAAACAGTATTAATTATCTTGGTATCCAGAATTTATCCATAATAGCAGGATGCAGTAGTAACCCTGTTATTGGATATTCACAATACGTAAGTTATCAAATACCTAAACAAAGCAAGCAGCAGACTGCCAGGAGTAGTTTTGTTTGGTAGTCGTGGTCGTGTTTTAACGCCTAAAGTGACTTGGCCAATTATGATGAAATTTGGTAGAATGGTACACAAAGATCAATGATCAAAACCTTAGTTTAAACATAAAAGTGCCTTAGGAGGATAATGCGGATGAAATCGCAAACAATAACTAGTTTTCTCATATATGAAAGTTGCAAAAGATGTATGTAAAACATATTAACGTAAATAGTACCTCTAACGAAAATATTTTCGATTTCTGTGACTAATTTGGTCTAACTAGTTCCTTCTTACTGTACCTTCTATCCTTTGTGTTCTACCTTACATACCTTGAATGTCAAAGCCTTTCTGGTATAGTAGTTGGCAAGGACGTTAAGCTACCTCAACTAATAACCACAGACAGTTTCGCTAATACCTAAAGCTCCTTAAAGCTTATCGCGTCCCTAACTCTTTATCATAATGTCGGGATAGGTAAGCCACAGCTCTCAGAGTAAAACTAGTTCATCATATACCTACTGTATCATACTGACTACTAACTGCTACTAAACTTATGTACTACCTACATCTGATAACTTTTGAAAAAACGTTGCATAAAATAAATTATTTGACTACTCTAAAATCTGGCGTTTTTTTAACCCAACATTAAAAATTACCATACTACTATAAAATTCAAATTATCCTTGGAATAGTTACTCAGTGTCTTTAGGGTTCCGTACTCAAAGGGTAAAACGGGACCCTATTACTAAGGCTCCGCTGTCCGTCCGTCTGGGACCAGGCTGTATCTTATGAACCGTGATAGTTAGACAGTTAATTTCTAAGGTTAATTATTCTAAGGATAATTCATGTAGGTATAATTAGTAGTACGGTATATATCTTTAGGTATATATGGTATTTATACCAGTCAAAGTCAAAAATATGTTATTCATTGAAATCACAAGGATTTTTAATAATCTTGTAAACTCAATTTTAACATTACACTACCAAAACAAGCAGTGGCTTATTGTAACCTATCAAAGGTAGTTGAATTCTACATTAATTGATGGTAACTATCAATCTAGGTAGTACCTATACAAGTTTTTTAGTACAACAATGGTTTAGTGTGGTCTATCTTGCGACCTGTAGGAAGGCTCCCTTCATGAAGTAAAGGCTAACTTTACTGTTATTTTCTTCTTATTCTTTCAATGTTATTTTGAAAGTTATCATTAGACACTGTGTGGATTTCTCGTAACTTGACTTCCAGCGCTGTGATAGTGAGTTGAGTGTAGCAGCTACTTTATTGATAAGCTGTGCCCTACTGTGAGACTACGTTAGCTACATACATATTTCTTTAATACCTTGCTTTACCACTTTTGTCCTCGATTGAACGCTAGATAAAAATGCTTTAAAAAGATTGTATCTTTGGGAGAGCTTCAGTTTCATGACATCTACAAATTATGTGAAATTTCATTTTGCATCAAATTATTCGAGGGATTTTTTGCTTATACTTACAAAGTGAAAAGAGTTTATTTTTACGTAAGGTCTAGATATTGGTGACGTACGTACCTGTGTCTTATGTTGTCTTTTAACACACTGTGAGTAGTCGTCGTTGGTATTGAGAGATTCCACTGTGAGGATATATCTATTTAATTATTAGGTGTAGTAAGTAGTGATATTAATTTATTAATGGCCCCACCTCATATTTTATCCACATTCCATTTTGCCAATAACTTTTAAAATCATTTTGGTTAATTCAACGTGGTAGGGTATTCAACTGGTAATTTTATTTGATAATGTGGTTTACCGGTTTCTGTGTCTGTCTGGGGTGACGATTGCTCTGTAAATTAGTCCATGACATATTCAAGTTGATAATATTAATAATAGCTTCATAAATTACATAATTTAATTAAAGCTTGTAGTAGAACTTTTTTGTGAAAGAGTTCATCCGGGGAAGTACTACCACCATACCTATTTCTGCCACAAAGCAGAAGTGCTCGCATTACTGTTTTGACGGGTATGGGTGCCGGTGAAATTACAGGCACATAAGAAAGAAAGAAAGAAAGAAAATTTATTTATTTTACCACACGCACAACACACACATAAAACAAGAAGAAGATAAGAACAAGATCAAGATAAATAAAAACTGTTATAACCTGATTGGTAAGATGATAGGTTGTGTGTGTTATGTGGGGTCAAACAGGTCCCTGTCTCAGAATATGCTGCACCAGACCTAGGTTTAGTGCAGCGCTGGTTTTCAGACAGGGCCTAATTAAATGATGCCACGAACATCAATAAACCACATTGGGGGAAGGATAGGCAATAAATAAATAAATATGTTAGTGCGTAAAAAACAAATAAGTAGGTACAAAAATATTATAAGGTAACTGCAAAATAATGAGGCAGTAATTTAATTCATTGTCTGTGGGGTCCGGTACGGACATGGTAAGGAGGCCTACAATGCTCTAAGTCTGTGGCAGAAAGTATCCTCCAAGCCATAGACCCAAGACACAAACACGCAAACAAAAAAGACTTTTTCATCTTTAAATCTCAGGATGACGGGCGCAGTGCAATGCCGCATAGGGCGCGTACTTGGTGGACATGAACTATGAGATAATGCACTGTTCATAGGCAGAGGGTAACTTTTCTTTCTTTTTATACTACTTGAATGACGGAACACGCTGATGGCCCACCTGATGTTAAGCGGTAACCTCGCCTATGAACAGTGCATTACCTTATAGGTCACGTCCACCTAAGACGCGCCCTATGTGGCATTGCACTGCGCCCGCCACCTTGAGACATAAAGATGAAAAGTCTCATGTACCGCTGGGCCATTTGCTGTCATGTGTAGTTCCGTCATACAAAGTTGTAGAACAAAAAACTATTCTATTCAATGCAAAACCAAAATAGTTAGTCAAAGACGTAAAGAGGGTTTACGTTATTTTATGGTTCAAGGTTGCACTAAGAAAGGACTTTATGAAAATCGACTCTCACAAGTGAAGGTGATTATAAAACACTATTATAACACACGATTATAACGATTATAACACACTACACACAAGGCGAAGCCAGGTATTTCATCTATCATCTCATAAAGGAATCGTTGGACGCAGATTACGATTCAATTGCAATCAACGATACTCAGCAATCGTAAAGCAGGTGGAGTAGTGTGCAGTAGTGCTCTAATGCATGTTTTTGCAGGATTTTGTACTTATGTACCAAGAAGTACACACACACACACACATTACTGGCACATGAGACTTTTCATCTTTATGTCTCAGGGTGGCGGGCGCAGGGCAATGCAACATAGGGTGCGTCCTAGGTGGACGTGACCTATGAGGTAATGCACTGTTCATAGGCAGAGGTTACCGCTTAACACCAGGTGGGTCATCTGCTTGTTCCGTCATTCAGTAGTATATAAAAAAAAAAAAAAAAAAAAAAAAAAAAAAAAAGTAATTCAATCTTTTCTCCATTTGGTTTGATACACCGTTTAGGTTGATTGGATGCATAAATAATTTACTGCGCATCCACGTGTACCTAGCCCTGGTCTCGCTCGAGCGCTCAAGCTTGTTTATGATACTGAACTCCAAAAACAGCTCGTTTCGTCCAAAACT
Source organism: Operophtera brumata (assembly GCA_932527175.1). NCBI lineage: Eukaryota > Metazoa > Arthropoda > Insecta > Lepidoptera > Geometridae > Operophtera > Operophtera brumata. The sequence goes on from OW052228.1 coordinate 29,351,475, forward strand.
CATTTAAAATTCAGCAGTTCGCAGTTTCATTTAGCAGTTATCGCGAAATTTCAGACTAACCCCGTGTGTTCCAGCAGTTTGAATAATAGATTCTGGTAAATTATAACTTTTCTTTGTGTTGGTAACAAATTGTAGGTCCTCAAAGTTGCTACAAATTGTGCAACGTTATCACACCCCAAACTATAATTTATTATTTTATTAACGAAATAAACCTTGTTTTTACAATGTACGTTTAGGTTACCTTTATGCTTTTTAGCAATAGTAGTATTTCAAAATAATGCATCTTGCCTATTATTACATGAAAGCGTACAGAAGACCTAAAATTGGCGTCTCATTTGACTCCAACATAATAATTCGCAAAAATACAATGTGCATTCGTTGCCGTCGCCGGCTGAGCACGTGTTTTGATGTATCCGACAGGTTTGCATACAGGGGCCTTATTCTCGAAATCGTGAGATCGATCAAAATGGCGTGATGACGTCATATCTCGCTTAAAAAACTTACTTTACTATTCCCAGCATCTCGCAGACAAACGTGTGGTATTTACCATGTGGGATAGGTTTTATCATTCGAGATGCGTCGAGTCAAAATTGCTTCTTTCGATTTGGTGTATGTAACAAAATAAAATTAGCACTAAACCAATCAATTACAATTTATAACAATCTCATAATTTCGATCCCGCATGTTTCTTGCCCATCTCAAATGCAAAAATCTCGCTCATTCGGAAAATCTCGTTACTTGTCGTGAAAGAATGTCAATTGATTACATAGTTTTTACATAAGTTCTAACACCACACAAAATCAAAACACAATATTGTCACACACAATGCTATCTACAAATCTGTCTATTTTTTTGTGAAAAGTTTACGGCTCATATCATAAATCTGTGTTATTGTCATTTCACTTCACACCACACTTTAACTTTATTTCGCACACAACCACAGAATAAATAATAGTACAAGTAACACAACACAACACACTAATTTCAGTTGATTGACTGACGGAGTAAGTACGGACTTTGAATGACAGACAGAACTCGCATGATTTTTAAAAAATGAAATGAAATGAAATGAAAATGAAATGAAATGAAATGAAATGAAATGATTTATTTGCGTGAATACAGGTAGTTTGGTTCATTATCTATTTTTAGCATCACTGTACTCGACTAGATTGTCGTGCAAATATTTAATTTTTAATTTTAGCATAATACATAGGTACCTAATAATTCTTATAATAATAATTCTGTGAAAAATTTCATGCATTTAAATTAAATTTAATATAATACTAAAAAACACGGTAAATACAAGTTATTAAATGTCAATTCAATGAAACAATTTGCGAAGTAGGCACATTATAATAATAACAAGATTTAGAATTTTAATTTAAAATATTCATCAATTGAATAAAAACATTTATCACAGAGCCACCTATACATTTTATTTTTAAATTCATTTTCCCTTAACTCTCGAAATTCATTAGGTAATTTGTTATAAATATTAATAGCCATCTTAAAGCAGTTTTTGTCACACATTTTTAATCTATATCTAGGTACTATGAGCGGCTTTTGTACAATTTTTCTTTTAGTTATAGCGTTTTCATCTTTTTTAAATAGCTTTGGATTGTTCCTAACAAACTTGAACATTTCATATAAATATATGGATGAGAGCGTAAGAAGATTGTGCTTTATAAACAAAGGTCTACATGAATCGGTCCATTTTAGGCCAAATATTGACCGAATACACTTCTTTTGCGCTATAAAAGCTCTCTGAGAATCCGTAGAATTACCCCATATTATAACCCCATATCTTAGAATGGAACACACATGGCTATGGTAAACTGTTAAAGCTGTTTCAATGTTAGTAAGATTTCTAATTTTCCTCAATGCGAATATAAATTTGTTTACTTTCTTACAAACACTATCTGTTTGCATTTTCCAATTGCAAAATTGGTCTATAGTTATACCTAGAAAATTTATATTATTTACAAGTTCAATGTCATGATCACTTTATGTCAATTTTATCATTTATATTTTTGTTATTATATGTCATGTATTTCATAAACTTAGTCTTATCTGTGTTGGTTTTTAAATTATTAGATTCTAGCCAATTAATTAAATCATGCAATGCTTTGTTAGCAACATTCAAAACAATTTCAGAAGATTTCTCTTTTATTAAAACAGTAGTGTCGTCCGCAAACAAAACAGTGTACTGATCTGTTGATTTCGGTAACTCGTTTCGGTTTAGATCTCATATGCTAAAGACCACACGTTGTATCTCGTACGAATTTCATTCGAGATATAAAACTGTGAGATGCCGAGAATATGTGTGACGTCATCAAGTTGATTAGGTCGATCTCACGATTTCGAGAATGAGGTGATTAGTGGTTGATTTAATCAGGAAACTAGCACTTGATTAAAACTATGAATTTATTTATGCTATAAAACCTTATTTTCAAAATAATTATGCCCTATTTTTGAAAAAACAAATTAATAATCGCGAATAGTTTTCTCCCGATTAATGGATGATCGTAGCCATCTTGCTTGAAAAAACGCCTGATTGGAATGAGCGAGATTTTGCACTCGAGATTTTCAAGAATCAAGAGAGATGAAAACTGCGAGACGTTAAACATCTCGCTTGAAACGAGAATTAGGCCCCAGGTCGCGAGCTTTTTTGAGTCGTGGTTGATTTACCGCCGCCGCTCCGATCTCGGCCAAGCTAGCTTGACTAACTCGAGTGAGCCTTCTAACGAGCCCGAGCCACCTTTTCAAGCACTCGGGCTTGAGCTCGAGTTGGAACGTTGAGCAAGCGTCTGGAGGCAGGATAAACTCACCAGATAGCTGAACTCCGCTGTAAAAAGTCTGCAGAGTATGGGTGACAAAATGTGAATAACTCTGTCATTACGTTTAAGCCCAGATTTAATAAACTTTCGCAAATCTGACGATAAAGTTAACTAAATTTAAAACACACGAGAAGAAGAATCAACAAGTTACCAAATGACCAATGGTTTTACCTCTAGCTTTCAATTATGTTGGTAATTTACGGTACTTTATAGTTTCGACGTTCTAAGAATGGTACGATCAATAAAACAGATTAAAGTTATCATATCGACTATCAACCAGTTATTTATAGATACTTATAGATAGATAAACTCTTTATACACCTAATAAATTTTAAAAACAAAGTGACAAACAAAAAACTAATTAACAATGTTCAATGGGCGTTAATAATTGGGAAATTTATATTTTTGTTTAACCTGATAATATACATACATATACACACGCCTTTTCCCAGATGCCTTTTTTTCCCGGCCTATAGATTCAGAATCTCAATGTGCCTCTTTTAACTGTGAGTTGCACCATCGTAAGAATATAGACTTGAAAAGTAGTGAGCACATTGCTGCCATTACTTCCCATTACTGAGTCAGTTATAACGCTTTCTTCCAGTAATAACATATTTCTTAATAAGCTAGCTGCCAGGACAAATCTTTACCAATGAATCTTACCAACAAATCCGGCACCGTAATCTATCTAATCAATTCTAGTACCATAGGGTAAGCAAGCTACAAGCACATTATTGGGTATATACTTGTTAGTTATAAATAAATAATACTGGACAGTTCACACAACATTATCTAGCCCCAAGCTAAGCAAGCTTGTGTTATGGATGCTAGATAACTCATATACTAAATACAATACAATTGTTCCGAGGCGGGAATCGAACCCGCAACCTCCAGCGTAGCAGGCGAACCTTCGCCCGCCGCGCCACAGAGGTCGTCTTGGTCGTCGAGATTACGTAGTATAACAAGAAACTGGTCTTTTCTTTGTCTTACTTATCAAAAACGAAGGGTATTGTTGTGGTAAGAATGGTAAATCAACCTGTCCGTGTCAGCGACGCCACTCGATTCTCGTTTAACAAAATTAATCTCGTAGAATCCAATTCTCTTTGCATCGCACATTTCAAGTTTCACGGTCTGTAATTCCATTGAAAATGGACACCATGCCTACGTAGCTACATACCTCTAGTTATTGAGCCGATGCGCCAGTATACTACAGAGTTCATTCATATTTAAAGCAGGCTGCCAGCGACCGTGCGTGCCCGCCCATACCGGTACAGGGTTGACAATATGAACAGCAACGTTTTTACAGTACTACAGGGAAAATAATTTGCCTCGGCAGTCATCGTTCGTGTTTAATTATAGCTTTTTCAATCACATGAAATCATATTTCTTTATGAAAAGCAGATGGTTGCCGAGGCCTATTATTTTCGTAGTAATGATGATAATGCGAATGTGTGAGTGGTTACGTGTGTTTGTTACTTCTTCACTCTGAAACGGCTGATTTTTTTTATCGATATTCCCACGGCATCGAGACTTACCTATGCGGGTAACATCGCGGGGTGCTGCTAGTATGTCATATATAAATAAAATGGTCTTCCACCGAACGTTCTTTGCTCGGGGCTTACAGACCTAAGGCCAGGCAGCAGGCCAGCTATTATTGTTGTAATATTTTATAACTTAGACGCTATGGACAACGGAGGTTGGGAATGTGTTGATAAAATCGAAGATCTTCTGCCGTACGTTAATTTTATAGCTAATTTTAAAGCTGTTTGGAGACTGTTATGTGTTTCAGTTTCTCTGAACACATCGTAAGCGCGATTCAGGATTTGAATAATAGATGTTCCATAAACATCGGCACTATTGCAAATATTCTGTGCAACGCACTATGTTGTAATTGCCTTCAATTGACTATTTTGATATCTCTATAAGTTGACGGTGTTCAAGTTATCCATGTAGATATATATCCATATCGGTAAACGGTAGTTCTAAACAGCTAACGCCGGTAGTCAGGCACCAGCAATTGGCGTTATATGCGAATACAGCGAATAACTTTACTATAGCTGGGTAGGTATATCTGAGTGGTTATTATTTCGGTGTCGCCTCTGCTGGCAGGTGGCCGGTAAATATATCGGGTGGTATTCCTGCCCGCATCCATTCCGTTGAATATTACATGAGGCGGGCTGATCAACGCCATCCGACTCTGGCCTTTGTACTTAATTTGTGGACCGCTCAATCTTACTCTTGTCAGAAGTCGTTTTATTTCGTGTGCCAAGGTGAGTAACTGCGTTACCGGAATACAAATAAGGTGCTGTTTAGATTAACTCGTGTGATTTATTAAACTCTGTAGCTTCTAGCTGTGTTCTGTATTACGTAGTGCCTCGTGTCTCCGGAAATAATTCAGGGCAGAGTAGGAAACATCAAACGGAAGCGGGTAGTGTCATACAAATTGAGAATATTAAAACATAAATCTTCGTGTAGCTTATTTTGGAATGTTGCGATCCTAGGTATGCATACATTTTCCCAGAAGTGGCCAATTTTTTATTTAAAAAAAAACATTGGTGTTGATTATCTTTGACCTGTGTAGCGCGTCAGTAGTAGCTGAGATGCGAGTGGTTGTGAGTTCGATTCCCGATGCCGTACAAATATATGTATGATCTTGCAAATGTTTGATACGGGTCTGGCACTCATATATCCTGATACCTACGATTGAGGGAATCCTAGTGTAGGATCAGGACTATGTACGTGACTAGGCTCATATTGATCAGCTGACTGTTCAGATTATACTAATTTTTAACCCCCGACGAAAAACGAAGGGTTGTTATAAGTTTGACGGGTCTCTCTGTGTGTGTGTGTCTGTCTGTCCCATCGTAGCTCTCGAACAGCTGAACCGATTTCGTTTTTTTTTGTTTGAAAGTTGTATTTGTCGGGAGTGTTCTTAGCTTTGTATGATCAAAATCGGTTCAGCCGTTTCATTGTGTTGGTGGGTTACAAATTAATTACTTTTATCATCATCATCTATCTGTCGTAGGTAAATAAAATACCTTTTTACAACAAAAAACTTATTTCATAGTAATCACAAAAGACCATGCCATAAAAACTGTCCCGACGATGCGACGCCTACATGACATTCAGTACATGACTTTCCAGATTGCAAGAATTCAATGTAATAGAGGTTAGGGCATAAAACTAAAACTAATTTTAGTCCCTTGTTCCATTTAAATTGGATTACAGAAAAAACTCATTACCAGCACCAGACGATGCTGTAATGAAGTTTTTGCACGCAGAAGTTACTTGGATACTTTGCCGCAACCCATTTATACGGCAAACGTTATCCCTCTATTCTGTTTTTAATTTATTTTCTGATTAAAAATAGCATTAAAATATCTTTTTAAATAAATAATATTATTGGTTTTCGTACTTTGTTTATCAAACCAGCCGTTATATATATTATCTAAGGTTTCGTACCGAAATGATGCCAAAACGGGATATTTTACTAATAATGGCCTCTTTACTTAAGTTTACGATTCGCCTTTCTGTTTGTCTGTCTGTCACAGGGTTAATATTGAGGCAGCTGTATGAAGAAGCCTGTTGTATTTTTAGCACAATATTTGACGTTCTGCCATGCATTACAAAATTATAAATAGATATACTATTTGGTTATTTTGAAACGCCTTTGTTCCGTTCTGGCTGTAGGCTTAGAGCATTGCAGGCCTCCGTCTCGATGGGCTGTAGGTATCTCAAAACTGAAAATTCATTGGATCAATAGAGATAAACACAAACCAAATATATTTTTGAATGTTGATATTTTGGGCACCGCAATTAATGCAAGAGAGTTGGGTTCATTATAGTCTAGATTTTAGACAGAGGTTGGATCACAGACCATATTATCAAGATAGACTTCGTAAACACGTAAATATGTACGTAACCTAGCGTGCCGTTTTATTTTGAATCTACTTTGCTACAAAATATCTCCATTCGCACGATTTTGAAGAATTTTTGCAGTTCTCTTGATATAGGTCTGTGGGTTGGTTGCATCCACAAACTTTGAAATCAATATTGCGTCAACAAAATAACAATTCAGCGTGATGGGCAGTAATTCTGACAGAATTAGTTAGTGTGCATCGCTTTTCAATATACATATTCGAGTAGCTCAGAGGTCGAGGATGAGTCATCTGCTTCATGAATTCCACCACCTCCACCGGCGCTAATCATCCGTGTCGCGAGGGTTGAGAGGCGCAGTGCCCTCCGCGCCGCGCCAAGAGAATAACACACATACATCACTAAGGGCATCTAAATTGATTCAAACCTTGGGTCGTGTACTCCAATAATTGACATTTCGATAGACCAAAGTCATTATGGTCATATGAAGGAAGTGGATAGAGGTGGCTCAAGAACGTTCCTTATGGCATTCTTTGGGGTAGGCTTATGTCCAGCATACTCGAATAATAAGAGTACCAACGTTTTAAAGGTAAAATCTTTACAATTACAAACATGTAGTAGTAGTATTCCCCGGACGAACTTTTTCACACGGGGCTCTAGCACTGCCTACGTGCCAAGTATTTTAAAGTAGTTTGTGGATGCAACTGTGCAAACTCTCTTTCCTGTCTAATCTGAAAGAATATTGATCTAAATACTGACGAACTCTGTGACGCGGCTGGCGAGTAGCCGTCTGAAATGTGTCAGGTTGCCGGTTCGATTCCCGCTGCAGGACAGATGTTTGGTATCATGATAATCGTAGTTCCTTATACCGACGACAATGGGTGAGTATGTTTATAGTCTGGGATCTGGACTATGTATTTGGCTGCAAACTCACCTGTTGGTAAGTTACGATGCGGTCGAAGTTGGAGGACAAAGGTCTAGGAGGCACCTATTCAATCTTGCCTGGAAGATACCCTCTTATTATAGTTTTCAAGAAAGACAGACGTCAGCAGCGAATTACAGCCTTTAGCATAACGTTACTTAGTGTTATATTTTATGATGATTATGATGTTTGAAACTAAGCATTATCCTCTATTGAGGGTATCATTTTGATTTCCCTACATCGAATTGTAGCACATAATCTACATTCTGACTCTTTTATCGGCGGTCATTACTCGTAAGGCAGTTTCAAATATATAATAGCTTCATTTCCATAGTAATACCAAAACAAATCATTGCAGTTAGCACCACAGTAATCGCTGGGGGATTTGGCAATATCCATAGAAGCCGTGGGCTCACTATGAATCTCATTTCTGCAGATCTCGTGGGACGAGGCTATCGGTACGTGCGCTGTATAATACTCGGAGTTCAGAGCTTACTATACCGATACCGTAGCGGCGTAGCATAGTGGAGCGTGTTCTACGAATATGAGAGATTCCGCATGATAGTTTTAACGATGCAGTTTGATTTGATCGAGTGATTTAAACTATATGTCATCAAAATTGCCTGTATTTTCAACATTAATGAGTTAAATTCTCAGACCTATGATATCAATAAAAGTTACTTCTTCGGTTTATCTTCTGAAACAGCACGCAGTTACAATGCTTCTGATAAAATATCATAATCATCATCAGCCGTAAGATATCCACAGTTGGACGAGGCCTGCCCCATAGAATGCAATCAAGGGATTTGGCATAATCACCACACTTGTCAGGCGGATTAGTGATCGCGGTATGGTTTTTCAGGTGGATTCAGGTGGATGCTGCTGTCCATTACATGGTGTAATCCCTAAGTCTGCTTTAACAACATCGAAAGGAGGAGAAATAATAAAGAAGAAGAAGAAAGGAAAGAAGAGTTAAAGAAAATATTTTTATTTGTAACTCAATCAAAAACATAATAAAATAGAAGACAAAGCTAAAAAAAAACATTGAGTCACAAAATGATCTCTGTTTCAGCATGAACCAGTTGTAAACACGTTACAGCCAACGCTGGTCATCTGACAGAGCCATTTGGTGACGTCACGGAAAACGTCATTAATGACTTATGGTATCAATATTAGTCTTTCAGTTGATCTACAGGAATGGCACGCATTTATAATGCATCTAAAAATTACCACCATCATCATCATCATCAGCCATAACACTTTTTTTAATAATACGAGGGATTTAATGGCAAACATACATAGACTCACCGGTTGTTTTCCCCGAAGGCAGACACTCAGTGGGCCTCTTTTCACCGTAATTCGCACAATCTTAGGTAAAAAGACGATCATTGGTGAGCTTATCGACGCCATTGCTTTCCTACGACAAACTTGGTTAAAAGATTGATTTAAATAAATATTTGATAAATCATATTGATTTTATTTCTTTGCTCCGTGGTATAATACAATCCCGGCAGGGATACTTTATGATATGCAACATGATGAGTTAGTAGAGGTCCGTGCCTGATGGTCTCGTGATGTAGGTATTGTACATTTCAACACATATATTCCAACTGTAGATGATACAACTTGTATAAAGGGTACTTCTTGAATTACGTTGTGCTTTGATCCAAGGCGGGTCACACGCCTTGCTACATGTTAGGAAATTTATTCTTAGGTTTTTGTTAGAGGTTTTTGTGAAAGAGTTCGTCTGGAGATGTACTACCACCTACCTATTTCTGCAACAAAGCAGTAGTGCTCGCATTGCTGTGTCCGGTGAAATTACAGGCACTCGAGATCCGAAGTGGCTTTCTTTTTTTATCTTAATAATTTTTTCAAGGAATTGTGTACTGAATATTCATGTTCAATTAATGTCTTTGAGACAGTTCCATCCTGTGTAAATAAATAATAGTTACACCATACAAAAAACTTATTTAAATTACCATGATTAGAAATTTTCATAATTTTAGATGGTAACGACTTTCATATTATTTAAGTGGACTAGATGTTATGTTTTAAGCTGCACAGATCCATCGGATGATTTGATGGCAGTAGTATTGTAGCGAAAAACGACGTTTTAATAAAACTAATGGATCTAACAGAACGGATTGAAACGGCAAGTGATTATATCGAGTGATTCGTCGTTATTTCAAACGGACAGGTTGGGAGAAAATATACTTGTATAGAGCATGACAATCAAGTTACTTTGTCAAGTGAGGAGGGCAAATACAGGTCTTGCCTGTTCCTATTACACATGGTATTTTATTTTAAAACTTTGATAGTGTTTTGTTAGACCATGATCTCACCTGTTGGTTATTGACAATTTGGCCGAAGGTGAAGCACAAAGGTCTAACAGACACCTATTCATTCTAGCCTTAAAGAGACCCACATTATAGTTTTCAGGTATACTTAATGCGGTTAGGATGGTACCGAGCCGTCCGTCTGCTCATCCTATGATGAAATGGAGATGGTGGAATCAGATCGTGAAGTTTCTGGGAGCATTCCCCAAAATCGAACCTATAGAAGATCGCAAGGCATGCATATGATCAAGAGGAATATGCATCAAAATGGGATCTTCAGTGTTTTAGAGATTCCCTAGGTGACAGTTATCTTTCATAGACAATCACTATTTTAAAACCATTCGAAAGTTCTCAAATCAATTGCAACAACCGAAAATTTTGTGAGATGTTCTATATATTTTGACCCTGGTTAGTGTTTTAAACTGCTATAATTAAATCAACAGACTGGTGCCTTTATTTTCCTTTGTTCTAGCGTTTTTCTGTCTGGCTGGGGTATTGAGATTTTAGCCTGATATGCACTGCTGGAAATGTGCCAGTGTGGCAATTTGTAGCCATATAAACATCGTTGATACCACAAACAGATGAAAATCCATTGTTTAAATTTACATTAAATGTTTACAGAAATAATAATACCTACATCTAATAGAAGAAGGTAAGTACAACATGTAAAAAATACAAATTGAACAGTTGAGCTATCTGAAGACAGTTGCAAACGATCTAAAGGTAGCTCAACTGATCCAAATCAGTAACAGTCGGAAGCGTCCCTAAGATGCTGGCTGAATTGCCACGCTGAATGGCAATACTAATACGTTGAGCTAGATAAGAGCCAGCTCTATGGTCACGCGTCGCTTCGACCAGACGCCCTGCAAGAATTTAATAAACCAGTCTCGACCCCAAAGGCTCAAATAAGTAAGCTCTGTCAAGACTTGCATATTTGCTCCTTTTGAGGTCCTCAGCCGAATCTGCCGCCGCATCGGCCCTAACTGATGTCCCGGACAGTTTTTTTTTTTTATATACTACTTGGATGACGGATCAAGCAAGAGGCCCACCTGATGTTAAGCGGTAACCTCTGCCTATGAACAGTGCATTACCTCATAGATCACGTCCACTTAGGACGCAACCTATGTGGCATTGCACTGCGCCCGCCACCCTGAGACATAAAGATGAAAAGTCTCATGTGCCTGTAATTTCACCGGCACCCTTACCCTTCAAACCGGAACACAGCAATGCGAGCACTACTGCTTTGCGGCAGAAATAGGTATGGTGGTAATACTTCCCCGGACGAACTCTTTCACAAAAAAGCTCTACTACTACTAGATGAGATGGCGCAAGCGTATCAACGCATGTAGCATCCCATACTGAAGGCCTACTATTCTCCCACGGAACAAGAGCCATACCGTCAGGCTGCTTACCATCGTCACGTAGCAGATCGTTCGGTTCTAGAATGGCTGGAATGTTGACGGTGGTAAAGTCCTGGCGAATGATATTATTAAGGCTAGCGTGGCGGGATCCTACGTTGTAAATTAGCATTAAGTTCGCCTATGTACTGCTTTTTGTCTTGTGCAATAAAGAATTTTCTATCTATCTATCTATCTATTAAAATAATAAATTTAATTTATTAATTTATTGTTTGAATAACGCCTTTAATCCACTTCGGAAGTGTGGATTTAATAATTGCAAAAATAACTGACAAACTGAATCAATCTTGTTTTTAGTACCTCATGTGTACCTAAATCAGTGGAATTATTCGATGTTGTTATAAGAAAGGGTATTTTATTAACATATATTTGTCCTGTGTTTAGTGCTAGAGCCTCATTTTTCTTCAATTTATATCCCGCGCAAAGGTAAATTTACCTATACCAAAGATGAGTATTAACTCTATTTTTCTCTTCGAAAACATCCTTATTAGTAAGTATGAGAACTGAAAGAATACCTATTTTTGCTTCTAAGCAATAATACTGGCATTGCTATGTTTCGGTTTGAAAGGTTGAAATTACATGCATGTCTCAAGATGGCGGGCGCAGAGAGTATTGTATTAAGTATATCAGATAACTAGTACCCATAACACAAGCCCTGGCTTAGCTTGGGGCTGGATAAAGTTGTGTGAACTTGTCCAGCATTTTTTTTATTTTTTTTTTTCCTAAACCAATACGCATTTAAGAATGCAATGAAGCAAATCGTAATTTCAGAACTGTAGCAAGTGGAAATCCGCGGACTCTGCCTACCCTTCCAGGAACCGTTACCCACCTTTATAGGTGTGGGTGTAATGTAATTCAATAGTTTTTTGACTACTAGCGTTTTATTCGTTAATGGTGAGGTTTGTGATTTAATACTTTCTTGACTAATCATACAAAAATCAAATCTTAACGTCAGTATAAGGAAATGTATAAAAAACAGAAACTTACTAATAAACCTATAAATTGTTCAAAGGGGAAGCGTCGAAGCGAACTGACTTGGTCAGGAAACCAATTAGGGGGTGAATCCATTACGAGCCTTTATGTTGTGCAGTTCTTCAGAAGTAATCAATTTCCACTCTGAATAGAAAGTAATCAATGTCTGTGTGATGAATGAATACGCATACAATTTGTATTATCTTGGCTTGGTATTATTTTAGAAAAATTACGAGTATATCCACTCTCTTGGTATTATCTTAGCTTGGTATTATTTTAGAAAAATTACGACTATAAGGTAACTAATAAAGTACTAATAAAGTACGTTTATTAAGGTACTGTCTCCCAGCGTGGTCTCAGTTGGTGCTCATTAAGGAGGACCTAGGTCAAAGAACGTCAGCATGTGTATAGATGTAATTTTTCCAAAATGAATAAGGGTTGCCCCCTTATTTGCTATGACCAAGTGGGAATAAATCAACGTGACATAACGCGGGCTCGTTACGATATCTTTGTGGAATCATCGTATAAAATACATTAGACGTCACTCGTTATTGGGAAGGAACCTCCGAACCTCCTGTGGTCATAGAGGATAAGGGCCTTGGAAACCAATCTGATTGTTCATTTAAAACCCGAGATCTTAAGGTGGTTGCTTTGTGATACTAATTTATTTTTCATACATGGGCGAAGAGAGTATAATTTTACACTGAAATTACTGTTGTTGGTTTTTAACCCCCGACGTAAAACGAAGGGGTGTTATAAGTTTGACGTGTCTGTGTGAGTGTGTGTGTGTCTGTCCCATCGTAACTCCCGAACGGATGAACCGATTTCTTTTTTTTTGTTTGAAAGGTGTGTTTGTCGGGAGTGTTCTTAGCTTTGTTTGATCAAAATCGGTTCAGCCGTTCAGCGTTGGGGGTTTTTAATTTTTACAAAATTAATTACTTGTTATATTGGTATTTATTTGCGGTAAAAAAAAACATCAATTTGTTCGAAGAAATCTGTAGATTAATAGCTAAAATAACATCAAAATTACTAATATGGACTGAAATATTGATGTTATTTTCACTATGAATCGACCTTTGATCACATTTTAATGTATCAAATGTATTCAAAATGTATTTTATGTGGCACTTAGCGGCCCGCTCGCGACTTCTGTTGCGTGGTGTCTGTGATCCCGTTGGAGCCTGTTATTTAACAGAAATCTTCCCCAGCGTGCGGACAATACTCACCAAAGATTCTTCGCTATTGGTTTAGGTATACTTAATGGACAAAGGAAGGAAGAAACAACGGTAAGTTCATCCCACTAATATCATAAATATCTAAGTTACGATGTTTGGATGGTTGGATGTTTTGATGTCTGTTACTCAATCACGCCAAAACGGCTGAGCCAATTTCGGTGAAATTTTGTACCCAGATAGATTATGACCTGGCGAAGCTTCGGGCGGACACAAGTTTTTTAATATATACTGCGTGGTACCGGGATAAAAAAGAAGCATATGTTTCCAATCCAGGTTATAATCTATATCTGTAATTAGAATCATCGAAATTGGTTCAGCCGAACATTCCAACTTTTGCATATACAAGAAGGTAAATTTTTAGTATCCAATATCGTCATCAGCCTATAGAAGTCCACTGCTAGACATATACCTCCCTATAGAATGCCACGACAAACGGTTTCGCGTCATCTCCATCCACTGAATTCCTGTGACCCTTTAAAATGTGTTTGGTCAATCTAGGGGCCTTTCTACACTGCATTACCTGGTTCGTGATCACGATTATCAGTTCTGTGAGGTATATGACCTGTCCATTGCCACTTCAAGTTACTAATTCTGAGAGTCAGTGACCTTGGCTCCTCTAGAGATCTCCTCAATTCAGATTCTAAAACGTAGTAAAACTCCAAGCATAGCTCTCTCCATAGCCTGCTATGCAACTTAGCGCTTGTGTATGAGGCCAACATTAAAATGAAAAAAGTTAAGTAACATATGCGAGGAAACCCATATAAGTACTATTACGCTCACATGTATAGAAACATTATTAATTAAAGTTTCATCCCCATTCAGCCTCCCCTCGCTCGTTTGTCGTTCGTTGCCATGGTTCTGAGTTAACCCTCCACCAGCTGTCATTTGCAATTTTTCCACTCCAATTTACTTACCTATAGCACAGATAAAATAATGCCATACCTATAGTCTGGCAAAATTGAGATGTGGGAGAAGATCGGCTGTGTTTGCAAAGAATTTGAAAAGTCTTAACTTCTTTCTATTTGTTTAGTGCCAGCATAACAGCCATTAGGTATACAAAACGGTGTGTTTTCAAAGAACTTTATAATTAGAAAATGTGAATCTGGGATGGTGCGGACTTGTTTTAGGATCGTATTTCAGAACTATGCTCAAGCGTGAATCAAGACTCCGGCTTAGATTTAGCGACTGTTTTTTTTTGAAATATGTAAAAAAACTGTGCTTGAGGCTTGATTCAACTTGAATTGATTTTAGTTTAGATTTGGAAAACGGGCTTTGAAGAAATTGCAAATTTTGGCATTGGAAGTATTGCCATTTTGTAGCATTTTGCATAGGTAAGTAAATTATGGTGATATTTTGGTGACCAAAGTTTACCAACACATAAACGGCCAGTCAGCTGTTAGTTAGAACAATCTTTTAAGACAACAGAATTAATTTAAAAATATTTATCAAAAGAATTGGATAAACCAGATAGACAAATTAAATAATGTTGAAAGTATACCGTTTTATTTTAAGCTGCAGTTTACAACTCTAACAACACCGAGTTTCTGTGAAACTTAATTGATAGTCACAATAAAATATATTTACACTATCAATAACAAAAAGACAATTCGACTATATTTGCCTTAGCCAAGATGTTCATACATACTTCTTTGAAGCTAATCATTGAGTTACAGGAAAAACATAACCATAATACTTAACAAATATTTACAACACTAAAATTATTCTCTAATTTTTATTGTAAAATAGTTTGTAAAAAGTTACAATAAGCTGATTTTAAAACTATTAAATACCGCTACTAACGCAATAAGATTGGTAAAATAAATTGAATATAAAATAAACTAGAACTGTAATTATGTAGGTAACATAGATTGATAATTATTACTTAAGATAATAATAAAATGGTTGCGGAGTCAGTCTTACTTAAATTGATAATATATACCGTTATTGCCATTATGGAAAAAGTGACCACTGAGAGCATCCGTAGCAAATTCATTTAAAAACGTATCGTCTTTCCCTGGCAACATTACCGATTGGGTCTCTGTGTAGTCAGATAGTTTGGCGTCAAAGGCGTGTTTCAAGTTTTTGTAATCTTCAACAAGATGACCAATTTTCTTCAAATCCACTAATTTAGAAAACTTTTCCCATAGCTGAGGCTCGTTCCAAACAACAGAATTCCTTAAATCCCTTTGCTCCTTCAAAAATGCATATATTGAGTCGTCAGGACCGATATCAGCAAAAACATACACAGTGTTTTTTGCTTCTTTCATGACGCTAAGTATGTTTATGATACTAACATCACTAAATTGTGCCCTTAAGTAATTAGGTGAAAAAACTACAATGTAACTTTTATCTTTATTCCTACGCTTAATTTTATTCTTTATTTTGTCTTTGTTAGTTGGAATTGTAACGAGATTTTTACCGATCGGTGACTCGCTGTATGTTTTCAATGCTGGCAGGAACTCTTCGTAAACGAATCCAGAGTCTTGTTTGTCATGAACTATCATGAGACCAAGATATTTTTTGTAGTGCCAATACGTCATGTAGGAAAAATATTTCTCCTTTATTATACGAGTGATTGGAGACATCAAATTGTTTCTGTAAACCAGAAATCCTATAATTACGAGTAAGTAAAAACTTACAACAGCCACGATTACCGACATGATTATTTTGTATCTTGAATAGCAGGCCCTTCTTGCCCACAGCGGACAGCCTATATCACTCTTATCATATATCTGTAAAAGAAAACACTGAAATTAATTATTATGAACATTGTAGTTTCGTAAAACTTACTCGAGCACTATAAAAGTAATTCTGCACATTTTAGGCCAGCAACTATAAGCACGTTGTTAGCTTAAAGGTGGCTTATGGCTTTTTAGGGCTTTTTACCTCGGTTCTGGCATCTTCCATTAGGAAATCTATGAAGAGATAATTCCAGCATTGACAGTATAGTGGATTTTCAGCAACCCACAGTTTATTCAATCTTTTCTTTATTACGTCACGGTAGCTTTTATTTAAGTTTTCTTCGGGCTGAAAAAGTTAATGGTTTTTGAGTTTATCAGAGTAAAGTTTAACTTACCTCAGCTTATAACTTTTTACACATACCCAAAGATATCTTATGTGATTATATGAGATGTCTAAATTATCATGTCCATTGGTCCACCAATCTTCAAAACTAAATTTAAACTCATTGTGGCTCAAGTTCAACAGCTTCAAGTTATAAGTGTGAACAAATGGAGATGTTTTATTAGAAGTTGAATAATTAGTCTGCTCTTTTGACTCGAAGTTGAGCTTATTATGTGCCAGCGAGATTATCATCTTCTGCCTATTGTTGCTGAATAAGTATGACGATATTGTTTTTAAACTGTTGTGCTCCATGTTTAGATACATCAAGCTCAGTAGTGAGGAAAACGTTGCACTGTAACAGAAGAGAGATTACGTTAATATGGAAATGTATTTTATTTGAAAAACTAATTGTATAGAATTTACTCGTCACTTCGCGGAACCTAGAGGAAACTTTTTATATTACCTACATACATAGACACACGCCTTTTTCCCCGAAAGGGTAGGCATAGACTCAAATGGCCCTCTTTTGACTGTAGGATTTACATAAATCAAGTTCAATGAAGGGTGGAGTAAATTATTCTTATTATTGTAAACACTCACCCACTTATCTTCACTAATTTGTTATGATTTAAGTGTAGTCGCTCCAACCGCACTAACGACGAAAATATTTTGGGTTCCAAACTATTCAAGTTGTTGTGACTCAGATCTAATTCTAATAGGTTGATTTGATCATTGAAAATTGATTCTGGCAGAGTCTCTATGTCGTTATAGGCTAAAGATATGTTAGTGACTTTCGCAGAATCAGCAAACACATCATAGGGCAAACTCTCGAGACCACTTTTTTGGATGTATATTTCCTTCAAGTTCATCAATCCTCCGAACAAAAATTTTGGAAGGTTTTTCAATTTTGCATCATTATTGAGAATAACGACTGTTTCCAGTTCTTCATTGTGCTTGAAAAGATTCCGTGGTAGCGCAGAAAACTTGTTGGAAAATAACGTCAGTTTCTTTAACTTTCTCAGGGGTTTGAAAATCGACGAGGGGAGCTCGTTAAGTCCGTTAGAACTTAGATCTAATTCCTCGAGGACGTCTACTCCTGTAAAAAGATCCTTAGAAAACCAGGTAACGTTACTCTGCCAAAGAGAAAGTTTTCTCAAGTAAGACAAATGTGAAAATAAGTTCGAAGATATATTGGTCATATGATTGTGACTTATTTCTAAAGTTTCCAACCTTTCCAATGGCTTAAATAATTCTTCAGATAAGTTGATAGTATTCGATCTTATATTCAACCAAGTTAGTTTGTTTATATCCGTAAAAAGATTGTCTGGTAGGTGTGTAATTCCGTTGATGGAGAGTAAGAGCTTTGTCAGATCCTGTAGTCCGGAAAAATGCTTACGGTCAAAATATCCCGATAACTTTTTACCATTTTGAAATATCAATGCCATTGTTTTCGAAACTCCCATATTCGTTAAGACATCTTTGAACGACGATGTTGGTAGCGGACAGTCTTTAAAGCTGACTGATTTGAAGGAGCTCATCTGATTGGCACATTTTGGCATTTTGCTGTAGTCAAGACTTGTTGCGTTCTCGCATTTTATGTTCATGTACGTGTCTGGTAGTAAATTTATTTTTACTGTCCGACCTGAAATCGAGATTCGAATATAAAAGCTATAAAAATGAAGTTTAAATGATGGGTAGTTCAGGATTCAGTGGAATTTCGGTGGTCCGTAAAAGGGGATTTAGTAGGCGTTAGCGTTTAAGTGCACTCACCGTCGATGTTGCAATTAAGTTCGATGGCGAGCGTGCCACCGCAAACGCAGTTAGGGTCATTCGGACACAGCACCCGCGCTGCGCCAATTATTTGTAGTGCCAGCGACACCACCGCGGCACACACTAGTTTCCGAGCCATCGCTAGCGCTGCATCACATCTGTCCGTCACGTCTATTTCACACCCGTCAACCTCATCGTATTCAGTTTCATTCTCTTGATTTTACGGGTCCTCTTTATCGATACCATGTTTCATCAAATCTGCGAACAAAATATTTTTGCAAATGATACAAATTGTATTCACAATCGGATGCACATCGGGATTCGTTCGATTGGCATTGCCAACGCTGGAATTGATTTCGCTATTCATAGTTTACAAGCACCATTGCGCAAAAAGCGTTCGTACATAAACTGTTTCGTCAGCAAATATAATAGAAATGTCTGGGTGATAGCTATCACTACCCACTACACACGACTATTTCAACTATTACTGACTCCTGATTTCCATATTTTAAACTTGCAGATTAAATTTTAAATATATTTTATTATAAATATTTTGACAAAATTAGGTTTGGCTAATTCTCTACTATTGGGAAGGCTTATTCATTTTAATCACGCTTGCCGAAGATGGTTATTTACTTTTATTTTGAAGACACCCAAATTATGTAATACGGAGTCGCCCGGTGTTCGTGTTGTTCTAAGAATACAGAAAACACAGATGCTGGAAGAGAGTTCTACCCCATTGCTGGTTTTTTATTTGCCTCAGACTAACCCTTTGTAGGATTTATTCACAGATCCAAAGAATATCTCAGTGTATCCTCCATGGGGATTAAAATATGAACGTTTGCATTTTTATGTATGCCCATAATTACCCCATAACTGTGTAGTAAACTAGTGAATCACCCCTAACTGAGAACTCTATAAATTTTAGCTTTCAAAAAAACATCAAGATAAAACTTTCAACCTCGAGATCATTCCCTACGTAGCATTAAAAAAACATTTAAATAGAACTAACATACTTCAATCTTACCTAAAACTATTCAAAGCATTCTGGGATAACTGGAATTAACTTGGGGTTTTACATGTTTGCTTATATAAAAACTACAAAACCAAAAATAAAAATAAAAATAGTTTTAAGATTTCCCTATATTATGATAATAATAATATAGAGATAATCACATCCAACTCGATGTGATTATCTAATTTTTATGTTTTTATTCGCTCTCCAGGCGAATATCTCAATTGCTCCTCGACCAATTTAGCTCATAGCCTTACATAAAATTTTTACTAATATTACATATCCACCTTCTAAATTTTATGAAAAGCGGAACAACGGTTCGGGAGATATCATTCATTTTTTAAAAAAAAACTGCTGTCTACCATGTTCTAAAAACAATATGTGGGGCAGGCAAAAGGTTTAGTAGCAGCATGCGGTTTTCAAGACAAAGGAGCATTGCAATACCATGCCTTTATATTGACTTTAATGTACCAGCATTATTTCCATATACTGTGGTATCAAGCAACTTTCTTCGATTAAATTCATGACTTCCCATAGCTTCCCAAAACTAGTAACTTTGTTGGTTTTATGACAACCCATTTACGGATATGATAAAAATGGCTCGAAGATTTTTACTGCCATAACATAAAATAGCGTGGCATCCGCAGTCAAACGTGTTAACCTACTTAGTTTGTCTGCAAACACGATCATAACTCCCCATATTTTTTATATGCCACATTTATTTACCAATCAAATAACGACTTTAACTTCCTTGCTTAGGGTTTATTTTAGAATGTGTAAATTAGATGTACCAAGTCTCCCTACGGGCTTGGTGAATAAACTGAGAGTATCCAGGTGTTGGTTCGTAAGGAAGGTGGATTTAAAGCTTTGCATTCGCGATGCTGCATTCCTGTTAGGAGCACCGACGATTAGACTGGTTTCGAGGTTTAGGTTAAAATGTGGAGGTCTTAAATTAGTGAAAGTCAACTGTAGTTTAGGTAACTTTAGAACTTCTTTCAGACTTGTCAATACAATTGTATCATAGGTATTTATGTAGTGGCGTAGTTCTGAACGTAGCGGCCTACGAAAGATCGTAGCTTGCTCTACGAACTCTAGTAATTACCATTAACATTCCATAACCACAATTGTAGTGCATAAGCAGTTGAAAGAAACACCTTTGCATTCTCACTTCCACTAATCTTAGTTTCTCGCAAAAATGTAATTGGGAAATTCTACGACAAAGAACATAATTTAAATCTAGAATCTGAAAAACCTGAAATCAAGTATTTTTGAAAAAATACATTTGAATCAAACATTGAGCTGGCAACTTTATCTAGCAGAGAACAGAGTAGGTTAGTATATTAATTCTAAGAACATAATTCTATGTACGTATTCATTAAACTAAGAATACAAATGAAAAATGTAATGAAAAAGTTCATATTATGACTAAATTCTTGTGGCTACTTTATAACTTAGGCCTGCCTATCATGTACAAGAGAGTGTATATAATATATTTTTTCGTGTTATTAACTGTGTTTTAGTACCTACCTACTAAGGACATAAAATATGGTGGGTACCATTGTTGATTCTACCAACAGTACCTGCCTAATTACTGCATTGCAAATACCTGTTGTACGAATTGTTTCTGTGCACGTAGGTACATACCACTATGTTAAGATCGTGTTTTTGGAATTAGGTTCCATAGAACATACCTACAAAATGAATATAATATAAACCTACTTAAATTTTGCATGTTTAACCTGATTGTCCAGTCTAAAATAATTACACACAATTTAGTTCTGGAAGAGACTGTACCCCCACAACACAGGGAATCCTAGTGTGGGGATTAGTAAATAACCTACTTACTTAATGTGTACTTCTGTCATAGTCAAACCAACAGTTTGTTTAGTACCTAGGTAGGTACTTACTACATAATTAGGTACCGTACCTACTTATTTACAAAATTAATTCATGGTAGTGGTATCGTTCGTAATAAAAGAGTGAGAAAGAGGGTAGATCGATATATCTGCCAATAACATCTACTCGCAAAGACTTTAGTTAGTTCACCCGTGATCATGGCGCATGCAACTGTGCCGAAATATCGGGAACATATAAAACTCAAAAATCATGGTAAATATCCCGTTTCTAGTGAAAATTATGTACATAACCATGATAGTTTCAAAAGTTACATAATTAAGTATATTACTTCAGTGTTTTTGGATAAAAATAAAAGAATTAAAAAAACTAATATGGACTTTATTCTTAAAATTATAAGAAAATATGATATCAGCGTCAATAAAATATTAAATCAATAATTATAATACTGACTATCGATATCCACAACAAATTTATCATAGATTTTTGAAATACACGTAAACTTTACCTTCCAAGTTTTCCTTATACTAAAATCAACAGCCATAGTTTCTTTAAACATTATTCTGCCATGAACTGCTTAGGATTTTCCCACTGACCCATCTCAAATAACTACTCTGAATAAATAGAACAAATTTAAGCCAGAAAATAAGGTCGCATAAAAAGTGGAGGCTTTGTTTGAGGTTGTGAGGACCCCTCAGCATCAAAACCTCTAATTAATTAACTCGAGCCTTCCTAATGCTACAGAATTTAACCCCAAGGGTGTGTAAGAACACCAAACAAACACTTGCTTACCACGAGAAAAAAGTTAACTTAGAATATAATGTGGTAGTCTTTAATCACCTGTTTTTTTATTATCTACGTGAATGACGGAACTAGCAGGTGGCCCACCTGATGTTTAACGGTAACCTGTACCTGTAACAATGCATGACCACATAGATCACGTCCACCTAGGACGCGTTCTATGTGGCGTTGTACTGCACCCGCCACCATGAGACATAAAGATGAAAAGTCTCATGTGCCAGTAATTTCAACGGCACCCATCATACCCTTCAAACCGGAACACAGCAATGCCAGCACTACTGCTTTGTGGTGAAATTGGTATTGAGGTAGTACTTCCCCAGACAAACTCTCACAAAAAAGATCCACTACTATTATTACTAACCTGTTATTTATGAAGCAAATCAAAACAGGCACATGAAACTTACCACCTTTGTGTTGTAAGCCTTCTAAGGTGACGGACAAAAAGCAAGACCACGAAGTGCGACCTTCCTGGGTAGTATAGATTTAGTTGCAATAGGGAGAGGTCATCACTCGGTGACTCATCTACCATACACCCACTCACGACAATAACTACAATGTGGCCACGTCATTGTCTATAACCAGTATTGTACGAGTAGAATGAACATTCGATGTTCCAAAAATACCTTCCTCGGCATTTGGATAATAGAGCAATGTTTTATTTTTATACAAAATGAACGCCCTCGACTTTGCCCGCATGTGATTTTTCCATACAAACTTTAACACCCCGCTGAATCCCTTTAGGTGATGAATTTCGGAAATTCCTTTCTTAGTGCACCCTTATACCATAAAATGAATGTTTCCTCAAAATTCTGGGTCTCTAGGACTTACGGATAAAGCTGTGCGTTGATAGTCGGTGAATCAGTCACCGAGTCAATCAGTGAGTCAGTCAGTTACGCAACGATTTTTTATAAATAGATTGATTTAGTATTGTAAAATTTTTGCTCACTGATTATCAGAAGTGGTGTATTTATTACTGAACGTATAGGTATTAAGCCACATTGAGCAAGTATGTATACCATTGTTTGAGGATCGGTTCCACATGCACAACTTGCGTGGACGAAAAGACCACAACTTCGCACCATATCCTTTGTGTAACTCCACTACATTGACCGTATATCGGCCCACTTGTGTCTGCTCCCAATGATAATCAAGGTTATAAATAGCAATAACTGTTTTATACCGCAAACAAATTTACGTGTGATAGAGAAAAAACATCGCAAATAAAACCATATAAAATGGGGTTAATTAAAAACTTCGCTAGCAAGAACAGCTTCCAAAAGCTATTTTGCATCTTAAAACCTTAATTTGTTTGCTAATAAACAAGTATAAACTGGTCCGTCATTTGAAGTTGGCCTGGACGTACCATCTTGGACCTAACATTGTAACCTGAGCTATTAGATAATTACACAAGAAAATTACTATCAATGATTGATTTCAATACTAAACGAAAGATATTCCATATTTTAATGTTAAGCTTACCTGTTGATTTAACTTATCCAAGCACAATTTTATTTATCGGTTGAACTAAGCACCAATCAAATCGTCCGTTTTTGATTTTCGTAAACTGTCTATTTGCTCCAATTGATATATTTATAACTGCCCAGATCAATTAACAATGACGTAGTCGATTTGAAGTGGAGAGCGAGCGTAGAGCCTCTACGACTGGTGTCTACGAGAGCTACGGCGCGACTGCCGTGCTACGCCGCATGCCGAAGTGTTGAGTGACAGAGACAGTTGCTATGAAATGGCAAATGGCGGGCAGAGCCGAAAGAAAAAGTTTTAAGGCTGATTATACACTAAGCAACTGGCTATTATAAACAGTCTGAAGATTTGTTAGGATTTAAAATGTATTTTTAGGGTTTTACAATGAAAATATAGTTTATATATCTACAAATGGTGTGGAAATAGGCGACAAAGTACATGATTATAATACACTAGGATAACTATGGGTCTAATAAAGGAGATGGGCAACCGCTAACCCAGGTCAAAAATAAATAAACCATGGGAATAATTAGTACGGTTTTAATTATTGTTTTATATCCAATTTTTCTAAAGAACTTGTGTATTTTTGGAAATTGGGAAGCATAAGTTGGTATTTCTAAATAATTTCATAAATTAATTAATTGCATTTCCTTGAAACAAAAACCAACAAGCTTCATTACTTTCCCAAAACTTCTACGCAAGGAATTAAATTAGCTTTTTCATAATCTTAATATCTATTATCAATTACCAAAAGTATCTAGGCAGAGGTTACCACTTAACATCTGCTTTTTCCGTCACTAAAGTAGTATAAAAAATACAAAATAAACTCAACTGTACGTTATGTTAGTCAAAAAAGTAGGGTCAGACAATGTATGGGGAGTTGCCTATGTTCTTTATGATTATTTATAAATTGTCTATCATCTGTTTGTATTTAAACTACATTGATTTCTTCCTGTTTAACTTACGTTAGTTTTATTCTTATCGGCCACTTACATTATATTACCACAAATTAATAATCAACACTTTATAAAAAGATAAAATGTTGGTTATCTGGGAATAAATGAGTCACAGTCTGTAGAGGTCCTTATTTTATTCCTTGTATTTGATTTCACATATCGTAATGATATCTTTTTCAGTTGCTTATTTTCAATTTTGTGTGTCAAGTTCACTTGAGTTTACGAAGATCACACAAACAGATTTTTTAAATTAAATATAATATGTTATACCACTAGATTCTTTAAGGCACGAGGTCCACGTGAATTGCCATACAGCTACTAAAAAAATTAGTGCAAAAGTTATTATATATCTAGCTTTACTCTTATTTTGGTCGGTTATTATAACGCCTAAATCCTCTGAATATTGACTTTCACGCCAAAGGGACAGACAAATATTATTTGTCTGTCCTCAGACAAATATCTAGCTAATCTAATTAATATCTTACTTACCAGGGGGTTAGTAAGATATTAACTAGCTATGGTATCCAGGGCCCAATCATTCGACGAGGGCTCTAAAGTTCAAATTGTGTATTTTTTTCTTACACTCATTCGTTAATTATACAAAATGGATCTTCTTTGTCGCAAAAAACAGTTTATTTTTATTTATATTTGAAAAATTTCGTCGATGAACGTGTCCCTAGCGATTGTTGGAAATAACTGTGATTCCCTCTCTTTTTCCCCTGCGATGCCTCCCCAACAGATAGCGAGCCACTATAAATCATTTTCGAATGTTTTGCGGTTTTTATGTGAAACTCGTGACGGCTGGTTTATCTAGTTTCAATGGATTTAGCTATAAGTCCGCCTCTTATTCGCAAGTATTGCAGGGTTCATGACTTATTGAGGGTGAATAATAGCTGACTCATCATCTCAGCCTGGTATCGCCCATTGCTGGGTATATAGGTCTCCTTTCTCTTCTGCTAGCTTCATCTGTCCTGTGCGTCTCTCAAACAGGTATTACCTAGGTTAGGTTGTTATGTGTTTATTTTAACTAGTTTGTAAGGTGTGCAATAAAGTATTTTCATTCATTCATTCCTTCATTCATACCCTCAACTGATCGAGGCTAGATTAGATTGTTTCTCAATGATATGGTGTAAATTCACCATCATAGGCCTTTTGCATCTATAAAATAAATGATTGAGTCAACAATAAGATAAATAAAATCAATACTATAAACTGAGGGCTTACTATAACGTTTTGTGAAACGTACTATAACGTTGTGTTTTGTTTGTGATTTTACATACATTCAAAACAACCCGCTTTTTTGAGCGGCAAGATGCATTTTTTTCTATGAAGATATCTGCATGGTGTTGGCATAGCCTCAACCCAAAGTCATGGATTAAAATCGAGTGCCAATGAGTTTTATATATTATGCTTTTCTATACTTTATTATGCTTTACCTTCATTATTTTTGTTTCGTTACTTTCATCTACATCTATATTATCTACTACCTAAACCGCGACTTCGTTCGCGATTGCCATCCCTGCAGACTAATATTTGTCTTCAGTTTGTCTCATATTAAGCAACGCTGTCGTCTGCGGTGAAGCACTATTAACAAGAAAGGAGCTTTTAACATTGGATTTGAAAATTCCCAGATTCCAATCTATACTATTAACAACAGTTAACGGTTAACTTATGCAGTGTCTGTTTTGATTACACATATATTTCCACCCTACTTAAAGCTAGTTTGCTATTTATACTAAGTTATGTCGTGACTAGACAAACAAATTAAAAAGGCTGCGCTATATTGCCCCCCAAAACGTTTTTTAATGTCGCTCGATTAACTCTGAAACCATTAAACTTTTTCTGAATGAACTCATCTTTGTTGTAACAACAATCTTTGAAGCCAGTGTTGTGTTAACGTGGCACACTCATTCACGAATATAAACACGGCCATCTCATGTAAACAGGTGATACTTAAGGCTTTCATTACATTTTCTTTTAAACAACGAAATAAAAACACCTGGGACATGGGAAAAAGGCAACGATCTCACTTTATTCCTTTCTGTTCTTAAAATGTTTCTACAAATAACAATAACGCAATGACATATGTTGGGAAATGGTACTTTTTTGCATATGTTCACGAATAAGGCAGAACATGAGGTTGTTTATTTAAAAGTCATACACGAACACCAAAAATATTTCTTTGGGTATCCGAAACACTATTTGGTGGACTACGCCTTCTGAATAAAAATTACCTCTATAGAAAATGCGTGTTATATTTCCTTAGAGAGTTCCTTAAGAGGCCTACCTATTCCGAGATGCTTTTAGTGGAATCACTGTATCGCGTGCTCTGAGTAATACAAAGTATGAGTGTTATTAATATTATGTGTACCATTATACAAATCGTTTGGTTTCTTCAGTGTTCCTAATTTCGGCACGGCTGTATACACAATTTGCCATCTCTAAAAGAGTTTCGGGTTTTAATTTAATTAAAAATTGTATTTTATTTATTATCTAATTTATTTTCACAAGGGCAAAATATCTCAAGAACACGGCCATATTTAAACTAGCATAAAAAGGTCTACGAATCTCTATTATATTATTCATGATGCTGTTATAAAAATTCACGGAGCTTATAATAAATATCTTTCACAATATACGAAAATTGAATTCACTCGGGAGCATAATATAGGTGCCAGTTGTATTGTATGGGGACATACATCATCTTGAGTCGAGTACCTGCCCCGAAATTCAGTGGAGGATTTGAATAGATACCCCATATCATTGCTTCGTGAATTGTTCATAAATCTTCCTATACTCCGTCTTTTGTTTAGCTGGGACACAGGCTGGGAGGAGGGTGTGAATACCGCTTGGAGACACCGGGGAGCTTAGGCAAATTCCAATCCCAGCTTTTACGACCGAACATAGGACTAAATGGAACGCAGCGAATTTCGGTGCATCCGTATAATAATGAGCGCGCTCCTTAGTTTATTGTTGAGCTTGCTACCCAAACTTTGCATTATTAATTAGCTTGTGACATTTTTTTTATAAATGAGTCATTCTTTGTACCTTAGTAAACATAATCTGTATAAGTGAAACAAAAAATTGTTAACAAGTCACCGCAACTGTATGGCTGCGTTTCCACCAAAGATGTGCGAGGTAGATGAGCGGGGCGACGATACGTAGCGAGGCTGTGAAACTATGCGAGAGTTTCCACCAGAGATGTGCTAGGCAGCTGAACGGTGCGAATATGCGTAACGACGCTGTGAAACGCTGCGCAGATGAGCGGTGCGAGGATGTGTAGCGGGCTCTTTTCAGATGCGAGCGAAAACTTCAAACGCGAAAGCTCGCGTCCATCCTTTGCACACATTTCTCGCACACATAACTCGCACACGTCTCTCGCTTGTTTTAAACGTATAAAAACCTCGCTCTCATAAGCCGTTTCCACCAGAACTGAGTAAATGAAGTGATTCTATTGGTTCTTAACAAACACATCCCTCGCTATGCATCCTCGCTCATCTCTGGTGGAAAACGCAGCCTAAAGCCTAAAACTAGATTTTTGGCATGGTTAGAGCTGTTTCCGAGATTAGAAAATATATTTTATATAAAGAGTATAAGAACTTAACATTGCTCGTTTAGCAGTATAGAATGTTTTCAGAAATGTCCACCCTCGTTTCCAATCTTACGCCTCTTTGTTGTAAACTATTGTATCATCAGTCGTCAGAAATATAAATAGAAAATGAGATCCGAGCGTGAACTTTATCCGGTACTTAGCTTAATTAATTTAGCGAACACTGAGTAGCAAGGCGTCAGACCGCACCACGCAGCCAGCTTCCATACAACTCCTTAATTTATGAAAGCTCAAGACGGATGAAGTTAGTATAAAATTATTATTATAATTTCTCACCAAAAACTTCCGAGTGAGTTGCCATCATGAATATGCAAAGGAAAAGTTCACACAGCGCGAACTTTTTATGGGCTTTGTGGAAATTCTTGTAATTTTGTTGTAATTTTATTTGTTACTTTGTAGCAGATTTTAAAATTAACAAAATTATTATTCAACTATTAGGACAACTTTCAAGGTCAGATTTTATCGAAAGACAATATTTTTAACCGACTTTAGAAAACGAGTAAGTTCTATTTGTACAATTTAGGTATTTTTTTATGTTTCTTCTCCGATATTGCCATAAATTGTAAATCAAATCGTTTTTTTTTTTTGTTTGTATTAGTATACTCTCGAGATGAATATTTATATTCATATTCATCAAGTGCGGATCTGATGATGGGATCTCGAAGAAATCGAGGGAAATCCTCAATAAGTCATGGCACGTAAAGTGTGATTGTAAATTTTTCATAAATTATTCAGGTGTTTACGTCTGAGAGTCATTGTCTCATGCCTGGAGCTGACGATGAAAGCCAGAGCACTCCTTAACAATTAGGAGTAAGGAGAAAGTACTTAATTTCAGACTGAATTACATACATTCATATACACACGCCTTTTTCCCAGAAAGGGTAGGCAGAGCCTCAAATGGGAAACTTTTACGTGGGATGCACCATCGTGGGAAATATACGTGACAAGTGATGAGCTCATCGCCGCCATTGCTTCCCACGACTGACTCTGCTTACGGTTTCTTCCAGTAATAACACATTCCGTAAATAAATAGTCAAAAATGCGCATAACATGTTTTATTTGCAGTCTTTGAAATAGTTTTTTTTTTTAAATGGTTATTTGTTAGAAGCCCAATTTCCGGACCAATGAAACATTTTTGTTTCTATGTCTTCAAGTAGTCATAAAAATAAATTTCGGAGATGGATTTTTATAATTTGTTTCGAGAACCTTCCTCGATATAAATGGACCTTGCTGGTCAAGGCCGACATCGTAAATATAAAAATCCAAACCGATTTGTCATATTGTCACAAAGGAAATTTAAAAATCTATGTAAATCAAGAAGTTAATCTGTTGCGTTTGAGATAAAATATTAAACAAGCCTTGGCCAAAACTAGGCGCTGTATGTTTTTCGGCTGCGCCGGGTCCCACATTTTCACATTCGTCAATCATCGTCTGACTTGCAGGCCTCGGCAGTAATTTACTGTGTGTTTTTCATTTAATTTTGACCTGTCAAGTCGGGAAATAACATAACCTTCCACCAAAATATTTTTTATTTTGGTCGTAGCTGACAACGGTATTTTTCTGATCGTTAAATAAAATAACGGCCTAGTACGAGTAAGATGTGCGCTCTTCCAGGCTTCCGTACCGATATTTAGGCTAGCGAAATCTTGCTATGAATTGTACTAAATGTACTAAATTTCCTATTGTACTAAATGAAAAAAAATGCTATGTCTTGCTAGCAGTTCTCAAATAAGTACCATTTTTTTTTAAATTGAATGTTGTCTGGCCCTTAAAATCAGATTTACAAAAATATTTTAAAAGAAATATACGTGCCGTGCCATACATTAAAAAATATTTCTGAATTTAAATTATTTTAAATGCCGGCTTTTGGTGTCTTTTGATACGCTAAAAACAAGGTTCAAAGTAAAAGAGAGTGGAACGCGCCCTCGTATGCATCGTGTGAGAATTCCCACTAGTGTCCCCCGAAGTGCGTCCTTTTACATTAATCGACACTTCGTAGTCGATCTCTACTTACTAAGTTGATACTGACGTCATAGTTCTAACCTAAGAACCTAAACTTGTATAGGCTCCATAGCGTGCAGAGTGCTTGCAATACCATTACAGGATCACTCTTGTATCTGTTTATTTGTCCGTCTCTCACATACAAACCTGCCAGACATTTTTTTTATATAATTACATTATGTGAACCGCTCACGGACGTTTAGTGTAAATAAACGGATTCTGATTTTGGAGGTTACTTTAAGGGGGGAAAACTAAAAAAATAAAAACACTTTTGACAAATACGAGTACATCATAAATTTTACAAAAACGATTTCTCACGTACCTGTTATATCTGAAAATTGAGAAATTGCCGTGTTTATAAAATGAATGATAATCCCACTAATATTATAAAGGCCAAAGAATGTATGTGTGTTTGTTACTTCTTCACGCTGAAACGGCTAGACGGATTTGCATGAAATTTGGAATGGAGATAACTGGACTCCCGGAATAACACATAGGCTCATTTTTATCCCGATATTCCCACGGGATCGAGACTTACGCGGGTGAAACCGCGAGGCGCTGCTAGTATCCTAATATTCTAAATGTATCCTGTGTTAGAATCTTGATTTCTTACAACACTAACAGCTAACAGAAGCTGAATTATCTTATTTAATCAAGACTGTATTGTGAATTAACTGAAAAATTGGTTGGTATTCTGCTCCCTTATGACAATAATAATCTACTTTCGATTCTTGCTACTATAAATATTAGAGTAGGATAGTGCTATACAATAATCGTAAAGAGTGAAAGAGAGACTTCTCAGAACTTTGCAATATTAAAGTTCCAGTTACATTTCGATTTAATCACATTTCGCGTCGTATTATCAGGTGAGCAGAATACAATTTTTGACGTTTATGACATTGATCCGTATCGTAACATGATCCGAACCTTAATTTGACTATTTTTATTACAAGAATTGGGCTTCCGACCTTTTTATTTATAGTAATCAATTTGATAAAATTAGCCGTTCCTGAAAAAAAAGGTTCTTGGCATACAGATAGACCGCAAACAGACGGACAACAAAGTAATCCTTTATGGGTTTCGTTTTATCCTGTTGAGGTACGGAACCCGAAGAAAAATAATTGATCGTGATTTTGTTAAAACTTCTTAGAACTAAAATGGTCCTAGTTTACTGATTTTATCGTGACGTCAAATATAAAAACGCCTATTCGCGAAGTAATGCGCGGATACTTTTGCACTTTGATCTTGATCTATAGCGGGTCTCGGGTGATAAAAAATGGTCTTACTCAAGACAGATGTGTAGGCAAAATGTCCCAAATGTAAAGAAGGACGTTCGGGTACCTGTTTTTTCCTTGTTATATTTAGTTTCTTCAACTTTACTTTTAGAAGTAAAACAGCGATAAACGCAAACAGCTGTATAAATTTATACTGACTTGTATGGTTGCTCAAAAATTATGCACTATCGTGCAAAGGGTACAATTTAAAGTCAGCCAACTATAAAATGCTTTATCTTCGTCTCGTGGTTGTAAAACAAAAAGTGAGCAAAAGGTTATGGTTTCAACTGCACTGCATAAAGTTTTTAAACTAGCTGACCTGAATACTAAGTCTAAGCTGATTTATGAGAAAGAGGACCAAGTTCGCGTGTTAGAGGATCATGAAAATTTGATTTACGAAAAATCTGCAATGCGAAGTTTCACACAAGCATGTGACGATGATATCATAGAATAAACGAGTGGGTTAAGCAATAGGAAAGCCACTAGTAGCTATACTGATAATTATATCTTCTTAAATATTTGAGGAGGCCTTAAGAAGAATCTTTGACTAATAAGAATGGGCCCTATTATTTGGTTTCGATGATGGTGCAGCCCTACCTCACATCACAATGAGCACAGTAATTGATTTTGTTAATTGTGTATTCCGATACCATAACCGCTGTAATAACTACCTACAAGACATTATTGTGAAATAAATGATTTTATTAGACAAAAATAAAATAATAATGGGCATGTAGGTCACCATATCAACAAACCCAACTTCGATCGATTTCTTTCAACAAATCAAACGCTTTAACCAATAATTAAACATACCAAACGAAATTAAAAGAAATGAAATGAAATTCCCTTTTCGAGTGGCGCGAGGCGTTTTTTTGCATAAAAATTTATTTTTGAGATTCGCGCAGGATTATTTTATTAATTGATATTTATTCTGCATGTTGAATGTTGAGTGAAAACTTGTTGGACAGAGGATCAAATTGTTCTATATATCGCGTGCGCCTACTCAAAACAGTAATAGAGCCATTACAAACAGCATGTGGAAGTGGCGTGCCAATAACTGAGATGCCGTAATAATGGCGAACGGTTTGAAGCAATATTGTCATGAATTATTTATGTCATGGCTGAATTTCATTTAGCTGGATCCAGTGTGCGTTACAGCGCAGCAATAAAACCGAATAAACACATTTCATTCAGCTCAAAAATTTCATTTCAAAATGAAATTGCACTATTTCATTGATTCGCTTTTGATGTGATTGGATTTTAATGAATAAACAAACATCTACTCGTTTTAAGAAAACTGTTAAGTAATATAGAATCTTCTTTCATACACGTTTCGCGCAAATTAACCGTTATGTTTCAATGTACATTAAGCATAATTGAAAAAACCGGTAATAACTCACGTAGGTACTTGTTCCGAGTCAAACACCCGACTCGAGTTAAGTTACATTAAGCATATTATTATCTCACGAACCGCTCAACTATATGAGCAAATCAGATATTAGGTGATCAAGTCATTTGGCGCCCTTCTACCATTATTACTGACAATTTAAAAATTACCAAAAATAATAAGTTGCTCCACTAAAACATAAATATCTCGAGAACTATAAGTTTCATAGCAAAAACACAAAGTGCGTTGTAATCCTCAGAACTAAATCTGCTTAATAGTTTAAATTTTGAGTACGAAACCACTCACATAAAATAATAACATTTGAACTTAAAAACTTGAATGCCTTGACCTAACATCGCGAAAAACTTGAACCAAAAACTGACAAACGCTATGCAACGCGTCATCAAGCCTATCGATGCTAAAAACGTTTACTAACTTTAACTTAGAAAGAGGCAACCATTTTATGATTGACGAAACCCCGTCAACCTTTCTTTCCTTTCCAAAGCATAAGTCTGCCCATGATTCCATGTCTACCGGCAGTCCCACAACTACCACGGCATTTTTTATGGCACAACATGTTACTTCATTGAATTAAAATTACAGTATAGAAAGTTCGAGAACCTTAACACAACACTATGAGCAAAGTTAAAAAACCTACTGAAACTTTCCCGCAAGCGACCCGCTGCTGTCTTCCTCATAGTTTCTAAAGCTTTTCATTGAGATCGTTAAGGGATCACTCATGCAGACTATTCTAGTTAGACTCGTAGTCCAAAGCTACCCAAAGATGAGCTTTGACTACCCGTAACATAATTAACATAATTCATATAATTCAACATAACGAATAACAAAATGCATATCTTATGTCAGCACCAGTCAATAATTAATTATCAAATACGACGATGAAGATCAGATTTTCTAATTTTAATGATCCATGCCTCAAAAGGTAACCAACGAAACAACCATAGATAGATCACTCTCATTTCTGTCTGTATGTCTGTCATAACCTATTTTCTCAGAATCTACGGGTCAAACAAAGCCTGACACGATAACTTAACACCCAACAGTCACCATACAAAACCCTGATCCCACACTAGGATCTCCTGTGTCACGGGTATCAGGAACTACGAGTTCCATGGTACCTAAATCCGAAGCAAATAATAGATCATGCAAACATTTGTTCCACAACGGGAATATAACCAGCAAATTCACGTGTCTCAGTCGGCTACTCGCCCGCCGCGCCACAGAGGTTCCCAAAGTTGATTTTGTTTCATAATAAGACCCAATCACGGAAGTAAACGAATTTTAGCATGTAGCAAATAAGAAAATTATTAAAAACTTTTGTGCACAGCATTATGTGATGTATCAAATGAAAGGGCTAGATAAAATATGATTGTTTTTGAATATTAAAATTCATAGTTTAAAAGATATTATGGAAAATGTACGAAAATCGAGTATTTAAATAATCCCCGAAACTACCGTACTTAAAATTAAGAAAAACAAACAGAATGCTTACTCATATAGTTTATTAAAAAACCAAACGAAAATCCGAAATTTTATGGGGAAGCAAAAAAGAATATTGGAGACTATAAACGCTTAACTAAGGATTAAATATATTTTTTTAGGTACAACAGGATATAATATTTTTATTTTATTTGTAACTTTGTTTATCTTTTTTTAAGGAAATAAAAGGCTTTTTATTTATTATTAATATAAACGCATATTATGTGTTTCTTAATATCGCCGAGGACCAACAAGTTCAATTGGTCTAGTGGTTACTATGATGCCTACTTGAAACCTCTCAACTGTTATTTATAACACAAAATAATAAAATTGCCGTTTGTGAGAAAACTTGCATCACTTGATTGAGCCTTAAGACGACTCCGTGGAATTAGGCAGTCTTCTAATTAAACTAAACAGAAGGCGTGGAGACGTATGCCACACGAAGCTTTCCCGAAACTTTTTAACGATGATGAGTTGTAGCTCCAAGCGGCAATTTAAACTTTTATTACGAATTTATTACGAATTCGTCAACTCGATATATTCCGTGTTCTTTGTGTTGCGATGTTCTTTTGGAACATTTACATTATGAATTAACCAACACGATCAATCATGAATCCACTGCCAAACCTCCATCGTATTATATATTAAGACTCGTAAGATGAGTAGGTACATAGACTCCTCGGAAACTGTATAAGAAAGAAAACAACATTCTAGACTATATAATTAAAAATGTTGTTGGTTTTAAAAATGAAGCTTCATAATAACATTCTTTTACTAAGCAGTGTTGTAAACGACGCAGATAAAAAACACGCTTTTTAAGAGGAGCGCAATAAAAATTTCATCTCTCCAGAGTCCAAATAAAGGACGGTACTTACTCTATCTTAACAGGGGAAGTACTATTCCTTGTTCACAGTGAGACAGTCCCAGTTTACAATTAAATACTGGATAAGATTATTTCACACTGTGTTGCAAGTTGCATGCGATGTGGTATATCGCTAAGACGTTTGCGACTCCCTAGCGGCAATTCCATGACCAGTGTTATTTGTGTGACAGCCCGGGTACACTGTACACTAATGGTCGCTTACGTCAGCGTCCAATTTAAAGTTTTAAATTTATTATTACACAGACGCGATAATGTAAACAAAGTAACAACCAACAAGACACACTGTAATTCACGTGGGAGTCACTTACCGGTCGACTCTTTATTACAAGAGTGACTTACGTGTAATCTACTCGAAACAACTTTGTAGGCGGCATGGTGATACGAGTAATTTATGCTCCGTATGTCAGAGCCTCATGTCTTAAATACTTAAGTTTTTGTGTATTTTTTTCAATACAAGCTTTAATCAAATAAGTGATCGTAACCGTGTGCTGATCAAAATGAGCCTAAACACGGCCAGTCTACTACTATCCCTCGAGGAGTTCCGTTGTTCACCTTCCGTCTCCATGATCAGATCAGCTCGTTGTCACCATCATATTGCATTGTCATCGGAACTTGAAAGGTATGCCAAGTTTCAACTCCATCGGTTAAGGATAACTGCTTTAAAATTCAGTTGCAAGATTCCATTCGGACAAACATACATTGCAAGTTAAATAAAAGCTTGTAAGAAGATATTAATTTTTTAAAAATTTAAAAAAACTCAACGGCTGAACCAATTTTGATCAAATATAGCTAAGAGCACTCCCGACAAATTCACCTTTCAAACAAAAAAAAACGAAATCGGTTCAACCGTTCGGGAGCTACAATGCCACAGCCAGACACACACACACACAGAGACACGTCAAACTTATAACACCCCGTCGTTTTTGCGTCGGGGGTTAAATACATACAGTAGTATTAAACAGAATCGTGACTCTGCTTCCATAGGTGGGCTCAGAAATAAATACATAGAACTAAGTAGGTATTTACACAGTTTCAGGGAAGAGTATAAGCTGGTTAAATACTTGTCGTGAGGCATATTCTGATGTTTTGCTGGTACTTGAATCTGTGAATACATCACAGTCATAAATTAGACACAATGCCCCCGTCGTGCTCAGTCTCATTGTGATTTATGTGTTCGATTATCGAACAAACGACTAAACTGGAAAGCGTTTTGCCGCAGTAACGATGTCATTAATATTTTAAAATGGAGACAAAACATTTTTTTCCATTCGCGGGATTGTTTTCCATCCGTTCTGCCGGATAATACTGTCGAGATAACTTTGAATCGTTTTGTACTTTTGTTTGTGAACTTTGAAAATAAATTATAGGGACATTTTAATTCGTTGTTTTATGTGTATACGTGGTTTATTTTGAAGAGTTTTTTGTTGGTGTTTCAGGCACTATACATTTATAAAGCGTTTCTAAGGCACAGAAGGTACTCACTCATGTAAATCTCTTGACTGTAAAGGTGCTCGTAGCACTACCTAAGGCGTAGTAGCTCTCTACGAGTGTTTTTATTAACCCTATTTTTTCGTACAGATCAAAGTTAACAATAAAATAATAATTTAAGTTGGCAAGATTGGATTGCGATGCAAAACGCTTAGTTTGTGCTATTGTTTTTTCGTCACGACCACCCATGTCTTTCTATTCATCATTATAAAGAAATAAGCCGTTTAATTCTTCAAAAGAAGTAAATTTAGGTTGATTTAAAACAAGCGCACTTGGGTGAGGACTAACATTTAACAATATACTGTTTCTGTAAAAGCTTTATGTACAAAGAACAAATTTTATAGAACTGTTGCGAGATATAAGAGTGCTATGAGGGTGACTATGTGACTGTGACTGTGTGACAATGTTAAATGGCCGTAATATAAATTTTGGCCTTGCTATATTCGGCCTAACAAAGAATGGACCCCTTCATCTCCTCCCATGGATGTAGTAAAAGCTCAACACGGCATTCAACGAATACGAAGAGTGAATAGGCATCATCTAGGCGAGGGTGCTTAAATAGGCCTCATCGTCGCTTCCCATCAGGTGAGATGTAGCCAAACGCAAGACTATTTTAGATAAAAAAAAAGATCACCAAGCCACCTGCCAAACATGATGATTATGGCATATTCCCCATTGCATACAATGAGGCTGGTGATAATTATAAATGTATATATCTTATCTTGTGTTTTAGTCTTAGTCTGCACCATCTTGTTCAATGATTAACAAAATGTCTGTAGTTTGGGCCTCACCATTTTCTAATCTACGCAATCTATACTTATCTATTCTTAATATGTTAGCTTATAGGAGGTAATGTTTGTTTTTGAGTTTGTATGCAAAGGGTTATCTACAAAACGACTAATTCAATACAAAAAAAAACTAATAGGAAGGTACCGTATCCCTGAGTACCATAGGCCATATTTTGTTAGCTTCCACCGGCGGCTACGGTCACGTTATGTGTAGTTCCACTCAGCGCAATACCGGTTGAGCGCATTTTGATTTTAATTTATGGCACGATGGGAAAGTGTTCCACTTTTTATCTCAACACCACGCGTGCGAAGCCAAGGGCAAAAGGCTAGTTATATATTTCTTGAAAAACACAACTTAAGACGGGAAATTCTACTTAAGTCTAATTCTCTGTACGTCGCGGTCGAAATTATTCACGTTGAACAAAAGACCTCCTTTTGGAGCAGGTGTCTGAAAATTCGGAATTCATTGCGTCGTAAACAAAGGGACATTTTTTAAGCCTCCACTAGGGGAGTGTTTGTTCCGGACACGTTCTGACTCTCATATATCACTTTTGGTACGTTTATGTCATCGATTTATTTGAATTTTTGCTTTTTGTAATCCATTTCGTCAGTGATGGGTTGTGAAGATTGGCGTTGACTTCGATTACGGTCATCTACCTATTGGGTCTTTGATGTGGTTGTTTAAATGGGCTGGGTCCGTAAGACCTGGTTGGGTCTTATTCGGAGAAAAACTCAACAACTCTTCAGTATCTGCGGTTCTTGTTCTCACTGCAGATATAAATCTGGCCTGTTAAAGGCCCAGAACACACTGTGGAACGAAACTGCATCTAAACCCTTTTGAAACTCTTGTTTTGAAATCAGTTTTAGACTATTTCCTCAAACGATAGGGTAAAACCGTTCTAACTTAGTCCCACAGCTAGGAAAAATAAAAATCCTTCATCCTGAGCAAAGTCCTTTGTTCTATACCATCTAAAATGGGGTTGTATGGGATTGTGAGGGTTTCTAGGGTTTGTAGGAGATGTGAAAAAATAGGAGTCTCACAAGGAGTTTAATGGCAGAGAAAATAATCTAACATGGTTTCTGCCTCAGCTGGTAAAAATCCCGACTCCCAAGAAATTCTCCTGAGCATAGGGTTTGTAGGATTTGTTAAAAAATAGGAGTCTCAGGCAGATAAAACAAGCTAACTTGGGTCCTGGCTCAGCTGGTAAAAATTCCGACTCTCAAGAAATTCTCCTGAGCATAGGGTTTGTAGGAGTTGTAAAAAAAATAGGAATCTCACAAGGAGTTTAAAGGCAGGGAAAACAATCTAACTTGGGTCCTGCCTCAGCTGGTAAAAAACTCGACTCCCAAGAAATTCTCCTGAGCATAGGGTTTGTAGGAGTTTTAAAAAAAATATGAGTCTCACAAGGAGTTTAAAGGCAGAGAAAACAATCTAACTTGGGTCTTGCCTCAGCTGGTAAAAATCCCAACTCCTAAAAAAATCTCATGTTCAAGGTCCGTCGTAATGGTGTTGTATGGGTTCGTACGAGGTTTTAAGGATTTCTCAGAGTTTAAGGCATTATATGAACTCCAAGGAGGTAGGGTAGGGTATAAACCCTGTATTTTTAGGAGTTTGAATGGATTTTTAGAATTTTGTAGGGCTTCTTAGGTTTAGATAGTTTTAGGGAGGGGGGGGGTTATTAGTTTATTTTTGAGGATCTGTATTTTTTGGGTGTTTTTGGGTGTTTGTTAGTTTCTTGCCCATGTTCATCTGGGATTCTGCTATGATGGTTTAGACCACTATGTCTACTTGGGTAAACGATTCAACTAGGAAGGTGTTGGACCTTCTATGATGAGGTTAGCCGACGAATCCAACTCGGATAAGCAGCTTTCAGGAAACTACGCTATATCTTCACATCACAGACACTGGAGAGCCTCTAGATGAAAGTCTGTTATAGGTGCGTGTTGCCGGTGGTGACTTACGGTACTGAGACGTGATCACAACTATTAGCATCAGTTGAACGGCAGAGAGTATTATTAGAAATAGGTATCAACATTGTTGACATTGGAGTGTTTCAAAGTATTTTATCTTCTCCAAATTCAAATGAAGCCAAAATTATTTATAGGTTAGTACATACGGTTGATTAGTTTTATTGGATTGTTATTTAAGTAAGTTTATTTTTTTTGTTAACAAAATGTTTATTTTTTTCCTTTTTTGTCATATGTACCTTTATAAGTTTATTTGTGTTTGTTAATACGGGCTGACATGAACAATATGATCAAAAGCCGCTAAATAAAGAAAAAAAAAAAGAAAAAAAACTGTTAGCATCTGCACAAGCTCAAAATCACGCAGCGGGCTATGGAAAGAGCTGTGCTCGGAGATTCCGTACCTTTACCTGAATCCAAAACAAAGAGATCCGTAGAAGCATCGGAACCACTGACATGGCATTGGCATGACTACCGTCGTCTGTCTTTCCTGAAAAATATAATCTGGGTCTCTTCAAGTCTAGAGTGAATAGGTGCCTTCTAGACCTTTGTGCTCCATCTTCGACCACATCGTCAGTTACCAACAGGTGAGACTGTGGACAAAAAAAGGTCTATCAATGTTAAAAAAAACAAAAAATGGCTCTTAAAATTAGCAAGTTGAAGTGGCAATGGGCAGGTCATATAGCTCGCAGAACCAACAACCGTTGAGGAATAATTGCTCTCGAGTAACCTTGAACCAGACGAGTAGAAAGCCCTCCCGATGGGCCGACGACATGTTACTAGTCGCAGGAAGTCGTTGCTTAGAGGCAGCTTAGGAGCAGGACGTCCTTTGTGGCATTCTATGGCGGAGGCCTATGGCCAGCAGTGGACTTATACCTACAGGCTAACATTTGTACTAGGAACTATTTACGGAATGCATAATACGAGTAGATAGGTAGGTACTACCTAATCTATGCGCGGACGAAGTCGCGAGCGGGTCAGCTAGTAGGACTATATGACATAAACTCAAATGGAACTCAAAAGTAACTAAGAGTTGCAGTTTCGTCATTTAAGCGGTTACCGGTGGAATACTTTTATTTATTCTGTGTTCTGGGCGTGGTAAATTGAGAGTAGTTTTCCCGTTATTAATATTTACTTCCAAAACCACTGAATCCTAATCGGTTTTGCACTACCAGGATAGCTCGGTTTTTAGGCAAGGTTTTAAGTATTTATGCAATGTGCTGTAGTGTTTGGCTTAAAAATAGAACCTCCATCTACATCCTCAGTGGATGGGCAGTAGCATCCACCTGAGTACAGAACACTTACACTACGAACACCAATCCGCCTGCTAAGCGCGATGATTATGGCAAATCCCCCCATTGCATTATATGGAGGAGGGGTCATGTAGCAGTGGACGTTGACCACCATGGAGAGTGAATAGCCTGGTGGAACCGTTGATGATGATATACGTGAACAAAGTTACGAGGGCCAGTTTTAAATCCTGTAACCGCACAAATCGCACAATATCTCGAAATTCCCTATTTTTTTCGTGGATACCTGTCACTCTATTAAAAATGTATGGAGTGCGCCTAGCGGGTGAAACACCTTCAGACCTGTTTCTTCCAATATCACGGTTATCTAACAGAAACTAACAGACTAGATACCAGTATCACTTTACTCCACTTACCTACTTATAGTTGGGTCTACCGTCAAACTGTCCAACTCATAACACAGGTATAAGTTACCTTCTGCCCTATTTTCAGTCGTAGAATCTTATTGCGATGTGATAATGTATGTTTTTGCTTGGATATAAGTGATTGGATTGTTGTGAAATCGGTCGATGTTATTGCTTACGTGCCCGTTTGTGGAGGGACAGACAGACTGACGTGACACGCTCTTTATTGGACTTGAAGTGACTCGCTACCGGCAGCGTTTATCTACAACACAGATGCATAGTCCCAATTATTGTAAGACGGGCAAATTTAAATGAATTATTATAGATACGCAGTATCCGCCCGGCGCGTCGAGAGCGTGACAAGAACTAAATGTCAACTACCACCCTAGGCAGTGTCAATACCATGATGTTAGAGGTAAAAAATTCATGCTTCTTGGTCAATACGGATGTACTTATTCAATGCATCATCAATCCTTAATCTATCTTGACATGGTGTTGACAGATTTTGTTCATATTCAAAATTCTTGTTAAGAATGAAGTAACGAATGTTTCTGCCAAATATTATCAAAATCGGCCGGTAAATGGCGCTGCAGCAAACTTTTTCCCAGTTTGAGGGAAACACCCCTCCAATAAAAAGTAAAAAAAAACTATTAAAGTGTGAAACCTGTGTATCAAATTTCATCAAGATTAGTTGCAAAATACGACCTCTACGCAAGTACCAACATACATTCTATTTCTACATAAATCCGGACACATGAAAGCAATTTTTGCCAGTTGTGGCAAAGACTTCGCTCGCTTGGTCAAATATTCAGATAAATAATATACATGGACAATAATAAATAAATAATAATATGATAAATAATATGATGGATATGCTCTCAGCGAAAAGACCGCCCATTGTACTTCCATACTTTGTTTTTCAGTTTGTTTTTATTTTTTATTTTTTTATGGTGTGCTATAAAGTGTTATCTATCTATCTATCCATCATGGATCCGGGGGATTACTGAACCAAAAACACGATCGTACAATATTGTATCGATAGAAAAAAAAACACAAACTTACCTTTACCTTTTGGCTTGATTCGATGGTTTCTCAATATTGTGCAAATTATTGTATAAAAAACTAGATAAATAAAATAAATACAATAAAACCGACTTGCACATACAAATGTTAATGAAATTGTTTTTTGATGTAAATCATTGAGATTTGTGTGCTGATTTTAATACGAAATGATTAAATAAGCCGCCATTAATATAACATTTACGGTCTCATTGTTCGCCAAACCAACACGTTGCTATATTAACACAAAGCTACCTTGAAATTGTCAACCATCATTTTTTAAATGGCTTAATTGGAAAGTTTCGTACACTCAGTCAAACGAATAAGTGGCGCAAAATCGAGCGTTTTCTCGCGTGCCGTTCCACGCCCACGAACTGGCCTCATTTTTATAAACACTACTAATTACGTCCATATTCCATATTCCATATACAACATCTACTCGGGTGTTAAAAGGTTTGTAGATAGCGGTCACTTATGT
This sequence comes from Operophtera brumata, assembly GCA_932527175.1. NCBI lineage: Eukaryota > Metazoa > Arthropoda > Insecta > Lepidoptera > Geometridae > Operophtera > Operophtera brumata. Next base: position 29,394,099 of record OW052228.1, read on the forward strand.
CGTGTTGCGCTACGTTTGTTTTCGATTGTACGCTATGGAGTTTCAAATATTTTAATGTAGGTACATTGTTTGAACAATGTTACGCATAACTAACGTGTTAAACGGTTGAAAGCTTTAAATATAAAGCACGCAATATCAATTCAAATAACATTATAATATATATGAGTTCACAGAAAAGGGTAATGCTCTAAAAGTTCCTAATTAATTAATATCGACCAAGTCTGAACTTAGGTAATTAATAGAAACGTGGTCCCAGAACTTAGATAACCCTTTGAGAAGTTCACGTATTAATCCGAAGACAATGGAAAACTCGATTCGAACAAAACTTTATCAGGATAGTCTAGTTGTCTATGGAGCACGGATAAACTAAGACAGTTATTTGCAAGTCGTGTGCAGTTTTAAACAAATTACAAATTGTACAATGACAGTTTCAGCTTCAAACATAAGTTTCATGATCACCCAAGCAGGCAAAATGTACCTATCTGAGCAAATAGTACAATTAAGGAGTATTTAATGCAAATGGTAGGTATATCATATCATAGTTGAAATATCTAAAAGCCATTGCAATAGATCTAGGTAACCTGTAAGAATGACTTGAGAATTTACGACATAATATGGCTAAATTATCGTATATTGTGTCGTAAACAAAAAAATATAATTTGCATTAGATTGTCTGATATTAAGATATGTCCTCCTTTCTCAGATTCTGCTTAGAGAGCTTAAAAAACACAGGTTTGTATCAGGGTTGATAAAAATCATGATTGTTTTGTTCCTATCAGATTTTTTTGGTTTTTTTTTTTTTAAAAAAACATGATGTTTTTGATTTTTTTTAATTCCTTACCGCAAATGGTGTGTTTGACTTGTGAACTACTAAAACTACCATTTTTTATACTAGCAATACTCAAAACAGCCGATCCATTCAAACAAGTTATGTTTGCCGACGAAATAATAACAAATGTAAAACCGTTGCAATGGTGGAAATCTCAGTTGGGTAGCTTGGATGAACATGGTCAACTTACGCCTATCTTCTATCAGCTGTTCACAGCTGTAGCTTCTTCTGCATCAGTAGAAAGGATTTTTTCTACTTTTGGGCTGGTTCACTCAAAACTTCGAAACAGGTTAGGAAATGAAAAAGCGGCAAAATTAGTGTTTCTTTTTAAATACTTTAATGATAAATAATTGTATTAGTATTTAAGTAAATTAATCTGCACACTTTAGTTTTTTATTTTCTGGTCCCATTATCCCATAACATTGTAATTTTAGCTAAACTATTTTTGATTTAAATCACTGATTTTAATTAAAAAATTACTTAATTTAAATCATTTGATTTAAATCAATCAACCCTAGTTTGTATGCTCCAAAAAACTTAAAAGTTAGAATCCGCTTGTAAGCACTTACTACTGTACTGCTATTTCAGTAAAATATATATTTTCGATTTTTGCAGGGGGTTACAGCTCCAAAAGGAAAGTACGTATACCGTATGTATGTACGTTCAACAATTTGGACATCAAAAAAAGGCATAGTGATTTATAGTTGCTGATAGACAGTGAATACACACTGGGTGGCGATTGAATTTACTTTTAGCGAATACAACTTTTCCGAGAATTTTTACGCGTTCACTTTTTCTAATGATTCTTAAATCCTACTCTAATCTATAGTCGCCTTGAATTGTGTGCCAAATATGCCACTGTTAAAAACTAATAAATTTTTGACAGTTGATCGAAGGTAGACTAAATTGTTATATTAGGGAAGCATATTTTTTTTGTCAATTCTCATTTTAGTATCGATGTACTCAACTTTTAGTGTGGTTGTAAAATAATTACAAGTATGAGCATTCAGGTTAAAACCTATCAAACGATAGTCAACAATGTACAATAATCTGTCTGTCTGTATATTAATCGGTCTGTTCACCAAATAGTACCACACACATCCGTGTAATTCCCAGCCTCTCTAGCTTAACGAAGCGATGTGAAACTTTTTCGTATTTTTGCCCGTAAACAATTCCATCAATCTGTGCAACTCAAAATAAACTCTATCTCAAAAGTGTGGGCCTCATTTTTGCTTGGTTAGCACTTTGTTTGCGGGGCCTAATACACTTTTTGGCCCTCGTTAGTACCTTCGGCTTTTAACTTTGCTCCTATTCTTTCGTTTGTTAGTACCGCATGCCATTTTAGACTTGATTAATCTATAATTGATTATTATTAAGTAGAATTAGTATTCATTTGAATTATCCTTTTCTTAACAGTTGATTATCAACTTGATTATCAATTCGAGTAATCTTGATTGGCTAATTAATGATCTTCCAGGAATTTTCTTAGAATCGAATGCGGCAATCTCATTGATATCTAGTAAATTAATCACAGAGTAGGAGGCACGCCTTGACGGAGATATTCTTATATTGTTTGAAATTACAAACGTTAAGGTACGTTTCATATAAGGCCTCGGTTCAAAGGATATTAATTAGGCTACATTTGATGAATATCGCTCCAGGGCTTTCAAATATTGACCATGTGGCGATGAATTTAAACGAAAGGTTTTTATTTTGGCTGTTGTATTAAAATGCAACACCAATCTCTTATAAATACCTATGCCAGTACATTTTAATAAATGTCTGAGTGATTGAAGCGTCCTTGCAACAACTGGCAAAATTTGCTTTCATCTGTACTTTTTATTTTATTAACGTATTACATCTAAAAAACTTTATTAGGTTTTTTTTTTTTTTTTTTTCTTTATAAGATGCAATACATTCCTCATCCTTAGATCCTTAATCAATGTACATAAAAACAAACAATATCAACGAATTGTATGTATGGTACTCGCGTGGGTAGCTCTTATAAGCCATTCAGTCTTCGAAACTCAAAGTTGCACAGCGGGTTATGGAGAGAGCTATGCTCGGAGTTTCACTACGTGATAGAATCCGAAATGAGGAGATTCGTTAGAAGAACTAATATCACCGAAATCTTCGACCAAAGTAAAATAAATGGACGGGCCTTAGGGAACGATAGTTTTGAAGCTTCTAAAGAGACCTAGCTCGCGCACTACGCTTCAGTCAGTCTTTGTCACGGCAACGAGTGACAGCTATGCTGAAAAATACCAAATTAGACACATTGGTGATACAATGCCTTCCTGTGCTTTTTTTAAGTGTGCAAACAACACAAGAAATACAAGTAAAGCTTCAGGCATCGCATTTAATTCGTGAGTAAACGTTATGTTATATAATTTTCATCAATTGATACAAAACTTATAAATATTTGACAAGACTTCTGTATAATTCACGCATGACGGATGGCCCGGTACAGACTGCAAAAAAATATGATGCCTAAGGGGTATCGTTTTGATTTAGAATTTTAGTTTGCATTATTTACGTCAAAACATTGCTAAGCACGTCGCTCAAGATAATTGCATATAATATGTAATGTCATGTTAATTAACCTTATAGCTTTCCAAAAGAAATCGAAGATAAACTAAAATGGATAGTGCACTGTTCATAGGCAGAGGGTATCACTGAACATCAGGGGGGCCATCTGCTTGATCTGTCATTCCAAGTTGTATAAAAAAACGCATTGTGCAAAATTCTTAAAACTGCAATCTGCAGTTTCTAAAATACTGGAATTTTTATACATTTATGTTTACGTACGATTTTTATGATATTTTCTTAGTTTATTGAGTGATGAAAAATATATTTTTCACAAATTGATTGAGCTGAAGACCTTAGGTGGACTTGCTTTTCTATCGAAGGATTTATATTGTGTATGTTTGAGAGCTGAAAAATAGATACGTAACTACATAAAACAGAAGGGAACCGTGTATTTTTGTAAAAGTTTCATTCGATATTTGCATTTTTTTCAGCGATTTTTTGTACTGTAAACCTACTGAAATCACTTTTGAAAAAAACATTGCATTTGTATTTTTTTTATTAAAAAAAAACAACGGTTTTAAGGAAGTTAAATATTTTAATTTAACCTAGTTTATTTACAAGACCGCCAGGAGTGGCGCTATAGAGAAGAGACCTTTACTCAGCAGTGGGTGTTACCGGCTGGATAGATAGATAGATAGATAGTTTATTCGTTGACCGTACCTTAAATCCGAATTGTCTTATTTTTCACGGACGTTTTGTATGGGTAAGGCCCGTCCATTTATTTTACTTTGGTCGAAGCATTCAGTTCAAAAACTATTCAGTACAATATATCGATTCCGTGATACATACATACATAGACACACGCCTTTTTCCCCGAAGGGGTAGGCAGAGCCTCAATGGACCTCTTTTCACAGTGGGTTGCACCATCGTGAAATATAGACGTGACATGTGATGAGCTCATCGACGCCAATGCCTCCCACGACTGACTCGGCTGACGCTTTCTTACCGTAATAACACATTCCATAATGAGCTAGCAGCCAGGACAACTCTTATACCAATAACGAATCTTATCAACAAGTCCGGGTATCCGCATGATATCCGCAACTACCTGTATATTTAAAGGCACAGTCGCAGAGGGTGTATATACTTCTGCGATTAAAGTTATTCAACGATGTGGAAGTCAACGAGGAACGGATATTTTGTACTGAATAGTTTTTGAACTGAGTGTACTATTATATATTCTGTGACTGGCTTGGTAACCTCCCAGGTAGTATTTTTTAACTCATCTGACGAAACTTGATAAGTACGAGGATAATGTGTTCAAAAAAAGTTTTTTTTTGTAGGCGGCGACTTTTGAATTTAGGATTTTTTCCCCCAAAAAGAGGGGAAGTATGCTGCGTTGCTTTGATAATAGTTGGCAGAAACATTTAATAGTCAATTCTAAACAAGAATTTCCAATATAGTAAAATCAGTTACAACGTCGTCTAGATAATAGAGGCTGAGATTTTTTTCAGGGCCACTCAGGCGAAGTCTAATATCGTGAAAGTTATCGAAAATAATTTTAGTTACTCTGAAAAAGTAAGTTTTGATAAAAACTTGCACACGAAGGTTTTTATTATCTATAAAAACGGCAAAAAAAACACGATTGTTGTATAGGAGCCCCCTTAAATATTTATTGAATTCTATCTTTTATTAATTTATGTCATAGCGGCAACAGAAATACACCATCTGTGGCAAAAAAAAAGAAGAAGAAGAAGAAGAAAACTTCAACTATCTAACTATCACGGTTCATGAGATAGAGCCTGGTGATAGACGGACAGACGGACAGCGGAGTCTTAGTAATAGGGTCCCGTTTTACCCTTCGGGTACCGAACCCGAAAAATGCCTTTTGATTTAATTGTTTGATCATTATGGATCGACATGCATAATGCATAGTTTAAAACAAGTTTGTGCTTGCGAGGTTTACGTTTGCAGAACCACTAGTAATAAAGGAATATACATACATACATACATAGACACAAACCTTTTTCCCCGAAAGGGTAGGCAGAGCCTCAATGAGCCTCTTTTCACCGTTGCACCATCGTGGGATATATACGTGGCACGTGGTGAGCTCATCGCTGCCATTGTTTCCCATGGCTGTCTCTACTAATGCTAATAAAGGAATATATTAATCATTAACATCATTCTCATTCTAATGCTGGGACATCCATATATTGCTTATGCATATACTTATGCAAATAAATTATATTTATCTTTAAGACTATCTTTTCAATAAAAAATTGGTGTTCAGTACAACCTTATTATTTAACTTGGAATGTATGTATGTCTGGGAGGAATCCGGGTGGAATCTTGCAACTGAATTTTATCCTCAACCGATTGAGCTGGAATTTGGCATACCTGACAAGTTCCAATAACAATATAATATGATAGTGACAACGAGCTGATCTGATGATGGAGACGGAAGGTGGAGAACGGAACTCCTCGATGGATAATATTAGACTGACCGTGTTTAGGCTCATTTTGATTAGCACACGGTTACGATTACAAATTTTATGAAAGCTTGTATTGAAAAATAAAATGTTCACAAATAACTTATTTTGTGTTGATCGATGACATTTCACTACACAGAGAGTTAATAAACATGTACGAGTATCTGTGCATCATCCGACTTAGTAAAATAACATCAAAACCAGTTGCTATTTAATTTAATTCTTATTTACGAAGCAAAGTGATATATATAGAACCAAATGAGATTCAGATTATTAATTGCTTCGTAATCAAAAGACGTCGTAGGTTACCAGGCTAAGAATTTCCCTGTAATTAAATATCCTTAAATGCGTAATTTGCTGCTCTTCTATTTGAACGTGCCCCGGTATTAATATTTCGGTGATTAATTAAAGCGTTATTAATAATTAGCTCTAGCGTAGTTATGTAATATTAATTCAATATCGTGATATTGAATGCTGTTGATGCGCGGTGCTCAAGTCTTTGACGACCTCTGTAGCGCGGCGGACGAGTAGTCGGCTGAGATGCGATTCGGGTTCGATTCCCGCTGCGGGACAAATGTTTATATGATCTGCAAATATTTGATCCAGGTCTGGGTGTTGGTACCATGATACTCGTAGTTCATGATATCTACGACACAGGGAATCCTAGTGTGGGATCAGGACTATGTAATATGTTTTAAGTAGTAGTAGAGCTTTTTTGTGAAAGAGTACGTCCGGGAAAGTACTACCACCATACCTATTTCTGCAGCAGTATTGTTCGCATTGCTGTGTTCCGGTTTGAAGGGTATGATTGCCGGTGAAATTACAGGCACATGAAACTTTTCATCTTTATGTCTCAGGGTGGCGGGCGCGGTGCAATGCCGCACAGGGCGCGTCCTAAGTGGATGTGACCTATGTGATAATGCACTATTCATAGGTAGATGGTACCGCCGCTTAACATCAGGTGGGTCATCTGCCTGATCCGTCATTCCAAGATGTATAAAAATAAATAAAAAATGTATGTGACTGTTGCGTGTTTATGTATGTATGTATATTTACGGAAATTGCAATGAAATATGTTGTGCTGCTGGTGGTGAATATTGTACCTATTTACTCGTATATTTTGAACTAGGTTCCGCCTGTGGATTAGCTCGCGTTTTAAGAGGATAAAAAGTAGCCTATAACTCAATTCAGGTCATAATCGATCTGTTTACCAAATTTCATCAAATTCGGTACAGCCGTTTCAGCGCTACTGAGTAACAAACACAAAGTACGTAGGCGGCGTGCCGGTAGAAACAAACAAATCCAAACAACGTTACTTTGACAATGTATGGTAAAAGCCTCAGCTATGGTACTAGTAGGTACTATTATTTATTCTGTGGTGATGGTAAGAAAATTATGAGCAAGTCCTAAAAGAAAACATGGGAAGGCAATCGATTTCTAATATTTAAAAGGCAATGTTCTGACTGACTAACTGACTAACTGACTGACCGAGTGACAACGCACAGCATAAGCCGCTGGTCGTAAAGCCTTGAAATTTGGAGGGTGTATTAGTCTCGATGCGGAAGGTTGTAAGATGGTTGTTCCTATATCTATCTTACCCTTAAAATGCGCTTCCCAGCATAAAGATCAAGATTTTGATTACCATATAACTTGCCTAGATAAAGGTAGGTACACGATTATGGTATTGATCTGTTCAAACCCTAAAAACTTCTTGCTGCAAATAAGATCAGAAGCATTTAACAAGAAAATGAGTATGTCCGCAGTAAGCAAAAAAAATGGAGGTCAAACAATAAAGAGCCAGCATAAACAACATTAGCGCGTTTGTGAAAAAAAAGCTCCGTTTAATATAATGAAGAGTTACAGCGAACGCTCTCCCTTTGTTTATAACGCTGTTTATTTGGGAATAAATCTTCTTCACCGAAGTTTCTAGGCATGTTCCCCCGAAGTTACTCATGAAAGTTTTCAGTGAAAAATTGCAGTAATAATTTCACTTGGACTGAAGCTTATTCTGAGGGAAGCTTGCTCACTTTATTAGTATTAATTACCATAAGTTAACAAGTACACGATATTCCAGGATTTCCTTATAACGGCTGTTGCCACCGTCTCGTTTTCAGAGCAATGAATCTGACTTTTAGCAACAAAGGAAGAGATACAAACAAAATCTTCTCGTATATAATGGTTTTATCTGCATAATATCTAACCAAAAATGGGATGACTCATCGTCATATCTCCAAACATATTAAACCTACAAATTTGGCATGAACGTTTCCTTTGGTTACAGGTGAAAGGATGAAAGGATTTAATAAATTCAACCCCTTAGGGAATAAAAAGGGGTGAAAGTTTGTATGTAAAATTTTATAGTAATTAAATTACTTTTATTGAATCTTACGGAAACGGGATATTGCATTTTTTTTTTATGGAACCCGTTTTTAAAAAGTTGTATGTTTGTTTTTGTAAAAAAAGAATTATAAAAAAGTGTTTATCGAAATCGAATTATGTATTTAAAATAAATTACTCTCAATCGAAGTGGCGGCCAACAGATTTATCCAATTGTTTCCCTAGAGTACTATTTTCTCACACAAAATTGATGAATTATGACGAAGCGTGGTCCCTGGCCCGAGCTGAGGGACTTGTGTGAACTTCGCTAGCTTCCATTTCCACAGCCTGTGCCAGGGCTGTGAACTGAAACGTCTTTGTAATTAGATCCAAGACTGAACTCTTCAAAGTCTTGCGCATAATAGCTTTGTTAGTAACTTATTATAATGAATCGGTATCTCAAAATATTAATTACAGTAAGATTTTGGTCTACTTTAGCATTTGCGTGTTTTCATCATATATTATTTGTTGAAGTAAATTGTGATTTTAAAAGTTTTTTGTAAGGTATTTACAAACATTTATCATATTATATTTGTCTTAGTATCGGAGCAATAATGATAAATACAATAATAACATACTTTTTACTAGAAACGGGATATTTACCATGATTCTTGAGTTTTATTTGTTCCCGATATTTCAGCACAGTTGCATGCGCCATGATCACGGGAGAATCATGGTAAATATCCCGTTTCAAGTGAAAAGTATGTGCATAACCATGATAGTTTCAAAAGTAATAAGTAGTAAACATAATTATATATAATAGAAATAATTTACAACAATAAGATTTAAATTGCATGTATTTACTTTATTATTCAACTTATGGAATAAAGAGGCTTTTTTGATTTATTTATTATATCTATTTTGAATATTGAGCAATATTATCAATCCAATTCTAGGCCCACCAATTCCGGCTAGTTGTCGGCATCAAAACAGCCGTTAGTCCGGTATTTCGGTCACGTCCTCTGATCACGGAATCCAATTTGGTGTGCAAAATAATGCAATTTTACGTCGTCGGAGTCCGGTCTGCCCTGGTATCGATTTAATCATAAAATTAGATTGTAACCTGCTTTAATGAAATTATTTTGTCAGGGGTTTTACGCACTGGCACCGATTTTGTGAAGTTTTATGATTGCTAAAGCTCTAGTTTTGAACATCAACAACCTGAAAGTCCGTTATATATATCAAATACCTGTCCTGCCCTTGACGCAACGTCGCCAATTTAACTTTTATTTATCTTGACGAGGTAGTTACAGGTCTAGCGCTTAATTGAGTCAATCCCTGAGGTACGGGTGCGGTACGGGAGGGGTGTTTTCGTTACGTCAAAAAGAACCGTGGCTTCATGTCATCTGATAATTTGAGAGACGAAAACACCCCTCCCGTACCGCTCCCATACCTCAGGGACTGACTCAGACCTACCTATAGTATATTAGTACGGGACAAATCTTGCAAGCTGAACTAGAACCACTATTGACATCCGATTGAGTGGAAATATTGCATACCTGTCAAGTTCCGATGACAATACAATAGTATGGTGACAGTGAGCTGATCTGATGATGAAGACGGATGGTGGAGAACGGAACTCGGAATAGATATAATAGTAAGTCTACCCAAATACGGCCAGACAGCCGTGTTGAAGGTATTTACAGGTTGTAAGATAAAACATAAAGAGCCAAATTGAATATTAAGTTATAACTTAAAATTCAATTTGGCTGAAAATTCAAAATTAAGAATAAAAACAAAATTCAATCTGGAACATATTTACCTATATGGACTTGTGATTCGATTCATTTAAACTGAATTGTTTTCTGTTTAATCTTTCGTTAGACTCTGCGCTATTCTCCAGTATAAGTTTCCAGAATGTTGACATCAATTTTGCCGAAAAGCCTGTTGTTCATGTAAACAAAAAGTTCCGCGCTAAAACTCATTGTCATAAAAGTTTTTACTTAGTAATTTACCTACGAAAGCGACAATTTTCAGCAAACATAAGAAACGGGGACACAAACGAGAGCGTGAATTTTACTTTTTGACAACAGTAAAACAACAGTCGTTTAACTTTTCGAGTTGGTGCTGTGATTTCCTCAAACCGAGGCCTTTGTTTGCAAATACTGTTATGGTTAAGGTGTGGTTTGTCTTTGTTTGAAGCTCTTTGTGTGGAAAACATTATTTACTTACGAGTAATATTAGACATAGGAGGATGAATTTGTTATGGTTGGAGAACTCATATGGAATTAATATGGGAACCACACCCCACCTTGAATTTTTTAAAGGGTGTGGTTTAGAATCCATATTATCAAGATTTTTGATCCCTCGGCCATGCCTTCTTGCATAACAAAAGCAGAATTAACTTGTCGTTTCTACTTTTAAAATAAAATAAAGATGTAATTGATATGATTCACGAAAGTTTTTATAGTATAATAAAGATGTAGTTTAGAAACTTCCAAGAATTGCCAATGCAAGTAATAAATATAAAACAAAGTGCAAGTTTTTCAGTTGTGAACTCTTGTCGGGAATTTCAAGACAGAGTGCGAATAATTCTGGAGCGCGAACTTTCTAATAACATCGTGCTTTTAGATTCATTGCACCTCACGGAAAAATTTCAGAACAGAAATTTCCAAGGACTTAACAGGTAGTTCCAGAGCCAGTGGATGTTTTTTATCGTCATACTGCTGAAATACGTGGAACTAGAAGATTTATCAATGTAGGACTTTTTGCTTTTAAGTTAACTTGGAGGTATTCTATTCGTTGCTATGGTTTTTATACCAATCATTATTTTAGAAACGTTTTTGCTTCTATGTTAACTTGGAGGTTTACTATTCGTTGCTATGTTTTTCATGCCAATCATAATTTTTTTATTATTTTTTATTATTAATTACAAGTGTGTACCACATTCTTTAATATTCTCTTGGCTGACGCTTCATAGGCCATTTGGAGGGTTTTCTTCATAAGTAAACTGCAACTACGGTATAAGGTCGTGAGACGGGAACGGGGACAGGAGAATAGTAAAGAACGAGGCGAAACGTTTTTTTTTCTAAAATTTTATTAAGCCACTTTAATTTCAATTCTATCTGTAAAAAGAGGGGTCCTTTTAGGGGTGGTTTGGTGACCCTAAGACACTCTTTCTAGTTTGTGGTATTTGTGGTATTTAAAAGTCTTGTATTTCAATATTACATAACTCACTAATAATTGTATAACTATGGTTTTATGGTATATTAATGGTATATGGGTTATGGTAGGTATATTAATGGTATGGTTTTATGTGAGCACGCGATGCCTGAAAGCCTGTTGATCGCGAACTGGCTCGGTTTTGGCAAATGCGTATTAAATGCAGACGTTGCTTAATACACATTTGCTGTGTTCGGTTAAAACCTGAACATAATCAATCATTATTATTTTCAATGTATGGTTGGTGGTATAATAGCATTATTTGATCTTATTTCAGGGAGTCTATAAAGTCAACTGACCAAAGTTAATTTTGTAATACACTACGGTATGACGTAAAATAATAAAGTCTGACTACCGAGTGTCAGAGATGTTTGTGAAACTTTTAGAATGACATTAATCCCGGTAATTTCTCGCCGGTTTTTAACCCATAAGTTTTCACAGTTATCGTTTTCTCGCTATCCAAAGTTTAAATTAAAAGATGGAGATAGTAAAAGATATTTATTACAAGTTGGAGAGTTCATATTTTTTCAAAAGTTTTATGAGTTTCTAGTGTTTAGTTTATGACCTCACGAATCTTTCAAAAACTCTAGAAAATACACGATTTTCTCAAATGTGATTAAAAAACTCCGAACCGGTGGGAATCAAACCTACATCTTCGACTCAAATTGTATGATACTCGACGCACGGTGGCACTTTCAAAATTTTGGCTTGCGCCCCGAGGTGTTACACGTCTCCGAAACCATCACACCAGTGTGACAGAATGGTGTGAAGGTTAGTCGGTCGTCGAATTAAACAACTATGTAGGTATCATTCATCGGCACTTAGCTCATTTGATGGTGCTTACTAATTTCTACCCGGACCAGCACGAGCTATGGCCTAATTGGCCAAGGTATTGAAGATCAGTGGTCAGGATTAGTTCAACTCCGGTGGATAAGAATTTTTGGTTTATATTCATTAACCTCAAAGTAAATGGACTTCGGGACAGTACTCAAAAAGTCTCAATGAAAAGAGAGACAAAACGCACAAAGAGGGACACTTCTGACAAGTTTTATAAGTCCATTGCTGCTTGACTATTGAACATATTTGAAGGACTAGAGTGTGAACCAGTAGTGTAGCGAATTCATTTTTCATCATTCCATTTTTTTTTATAATTATATCAATCGCGACGACGATGTCACGTCTTAAAGTTCAGTATCTCGTGAAACAAGACGTCTTCAGTCGTCGCTGTTGCCTTGATGAACTTACGATAAAGAATTTCGTTTTCATGAAATTCACTTCATATAGCGCGGCATTTCGTCTATGTTTTCATTGAATAAAAACGCTTGGAATAAAAGTATTTTAATGTTGTTATTTCATTAAAATAAATTACATTTCATTTGGGTAGGACCTAGGAAGATGTACTGCATGGAAATAAGGCTATAAACAAATATTTGTTTCTCTCTAACATAGAATAGCAAGCTATCTTCTAGGATAGGAGTAAGAAGAAACACTCTATAAAATTAGTGGCTATTTTATCACTCAGTCATGGGTAGGTCGCATTGTCACTGCCAGTTGTTGAACTGACGACATTTAAAAAGTCGAAGGAACTCAGTGGATATAGGCGGATCAATACCTTTAAGCGTGGCATACTTTTTACAGAGGAACTTCTACCAGCTGATAATGATGATGATGATATGGCGCCTTTGTTTACGCCAGTTTGGATAAAAACAGGAAAAGTACAGGATTATAAAAGGTTCAGGAAGCACACCGCGCACAGGCGCGCTTATTACACATAATTAGATTTCAATACAGATTCATCCCGAAACGTACCGAGTTCGGAACGCTGAACAAGAACAATGAGATTCGTTAGATAAATTTGAAAAAGAAATACCTGCATTGGATATACGACAAAATTATTTAAATTGGAAGTGCTTCTCGTTAGCCCGTGAACTGATTGAATAGACACCGGGAGGTTCCTGGCAGTTTATTATAAGTGATTTTGCGGGAATAAAGCAAGTAAAGAATTCGGATTACATTTTCTGTCGTAATGAACAGAATATTTGATGGCCTAAAACTGAAACGTCTATCTTAAGACCCCTACTAGGAAGGACCGTATTTACTCGACCAGGTTTTTCCACCAGGTTCTTGCTTGCAAGTACGCCGACCAGGTGCGGACCCTAAAGACTTGAAAGTAAAAAAATACTTGCAACTTGCAAGTAAAGTCGCTAGTTCCGCACGCAGAAACTTTATCGCCCTGTGCAATTAAATTACTTGTAAGGTTTTACGCAGATGCAATTGTGCTCCTTATTTATAAGATGCTTTGATCCAATTTCCTAAGAAAGTTTTTTTTTACAAAAGCGATTTTGTTCGCTATTTATATTGATGCACGGATCAATTTTCTATGCAAAAAAATACATTGAAGGTTTTATGAGCCCTGATTTTGTCGCTGGTGTCTTAAGGTGGACGAACTTGGAAACCCTGGTTCTGGAATTTGCAAGTATGACCCATCGCTTTCCCTTACCTGCAATAAAGACCTTTCTTTGAAAGCCGACTTCTCAGAAACTGATTATCCAAATACTATAAAAAATATACAAAGAACGTCTAATGTAATCAAAAATACTTCTTCATGGTTTTTTAAACTAATTGGTACTTTTGACGGGGAAAAAAAAAACCTATGATTTACGCAAAAAAAACCCTGAAGCGATTTTAATGATTCTTTCACAATATCTAAGGCAATGAATAGGTTTATAAAACTAATTGATCAGATTATTGAATATAATCAGTTACTTGAAACTGTAGCTGTTTTTTGTAATTTTCGCTCACATTTTCGCTCAGATTTCGCTGTTTTGCGTTCTCTATTCTATCCTTTTCTCAGATATCTGAACTTTAGTGAGTTAAATAGCGACAAAATTTGGACACTAATCACCTTAAATATCGAGCGTGGTTAAATATTCACCAAATACTTAACGGAAACAAGTACAATATGGTCCCGTACCCAAAGGGTTCAAACGAAGCCCTATTGCTCTTTCTCATCTGTCCGTCGCTCTGTCCCTCTGTCACGAGGGTCTAGTCTTCATATTTGCACAATTTAAAAGAGAAGTATAAAAAGGGATACTAAGATGATAGCTATATAGTAGCTAAACTAGCTTGATAGCTAGTTTTGAAATTCAAATCTAGTTTCGCGTACTGACAAGCGGCCTCCCAAAGGAAATGAGTGACATTCGCGTACCACAAAGTTTGATTAAATAACGGAAGGGACATGCCGTGGTCAGTTTATGGCCAAAGGTAGTGAAGTTTATACCCTTTTTAAGTAATTCACTGTCATATTCTTCTATATAGCCTACTCTATTCTAAGATTGTCTGGAAGAAATCACTTTTAGCGATACTACCGCCCTTTGTTTTTTATTAATATTATTTAGTCGTGTTTTTTTATTTCTGTTTTTAACTGTTATCCCACAAACAATAAATGTTTGGATGTTTGTAAATCAATCACCGATTGTTTACTGACCTGATTTCGATGACATTTCAGATTTTGGTGACCTGACTCGAGCATATTTTAACCCAGTATAATGCGAGTGAAGCCGTGGGCGGACACTAGTGTACAATAAAGAGTTTATCTATCTATCTTATAAAGAATTCAATTTTTATCATCAAAGTGGCCACACTGGGTGACGCACACAATTTGACGACCTCTGTGGCGCGGCGGGCGAACGTTTGCCTGCGACGCAGGAGGTTGCGGGTTCGATTCCCACCTCGGAACAAATATTTGTGTGATCCGCAGATATTTATTCAGGGTGTTCTGGGTATTTTTAATAAAAAATATCTATCTATATAATATTGTGTATTAAGTATTGTAACGGATCAATACCCTAGCCCGTAAGGGAATCGATAAAATTAACACACGAGATAATGCTAAACGCATTACCCATCTTTCTTGCTTCGTAGAGGTCGGGTAAGCAGACGCGCTACGAAGCCGGGTAAAACGGAGCATAGGCACATCGTATTTGGTTTCAAGAGGGTACGGCTTGTGGGATAAGCATTATCGGACTGAACGCTGATTTTTTGTTACTAATATTTTTTGCTATGAGATCCTTGCGTGCAAGTTGTTTTGAGATTTTAGTGATGCGAGTCGACAAAGGGATGGACTTTAGTATAACGCGAGCTTTCGTGGCGGCTACATTATCGGTTCTCTTGTAATTAACTTTTGTGAATATATTGCGAGATTTGCGTGGTGATATTTTGAACACCGCTAAAGTTCACTAGTTTAAGTAAAGTTCAGTCATTGTGTTAAGTACAATCGTTTAGTGAGTGAGGCAAAAGCTGGCTGCTGACTCCTGCAGAGACCCTGAAAAAGCTAAGTACCTAGGTGTATATGCACAAACCTAAGTACCTATGTATAGAGATGACTGGCTCACAAACCTAAGTACCTAGGTGTATATGCATGTCTAAGTACCTAGGTGTATATGCAAAACTAAGTACCTATGTATAGAGATGGCTGAGTCGCAAACTTAAGTGTACCTATAGAGATGACTGGCTCACAAACCTAAGTACCTAAGTTTTATACTTAATCTAGGGATGGCGAATCATGAACCTGATAAATCTAGACTTCAGCCTGAATACACTGTTGCACCTTTTATACTTAATCTAGGGATGGCGAATCATGATCCTGATAAATCTAGACTTCAGCCTGAATACACTGTTGCACCTTTTATACTTAATCTAGGGATGGCGAATCATGAACCTGATAAATCTAGACTTCAGCCTGAATACACTGTTGCACCTTTTATACTTAATCTAGGGAGGGCAGAATCATGAACTTGATAAACCTAGACTTCAACATGAATATGTAGAAGTATTTACACCTTTAATAAATGTCTTTAGGAAGAACCAGCACTGCTAGAGTCTGCACCACGAAGCCGTGGTCTACGTTGGATAAACATTTTACACTGTCGCACGTTCTATATTTAATCTTTACTGTGTAATTTTGTTGATCATAAACTGTTTACCTAGGATCTGACTATTATATATTTATTGACAGAACGACTTACAGTCCATATTATAATTAAGGCCCTTTTTATTTAGTCTCATGTGAGGGAACTATAATACAGCTTTTATCAAACATGACTGTGTCGCATGAGAGTAAACTGCTTAGCGCAAACACACACACAAACAAACACACTCTCGTCCCCGTATTCACGTGTAGTGACAAGGTGGGAAATTACATGACATATCAGTATATACGTATTCTCGCGAAGTGATGTTGGGGTGTGGTATTTTGGACGCAAGAAGCTGAACAACGACAACCCTAAGCGAATTATTCTATAGTATGTACTATATTCAACTGAAGCTCTCGAGAGTGAGCTACCGGAAAAGCCAACTTAAATGGCGGGAAATCTTTCTGAATTGAATAATGCACGCGTTTCTACAGACACATACATTACACTATCATTATAGTGAAACGAGTCACCAGCACAGAGAAATCGCTTGCGCCGGCTTGGAATCGGATTACAACACTTACGAGGTCATTATAACTGACCATCGCTGGATCTAAATGCGATCACAACCACTTAATCAAAACCTAATCTAAAGCCGCCTACGGTACCTCTAGTTGGTACTTGTGACACGTTGGAGAACAGAACACTAAAGTCGACGTACAAGTAAATACGGTATCTATATTTTGAAACTTAGCCTCATATGATTAGGGCTACACCGCTGAGGAGTCTGGGTGGTCAGCATATGATAGGATTCACCCCCCGCGCATCGTTAGGGCGGATGGCAAGCATCCATGCAACCCGCGCTGTCACGTAGTACAAACAAGCAACGTTGCACACCGATGGAGTATGGGATCTCTTCGTATTTCCCACAACGTGGAAACCATAGGGGGCGAATGATACCCTTGAGCGGCCCACAATTCTCAGATTCCAAGGCGACACTAGAAACAGACATATACCTGCACTACACTATGCACGAACGGGCTTATGAACGAAAGCTTAGAACAATGCAATCAATCAAACGAACCTACACAGTTATAAGGTGATGGCACTAATTGCATAAGGACTTATCTGACATTCGATGACGACCATTAATATACCGACACATAACCTATGTTTGACTGAATCACAACGTTAGTTTAGGAACCTAGGATGTGAGACAAAGTCATCATTTTTACATAAACATTACAGGATCCTGAAGACGACACACGAGGCCCCTCCAGAGCGAATTGCAGAAACGGGGTAAGTGATTTCTGAATTACGAACAACATTTCCTTTCTGTAATTAGGTAAATAAACGCAGGCAGGATGCTTCTTTAATTCTCTACAGATTATTAAGACGATCACGGGACAGAGTCAATAAACTGTCAGGCCAAGACATTAACATCCACCGAATCATACTACTAAAAGTAACATATAATTCATCGCATTAAAATATTGTAAAAGCATTTTGTAGACGCCTGTTGGGTGGGGGGGCTGAACTTCACAGTATATCAGTTATCTAGTACCAATAACACAAGCTCTGCTTAGCTCGGGGCTAGATAATGTTGTGTGAACTGTCCAGAAATATTTATTATTTATTATTATTACTGGGTACACTTTACTTGGGTTGGAATTGCCTCTGACTAACCCCTAGCTGCATTTCCGTTCGGTTTTTTTTAATTTATTAAAAGTACTTTGTCGCTGAGCTGCTACATCGTCCCGTAAAACACACTAAAAATAACACAAACAAAAAACTAAATACCATCAAATGCTATTATCTGCCAATTTATACAACTTTTTGCTTTTTGCTAATGACGAAGAAGCCAAAATACTATTCAGGAGTCTTATGTGTTCCGAATTTATTAACAGACGAGCGTTACAGATGGGAATAACTCGGTCAAACCTGTTCCTACCAAAACATGTCCTACATGTTTCGTTTCAACCACACTCCATCAAGATACATTCTCAATTACTCCGCGTTCGTCACAATCCGGCGACGGGACTTTTTTCATCAAAAATACAAACTTATTTGATGGAATTTGATGGAGCACATTCTAATAGCATTTTTCAAACAGTTTTTATTAAATAGTGTCTTTCTATTTGTATTTATATATTTACGGCTGGATTTCTCTGTAACCTTCTCACGTGATCTCTCCTATTATACTCCTACTCCTGCCATACATCATTGATCTGTCATCATGACATGATCATAATACTTTTTTTCTTTTTTTTTTTTAAGGAGGGAAAAAATGCCTTCGCATTTCCCTTCCGCCACGGGGGTGACGGAAGGGGGTATGTGGGGCTTGAACCCACTAAAAAACCCTCCGGTGAACAGTCCTCCGCCAAGTTGGGGCAAAATGGGGTCGCGCTAGCATTCACTCCTAGATCAACTTATTTTACGTGATCTGAGAAAAGAGGTAATACATTCAATAGAACCCCGTTTTAGATCACTCCATCTCCTCTCGTGGATATTGTAATAGCCGACTCAGGGATTACACCAGGCGATAGGCAGCAGTACCAGACACCAATACTCGCGATCACAACCACCTGGCAAGCGTGGTTGTGGCAAATCCTCCCATAGCATTATTTGGGGGAGGCCTAGTCGAGCAGGGGTCCTACCATCGGGGGGGTTGATTTCTTATCCAGTCAGACGATGATGGACTATCCCAAAGAGGATAATCATTTGGTATGTTACTACGAGTACAAGTGCATAGGAACCGTAATAGTTCGAAACTTGAAATTTCCACAGAATAAGTACTGCTGTAGTTTCTATAGGAAATCATAATAAAAATAAAATAAAGTGATGATGGTGGTGACGATGTTTCTATGCAGAGTAATAAACGATTATTTCTACAAAGGAAGTAAGTAATTAGGTAATTTCTTAGAAGAGGATCCGACAAAAACATGTTACTAGCCATCAGGGACGAATTTGTAGCAACAAAAACAGTTCGCCGTAAATATCCTGGCACTTGAACGAAAGCGGATTATAAATGATATTAATTGATTCACCGAAGCAGTAGCTTTCCAAAACAACGAAGCCAAATTGATGAAAACACTCGGAAAAAAACATACCAAATCACTAGCCCACATCACAAATAAATAGGCCGTGAAGTGGCATACCATAAATCCCAGTTACTTTGCCGCTATCCAACGATTTAGAACTAACTCGTAGTTATAAATTTTGGGATACGCTACCGAAAACAGCTCTGCGGTAGGGCCTGGTGTGCAGCCAAACAGATGAAATGTAGCCCGTCGCCGCTCCATTAGGAATTAATGGGCCGATTCGAGAAATGTCATCTTCCGGTAAACACTGACTATAACTCATTACTTTGCTCGACAGACGCAGGTTCCCAGACTCCTGAACAAAAATATTTCAAGGACCTGGGAATGTAAATGATTAATTCACCAAATTAACTGCCGAAAAGATGGCTTTATTTGTGCCGGCTCAGAGCCCTTCCTCTGAGAGCCATTATAGGACATTTTTATGAAAATAAATAAGCACGCTCGGTTAATAAATTAGTCTGGACGAAGCATTTTACATTGAAAGCTACGGTGTTAATGCCTGGAGACTCGTTCGTTGAACTGCTATTTTTATTTTTGTTTCCATTTCGCAAATTAAAAAGATTACTTTGTAGGACTTGAGTAATGAACGTTACGTCGCCGTCTGTCTGTATTATTTTTAATTATAATTTTTGCCTATGTGACAAAAAAAACTTTTTGTTAGCAGGAGGAGACAATCTCCTCAATTTATTAATTAATACGCATCTATTTTGCATAATCGAAGACAGTGATGTATTTGAGATCATAAGTAGTGTTAACCTCAAATACATCACAGATAATAACAGCATTGACAATCAAATTATTCAAGCGAACATTACATATAAGTACATACCTATAATACAACTTGCCTACGTACAGCAGTAACGACTGATGTGATGATTATGATGATCAAATTCACATTCAACAAGATCTTTGGTACATGCGGCTCCAGGTGACACACACTTGAGATTCTCCAAAAAAAAACAGAAATGAATCATCTACTTTTGTTAGCGAGGAGAGCGCACATATGTAGAGACATTTTAACTACGATATTATTATAAATTATTAAATTATACAGCTGCAACGAAATATTTACTTATTATATTTTTCCATGTACTCGTATTAGCATATTGACGAAACTAAGTAATCTCAAGGTTTGAAATAAATCAATATGAAATATGAAACGCACTATGTAACAACGGGTAGGTACAGTCAGTCGAGGTACCCCAGTACAAACAGGCTTACTAAATGGTGTTTGCACTTCGCTTGATTAATCAATCATCGATAATTGCACCAGACAAGCGTCCCTGCATAACACAATTGTTAATGTATTGGTTTGCATTATACCTTCTACCTACATTACTACTACATCGTGTCACCGGTTCTGTTCTGGTCACCCTACGTCAGTGACCAGCTTGAGGTATGGTGAAATGGCCAATTGACCATTGGTTGAAAGGACCAGTGTGGTGAAAGGATTCAGTGCGCCTTGCGAGGCTCCTTTCATGTAAATGTCGCAGTCCTCGAATTTTTGGTTCCAGAACATGCTGGTTTCCTCACGATGCATACATAGATATTGCATACATAAATCGACTGGAAGATCCATTGGTGCACGCCTGGGATTTTAATTCATGACCTTAGGATCGGAAGTCGGGATCCTTCCCACTAGCCAGGAGTGGGCAAACTTTACTCATCAGGGCCAGAAGAAAACCTAGGAAATGTTATGGGGACCGAATTTGTAATGATTTTAGAAGCGAGTAAAGGCTAAATGCTATTTGACTATAAATGCAGGCGAGCGAAGCCGGCTTCGAGAATATATTGTGGCTTCAGAAGTTTTTTTTAAGCTTTTTTTTATTCGTAACTAGTTACTCGCCCTGGCTTCGCACGGGTAGCCCCCGGTGACCCCCCCCCCCCCCACCTTATTTATTCTGCTATTTGGAGCGGAGAAGAATCCACGAACAAAAGAGATAACGAACATCGGTCCAGCCGATCTTGAGTTATAAGTGGTGTAACTAACACGACTTTGTTTTATATATATATATATATATATATATATATATATATATAAGATAGATAAACCAGACTCAATATATAGAGATAAATATATTGAGATCTATCGATCAAATATAGATTCAACATATAGACAGATTATGTATGCTGGCGGGCCGGATAAAAACGGTTCGAGGGCCGGAGTTGGCCTGCGGGGCCGTTCTTTGCCCATCACTGCACTAGACAATCAGTGCTTTCCTGGAAGGAGGAGGTGCTCCCACTGTTCTTTACTTACAGGGATATGAGAGAAATGAGAGTGGACATCATTTCGTCATCTGGTGGACCAAAACACTAACGAAAGGTTAAATAAGGAAACTGACCGGCGATACGCTAATTCTTTAAATCGCACTAGATGTTTCTTGTCTAATATTGATTTCAATGTAAACGTGACTCAATTTAATTACTCAAATACTACATTATTTTTGAGCCTTCACGTATATTGTACTATTATATATTCTGTGGCGTAGACATGTTTTATCCATCGAGCAACGCAGGCCTCCGGTTTTATCAAACGTTGATCGAAACCGTCTCAAGTTTATGATTGATCTGCTTTTCTATTGCTGAAAATGATGCCACAGACGATGCTTTCATCTTCTCTTCTTCATATATAAAAGGCAATGTCCTGACTGACTGACTGACTGACTGACTGACCGAGGTCCAACGCACAGCCTAAACCGCTGTTCGTAGAGACTTGAAATTTGGAGGGTGTGTTCGTCTCAATGCGTAGGGTTGTACTTAGAAAGTAATTTTGAAAACTCGCATGCTAAGGGGTTCAAAATGGGGTTCTAACGTAAAACAAAAATGCTCTGTATTTCGGAAACCGTTCGTAGTAGAACCTTGAAATTTTAGAAAAAGATTCCTCAAATAAAATTAACAAACACATATTTCAGCGATACTTGAAATTTTCCTGAAAAACGGAAGGGACCCCCTTCCGTTTCTTTGTGCAAAAAATAAAAAAAACTTTAGTTTCTACAATGTACGCTGGTTGTAGAGACTTGAAATTTGGATAATGTATGCCTTTTAGGGTGTAAAGGTGTACTTAAAAAGGAATTTGTAAAATTCACCCCCTTAGGGGTCCAAAAAGGGCTTTTAATGTATACACTTTGCGTTTTGCAACGCACAGCCTAAACCGCTGGACCTAGATACACGAAATTTGGAGAATGTTTTTTTTTTGGGTGTAGGGGTGGACTATGCATGTATTTTGGAAAATTCACCCTGTAAGGGGTCCAAAACGTGCATTGTGCCGCGCTGTTGTCCACTCCAAGTCACAAAACTGCAGCCTTCCGAGGTAGTTTCAGATACGCAGCCACAAAGTGTTGGAATAATATTCCTCCACCGATTAGATCCATAAAAAACATAAATGGTTTTAGAACAAAACTCAAGCGTTTTCTACTCGATGAACAAAGGAAGCGAGAGGGCTTCATTAGTGACGCATCTATAATATGATGCCTATTCTCTACTAAATTCCTTATATTTAGTTAACTATTTTGAGGGTACGATAATGAAGGTAAGAATAAGTAGATACTTTTACTTTTTATTTTATTATTTGTTGATTTCACTTTTTTCACTCCTAATAATTATTCACTGGCTTGATATATTGTTTTATATTTCTTTGAATTTTTTTCTTTTTTTTGTATTATTTAACTGAGGTTTTGTTATTGTTGGATAGAAGTATCCAGTATTTAGTACTTATGTATATATTTTCATGTTTTTTGGATATGTTTTCTTGTTATTTTTTTTTATATAATGCCACATCGTTATACTCCGAGTGCGGTGCGAGGTTCTGGCGTAGGTGACGTCACTGCTTGGCATCAGCTGAAAATCAGCGCTGAGTAGGTAGGATAATCTGCCTACTCCGCATTATGCTGAGCTGATGCCATTTTGGCGCAACTTTTTGTTTTATTTGTTAATTTGTTACGGACAGATTGGATGCGTGGGACATTTATTTATTTATTTTCAACTAATAAACATTGTTTTTCATTATTTTTTTTTAAATTTAATTTTTGATTTTATTTTATTTATCACTTAAGTGTCTAAATTATGTTTTTGTATCTGTTTTTGTATGTTTTTGGTTGTTATTTTTTATTTATTTTTCTGTTTTTTGTCCTACTTTTTTCTAGCATTCTGTTTGTTCTGTTTGTTTTTTTTGTTTGTGCCAAATAAATGTTTTTCATTTCATTTCATTTCAAAACGGTTTTTAATGTACAACGAAAATGCTTCGTATTTCGGAAACCGTTGGCAGTAGATACTTGAAAATTCACAGGTGGATTTCTGAAATAAAAATAGCAAACATATGTTGCAGCAGTACCTGCAATTTCACTGAAAAAAGGCATAGGAACGTTTTCTTTGTAAATAAATACACTTTTCGTTTTAGCCGGATTTCAGCATATTTCGATGATTTAAAAGTTGGTTTCACAGTGTTGCTATAGATATCAAAATATTTTCAGGACCTCACAGTTAAAATGGGACCCCTGAGTTGAAAAACTTGAGTATGGTGTTGTTTCAAAGGTAGTTTTGTGGTGTCGTTGTTCAGATTAAAATGTTTTGAGGACCTCAATGTTAAAATGGGACACATAAATTGAAAAACTTGAGTATGGTGTCGTTTCAAAGGTCGCTTCATGGTATAGAGATCGAAATATTTTCAGGGCCTTAAGGTTAAAATGGGACCTCTAAATTGAAAAACTTGAGTGCGGTGTCGTTTCAAAGGTAATTTCACGGCGTGGTTGTTGATGTTAAAGTTGGTGTCTGAACGCCCTGGGCAGTTTTCTGAGTACGCGCGGACGAAGTCGCCCGCGGGTCCGCTAGTCAATAATAAAATAGAAGCAAGTTCAGTTTAGATCAGTCAATATGAGTGACACACTGATGAGATGAAATGAGATGAAATAAGATAAAACAATCTGAAATGTTGGGTGTTGCGGACCAAATAAAACAGCCGAACCATTCTCCTTCAAAATGTATACAAGACTCAACAAAACAAAATCATTTTTCAAAAACATCACAAAAAGAACCAATTTTTAAATATATACCATATTTGTCACCAGCTAGCCTCCCTTAAGTTTTGAAGGAGGCTGGCGTGGTTGGTGCGGAAGTTTGGTCACCAACATTGGGAATACCTACTTAGTTACTCAGTTTTTTTTTATAATAGTTAATTTTCTATTTTGTTTGGTGGAATCACAAGTACATCGTACAAGACAACCTCCAGGTAAAAAACACAAAGAGGGGCAGAAACTGGATAAAGGAGCCAAAAACTGGGCTCCATCTAAATTGCAGTGTATCACAATATTGATAATCTAGTGATTATGAAAACAATTACATTACGCTTCCATTCCAAAATATAAAGTAATATTGCATCCCAGATATCTAAGCAGCAATAAACATTTTGTTACCATACATTCGAATAGAAATGTTGCCAGCACAAGCGCGTTGCGAAACGTAATCCAATAAATCTGGCAAAAGAACGTGGTTGGAATCCAATATCAAAACTAAAGGTCTGTAGAACAAAAGGTTGATGTGAGAATAAAGGAATGGAGTTGGCAGTGGAGTGTAAACAGACGTTACGGTACGGTAGGTAGAAGCATCGGTACGCACTGGGCTCACAAAGTTTTAGCAGTCTACATGCAATGATTTATTGCAATTTACCAAACGGTTTTCTCTGTCATGAACGAACGCAGTGTTCAGAACTTACCTGCTAATCCAGTGATATACTTAGACAAATATTTTATTATCTGCAATCAATTGTCGTGGTGCATTTTGTGGTTTGTCCAGCCTAAGAATAGACCCCTCCGTCTCCTCCGGTAGATGTTCTAAAAGCCGACTAAGGGTGACCCGGACTTGTTGATAAGTTTCGTTGGTCCTTGCTAGGTTATTAAGGAATGTGTTATTACTGGAAGAAAGCGTTAACCAAGTCGGTCGTGGGAAGTAATGGTGGCGATGAGCTCACCGCTTGTCACGTCTTTATTCCACGATGGTGCAACCCACTGTGACAAGAGGCCCATTGAGGCTCTGCCTACCCCCCTTCAGGGAAAAGGCGTGTGTCTATGTATGTTTGTATGTAAATGTATTTCTCCATGAGCAGTTGGTCTGGCAGCGTATAAGATGGTTTGCTACCCTGCCTGTTATATGCGTCTACTTCGACTGCTTCGTACTGCGGACCATCGAGCAACACGGAACGGAGGCCTGCGTTGCTCGATGATCAGGACGCAATGCGTTATGATGCAAAATTTCACCGCACCGTGTGTCTCGCTCCTCAGTGAAACATTGGAGTGTTGAGGACCATGGCATGCGCTCCGCAACCACTCGAGTAGGTACTATATCAATTTCACAGATTAAATTCTAGTATATTTACTGGACTTGTTTGTAAGATTTGTTGGTATAAGATTTGTGCTAGCTGCTAGCTTATTTAAGGAATGTATTATTATTGGAAGAAAGCGTTGTCAGAGTCAGTCGTGGGAAGCAATGGCAGCGATAAGCTCACCACTTGTTACGGCTATTTCCCACGGTGGTGCAACCCACAGTGAAAAGAGGCCCATTTGAGGCTCTGCCTACCCTTTCGGGGAAAAAGGCGTGTGTATGTATGTATATTT
This sequence comes from Operophtera brumata, assembly GCA_932527175.1. Taxonomy (NCBI): domain Eukaryota; kingdom Metazoa; phylum Arthropoda; class Insecta; order Lepidoptera; family Geometridae; genus Operophtera; species Operophtera brumata. The sequence continues at coordinate 29,420,103 of OW052228.1, forward strand.
AATGGTTGTAACTTAAATATACATACATATACACGGATTTGTATACTTTTAGAAGAGGCAGATTCAAAATTGTAGATGATTTGATCATTCATCAATTGTAATTTATATTTCTACGCGAAACATACTGAATTTCGTTGAAGCTCTATTACTTGTAACACTTACACATCGCTGAAGCATCGCAACACATCAGGGAAAAATGATACGGATAGAATGATATCAAGTATCTTATTGGGCTGGCTTCGAACTCATTGAAACACAATACTTTAATGCATGTAGGTTGCAGCTTACAGGAGGTACATTCTGAGCTAAGTATTATCGAACTGTACATTTGACTAGGTATCAATGGAAACTGGTTTATCAATCGATAGTAAATAATAGGTTAAAATTTTAATATTAGACTTTCAATTAAGTAATTGAAATTCACCCCAGCATAAGTTTTGGAAGAGCACCAAATTATGGGCTTCCGCAATATGGATTAGATCAATTTAAAATTATTACCATAAATTTCTTATCAGAAACTTTCAACCGAGTTTAGTTCATGAATATTCAATCGCTCCCATGTTTTGGCTGCTCATTTTATAGTGTAATAGGGTAACTTTATTAAATTTGAAACAATATTTTACGTCACTAAAGTTAGCTTATGAAACTATAATTCAAAGTTCATGCACAGCCGGAGTACAAACATGAACTTTAATATATTATCGATCGCGTTCAATATTCAGGGATTTTTATTTATTGCTGAGCAGTACGCGGAAAGTTCGAAGTTTCTGCTGGTATAAAATTTGTTGTAACACAGAGCTGCGATAGCCCCCGGGCTACTTCGAGACAACTTTTCCATTTTCCAGCGTCTGACGGTGAGTTAGTTGGAGCACGCCAAACGCAGGCAACAGTCGATAAATCGCCCGGTCAGCGTTCTGATCGTGACTCCTGTCTATGTTGCAAATGTTAAGACAAACTGATATTCAATATTGTTCCAGCTTTTTAATTTCACTCTCTGATGAATTCAAGATGTTTAATTCTAATTTAATTACTCTGTGACATCACAAGATAAATTACCTAGAACATCGTTAAAAAATAAATGTCTTTTCTTCCCAAAGTTTTTAACCGCGAGGACAAAACATAATTGTAAAACTTGGGATAAGTCAGCGCCAAATTGCCTGTTTTAATTAAAAAACCGTGCGCCAAGGGTCTCGTGGTAGATAACAATTTAATGTAATGGCGATATTCAAAGAACTCCTTTATGGACAATTCGAGCCAGATCCTGCATAATGAATGAGTCCGCGGCTATAGTTATATCTCCTAAAATATTAGGTTTGGTTCAGCCAAAGCTGAATAAAGCGGCCCCGCACGTATAATAACTTTATTCAGGAAGGGACAAAGCCTAACTTCAAGGATATCACACCCTGGCGTTTAATTTGACCTTTTGCAACGCGCTAGAAACGCAATTCCCGTATTCATGAAGCACTTTGACAACTTTTCTCTATCCGTGAAAAGGAGAGAAGAAAAACTATGTTATTGTGTTACGAGTTACTTATTCGGAGCACACATAACTCGATTTACATAAGTTTTGAAGTTTTCTTACCCTTATTTACCTGTACAAAGGCGTCTCTCAAATAAAGATGTAACATGCACGCTCGGCACTCTGGGGCCGCAGTATGGCCAATTTGCGGTAGATTTGAATTTGCCTAAACCGTAAGAGACGGGGACAAAGACAAAAGGTCGACTCAGTCGAGATTTATGAAGATTGCGGTCGGTAAAATGTGTACGCTTCTAGGTGTGCGCAGAATTGATTCGTTGAAAGCACCTCCTAGGAATGAAGCGTCGACCTCACAAAATTTACGCTATAACTTTAGGAATTAACTTTAAAATATAGCTAAGATTAACAGATTTATATTCATTGGTAACTTGTCCTCATAACGTTGATGACATTACCCTACCTCACTCAACTTTCATTGTTTCTTTTTATGCTAAAAAGGGAAGTTTCCTACGTTTTCCCGGCATCTTTTTATGACTACATTCATTAGGATTCATCTAAACTTTTTGGGTTGAGATCGTATTAATTTTTCATAACATGAGGTCTGTCCTGGCCAAAGTGTACCCGCGCTTGCGAAACTACATGAAATCATATAATATGGTACCTACGAGAATATAGTAATAAATAAATTCCTTACATTACATTTTCTGTAAAACTATGTGGAAAAACCAAATTATTTTTTGAAAATATTTATCAGGCCTTTAAAAACAACCCGTCAATGGTATTATTGTTTTTTTCCCCATATTTTTTTTTACTGTACAAATAATGTTGCCGGGCAACTAGTACTCGTAAGATACCTAATCAAAAACCACCTGATAACTAGTGGTGTACCTACTCTATTTAGAATTTTGGGTGCACTAGTGTTCTCAGTTTCGCCATGATTCTTTAAAACTTACCTTTGACGAGGCATTTTAAGCTGCAGTCTCGGTAACGAATATGAAAATCGAAGTCACCGTTGTATGGTAAGACTCAATTATCGGTGACGCCGGAACCCTATGAATATTGATGGCTGTATTTGCATGCCCGCCGCGTCAACTCGACCGGTATCAAAGAAAAAACAACGTCAAATCACAGTATTAGATATCTTTTACATGTAGTAATAACACTAGAATTAATATCAACAGACCGTTCACCGTAAGTTGGCACCTGCCATGGAGTATTTACAGGTGCCATCTTACGGTCAACGAGCCGGACCGTTCCCCGTAAGTTGCCACCTGCCATGGAGTATTTACAGGTGCCATCTTACGGTCAACGAGCCGGACCGTTCCCCGTAAGTTGCCACCTGCCATGGAGTATTTACAGATGCCATCTTACGGTGAATGAGCTGTAACGTCACTGCTTCAATCCCATTGGGTTGCCTTCGATTAAATCCAAATCTCACTTCCTTCAGTTAAGAAACATCTCTGAAATATAGACATGAAGTAAGACTACTTGTATTGTAATCTACGAGCGCACAGTGACTATAAATGAACGAATGTTCGTATTTTCTTTACTGTGTTACGACGTAATATGTATTCTGTGTCCAAATCGTACGCGATTCATGAAATATCCACACATTTTGCTACTTGCTATGCAAAGCACAATCGCATATTGCTTACCTATTCCTCTTTTTAATAGTGTTGTACGATACCATCGGAAAAGTCGCATTTTATTAAATAGTTTGGATATGAACCTATATTTTAATATAGTTTCGACCGAGAGCTGGCTCTTATCGTGCTCAACGCATTAGTATTGCCATTCAGCGTGGCAATGCAGCCAGCATTTTAGGGACGCTTCCGTCTGGTAGTAATTTGATCAGTTGTGCTACCTTTAGAAGATAAAAGGTTGTCTGGAAGAGATCGCTTTTAGCGATAAGACCGCCCATTGTACATTACTGTTATTGTTTTTGTTCTTTTATCTTTTTACTTGTCTATTTAGTGTGCGATAAAGTGTTTATCTATCTATCTTTAGATCGTTAGCAGCGGTCTTCAGGTAGCACAACTGTTTCATATGTTTTTTTTTTTAATTGTATACATGCCTTGTATTAATTGTATTATTCTTTCTGTGAATAAATGTAATAATTTTCGTAATAATGAACGCAATAAAAAGGTTCCGATGGGCTATAAAGGCCGTGAAGTGTCACGCAACTGAATGGATAGCCACAGAAGTGCCTTTGAGCGTATCAGGCGCCTGATAAATACGTAATGGCAGGTAAACAAGAGACGGTATTGCAGGTCTGCAGCCGTGTTTACAAGCCCGCATGTGAAATTCATCCTTTCATTACCTACACTACAGGCTACAAAGCGGGTCTGTAATTTAACAAACGAGTACCGTTTATTAGAAGACAAAGACTGAGTTATTGGAAGATTTTCAATCAGTCTACAAAGTAAAAGCTGTATAGATGGAAGCTAAAATATGAAGTCTGAATATGACGAAAGTGCTGTCGGTAGTTTTTTATTTTATTCTATTGGTTATCATTAATAGTATCCAAAATAGTAAGAAACCGGCAACCATCTCTATCGTTACGAGTTGTTAGAGTTCAGGATATTTAATGCCACTGCAGAAGAATCCTGGCCAAATGGGGTTTAATCGATGCAACTCATAATCAGTGTGAGTGTGGAGAACTTGCCTAATTTCCTGTACTGCCCTCTATGTCCACTCTCCTGCATGCAGGAGGAATTCAACGCAATGACTGACCGTGGAGTTGGCCACCTATTGGGCAAAATCAATAATCAAACTAAACAACGGTTAACAAAATTACACTTTTAATAAAAGTATCCAAGAAATCACTAATTTAGTCTTTACTTTAACTGTACTTTACTGATCTGTTCACAATTTATCACTTTCCAGTCACTTGATTTATTCGCACTCAAAGCCAAATTGGCTGATGGCTACGACTGACTACTCCTCGGGCGAGCTTTGCTTATATAGGTGACCAATTGATACCGAGAACGTTCAAGCATTCCGTAGAATAATCTCGAAAAATTCAAAGAGTTCAGGTGCATACATGCGTCCCGCTCTAACAACAGATAGAGCTAGCAATTCTTCGCTACTCGTCAAAAGATCGCCTTAGCAACTCTACTTTTACTATAGTATATCTATTTCTCAACAGATGGCACTACGAGGCTCTAGTCAGCGTAACGGTATCAAAATGTTGACATATAATTAAGTACTACGCATTAACCTTACCCACCAACAACTGTCCATTTATCTGCATTAGAAAGAACTCACATTTTTTTACAGATTTGCCTAATGTGAAGCTGGAAACAAAATTAATCATAATATTATCTCTATAACTTCTAAGTGAAAATAAATTAAAATAATTTATATTCATAAAACAGGTTGCCGATTTTCAATCATTGGCATTAATTTTAATAAAATGTAAATCTCCTACCTGTCTTTCAAATAATTAATGTTCCTTTAAATATAATGAAGTATCATAATGACGCTTCTGTAAAATTAATGTGGATTTAATCAGGTAAAATTTATGCATGGGGTCCATGACGATGGAATACTTTACTTGTGTACGAAGAGTACTCGGAACTATCCAACATGATCTCGGAAGAATATTGACAAAATGATGATGATGAGAGACTAATGACGAAGTTGAGAGCAGACAAATGATGTTTAACAAAAACACAGTTAAACATGCAAAATTCTGGGCAATTCATCATAACTTCTGAAACTCATTCGAAAATTGATAAATAACTTGGGTAGCACAGCGTGGAAATTTAAAAAAACATGCATCAGCGTTAAGTTTTGCTGAGATTCTAGGTATATTTTCGCGATACTTAAATCTTCTAAACTATTCTGACGGTTGTTGTGAAAAACGGTTGTAAACATAATGTTGGACTATAAAAATACAAAAGTTACTCGACTAGATCGACTTTAATATGAAAGCAGCAAAGTGCATTTTAGCTTAACAGTTGAAATTATCTGTACATGGTACCTTTACCACGTAGTTTAGTACCGACTGGCTTTGTACCAATTTAACAATTTACCATCACGTGACGAGACTGCCTAGTGCCCTGTGCTAAGCAACTTAAAGTAAGTCAAATGGATAGTAAAACTCGGTTTTCTTACCTCTAAGCATAGAAATACAAGTTTGCTTGACAACAATTCAAAATAGGTTGCAAGATAATAGGAGATAATGGTAAACTAAAGTTAAAGGTAGGCAATTCCACTTGTTCTATGTGAACTATTCAAATCAGTTTGAATTTTTCTCTTTAACAAAAAAAAATGCTCACCAAGACAGTTCAACCATCTTGATTTCGTATCACAATTCAAATGGAAATACGAGTAAATGGGAAAATGTATTATTTCCGTATGAATTGGGATTTTTGGGATACAAAGTAAAAGTAGTATAGTACGTAGCCTTAGAGCCCTCATACCACACCATATCACGATCTGAGCTGACAAAACAACAACAACGACAATTACATTTATTTATACAACCTGTACACCTGCACAAAAAAGCCTTCCATGTCATGATCTTAATATGCAAAGCGACAGTTAGAATGAAGCGGTGTTGTTATAGTCCACGGTTACCTAGTTTTTTTTAAGACTTGACAAGAAACTTGAAGGACAATGTATAATTTCTGTATTAGCGACGAATCCGTCTGAAAGGTACTAAGAGCATCACACAAACTATGTAGACAAAGCTAAGGAATATTCCAGATGTCATATCCAAACTAGACCTATGTGTTAATGTGAATGGGACTTAAATAAGAATGATGGGACCAATTGGGAATGATTTCAACTGGTTGAGTTGAACTTAGTGGAATTGGCCAAATTTAGTTCATCTGGTTGAACAAGAAGTTGAATTTAGTGGAATAGATCTCATTTTAATATACTATAAACACACTAATGGTACACTACAAATGGTAGATATAGTGAGCCGGTGTCTATTGGACTAAAACCACATTAAAAGAAGACGTCTCCACCGGCTATTGATTCTTCGATTTCAACGAGGCGAGGCTCCAATTCCCTTGTTCGCTTTAAAATAAAATGTTATCACTTTCCTTATTGCACGGAAATTGCTTGTTTAACCGCCATTTAAAGTTAATTGTTTAATTTAAATTACTGTTAAGTTTAATACCGTTTCATTGAGAGCGTTAGTTAATTGGTTTGTTAATAAAATAGCACTACTTCTGTTTTGCACACCGGGTGAGTTTCCAGCTGAGATGCGAATGGTTGCATGTTCGATTCCCGCTGCGAGACTAATGTTTGTATGATTTGCAAATATTTGTTCCGGATCTGGGTGTTGTGGCACCATGATATTCTTTGTTCCTGATACACACGACACAGGGAATCCTAGTGTCAGGGGTCAAAACTATGTAAGTGACAGCTGGGTGTAAATAAAAAGTTTTGTCTAAGAATCTCCACGATCACATCATGATAATTATACGTTATCAATGTCTCTCTTTATTTGTATGTAGACCACAAGTCAAATATAGAAACATAAGAAAAAAATGCAAATTGTCGCCAGTTTTCTATGCGTATAACACAAACACACCCTATACTAACACACCGACACCGACAAAGGAGTGATGAGCTTAGTTTGGATGCATTGTCTGTGTGAGTGCGTGTATTTACGTGTAGTACTATTAGTTATTATGTGTTTATGAGCGTAGTTTTCGGCTTCACTTGTTTCGTATCTATCAACATTGTTGTGTCGATCGTCATATCGTATCGTCGTGTTCTGTCGGAAATGTATCTATTTGTCTGAGGAGCAGACGGTACCTTGCTGTACGGATAAAATAAAAGCACAAACTGTCAGTCTTTTCTTTTTGTTGCTAGTTTTTAGGTTTACCTGTATCCAAATACAGTCCTTTATTATTATGCTAAAATCCACAATGTACTATAGTATTGCCACGACTGTGGCTCATTATGGTTGCATCGAGTTCAATAATAATGATTGCAATATTTCACGCGGACAATGAACCACATGTACCGGGGGGTTTACTAATGTGATTAAATCTCATTGGCTAGTCGAAAAGCAATACACATAATACTGAGATTTATAGTATCAGTCAGTGTATTGTAATTGCGACTATGAAACCAGCAAAGTTTTCAGTTGATTAAAGCTTGCTTTTTGAAAATAGCTGATGGTGTAGCCAGCCTTTGTTGTTTTAAAGGTACCTACATTATAACTTCAATAGATAGATCCATAGATACAAGATCATTTCTAAAGAATAAGTGCTTGCGATAACCCTTTCGCCTAGGTGATTGTCAATCTTATAGTTATCGTTTTTTTTGTCATATGTAGACTCTCATTTGACCGCGATTTCACCTGCTGGTAAGTAACGATGTGGCCGTCAATAGAGCGCGAAGGTCTAGTAGACCTATTCAGAGACCCATATTATAGTTTTCAGGAAAGATAGACGGCGGCAATGAGTTCCATTCCTTAGCAGTTCGCATTACAAAGGTGGATCCGAAACGCTTAGTGCTAATTGCGGGTATACTGATGAGGTAAGGATAGTACCGAGCCGTGCGCTTGCTTGTCGTATGATGAAAAGGAGATGGTGGTATCAGATTATATAGTTCGTTGGCATAAAATAAAATAAAGGTAATAAAGAGCACATGATCCATAGTGCGAGGGAACCCCGGATCCGTAAACGAACTGTCAATCTGCACCAAGAGCTTAGGGAAAGTATACGGGATTGAAGACAGTTAAAGGAGGCGTTTCCAGATTTAAATCCGAAATGCTCCCGTAAACTCCCTAATCTGAAACGTGACAAGCTACTGCGGGTCGTCGAGATTGTCAAGGGTCTCTAAACAAACATCTATTTACTATGGATTTTACAAATAGTCCCTTAAGCAGAGGCTGTCTAGAATCAGGCAAGACGCCAGTGCATGTAATCCTGCCTGCCTAGCCAAACAGCATTCGCTTCGAAGCGATTCCATTTCTAGTCGTAATAAGGTACCTGATACAAATAAGGCCTATGCTCAATTATGGCCTACAGTGCCGAAAAGTCCTTTAAAATACATTTACATAAAAAAATACTTCACACATCCATAGACGATAGCTCCACACATCGGCACGCAGTGCGCGAGCGGCTCGTTCGCGTACACAGCGACAGTAGAGCCGCTCGTTTGCGACGGACGGGCGTTTTCATGCCGCGTTATTAATTTGTCATAACATCTAACGAGTTTTAATACGTTGTATTTTTAGTTGTGTTTCAAGCAATGAATACGGATCACAATATAGCTCATTAAAAAGGTAACTATGACTCTAAATTGTATTTTTTAGACTAAGTGAATTAAATACAGCTTATAACATGCATGAAGTATGGTGTACTAAATAAGGCCTAGCATTTTGATTAGGCCTTATTTGACCCTAGGCCTTAATAGGAGTCTGTTGAATTTTAACTTTATTATATTTATTTATAGGTCGATTTATCTTAGTATGTCTCCTCGAAGACCAAAACGGGCCACTGACACACACACAGACTGATTATTGTTCTTAAGCAAATTATCCAAATCCAAAACAATCAATCCAAGGCCTTATTTAGTTACCTTGTTAAAATTAACAGAAATAAGGCCTATTATCGAAGTACATTTAATTTTTAAATATTTTGTAATTATCTTTGAGAGAATATGTTAATTAGTTGATTTTTGTTATTGTGGATAGGTTTGTTTTTATTTAGTTTTGTTTTTCTTATTAATATGCAACTTCAAGTCTGACTTGCAATTTAAGCAAAATATTTACTAAAATAGCTTAGAAAGCTATGCAAGGAGCTCATGGAAACACTTACTATAAGGCTCAGAAATACATATTTTTATATAATCATACTACTATATATAACTATATTATAACTATATATATATATATACTATATATATATATAATAACTACTTTCCTATAATTTAAGTAAGTAGGCTTTTTTAAATCACTATGATTTAAAAAGGCCAAAAGCTAAGGTTCTGGAATTACCTCTGTTTTAGGGATTTTTGATACTAGATTATATTATTTTTTCTTAATTACTTAAAATATACAAACCAAAGAACCTTGCTTTTGTTTATCACCTTCTTCGAATATTTATCAAGAAAATGACGGTTTGAAATTAGGTAGGCCTTATTTGTATCACTTACCTTACAATATAATCGACCACGTGACATTTCGATAGCTTATTTCAAACACTTCCATTGTTGGCTTTTCTACTAGCGTCATCGCTATTACAAGCCTAGCGCTTAACTCAGTAGCCTCGTGAGGTATGGGAGCGGTACAGGAGGGGTGACATGTGACGTAAAGAACTGTCGAGCTACACACGTGATGAAAATTAGTGAAGATAGATCTTACGATATTTACTAATAAGTACCTAAGTCTGAAAATTTCTGAGCAGTATTACGTGCAGCTCTCAAACGGTGTAGTAAAAATATCTTAAGGAAACCGGCATGTTCTAGAACAAAAAACTCGAAGACATGTGGCATGTGTATGAAAAGAGCATCTACGAGGCGCACTGAATCCTTTCACCCCACTGGCTCTTTCACCATCAGTCACTAGGCCTCTTCAGGACTAGAATACCTCAAATTGGTCACTGTCCTAACGTCGGATGACCAAGAAAGAACCGGTAATAATAATAATGTTCACTATTGACACGACGTAGTACAAATAATAGTTATAGTATGGGTACTAGTATAGTATTATTTTATCAGTGGTAAGGGCAATTTAAATTTATCGTCGTTGTCAAATTCTGTAACTATAAATAAAGGGCCAAAAACTACGATTTATTTACCAACCACTGCGTCCAAAAACCCCGACGGCCAAGGAAATAAAAATAAATAAAAGTCAACCAGGCCTTCTCCATCTTTTCTTGGCAATTTCCGTCGACCAAGATAGAAAGCAGGGACACGTGAAATCACAAGCCAACTCGCTATATCTATGCGACTCGACAGTCTGATTTACTGGCTTAATCGAACTAGGGGTAAGGCTTTATTACTCGCCTCCTTTGGGACCAAATTCCGGTATCCAGATCGACGATAACTGAACATGTCGGCAATTGTAAAGGGCGAATTAGGAGTTTGATATAGGTAACTATCTCTGAGCTCTGTTGTTGGGGTAAGGGCTAACGAGTAAGATTGACATACATTACAGTGACATCACGCATGTATATGCACATCATCAATGATTGCATATCCTTTTCATCTCTTCAGATTGGTTTAGTTTTTTTTTTTTTTTTTGTAGTGTTAGATAGTCATTTAACTTAAGGAGAATGGTAACCTAAACGTTCATTAAAAAAACAAGTTTTATTTCGTAAATAAAAATAATAAAAAAAAGTTTAAAAATGAAAAAATAAAATAAAAAAATAAGTTAAAAATTCTGAAAAATGTTACATTTCGTTCGATCAAACGAACAAGATGATCGAACCTCGTGGCTGGAAGGAAAAAATCAGGATATTATCGAATGCTTGTAGGAAGCTTGTAGGCGCCTTAAACACGATTCGTATTAATTCGCTCGATTGAATAAATCTTAATCATGGGTTATTTTACTGGCCGATACAGATTTTAATTGAATAATACCTTCTAACGCGATTTGAAAAAATACTCAAAATAATGTAATTGGCATCTATACTAGTGAATCAAGGTGCCACATTTTTATTTTTGTTACATCGAAGCAAAATAAATATGAAAACCCAAAAATAGACTGAAATCAGGCACTGTGCCTTTGTCGCAAGAGCCACACTGAATTTCTAATTGGTTTTTAAATCTAAGTTTTTGAGACCGATGCTACTTTCAAAACGCATTGACCTGCTAATTGTGGGTTACCTTTCACCATTTCTAAGAGCCATTTTATCCATTTGCTTTATTATTTTTCCATCAGCAGATAACGTGGTATGGTAGCATGAGAAAAGTTTTTGACAGTAGGTTTGACACATGATGTGTTCTTAACTCCCATGTAGGCAATATTAGGCAAAAGGTGTCAAGTTCAGGAGGTTCTTCGGTCGCTTGACACGGGACATCGCGCAGTTGCGTCATACGTCGCCGTCTACACGTGTGCATTAAAGTATAATAAAGTGCTTTTTTTAATGTATGTTTGTTAGTTTTTAAGGTATTTATGTTGCTATGGGCTTATTGTTTAGGCTTATACATTTTCCAATAATCCTGAAATAAATATATTGATTAATTGATTAATTATTTATTTTGTGACAATACTAGCCTTTTATCTACTTATGGTGAAAGCTAACCTAAGATCCTGTAATTACAGTATAATTAATAATACTCTCTAACATAGCTATATCTATCTGATGACAGACTAAATTGTTTGCAGCGTGTAATTAATTTCCTGATTCACATTAACGATCAGTACATGATCTAAATCTGGACCTATACTCATAGCAGTATATCATTACGGTGTAATTAATTTGATTTAGTAATTACTAACAAGAGTGATTAGCTAAGTATTTTACTTGACATCGAAACTTAATTTTTTTTAAACACTATTGTGTGGTAAAATAAAAGAGTACCGACAGTATCTATGTTTTAAGAACCCTATTACATACTTCGACCAAAGTAAAATGAAATTACATAGATTAAGAGAGGTAAGGACTCTTACCGCAATTTTCAAAAAGAGACACGTCTACTTTTATTTTATTTCATTTCCTAGTCTTTTTTGAGTTATTTTGTGTACCTTTGATGACATTTTAACCAATGTAGCTCGTCTTTAGAGCAAAAGTGGAGTGAAATTAAATGGAAGTGAATTGCGTGACTTTTCTAATTGGTGGAAATTGACTACCAAAGTTTTTTGTAAAACGGCCACCAGTTTACTAGCACATGACTTGACTGTGACTTTAACGACTTGGAAGGATTGTAACGTTGCAAATTATAGTAATACATTAATTAATTATACCTACTTGAAAATGGCAAATGCACAAGACGTGCGACGCCAATTATAAATAAAAGCGGCCAAGTGCGAGTCGGACTCGCCCATGAAGGGTTCCGTAGCAGCAAGTAACATAATATAAAAGTTCTTGGATGGATTACGAATAATGACGTATTAAAAAAAACTACTTACTAGATCTCGTTCAAACCAATTTTGAGAAAAAGTTTACACGGTAATGTACATTATATATTTTTTTTAGTTTTATCATTCTCTTATTTTAGAAGTTATGGGGGGGGACACTTTTTACCACTTTGGAAGTGTCTCTCGCGCAAACTATTCAGTTTAGAAAACAATGATATTAAAAACGTCAATATCATTTCTGAAGACCTATCCCGACACGTATAGGTTTGATGAAAATTTATTTTTTTAGTTTCAGTTCTAAAATAATAGTTTTTTTTTCAATTTTTGTGTAAAAATCTTAATGCAGTTCACAGAATACATCTACCTACCAAGTTTCAACAGTAGGTATAGTTATAGTTACGGAAAAAAAAGCTGTGACATACACGGACAGACAGACAGACAGACAGACAGACAGACAGACAGACATGACTAATCCATAAGGGTTCCTTGTCTTTGACTACGGAACCCTAAAAAAGAGAAAATGGCAACCCACGTTAGAATTATGGTCAGTTGTTTATGTTACCCACTGAGCTACGCCGTAGCAGCTACGAAAAACATTCGTAATGTTAATTGAAAAAATCTGAATTCGAGTAATACTTCACAATAAGCAACTTTTTTAATCGAATTGTCAAGAGTTAGACCTATTGTCATGGTTTCCGTCTCAAAAATGTGTTACATGAGGCGCTGCGGTAACGAAGTCGAGGGTATCGACCCTTGATCAATTTCCTCGCCTCAGCACAAACCATGTGGTGCGGTTACTAGGCACACATTACTAATCAGTGAACGTAAATACAGAATCCTCCTTATACAGACCATAGTTATACAACATGAGAAATAGGGATCAATACACTGCCGTGCAACTTCCATTTCTAATACATGGTATGTCAATTACAATACATACATGTCACTGTCTTACAAAAACTGAGACAAACATGGCGACTTCTGTGGTGCGGTGAGCTAGGAGCCGGCTGAGATGCCAGAGGTTCGGACTTCAATTCCTTTTTTTTTTTTATATTACTTGGTTGACGGTACAAGCAGATGGCCCACCTGATGTTAAGCGGTAACCTCTGCCTATGAACAGTGCATTACCTCATAGGTCACGTCCACCTAGGACGCACCCTAAGTGGCATTGCACTGCGCTCGCCACCCTGAGACATAAAGATGAAAAGTCTCATGTGCCTGTAATTTCACCGGCACCCTTACCCTTCAAACCGGAACACAGCAATGCGAGCACTACTGCTCCGCACACTGTGTTCACTGTGCAGCCGTATTGATTCCATGGATTCATCCCATGAATATTTATTTCCGGATTCATACCAAAATATAGGCCGTATTCATCCCACGAATAATCCTGCTGTGGGATAAATATTTACATGATCTGTGGTCTGGGTTACGGTGCGGTGCTCGTAGTTCCTGATATCCACAACTCGGGGGATTCTAGTGCTAGTAACACACGCCGAGGCTCCAAGGCCCAGCAGTGGTCTGATTTTTTGCTATAAAATGTTAATTTTTGAGAGTGTCATTCTAATAAGATGGGACACTTATTCCCGCAATATTCAACCTTGCATAATCCCCAGTCTCATTGCAGACCATCGCTTTTGTTTTAACTCGAACGTCTATTTGACTTGTGGCTTACCGTCTGCCTTCTAAGAGCCTTGTTCAAGAAATGTTAATGCACTTTCATGTTCAAAGTTTCCGGGTTTTGCCTTGTTTTACATCTGTTTAAACTCCTTTTATTTAAAAATAAATTATTTTGCATTATCTCTTTGAGAAAAAAATACAATCTTTTCTACATTTCAAAAGATAAAACGGGAAACTGAAGATACAATTTTATAGTCGAGTTGAAACAGTCATCCATTTGATGTCGTCAGAGGTCTGTTATTCTTTCTCATTATTTATTTCTGAGGATGTATACCTTTTCTTGCTAGATTTGGTATCTAGTTGATAGGCTGCTAGTTATTTATTTATTATGCTAACAGAAAATGTTTTTATTCGTTCTGAAATTCGTTTAGCTTCATGAATATTTTCAAACTCAATTTTAATATTAAATAAAAGGTTTTACAATTTTCACCCTAATAAGTACAGACAAACAGTTTGAACAAACACAAAGTGGGTTTCTTTTCATTTGGCAAAACTCCCGAGCATAAGTGCCAAGAGCGTTATCACTTCGCCCTTCCAAATGAAAACACAGCTTATGTTAATGTATCCCAACTTTGTTTCTTTTTCTGAAGAATTTAATAAATTACAATTTTAAAATAACAGTAAACGTACGAATTGACTTATTCAAAGATTTTGATGAAAATCCAAGTAAGCACTTGTGTTTTTGTAAAAATATCAAAAATTACGTGCACAATTTACAATTTTCAATCACTTTTCTAGCAAAAAAGGATGCTCGGGCATTGTGAATAGACCGCATCAATCTCGCCTTATTGACCAGTGGTGCGATTACTTAACTTTGTTACTATCGGTTTCTATCGATTTCAATATTGTTTCTATTTTAAATGATATCCTTGCGATTACCTTGTAGTTGCGATTATTTTAGTAGTAGTAGAGATTTTTCGTGAATGAGTTCGTCCGGGGAAGTACTGCCACCTTTTTTTGCCGCAAAGCAGTAGTGCTCACATTGCTGCGTTATGGTTTGAAGGGTATGGTTGCCGGTGAAATTACAGGCACATGAGACTTTACATTTTTATGTCTCAGGGTGGCGGGCGCAGTGCAATGGCACATAGGGCGCGTCCTAGTTGGACGTTACCTATGTGATAATGCACTCTTCATAGGCAGAGGGTACCGCTTATCATCAGGTGGGCCATCTGCTTGTTCCGTCATACCAAGTAGTATAAAAGAAAACAAATAAAATATATGCAGTCTAGTTGCAATCAAGCTTTGTAGGTAAACTGTATAAATTGGGTAATCGCCAGAGCGTCCTTTCTAATAGAAACAGCATTGAAACTGATAGCAACAGAGTTACGTAATCTGCTAGCTATTCACGTACTAAAAATAGAAACGTAGTCTAACGATGCAAGGAGCCAGAGCGTAAGAGATACTTCATTCCAATATAAATTTCATAAAAGCAGAATTGTCTGCTAAATAAAAATCTAGTAAAATAATGGAAAACAGAAGTGACAGAGTGATTTGTGGCGTGGAAAGTGTTGTTCCGGTGCGGTTCCGGCTTTCGAATGTCCCGGAAGCGTTCGCGTCGCGTCAGCCATGTTTGACTTCACTCACGGCCGTTATCTGACAAGAATGCTAATATGTTTCCCGCCAGGTTACTTAACACCTTCAGTTTTATTCATACACGTATCTACAGGCACAATATCTAACAACAGAAGTCAGTATCACACACTAGACGAAGAAGCATCTGAACGCTATTGCACCATCAGTTCTTCTCTATTTGAGCTTGTATGATATATGAGTTGTATGATGATAGTTGTTGTATGAGCTATAGTTGTTGTATAGCGACTGTTTTTGCTATTGTAAAATACTAACCGACTTCAAAATAATGGTGAAGGTTCTCGAATCGCCTGTATGTTTTGGGTTTAGCCCTTGATAAAAATTGGGATCTATATTTAAAGCATACCAAACTTAAGGCATGACCTGCTTAATAATCGTAGGCTAGGCTGGGCAAGATATAGATATTGATTCCACTCTAGGGACAGTGAAAGGTTGTTTCATAATAACATTCAAGTAGGTATACATAGATCAAGTAAATGCAATTAATGATCAAAAGAACTTACCGTAGGTACGTGAAGTTCGATCATTATTATATTTCGCAGCTTCATTCGACGCGATATCTTCTTTTACATGTTGTAGCTGAGTCCTAGTCATTGGCTTCACACACAGTTTTTTTAGATAAATAAGGCAAATAGAAAAAACAATCTGGCAATACTAGGTAGTTTTCTTCATGAATATCACTCGGCGGTACTTCATTCTTGTTTAAAGCAGGTGTCTTAATATCTAGGTACTTGACATAACTAGCTAATTTTATTTGTTTATTTTTGGGTTGGGATAAGCATTATGGGAGGGTTTGTTATATCGCGTCGAATGAAGCTGCTCATATAATAATGATCGAACTTCACGTACCTACGGTAAGTTCTTTTGATCATTAATTATATTTCGCAGCTTCATTCGACGCGATATCTTCTTTTACATGTTGTAGGATGTTCAGAGAATGTTAAAGTAAAAATAAATAAAATTACCGTAGTTAGGTTGATTGTATTTAAATATACAAAGCACTAAAAGATTATTTTGTCAAAATTGCGTTTGCAAACTGATGTTGATCATCAATCAATTCCGTAAATAAAATATTATTATATCCAGCCAGACTGACTCCGAGCATATTGGCAGAGGAGGTGGCCACGAAGTGTCGGGTGCTGTAGGCGCTGTACATTTGACGTATCCATTCCACTGCATGTTAGTCTAATAGGTATATTTGATCCAATTGCTAAGTGTTTGTAAAGTTGTGACGCTGCGCGCCGGTCATATTTAGGGTTTTTTTGTTGTAAAAAGGTAATATTTAAAATAGGTTATAACGAATTTACTCGTGAAGTTTTAATCAGATCTGGAATTGATAACATTATCTTATATCTTTATATCGTCAATCTTTTTGAGTGAGAAGGTGAACTTGATGAGCAGTAACGACTGCTAGTAATGTAATGTCTTCTTAGACAATATCTCTATACTAAGCTGATTGTTAGTCCATTTTTGACCAACATACCTTAAAACGATACTTGGATTCCAAGTTAAGTTAAGTTAGTTAGGTAGGAGCGGGTGGTATTATGCTTTTCATAAATCGTTTTAGGTAACCATTATTCAAAGTATTCGGAAAAATAAAATCTAATGCAGATTTTTGTGAAGAATAATAATTGAAATATTGATTGTAATGCTTGCCCGGACAATTTGACGGCAATTAATCTTAGCGTTCAAATGAATGTCGCAGGAGATTTCTAGAGATTATCATCTGGCCCGAAATATATAGGTTTTGAAATAAGTCTTTTCAAAATAGGTAACCAAGGTTGTGTGGGCCAATCAGGTTCAACAACTCTACTTATTGTGAACCTATTGTGCATTTTTGCATTTGAAGCAAACTTTTGAATGATTTGATTGAAAACCTTTTGGCATAATTCCGATTCAGTATCCACAAACTTCTTTCGCGACAAACTATTCGTACAAGTGATGGCTATGACGTCATTAAAGTGTTTTTTTTTTTTTTTTTTTTTTTTTTTTGTTGTGCAAAATCTTTTAATGCTATGAGTTTAGCTTTTAATTTAACGACTCTTTATTCATGTTATCATCATTCAGCATTCGAATTCAGTATAGTTTATATTAATTGAATGTTAAAGGCTGTGTACGGACATCAGCATAAAGTATCCACCATTTTACAGTGTGAGGAATATCTTCAATACTGTTGCAGCTAGGATTTTCTAACAAGGTTAGAAAATAATAATATAATATAATAATAAAAAAATAGGTTTTTATGACGTTTGTAGTGTAAACCCATGCGTATTGAATAGCAGGGGTATTTTGATACCAAATCAAAGAAACACAAACCAGAGAAATCATCAGTCGCGAATCAGACGCAAAAAGTTGTAAAGTTCTTTAATTTTTAACTTTTTAGTCTCTGGTTGTTCCAAACACATTTTATTAGGTATTATCAAATATAAAACCAAGATAAAGGAAGATTGCATCTTTGAGTTGCAATAAGATGAAATTTTTCATAATTCATTATGAAACCAAGTTTTTTTTTTTTTTTTAGTACCTGAATTGTTAATTTTACATCAGACTCTTACTAAACTGCATCGCATTAGACTAGTTTAATCGATCTACCTATACAACATAATAATATGTCATCGAAGTATATGGTAGAAAAATCATATCTCTGGATTTTTAAATATTATACACTGGGTTTTTTTTTTTTTTTTTGTGAACGTTATGCCATTCGGAGACAGTTACATTCAAATAGATTATCATTACATATTAGTCTTAGATATTCTTTATAAGAATTATGTATTGGTGTCAAGAAAAAAGACATCTTTCATGTCGATTGTAGCAAACTTCTACGTAGTCTTCCATTTTGAAATGCTGAGCATTTATTCTAACCTTTCATGTATATGATGAAGACAAACAATTATATGGAGTTTATTTTCAAAAGAGAGTTTATTTCACTGTTGAAATTTAAACGTTCTTGATGTGAACATACATAGACACAAGTCTTTTTCCCCGAAAGGGTAGGCAGAGCCTCAAATGGGCCTCTTCACGTGGGTTGTACCATCGTGGGATATAGACGTTTAGTACTAAACGTAGAATCTGCATAATCGATATCTGAGAAAGGTATCCTTGGATCCATGATAAACCGATGGGGTCGTCGGTTTTCTCTATCTATTTTTGTAAAAAGAGCAATTATAGAAGACTGGCAAATGATACCCTCTAGTAGCACCTCAGAGTGCGCTAATGATGCGGCGGCGACCGGTCCCCTGCTTCCCGATGTTGAAGGCTGTGCCTCGTGTTGTCGACGGTGCGCGGCTTGTTCTGGGCTATTCATGGCACTGCATTGGCTCGGCCCGTTGGTTTCCGTTGTAAGGGCCTCCAGCCTAACTGTCCTTGAATTTTATATTTTTTTTTATTACTGTTAATGTTACCAGTTTTTTAGTTGAATTTAAATCGGTAGGTACCAGACTTCTTGATGGTTTTTAGCCGATTTGTATTTATCATTGTCATTTTCGCCAAATAGGTACTATTTACCTCGGACAGTTTTTTTTTTTTTTTTTTTTAATATGTTGCTAATTATTGACGAAATTATAAAGTGTCTATGAGTTTATTGTCTCGTTATAATGGCTGTCGCAAAATACGGCATGCATCTTGAGCTTTTTCAGTGGCGAAAAATCTTCTTCTAAAATACTCACTTTCTACGGCCCCAATATATTATCACGTTTAACGAGATTTTCAGCAATCGCTGCTTTAGTTTCAGCATTCAGCTTTGGTGCTATTAGCGTTTCACAATTAGATGGTATAGGACGGTTGGGCCTTCCTTTCCGTACATTTTTCCTTGACATCCTTCGGTAAACTCTTTATAAGAGCTTCATGCCACCTGGCTACAATGTTCATGTGAATTAGTTTTCTCTAAACAGTTTCGCAAGGTAGGGCAAGAATTTTGTCGTTTAAATTAGACTCATCACCAATCGAAGTAGAATATGGTGGAGCCACTTCTAACACGACTTTCGGGCTTGATTGTGAAGTCAGTACAGGTGTACCGGGCGTAATCACAGCATTATTGTGTCTTGAAAATAGGTACCTACCCGGAACGTATTTCGCGTTGCGAAAGAAACTAAAATTAAAATAAATAATGACAATAGACGTAGTTGTGACGTAGTCCCCGCTGGACTAAGCGCAATCAAGCGTAACAGACACAACCCCGCTGGTTGTTCGCACTTACCATCAGTATTTTGGGTAGATAGACACAGTCCCCGATGAGCTGTGCGCAGTCAAGCGTGACAGAAACAACCCCGCTGGTTGAATCGCATCATATCCATATGCTGTTAACTTGTATCAACGTGACAGAGATAACCCCGCTGGTTTCTCGCATCACTAAATCAGAAAGACACAGTTCCCGATGAGCTGTGCACAGTCAAGCGTGACAGAAACAACCCCGCTGGTTGAATCGCATCATATCCATATGCTGTTAACTTGTATCAACGTGACAGAGATAACCCCGCTGGTTTCTCGCATCACTAAATCAGAAAGACACAGTTCCCGATGAGCTGTGCACAGTCAAGCGTGACAGAAACAATCCTGCTGGTTGAATCGCATCATATCCATATGTTATTAACTTGTATCAACGTGACAGAGATAACCCCGCTGGTTTCTCGCATCACTAAATCAGAAAGACACAGTTCCCGATGAGGTGTGCGCAGTCAAGCGTGACAGAAACAACCCCGCTGGTTGAATCGCATCATATCCATATGTTTTTAACTTGTATCAACGTGACAGAGATAACCCCGCTGGTTTCTCGCATCACTAAATCAGAAAGACACAGTTCCCGATGAGCTGTGCGCAGTCAAGCGTGACAGAAACAACCCCGCTGGTTGAATTGCATCATATCCATATGTTGTTAACTTGTATCAACGTGACAGAGATAACCCCGCTGGTTTCTCGCATCACTAAATCAGAAAGACACAGTTCCCGATGAGCTGTGCGCAGTCAAGCGTGACAGAAACAATCCCAATGGTTGAATAGCATCAATTTTATATGTTGTTAACTTGTATCAACGTGACAGAGATAGCCCCGCTGGTTTATCGTATCACCAAATCAGAAAGGCACAGTCCCCATGGAGCTATGCGCAGTCAAGCGTGACAGAAACAACCCCGTTGGTTGAATCGCATCACTAAAAAGATAAAATCTATTTTGAACCAAGATTAACGAATAAATGAGGGTAGTTCATAAACTTACGGTCTGGGAACTCGTCCTCTGACGATGATGAGCACATAAGTCGGCAACGAGGTTCACGTTTTAGGATTGCAAATTTTAAGCGTAATTTCTAAACAATTCCTTGCTAATTTTTTCACTTTTTCTTGCTTGGAGTGGGGAAGGAACACTAGTGTTGTGCGAAGCCTTCGAACACAGAACACAGAATGAAGTACCGCCGAGTGATATTCATGAAGAAAACTACCTAGTATTGCCAGATTGTTTTTTCTATTTGCCTTATTTATCTAAAAAAACTGTGTGTGAAGCCAATGACTAGGACTCAGCTACAACATGTAAAAGAAGATATCGCGTCGAATGAAGCTGCGAAATATAATACTTCTTATCCGTCCACAATAATAGAACTTAATCAGGATTTCTGGTTGAGAAAGTGAATAAGTTTCTCTTTATACAGGTACGCTGGTCGGATCTGCACTTGGCAGTTTATCGAGACGGGGAAAACTTATGGAAGATTAAATAAGTAGTTGAACTAGCAAGATGGAAGACGATCGTTATACTTTTTTGTAAACACAATAAGATTTTAGAACAAGGACTTTGGTCCTTTGCTATTTTCACCGAGACCAAGTGCAATCGAGACAATTTTTTATACATTACTGGTTTTACTGCTACTATAACAATAATGAATTCAAAACTATCTCACATGTTTCGGCTTCTTTGTCGACAGAATGGTGAAAGGATTCAAACATGCAAAGTGTGATCCGCCTCTGCGGAACCTCTCCAGGCCCCTCTATGGACCATTAACAGTAGTAGTAGAGCTTTTTTGTGAAAGAGCTGCTTTTTTGTGCTTTTTTTTTTTTTTTTTTTTCTTAATGCTGTTAGCATTAAGTCCTCCTTGCACTATTGTCTTGTGTGAAAGTTTTTAAATAAATAAATAATAATAAATAAAGAGTTCGTCCGGGGAAGTACTACCACCATACCTATTTCTGCCGCAAAGCGGTAGTGCTTGCATTGCTGTGTTTTGGTATGAAGGGGGGTAAGGGTGCCGGTGAAATTACAGGCATTTCATCTTTATGTCTCAGGGTGGCGGGCGGAGTGCAATGCCACATAGGGTGCGTCCTAGGTGGACGTGACCTATGAGATAATGCACTGTTCATAGGCAGAGGGTACCACTTAACATCATCTGGGCCATCTGCTAGATCCGTCAATCCAAGTAGTATTTAAAAAAAAGATGACGCCAATTATTGAGACAATCCACTAAGCCAGGATATTACACCACTGAATTTATAACCTTTTTATTAAATTAAACAATTGATCAACAGAAAATTATGGCTTAGTGGAATGGCTCGTGTGTAAATGGCGCAAGTGAGCACGAATTGTACACACTATAATTCCTTAGTTATTATCTAATCGCAAATTGCTAAGCAGGAATCCACGAAGCCTTGCAACTTAAATTACCGTACCGTTTAAATAATTTACACTCGAGAAAACTAAGTTCCCGTTCGCATGTCGTATAAAGTACGATTTTATCGCGTTTATTCCACAACAACTGTATTTGGTGGGCGGTTCGCAGGTGTAAGGATTTAGGTTCATTGCGCAGTCGAGTGGGAGGGCTCTCTCCTCATATATCTTAGAGTGTTTTGATAAAGCTTGAATATGCCTCCAGGGAACAAAGTTTTTAATATCTAATTAGCTACATGTTTTTTACAGCTTGATGTTTGTAAGTTGAAACATGATAACACTAAATTATCCTTAATTTCTTAACTAATAACACGTGGTGTATCCGGCCCAAGAATAAACCCATCCAACTCCTCCCGTGGATGTCGTAAAAGCCGACTAAGGGATTACTTGGACGTATTTGTAATATTCGTTGGTATAAGATTTGTCCAGGCGGGAGTGTGTTATTACTGGAAGAAAGCGTTAGCAGAGTCAGTTGTGGGAAGCAATGGGGCGATGAGCTCACCATCTGTCACGTCTATTTCCCATGATGGTGCAACCCACAGTGAAAAAAACCCATTTGACGCTTTGCCTACCCTTTTGCAGAAAAGGCGTGTGTCTATGCACGTATGTATGTATGTAACAAGTATTTTTATTTGATTTTAATTTATTTTTAGATATATCTGCTTTCAAAGCTATTAAATAGCTTAAAGTATCCGAAAGATAATGTTTTCCAACGTCAAAGTTACGATGTTTTTATGTTTGTTATTCAATCACGCTGAAACGGCTGAACAGTTTTCAACCAAACTTTGGTGTAGGTATACATAGAGTATGACCTGGATTGAGCTATAGGCTACATATATAAAAAGCAACCGAAGCCGTGGGCAGACACTAGCAAAAAGTAAGAACAAGATTTTTAGAAACCTTCTTAAAACTTTATTCTTATTTTTATTAGCAAGGCAGCGATTTCCTTCGTCTTCTTTTATTTGTGGCATCTATGGTTTTAGTTTCAATTGTTATTTTGCGATGATTATATTACTCCTTCTGCATTTTATTTATCTCCTTTAGGTGTCTGTAAGCATGTAAAATTTCACCTCATAACAAATCATCCTCTATTCCTTTGTACCCTTCGACCAAAGTAAAATTTACGTCGATGTTTGTGCCTATCTGTGTTGACAGAACAATCTCATTATGCCCACAATAGTGTACTGGCTGTAAATCAAGGCATTGTGTCGCCGCGGTTTGTATGACGTCACGGTATTGTGTACTCAATTATGACGTATCGTGAGGTTTCCTGGGCCTTTGTGCGAGTTTATATGAGAGGAAGTAAACAAAGGGCTTACATGATAATTGTTAATTATTGTTGCCAAGGAGACATAAGAGTGTACAACTAATATAAAAGGCTCTACAACAAACTTCCAAATGGCGGACAAAGGAGTTCCCGTTTTTTTAGGATTCCGAATTTCGACAAGGGACCTTTGTAATTTTAAGGCGATATGTTAAAATACCGAATGGGCGGAGTCTAGCAAAAAAACAATAACACAATAGCGCAGTCACTTTCTACCTTTCTGCCTTTATACCTCATTTATATACATAGATAGAGGTATAGATTTCTTCAGCTCGGAAGTGTTTGTTCGTCAGCAACAAATAATAAAACTTCGTTTTGCTTCTAAAGTAGCAAATATAAAAAATACATTTTCTTTAACTAATCTAAGTAATTACCTACTGAATAGTATACAAATTAACGGTTAATATTTTCTCTAATCGAAGGAGGGACCTAAAACGGGAATTAGTATGGGCAATTTTTTTTAAATAAAGGTATCATTAAAAGTTTCACCAATCCTGTTTCTTGTCTATGATTTATTTAGATTACTTCCTCAGGTAGTTACTGTATTAACATCAGGTTTGTAACCTTTACTGTTACTGAGTGAGCATGTTACTCAACGACTCCAAAATTAGTTACAAGCAAAAATGTCCTCAGTTGATCCTTTGTTTCCCCAAGATTTTGTAATGCTGCTTTATCCAGTCAGTTAACATCTGTGAGTTGCTTGAAATCAGACAGGAAACAAGCTACCATCACTTTGCTGTCAAATTTGGGCACCCCAACTGAATTTACGGGAATTTGCCAAAACAAGTTTCTAAACAACTCGCGCGTCAACTTCAATCAAGTTTGGTAAAATATAAAATGATATTCTCGATACATTCATTATGAAATTACCGACAAACGACAGAAACCAAAAACCAGTTAAGTGAACTCAAAATCACATTAAAAATAAAAATAAAATAAATAAATCTAACTCCTGGAAAGTTCACACATCTTGCCCCAAGCTAAGCAGAGCTTGTGTTATGGTACTAGATAACTGATATACTTAATACAATACATTAAATAGATAGATATTTTTTATTATACATAGAAAATCCTGAACAAATATCTGCGATCGCACAAATATTTGTTCCGAGGCGGGAATCGAACCCGCAACCCCCTGCGTCGCAGGCCAACCTTCGCCCGCCGCGCCACAGAGGTCGTCACAGAGGTAGACACATTAGTTAGGTATAAACTTCCGGTCGCCCTTGGATTCACCCTCATTATTTTCACGAGGGGACTTAATTTCAGAAATATCATCATTTTCCTACAGAAGTCCACTGCTTGACATAGACCTCCTCTATAAAATGCCACGACGAACTGTCTTGAGCCGCCTCCATCAACCTTCCTGCGACCTCTATAATGTCGTTGATCCATCGAAAGGGGCATGCCTGTTTTGCGTCGTCCGGTTTGTGGTCGCTTCACAACAACCTTTCTTCCGCAACGGTTATCAGTTCTGTTAGATATATGGCCTGCCCATTGCCACTTCAACATGCAAATTCTCAGAGCTATGCTGGTGATCTTGGTTCTTCTATACTTCGACCAAAATAAGAAGTACTTCTATGGGTCCCCTAACTTTGGATATCTTGAAAATGGCTAAACAATTGTGATAAATCGGAATAAAACAAAAGCCAAATATAATGAAAAAAAACTGTATTTTTCAGCTTGAATAGTAAAATTACATCGTTTATTGAATTTTGAACTTTAACAACGCACAATTCATAATTTTAACAAGTAC
This sequence comes from Operophtera brumata, assembly GCA_932527175.1. NCBI lineage: Eukaryota > Metazoa > Arthropoda > Insecta > Lepidoptera > Geometridae > Operophtera > Operophtera brumata. The sequence goes on from OW052228.1 coordinate 29,445,568, forward strand.
AATCATTTATAGTTTCACAAAATATAAATAACAGAGAATATTCGCATATTTGAAACAAGTCTGTTCATAAATCTCGTTGCATTCTGAGATATAACAATGCAGACAGCATGAAATAAACTCAAGAAGGGAAATATTAGAGAGTGCGTACTAATAGTGCACATAATACTCGTAGGTATGAACCAATGCGTAAGCACGGGCAAAAAAAAAACGAGCAAGCCTTACAATAGTCTCATATGATGGGTGATCTGACATCTCGCACCTCCTTGTTAATAAGCAACATGGCTGATAGTACCAACCTCTCGGAAAAATACGCGCTTCCTCTTACACAATTCTGTCCATTTTCTCGAAATCACTCACACAGATAGCTGGAAAGCGAGAGGAAATATGTTACACATGTCTCTTAAACTAGCCACTCACGGTCATGCCGTTTGGCGTGACTCCAATCGACTGAAAATGGTTAGCCGACAATAATTTAGGCCAATCATGGCTTCACTCCAATTGGCTTCTTTTTTTTGGCGCACGGCCGGCTCTTTCTACTTTTTTAAGCGGAATGGAAACAAATGTATGTAAGTTGGCACATTCACTTGCTTGTGACACGACGTTATGGATTATGGCAGCCACAGACAATTCATGCACAAGAACACTTACAAGAAGGCACTTTGCGTGTGTCTGTTTTATCATCGTCATCATAGGTTATAGGTAGTAGAGGTTTTATGTGAACGAGTTCGTCCGGAGAATTACTACCGCCATACCTATTTCTGCTGCAAAGCAGTAGTGCTTGCATTGCTGTGTTCCGGTTTGAAAGGTATGGGTGCCGGTGAAATTCCAAGCACATGAGACTTTTCATCTTTAGTTATGTCTTAGGGTGGCGGGCGCAGTTTAATGCCACATAGGGTGCGTCTAGGTGGACGTGACCTATGAAAAAAGCACTGTTAAAGTCAGAGGTTATCGCTTAACATCAGGCAATCTGCTTGCTCCGTCATATAAGTAAATAAAAAAAACACGCGTTCTCTATGACGCGTTTGACGAGATTCATCGGTCGAGCTTACCGGTCGACAGACGCGCTATTGCGATATATACGCGCATTTAGTGCGACGCGCGTCCGATAAGCGCTGAAGTTACGCGCTCACCGTCGGTCGATTACAAGCTTAATGATTTGACACTTACGATCAGGTTACTGTGCCTTATCATCCTATCAGACGCGGTGGAGCGATCAAGAGTTTTATGAAAAGCTAAAACACTTAAAAGAATTGGTGACAGCAGTTTCGTGTTATAACACGAAACTGCTGTCACCACCTTATAAGGTGCTCAGGTGGATGCTGTGCCCATACTCTAATATAGCCCCTTTGTTAAGTTTTTACTACATCCACGGGAGGAGATAGTAATAAATAATAAATAGGTCTAGTTAGATAATACATACACTCGTATCATAGTCGCTAGTTACGTATGCTCTATGGTATTTTCCCTCCAGACTAAACGGTGGCGTCTGTAATCCAACTACGAAGTGATTTATGCTTTTCATTAAGACTTCAAGTGCTTTCTTTGCCTTTTTATTCCAACTAAATGGAGGTAACGAGCATCTTGCTTTAATAATGGAAACGCTGAGAAAATTTTAAGGCTGCGAAGAGAATGGAATTGAAATTGATACCGCAAACTTTTTCATCTGCAAGCGAATAGCTGGAGGTGAAATTCCCAAGTAGATCTAACGCTACGAAGAGAATAAAAATGGCTAGCAGCAGATATTTCCATTTCAATTTACCCCTCATTTGACGCCACCTTTATCTTGCTAATTCAAACTGAAAGTGGTATAGCTGGCTGGTTTAACAAATAATTTCATCCAAAAATTAAAATCCATGATTATTGTTCCAACACTAAAATAAATACAAAAAATGCCAACGAGTGAAATATGTTTATTACAGCGCCCCCAGGCAAGATAACACCATGATACCTATCTAAAAACCATCGCCGATGAATCACAAACGCTTTACAGAAAACAGTATCTAAATCGGTCAAACTGTTTTGGCGACAAATGGAAATATTCGTTTGCATACAAAAACATTTGGAGATAAAGCGGACGTTCGTGTGCACATACCAACAAAATCTCACCCTAAATTAAGTCGTGGGAATAAATCGATGCGTGACTGACTGACTGACTGACTGACTGACTCACTATCAACATACAAGTGCAGCAGGGTGCTAAAGTTTGTGTGAAAGAACTCCACGAGGACGAGGTCGCGGCAATTCCACCAATAACTAAAAATAGTGATCCAATAATTGGATAATAATAACTGGATCGAATGACAATGAGAAAACAAATTTTATAATTTAAGGCCACCGTTTTGGTATAATGTAACCTCAATTGAAAAAGTTATTTCATTTCCCTGAAAAGGCGCCATTTAATAAAAGAAAAGTGAAAAATAATTCATCATAATTATACTTTTATAATTCTTTTGTGGCTTCATCATTAGTCCGGCCTTTTGTTATTTCAATTTTCATTGACGAGCCTTTTCTTTTGAATGGAATTGCTATTATGAAACCATTCTTACTTTAAAAGTTTGTTTACAATTAGACCTTGATATATGCTTGAGCGGTATCCGGGTCGTTCATGAGTGGCCGAGCATTATGATATAGCCTGAATTCTTGAAGTTGTGTCCTAGTACTTGCAAATTCTTCTTTCTAAATTATGTATATTAATATTATGCATTTAATATTCGAGTAAAGACCGTTGTAACCGTAAGCCACAATACCACAATATTATTTAATTTAATTCTTCGTTTATTATTCTGAGATGTTTTACTCATTCGTGCCCATAAACATAGACTAGTCTTGGAACAGTTAAAGGTACCTGCTGCATTTTGTCTATTTTTATCAGAACTTGTTAAAAAAAACTGTTTTGACGTGAATTCGATGTACATCTTAATTGTAGTCCAACCAGCATTCCAGAAAAATTGTGAAACCAAAAGCATGCAGGTACTTTTGAATGCTGCATTCTCCTAAAGTTTAAAAGTTAGAAAAATTACAGATATATCGTTGTGAAATCCATCTGATTGGTACACAAAAGTATGCATTTTTATTAATAATATTTAATAACCAATGACGTCATACTCTCCGGAAAACTTGTCAAGGCGCGGACACATGAGCTCGCGACCAACCTACTTGTCCATCTGTAGCACCAGCTACAAAATAAAATGCAGAGACAAAAATTAAGGAAGAGCTAAATGAAGAGGCGTTATCCCGTTCGCGACTGACTAAAACTACTCTCGGGTGTGAAGACAGATCACAGTAGCCCAATAAAATCAAACCAACTCGAATCAGGTTGACCGAGATTTTCAGCTTTGCTATGAAATTCGACGTCTACAAGTTCGCAGCCCTCTACCTCAGCCCAGACGCTACAAAATCAGGGTGGGCAGAAATCGGGCTACTACCGTTCCGATGACACTAAAATTGTATGGTGACAGCGAGCTGATCTGATGATGGAGACAGCATGGCGGACAACGGATGTATGATAAGTTCAAATCTAACTAGTCTACACAACTAACTATAAAAAATTATGGTGACAGTGAGCTGATCTGATGATGGTGGACAACGAAAATCCCCAATGATTAATAGAAAACTGGCAGTGTTTGGGCTCATTTTGATCAGCACACGGTATTTTCATAAAAACTACTAAATTTTCTTGGAAATTATCAAATTCACCAAAAAAACACACCTCGGTTTTATAAATTCCGTGTTTATGCCATGTAAAAAATTTATGTTTATGTGTTTTTTAAAATTGTAACGATAAAGTTTCAGCTTAAAAATCACGCTTTTTGCAAATCTTTATAAGGCGATTCGATTTAACAAATTGAAGGGAATGGCTATGAATTTTGTTCAAACTCCGACACGTAATAAGCCAACCGACGGTAATCAACGGAAATTGAGCGACATGGAAGCGAAGCTAATCCCATGATACTGGCGTCAATTTGACGGGGGCTTTTCAACACGGCGACAGAACGGTACATTACAAGAAAAAAACGTGCATGACTGTATTATCTATGGATCTATATTAACATTCCCCTAAGAGGAAGTCAAATGCAAGTTAATACAAACAATATATCATTATTTGGTGTGTTACAAATTTTCGCTTTCTAAGAAGCGTTCCGTGCGTTACGGGGTGCACATAGCTATAAATCGGTAGAATATCTCTTAGTACTTAATTAGTTATCATTTAATTAAAATCAATTGATCTCCACACTTTTCAACATTTTTTTTAATTATTCAGCTGTTACCTATTTATTTCATAACCCTGTTTATTCACTAGTCTGAATATTAGCATCGGTCAACACCCTTCCCCCTCCCTTTGGTACATAGCACAAAAAACATTTTGATAGATACCCGACTTTTCAAAATTGCATTGGCTTCCAAATATATTTTCAATGTAAAATACGCGTTGTCGTAATACTAAATTTGGATCTGTAACTTTTATATACAAACTATTATACTTACTTGTTATTTTTTTATACTTTTATCCTCTTATGGGTTAATATTTCTTAAAATATTTTCTTAGTGAACACCTCAAAACCAATGTGCAACTCACAAAACAATTAACGTAGAATGATGAGTGCCGTGGTGTGTCTGGCCTAAAAATAGACCCCTCCATCTCCTCCCGTGGATGTTGTAAAAAACAACTAAGGGATTACACCAGGGGATGGGTACCAGCATCCAACTGAGTACCTACTCAACACCGTGGATGATGATTATGCGCGCGTGGTGTTTATGGCAAATATTAATAGAATAAAAAATTGTTGTCTGGCGCCAATGGCAAATCCACCCATTTCTTTTCTTTCCCCGTTTTTTTCTTTATTTTTTAACATTTCTCGTCCAATAGTGGACGTCTTACGGACCTACAAACCAAACCAAACAATGCCAATCGCAGCTGGTTACGAACCTTTGGTTTCGTACGCGGCCGAAGGGGTCAAATTTCATTTTTGTAGGCTTTTTGGTTTGAGATTTTGAGGATGAGTTACATCTTTTTTAGAATTGCTTATATGTATAGATATACCTTATATTATAGTTTTTTTTTTGTTTTTCGTACCTTTATGTCCGTGCGTCAATCAAGGTCCGTAGGTACTGAAAACCAGCACTGCAGTTCACTGCAGCATTATGCTGAGCACGGACCTTTTTTGACAGCACGGCACAGTTGATGTGAAATTGGTCTGTAGGGCGCGCATGAGGAGACGCCTATGTCCAGCAGTGGACTGATATAGGCTGATGACAATGGCAATTGTACCGTATATGGTTTTGATCAAAATATACTTTTACTCTTAGGTACTTCAGATAGCTATAGATTTAAATTATGAAATCCGCGTTAAAACTTACGTGACTTCCTTTACCTTCATTATCGTATCGTTCAGTGGATAAGCATCCAATATCTACGATCCTGGATACACCCTGATGATATGTTAAACTCGGTTTAACTTTACGCTGCCAAAGTTAACATTATGTTGACATTTACGAGCGAAGTTTTGTTTATTTAGATTAGAATTTGGGAGTATGCTTGTTACAAGGGTCATTTGTTATTCGTACAGTACAATCAAGAATATCTTTATGGCCCATTCACCAAAGATGAGCTTCTCCGCTCATCTTTGGTGAATGGTGAACTACAGAGACACACGCCTTTTTCCCGGAAGGGGTAGGCGGAGCCTCAATGGGCCTCTTTTCACAGTGGGTTGCACCATTGTGGAATATAGACGTGACGTATAGCTCATCGCCGCCATTGCTTCCCACGACTGACTCAGCTATATAACGCTTTCTTCCAGTATTATCACATTCCATAAATAAGCTACCAGCCAGGACAAATCTTATACCAACGAATCTTACAAACAAGTCCGGGTAATCCCTAAGTCGGCTTTTACGATATCCACGGGAGGATATGGAGGGGTCTATTCTTGGGCCGGACACACCACGGCACAAGCACGGCACGGAGAAGCTAAAACAGTGTAATTTCAAGAATACAAAATAATGGTTCCGTTGGAACTTTTAAAGGTACGGAACCCTAAAAATAGCTTAAGATACCTTCTTACATCAAATAAATTCAGACAGAAAGTGTCATATTCTTATCTTACATTTATAACTAACTTCATGGAGACTACTCATAAGCAAATCTTGTATTTTTTTTAGCTGTGTGATTGACGAAACAAGCTGTTGGTCCACCTGATGTTAAACGGTAACCTCTGCCTTAAACAATGCATTGCCTCATAGGTCACGTTCACCTAGGACGCAACCTATTATGTGGCATTGCACTGCGCCCGCCAACCTGAGACATAAAGAAGTCTCGTGTGCCTGTAATTTTTCCTTATGCTTGGGCCACGTGAATATCGCCACCCTTGAAGCGTCAATTCCAAAGACAATTCCTAATCGCTACAATTTGCAGCTCTGTTTCGTGGCTGTGTTAGGGCCGGTGCTCACAGCTGGCACGGCACGGCGTGTCATGGCAAAGGAGTTTATTACTTATCAAGTTATTTTGAATCTTATTTCAATGAGATTAGAATTCATGTTACTTTATTTCGATACGACGATGCCGCGAAAAAACGCGACGCGCCGCGGGATGCTGCGGCATGACGTGTCATGCCGTTTCATTCCACCGGGTTGCCGCGGCGCGCAATTGCATCCCGTGAGACGTATGGGTCACTTTATGTCGAGGAATTATGGTTGAAATAAGGTTGAAACTTGTGCAGCGGTCATTTCGGTTGATGCCAGAGTGGCTGAGCTTTCATTAGGATGCCACGGATCCCACGGCATGTCACGGAACGCCGCGAGATGTCGCTGCACAACCTGCCGTGTTATGCCGTGCCACACCGTTAGTGAACGCCGGCCCTAAAAGGTTAAACACATAATATATTTGTTTTTGGCGCTTGACGAGCGCAGAGCGAATTCGCTTTGAGTGTTGCAGCTAGCAACCTTCGGGGTAGATACAGGGCAGCTTGGGCCAGTAGGTACCCTTAGTAAGAATTTATCATATTAATTAAGTTGATAGCGAACTAAAATATATGTATCATACATGATAGAGGTAATTGGCGAAGTACTCGCTGCCGATACAGTATAGCTAGAATCTCGTGTGCAGTGTGGTATGGTTACTGAAAGTAATATTATAGTGATCTTGCAATTCCTCCTCGCTAACGCTCATATTTTAGACTAATGCCCTACTAAAAGTAAGGAATGGTCATATATTGTTGCTTCTCAAAATTAATATCGGTAAGGTCGTGGCCAAAATATGGTTTATGGTTTTGGGTCGCATTTGAATGGCCTGTATTTTCAATTTAATGGCTGGTCAGAATTACTTATGGGAGTTAAAGATAAACAGTATGGTACTTACGATCCATACTAAGTCCATGTTACGATCTTACGATCTCATATTATACTACCAAACGTAAAAGTACTTTTTCTTTTCGATTTTGACACAGTCTGAAGATCAATAAAATTAGTACGCAACCGACCATTTTTAGGGTTCAGAAAACCATATAATAATGAAAAAAAAATTTGGTTGGGTACATCAGGTGGGCCATCTGCTTGATCGCACATTCCAAGTATAATACAAAAAACTCCACAACCGTAAAGTGGGGATGTTTTTGTTTCTCATCTATCCCATGGAGCGGGGTGTCGTTGGACAGGTCGTTCAAAAATATTGCGGGTGTATTTTTTTTTCTTTTCGTTTTGCTATATATTAATTTTTAAAATGTTAATTTTTGTTAGAGTCAAGTGTCCCCTCTGCCGGCTAAAATGGTTGTTTTTGCATGCCCAAAATTCATGGCAGTAGTATAACGTAGTATAGCGAAGTTAAAAGGAAATATATTACAGCTAAGTAGGCTTTACAAGTTAAGTTACAAGGTAAGTTAATAGTAGAATATTGGGATAATAGCTATACTATGTAATTTCTTTGAAACTCTTTCTGATTAAGTTGTTATAGGTACATAAGTCTAGTCTAATAAATTAAACTATTCATCCGCAGTAAAGCAAAAAATATGTTTCGGTATCGAAACTGACAACAGAACAAGAATGATTATTCCTTTTCTGTTTATTGAAAAGACGATAAACATACAAAGGCTGTTAGGCGTAAATATTGCTTAAGTTATCGCCTCAAAGATCTATGGATGGAGGTGCGGGTCTTAAGGCCTGTGCCACTTCAAATCGGCTTTCAATGTAAGAGCTTCATCTTACAGAGTTTCAACCACAGACCACATATCAAGATAGACCCGTAAATTTATATGAAACAAACCGTTTTATTTTGTACCTACTATGCTACGAAATATATAAGTTAGCAAGGATCGATTTTGAAAAAAAAAATCTGTTCACTATAGTGCAATTAGGCTATTAACTATATTATGCCATTACTCGTATGCTCGATAAACTTTATTCCCCAACGGTCGTAGGTTCTGCGAGATAAATGGCCTGTCCGTTGCCATTTTAGTAATAGCTGAGCGCGAATGAGAGCAGCTTAAATTTGACGACCTCTGTGGCGCGGCGGGCGAAGCTTGGCCTGCGACGCAGGAGGTTGCGGGTTCGATTCCCGCCTCGGAACAAATATTTGTGCGATTGCAGATATTTGTTCAGGGTGTTCTGGATATTTTCTATGTATAACCCGAACATACATAGTCCATACAAACATTGCAATTAAAATAAAAGCTTGTAAAAATGGTGTTGTTTGAGAGAAGCCGGTGATTATGGCACCGTACTATACTATTTTTATGTTAACCATATGGTTAATACAGGGTGTTCGGTGGCAGAATTAGGATTTCAACGAAATATTTTTAAGAAATAAAACCCGCACTTCCCTTCTTTATTCTTCTTGAAATAAAAAAAGCTTTTGTAGTTTTTTTATATTTTATTTTGAAATCCTAATTCTGCCACCGGCCACCCTTGAAGAAGATATAAGGTACCGGTTAGAAGGTAAGGTATGAAGGCAATCAAGTTGAGTTCTGGTTGTACCACGAGACTTCAGCAGAAGCATTTTCTATTAAAAAATCTCGCTATTCTTGGAATAGTAGATGGTAAAACGTAAAATTGATTTACTCTATATAGAATAACTAAAGATAAAGATAAGTTTATTTCACTTAGAATCGGTACAACAAATCATAATTAACATTTGCATTAATTTTAAAGATTTTCGTAATTACTTATATGAAATAAGATAACTTTGTCTTCCGTGCTAGTTAAAAAACTGTGTTACGGCAAGGTAACGCTTCTCATCCCATAAAGAATGGTCCTTTGGATATTATCAAGTAAACTGACTAACTGGTGACTTATTCTAAGAATATTTACTCACGGTTGGTCGGATCCACCCTTAGTGAGCTAGTAGATACTCGTAATTACACAATTTGGTGTCACAGGAGTGAAAGTTCAGCAGCATCCGTATTTATGTATCCTGTGGTCGTATTGCTCTCCTGACAGTTATTGCCAGTTTTTATGTGTGAACTTCGGGAGAAATTCTATTTGCTGGCAACATTGCTGACTATAATGTGAAATGTTGCATGTAAATAAGAGGAAACGACGAGAACTAGTTTTTCTATTGGTTTTATTGTTGAAGTTCGTACATTCAAATACATTTAGATCATTACTTTTAGATAATTTCCTATGTAAGTATTTCTGCCGATGTTCGGTGGCCTACCTGATTTTATGCGGTTAGCCCTACCCAATACAACTGCAATAATATATTGTGACGACGGTCTAGGACGCGCCCTACGTGGCATTGCACTGCACCTGCCGCCCTTAGACATACATTTGTAGATTCATATGCCTGTAAGCGTATTATAAATTGTACCGTGTATGGTTTTTATCAAAATAAACTTTTACTTTAATATCAACGACAACGATAGCCTTTCAACCGCAATACAGCTATGCGAGCACTACTGCTAGGTGGCAGAAAAGGTATAGGTGGTTCCATTTTCCCAACGAACTCGTTTAAACTCTCTACTATTACGTTTTTAACCCCCGACGCAAAAAGAGAGGTGTTATAAGTTTGACCGCTATGTGTGTCTGTCTGTCTGTCTGAGGCACCGTAGCTCTTAAACGGTTTTTTTTTATTTGAAAGCAGGTTTTCTAGCGATGGTTCTTAGACGTGTTTTATCAAAATTGGTTCAGCCGTTACATTGCAAAAAAACAACAAAACTCATCATCATCATCAGCTAGACCTCATCTCCTTGACATAGGACTCCCCATAGAATGCTACGACAGTTTTGAGCCGCCTGCATACAATATTTCCTGCGACCGTCACAGTATAACAGCGCTTCCTAAGGTCTATATTGCAGTTTTGGTTCTAATCGCCTTAAGTATTACTTGAGACGTCATTTCCTTCTGAATCAGTCGGTAGACGTCCACTGGTGGACAAGGCCTGATGATGAAGTATTTGCCATAATCACCACGCTTGGCGGATGGATTGGTGATTATGGTTTTGGTACTGATAACATACGTAGATGCTGCCCATCCCTTGGTGTAATCCCTTAGTCGGCTTTTATGACATCCACGTGAGAAGAAGACTAATTTTTAGGCCGGACACACCACAGCAACAGACATAATATATATACACATCATTGGTAAAAAACCGGCCAAGTGCGAGTCAGACTCGCGCACGAAGGGTTCCGTACGATTAGTTATGTAAACGGCAAAAAAAAACACGTTTATTGTATGGGAGCCCCCTTAAATATTTATTTTATTATGTGTTTTTAGAATTTGTTGTTATAGCGGCAACAAAAGTACATCATGTGTGAAAATTTCAACTATCTAACTAACACGGTTCATGAGATACAGCCTGGTGACAGGCGGACAGACAGACGAACAGACAGACGGATAGCCGATCCTTAGTAATAGGGTCCCGTTTTACCCTTTGGGTACGGAACCCTAAAAATTAAATCAAATATAGGAATTGTCAGTTCAATAAAAATCAAATATGGCGTAGCTCTCAATCATTGCACACTCGAGCGAGTCCAATATGATTTAGAACTGTCGTAACTCTAAATCAATTTTGTGCCAATCGGGAGCTCTAAATTTTTTGTGATTATTTGCCTTATTCGTTATACTTCTTTGCAGCTGTGAACGTAGTGACTCAGTAATCATTTGGAGTTTTAGGAATTTAATGCCTAGTTTACACGAGCTTCGTTGCTAATGCGTAGTTCTAAGTGCTTAGTGCTAATGCCGAGTTCGTCTACATGTCACTTACACTAACACCTTGTGTGTGAACATACTGATCAGACAAATATTAGTACATAGTATTAGTAAAACCGGCAAGTTAAAAAATATTATTATTAGTATTTTAAATTCAAATTCTAAATGTTATATTATATGCACACTTCACAAATTGATCTATTTACTCAAATTTTAATTTCATTTTCATTGCATTGACATTTAATAACTTTTTATTTTACCGTGTTTTTAGTATTATATTCAATTTAATTTAAATGCATGAAACTAGTTACATATTATAAGAATTATTAGGTATGTGTAATGCTAAAACTAAAATTAAATATTTGCACGACAAATTAGTCGAGTGCAGTGATACCATTATTAGAATATGATCCAAACTACCTACCCTGTATTCAAGCAATTTTTTATTTAAATTTTTCATTTATTTTTTCAATTGAATAGAAGCCGAGCCTAATATATACTAAGAAACAAACGTAGGTAAGTACTACTAAGCAAAAAGTAGACTCCCCCGACCAAATTGACTAAGCACTTGTCACTTGCTGAGTCGGGTGAGTAGTCAGTGTAGTGTTTAGTGATCAAATTTGGAAGGGATGTCCTTTCGATAATACTTTTCTGGTAATACCATAGTGTAAACGATTACTTCTCACTTATCAATAACCAGGTTAGTTCTAAACTATTAGTACAAATGACAAGTACTTCGCTTTTGTAAACTAGGCATAATGTGTGAGGTCAAATAGAGTAATGGCCTAGTCAGATGTAAGTACACCGACAGGCGTACAGACGTACGAAAAACCAAGGAAAATACATTTTGCCATGCGGATGGGTGACATGTGTTTTTTTTCTCGAAATCCCGATCAAATCTCAGTATATTGCTGAATTATGCTATATGGTAGGTATAATTAATTATTTTGTAATTATATCTGTATTTTCTAGTACATTCCACGTGAACGAAATCGCTAATAATGTCATAATGAGCCAATAATTGCGTTCTAAGTTAATCAATCCATTATATTTATAATATCCAATTTGGTTTAATTGATGCTCATTATGAAGTAGTCACACAATGTTGATATCACAAAATAACAGAGTCATAATAACAGCTATATGGCAGTAGAAATTTCTGATATTTTTAAGAATTCATGGCAGACAGTTATTGCCAGTTTTTAACACCCGACGCAAAAACGACAGGGTGTTATAATTTTGACGTGTCTGTGTCTGTGTGTGCGTGTGTGTGTGTGGCATTGTAGCTCCCGTTTTTTTGATTTTGTTTGAAAGGTGAATCTTTCGGGAGTGTTCTTAGCTATGTTTCAATGTCTATGTGTGTATGTCAAAATCGGTTCAGCCGTTTCATTGCGTTGAGGGTTTTTTGAATTTTTACAAAATTTATTATTTATGTAAATATAAAGTTTTAGCAGATTTGCCTATCCATCCCGCTCATATCCTATATGTCAAAGTTTGGATTGTTGGATGTTTGAACGTTTTAATGTTTGTATGTTTTTCTGTTTGTTACTCAGTATTTTGTTCAGAGGAATGAATGTATCGCGCGAACGAACTCGCGGGCACAGCTAGTGCTATCCTACATTTCCTGGGCTGAATCCCAATTCCCGTAATAAAACATAGCTAAATTAAAAAAAAAAAAAAAAAAAAAAAAAAAAACATTTATTTCAAATTTTTATTTATTTCATTTATTTATTTTAAAGTTTAGCTATGTTAAGAATGTTAAATGTTAAGAATGTTAAACGTCAAAAATGGTCAATCACGCTGAAGCGGCTGAACCGATTTCGTTCAAATTTGGTATACGGATAGATTATGACCTGACTTAAGTTATAAGTTACTTTTTACCCCGGTAAAACGCGAGCGGAGGCGCGAGTGGACCCTAGTTATTAATTATACAAAGGGTCCATAGCAAGCTTCCAAAAATACGCACAGACCTTGCTAAATATAATATCAGACCTCTGTGCCTTTATAATGAGTGCAGTGTCATTATGCCCGTCTGAGGACAGACTGGTAGGTACTTACCGGTAGCACGGAGCGAGCCCTGATTAAACTCATAAATTGACACGCCAGATGGCATGGCCGCGCTGTAAATCTGCAACCAATACGACATTTGTCTCTATTCCTGTGGGTCGTGATTACATCTGGCTATCTATGGTATCCATGCGAGCTGATGAACTGTGAGATTGAATGATTAGTTTCAAATGTTGTAAATAACAATTTAATACGTAACAAGAAGTTGGGAGCGTAATGTTTCTGGGAAGGACGATAGGCTATCTCCATTTAATACACTCGCCTGATTAAATGGAAATATTTGAAACTGTAAGTTTGTAAGTTAAGTAGTTACTGTGGGCACAGAATAAATAATAGTATAAGCTGTGGGACAAATCTTGAAACGGAATTTTGAAGCAGTTACTCTACCGATTGAGCTAAAATTTTGGCATACCTGTCTAGTTTCGATGGCAATACAATATAATAGTGACAGCGATAATGTGATAATAGTGATCTGATAATGGAGACGGAAGGTGGACAACGGAACTCCTCGATAGATAGGTAATAGTAAACTGTCCGTGTTTTTGATCAGCACACGGTTCCGATCATAGTCGTAGAATGTTCGCATACTAGATCTATGGTTCCGATCACTTATATGAAAGCTTTTATATTGAAAGAAAACACTAATTATCCTTGGAATAGTTACACCGTGTTTTGTCTCTTTCGATCGAATTTGAAAATGCCTGTCAATGCAAAAGACAAAACGCTGTGTAACCAAGTGTGGTGTGTGGAATACTGTGTGTATTCCAAGGATGATTTGCTTTTTATACTAGCACAAGCACGGTTCACAAGCGAATTACGAGTAGCTACTGTCACACTCGGCTGACCGTACGCTGAGTCCAGAAGTAATACCACAGGGGATCGATTTTTGAAAGTCACTAAGTGACTAGAAGTCACGAATGACAAAACGTCATCGATGACTTTGAAATCACTTTTTACCAAAGGTCGTATTTTTGAAAGTCATACCCTATCTACCAACTTGCAAATATTTCACATTCGTTGTCTTTGACATATGACGTATCTGTCCATTATTAGTTTGTCTGTTCCACTATACTAAGTCCATGGTTCCACTCACCACAGACAAAACAGTGTACTACGTTTGGACCATAGATAATAATTATGTGTGGGTGGAAAAGGAAAGCCACAAGATAAAGAGTAAAATTGAGTAAATACTATTCATAAATGTCAGTGCCAAAACAGTCACGGAGTGATTTCAAATCGAGTGGGTAGAGCCACTCGTATTGATATCATAGTATGACAATTTTAGTCAGCGGTGATTTCCAAAAATACGAACTAATAGTCATTTTGCTGACTTCTAGTCACTCGCTGACTTTCAAAAATCGATCCCCAGAAGATAGGTATAATAGATTATAGCGTGATTCTTTCCGGCAGAATCAAATCAGCTTTTTCATATTATTTGACTTGGTACAAATTACCAGCTGATACATAATTTAAATTTAGAAAGAACAAAGTAACGCAAAGTCAAAAAAAATAAATTGGAGAAAAATTTCTACTAAATGCAAATAAGATTAAAAAAAAAAAAAAAAAAAAAACCTTTTAAATTTATCTCCATCCAAAGGTTTTATGGAAGGAATCGCTTCTAAGCGATAAGACGCCCATTGTACTTTTATAGTTAAGTTTTGTTTCTCTTTTTTTATTTTATTTATTAAGGTGTACAACAAAACATTTTCTATTCTATTCTATTCTATTCTAAATCCAATCTCTCTTAAGATTTGTACCTAAGTTCTATACGGTTCGCCCCGTATTCCATCGTCAGTCGTGCTCGCATTGCTGTGTTTCGGCTTGAAGGAGTGCCGGTGAAATTACAGACACATGAGATTTTGTATGTCACGGGTGATAGGCGCAGTGCAGTGCCGCATAGTGCGCGTCCTAGATGGATGTGACTTATGAGATAATGCACTGTTCATATGCAGAGGAACCAATCTGCTTGTTCCATCATTTCAAGTTGTACATAAAAGTGATCTATGAGATAATGCACAGTTCATAGGCAGAGGGACTGCTGGGTCATCTGCTTGTTGCGTCAGTTCAAGTTGTACACATAATAAACCACCTCTGAAAAGATTGCCTAATAGTTCCAACGACGTCTACGACGCGTCTAGTCGACAGTACCTTAGAAATAAGTAGCTACCAAAGTAAGTACAATCAGATATGTAGATAAGCAAAAGTGGTGGAATCCAAGTAACGATACAAATATTCCTCGCAACAAACTTCCCAACTCCAACTTTATTTGTTTCTATTGTATGCGAGAAAGTTGCCTACATACGTAAAGTGCTAACTTTGCGAGCAACTTAAACGAGAGCAATTTAAACTTTAAATTCATTTTAATGAAAAACATTAAGGAGAAACAAATAGTAGAAGCGTAGACATTGCGAATGTACCTATGCGATAAACTTAAGCTGTAGTTCTGGTAGCATAGTATACCTACATAAATGCTTTGGTGATCGTGCTTAGCAACAATTTTCTTCATTCATTCGTTATTAATGTTTATTTCTTAGTTATGCTTCTTATGGTCAATGCTAAGCTAGAGATAAAAATAAATAAAATATTTAATTATTCCTGGACAGTTCACACAACATTATCTAGCCCCAAGCTAAGCAGAGCTTGTGTTATGGGTACTAGATAACTGATATACTTAATTAAATACATTACATAGATAGATATTTTTTATTATGCATAGAAAATACCCAGAATATCCTGAACCAATATATGCAGACCGCAAAAATATTTGTTCCGAGGCGGGAATAAAACCCGCAACCTCCTGCGTCGCAGGCGAACCATCACTCGCCGCGCCACAGAGGTCATCAACATAGTATTATAGTGGCCTGGAAAAGAGCCTTATTATGAAAGGATTCGCCTAGTAGAAGCTTCTTCCAAGCGCAAACTTTTGCGCGTTTTTGTTTTTCTATTTCTGTAGATATGAAAAGCGACCAAAGTGATCAAGATTGTTGTTTTCTGCATACGTAGACATTCGGTCATCATTATCATCAGTTGAACTTGCTTTTGCTCATATATGTATGCTCAAAATCATCGAGACGTACAAAAATAAGTATGAGATATCTAAATCATGCGTCAGAGACGTTTGCAATAACGCACTGATGGCTTGCAAGCCATCATTCGCAATACAACTGTATCCCTCATCAGCAGAATACGTGACAGTCACTACAGCATCCTGAAGGCCATAGCGGACACATAGCAGATCTACGTGTCCCGCGTCTACTTCGACGTGAAGGCCGCAGAGGTGGTGGAATACATCAGGAAGAAAGCCGGGTCGGGTTTGAGGGTCATGAAGTTGGACTCTCGTCATAATGTGAGCTTTAGCTCATTTATGGTGAGGGTCCTTACGGAAAATATGAAGACTTACATGAGCCCTGACTTCTGGCCGAAAGGGGTGAAGTTCTGGCGGTTCAAGGGCCTCCTGTTACGTGATCCCCTGGGCCGCGACGCGTCGGCGATCACACGTGTGTTAGATTAAGTAATAAATAAAGTATTTTATGTTTATGTTAGTTTCTAAGGTATTTATGTTGATATGGGCTTACTGTTTAGGTTTAGTGCATTTCTCAGTAAGCCTGAAATAAAGATTTTGATTTTGAATTTGAATAGCCGCTGTAGAAGTGCCTTGTACGGAGGGTCATCAAATGAGAAACCGGATGAGGATGATATATTTAAAGGTCAAAAAAAAAAAAAAAACTGCAAATTATCAAGCATCCATTTCCGTCTCCATTTTCCGCCATTTTCCATCGGATCCATAGATGTCCGCATTTAGATGTCCACTGATTTATGAGACCTCCTCCATAAAATAAGTGGAGGTATTTGCTAAGAACACCACGCTTGGCAGGCCGATTGGTGATCGCAAAACTCATGTTGAGTACTCAGGTGGACGCTGTTGCCCAACTCCTGATGTAAGGATCCCCTAACCGACATTTACGACATCCAATGGAGGACTTGTTTATAACATTCGTTGGTATAAGATTTGTCCTGGCTGCTAGCTTATTATAGAATGTGTTGCTACTTGAGGAATGCGTTATCCGAGTCAGTCGTGGGAAGCAATGGCGGCGATGAGCTCACCAATTGTCACGTCTATATTCCACGATGGTGCAACCCACTGTGAAAACAGGCCCATTTAGGCTCTGCCTACCCCTTCGGGGAAAAAGATGTGTATCTATGTATGTATGTAGGATGTATGTAAGGGAGGAGATCGAGGGGTATATTCTTAAGCCGGACTCAACACGGCAAGATACGATTACTACTAACCTCTTATTTTATTTCATTTATTTTCTATTCTTACCAATATGTTTTCTTTTATTATGGCTATTAAATAAATCTGAGTATAGGTACTACAGCTTTTCAGGATTTATTTTTTGACCTAAGAAGCTGCCTACGCTCCAAAAGAAAATAAATTTAACTTAGCTACGAACATTTATTACGATGTTTCCAACTTCGAGCATTTATTTTCTCTTCTTGTTCCAAAGTAAAGGTAAAAACAACCTGTTTTCTGTATTGACATCTTTTTACAGACCGTTGGAGTAAGCTGTTTCTCGTTTGAATGTGAAAGCTTTCTATGTAATAAATAATTTAATTAATGTAATAAATTAGCCAGATACCTGTGGTAGCAAAGTGCTAGAATGAATTTACATGTTTGTTTAGGAAATAAATGGGTAGGTACTGTTTGACGGCCTCTGTAGCGCGAGTAGCCGGCTACGACGCGAAAGGTTGCGGATTCGATTCCCGCTGCAGGACAAATGTAATACTTGTTCCTAGTCTGGGTGTAATGGTACCATAGTACTCGTAGTTTCTGATAGCCACGACACAGGGAATCCTAGTGTGGGATCAGGACTATGTATGTGGCTATTGGGTACTTAGATAATCTATAGACTGGATAGACTGTCGCCCTGTAATCACTACATTAGAAACAGGCCAGCCTGTGACAAGCTGTGTGCGTGCCTACACACACAAACGTGCGCGCGGCTTTGTCTTACACTCGCGCCACATCCTTGTAATTGTATCTGTGTGCGTGCGTAAAGATAACAGCTAATGGCACATTTCCCTATTTATTGGGAAAAACTGTATTCTACTGTATTCTGTAACTGTAAATTCTACGAATTTTGAATATTCTTATATTTCAAAATGAGTGACAGTACGACATGGATTTAAAACACAAGAGAACAGTGATAACCACGAAAGCTGCGAGCGAGCCGAAGTCGAGCGTGGCCCAGTAGGGCCCGCAGCGAACCAGAACCGACACCTGAACGCCAATACCCTAGATGATGATGATGATGACGATGATTTTGTTAATGTTCATCACCACCACCATCATCGTCATCATCATCATTATCATCCTCATCTAGGGTATTAGCGTGCAGGTGATGATGATGATGGTGACGATGATGGTCACCACCAACACCACCATTATCATCATCATTATCACCATCATCACCATCATCATCACCATTATAATCATCATCATTTTCACCTGCACGCCAATACCATAGATGATGATGATGATAATGATGATGGTGATGGTGATGATGATGATGGTGGTGGTGATGAACATTAACAACATCATCGTCATCATCATCATCATCATCACCACCATCATCACTATCACCATCAGCATCACCATCACCAACATAATCATCATCACGTTCACCTGCACGCCAATACCATAGATTATGATGATGATGATAGTGGTGGTGGTGATGATGATGGTGGTGGTGGTGATGAACATTAACAAAATCATAGTCATCATCATCACCACCATCATCATCATCTAAGATACTGGCGTGCAGTTGTGGTGGTGATGATTGTGATGATGATGATCATCACTATTATCACCAACAAAAAAGTTCAAAACCCGATCGACGTTCTCACTTCATAATCATTGATTGATCATGAGGAATTTAGCATTTAAAAACTGGCAACACAGACAAAAGAGCCAAGCTTGAGTTGAAAAATCGGGGCTAATAAGTTGATTGTTTTTATGAAATATTTTCGAAAATACTTACTTTGAATTTTGGATACTTACTGATGATAGGTGACTTTACCAGTCGTTTTTAGACGTCCTGTGTAATTTCTGCACACTTTTATGGCGCAACCCTTCATTGCAGACACAAATTAGAATCAACGATGCGACCGTTCGCCTTGACGAGACAATTGACACTGAGTGGCGGGGAGCGAATTATAGGGAAACAGTTCCCCGGTATATTTTTCGACGCATTTGTGACGTGAAGCACAATCTAGTCTATAGATTATCTAAGATTGGGTATAATTATGTTGTTAAAATCTGTGTGTAGGCTAAAAAAGGCGTGTTTCTATATATGTACGTATATATGTTTTGAATATCAAGCCTTCTTTGAGTATCCAAACAAATGATAAACAAATGAATAAATAAATTGTACCAAAAACAATAAAATACATTAGTGTTGCCATTCAGCGTGGCAATGCAGTCAGCATCCTAGGGACTTTTCAGTCTGGTAGTGAATTGGATCAGTTGAGCTACCAATCATGATCATTTGCGACGGTCTTCAGATAGCTGAATTGTTTCATTTATATTTTTATAATTTTGTGTACACCTTCTTTTAGTTGTATTTTGTATCTGCAACAAAATGTACTAGTAAACAATAAAACATTAATTTCGTACATGCGTTTTACCTAATATTTTTCAAGTAAAATAGTAACAGCCAGACTTTCTAATAACTGGTCAGCGGTAACCGCAGTCAATAATTGCGAGCATCTAAAAAATAACTTAACAAAAGCATAATTTTCACTAGAAACGGGATATTTACCATGATTTTTGAGTTTTATATGTTGTTGTTTTAACAAAAGCAGTTCTTACTGTAGGGATAAGCGTCATCATCTTACCATAGATACTAGTATAGTATTCTTTTATCTGTGCCATAGACATGCAAAGAGAATTGCTTTAAATCGTTCATCGAATTGTTTAAGAGAGTTTTTGTCCACATGTGGACGTCTACCGACCGGACATTATAAATAATGTTCTGTTCTAAATAATTATCATCATCTAACACTATCAATATCAGTGTTAGAATTTAATAAATTCATTTGCATTTTATTATGACTGTTTTTATTAAAACTTATAAACATCTCTATAAACGTAAGATATAATATTTCTTAAAAGATTTTTAGTTAAAAATTGATTTCAACAGAAGAAAACACGATAAAGACAAATAAAAGAATAGATAGTGAATTAGATAAAGATAATATGCAAAATTAAATTAAATTTCTTGTTGACACAGTTTAAATTAAATACAGTTACACAAACGCGTCGCACGTACCACACGCGGCCATTTTTGCACGTAACCTGTGACGTAACATCACACTTTTGAAACAAATAGTCAACCATATGTAAAGAGTCACATAGAGTCACCGGGAACACCTGGGGCATTGACGAATCCCTGCATAATCTCAACAAATTTTAAAAATAACTTGAAGCGGCTCATGTCGTATGAAGGATAATTTCAGATTCAGAGCTTACTTACAGAGGTGTCTAGGAGATAAGGGGAAATGATCCCGAGAAACGATTCGAACGACTTGCAAGGCACACAATCTATTTTAGATATAATTATTGTGGAAATTGTTGTAAATAAAAGTAAATATTTTTTACAGAAATTTATTTGAGCTGAAAGATGTACCAAAATCTTGGAGACATCTTGGTATATTCCAGGCTTTATTTTGAAATAGCATGCTTTCTACACACTTTAGAATCACTTTTTTTTTCGACATCCTGAAAATCATCATGTATCTTCAGAGAAGGTCTATATAGATAACATAACACCCATCAGTCAGATATATAGTCATGATCTCACACAATAATAGGATCCCCTGTGTCGTGGGTATCAGGAACTACGTGTACTATTGTACCACAACAACAGACCCGGAACAAATATTTGCAGATAATGCAAACATTTGTCCCACAGCGGTAATCGCACCTGCAACCTTCCTTCATCTCAGCCGGCTTCACCCGCCGCAGAGGTCGTCGAGATTATTATGTTCGCAAGGAGCATAGAATGGGCAAGCTTTCTGTATTGTGTATGCACTGTGACTCAGACGTATGAATACGGAGTTCTCGGAAAACTGGAAGTGATAACAATGGCGGGGCATTTCAATGGAATTTGCATTAGAATGCGTAGTGCAGTGCCTTTGTGATGAGATAGACGGGTCTCAGTGGGAATCGTACCTTCACAACTTCTTATTCTTTCTTGTTTGTGTCACTGGATCTTTTATGGTCACTGCTTGAGCACCAGTTTGAGAAGAAAGTGTATAAATTCCAAATGCAGGATGGTATTTCAAAAATCATGGAGTTTACAACAGTCGTTATTTTGAATAATCTCCTTTTCCATTAACGTTCATCCTGTAGCTCTTTGAAAGCCTCAGGGCAACCAACAAAGAACCAGTAGTAGAAAACTAGTATGGTGGAGCATTTCAATTAAATTAGCATAAGAATGCGTGAGTGCAGGAGCATTTGTGTTGTTATAGGACACTTGTGGATAAGTACCTGTATACATACATAATTGAAAGCATATAATAAAAAAACAGAAGACCTTTTTAATATTTTTTATCTCATTTTGATATGACAGCGCTCCCTATACTACTAGTACTAGTCTATTATACTAGTAGAGATAAAACTTTCTACAAAGGTGCCGCCGTGCCTTGTTACGATAGCAAAAATAGTATTTATCAACACTCATATCATAAAATCCTGATTAAGAACTCAAAAATAGTATTTTTGTAACATATTTAATATTGACTGTAATGGGAAAAACAGCTTAAATCGTTGTCAACATAATCAATTGTAGTTTTTAAGGCGATAACATACAGTCCCCAAACTGCAATATTAAACTCTCATTAAAAGCCTTCTACTCTAAAACTGATAAATAAAATACTTTCAAAAAAATATCAAGAGACGTGCATTACTTATATAAAATGTTTTTATAACTCAATTTTTTTAAGTTATTCGCATTATGACTACAGAAAATCTAAAGTTTCCTATGATTTACGCTAAAAAAAACAAAGAAATCCTGCTGCTTTCAAATACTTTTTTGAATGATTCCTTCACAATATTACAGTCAATTTATAGGTTTATAAAAAAGTTAAGTAAAGCTTTAGCTTAGATTTTTGAAAATAATAATTTCCTGTCCCTTTCTTGCTGTTTCTAATGAAGACCGGAAATAAAAATATTTTGCAGATTTTAGCAACATTTTGTCATCGGAGTAAATATTTTCCCGTGAAATTTTCGGCACAGCGACAAATAAAGCAACGGATACAACAATGGATGTACCTGATGAGAAACAAATGTTAGCATTACTGGCCCGTTGGTAAATATTGTATTATCTGCGAATGATGTTGCTCCATCTAATGTAAGGCACTTTACCTTAGAGTAACGATAAGCAAGGTTAGAGAGTGCCTGATGGTTGCTTCATACTACGCATAAGCAGGTTTTCTTTAAGAAAATAAAGACGGTTATTTTTTATACCCTTCAGTAGATAATCACAGTACCTACCTTGATTAACAGTTTTTTTTTTATAATTGCTACATTTATAGCAAATAAAAATTCAGTAATGATGATAAAACGATGTTTTATCATTAGTCGTTTACGTCAATTATTTCTGGCGTAAAAAATCTATACCTCATCTCTTTCCGGGTTAAAGTGAGAAATAGCACTATCACTTTCTTGAAGTTATTGTTTTCTTGCTAGACTCCGCGCCCATTCGATATTTTAACATAGCTTGGTTTTCGACGTTTTAACACTGTTGAAAAACCAAAACCAAAAAGTTTAACAGTCACCGACATCCCGAACAGCGATAGCGAAACCCCGGTTACTCTGTCTATCCTTCACGTATCGTGTATGTTGTATCTCGCTCTATCTGTCATTTTGCTAATATTTCGCGGTTCGTGGCGTAGATGCATCGAGCAACTACGGAGGCCTGCAATGCTCTAAGCGTAGATGTAACAGCGTAAAAGTATTTAAATTCTAATTGGTACCAAGTACAACATTTTTGATGCAACGGATTAGAAAATGACGTTTTAAAATGAATAATCTACGACTCGGGCACATTGACCCCAATTACTTTTTTCGCCATCTATATTTCCTTCTACAAGTATGGGGTTGGTAACAAAGTTCGTAACTAATTGAATTACGAATATTAAGAAAATACTGAATTGCAAACATTTCATCTTAGCTGAATTGGAATTCTCTGGATAAAACCCAAAATGGCTTACTAACCTGCTGGAAGCCTGTACCTATACAAGATATCTCCCAAAAATATGTCTAAGCTAGTGTTTCAACGGCAACATTGCGCGAAGTCAGGTGTGCAGGTGACTAGTGTTGCTGAACTTGCTTTACAAATGTTGTTCATTACACGGCGTTATGGCATTATATTACTCTGAGATACTTTGATACGCTGCAGAGCACCAATGTTTTGAATTCTGAAAAGGGTTTTCCAACGCTGTTTTTGTTTGAACAGAATACTTCAATGCGGAGAGAGTAAATGAAGAGAGTATTTTGCTTCATTTCACATTTCAATACCAGTATAACAAAATTTAAGTACTTGTTTGCGATTTCTAAATAAATATCAAAATGTACCTGAGGGAAAAATCCGTAAAATACGACCGTTTTTAGAATATTTGTCTGTCTTTCTGTATGTCATAACATTTATCTCGAATAGGCTCCGAAACGGCTTAAAGGGTTTCAATTAAAATTACAGGGAATAAAACAATAATTTAAACTTAACTTCCTCATTTTGGTGTAGGTAGAAAAGACTATTTACTAAACCCTCAACACAAATTACGAAATACATTTTTCCCAACAGAGCGACGATAAAAGCATCATTTTATATCAAATCAAGACTAACTTGGCAACGCAAGTCTTCCTCTGCGGTATGTATACCTACTAGAGACGAGAGCCCTTAACTATATCCACTATCGTGAGGGAGGCAAGTGCAACATCCACAGAACTTTCTATTAAACGAAATTGACCTTAGAACATTTTTTCGTCAAGCTCAGTTGCACTCTAAACCGTTGGGATAGAGTATGAATTGAGATAGAGTGTTAGTAAATACGGTTGTTTTTTTAATAAGCTTGGAAGTAAGATGCATGTGATGAGTGGAGTCGGGCTTCGTTATCCGACTGCGGCAGCACTATGCTAATTGTACACTTGTCGATATGAAGAGCTTGTACAGCGTCGTAACTCAATTAATTTGTCATATTGTAAACATGTATATACTTGTATTCACAGGAGTGAAACAAACATCCAAAAATTAGTACCGAGGGACGATAAATAAGATACTCTGGTTTTACTACTAATAGAAGAAAGAGCATCAAGTGAGACCAAGCACAAAGCAACCCATAATCTTATTACCAATCAAAGATTTGATTTTTAAATGACTAATTCAAGTAGGTACAATAGTCAAATTATAAATATGCATGGATACTACATTATAATTCCCAGGGATCACTGTACCAGAAACATGATAGGACAATATTTTCTCGATAGAAAAAAAAGCCAAAGTTACATCTAACTTGGCTAGATTCTAGATATATTATTCAGTAAAAAATTTGATAAATAAAATCAATACAACAAAGGCGAGGGTTTACTGTAGGGGTTTTGTAAAATTATCTATATTTTACGAGATATTCAATAAAAACAGCTTCTTCGTGCGGCGCGAGGCGTTTTTTTGTGTGAAGATTTCTGCCTGGGGTGGCGCAACCTTAAGAAGAATTTCGGCACCAAACTAGAAAACCTAAGGTAAACAAATAGTATGATCTCATTGATTGCAACAGTTGGAACTCACGGCTAATCAGTGTGCGATGCATATTCCACCACTAAGTGGTATGTGATCTCTAAAAAAGTTGCATATTTTTTTCAAAAGGAAGCCATTCCCAGAATGCAATATCCGTAATGCAAACAGGACGTCCGAAACAATACGTATTTAAGAAATAAAACGCACACAATTCTGCGGAAGAGCGCTCGAGACCAACTCGAGTTAATATTGACTGAAGGAGGAGCATCTACTACATAATCTTATAGAAACTGTTTGCCTTCACGATTGAAGGTTCGTCGCTCTTACGGAAACTTTCGCATTCCAAATAGAATTTACATTTAGGCTACGGGGCAATATTTCCGCCGAGGGCCCTATTTGAATATTGCTGACAAACGGAGGAATCGAATATCTATCAGTGGCCTGCGAATCTTTTGTTCACAGTCAATTTATCAATCAATTTTAATAAAACCATTGCATGACATGAGTGCTCTGACTGACTATCAACGCAATCCTAAACCGCTAGCCCTAAAGACCAGAAATTTTGAAGGGAAAAAACCCAACGACTAAGTCGCGGGCGTTTCACTAATTAGAAATATTATTTTACATGATAACTAAAATCTTTTACCCGGACTTGTGTGTAAAATTCGTTGTTATAAGATTTATCCTGGCTGCTAGCTTATTTAAGGAACGTGTTATTACTGGAAGAAAGCGTTAGCAGAGTCAGTCGTGAGAAGAAATGGCGGCGATGAGCTCACCACTTGTCACGTCTATTTCCCGCGATGGTGTATACCTCAGTAAAAAGAGGCTCATTTGAGCCTGTTTGTACGATCTGCAGATATTTGTTCAGGGTGTTCTGGGTATTTTCAATGTATAATAAAATATATATATCTATGTATTGTATTGTAATAAGTATATCAGTTAATATCAATTGGCGACCTCTGTGGCGCGGCGGGCGAAGCTCGGCCTGTGACGCAGAAGGTTGCGGGTTCGATTCCCGCACTCTGAACAAATATTTGTGCGATCGCAGATATTTTTTAGGGTGTTCTGGGTATTTTCTATGTATAATAAAAAATATCTATCTATGTAATATATTGTATTAAGTATATCAGTTATCTAGTACCCATAACACAAGCTCTGCTTAGCTTGGGGCTAGATAATGTTGTGTGAACTGTCCAGAATTATTTATTTATTTATTTATTTATTTATAGTACCCATAACAAGCTCTGCTTGGCTTGGGGCTAGATAATGTTGTGTGAACGGTCCAGCATTACTTATTTAATTCTGAATTAGCTTACTGCTAACTCAGTATTTTAGATCCCACTGGGCTGCTCGAATAGAGATCACGACTCAATTATCTGGCGTAATGAAATGCAGTGTCCATTCGTATCAGACTTTATGCATCAATAAATGCATATTCCACCTCATTCAGCATTTGTATACAGCCAGCTATCATGTACTATTAATAAGGCAATCATTTACAGATGCAACAAAATTTGCATTAATGATGACTCGGTTTGAAACAGTGGTTGCAGCAACTTCTCGTTTACATTTGGTGTAAAATACGTTTATAGCACAGATCAAAAATTATTACATTTATTTACAGAAAGAATAATACAAGGTATGTACAAAATACATATGAAACAGTTGTGCCACCTGAAGGCCGCTGCAAGCGATCTAAAGGTAGCTCAACTGATCCAAATCACTACCAGACGGAAGAGTCCCTAAGAAGCTGGCTGCATTGCCACGCTGAATGGCAATACTAATGCGTTGAGCCAGATAAGAGCCAGCTCTCGGGTCACGCGTCGCTTCGACCAGATGCCCTGAAAGAATTTTGAAAACGCGAAGGGCCCTGGAACCCCAAGGACCCAGAGTCTCGACCCCGAAAGGCTCAAATAAGTAAGCTCTGTCGAGACTTGCATATTTGCGTCTTTTGAGGTCCTCAGCGGAATCTGCCGCCGCACCGGCCCTAACTGATGTCCAGATAGGATCGTCGTCTTTGTTTCGTATGAGGTAGTGCTGGCCTCTGGTGTCAGAGTTTGTCAAGCCGCCCGAGGGCCTCTGACATGGCTTATCGACTGCTATTAATCAATAACAGCCGGGACCGACAGCTAGGATAATAGGATAGGATAATGTCTACAGATAAAATAATACTATACTAGTAGTTTATAGATAGCAAAATCAATACCAACCCGCCTACCAAATTAAAGCTTAATTATATTTAATCCTCCCATTGCATTCTTGACGACCTCTGTGGCGCGGCTGGCGATGGTTCGCCTGCGACGCAGGAGGTAGCGGGTTCGATTCCCGCTTCGGAACAAATATTTGTGCGATCTGCAGATATTTGTTAAGGGTTTTCTGGGTGTTTTATATGTATAATAAAAAATATCTATCTATGTAATGTATTGTATTAAGTATATCAGTTAACTAGTACCCATAACACAAGCTCTGGCTTAGCTTGGGGCTAGATAATGTTGTGTGAACTTGTCCAGCATTATTTATATTTATTTATTTATTCTATGGAGGAGGCCTCGTCCAGCAGTGGACAGTGCGTCTATAGGCTATTTGTGATGTGATGGCAAAGGCAGATAGATTAAGTTAGAGTAAGTGTGTTAGATTAAGTCATAAATAAAGTATTTTTATATATATGTTAGTTTCTAATGTATTTATGTTGATATGGGCTTATTGTTTATGATTTAGTGCATATTTCAATAAGCTTGAAATAAAAATTTTGAATTGAATTGAATTGAATTGAAAAGTATTTTACGGGTACGGATACAGACAAGTTTTTATCTGGACTGTGATTGGTGAACTTTAGTAGTAGTAGAGCTTTTTTGTGAAAGAGTTCGTCCGGGGAAGTACTACTACCATACCTATTTCTGCCGCAAAGCAGTAGTGCTCGCCTTGTTGTGTTCCGGTTTGAAGGGTAAGGGTGCCGGTGAAATTACGGCCACATGGGACTTTTCATCTTTATGTTTCAGGGTGGCGGGCGCAGTGGAATGCCACATAGGGCGCGTCCTAGGTGGACGTGACCTGAGGTAATGCACTGTTCATAAGCAGAGGGTACCACTTTACATCAGGTGGGGCCATCTTCTTGATCTATCATTCCAAGTAGTATAAAACAATATATATATAAAACCCTGGAAAATTTACACTAAAGTTTATCTACGTTATGAAACATAACCAGCAGTGGTAATTTAAAAAGTATTATTTTATCTGTGAACGTACGAAGCGAGGTGTCAGTCTATGCGGCGTTTGTATGTATGTTTGTAAGTATGTGTGTTTGTCCGACGATAACTGCAATCAGTTATACATCACTCTAATTATGTGCGGATTTCCATCGCTCTGTGCTTCGGAGGGCACGTTAAGCTGTCGGTCCCGGCTGTTATTGATTAAGGCGATATGTTAAAATACCTAATGGGCGGAGTCTAGCCAGAAAACAATAGCTGTAAGACAGTGACAGCGCTATGGCTCACTTGAACCCGGGAAAAGGTGAGGTATAGATTTTTGCCACTCGAAAGTAACTCACGTAAGCGACAAATGATAAAACTTCGTTTAGCTTCTAAAGTAGCAAATATAAAAATAAATTATCTATAATTAATGTAAGTAATGTGATTACCTACTAAATAATATAAAAAAATATGCTTAATACTTTCTCTAGTCGAAGGAGGGACCTAAAAAGGGCTTTAGAAGAGCCAATTTCAAAAAATAAAGCTATCGAGAAAAGTTTCGCGAATCGTGTTTCTAGTCTATAATTTATTTAGATTACATCCTCAAGTAATTACTGTATTAACATCAAGTTTGTAACCTTTACTGATAATGAGTGAGCATGAAACGAAACGACTCCAAAATTTTAACATAGCGTCTTAATAGCAGTCGATAAGCCATGTCAGAGGCCCTCGGGCGGCTTGACAAACTCTGACACCAGAGGCCGGCACTACCTCATACGAAACGACGACGACTCTAATTGAGAAGTTTCCACACAGAAAATGGGTATTGTTTAGAATCGTGCCGCACGAATTAAGGAAGGAGGGTGGGGGGGAGGGGGGAGGGTCGTAGGGGACGCGCCCCACTAGAGTAGGAATGTGCGGTAACTTATAGTTTTGGAGAAAAAAAATAAAGAAGTTTTGAGGTTAAGTATGATTTTTTTTGTGAGGTTAAGTATGAAGTTATATAATTGGAAGTGTCGGACTCCGGTATGGGCTCTCGCCAGTACTCTCGCGAGGTTGCCCCTGAGTGTCGCTTCACCCATTCGACCTTCGCTACACCACCTCCCCCCTTCGCTCCGCTCGGCCTCACGGGCTTGCTCCGCTCAGGACCTCCCACGCGAGCTACTGGCTCCGCGTTTTTATATACACTCTAGGGGCGTGACGCACAAGACCACGTGGAGTCGGGGTGCTCCGTGTCGGTTCTGTCACTTATTTTGAACCTAACCTACTCATTTCGGAATGCCCTGAGTCGATTCTGAGTCTCATACCGGAGTCCGACACTTCCAATTAAAAAACTTTATACTTAACCTCACAAAAAAACTCATACTTAACCTCAAAACTTCTTTATTTTTTTTCTCTAAAACTATAAGTTTCCGGACATCCCCACTCTAGGGGGAGGCGTCCCCTACCCCACTCCACCCCTCTCTCCCACTCTCCCCCCTTAATTCGTGCGGCACGATTCTACACCCAACCCCAGAAAATAATCAAAACGATGACCTAAGGAGAGAGGAAAGCAGGTGCACGCTAAGTACCATCCTTCCCTCAATCACAGAATAGATAATAGTACTACGCCTCAATGTAGTATACCCCCTCATTTCGGTCCTACTTTATAAGCGAACTGCTAAAGAGTGGAAAACACTACCGTCGTCCATCTTTCCTAAAATCTATATAATATGGCTCAAGTCAAGGGTGAATAAGTGTCTTCTAGACTTTTGTGCTCTAACGTCGGCCTCATCGTCCCATTGGGTGTGATCGCGGTCAAATTAATAAATAATTAAAACAAGTAATTAATTTTGTAAAAATTCAAAAAACGAAACGGCTGAACCGATTTTGATCAAACATAGCTAAGAACACTCCCGACAAATTCACCTTTCAAACAACAACAAAAACGAAATCGATTCATCCGTTCGGGAGCCACAGACAGACACACACACACAACACATACACACACACACACACACACACACACAGATACGTCAAACTTATAACACCCCTTTGTTTTTGCGTCGGGGGTTAATAAGAGGGTTTTGCCTGTAAATTAGGTAGGTATACTCAGGAATTTATGAGTGGATAGGTGGCTGTTGATGATAGTTATGATTTTATTGAGGGCATTGCTTTAAGCGGTGTATGATTTTATAGTTTGGCACTTGTTTTAATTTCCCCCTAAAATCGTGATATGCGAGTATAATGTTTGTATCATAAGGATCGCAGGGTAAAGCTTACTGTGTCTCGCAAGTCCCGTACAAGTTATATCTTACATCGCTACACGTACGGTACCTACACTTGGAAAGATTCATGAACTTCAGCCACGTGAAGAGTTTGCCTTGCTCTTACATTTCTAAAGC
This sequence comes from Operophtera brumata, assembly GCA_932527175.1. Lineage (NCBI taxonomy): Eukaryota > Metazoa > Arthropoda > Insecta > Lepidoptera > Geometridae > Operophtera > Operophtera brumata. Next base: position 29,476,138 of record OW052228.1, read on the forward strand.
CCTTCGTCACGGGTTTTGGGCTACTTCTTAAGTTGAGAGAGTTGAAGAAGAGGTCCGTTTTATTTATAAATTATGCATTTATAATAAAGGAAAACTGTACGTTCTTGTTGCCTTCTATACCGGGAAAGTATTTTTTTTTTACAAATTGAACATAAAACGCAATAATGGGTTTCCCAGGTTCCTTTATTTTTAGACTAGCTGTACCCGTGGTTTCACTCTTGCTTTCTTCCGAAAACTTATAATATATAAATAATAACTACTGCATCTGTGTCTGAAATAATAACTTTGCGATCTGCCTTAAATGGACCCCATCTATTTTGTGTTCCGTAAAACGAGACGTGTTCCAGCATTTAATTTAGATGTTAAGCCCGGCTTAAATCGGCGTTCGGCCGAGGGGGCTCAGTTTGTTTGACTAGTTACTTGTGTCCAAGTTGTCTCAGGCAAACACGAAACTGCAAAACTTGAAGTTCCCTTGGCGTCGGTTCTCAACGCCACGACGTTATCTTAATTAAGGCTTTGGCTCCAAAGTTCGGTGACGAATTTGTTAAAACTTGCGGAGTGTTGGCTACACTTATCCTAGCAAATTATTCCCAAGTGCCTATTCCTAGTTCGTAAGATCGTTGAGATCAATTCAGTAATTGATCTCAATAAAGGAGAAAAAAAATTGAGCCCACTAAATGTCGCATGAATAGTACCTAATGCTTCTGCTAAATATTATCGAAATGGGCCGGTAAATGGCATCTCAGCAATCTTTGCCTATTTTTGGGGGAAACCACCAATCAAAAACTATGTTAGAAACTATTTATCAAGTTTCGTCAAAATTAGGTAAAAAATACGACCTGTACAGTATCACACATGCATACATACATACATACATCCGGACAAATTTGTGGCGTAAAACGCATGTTGATTTGTTCCTATAATCTCTAGATTACAGTGGTAGTATTTATAGTTCATCTAACCGCAATACTGAGAAATACGACATTAAAATATGAATATCACAATAGGTTAAAACCTCACTGGGTAATTGTTTACTGAGTAGGTCCCACCGGTATTATAAGTACAATACAATATTATGGTGACAGCGAGCTAATCCGATAATGGAGACGAAATGAAGACAACATTACTTTTCGATGGATAATTTTAAATACCAAGTAATTGCAAGTTAAGTACCACAAAGTGGAATAAGTTGGCAGTACTTACGTTTTACATGAGGGACATGTTGCATCAAGAAAAAGGGACTCAGTTCCGTGGGCCACAAAGTCAACAACTCTGAAAGAAAGAACGTGGCACTAAAGGCAATGTTTATGTTGTTTTCCATTAATTAAATCGCGTTTCAAATATCAAACAACACATGAAATTATCAGCGGTCAGCAGCAGGCATCCCGCATACAATTTTCCACGTAAAATCATTTTAGTTTTCATTCAGTAGGTATATAGTTACCTAATGCATTTTACTGATTACGCAGGTGAGTAATTAATATGCATTTTTTTTTAATTCAATAAGAACAGAATTGAAAACTATAATCTGGGTCTCTTCAAGGCTAGCGTAAATAGGGGCCTTCTGGACCTTTGTACTCCATCTTCGGCCACATCGTCACTTACCAACAAGTGAGATCGTGGTCAAACAAAGGCCTATCAATAGTGATTACGTGATTCTATAGAAAAGGCCTTATCCAGCAGTGGACATATTTATAACGGATGATGATGGATGATGATGATGATGATGAAGTACTAAATAAAGTACTCATTAATTCAGATAAATAAGTACCGACATACATTGATTTAACCATTTAAATTAATTCAACAACAAATTGTTACAATCGTACGAACTGAGCACAAGCGTTTGTATGAAAAGTATGTCGTGCAGCCTGCTCATAAAAAATGTTCTCACTAAGATTTTTTTGTTAGGTTATATTTTATTTTTTATTTTTGTAGATAAATTGACTAAGGGACAGTTTATATTTAATTTTTTGGTTTTAGAATGGTGTTTTTTTTGTTTAATTTCAATTTGTAGGTAATTCATTTAATTGTGATAATGTTTTTGATTTTGATTTTTAATTTGTTCTCGCTCATCATTATTTAATAGCATGTAGTCTGTCATCTGTAATTGTGGTAGCACTTGGCATGCATAGCATAATTATCACGTGTGTATTGACTTGTAACAGTGTATACTATGTTGGTGACTCTAATAAATAAATATAAATATAAATATTCACAAAATGTATCAAGCCTATAAAGTTAAGTCTGTACTTACCTAAAAAACGCGTAGCAGTAAAATACGTACCACCTACGTCGTAGCAACCATAGCTTCAACAAGGCTACATTTTGTTATTTTCTTCGCAACGAGAAGTCGGCCATCAACTCCCATAAGCGATAATTGCGAACTGTTTACCAACGAAGCTGCTATCAGCGGCAGCTTACGGAGGCTTCCGTCGTCGCCGCCCAAGGACCGTTTCCGCCGGATACCGGACGCTGGGCGGGCGGGGGATTAAGCGGATTGCAAACAGATCGCGATGGAACATCCCCTTGTATAGGGTAATAATTATGTAAATTCGATATTGCTGTTTATATAGCACTATCCGGAATAATTAAGTGTGAAACAACATGAAATACATTTGTAGGGCAAAACTTGGTTTGAATAAATTATACCTTCTTTAACTTTATCCCAAGTAGGTAACTTATACAATAATCGTAGTTTATTATGTATAAAAAATACCATCAAAGAGTTTGGCATTGACAATTACAACCTCTGTGGCCGAGTGGTGATGGCGACGCGAGAGGTGCCGGTTTGATTAGCTGCGTGACAAAATGTTTGCATGATCTGCAAATATCTGCATAGTATAGCATAGCATACATATAGAATTATAAATATATTTTGAAATCTCGGAAAGGGTTCCTTATAATGATTTCAATTAAATAGTAGGTTTTTGGGGGCAAAAAATCGATTACACAACAACAAAAAAACACTGAGTGAAGGTCGTTCATGCACGTACTTTTACTTCTTACACGTACCATTGTACTAATATTAGGTATTGTAAGACTCATGCTGACATAACTTAACCAATATAACGATAATCGTTTGATTTGCTGACCGAGTCATCTATTATCTCATTATGTTATGTAGTATGATTATATATGACTTCGTGTAAATATGACTCATATTACTTCCATGTTATTTAGATTTAGTATCACAGATAACTGATAACAGTAATAAATAAATTACAGTTTTATCAAAACGTACTGGAAGCGATTATCTTGTGCGTCTGATAACTGCATGAGCTGGCAAGGTGTTTGCCAAATAAATAATATGACACGTGGAAAAAACAACCAGTAACAGACTCTTCGTCTACATCCTAAATATGCAAATCATTTAAAAAAAAACATAATATAACACCCAACAGTCACATATACCTATATAGACCTGAACACACTAGGATCCCCTGTGTCGTGAGTATCAGGAACTACGAGGTACCACAACACCCAGACCCCAAACTTTTGTCCCGCAGTGTGAATCGAACCTCTTGCATCTCAGGCAACTACTCGCCTGTCGCGCCACAGAGGTCGTCAAAATGTGTGTATTAGAATAATTCTAATACACACATTTTGCCGACCTCTGTGTGTCGATTCTAATACACACATTTTGCCGACCTCTGTGGCGCGACAGGCGATAAGGTGGACGAAGCTAACAGAAAAGGGAAATTCTCTACTAAAATTCATAGGCAATTCATGTATTTGGCTGTTTGTATTTAGTTGTCACTACGTATTTCAATTAGGCAGAAAACAGCCAACTCATGTGGCTGGTTTGTGCTTAATTGTGATTTCTACAAAATGTGTGAAAATGAGAAATTGTGTAAAAAACAGCCACATCTCAAGCGTTATCTTAAGTAATAGCAAAAATTAGGAGAAATTAATAGGAAATAAAAAAATATAATGCATAAGCCTATATTCCTAATACATAAAATTAAAATATAGTTAGTAATTGACTGACGTGCTACCATCGATACAAAAATGTATCTAACTCGGTTTGTACTTTTTCGCACTTGGCTGCTTAACACGGTCCAATTGAAGGAATGTTGGCTACAAAATTATGATATGCCTTGCTTTTTATTTTGCAAATAATAACTATCTTTCTAACTTCTACTGCTGGTAATAAAATCATCCATACCATGTTGCACTGTTTAAAGATTAAGCTTGGTGTAACCACATTCAAAATTATCCCTTTAGCTTCGAGTAAAACAAATATACAATATTTGATTACTTTTATAGTAAACTTCTGTACACGCAGTAAGAGCTCTAGTTGGCACAAGAAACCAAGACGAAACTACATCTAAGTTTAGCGAACTTCTTAGTTCTTGTGTACTTAAAGCAATATAATCGCACGCAAGTTATATATATGAGTATTTCAAAGATAACCACAGTTTCAAATTTACTCGTAAACTGGATTCATCTATGATGTTCATATTATGAGTTGAAGAAGCAAAAAAGTATTTGACACATAACTCATGTAAAAATAAGACTAGCTTAGATTCAAATATTTGAACGATATCATCACAAAATAATATAACTTAATTTTGCTACTAGTGTCCACGGCTTCGCTCGCGTATTACCAGGATAAAAAGTAGCTCAATCCAGGTCATAATCTATCTGTGTACCAAGTTTCATCGAAATTGGTTCAGCCGTTTCGGCGTGATTGAGTAACAAACATACAAACATCTAAACGTCCAAACATCGTAACTTTGACATTTATGATGTTAGTGGGATGATAAAATTACATTTAGCCCAAAATGTTGAGTGCGAAGTTCGTGCCCGAAAGATGTACAGCTTCGAAGGTGATTAAATGCCACCGTACACCAAAAATACATAATATTGCAGCCTATATAGACTGCAAACACAAATGGCATGAGTGTTGTTAGTGATAAGTGTGATGGTGAGTGTACTATGAAATATATATAAATAAAATAAAATTATATTCTTTGGTGAGCGCATCTCTTGACAAAGCCTGGACCGATTTGGCACATTTTTATTTCAAAATGTTATTAATATTCTGAAAAAGATTTTTGAAAAAAAGAACTTCACTATGTAGCCGATAAACTTTGAAAATTCGGAAAAAAATTTAAGTGTAAATTAAGTCTATGGATTTTTTGTATGAACTACAGACCTCTGGACAGGCCGCCTGTCGGGTCAACGGCTCAGCGGATTTTGATGATATTTGGTGTGTTGATGGAGGTCGAGGCTTTATATTCCGACAACACGCGTGCGAAGTCACGGGCAAAAGACACAAGTACCTACACAATACAAATATCTGATAAAAACTCTCTCGATGAAACGATTCACGAGGGCCAAGTTTGACAAACATGGCATACAATATACCTACAAAATAGGTATTATAACTTTCTACATAAGAAGTATTTTCTGAAAACTCTTCAGAAGCAGTGCAATCAGACGATGTTCGATCTCAGTTAAGCTTTAACTTTCTCGATCCAACTTGTGACCCACGAACAGTCTTTCTTCATTTCAAAATCGCGATGAAATTCTAAAGTTTCTTGAAGACTTATTTTGAAACTTTTTTACTTATTCGACGAAAGTATTTACGTTCTGTTAAAAACTTTCGTCGAGATGAAACTCAGGCCTCTGATAAATCATACGGGCGTGATCAAGTAGATTTTATTCGAAACTATTCACAAGAGACGGGATAGGTCTCAGATAGGGCCTATATTTTTGCTGTTCCTTTATATACTTACCTGCATGGGTTTTCGTAGCATTACTCATTAACATTATTTTCGTAACAACATGGGTTTTTATTTATTTTTTTATTCTATTTTTCTGCTATGTGTTTTGTATACCAGATTGTAGTTTATAGTAGTTTTTAGTCCACTCAGCCTGTTCTCTCTTTTTATGTATCTATTATTATTTCTAAACGTGAAAACCTTTTAATAGCCTTCTGCTTTAACTTCTTTTATTTATTTTGTATGCATGTGCTGCTGGTTTTCCTTATAATAAATATAAATATAAATAAACATACTGACGAAAATTAAAAGGGTTATTTTCTTCTTCTTCTCTTCTTATAATGGCTTCTGAGGAGTGCTCCAAACAATTTCACCAAGGTCAAGTGATATAATTATATTTTTATAGTCAAGTCGTCAAGAGTCTCCGTCAAGTCATACATAACCCAGTTTAAATGGTGGCAGAAAAACCGAGTTTTTACAATCCACCATTTCGAAAAAACACGCAATAAACTTAAACTTTACTACATCATACATGTGATTTTTATCCGAATGCCACCAAAATTACACAAAATAACTCGAAAAACACATTAAAATATAATTAAATAAAAATGAACACGTTTCATTCAAAAGTGGCAGATTGCATGGGGGGTTATTTTGAAGAACATAATAAATAAATTTGTGAAATGTTTATCATAATAAGTTGAGCTGCGCAGTCTGCGCATTGCGGGCTGACCTTCTGACTACGGGACTCTGCTAATTGGTTTGCGGTTCACGTGGACCGTCCTCTGAAGTGCAAACTGCCGATGTGGAAGAACTGAAGAACCTTTAGTGAGATCGTTATTCCAACGGCGGCGACCCATTGTTCGGCAATACAACCATGGCGCCGATCCGCAATCAGCCGGCTTGTAGACTTAGAACGATCGCGAAAATCCTGATTTAAAAATAAAATTAAGAAACGAAAATCCTGGTTTAAAAATAAAGTTAAGAACTTAATACATACATACACACACGCCTTTTTCCCCGAAAAGACAGAGCTTCAAATGGGCCTCTTTTCATTGTGGGTTGCACCGTCGTGGGAAATAGACGTGACAAGTGGTGAGCTAATCGCCGCTATTGCTTCCCACGACTAACTCTGCTAACGCTTTCTATCAGTAATAACTCATTCCTTAAATAAGCTAGCAGCCAGGACAAATCTTATACCAACGAATCTTACAAACAAGTCCGGGTAATCCCTTAGGCTTTTACGACATCCACTGGAGGAGATGAAGGGGTACATTCTTGGGCCGGACACACAACGGCTTCAGAACTTAATAATATAGATTAATTAGAAGTAGTCGATAAGTAGGATAACGTAAGTGTAGGTAAGTAGAATCTGGATTTCTAGAATCAGATTTCGAACTCAATAAAACACAACTCTCTTTTTTATAACAATACAGTTTTCTATTTACTTAATAAATCCAGGTTTATGAGTATAATATAAAGTGATATTGGAACTCACTCAACTGCTGCATGAACCGTACATATTTTCTAATTCAATTTCCCACAGATTTAAAATTATAGTGAAGACACGCTCCCCGACACCCATTACTTGTTGTTCTTATTTTCAATTCCATGTAAAGCGATTCTATAAATTTTAAAATCGCTGCCCAGACAGGAAGTCAGATCGAAATCGTGGCAGGGAGGAGGAAATTGCTCATTCTCACGCGACCGACCGCGTCGCTCCACCCCGGGGAATCCGCTCTAATGGAAAAAGTTAAAAAAATATACAAAACTTTTTTATTACAGAAACCTCGAGAGACCCAGGCTAGAATACATGCAGCTCTCGAATTTAATAACTCAGTACTTAGCACTGTTTTTATGGTTGTGACACTGTTTTGAGCAACTCGTGAGAAGAAAATATTTTAGGGATTAATATTGGCCCACAGCTTAGAGAAAGGTACAGAGAATTCATACATACATACATACATAGACACATGCCTTTTCCCGCGAAGGGGGGTAGTAGAAATAGGAATTAGGCCTCTTTTCACAGTGGGTTGCACCATCGTGGAATATAGATGTGACAAGTGGTGATCTCATCGCCGCCATTGCTTCCTACGACTGACTTGGCTAACGCTTTATTCAAGTAAAAACACATTCCATAATAAGCTAGCAGCCAGGACAAATCATATACGAGCGAATCTTATCAACAAGTCCGGGTAATCTCTTCGTCGGCCTTTACGCCATCCGTGAGAGGAGACGGAGGGTCTATTATTAGGTCGGATACAACTGAGAATTAAATAAATAAATAAATAAGGCTAGACAGTTCACACAACATTATCTAGCCCCAAGCTAAGCAGAGCTTGTGTTATGGGTACTAGATAACTGATATACTTAATACAATATATTGCATTTATAGATATTTTTTATTATACATAGAAAATACCCAGAACACCCTGAACAAATATCAGCGATTTCACAAATATTTGTTCCGAGGCGGGAATCGAACCCGCAACCTCCTGCGTCGCAGGCCAAGCTTCGCCTGCCGCGCCACAGAGGTCGTCGTATTCATGTTATATTATAGTTATGACTTCAAGATTGTAGTGTCTAATGTGTATTTATATCGCCTGGTAGATTGTCTAAGCCTTTTATCTTACTGTTGCCATGAAAGCGTACAAGTGCCTATTACAAGTGTGCTGAGTGCGTTTCATTGGTGGTGCATGCACTCAATATGCGGTTGGTGTATGTTTTCAATAATAAAAGGATTAACTAAATCAAATTATAGTACAATGGGCGGCCTTATCGCTGAAAGCGATTTCTTCCAGGTACCCTTTGGATGGAGAGTAATGAGCGAAGTAATAACGTGCGGCGGTGCACAGAGTAAAATAAATAAACAATAACAACAATAATAAAGATAGATGAATAAGAAAACGTTTACATAATTCGAATACATAATATACTATTGTAAAATATACTACTACATAGCGATGACGTTAAATACAACATTATGTGCCCTACTATTTCTACTAATAAACTTAAAACGTGGACAGGTCCGACAGATAATGATTTTTGAGCTTTAGCTTGAATGTGTGCAGGGAAGATGCTTGCGTGATTTCCACCGGCAAAGCATTCCACAGACGCACAGCTTGGACTGTGAAAGAATTCCCATAAAAGGAACTGCTGTGCATAGGCATTCTGAGCGAAAAAAATTCTGTTGACCTAAGAGAATAAGAATTGGAGGAATGAAGATACTCAAACCTTGCCTTAAGATAGCAAGGGGAGAAAGGATTGAATAGAAAAGAGTAAACAAGAGAAAGAATATGCGTATCCCGACGAAGACGTATAGGGAGCCATTTGAGCATAGAGCGAAAAGGAGAAACATGGTCATATTTGCGCAATCCATATATGAACCTAATGCAGAAGTTTTGCAGGCGCTCAAGCTTATTTAGCTGTTCTTCTGTAAGGTCCAGATAGCATGCGTCGGAGTAGTCTAACACAGGAAGAAGCAGGGATTGTGCAAGTGCAATTTTGGTGGCTGTTGGCAGGAAGTTTCGCAGTCTTCTCAGAGAGCCTGCTGAGGCAAAAAGCTTCTGACCGGTGACTTGTAGCTGAGACCCCCAGGATAAGCGTCAGGTAGGCGTCACTCAATAGGTTTTGCTTGAATATGGGAGAGCCGACTGCTTATCTATTTCAATAGTGCGCAAATATAAATTATCGTAAACTAGATTGTACCAGGTGATTTGGTCACTTGGCATATTTACTAGCTTGACGAATCTAATGAATCTAATCTCAAGCTAAAATCCATCAAGCCGTTTAGGCTACAGAGCATGCCAAATAAATATACATACATACATACACTCGAAGAACATAGCCCTCCTTCTTGCGCAGTCGGGTGAAAACAAATTTATCTACAAATTTAATTTAACATTTTGGAAATCTCTCTTTTTAGTAACACGAACGTAGCGTGAGATATATTAATCAACTACATATTTACCATACATTTTGTTTGGGAACAAAGGTTTTTGACGACGACCACAACGAACCAGATGGCACAGTGTAGCCAGGCCTCGAACATGAACCAACGACACAGTAAAGCTAAGGCCAAACTAACGCGTTCAGCCCGCTAACGTTTTCAGTGGCGTGCACGGTGGCGATTAATTGTAAGACAATGCGCCACCGTGCACGCCATCGCGGACGCGGGCTGAACGCGTTGGTTTGGCCTTAGCTCTTCTATGCCAACGACATTTCGAAGTTTGCAGGAAGTCAGACGATGGAGAATGGCCATGACTAAGTCGTGAGAGAACTAGACATTCTATGGGAGAAGCCTCTGTCCAGGTGCGGACTTCTACATGCTGATGATGATGATGATGATGATGGTGATAACATTATCAATATATTACGCTTAGTACGAAACTGAAAGCAAAAATGTATCGATCGAAGATAAGATTAGATATAGTTGTGTTAGTTTTAAATTGTCACATCCGCCAACTAACTGACTCAGTCGCGAACTGGTTTCAGTCGAAGACTAGTGTTTGTTTACGTTTTGTTTCATTCAATTACTCCAACATGTGGTAAGCAAATCAATACATCTTACTACATAACTTAATTTCGTATACAACGTATACAAAGTCAGAACAATCAGTGAATGCATCAGTAGTGCCGCGAAATGTTTGCTGTTTTGTCTTCTAAGCGATAAAACCGTCTATTGTACTTATAATTACGTAGTTACGTTTTGTTTCTTTTTTTTATATAATGAGGTGTGCAATAATAGTACATTATGGTACAAGTGTGTAATTTTGGTGATTACCGCTGAGGCGCCATTGAGACCCGAAGCGTTAGGTGAGGGTCTTAAGAGAGCCGAGGACGGTAATCATCGTGACGTGTATCATACGACGTTTTTCAACAAACTTGTGAAGATAATAATAATAAAACAGAAATACACACTCTGTGTAAATGTTCAACTGTCTCTATAACTCACTAGTGAATATTAGCAATGAAAAAGACACAATTTGATTACAGGTGTCATTATGTGCCTAATTACGGTTAAATTAGAGCCACTTTATGAGCATGTGTGTTGAAAAGTATTTTCTATTCTATTCTATTCTTCTGGCATTACCAAGTGACGCTAAAGTGTAGATATTATACGCTAACTCGAGCCACAAGGTTCTTTTTGGATACCTAAAGTTTTATTCTAAATATTTGAGTATTGAGGCTTCCGCGACATCATCCATGTGGCTTTTTTTCATACAACCTGCAACACCTGCTGCTAAGCAAGTTTTATCTTCATTATAATATTAATAAATTCAAGTCAATGAAATGTTGTACATACACATACTTAATACACCAATGTGTAATCACTGTGTACCATTTTTTTTTGCAAACATTGTAAAGGCTCTTCCCGCCATTTTCGAAAAGAGACGTCTACTTTTATATTATTTAATTTCCTAGTGTTTTTTAGTTACTTTGTGTAATTTGATTGCATTTTAACCAATGTAACTAGTCTATAGATCACAAGTTTAGTGAAAGGAAATGGCAGTGTATTGCGTGACTTTTCAAATTGGTGGAAATTGTCTACCAAATATTTTTAAAAACGGCCACCGTTTTACTAATTAATGATTTAACAGTGACTTTGTCGACTTGGAAGGATTTTAACGTTGCAAATTATAATTAAAATACAACAATAAATTATACTTGAAAATGCCAAAAGCACAAGCCGTGCGACGCTAATTATAAAGAAAGAAAAACCTCCACCTGTGACTTTTCTAAGTTATGTGTGGATTTCCATCGCTCTGTGCTTCGGAGGGCACGTTAAACTGTCGGTCCCGGCTGTTATTGATTAATAGCAGTCGATAAGCCATGTCAGAGGCCCTCGGGCGGCTTGACAAACTCTGACACCAGAGGCCAGCACTACCTCATACGAAACGACGACGACGACCTGTGATACAAAGATGAAAAGTCTCAATGTTCCAATGTTTTTACCTACACCCCTAATACCCTTCAAATCAATACAGTTTGAGCATTAGGTGCTAATATTTTGTGCTAATAATAGTAGGTATGTAAATAATAATCCCACTAACATCATACTTTGCGATGTTTGCATGTTTGGATGTTTGGATGTTTGTTATCCAATCACGCTGAAACGGCTAAACTGATTATGATAAAATTAGCTATACAGATAACTTATGACCCGGATTGAGCTATAGGCTACTTTTTATCCCGATAAAACGCGTGCGAACCTGCGGGTGGGCACTAGCATATTTAATATTTAAATAGTACTTCTCCAGACAAAATCTTTCTCAAGGAGATGAACAACTTCAGATTACTCCCACCAATATCATAAATGTCAAAGTTTGGATGTTTGTGTGTTTGTTACTCAATCATCGAAACGGCTGAACCGATTTTGATGAAATTCGGTACATTGATAGATTATGACCTGGATTGAGCTATAGGCTACTTTTTAGCCTGGTAAAATGCAAATGAAGCCGCGAGGGGACACTAGTTATATTATATATTCATAAAAGCATGGCCCAGCCTTTGATTGTGACTGTTAGTCGACACAAACTACTAGACGACCTCTGTAGCGCGTCGGGCGAGTAGCCGGCTGAGATGCGAAAGGTTGCGGGTTCGATTCCCGCTGCGGGAAAAATGTTTGTATGATCTGTAAATATTTGTTCCGGATCTGGGTGTTACGTTACCATGGTACTCGTAGTTTCTGATACCTACGACACAGGGAATCTTAGTGTGGGGTCAGGAATATGTATGTGACTGTTGGGTGATTCTTAAATGGTGCACCACTATACTATTCCAAATAGACCATAAAATAAATAACTGGATATTAAGTATTCAGTACAAATTTAATTTAATCAAATGTAATGTTTTTTTTTCGAATGGAATTATAAAAGATATGATGGGATATGTATATATGTTTTCTTGACAAAATCCGAATAAAGGACATAATACTCGTGCCTGAGTTTGTGTCTGTGCGGTGACGCGTGACGCGTCGAACGAATGACTAGGTAGTAATCTATGGCGCATGCACTATTAAATAGTTTTGACCAAATGTTCCCATTTTTCATGGATATTCCTGAAAATTGTTATTCGGTATTTTTTTTTGTGTAGATTCAATCTTTATCAAATACAATCAGTATTTTTCCAGGTTTTTTATAGTATATTTGGAATCAGTATAGCTCGCTTCACGCACGACATTACTACGTTGCAGTAGGTATTCAAAATAATGTTTTGTTTCAGCTGTGGGTGCATCTGCAATCTTCTCTGTAAACTTATTAGTTTGGCAGTATCCATACTGTTCGTCATTGCGATTGTGCTACTCGTATTGTGGGGGTTAGATATCATATTTGGTAAGTATAATAACTACCTCCATATTTTAGTTCATAAGTAGTTTAGTTTTGTTCATATTTTATCACATGAGATAATAGTTGACACCAGAAAGACGGCAACCTCGGGGTCGGCCGAGAAAGCGTTGGCGGGACGATCATGTTAATTTTGAAAAGGAGTGGTGGGAGACTGCCAACGACACGGACATGTGGAAGAATTTGGGCAACAGTGGTATACTCGTAAAATAGGTTAAGAAAAAAAAGTTATTACATACTTATACGTAATTGAAGACGAGGTATTGAAAAGAGTGAACGAGGAAAGAGCTATGATTACTGGTGGACTTCTATCGATGAAGGTAATCGAATAATGACTGGGCTTATAATTGATTGTATTATCAACCAATAATTATCATACATACAAAGACACACGCTTTTTTCCCCGAAAGGGTAGGCAGAGTCTCGATGGGCCTCTTTTCACCGTGGGTTGTGCCTTCGTGGAAATATAGACTGTCCCAAAAAAAGATGTACCTATTGTTTTCAGGATGAATGTATACCTTGACTTTAATATCATGGCAGTCATGATTTTTATTATTTTTGATGAACGTTATAAAACGAATACGAAAGTTTTTAAAGTAAGATCTAATAATGAATCGGTCCTGGATGGTGTCTTATTGGTAGAAACCCGTTGATGGTTCTCCAATAGCAATATTACTGTAGGCATGGCTTCCGACCCAAGGTCTCCACTCGGTTATCCTGTGGCTCCATCTGTTATCGGTGCAGTGCAAGAGATGTCCTGCCCATTGCCACTTCAATTGTGAGATGTGTTTCCCAATCTCCGTGACTTTGGACCTTCTGCGAATCTCCTGATTTTGTACTTCATCTCGCAGGGATTTCCGTAGCATCGACCTCTCAATTGCTCTCTAATCTTCCTTTAATTTAATCCTGTCTTCTTAATCCTGCTAATAGACTAAATTGTTTATTGATTAATTTTGAATCATAATACTCTATTCTACAAAGTTTCAATATGCAACAATATGAAAGAATTCAATATGAAAGAAAATGTGTATTTCATGTGAGTACATTTTCATAATTATCATTTCCGCCCTCAAAGTCCTACTGGCTGGAATAAATTCCTCTTTCCAAGGTTCCTTGCGTATTCCATATAGAAATAATTATTCGAAATACAACACTTCGTCGAACAAACTAATCAGCAATAGTATCTGATAACAGATAACATTACTAAACAATCGATATTTATCTATTACGTTTGCTTGCGCTATGTAATCTTAAAAATGTTACCTACGTATATTCGTTTAACTAATGTTTTCTTTTTCAGTGAGTGATAAAAATGATTCACCGGCACGGTTATTCGATTCTTCAGCAAAATTCGGGAGCTCCTATTAATTGTAATAAGTACTAAAGTATGGGTTTAATTTTTAATTAATTTGATGTTATGTAGCTGCCACGCTACGAAGTATTTACTGTACTGTATATGACGCCGCATTTTAAATAATATTTAGAGTCTGTTCAGAAAGAGAGTCGTCGTGGCAAAATCGTAAACTAACGTTCCGATGTTTCTGGTTGTTTAGCTGATTTCTGTCTGTTGGCATTTGAAATCATAAAACTAAATAAATAGTTACTGTTATAAAAGGATCAAAATGGAACAGACGCGCTGTTGTATAGCCCGCTAAACAAAAAAGGTAAATGAGCACAGCTGCGCCCTCAAATCCCACGACGGGTCTCTTTAGAACAGACTCTACCTAATCTGTTGGTAATATGTATTACAGGCATAGCGCTTAACTGAGTACCTGCGGTATGCGGTAGTGGAGCGGTGCGGGGGATGTCATTTAGTTCATAAACACGTGTTGATAGCGATGCCGACACCCGACGGAAGTCTTCCGTTAGTGAACACATCCCCCGTTTCGCTTCACTACTGCAGAAATCTATTCAGTTAAGCGGTATACCTGTACCTATGACCTACTGTTTACAGTGCCTACAGGTACCAACACTGTTTATGTAATTTTAATTATCTTGGAACAAATTATTATAATTTTAAACTTAAAATAGCAGTACCTTGAGGTACACATTTAAACTGCTTACTAAAATTATACCTTTTGTATTTTTCTTCCTGTCTATTTTTACTTTTCCTATATCTTCATTACTCTTGCTTAGAGCAACACGGCGACCGGATACCTACTCGTAGCCTACTTGCAATAACTCTATTTTGAGAAACTACTATACTGAAAGTTAGGCTTTTCAATATTTTGTAGTTGGTTCTAAGTATGGACGAAGATTTTGCCTCGTACAGTCAACGACATCCTGTTGAGTAACAATTTGTTTGATGCATACCTGTATCTAATAGTTTTTTACATACATACATAGTATATAAATGCACGCCTAATTCCCCGAAGGGGTAGGCAAAGCCTCAAAACGCCTCTTTTCACCGGGGGTTGCACCATCGTTGGAATAAAGACGTGACAAGTGGTGAGCACATCGCCGCCATTGCATCCCATGACTGACTTGTTTAACGCTTTCCTCGCAGTTTTTTATCTCAATGTTCAGATCTATCTTTTTTCTTTGCTAAAATTATCTCAATGATGTAATGTTTATGTAAAAAAGAATCGAAAATTGATTTTAAATATCTTAAAATATAATAATAGTAAAAAATGTGCAAATGCGCTTGAGCCCTCTGCAAACAAACGAAGTTTACTCCTATTTTACATATTATTAAATCAAACTCTATTAAATTTTGTATACAGTCAAGATCAACCCCGTGGTATGTCAGTTTCTAATTTTGGTTTTATGCAGCTCACAAATATACCAAATCACAGCGACATCAAGATTTGTATGGAAATCATAAAACTCTTGCTAGTTAGATTTTATACGATTTAATGACTGACAATAAAACTGTCAACCACAGGTTTAGACACCTATTAGTCTCTTGATTATGTCTGCAAAATTGTATTGTCCTCATTTAATGAATATATAACTGAGGAGCAAACCACGTTTTGTATGGAGCGGGTCAGCGATACAGTTATTTTAACCAACGTGTGTCGCTGACTGTACGTTGTATCAATTGTTTGTATCAAGCTTTAGATACAAATTAATTTGATTTGCGCAAATGTTGACTAATCTCCAATTTATTCTTATTTCATTTTCATTTCTCTAGTTTTAATGTATTTTCTAGTTCAATAAAAGTAACAGATTCCGACATTATTGAAAAATTACTTAAAACCTATTTAATAAGGAATAAATAATATTATAATAATACAGCCTGTTTGAGAAATTTTAGTCGTGTTCCAAGAAGAATCAAAACAAACAAGAACTGCAAATGGATGCCACTCTCTCTCTTTCTCTAGACAGTATATACAGTGTGGTCCTTGATAAAGTACGCAAACTTAAGGATTACTTCCCTAGAATCTCTTTTTAGAAGATAAATTGATCTATATACTAGCAAAAAGCGCAGCTTTATAATTCCAAGCAAGATATTTTTACTTGTTTAAAAAAATAGATAAGGTGTTAATTTAAATTACTATGTTAAATTACAAATCTAGGGGTGTGATAATTTTTCGTATAGTATACCACAACATTTCTTACGTTATGATATATAGAGGATTATACTAATTAGCTCCATAACCGTGAAAATTCGTATGTTGAAAATTAATTGTATGGCCAAATTACTTGTGCGAAAAAACTGTGGTGTGTCTGGCCTAAGAATAGCCCTACATCTCTTCACGTCGTAAAAGCCGACTATAGGATTACATCAGGGGATTGGCAGAGCATATTCTTACAACCATACAAGTGAATACTCAACACCAATACTGAGATCACCAATCCACCTGCAAAGCGTAGGTAGTGACTATGGCAAATTCCCTGATTGCATTCTAAGGAGGAGGCCTCGTCCAGCAGTTGACGTCTAAGGGCTACTACGATGATGATGATGAGCTATGTTATTGATGTGTAACATCATTCCTCTCGCTTTCCTGCAATCTGTGGGAGTGATTTAATGAAAATGGACGGAAGTGTGTAAAAGGAAGCACGTATTTTTATGAGAGGTTGGTCCTATCAGCCATGTTGCTTATTACCAAAGAGGTGAGATGTCAGATGTTACACATTGTATGTGACTACTGTAAGTCCCACTCTTTTTTTATTAAAGGAACTCTAAAAAGAGATCAAATAAATGTTCCATGCCTTCAATGTTCCTGTCCATCCATAGTCTCCTCACTATTTTTTTTTAAAGTTATTAAGTGTCACAGTGTATTATTGGTCTATGCTCTAAAAATACAAAGATAATATAACGCTTTACGAACGTCATACGAATTACAACAAAAACTAATATATATACATACATGGTAATCAAAGGATTTGAATAAGTTTATAAAAGTTATGTTCCTTAAAAGCGAAGCTAATCAATGAACTTAGGTCATCAAACTTAAAAATAATTCCATCGGTTTGTTTGTAAAAGTGCAGAATTTGTTAAGAATATGTGGTAAGTTCACTTCTTCCTGTATCGTATTCCTGTATGGGTGGTTTTTGAAGAAAGTGCATCTAAACTTCCTGTTGGATAGGTATACCGTACTATATAGGTTCAATAAGCTAGTTGCGAAAATAGCTACACACAAATTTTTGTCTTATATTAATTATAACGAGTTTATTTTACTTTTTTTTTCTAATGCAGCTTATATTAAATTAGTGATCTTAACCGTGTGTTGATCAAAATGAGCCTAAACACGGTCAGTCTACTATTATCCCTCGAGGAGTTCCGTTGTCCACCTTCCGTTTCCATCATCAGATCAGCTCACTGTCACCATAATATTGCATTGTCATCGGAACTTGACAGGTATGCAAAATATCATCTCAATCGGTTTAGGATAACTGCTTTAAAATTCAGTTGCAAGATTCCACCCGGACGTACATTGCATGTTAAATAAAAGCTTGTAAAAATACAAGTGGGTATACATTTGAATTATATCCAGAAGTCTAGTAATTCTACCATACACTAGCTACTGCTGAAGGAGTCCTGATTGCAGCAGCAACAAACCTCTGGGTATGATATAGCTCACAGCTGTTACTTTTACCACAAACAAAGCCACATATTCACTTTTCTATTCACTCAACTTCCCGTGGTGCATCATGTCTACGGACAAGAAAATGCCCACTATCTACTCCACTGATCCACTGGCAGCCATGAACTTGATGCCAAGTTGGAGAATTGTGCAGCATCCTTTGAAGGCTGGCTGAGCAACGCATCATCAACAAATCCTTCTCTAGAGCAGCTGCCAATTGATTTCTAACAATTCAAGGTATAGAAGCTTGCCATAGACCTAACCGCACTCAAGTAAGCCATGCTACATCCATTGTGGACGAGATGGAAAACAGGAGTAGGCGCAAATTTATCCTATTCCGAGTGCTCAAGTAACTGAGGGTGAACAATTAAGAACCATTCTGGTGTCATAGTTGAGAAACTCAAAATTAAATTGTTCAACCCAGATAGAATAATAAATAATAATAAATAATGTTGGATAGTTCACACAACATTATCTAACCCCAAGCTAAGCAGAGCTTGTGTTATGGGTACTAGATAACTGATATACTTAAAACAATACAATAGATAGATATTTTTGATTATACATAGAAAATACCCAGAACAACCTGAACAAATACCTGCAAATAGTAGTTATATAGTTAGTTAGTTGTATAAGTATGTTAAAATGTATTTAATTTTAAATTACCTGTATCTGCATACACGACACTCAATCGGAACCTAAGCGGATATCCGTGGTTCACTCTGGGCCTCAACGGAAAATCAGCGCTGGGTTGCCAACGTGGCCTAGCAAACACTGAGTTGAGGACCCTTTTGTGGCTTGCGTCAGGCACACACACAAATTGCCTTTTTTAATATGTGTTTCATTGGTTTTTGTTTTAGTTTTTGTTTAGTTCATATCATGTTTGCTTTTTTGTTGGTGTGTGTCGTTTGTATAGTCATAAATAAACGTTTATTTCTTTAATTCTTTCAAATTGTAGAAATATTTTTTTCGGAGGCGGGAATCGAACCCTCGGCCTCCTGCGTCGCAGGCTAACCTTCGCCCATCCGAAAGATCCGTTTCTGTTATTGTCTTGGAAAGGACACATCAGAAGCTGGAAAGAGGCCGATTCTGGTCCGATTCTAGAGCCTTGATGCCCGAATCTGGCGCTGAGGGTTCAGTGGCTCCAAGGAGGGCTATTTTCAACGGTGCTCGTATTCTACGGTATTCATAAATGCTGGTCGTAGGACGGCAGCGTGTATCCCCTGGTATCCGATGGGGCAAGGCATCGCCTTTTATCGCAAGCCCAGCTGAAGGAACCACGCAAAAGCTCCCACCGACCAATCCAGGACCCGCGACCGGGCCATCTGTTACCGTGGAAGCCTTCAATCAAATGTGGAAGCTAAAAATCAATAAAATAAAAATAATGCTGGACAAGTACACACAACATTATCTAGCCCCAAGCTAAGCCAGAGCTTGTGTTATTGGTACTAGATAACTGATACTTAATATAATACATTACATAGATAGATATTTTTTATTATACATAGAAAACACCCAGAATACCCTGAAGAAATATCTGCAGAACGCACAAATATTTGTTCCGAGGCGGGAATCGAACCCGCAACCTCCTGCGTCGCAGGCGAACCATCGCCAGCCACGCCACAGAGGTCGTCAAACAAACAAACAGACCAGCAACGGTGGCGCCGACAACTTGGTCTAGGACTAATAAACCAGTGCAACATGTTGGGTCGCGTTGGAACTGGCTGGAGTCAATTTAGTTTATATGTCGATTCAAAACGTGATTTACCTTTTGAAAAAAATGCTTTTGACTTTTATGGTAAAATTACAGCATTAATATACCTAACTGTATTAGTAGCAGAGCTTTTTTGTGTAAGAGCTCGTCTGGGGAAGTACTACCACCATATCTATTTCTGCCGCAAAGCAGTAGTGCTTACATTGCTCTGTCCCGGTTTGAAATTTCAGGCACATGAGACTTTTCATCTTTGTCTCAGGGTAGCGGCGTAGTGCAATGCCACACAGGATGCGCCCTAGGTGGATGTGACCTATGAGGTAATGCATTGTTAAAGGCAGAGGTTAACGCTTCCCATCAGGTGGGCCATCAGCTTGTTCCGTCATTCACGAAGTTAAAAAAATATGTTATTTTAACCATTTATTTTCAGCTGTATATTTACGGTTATATCGCGCCTGATTACATTAGTTGCAATCGTAGCACTTGTTTTAATCATATTAGTAATAATATGGATATACAGGCAGTTTTAACTATGTAAGTACACATCTCCCTAATTCATACCAAGTTCAAACTCAAATACGTCTGTCTCTACCAGTTTTAGCTACATTTGAAGCCGGTTTTATGACACCTTTAATAATTAAGATAGATCTTCTACTTTTGAAGAGTTCCTTACCCAAAGAGTGCCAACGGAACCCTATCTGTCTATATGTCTATCTCAACAGCCATAAGAGGTAGCCAGTAGTTTTTTTTTATAGATTACGTTGTGTTGTTGCGGCATAAAACACAAGCAAATGAAAATAATGCAAAGCCCAATTCCCAAGGTGTGCTCCTGTAGGTAAACGAGTCAACCAAGGAATACAATCATATTAGGTATTGTAGTACAATGTCCCGGTATCAAACTGGAATATTAATTAATATTTTACTTATAAACCCGTCATGGACAAACAATCAAGGAAATACGACTCTCGCTTTACCGAGAGAAGTGTAACTCCCATACCTACATAAATTATTGGAAATGTTGGCGTTAAGTATTTACTAATAGATCCCGTGGCTATGATCCTGAGGACTTTGATCTTAATAATCATCATCATCATCATCTCAGCCCGAAATCACCCACTGCTGGGTATAGGCCTCCTTTCTCTTTTGCCAGCCTCCTCTGTCCTGTGCGTCTCTCAACCAGGTATATCCCGCGACGGATACAATGTCGTCGACCCATCGCGCTTTTGGACGACCTGGATTTCTGCGGCCCGACTTCAGCCACCACTCCATCGAGGCTTTTCTCCACCGTCCGTCACCACGTCTAGCCAGGTGTCCTGCCCAGCTCCACTTGAGGTTTATCGCTCTGTCTCCGACGTCATAGACTTTCATCAGACGACGGATCTCAGTGTTGCGGACTCGGTCTAAAAGTGTAATGCCAAGCATAGCTCGCTCCATGGCCCGTTGTGCAACACGTACTCGGTGCACCGTCTCCTTAGTGAGCGTCCATGTCTCGGCACCGTAAGTCATAGTTGGCAGGACACTGATTATAGAGACGGGTCTTCAGGCATTGTGGGATCTTTTTGACCGGAAGACATCTTCAAGTTTGCCGAATGCTGCCCATCCAAGCTGTATACTCCTGGAGATTTCTTTGTTCAGATGCTCCTTGCTAAAAGATAGAACATGACCTAAGTACACGTAATGATCAACTATCTCTAGCTTCTCGCTTCCAATCTGAATTGTTGGAGTCGAGATGCTAGAGACACTTGTCAGTACTTTTGTCTTGGACCTGTTCATATTCAAGCCCATTTCCAAGGAGGCATCAAAAAGTTCTTTGAGCATTTGCTGCAGATCTTCCAGGGATTCCGCAAACAGAACTAAATCGTCTGCAAACCTGAGATGCGACAGATAAACACCATTGATGTTTTTTCCACTTCGGTCCCACTCAAGTGTTTTCACCACATCTTCAAGAACAGCGGTAAAGAGTTTGGGGAAATGGTGTCTCCCTGTCGCACACCCCTTTTGATGGATATAGGGTTTGTAAGATCATGTATTTTTACCTGCATTGTTGCTGCGCAATAAAAGTCTCGGAGCACATCTACATACTGAGCGTCGATCTGGCAGCGATGGAGAGAGTTGAAGACGGCCCAGTGTTCGACACTGTCGAATGCCTTCTCATAATCGACGAAAGCTAAACACAAGGGCCGGTTGTACTCGGAACTCTTCTCTATCAACTGCTTCACAGTGTGAATGTGGTCGATTGTCGAGAAACCACTCCAGAAGCCGGCTTGCTCAACAGGTTGGCATTCGTCTAGTTGGTGGGTCAGACGGTTACATATGATTTTGGCAAACAGCTTGTAAACCTGGGAGAGTAGGGATATAAGTCGGAAGTTACTAAGGTTCGAACAGTCACCTTTTTTATAAAGAATGGTGACTATTGCATTTTTCCAAACATTTGGAGCACGAGGAGGACGTCATTAAAAAGTTTTACAAGTATTTTTAGGACCGGTTGGCCACCTGCACGCAGCAACTCAACCGTTATACCGTCATCACCGGGTGATTTTTCATTTTTAATTTGTGATAGATTAACAAATGAAACCTTAGGCAGCACGCCTGTGGAATTTGTTGCCGGTCTCGATTAGGAAAGCCCCATCCCTGGTCACATTTAAAGCCCGAGTTAAAATCTTCTACTTGTCAGAAATGTCGTAGGTAGTAATCGCTTCTTCTTATAGTATTATTTCCCTTCACTTCAGTATAAGTACGTATGTATATATATATATTTATATATATTTATTTATGTATTTATGTATCTGTATGTATTATTTTACTGTAGTGTAAGTTTTTATGGTATGTATGTGTAATATTGTAATATTTTAAGTAGTTTTTACAAGTTTATGTTCTTAGTTAGTAGATAGGTATTTTGTCTTTAATTATTTCTTCCCTTCTTTTGTATCTATAATATACATACACCCCCGGCCATTCTTCCTAACTTATAAATTTATCTCCATCCAAAGGTTGTCTGGAAGAAATCGCTGCTAAGCGATAAGACCGCCCGTTGTACGTTTAATTATATAGTTAAGTTTGTTTCTTTTTGTTTGTATTATTAGCTATTAAGGTGTACAATAAAGTATTTTCTATCTATCTATCTATCTTAGCTCTTATTGAACAAGGAAGAGGCATGCCACATACCACCATAGCAGATCAAAGAGCAACAGAGAAATGTAATCGCGTAATAAGTAAAGCAGTTAAAAGAGATCTGCGTAAACACAATACACAAATAATTTTAAATACAATAGAACAATACAATAATAATCTTAATAATAGATCCATTAAATTTGTAGGCCGCTTTCAAATTACTAATCTCACTCTAACCCACCCTCTAGGTACATACCCAGTTTATTTTATTTTTCTAGGTATTAATTCTAATTTTAGCTTATGTTATAAGTAGTTAGAACAATCTATAGAGAGAGCTTGAGGGCTTTTACTTACAATTGTTCTGTATGTTTTGGAACTAGAAGAAGAATAGTTAATGAGTAATATTGGATAATAGAATACCTAAGATGAAGGTACAATAGATTTATACCTGGGAAAACTGTGACTTGACTTCGGAACCCTACACTATCCGTGGTTTGAGGCGCATTTGGCTGGTTTATTTAAGTACATGGCAGATCTTCTACCTACATTATTAACTGTAGGTCAATGATGGCATTTATTATTAGAAAACTTCGTACTAACTATTTAAAATGTTATTATGTGTTACGTACATGTTGCCGAGTGTGTCATAATGACGTTTTTCAAAATTAAGTTACTTTTTTCAGGACTGACATTTAAAATGAAGATAAAGCCGTGATTATAGTCAGCTAAGTAAGGGGAGATAATAAATGGCGATGCATGCTAGAATACTTAATTTTCAACAAATGCAAAAGCAAAATCTCTCTGAATATTTTTTTTAGTAATAGGGATAATGCTCTTTATTTCAACGTTTTTTTTTTGGTAACAGGTCGCTGCAATAATTAAGTTATTACAACAATTTCAAAAAAAAACACAAACAATATAGATAACACTTCTTTTTGACGACCTCTGTGGCACGGCGGGCGAAGGTTCTCCTGCAACGCAGGAGGTTGCAGGTTCGATTCCCGCCTTGGAACAAATATTTGTGCGATCTTCAGATATTTGTTCAGGGTGTTCTGGGTATTTCATAAATATAACAAAAAAGATCTATCTATGTAATATATTGTATAAAGTATATCAGTTGTCTAGTACCCACCCATAACACAAGCTCTGCTTGGGCTAGATAATATTATGTGAACTGTCCAGCATTTTTCTTTGTTTTTTTTTTATAGGTACATTGTAATCAAAGGATTTAAATAAGTTAAGAAAGTTCAATCAATAATCAATGAATTTATCTCATCAAACTGAAAAATAATTCCATCAGTTTGTTTGTAAAAGTGCAGAGTTTGTTAAAAAAATGTGGTAAGTCTACTTCTTCCTGTTTAAGTTCTTCCTGTATCGTATTCAGTCGTATTCCTGTATAGGTGATTTTTGAAGAAGTGCATCTTAACTTCCTGTGGCATACCATACTATATAGGTTCAATAGGGTGGTCGCAAAATTAGCTACTCATATATTTTCGTCTTATTTATTTAATAATAAAAATACAAGTATGTACACATATGAATTATAACCAGTAGTCCAGTAATTCCACCATACGCTGGCTACTGCAGAAGGACACCTGATTGCAGCAGCATCATATAACTGGGTATGATAAACTTACCTAACTCACAGCTGTTATTTTTGCCACAAACACTGCCACATATTCACTCTTCTATTCACTATACT
Organism: Operophtera brumata; assembly: GCA_932527175.1. Classification (NCBI taxonomy): domain Eukaryota; kingdom Metazoa; phylum Arthropoda; class Insecta; order Lepidoptera; family Geometridae; genus Operophtera; species Operophtera brumata. The sequence continues at coordinate 29,500,767 of OW052228.1, forward strand.
TCCTGTGGTTCATCATGTCTCCGATATTAATAAAAAATAATAATAATAATGATAAATAATAAATAATGCTGGACATTTCACACAACATTATCTGGCCCCCAAGCTAAGCAGATTGAATTGAAGGATATGGTTGTCGCTGAAATTACAGGCACATGAGACTTTTCATCTTTGTCTCCGGGTAGCGGCGCAGTGCAATGGCACATAGGATGCGCCCTAGGTGGACGTGACGTATGAGGTAATGCATTGTTAAAGGCAGAGGTTACCGCTTAACATCAGGTGGGCCATCTGCTTGTTCAGTCATGCACGAAGGTAAAAAAATGGTATTTTAATTGGAATCTTATGTTTTCAGCTGTATATGTCCGGCTATATCGTGCCTGATTACAATAGCTGCAGTCGCAGTACTTCTTTTAATTATATCAATAATAATATCGATATACAATCAATTTTAATTATGTACGTACACATCACACTTATTCGTACCAACTACATACTGAAAAACAATTTAAGTTTTTAAATTGTTTTTCTGTCTGTCTTTCTGTATTCTGTCCCAGAGATATAACTCAACAGCCGTAAGAGGTAGCCCGTAGTTTTATTTACAGATTATCTATGTGTTGTTGCGGCATGAACCGTAAGCAAATAAAAATAATGCAAAATCCAAATCCGAAGGAGTTTCCCCGTAAACCAAGGAATACAATCATATTAGGTATTGAAGTATAATCTCCTGTTATCAAACTGGAATATTAATTTAAATTTCCATATAAATCCGTTATAGACAAACAATCAAGGACGGCGATGGTAGCCTACCGGTACAATAGTGCAACTCAGAATCCAACGATACCGGGTTCGATCCTAGGCTCCGCACCAATGACTTTTCTAAGTTATGTGTGGATTTCCATCGCTCTGTGCTTCGGAGGGCACGTTAAGCTGTCGGTCCCGGCTGTTATTGATTAATAGCAATCGATAAGCCATATCAGAGGCCCTCGGTCGACTTGACAAACTCTGACACCAGAGGCCAGCACTACCACGAAACAACAAAAAAGGACGGCTACCGAGATAAATGTACCTAACTCCCATACCTACATAAATTATTGGAAATGTTGTCTTGGAGTAGCTACTAATAGATCCCTTGGCTATGATCCTGTGGTCTTAGATCTTACTAATAGACCCATTAAATTTTCAGGCCGCTTTTAAATTACTAATAGATCCCACCCTACTAGGTACCCATTTTATTTTATTTTTCTCTATTTAAATTCTAATTTAAGCTTATATTTTAAGTAGTTAGAACAAAATTAAACTTCAGAGCTCTCACGTAGTTAAAATTTTTCTGTATGTTGTGGAACTGCAAGAAGAATAGTTATTATTGAATAATATTGTTTACCTAATAGAATACCTAATATGAAGGTACATTAGATTTATTTCTGGGAAAACTGTGACTTGACTTCGGACCCTACTCTATCCGTGGTTTGTGGCATTTTTGGCTGGTTTATTTAAGTACGAGTACATGGAAGATCTTCTACCTACATTATTAACCGCAGGTCAATGATGGCATTTGTTATTAGAGAACTTCGTACAAATGATTTTAAAATGTTATTATGTATTAGGTATGTGTTACCAAGTGTGTCATCATGAGGTTATTCAAAATTGTTACTTTTTCAGGACTGACGTTGAAATAAAGATGAAGCAGTGATGATAGTCCGCTAAGTAAGGGGAGACGGCCAAACAATGGCGATACCTACATGTTTTTAACAAATAAAAAGCAAAAATTAGTTTTTTTTTTTTTAATTAATAATGCTGGACATATCACACAACAATAACTAGCCCCAAGCTAAGCAGAGCTTGTGTTAAGGGTACTAGATAATTGATATACTTAATACAATACATTACAAAGATAGATATTTTTTATTAATTGGGATAATGCACTTTAATTTACCGATTTTATGTTCCAAAATAACGTATTTTATTGCTGACGTTACTTTCACTCGTTTTACATGTTGGTACTTCCAGGTGGGATAAATACGGACTCTAAAAATGAAATGAATATGAATGGTATGAATCCGGAATAATTGTTATTACTTGTAGCCCGTGGGATGAATTTCTGGGATCAATACGGATGCAACCATATTTTTTGGTAGGACACTAAAGAAGGGCCACTTTTATGCTGAGGTGACCTGATTATAATTATCGATGAAATTGAATGAATCTATTAGGTATAGTTCTCAAACATCTGTGAATCGAATACAGTCATGTGAACACACAATTGTAATACTAATCCTAAGAAAAACGTACCTAATCGAAAAAACGCAGACTGTGGTTCCACAGACTCTTGTATGCATCTTTATGAGATGGTAAAAAAAGTTTTATTTGCGGTTTTAGTTGCACACCGCGCCCTTCCCATGCGAGATTTTCCGCTCGTTTCTCGTTATCGAGACGGATTTTTCTTTTGCAGATATGTACAATATCAATAAATATACCTAGCATCAAGTAATGACGACGACACGGCGCGCTAGCAGCTGACACCGCCCGCCGCACGCAGCCGCCGCCCGCAACCGCCACCCGCCACCCGCCACCCGCCGCGTGAGCAATGCACAGTGGAAGCGGTCACTAACCGCTCCGCGCCGCGTGAGCAATGCACAGTGGAAGCGGTCACTAACCGCTCCGCGCCGCTAGCATGCCCCGCACCGCGTTTTGTGTGTGTGACCTTAGTAACCTATACATATTTTATTAGTATAACAATGTTTTTTTAATAACTAACTAGTGGTTCGCCCCGAACTGAGACCTCGCGAATACACGCGATTTAGGTAAGTTACCTTATTTCTTTCGAAAAAATATCTATGTTATGTACGTGAATATATTCACATAAAATGAACCTAGTTATCACGGTATATATATACTATAACAATGTTTTTTTAATAACTAACTAGTGGTTCGCCCCGAACTGAGACCTCGCGAATACACGCGATTTAGGTAAGTTACCTTATTTCTTTCGAAAAAATATCTATGTTATGTACGTGAATATATACACATAAAATGAACCTAGTTATCACGGTCAGACATAATTAGCATTGCCATCTAGTTCTGGATTTGCTACTTAACCACCAAAGATTACGTTTTTTATCGCAAAAAATTGGTATTACAAGGACAATCTTCATTTTCGACTTCTCCCTGTAGTTTTGCACAAAATATACAAATACCTTTCTAACCGTATTGACTGCCAGTTCAATTCTGCACCTGGCTTACAGACTTTCTGAGGGAAAGATCCATTCGAGTAGTTATTGATGGCTGCTCGTCGGATCAATTGGCTATAAATGCCGGGGTACCTCAGGGGTATGTGCTATCTGCCTGTAACGAACCGTACTTACTAGTTTCATTAATATCTCACAAATACTCAAATAAAAGTAGTAGATATTTTTATCAAGTAAATCGAGCGGGATTTGGATAATGAGATTACAAACAATGGAGGGATTGTACTTTAGTCTCTCTAAGAATTGGTCTGTGTGAATGCTTACCTACATGAAGAATAAACAATCGTTTCTCAGTATATTGTGATAGTACACCAAATTCCTGACGGTTGTTTGGGAGCCATACGAATAAGGTTCAGCGTTAAGCGGAATGTTTTGTATAAATAACGCGTAATTTCCCCTCGCACTCCGCATCCCCTTTGACCCCAAAAAGCCACTGTTTTGTTTTACGAGGAAGTTCCCTCACCTCTCCCATGGTGACTTAAATATGGTGGAGCGGCCATGATCTGGGTCAGTCCTGGGTGATTTTCTAATAAGCAACACGTTTGTGCGGAAGCCCTGGGGTAAAAATATTAAATCGTGTTAATTAAGTTATGAAGTGATTTTGAAGCTTATTTTTAAAGCTAGAGATTTATACTTTGGAATATTAGGACTGATTCTAGAAAGTAGAATAGTCCATAATAAGTGAAATTAAATATAATTTAGTGAAAGTTTAAATTTTGTGAAATATAAAGGTAATTAGAAAACCTCCAAAATAAAAGGAATTAACTAGTTTCTTTTTGGTGATGCTTTTCAAGTGATTTTAAATATTCAAAGTCAATGGGGAGGGAAGTGTTTAGCTTTGTGAAAAAGTGATCATTCTCCGAAGGAAGAGATTTGTGGGCTGTTGTAGTCTATAGATCCTTTTCTGTTTTAATGTTTTCAGAATTCCGATTTTTTGCCTGACAGGAAACCTCTATCTGCTCGAAAGAGTTATCCAGTGAGACCGCTGGATAGGCAAAATCTTACCCCTCCTATATACCTATTTTCCTACCCTCTAGGCTCCGTTTGTCGTTTTAGATAGCACAGCGACAGACATCCCCACCTTAATAGTTTCAAACTAGGTATTCTGACATTGCACCTCGTCAGGAGACACACAATTAACTTGCACATTTAAAATAAAATGAGATCGGCTTCTCAAAGTTTTTGAATCACACACACCCAATTTAGCCAGGTAATCAGGCACACTTATGTAGGCATTGTATTAGTGCGTACGTAGACCAATATTACAAATTGGCATTTTCTAAAATTTAACCGGGAATAAAATCTAGTTTTCTATTATTCTTTCATAAAGGAACGGGTAAAATATTTATCAAACGTATTAAAATACTAGAAGAAAGAGAATCTTGTAATTGAGAATTATCGTTCGTGGAAGGAAAAATTCATTTAAATATAGTCTAGGTTTTTCGCAAGTGATTATTCCTACCTGGATAATCCAACTAGGAATTCTATTTATTCTACAGAGAATTTTAGAATTATTCTTAAGTAGGAGTATGAATTGAGTAGGGATTTTTCAGGGCTTTAGTAAGCCTAGATGAATCCCAAAGTTAACCAAAGGTGAAGAATGAATGTGGTTGGTTTTGCATTATTAATTACATGTAAATTCCCTGGAATGTTTGATAATGACTAACAAACTTACTCTCGACGGAAGTAGTTTCGCGGTCCTCTGAAATCCCTTGTAATAGAGTAAAAAGAATTGATTTGCATTAGAATATCATTTGGATAAAATTCCCGGACAATATTAGGTAATCTACCTATGTCCAAGCGAGGGAGGTCTGACCAAAAGCAATGGTAGAAGATCACCGTGGGCAGCGAGGTCGGTGCTGTTCTCCAAAAGTCGCTTATCCCTGGATGTAAACCTTATCATTTATGGTTCATCCTTCTAAACAGTTAAAGAAATAACTTAAAAATCCTATCTAGGAAGCAAATAATTTATACAAGTAATTTCTTGTCATTTCCTTTACGGTATTCTCTTATCAAAGAAATAACAAACTATAGAATAAAATAAAACCCTGGAGTAAACTTTTTAGTTAAATGTCCCGAAGTGTACAGAAATAAAAATAACATTTAAGTAGGTATCTTTTTACCAGAATTAGTAGCAACTAATGACATGGTTTAGGGAAAAAGGTAGATATATTTTATGTAGATAGGATACGTTAAGACTCGACAAAATTAACAAAAAAAGAATTTGAGTTATTACAATACACAACGTAGGAATATAACTAGACGATCACATGGCCAATTTATAGTGATTTAAGAAAGTAGGTAAGATTAAGTTAACGTCAGCTCCACAGAGTAAATTAGGAAGTCGGTGAGTGCGCGCGCGGATAATGTAGGCAAAGCAGGGGGGGGGTTTTACATGCCACACTGTTTCTGCTGCACATTAATAATCTGCTACTGCCCGGTATCATTGGGTATGCAGACGACAGCACAGTTGTGGAGAGATAAGTTTCCACTGCCCGGGCTAGGCATATTGAAATTCAGGAGCTAAGAGATGCTGCAGCGTCTGAATTTGACTCTCAAGACCGTATCCGACTCGGGCGATGCCAATCTAGTCAAGTTCAACGCCTCTAAAGTCTCTTCTCGGCGAAAAAACGTCCGTTTCTCCAAGTTCCTGTATTCCGAGATGTACCTGTAGCTATGGGAGATCACCTCGAGCTCTTAGGTGTTTCGCCAACGCCAACTCTCAACTTTGGCTCCTACATCGAGTCTAAGGCAATAACGGCTGCCATGAAGCTAGGCATCCTGAATAAGGTAAAGCGTTACTTCACACCAGGACAGCTTCTGAGTCTATATAAAGCTACTGATTGCTCATAACCTATGCTTAGTTCGTAATCTCAGTCTCAGTCTTGCATAGTCTGTTATGATCTGCGATCATCTGTGCGCATTCTGCACTGATTGCTCATAACCTATGCTTAGTTCGTAATTTCAGTCTCAGTCTTGCATAGTCTGCTATGATCTGCGATCATCTGTGCGCATTCTGCACTGATTGCTCGTAGCCTATGCTTAGTTCGTAATCTCAGTCTCCGTCTTGCATAGTCTGCTATGATCTCTGATCATCTGTGCGCATTCTGCACTGATTGCTCGTAACCTATGCTTAGTTCGTAATCTCAGTCTCCGTCTTGCATAGCCTGCTATGATCTGCGATCATCTGTGCGCATTCTGCACTGATCGCTCATAACCTTTGCTTATTTTGTAATCTCAGTCTCAGTCTGGCATAGTCTGCTATGATCTGCGATCATCTGTGCGTCAACACCATTAGCATTCTGCACTGATCGCTCATAGCAGTTCTATCTCTAAATATTCATATAATCATACAATTCTAAATCAAATACTTCATACTCTTGATGTCCCCACCATGATCTACAACCACCTGTGCAATACTCTCGTAGAGTATAATTCGCTATCTGCACTGGTCGCTCATGGCGGTGTACCACTTACGTTACTGCTGAAGGACCTGCCAAAATCCGATGACCTGCGCCGACACCTTGTTTCGCGCTAATAATGCCTCAGCTTACGCTCCGTGCTGCGACTCAGCTTACGCTCCGTGCTGCGACTCGGTCGATGCTCGTGCTCACGCCTGCGGCTACGCTACCATTTTCGTCGACGTCACTCTTCAGTACGCATTTTAGTTCAACTTCTCCGCACCTCTCGGTCAGTTGATTCGCTGCGTGTATCTCTCTGGCGCCGACAACGTTTCACCTCTCGTGGCATAATCGTGCTGGCTTCCTTATCGCGACACGCTTACATCTCAGCTCTATAGTGTCCGGAGTATGACGAGAAAGGCTCTATCGACAATCGTCATTGGTGGCTCCACCCATTCTTGAAAGCTAAGGTTGAGCCCAATAATATTCCGTCTATTGTGGTATTGTATCAAATTGTGGGAGTGTTTACTATATCCCGCTTCTGAGATGAAGGATCTAATCCTTATCTCAAGAAAGGAAACGTGATTCTTGCTAAGATTTATTTATAATAATACAATGTGTCTCTTTCTTCGTCTGCCAAAGAGAAGCGAATGCCATGTTCCCATGTTCGGCACTTCGATTATTATTTTGAGACTATCTTCCATAAGAGGTGAGCCCTTTACTTATAAATGTTGCATCATTTATTATATGCATTTAGTAGGCAAAAATACTTAAAATTGCATGTGTGAAGTAGTTTTAGCAATATTCTTTGCTTATGTTTATTGTTCAGGGGTTATAAAAAAAAGACCGTGTTTGATAATTCCGTGCCAAGGGCGCGGTATTATCATGTATGAAAAAGTACTACTACATTTAGTAAAATTATATTGACTTTATAGGATGACAGATCCAATGCAGGAAAACGTGGACAACGGGAAAACCCCGAAAAAGAAGAAGTCGTGGGATCTGGATGACATGAAGACATAAGTAATGAAAGCCATCTGTAAATGGCAGGAAAATACAGTTGCCAAGAATTTTTAATTAAGCAATTTTGAGACTGATTATTCGATCTGACGGTACAAATAAGTTGTTTTTGTTAGGTTTATAATAGTTTTACCAACCGTAAAGTTTATATTAACACAACAATTTGTAAAAAAAACTTGTAACGAGCAGTTATTTATAAGGATTTACATTAAGGCTGGTTAAATTATGATACTGTTGTAGATATAACTTTTTCAAATAAAATGTTGATAGAAGACTATATAATAAATAATATACATTTATATTTTAACAAATATAACATACAATATGTAACTAAAAATGGATTTATTTGTACAAGCACGGTATTATCGAACTGCCACGAATTTAAAGGTAATGGGCATGATATTAACGTATGTTTGACAATATCGCGTTTTACAGTTTTTTGGTTTTTCAATAATATCTTATTTCTTTGTTTAATTTGAAACAAAAGCTATACTTTAAGCCAAATATATTTCTTGATAATATTCATATCTTTTATTTTTATAACAATAACCTACGCTTAGTTTTAGGCATTATCCCTTAGGGGCTCGGTAATATCCAACTCTCCCCTACCCTCCGAATTTGCGGTCTCTAGGACTTACGGTTTAGGCTGTGCGTTGATTGTCAGTCAGTCAGATAGTCACGCAACGATTTTATATATATTGATAGTTATATTTTAACAACATTGCTGTTTATATTTCAACTCAATAACTATACCGTAAAAAAACACAAGTTGTAGCCATATTATATGCTATAAGAAACTGTAGTGTCCGTCCTGGGAATAAACCCCTCTGTCTCTTACCGTGCATGTACCTAGTAGAAGCTGACTATGGGATTACACCAACATAGGCAAGAGGATCCACCAACAGTAGGTACTGCAGTCACTAATCCACCAGAGAAGCGTGGTGATTATGGCAACTACCCCATTGCATTAATTTGGGAGGCCTCGCCCAACAGTGGACGTCTAAGAAACATTGACATAACTTTCTAGCCTATTTTTATCAAGCTCCTGATGTCAAATTGAGTCGAAATGATAAATACATACATATACTATATGCATAGACACACGCAATTTCTCCCCGAAAGGATAGGCAGTGCCTCAAATGGGCCTCTTTTCACTGAGGGTTGCACCATCGTAGGAAATAGACGTGACAAGTGGTGAGCTCATCGCCGCCATTGCTTCCCACGACTGACTCTGCTAACGCTTTCTTCCATTAATAACACATTCCATAATAAGCTAGCAGCCAGGACAAATCTTATACCAACGAATCCCACAGTAAGTCCGGGTGTTGGAAAACGGAAGGGCTTCTGACAATGATGATGATTTGTCATAAAATATTATTTATTCAAAGATGCTCAAAAACTCTCCCACAAGTAGCTTATATTATTTTATATATACATGTCTGTGGGGTAAGCAGACGATAGTCAATTTCAAATATTGGCCAATGACATTGAGGTGACTATAAATCATAATAATTTAGTAAATATTTGACATTTGCTATCTTCTCGCTAGCATCTCGCTAACTTTAATTGAACGAGCGAAGCGAGTTTTCTGTGTCAACTTGGAAGAATCGGCGTTTGTATGTATGTATGTATGTATCTATGTGTGTATGTATGAATGTTTGTCCGAGCATAACTTCCGAACCGTTAATCCGATCTTCATGAAATTTGATTGAGGGGTAGATAGTATTGGTACAATACCCCGTTTCTAGTGAAAAGTATGTACATAACCATGATAGTTTCAAAAGTTATATTGGTACAAGTTGTTGGTAAGGTTATGAGCTATATGTGGTTATGTGTGGTCGAGGGGTTGTTGAGATATTGGGATCCAAGAGGGGGTAAAAAAAAGTGACAATATCAGATCAAACGGGGTGTCATATGAAAGCTTCGACATTTCAATACTATTTTTTATATTTTTTTGACACATGTCTTATCTTCTTCTTCGTCGTTACACTCTTGGCAGAGTGGTCGTCACTTCAGGGTATATGGCTCGCTTCACAATCCTTCGCCAGTTGATTTGGTCAGTCCATCTCATGGGCGATCTGCCCCGTGCTCGTGTGCCCTGTAGGTACAACAAGGCGTTCAATGGACACCTCTCCGCGTCGCGACACGTGCCCGAAGAAAGTGAGTTTTTGAAATATTAGGATAAATCGAAAATGTAAAAACCAAAACCTCTAGGGTAGGTATTTCCACTAAACCTACAACGCTGAAATTTGGTATGTTTGTAGCTTATATGACAACAAATACTGTGAAAAGTCTAAAATTGAAGAATTTCGAAACTTGTAGGTACTCTATAAAACGATAACCAGTAGGTATACCTAGTTGACCTCCCGTTTCTAGGAATTTGTACGATGTTGTAGGTCTAACTTTTCGAACCGACAAGTACGCAAATTTTTTTTTTTTTTTGGTAAACCAACAGCGATTTTTACAATATTATTTATGTTTAACATTTACAAAATTAATTATGGCCAAAAAAGGTCTACACAGCTTAAAATTAACAAAAGATTCTACTTAGTACGATAATATATCAAACAAAACTTACTAGTTGCTACAAACAGATTGATCACGATGATAAAAGGGTGCGGGTGCATGAGTATGTATGTGTATGTGTGTATGAATCTATGTGGGTGTACTCAGGTACCTACATACCTAGCTAGATATTTTATCTAAAGAAATAAGGTAACCTGCCTAAATCGCGTGTATTCGCGAGGTCTCAGTTCGGGGCGAACCACTAGTTATTTGTTCTTGGACCATCTTGGACCTATAGTGCCACCAACTGATCTGTAGAACGGCCAAAATGGAAACTACCTATTGAAAACGTCACTTCGCTGTCAGTGGTTGTAGCACAGATTAAGTAATAGTAACTATTGTAGTGAGTTGCCGCTACAGATCAGTGTTACCAGATTATTATTAAATAAATTCCCGAATTCGTTGGATATTGTATATATATATATATATATATACACAATATCCTATATATATATAGAGATCCCTTTACGGTAAATGTTGATCAGGCGCGACTTCACGCGAGCGCTTTGTTGATCCAAAAACACAAGTTGATCCAGGCGACTTTTATTGATCCAATATGCATCTCCATTAACTAATGTGGCTCCAACAGGATCAACATATGCGATCATGTGGCACTGAAATCACGTAGCCACTTGTTGATCCAATATACAAATCCACCTTGCGGTGATTACGTAATATGTTGATCTGATTCAAATGGGCCAATCAGGTTGCAGCAAACACTGTGATTGGCTAATGACGGCTGCGACGTTGCCGCTCTGACCCTTTCTAGGTGCGCCATTACAAATTAATCATTTAAATGGGTTTTAGCCCGAAGAGTTGTACGTAATGTGTTTTGCTCATTTTTTCAAAGAGATTGACTTCACTTTGTTTTTTTTAAAAACGTAGGGTCCCCTGACTTACTAACTTTTCTACTTGATTAAGATTCAGAAATGATATAGCACTCAGTATTTCTAGCTTTCAATTCAAAGAATATTCCTGTTTAAGGTGGTGTTGCTGTTGTGGACTGGTGTCGAACATAAAATGCACTGTAGACACTTTTAAAGATTTATTTTCCCAAATTCGTGGCACTCTCGTTACATGGATATTTTTACTAGCCTCTTCATTCCACTAAACTACCCTCCATTTTTGCTAATTGGATACAGAAAAAAGTAATGAATAAAGTTGTATGAGAGCGTCGCCAACACCCACCCCTAGTGCTGACTCAGCACTCATCACTTAGCGAGATAGGAGCGACGCGTGCCGCAGAGCGCCGCCAGGTGCCTGTCCTGGTCTTTACGTCAATCTGCCTGATGCGACCATCTTTAGATTTGTAGACCTGCTGGACAAGGCCTTTTGGCCAAATGTTCCGGGGAGAATCAGGATCGACCACTAACACTAGGTCACCTACCTGTAGAGGTTTCTGTTCCTCGTTCCATTTCTTTCTAGGCAGAAGCTGGGGCAGAACTTCTTTCAGCCATCTCTGCCAAAACATGTCTGCCAGCTTCTGAGCCTTTCGCCATTGCTTCTTCAGACACAGGTCTGAATCATCAAAGGCTCCAATGACCGGTAAGTTAGAAGTTGAACCCAGGAGAAAGTGATTAGGTGTCAAGCTTTCAACGGTGTCAGGTTCGACTGACACGTGAGATAAGGGACGGCTGTTGACTATGTTTTCAACTTCAGCCATCAGCGTGCTCAAGACTTCCTCTCTTGGAGCACGCTCGTTTAAAATTACCTTAAGTGAAGTTTTTACGCTGCGTATAAGGCGTTCCCACGCCCCTGCCCAGTGTGGGCTCAGCGGTGGGATAAAGACAAACTCCAGCCCATTGTTTGCACCTTCAGCTTTTAGTACCTCATTGTCTAGATCCTGCATGGACTTCTGCAATTCTTTATCAGCACCACGCAGATTTGTTCCATTGTCGGAATATATTTGGCGCGGCCAACCACGTCTGGCCGCCATCCGACGCAGAGCCATGATGAGCGAGTCTGTGGTGAGAGAAGAAACTAATTCCACATGAACAGCACGGACCGTAAGGCACGTGAACAGAGCACCGTACCTTTTTTCTCTACGCCGGCCCACCGTGACTTCCATTGGCCCAAAAAGGTCCAGCCCACAGAATGTGAAAGGCCGCTGATGATGTGCCATGCGAGCCTGAGGTAAGTCACCCATTCTCGGTACTCGAGGTGTAGCTTTGCGTATTTTACACAGCATGCATTTAGATACCACATACTTAACTGTAGGCCTGAGCCTAATCAACCAATATTTTTGTTTCAGTTCATTGACTACAGTCTCCTGATTGCCATGAGCTGCGTTAACATGGTAGTGTCGGACAATCAGGTGAGCTATGGGGTTCCTGCCATCAAGAATCACCGGTCTCTTGACTTCAGGGCTCACGTTGGAGACGGCGTCGATGCGGCTGCCTACACGGAGTACACCGTGCTCGTCGAGGAATGGAGACAAGGTAAGTAGCTTGCTAGACTTTCGTAAACATTTGCCTTTTTTTACAGCATCTATTTCCTCAGCAAAGATCTCAGCCTGGGCGTGACGTATAAGTAGATGCTCCGCCCTCTGCATTGTGTAGCAGTCCAAGGCGCAGGTACGGCCTTTACACCTGTCAGTAAACATCAGAACTACCGCCGTGCTCCGCAGTAACCTCAGCCACGAAGAAAACCGGAGAGGATCCGGAACCGGTAAGTTACTTGTAACAGGTACTTCATTTGTAGCCATAACGTTCTCAACGTTTGACTCGTTTGTTTCAGGTTGGCAGATATCAGCAGGCCACGATGACTCATCGCGGTATAAAAATGATGGTCCTGAAAACCACTCACTTTCAAAAACGGCATGATCAAAGTCCTCTCGTGTGGCCAAGTCCGCAACGTTTAATTTAGTAGGTACATACCTCCATTCGTGCATGCGAGTCAACTCATCGATCTCCCCTAACCGGTTTGCTTCAAATACTTTATACGTACGTGTATTATTTCGAATCCACTGTAAAACTGTAGTAGAATCGCACCAAAACACTCGTCGCTCGACTGGTAATTTATGCTCCTTCATGATGGTATCTGCCAATCTAGCAGCTAGCAGCGCAGCCTGAAGTTCCGCACGAGGTATCGTCAGCGGTTTGACAGGGACAACTCGGCACTTACTTGCTATAAATGCGACATGAATAACATTCATATCTATCCAGCGCCAATACGCTACGGCGCTCATAGCTTTCGAGGAGGCATCGCTATAAACATGCAACTGTAGGTAGCTATAACCGGGAGGTGAAATGACAGCTGTTGTCGTACGCACACGCACATCTGATAACGTGCCAGGGACGGGCAGCGGGTAAGGCGGGTGAGGGGGGGGTTTGGCCATCGGACCTGCTCTTCCTATCTCAGTCTCGCTTCCGCACGCAGTCCTATGGTAGCACCTAGGTATGCGTATGTGATCTACTACCTGTAGAAAGTCTATCCACTTGCACCATTTCTCGTAGATATCTTTAGGTACGATATCGTCCCAACCGATATGTAGTCGCCACGTATCTTGTAGCATTATTCGACCCTGAATGGTGAATGGCGCTAAAAACCCAAAAACATCAAATATCGACATAACAACTTGAAGCATAATTCGCTTTGTAGGTATTTCCTTACCTTGAATTACGCTTTCTGGTATTTTCTTCAGCGATACGTCGAAACCGATTTCGTCCGTACCTGGAAACCATATTAGGCCAAGTGTGCGCTCACCTTCGAACTGATGATCAATTTTAAACTTGACCGCGGCAGTACCTAAAGTTTCATTAGGTACAGAGTTCAATACCTGAACGCTGTTGCTGGTCCAATTTCGTATCTGGAAGCCGCCTTGCTGGTGGATGTTAGAGATATTTCTTACCATGCCTATAGCACTCTCTTCATCGGGAAAACTATCTATGTAGTCATCTATATAGTGCGACTTATGTATAGCGTTCACAGCTGTGGGCAGCGATGACTCATAGCGATCAGCATTCTTGTTTTTTATGAACTGGCTTACAAAGGGAGAACAGTTTGCACCAAATATGAGAGAAGTCATAATGTAGGTTTTCACCTTTCCTGTAGGGCTGTCCCTCCACAGGAATCTGAAAGCATGTTGGTCATCCGGATGAATTTTCACCCTGAGGAAAAAATCTTTAATATCACCTGTTACTGCAATTATGTTTTCCCTGAAGCGCAGCATTATACCAAGCAATGATGACAGCAAATCTGGACCTGTATTTAGGTACTCATTGAGACATGAACCGTTTACCTTTGCAGCCGAGTCGAATACCAGCCGTAACTTTTCCTTGTTGGGATTGTCGATCCCAAAATGAGGCAAGTACCACGTTTTCGCAGTAGAACTAGTGTCTGTTAGCTCTGTAGCAAAATCGTTTTCTAACAAATGTGTAATCCTTTCCCTGTACCTTTCAGAGAAACCTTCATCCTTTTCCATCTTCCTTTCTATACTTTTTAACCTTTTTAGAGCGGTCGAATAGGAATCCGGCATCCGGCAGTCCTCGTTCTTCCATGGCAACCCTACCCACCAGCGACCGTCGACGAGTTCGGCGGTCTTATCCAGCTTGGCTACTGCTAGTAAGTCATTTTTATTTTGCCGAGGCTTACCACATACACCCATCGAGTCCAAGGCGAAGGAGCGCCTTACCTCTTCGTGTAGATCATGCAGCTGCTGGTCCTGCTGGCGGGCGGCGAGCGGCAAGGGGGCGGGCGCCGCCGCGTTCGACACGAGCAGCGTCGCATGGGCTGCGGGGGCGCACCTGGAAGCTCTCCGCGGCATGTGCCACTTGCCATGGACACACCAACCTAGGGGGCTAAGTGTGGCGAACGGCTCAACTGAACTACCTAAATTAATTTGTATAGGTATTAATAGGTGAAAATTATCCTGTCCAATTAATATTTCCGGTTTCAAATCGGTAGTACATAACAAATGTTTTATGTCTGACAAACTTTTATACCTATCACAATCAACAACAGACATACTATGCACAGGTAAGTTTAAATTCTTTACAGTACGAGCTCTTATAGAATAAACTTTAGTGTCCATACCTGAAAGGTTCACTTTCGTGACGATTGATTCGCAAGATAGTTCTTCATTAAAGGCACCACGGACGCGTATAATCTCAGGCTGGCCGCGCAAACCCGCGCGCTGAGCTAGTCCATCGCTTATCAACGTAATCGTTGATCCATCGTCGAGTAACGCGCTTGAGTCTATAATACCGTTAGCGCTATGTATACGTATAGGCACGACTTTAAGTAGCACTTGGTACTCACTATCCCTCGCGTTGACATGCGACACGATCTCCGCCCCAGAGCCGGTGATGTCAGGCGCCGGCGTCGTCGCGGGCGCCGGCTGCCGCTCGTGCGGCGCGGGCGCCGGCGCTAGCTGGGGCTCGCTGCTCCGTTCGAGGGACACGGGGTAGTGGAGTAGTGGGTGATGCGGCTGGCCGCAGTCATCCTTATCGCAGACTGGGGCTAGGCAGGTGTCTCGGTCGTGACGTGAAAGTAGGCATTTAAAACATAGGCCGCTACGTTTCACAAATTGCCATCGAACTTTACGAAGAGCCTTTTTAAATTTATTGCAGGCTGTTATCTTAGTATGTGCACTCGTTTTACAGAATAGGCACTTAGTAGAATCTTGATTAGCTGTGTGCATCAATGTTGTTTGTGAGCGAGGTTGTGTGTACTCACTATTTTTATGTTTATGTTGATCGCTGCGCGTAGGTACAAAGTAGGTATTCGATGTAGTAGAAACTTTCACAGCTTCTTCCTTCAAGAAGTCTGATAATAAGACCAGTCGTGACTCCTTTCCTTCCGTAATCGGTATGAAACTGTAATCTGTCCACCTGGACAGTAAAACCGTAGGTAGTTTCGATAATATCACCGACACAACACTCATACCTTGTAGGTATTCCTCTCGGCCGACGGCACGCACAGCTCCCGTGAAGTTCTGTATTTTGACCGAGAAGGACACAATTTCTTTGTGGTAATCTTGAGACATTGGTGGCAACTTTTTGATGTCGTACACCAGCTTCGATAAGATGTATTCTGGATTACCAAATCTTAACTTCAATGTTGAAATTATAATTTCAGGAGATGACGCACTCACGAGCAGAGCTGAAACGGCTTCTTTAGCAGCTCCACGTAGGCATTTTCTCAATCTCCACATATTTTCCTTCGGTGTAAAACTACACAGTTCCGTAGACTCTTCGAACGCGTTTTTGAACTGCAGCCATTCCATAGGGTCGCCGGAGAACTCTGGGAGCTCCCGGGGCGTGCTCATGCGGCTGAGTAGGTGCGCGCCCGGCGCGTGACTGGCGGAAGCAGCGGCGAGGTCTCGCAACGCACTGGCTAGCATCTGGACTGTACCTTCTGTGCTGGCGGTGGCGGCCGGCGCCGGGGCAGGCGCGGGCGGGCCATCCGGGTTAGGCGCGGGTGGTGCCACGTGTGGCGCCTGCGCCCTCGGTGCCGGCGGGTTTAGGGACGTCGCCGGCGGTCCAGCTTGTAGGCACTGCTCACCCGTAAAATGACCATCTTCGGGGGCAGGCAGGCCTTTGTTCAGCTCCAGATAGCTGCGATCCATCCATTTTTCAACGCGACTACGGCTTTTGCTTCCATCGTGTGAACTGTATTCTTCGTCTAGGCTAGCTAGATCGGCATCTAGCTTTTTATCTATAAGTTCCATGCGTACTTGTGCCTTCTTAGTCTCTGCCTCCAGAATAAGCTGCTGTCTTTTCTTCCGCATTGAGGGAGTGGAGCCTTTTATGGACTTCAAGCTCCTGCGTTCACCTTTGTGTGATGCGGGCGGCGCGAGCGGCGGCTGCTCCGACTTGATACTGCTAGCTGGCATTGCTGTTCGGCTCAAAATAGGATGTTGGATCACTTCACTATCTTTCACCTCGGTAGTATTTGATGTCGAAGGTATAGGGTCCTGGAGATTCATTTGTGGAAAGTCGCCATCTTGTGCACGGTTATCCGCCGCGTCGCGAGCATGTTCGCGCCGCGCAACACTTCGTGTTCTCACCATATTACGCGTTGCGGCAGGTGTTCGAATCATGAAATCCGTCTCGAATGACCATTTGTTGCTGTTGTGGACTGGTGTCGAACATAAAATGCACTGTAGACACTTTTAAAGATTTATTTTCCCAAATTCGTGGCACTCTCGTTACATGGATATTTTTACTAGCCTCTTCATTCCACTAAACTACCCTCCATTTTTGCTAATTGGATACAGAAAAAAGTAATGAATAAAGTTGTATGAGAGCGTCGCCAACAGGTGGGAAGTGGTAATTCTTTTAAAAAGGAGTTGTTATTATTTGTAATTTAAATTTCAAACCCTGGTTAAATCTAGGTAAAGGTTAGATAATGTTATCTTGTTTAGGTTAGGATTTAGGTCAATTTGAAAGCTATAATAGTTACAGCCTTCTCGGGCCATTACACATGGTGCTAGGGGTAGTTGCTTTTTATACATTGCCATGCCTCTATTTAGCATAGTGCTTGATTGTACCTACGCGCATCCTTAGCTAATTAAGTATTTATTTTAGTAACTTGCTAGCTAGGCTATATTTTATTTAGTATTTGCATGTTTTTTATGTTTTTGTATCTATCTACCTGGTAGACGTCTAGACGTAAACAGAAAAACACCCTGCAAAATAAAACGGCAGACCATACATTTTGAATACTTTAGGTATTTGTAATTATTGATATGAGTACCATTTCATTTAAAAAATCGTGAATCATCTAGGAGCCACATTAGTTAATGGATCAACATATTGGATCAACAAAAGTCGCCTGGATAAATTTGTTTTTTTGGATTAACAAAGTGTACGCGTGAAGTCACGCCTGATCAACAATTACCGTAATAAATAATAATAATAAATAATGCTGGACAGTTCACACAACATTATCTAGCCCCAAGATAAGCAGAGCTTGTATTATGGGTACTAGATAACTATACTTATACTTAATACAATATAATATAACATAGATAGTTTTTTTATTATACATAGAAAAAACCCAGAACACCCTGAACAAATATCTGCGATCGCTCAAATATATGTTCGTTTCGTTTCATTTCGTTCATTTCGTTCATTCCATTCATTAATTCTTTCATTCTTTCATTAATTTCATTCATTTCGTTCATTTCGTTCATTTCGTTCATTTCGTTCATTTCGTTCATTTCGTTCATTTCATTCATTTCGTTCATTTCGTTCATTTCATTCATTTCGTTCATTTCATTCATTTCATTCATTCATTCATTCATTCATACATTTCTTCATTTCGTTCATTTCGTTCATTTCGTTCATTTCGTTCATTTCGTTCATTTCATTCATTTCATTCATTTCAATCATTTCATTCATTTCATTCATTTCGTTCATTTCATTCATTTCGTTCATTTCATTCATTTCGTTCATTTCATTCATTCATTCATTCATTTATTCAATTATTCATTCATTCATTTCATTCATTTCATTCATTTCGTTCATTTCATTCATTTCGTTCATTTCATTCATTTCATTCATTTCGATCATTCCATTCATTCCATTCATTCCATTCATTCCATTCATTCATTCTTTCATTAATTCATTCATTTCGTTCATTTCGTTCATTTAATTCATTCATTCATTCATTTCATTCATTTCATTCATTCATTCATTCATTCATTTCATTCATTTCATTCATTTCATTCATTTCATTCATTTCATTCATTTCATTCATTTCATTCATTTCATTCATTTCATTCATTTCATTCATTTCATTCATTTCATTCATTCATTCATTCATTCATTCATTCATTCATTTCATTAATTTCATTCATTCCATTCATTTCATTCATTCATTCATTCCATTCATTTCATTCATTCATTCATTCATTCATCATTCATTCATTCATCATTCATTTCATTCATTCATTCATTCATTCATTTATTCAATTATTCATTCATTCATTCATTCATTCATTCATTTCATTCATTTCATTCATTTCATTCATTTCATTCATTTCGTTCATTTCGTTCATTTCGTTCATTTCGTTCATTTCGTTCATTTCGTTCATTTCGTTCATTTCGTTCATTTCGTTCATTTCGTTCATTTCGTTCATTTCGTTCATTTCGTTCATTTCGTTCATTTCGTTCATTTCGTTCATTTCGTTCATTTCGTTCATTTCGTTCATTTCGTTCATTTCGTTCATTTCGTTCATTTCGTTCATTTCGTTCATTTCGTTCATTTCGTTCATTCCATTCATTCATTCATTCTTTCATTCTTTCATTCATTTCGTTCATTTCATTCATTTCGTTCATTTCGTTCATTTCGTACATTTCGTTCATTTCATTCATTCATTCATTCATTTATTTAATTATTCATTCATTCATTCATTCATTTCATTCATTTCATTCATTTCATTCATTTCATTCATTTCGTTCATTTCATTCATTTCGTTCATTTCATTCATTTCGTTCATTTCATTCATTTTATTCATTTCGTTCATTCCATTCATTCCATTCATTCCATTCATTCCATTCATTCATTCTTTCATTAATTCATTCATTTCGTTCATTTCGTTCATTTCGTTCATTTCATTCATTTCAATCATTCATTCATTTCGTTCATTTCATTCATTTCAATCATTCATTCATTTCATTCATTTCATTCATTTCATTCATTTCATTCATTTCATTCATTTCATTCATTTCATTCATTTCATTCATTTCATTCATTTCATTCATTTCATTCATATCATTCATTTCATTAATTTCATTCATTTCATTCATTTCATTCATTTCATTCATTTCATTCATTTCATTCATTTCATTCATTTCATTCATTTCATTCATTTCATTCATTTCATTCATTTCATTCATTTCATTCATTTCATTCATTTCATTCATTTCATTCATTTCATTCATTTCATTCATTTCATTCATTTCATTCATTTCATTCATTTCATTCATTTCATTCATTTCATTCATTTCATTCATTTCATTCATTTCATTCATTTCATTCATTTCATTCATTTCATTCATTTCATTCATTTCATTCATTTCATTCATTTCATTCATTTCATTCATTTCATTCATTTCATTCATTTCATTCATTTCATTCATTTCATTCATTTCATTCATTTCATTCATTTCATTCATTTCATTCATTTCATTCATTTCATTCATTTCATTCATTTCATTCATTTCATTCATTTCATTCATTTCATTCATTTCATTCATTTCATTCATTTCATTCATTTCATTCATTTCATTCATTTCATTCATTTCATTCATTTCATTCATTTCATTCATTTCATTCATTTCATTCATTTCATTCCGTTCATTCCGTTCATTCATTTCATTCCGTTCATTCCGTTCATTCCGTTCATTCCGTTCATTCCGTTCATTCCGTTCATTCCGTTCATTCCGTTCATTCCGTTCATTCCGTTCATTCCGTTCATTCCGTTCATTCCGTTCATTTCGTTCATTTCGTTCATTCCGTTCATTTCGTTCATTTCGTTCATTTCGTTCATTTCGTTCATTTCGTTCATTTCGTTCATTTCGTTCATTTCGTTCATTTCGTTCATTTCGTTCATTTCGTTCATTTCGTTCATTTCGTTCATTTCGTTCATTTCGTTCATTTCGTTCATTTCGTTCATTTCGTTCATTTCGTTCATTTCGTTCATTTCGTTCATTTCGTTCATTTCGTTCATTTCGTTCATTTCGTTCATTTCGTTCATTTCGTTCATTTCGTTCATTTCGTTCATTTCGTTCATTTCGTTCATTTCGTTCATTTCGTTCATTTCGTTCATTTCGTTCATTTCGTTCATTTCGTTCATTTCGTTCATTTCGTTCATTTCGTTCATTTCGTTCATTTCGTTCATTTCGTTCATTTCGTTCATTTCGTTCATTTCGTTCATTTCGTTCATTCCATTCATTCGTTCATTCTTTCATTCTTTCATTCATTTCGTTCATTTCATTCATTTCGTTCATTTCGTTCATTTCGTACATTTCGTTCATTTCATTCATTCATTCATTCATTTATTTAATTATTCATTCATTCATTCATTCATTTCATTCATTTCATTCATTCCATTCATTCATTCATTCTTTCATTCTTTCATTCATTTCGTTCATTTCATTCATTTCGTTCATTTCGTTCATTTCGTACATTTCGTTCATTTCAATCATTCATTCATTTCGTTCATTTCATTCATTTCAATCATTCATTCATTTCATTCATTTCATTCATTTCATTCATTTCATTCATTTCATTCATTTCATTCATTTCATTCATTTCATTCATTTCATTCATTTCATTCATTTCATTCATTTCATTCATTTCATTCATTTCATTAATTTCATTAATTTCATTAATTTCATTAATTTCATTCATTTCATTCATTTCATTCATTTCATTCATTTCATTCATTTCATTCATTTCATTAATTTCATTAATTTCATTCATTTCATTCATTTCATTCATTTCATTCATTTCATTCATTTCATTCATTTCATTCATTTCATTCATTTCATTCATTTCATTCATTTCATTCATTTCATTCATTTCATTCATTTCATTCATTTCATTCATTTCATTCATTTCATTCATTTCATTCATTTCATTCATTTCATTCATTTCATTCATTTCATTCATTTCATTCATTTCATTCATTTCATTCATTTCATTCATTTCATTCATTTCATTCATTTCATTCATTTCATTCATTTCATTCATTTCATTCATTTCATTCATTTCATTCATTTCATTCATTTCATTCATTCATTCATTCAGTTCATTCATTCATTCATTCCATTCATTCCATTCATTCCATTCATTCCATTCATTCATTCTTTCATTCATTCATTCATTTCGTTCATTTCGTTCATTTCGTTCATTTCGTTCATTTCGTTCATTTCGTTCATTTCATTCATTCATTCATTCATTTCATTCATTTCATTCATTTCATTCATTTCATTCATTTCATTCATTTCATTCATTTCATTCATTTCATTCATTTCATTCATTTCATTCATTTCATTCATTTCATTCATTTCATTCATTTCATTCATTTCATTCATTTCATTCATTTCATTCATTTCATTCATTTCATTCATTTCATTCATTTCATTCATTTCATTCATTTCATTCATTTCATTCATTTCATTCATTTCATTCATTCATTCATTCATTCTTTCATTTCATTCATTTCGTTCATTTCGTTCATTTCATTCATTTCGTTCATTTCATTCATTTCAATCATTTCATTCATTTCATTCATTTCGTTCATTTCATTCATTTCGTTCATTTCATTCATTTCGTTCATTTCGTTCATTTCATTCATTTCGTTAATTTCGTTCATTTCATTCATTTCATTCATTTCGTTCATTTCATACATTTCATTCATTTCGTTCATTTCGTTCATATCATTCATTTCGTTCATACATTTCATTCATTTCATTCATTTCATTCATTTCATTCATTCCATTAATTCCATTCATTCCATTCATTTCGTTCATTTCGTTCATTTCGTTCATTTCATTCATTTCGTTCATTTCATTCATTTCATTCATTTCATTCATTTCATTCATTCATTCATTCATTCATTCATTTCATTCATTTCATTCATTTCGTTCATTTCGTTCATTTCGTTCATTTCGTTCATTTCGTTCATTTCGTTAATTTCGTTAATTTCATTCATTTCATTCATTTCATTCATTTCATTCATTTCATTCATTCCATTCATTCCATTCATTCCATTCATTCCATTCATTCCATTCATTCCATTCATTCATTCTTTCATTCATTCATTCATTTCGTTCATTTCATTTCATTTCATTTGGTACTGTGTATAAATGTTTTAAGAACCTCTTCAACCCTATTTAGCAAATAAATGATTTGATTTGATTTGATTTGATTTGATTCATTCATTTCGTTCATTTCATTCATTTCGTTCATTCCATTCATTCATTCTTTCATTCATTCCGTTCATTTCGTTCATTTTGTTCATTTCATTCATTTCGTTCATTTCATTCATTTCATTCATTTCGTTCATTTCGTTCATTTCGTTAATTTCATTCATTTCGTTCATTTCATTCATTTCGTTCATTTCATTCATTTCCGTCATTTCATTCATTTCGTTCATTTCGTTCATTCCGTTCATTCCATTCATTCATTCTTTCATTCTTGCATTCTTTCATTCATTTCATTCATTTCGTTCATTTCGTTCATTTCGTTCATTTCGTTCATTTCTTTAATTTCGTTCATTTCGTTCATTTCGTTCATTTCGTTCATTTCGTTCATTTCATTCATTTCATTCATTCCATTCATTTCATTCATTCATTCATCATTCATTTCATTCATTCATTCATTCATTTATTCAATCATTCATTCATTCATTCATTCATTCATTCATTTCATTCATTTCATTCATTTCATTCATTTCATTCATTTCATTCATTTCATTCATTTCATTCATTTCATTCATTTCAGTCATTTCATTCATTTCATTCATTTCATTCATTTCATTCATTTCATTCATTTCGTTCATTTCGTTCATTTCGTTCATTTCGTTCATTTCATTCATTTCAATCATTCATTCATTTCGTTCATTTCATTCATTTCATTTCATTAATTTCGTTAATTTCGTTCATTTCATTCATTTCGTTAATTTCGTTCATTTCGTTCATTTCATTCATTTCGTTCATTTCATTCATTTCGTTCATTTCGTTCATTCCGTTCATTCCATTCATTCATTCTTTCATTCTTGCATTCTTTCATTCATTTCATTCATTTCGTTCATTTCGTTCATTTCGTTCATTTCGTTCATTTCTTTAATTTCGTTCATTTCGTTCATTTCGTTCATTTCGTTCATTTCGTTCATTTCGTTCATTTCGTTCATTTCATTCATTTCGTTCATTCCATTCATTCATTCTTTCATTCATTCCGTTCATTTCGTTCATTTTGTTCATTTCATTCATTTCGTTCATATCATTCATTTCATTCATTTCGTTCATTTCGTTCATTTCGTTAATTTCATTAATTTCGTTCATTTCATTCATTTCGTTCATTTCATTCATTTCGTTCATTTCATTCATTTCGTTCATTTCGTTCATTCCGTTCATTCCATTCATTCATTCTTTCATTCTTGCATTCTTTCATTCATTTCATTCATTTCGTTCATTTCGTTCATTTCGTTCATTTCGTTCATTTCGTTCATTTCGTTCATTTCGTTCATTTCTTTAATTTCGTTCATTTCGTTCATTTCGTTCATTTCGTTCATTTCGTTCATTTCGTTCATTTCGTTCATTTCATTCATTTCGTTCATTCCATTCATTCATTCTTTCATTCATTCCGTTCATTTCGTTCATTTTGTTCATTTCATTCATTTCGTTCATATCATTCATTTCATTCATTTCGTTCATTTCGTTCATTTCGTTAATTTCATTAATTTCGTTCATTTCATTCATTTCGTTCATTTCATTCATTTCGTTCATTTCATTCATTTCGTTCATTTCGTTCATTCCGTTCATTCCATTCATTCATTCTTTCATTCTTGCATTCTTTCATTCATTTCATTCATTTCGTTCATTTCGTTCATTTCGTTCATTTCGTTCATTTCGTTCATTTCGTTCATTTCGTTCATTTCGTTCATTTCGTTCATTTCATTCATTTCATTCATTCCATTCATTTCATTCATTCATTCATTCATCATTCATTCATTCATCATTCATTTCATTCATTCATTCATTCATTTATTCAATTATTCATTCATTCATTCATTCATTCATTCATTTCATTCATTTCATTCATTTCATTCATTTCATTCATTTCATTCATTTCATTCATTTCATTCATTTCATTCATTTCATTCATTTCATTCATTTCATTCATTTCATTCATTTCATTCATTTCATTCATTTCATTCATTTCATTCATTTCATTCATTTCATTCATTTCATTCATTTCATTCATTTCATTCATTTCATTCATTTCATTCATTTCATTCATTTCAATTTCATTCATTTCATTCATTTCATTCATTTCATTCATTCATCATTCATTTCATTCATTCATTCATTCATCATTCATTCATTCATTCATTCATCATTCATTTCATTCATTTCATTCATTTCATTCATTTCATTCATTTCATTCATTTCATTCATTTCATTCATTTCATTCATTTCATTTCATTCATTTCATTCATTTCATTCATTTCATTCATTTCATTCATTTCATTCATTTCATTCATTTCATTCATTTCATTCATTTCATTCATTTCATTTCATTCATTTCATTCATTTCATTCATTTCATTCATTTCATTCATTTCATTCATTTCATTCATTTCATTCATTTCATTCATTTCATTCATTTCATTTCATTCATTTCATTCATTTCATTCATTTCATTCATTTCATTCATTTCATTCATTTCATTCATTTCATTCATTTCATTCATTTCATTCATTTCATTCATTTCATTCATTTCATTCATTTCATTCATTTCATTCATTTCATTCATTTCATTCATTTCATTCATTTCATTCATTTCATTCATTTCATTCATTTCATTCATTTCATTCATTTCATTCATTTTATTCATTCATTCATTCAGTTCATTCATTCATTCATTCCATTCATTCCATTCATTCCATTCATTCCATTCATTCATTCTTTCATTCATTCATTCATTTCGTTCATTTCGTTCATTTCGTTCATTTCGTTCATTTCGTTCATTTCATTCATTTCATTCATTCATTCATTCATTTCATTCATTTCATTCATTTCATTCATTTCATTCATTTCATTCATTTCATTCATTTCATTCATTTCATTCATTTCATTCATTTCATTCATTTCATTCATTTCATTCATTTCATTCATTTCATTCATTTCATTCATTTCATTCATTTCATTCATTTCATTCATTTCATTCATTTCATTCATTTCATTCATTTCATTCATTTCATTCATTTCATTCATTTCATTCATTTCATTCATTTCATTCATTTCATTCATTTCATTCATTTCATTCATTTCATTCATTTCATTCATTTCATTCATTTCATTCATTTCATTCATTTCATTCATTTCATTCATTTCATTCATTCATTCATTCATTCTTTCATTTCATTCATTTCATTCATTTCGTTCATTTCATTCATTTCGTTCATTTCATTCATTTCAATCATTTCATTCATTTCATTCATTTCGTTCATTTCATTCATTTCGTTCATTTCATTCATTTCGTTCATTTCGTTCATTTCATTCATTTCGTTAATTTCGTTCATTTCATTCATTTCATTCATTTCGTTCATTTCATACATTTCATTCATTTCGTTCATTTCGTTCATATCATTCATTTCGTTCATACATTTCATTCATTTCATTCATTTCATTCATTCCATTCATTCCATTCATTCCATTCATTTCGTTCATTTCGTTCATTTCGTTCATTTCATTCATTTCGTTTATTTCATTCATTTCATTCATTTCATTCATTTCATTCATTCATTCATTCATTCATTCATTTCATTCATTTCATTCATTTCGTTCATTTCGTTCATTTCGTTCATTTCGTTCATTTCGTTCATTTCGTTCATTTCGTTAATTTCGTTAATTTCATTCATTTCATTCATTTCATTCATTTCATTCATTCCATTCATTCCATTCATTCCATTCATTCCATTCATTCCATTCATTCCATTCATTCCATTCATTCATTCTTTCATTCATTCATTCATTTCGTTCATTTCATTTCATTTCATTTGGTACTGTGTATAAATGTTTTAAGAACCTCTTCAACCCTATTTAGCAAATAAATGATTTGATTTGATTTGATTTGATTTGATTCATTCATTTCGTTCATTTCATTCATTTCGTTCATTCCATTCATTCATTCTTTCATTCATTCCGTTCATTTCGTTCATTTTGTTCATTTCATTCATTTCGTTCATTTCATTCATTTCATTCATTTCGTTCATTTCGTTCATTTCGTTAATTTCATTCATTTCGTTCATTTCATTCATTTCGTTCATTTCATTCATTTCCGTCATTTCATTCATTTCGTTCATTTCGTTCATTCCGTTCATTCCATTCATTCATTCTTTCATTCTTGCATTCTTTCATTCATTTCATTCATTTCGTTCATTTCGTTCATTTCGTTCATTTCGTTCATTTCTTTAATTTCGTTCATTTCGTTCATTTCGTTCATTTCGTTCATTTCGTTCATTTCATTCATTTCATTCATTCCATTCATTTCATTCATTCATTCATCATTCATTTCATTCATTCATTCATTCATTTATTCAATTATTCATTCATTCATTCATTCATTCATTCATTTCATTCATTTCATTCATTTCATTCATTTCATTCATTTCATTCATTTCATTCATTTCATTCATTTCATTCATTTCATTAATTTCAGTCATTTCATTCATTTCATTCATTTCATTCATTTCATTCATTTCGTTCATTTCGTTCATTTCGTTCATTTCGTTCATTTCGTTCATTTCATTCATTTCAATCATTCATTCATTTCGTTCATTTCATTCATTTCATTTCATTAATTTCGTTAATTTCGTTCATTTCATTCATTTCGTTCATTTCGTTCATTTCGTTCATTTCATTCATTTCGTTCATTTCATTCATTTCGTTCATTTCGTTCATTCCGTTCATTCCATTCATTCATTCTTTCATTCTTGCATTCTTTCATTCATTTCATTCATTTCGTTCATTTCGTTCATTTCGTTCATTTCGTTCATTTCTTTAATTTCGTTCATTTCGTTCATTTCGTTCATTTCGTTCATTTCGTTCATTTCGTTCATTTCGTTCATTTCATTCATTTCGTTCATTCCATTCATTCATTCTTTCATTCATTCCGTTCATTTCGTTCATTTTGTTCATTTCATTCATTTCGTTCATTTCATTCATTTCATTCATTTCGTTCATTTCGTTCATTTCGTTAATTTCATTAATTTCGTTCATTTCATTCATTTCGTTCATTTCATTCATTTCGTTCATTTCATTCATTTCGTTCATTTCGTTCATTCCGTTCATTCCATTCATTCATTCTTTCATTCTTGCATTCTTTCATTCATTTCATTCATTTCGTTCATTTCGTTCATTTCGTTCATTTCGTTCATTTCGTTCATTTCGTTCATTTCGTTCATTTCGTTCATTTCGTTCATTTCGTTCATTTCATTCATTTCATTCATTCCATTCATTTCATTCATTCATTCATTCATCATTCATTCATTCATCATTCATTTCATTCATTCATTCATTCATTTATTCAATTATTCATTCATTCATTCATTCATTCATTCATTTCATTCATTTCATTCATTTCATTCATTTCATTCATTTCATTCATTTCATTCATTTCATTCATTTCATTCATTTCATTCATTTCATTCATTTCATTCATTTCATTCATTTCATTCATTTCATTCATTTCATTCATTTCATTCATTTCATTCATTTCATTCATTTCATTCATTTCATTAATTTCATTCATTTCATTCATTTCATTCATTTCGTTCATTTCATTCATTTCATTCATTCATTTCGTTCATTTCATTCATTTCATTAATTTCATTAATTTCATTCATTTCATTCATTTCATTCATTTCATTCATTTCATTCATTTCATTCATTTCATTCATTTCATTCATTTCATTCATTTCATTCATTTCATTCATTTCATTCATTTCATTCATTTCATTCATTTCATTCATTTCATTCATTTCATTCATTTCATTCATTTCATTCATTTCATTCATTTCATTCATTTCATTCATTTCATTCATTTCATTCATTTCATTCATTTCAATTTCATTCATTTCATTCATTTCATTCATTCATCATTCATTTCATTCCATTCATTCATTCATCATTCATTCATTCATTCATTCATTTCATTCATTTCATTCATTTCATTCATTTCATTCATTTCATTCATTTCATTCATTTCATTTCATTCATTTCATTCATTTCATTCATTTCATTCATTTCATTCATTTCATTCATTTCATTCATTTCATTCATTTCATTCATTTCATTCATTTCATTCATTTCATTCATTTCATTCATTTCATTCATTTCATTCATTTCATTCATTTCATTCATTTCATTCATTTCATTCATTTCATTCATTTTATTCATTCATTCATTCAGTTCATTCATTCATTCATTCCATTCATTCCATTCATTCCATTCATTCCATTCATTCATTCTTTCATTCATTCATTCATTTCGTTCATTTCGTTCATTTCGTTCATTTCGTTCATTTCGTTCATTTCATTCATTCATTCATTCATTTCATTCATTTCATTCATTTCATTCATTTCATTCATTTCATTCATTTCATTCATTTCATTCATTTCATTCATTTCATTCATTTCATTCATTTCATTCATTTCATTCATTTCATTCATTTCATTCATTTCATTCATTTCATTCATTTCATTCATTTCATTCATTTCATTCATTTCATTCATTTCATTCATTTCATTCATTTCATTCATTTCATTCATTTCATTCATTTCATTCATTTCATTCATTTCATTCATTTCATTCATTCATTCATTCATTCTTTCATTTCATTCATTTCATTCATTTCGTTCATTTCATTCATTTCGTTCATTTCATTCATTTCAATCATTTCATTCATTTCATTCATTTCGTTCATTTCATTCATTTCGTTCATTTCGTTCATTTCATTCATTTCGTTAATTTCGTTCATTTCATTCATTTCATTCATTTCGTTCATTTCATACATTTCATTCATTTCGTTCATTTCGTTCATATCATTCATTTCGTTCATACATTTCATTCATTTCATTCATTTCATTCATTTCATTCATTCCATTCATTCCATTCATTCCATTCATTTCGTTCATTTCGTTCATTTCGTTCATTTCATTCATTTCGTTCATTTCATTCATTTCATTCATTTCATTCATTTCATTCATTCATTCATTCATTCATTCATTCATTCATTTCATTCATTTCATTCATTTCGTTCATTTCGTTCATTTCGTTCATTTCGTTCATTTCGTTCATTTCGTTCATTTCGTTAATTTCGTTAATTTCATTCATTTCATTCATTTCATTCATTTCATTCATTCCATTCATTCCATTCATTCCATTCATTCCATTCATTCCATTCATTCCATTCATTCCATTCATTCATTCTTTCATTCATTCATTCATTTCGTTCATTTCATTTCATTTCATTTGGTACTGTGTATAAATGTTTTAAGAACCTCTTCAACCCTATTTAGCAAATAAATGATTTGATTTGATTTGATTTGATTTGATTCATTCATTTCGTTCATTTCATTCATTTCGTTCATTCCATTCATTCATTCTTTCATTCATTCCGTTCATTTCGTTCATTTTGTTCATTTCATTCATTTCGTTCATTTCATTCATTTCATTCATTTCGTTCATTTCGTTCATTTCGTTAATTTCATTCATTTCGTTCATTTCATTCATTTCGTTCATTTCATTCATTTCCGTCATTTCATTCATTTCGTTCATTTCGTTCATTCCGTTCATTCCATTCATTCATTCTTTCATTCTTGCATTCTTTCATTCATTTCATTCATTTCGTTCATTTCGTTCATTTCGTTCATTTCGTTCATTTCTTTAATTTCGTTCATTTCGTTCATTTCGTTCATTTCGTTCATTTCGTTCATTTCATTCATTTCATTCATTCCATTCATTTCATTCATTCATTCATCATTCATTTCATTCATTCATTCATTCATTTATTCAATTATTCATTCATTCATTCATTCATTCATTCATTTCATTCATTTCATTCATTTCATTCATTTCATTCATTTCATTCATTTCATTCATTTCATTCATTTCATTCATTTCATTCATTTCATTCATTTCATTCATTTCATTCATTTCAGTCATTTCATTCATTTCATTCATTTCATTCATTTCATTCATTTCATTCATTTCATTCATTTCGTTCATTTCGTTCATTTCGTTCATTTCTTTTCATTAATTTCGTTAATTTCGTTCATTTCATTTCATTTCGTTAATTTCGTTCATTTCGTTCATTTCATTCATTTCGTTCATTTCATTCATTTCGTTCATTTCGTTCATTCCGTTCATTCCATTCATTCATTCTTTCATTCTTGCATTCTTTCATTCATTTCATTCATTTCGTTCATTTCGTTCATTTCGTTCATTTCTTTAATTTCGTTCATTTCGTTCATTTCGTTCATTTCGTTCATTTCGTTCATTTCGTTCATTTCATTCATTTCGTTCATTCCATTCATTCATTCTTTCATTCATTCCGTTCATTTCGTTCATTTTGTTCATTTCATTCATTTCGTTCATTTCATTCATTTCATTCATTTCGTTCATTTCGTTCATTTCGTTAATTTCATTAATTTCGTTCATTTCATTCATTTCGTTCATTTCATTCATTTCGTTCATTTCATTCATTTCGTTCATTTCGTTCATTCCGTTCATTCCATTCATTCATTCTTTCATTCTTGCATTCTTTCATTCATTTCATTCATTTCGTTCATTTCGTTCATTTCGTTCATTTCGTTCATTTCGTTCATTTCGTTCATTTCGTTCATTTCGTTCATTTCGTTCATTTCGTTCATTTCGTTCATTTCGTTCATTTCATTCATTTCATTCATTCCATTCATTTCATTCATTCATTCATTCATCATTCATTCATTCATCATTCATTTCATTCATTCATTCATTCATTTATTCAATTATTCATTCATTCATTCATTCATTCATTCATTTCATTCATTTCATTCATTTCATTCATTTCATTCATTTCATTCATTTCATTCATTTCATTCATTTCATTCATTTCATTCATTTCATTCATTTCATTCATTTCATTCATTTCATTCATTTCATTCATTTCATTCATTTCATTCATTTCATTCATTTCATTCATTTCATTCATTTCATTCATTTCATTAATTTCATTAATTTCATTAATTTCATTAATTTCATTCATTTCATTCATTTCGTTCATTTCGTTCATTTCATTCATTTCATTCATTTCATTCATTTCATTCATTTCATTCATTTCATTCATTTCATTCATTTCATTCATTTCATTCATTTCATTCATTTCATTCATTTCATTCATTTCATTCATTTCATTCATTTCATTCATTTCATTCATTTCATTCATTTCATTCATTTCATTCATTTCATTCATTTCATTCATTTCATTCATTTCAATTTCATTCATTTCATTCATTTCATTCATTTCATTCATTCATCATTCATTTCATTCATTCATTCATTCATCATTCATTCATTCATTCATTCATCATTCATTTCATTCATTTCATTCATTTCATTCATTTCATTCATTTCATTCATTTCATTCATTTCATTCATTTCATTCATTTCATTCATTTCATTCATTTCATTCATTTCATTCATTTCATTCATTTCATTCATTTCATTCATTTCATTCATTTCATTCATTTCATTCATTTCATTCATTTCATTCATTTCATTCATTTCATTCATTTCATTCATTTCATTCATTTCATTCATTTCATTCATTTCATTCATTTCATTCATTTCATTCATTTCATTCATTTCATTCATTTCATTCATTTCATTCATTTCATTCAT
This sequence comes from Operophtera brumata, assembly GCA_932527175.1. NCBI lineage: Eukaryota > Metazoa > Arthropoda > Insecta > Lepidoptera > Geometridae > Operophtera > Operophtera brumata. The sequence goes on from OW052228.1 coordinate 29,533,616, forward strand.
TTCATTCATTTCATTCATTTCATTCATTTCATTCATTTCATTCATTTCATTCATTTCATTCATTTCATTCATTTCATTCATTTCATTCATTTCATTCATTTCATTCATTTCATTCATTTCATTAATTTCATTAATTTCATTAATTTCATTAATTTCATTAATTTCATTCATTTCATTCATTTCATTCATTTCATTCATTTCGTTCATTTCGTTCATTTCGTTCATTTCATTCCGTTCATTTCGTTCATTTCATTCCGTTCATTTCGTTCATTTCATTAATTTCATTCATTTCATTCATTTCATTCATTTCATTCATTTCATTCATTTCATTCATTTCATTCATTTCATTCATTTCATTCATTTCATTCATTTCATTCATTTCATTCATTTCATTCATTTCATTCATTTCATTCATTTCATTCATTTCATTCATTTCATTCATTTCATTCATTTCATTCATTTCATTCATTTCATTCATTTCATTCATTTCATTCATTTCAATTTCATTCATTTCATTCATTTCATTCATTTCATTCATTCATCATTCATTTCATTCATTCATTCATTCATCATTCATTCATTCATTCATTCATCATTCATTTCATTCATTTCATTCATTTCATTCATTTCATTCATTTCATTCATTTCATTCATTTCATTCATTTCATTCATTTCATTCATTTCATTCATTTCATTCATTTCATTCATTTCATTCATTTCATTCATTTCATTCATTTCATTCATTTCATTCATTTCATTCATTTCATTCATTTCATTCATTTCATTCATTTCATTCATTTCATTCATTTCATTCATTTCATTCATTTCATTCATTTCATTCATTTCATTCATTTCATTCATTTCATTCATTTCATTCATTTCATTCATTTCATTCATTTCATTCATTTCATTCATTTCATTCATTTCATTCATTTCATTCATTTCATTCATTTCATTCATTTCATTCATTTCATTCATTTCATTCATTTCATTCATTTCATTCATTTCATTCATTTCATTCATTTCATTCATTTCATTCATTTCATTCATTTCATTTCATTCATTTCATTCATTTCATTCATTTCATTCATTTCATTCATTTCATTCATTTCATTCATTTCATTCATTTCATTCATTTCATTCATTTCATTTCATTCATTTCATTCATTTCATTTCATTCATTTCATTCATTTCATTCATTTCATTCATTTCATTCATTTCATTCATTTCATTCATTTCATTTCATTTCATTTCATTCATTTCATTCATTTCATTCATTTCATTTCATTCATTTCATTCATTTCATTCATTTCATTCATTTCATTCATTTCATTCATTTCATTCATTTCATTCATTTCATTCATTTCATTCATTTCATTCATTTCATTCATTTCATTCATTTCATTCATTTCATTCATTTCATTCATTTCATTCATTTCATTCATTTCATTCATTTCATTCATTTCATTCATTTCATTCATTTCATTCATTTCATTCATTTCATTCATTTCATTCATTTCATTCATTTCATTCATTTCATTCATTTCATTCATTTCATTCATTTCATTCATTTCATTCATTTCATTCATTTCATTCATTTCATTCATTTCATTCATTTCATTCATTTCATTCATTTCATTCATTTCATTCATTTCATTCATTTCATTCATTTCATTCATTTCATTCATTTCATTCATTTCATTCATTTCATTCATTTCATTCATTTCATTCATTTCATTCATTTCATTCATTTCATTCATTTCATTCATTTCATTCATTTCATTCATTTCATTCATTTCATTCATTTCATTCATTTCAATCATTCATGTATTCATTTCATTCATTTCATTCATTTCATTCATTTCATTTAGTTCATTCATTCATTTCATTCATTTCATTCATTTCATTCATTTCAATCATTTCATTCATTTCATTCATTTCATTCATTTCGTTCATTTCATTCATTTCGTTCATTTCATTCATTTCGTTCATTTCATTCATTTCGTTCATTTCATTCATTTCGTTCATTTCATTCATTTCGTTCATTTCATTCATTTCGTTCATTTCGTTCATTCCGTTCATTCCATTCATTCATTCTTTCATTCTTGCATTCTTTTATTCATTTCATTCATTTCGTTCATTTCATTCATTTCGTTCATTTCATTCATTTCGTTCATTTCATTCATTTCGTTCATTTCATTTATTTCGTTCATTTCATTCATTTCGTTCATTTCATTCATTTCATTCATTCATTCATTCAGTTCATTCATTCATTCATTCCATTCATTTCATTCATTTCATTCATTCCATTCATTTCATTCATTTCATTCATTCCATTCATTCCATTCATTCATTCATTTCGTTCATTTCGTTAATTTCGTTCATTTCATTCATTTCGTTCATTTCGTTCATTTCGTTCATTTCGTTCATTTCATTCATTTCGTTCATTTCGTTCATTTCGTTCATTTCATTCAATTCGTTCATTTCGTTTATTCCTTCCATTCATTCATTCTTTCATTCTTTCATTCTTTCATTCTTTCATTCTTTCATTCATTTCATTCATTTCGTTCATTTCGTTCATTTCGTTCATTTCGTTCATTTCGTTCATTTCGTTCATTTCGTTCATTTCATTCATTTCATTCATTCATTCTTTCATTCTTTCATTCTTTCATTCATTTCATTCATTTCGTTCATTTCGTTCATTTCGTTCATTTCGTTCATTTCGTTCATTTCATTCATTTCATTCATTCATTCATTCATTTCATTCATTTCATTCATTTCATTCATTTCATTCATTTCATTCATTCATTCATTCATTCTTTCATTTCATTCATTTCATTCATTTCATTCATTCCATTCATTTCATTCATTCATTCATTCATTTATTCATATATTCATTCATTCATTCATTTCATTCATTTCATTCATTTCGTTCATTTCATTCATTTCATTCATTTCGTTCATTTCATTCATTTCATTCATTTCATTCATTTCATTCATTTCATTCATTTCATTCATTTCATTCATTTCATTCATTTCATTCATTTCATTCATTTCATTCATTTCATTCATTTCATTAATTTCAATCATTTCATTCATTTCATTCATTTCGTTCATTTCGTTAATTTCGTTAATTTCATTCATTTCGTTCATTTCATTCATTTCGTTCATTTCATTCATTTCGTTCATTTCATTCATTTCATTCATTTCATTCATTTCATTCATTTCATTCATTTCATTCATTTTATTCATTCATTCATTCAGTTCATTCATTCATTCATTCCATTCATTCCATTCATTCCATTCATTCATTCTTTCATTCATTCCGTTCATTTCGTTCATCTCGTTCATCTCGTTCATTTCGTTCATTTCGTTCATTTCATTCATTTCATTCATTCATTCATTCATTTCATTCATTTCATTCATTTCATTCATTTCATTCATTTCATTCATTTCATTCATTTCATTCATTTCATTCATTTCATTCATTTCATTCATTTCATTCATTTCATTCATTTCATTCATTTCATTCATTTCATTCATTTCATTCATTTCATTCATTTCATTCATTTCATTCATTTCATTCATTTTATTCATTCATTCATTCAGTTCATTCATTCATTCATTCCATTCATTCCATTCATTCCATTCATTCCATTCATTCCATTCATTCATTCTTTCATTCATTCATTCATTTCGTTCATTTCGTTCATTTCGTTCATTTCGTTCATTTCGTTCATTTCGTTCATTTCATTCATTTCATTCATTCATTCATTCATTTCATTCATTTCATTCATTTCATTCATTTCATTCATTTCATTCATTTCATTCATTCATTCATTCATTCTTTCATTTCATTCATTTCATTCATTTCGTTCATTTCATTCATTTCGTTCATTTCATTCATTTCAATCATTTCATTCATTTCGTTAATTTCGTTAATTTCATTCATTTCATTCATTTCATTCATTTCATTCATTCCATTCATTCCATTCATTCCATTCATTCCATTCATTCATTCTTTCATTCATTCATTCATTTCGTTCATTTCATTTCATTTCATTTGGTACTGTGTATAAATGTTTTAAGAACCTCTTCAACCCTATTTAGCAAATAAATGATTTGATTTGATTTGATTTGATTTGATTCATTCATTTCGTTCATTTCATTCATTTCGTTCATTCCATTCATTCATTCTTTCATTCATTCCGTTCATTTCGTTCATTTTGTTCATTTCATTCATTTCGTTCATTTCATTCATTTCATTCATTTCGTTCATTTCGTTCATTTCGTTAATTTCATTCATTTCGTTCATTTCATTCATTTCGTTCATTTCATTCATTTCCGTCATTTCATTCATTTCGTTCATTTCGTTCATTCCGTTCATTCCATTCATTCATTCTTTCATTCTTGCATTCTTTCATTCATTTCATTCATTTCGTTCATTTCGTTCATTTCGTTCATTTCGTTCATTTCTTTAATTTCGTTCATTTCGTTCATTTCGTTCATTTCGTTCATTTCGTTCATTTCGTTCATTTCTTTAATTTCGTTCATTTCGTTCATTTCGTTCATTTCGTTCATTTCATTCATTTCATTCATTTCATTCATTTCATTCATTTCATTCATTTCATTCATTTCATTCATTTCATTCATTTCATTCATTTCATTCATTTCATTCATTTCATTCATTTCGTTAATTTCGTTAATTTCGTTAATTTCATTCATTTCATTCATTTCATTCATTTCATTCATTCCATTCATTCCATTCATTCCATTCATTCCATTCATTCCATTCATTCCATTCATTCATTCTTTCATTCATTCATTCATTTCGTTCATTTCATTTCATTTCATTTGGTACTGTGTATAAATGTTTTAAGAACCTCTTCAACCCTATTTAGCAAATAAATGATTTGATTTGATTTGATTTGATTTGATTCATTCATTTCGTTCATTTCATTCATTTCGTTCATTCCATTCATTCATTCTTTCATTCATTCCGTTCATTTCGTTCATTTTGTTCATTTCATTCATTTCGTTCATTTCATTCATTTCATTCATTTCGTTCATTTCGTTCATTTCGTTAATTTCATTCATTTCGTTCATTTCATTCATTTCGTTCATTTCATTCATTTCCGTCATTTCATTCATTTCGTTCATTTCGTTCATTCCGTTCATTCCATTCATTCATTCTTTCATTCTTGCATTCTTTCATTCATTTCATTCATTTCGTTCATTTCGTTCATTTCGTTCATTTCGTTCATTTCTTTAATTTCGTTCATTTCGTTCATTTCGTTCATTTCGTTCATTTCGTTCATTTCATTCATTTCATTCATTCCATTCATTTCATTCATTCATTAATTCATCATTCATTCATTCATCATTCATTTCATTCATTCATTCATTCATTTATTCAATTATTCATTCATTCATTCATTCATTCATTCATTTCATTCATTTCATTCATTTCATTCATTTCATTCATTTCATTCATTTCATTCATTTCATTCATTTCATTCATTTCATTCATTTCATTCATTTCATTCATTTCATTCATTTCATTCATTTCATTCATTTCATTCATTTCATTCATTTCATTCATTTCATTCATTTCATTCATTTCATTCATTTCATTCATTTCATTCATTTCATTCATTTCATTCATTTCATTCATTTCATTTCATTTCATTTCATTCATTTCATTCATTTCATTTCATTTCATTTCATTCATTTCATTCATTTCATTCATTTCATTCATTTCATTCATTTCATTCATTTCATTCATTTCATTCATTTCATTCATTTCATTCATTTCATTTCATTCATTTCATTCATTTCATTCATTTCATTCATTTCATTCATTTCATTCATTTCATTTCATTCATTTCATTCATTTCATTCATTTCATTCATTTCATTTCATTCATTTCATTCATTTCATTCATTTCATTCATTTCATTCATTTCATTCATTTCATTCATTTCATTCATTTCATTCATTTCATTCATTTCATTCATTTCATTCATTTCATTCATTTCATTCATTTCATTCATTTCATTCATTTCATTCATTTCATTCATTTTATTCATTCATTCATTCAGTTCATTCATTCATTCATTCCATTCATTCCATTAATTCCATTCATTCCATTCATTCATTCTTTCATTCATTCATTCATTTCGTTCATTTCGTTCATTTCGTTCATTTCGTTCATTTCGTTCATTTCATTCATTTCATTCATTCATTCATTCATTTCATTCATTTCATTCATTTCATTCATTTCATTCATTTCATTCATTTCATTCATTTCATTCATTTCATTCATTTCATTCATTTCATTCATTTCATTCATTTCATTCATTTCATTCATTTCATTCATTCATTCATTCATTCTTTCATTCATTTCATTCATTTCGTTCATTTCATTCATTTCGTTCATTTCATTCATTTCAATCATTTCATTCATTTCATTCATTTCGTTCATTTCATTCATTTCGTTCATTTCATTCATTTCGTTCATTTCGTTCATTTCATTCATTTCGTTAATTTCGTTCATTTCATTCATTTCATTCATTTCGTTCATTTCATACATTTCATTCATTTCGTTCATTTCGTTCATATCATTCATTTCGTTCATACATTTCATTCATTTCATTCATTTCATTCATTCCATTCATTCCATTCATTCCATTCATTTCGTTCATTTCGTTCATTTCGTTCATTTCATTCATTTCGTTCATTTCATTCATTTCATTCATTTCATTCATTTCATTCATTTCATTCATTTCATTCATTCATTCATTCATTCATTCATTTCATTCATTTCATTCATTTCGTTCATTTCGTTCATTTCGTTCATTTCGTTCATTTCGTTCATTTCGTTCATTTCGTTAATTTCGTTAATTTCATTCATTTCATTCATTTCATTCATTTCATTCATTTCATTCATTCCATTCATTCCATTCATTCCATTCATTCCATTCATTCCATTCATTCCATTCATTCCATTCATTCATTCTTTCATTCATTCATTCATTTCGTTCATTTCATTTCATTTCATTTGGTACTGTGTATAAATGTTTTAAGAACCTCTTCAACCCTATTTAGCAAATAAATGATTTGATTTGATTTGATTTGATTTGATTCATTCATTTCGTTCATTTCATTCATTTCGTTCATTCCATTCATTCATTCTTTCATTCATTCCGTTCATTTCGTTCATTTTGTTCATTTCATTCATTTCGTTCATTTCATTCATTTCATTCATTTCGTTCATTTCGTTCATTTCGTTAATTTCATTCATTTCGTTCATTTCATTCATTTCGTTCATTTCATTCATTTCCGTCATTTCATTCATTTCGTTCATTTCGTTCATTCCGTTCATTCCATTCATTCATTCTTTCATTCTTGCATTCTTTCATTCATTTCATTCATTTCGTTCATTTCGTTCATTTCGTTCATTTCGTTCATTTCTTTAATTTCGTTCATTTCGTTCATTTCGTTCATTTCGTTCATTTCGTTCATTTCATTCATTTCATTCATTCCATTCATTTCATTCATTCATTCATCATTCATTTCATTCATTCATTCATTCATTTATTCAATTATTCATTCATTCATTCATTCATTCATTCATTTCATTCATTTCATTCATTTCATTCATTTCATTCATTTCATTCATTTCATTCATTTCATTCATTTCATTCATTTCATTCATTTCATTAATTTCAGTCATTTCATTCATTTCATTCATTTCATTCATTTCATTCATTTCATTCATTTCGTTCATTTCGTTCATTTCGTTCATTTCGTTCATTTCATTCATTTCAATCATTCATTCATTTCGTTCATTTCATTCATTTCATTTCATTAATTTCGTTAATTTCGTTCATTTCATTCATTTCGTTAATTTCGTTCATTTCGTTCATTTCATTCATTTCGTTCATTTCATTCATTTCGTTCATTTCGTTCATTCCGTTCATTCCATTCATTCATTCTTTCATTCTTGCATTCTTTCATTCATTTCATTCATTTCGTTCATTTCGTTCATTTCGTTCATTTCGTTCATTTCGTTCATTTCTTTAATTTCGTTCATTTCGTTCATTTCGTTCATTTCGTTCATTTCGTTCATTTCGTTCATTTCGTTCATTTCATTCATTTCGTTCATTCCATTCATTCATTCTTTCATTCATTCCGTTCATTTCGTTCATTTTGTTCATTTCATTCATTTCGTTCATTTCATTCATTTCATTCATTTCGTTCATTTCGTTCATTTCGTTAATTTCATTAATTTCGTTCATTTCATTCATTTCGTTCATTTCATTCATTTCGTTCATTTCATTCATTTCGTTCATTTCGTTCATTCCGTTCATTCCATTCATTCATTCTTTCATTCTTGCATTCTTTCATTCATTTCATTCATTTCGTTCATTTCGTTCATTTCGTTCATTTCGTTCATTTCGTTCATTTCGTTCATTTCGTTCATTTCGTTCATTTCGTTCATTTCGTTCATTTCATTCATTTCATTCATTCCATTCATTTCATTCATTCATTCATTCATCATTCATTCATTCATCATTCATTTCATTCATTCATTCATTCATTTATTCAATTATTCATTCATTCATTCATTCATTCATTCATTTCATTCATTTCATTCATTTCATTCATTTCATTCATTTCATTCATTTCATTCATTTCATTCATTTCATTCATTTCATTCATTTCATTCATTTCATTCATTTCATTCATTTCATTCATTTCATTCATTTCATTCATTTCATTCATTTCATTCATTTCATTCATTTCATTCATTTCATTCATTTCATTCATTTCATGAATTTCATTCATTTCATTAATTTCATTAATTTCATTAATTTCATTCATTTCATTCATTTCATTCATTTCGTTCATTTCATTCATTTCATTCATTCATTTCGTTCATTTCATTCATTTCATTCATTCATTTCGTTCATTTCATTCATTTCATTAATTTCATTCATTTCATTCATTTCATTTATTTCATTCATTTCATTCATTTCATTCATTTCATTCATTTCATTCATTTCATTCATTTCATTCATTTCATTCATTTCATTCATTTCATTCATTTCATTCATTTCATTCATTTCATTCATTTCAATTTCATTCATTTCATTCATTTCATTCATTCATCATTCATTTCATTCATTCATTCATTCATCATTCATTCATTCATTCATTCATTCATTCATTCATCATTCATTTCATTCATTTCATTCATTTCATTCATTTCATTCATTTCATTCATTTCATTCATTTCATTCATTTCATTCATTTCATTCATTTCATTCATTTCATTCATTTCATTCATTTCATTCATTTCATTCATTTCATTCATTTCATTCATTTCATTCATTTCATTCATTTCATTCATTTCATTCATTTCATTCATTTCATTCATTTCATTCATTTCATTCATTTCATTCATTTCATTCATTTCATTCATTTCATTCATTTCATTCATTTCATTCATTTCATTCATTTCATTCATTTCATTCATTTCATTCATTTCATTCATTTCATTCATTTCATTCATTTCATTCATTTCATTCATTTCATTCATTTCATTCATTTCATTCATTTCATTCATTTCATTCATTTCATTCATTTCATTCATTTCATTCATTTCATTCATTTCATTCATTTCATTCATTTCATTCATTTCATTCATTTCATTCATTTCATTTCATTCATTTCATTCATTTCATTCATTTCATTCATTTCATTCATTTCATTCATTTCATTCATTTCATTCATTTCATTCATTTCATTCATTTCATTCATTTCATTCATTTCATTTCATTCATTTCATTCATTTCATTCATTTCATTCATTTCATTTCATTTCATTTCATTTCATTCATTTCATTCATTTCATTTCATTCATTTCATTCATTTCATTCATTTCATTCATTTCATTCATTTCATTCATTTCATTCATTTCATTCATTTCATTCATTTCATTCATTTCATTCATTTCATTCATTTCATTCATTTCATTCATTTCATTCATTTCATTCATTTCATTCATTTCATTCATTTCATTCATTTCATTCATTTCATTCATTTCATTCATTTCATTCATTTCATTCATTTCATTCATTTCATTCATTTCATTCATTTCATTCATTTCATTCATTTCATTCATTTCATTCATTTCATTCATTTCATTCATTTCATTCATTTCATTCATTTCATTCATTTCATTCATTTCATTCATTTCATTCATTTCATTCATTTCATTCATTTCATTCATTTCATTCATTTCATTCATTTCATTCATTTCATTCATTTCAATCATTCATGTATTCATTTCATTCATTTCATTCATTTCATTCATTTCATTCATTTCATTCATTTCATTCATTTCATTCATTTCATTTAGTTCATTCATTCATTTCATTCATTTCATTCATTTCATTCATTTCAATCATTTCATTGATTTCATTCATTTCATTCATTTCAATCATTTCATTCATTTCATTCATTTCATTCATTTCGTTCATTTCATTCATTTCGTTCATTTCATTCATTTCGTTCATTTCATTCATTTCGTTCATTTCATTCATTTCGTTCATTTCATTCATTTCATTCATTTCGTTCATTTCATTCATTTCGTTCATTTCGTTCATTCCGTTCATTCCATTCATTCATTCTTTCATTCTTGCATTCTTTTATTCATTTCATTCATTTCGTTCATTTCATTCATTTCGTTCATTTCATTCATTTCGTTCATTTCATTCATTTCGTTCATTTCATTTATTTCGTTCATTTCATTCATTTCGTTCATTTCATTCATTTCATTCATTCATTCATTCAGTTCATTCATTCATTCATTCCATTCATTTCATTCATTTCATTCATTCCATTCATTTCATTCATTTCATTCATTCCATTCATTCCATTCATTCATTCTTTCATTCATTCATTCATTTCGTTCATTTCGTTAATTTCGTTCATTTCATTCATTTCGTTCATTTCGTTCATTTCGTTCATTTCGTTCATTTCATTCATTTCGTTCATTTCGTTCATTTCGTTCATTTCATTCAATTCGTTCATTTCGTTTATTCCTTCCATTCATTCATTCTTTCATTCTTTCATTCTTTCATTCTTTCATTCTTTCATTCATTTCATTCATTTCGTTCATTTCGTTCATTTCGTTCATTTCGTTCATTTCGTTCATTTCGTTCATTTCGTTCATTTCATTCATTTCATTAATTCATTCATTCATTTCATTCATTTCATTCATTTCATTCATTTCATTCATTTCATTCATTTCATTCATTCATTCTTTCATTCTTTCATTCTTTCATTCATTTCATTCATTTCGTTCATTTCGTTCATTTCGTTCATTTCGTTCATTTCGTTCATTTCGTTCATTTCATTCATTTCATTCATTCATTCATTCATTTCATTCATTTCATTCATTTCATTCATTTCATTCATTTCATTCATTTCATTCATTCATTCATTCATTCTTTCATTTCATTCATTTCATTCATTTCATTCATTTCATTCATTTCATTCATTTCATTCATTTCATTCATTTCATTCATTTCATTCATTTCATTCATTTCATTTAGTTCATTCATTCATTTCATTCATTTCATTCATTTCATTCATTTCATTCATTTCATTCATTTCAATCATTTCATTCATTTCATTCATTTCATTCATTTCAATCATTTCATTCATTTCATTCATTTCATTCATTTCGTTCATTTCATTCATTTCGTTCATTTCATTCATTTCGTTCATTTCATTCATTTCGTTCATTTCATTCATTTCGTTCATTTCATTCATTTCGTTCATTTCATTCATTTCGTTCATTTCGTTCATTCCGTTCATTCCATTCATTCATTCTTTCATTCTTGCATTCTTTTATTCATTTCATTCATTTCGTTCATTTCATTCATTTCGTTCATTTCATTCATTTCGTTCATTTCATTCATTTCGTTCATTTCATTTATTTCGTTCATTTCATTCATTTCGTTCATTTCATTCATTTCATTCATTCATTCATTCAGTTCATTCATTCATTCATTCCATTCATTTCATTCATTTCATTCATTCCATTCATTTCATTCATTTCATTCATTCCATTCATTCCATTCATTCATTCTTTCATTCATTCATTCATTTCGTTCATTTCGTTAATTTCGTTCATTTCATTCATTTCGTTCATTTCGTTCATTTCGTTCATTTCGTTCATTTCATTCATTTCGTTCATTTCGTTCATTTCGTTCATTTCATTCAATTCGTTCATTTCGTTTATTCCTTCCATTCATTCATTCTTTCATTCTTTCATTCTTTCATTCTTTCATTCTTTCATTCATTTCATTCATTTCGTTCATTTCGTTCATTTCGTTCATTTCGTTCATTTCGTTCATTTCGTTCATTTCGTTCATTTCATTCATTTCATTAATTCATTCATTCATTTCATTCATTTCATTCATTTCATTCATTTCATTCATTTCATTCATTTCATTCATTCATTCTTTCATTCTTTCATTCTTTCATTCATTTCATTCATTTCGTTCATTTCGTTCATTTCGTTCATTTCGTTCATTTCGTTCATTTCGTTCATTTCATTCATTTCATTCATTCATTCATTCATTTCATTCATTTCATTCATTTCATTCATTTCATTCATTCATTCATTCATTCATTCATTCTTTCATTTCATTCATTTCATTCATTTCAATCATTTCATTCATTTCATTCATTTCATTCATTTCGTTCATTTCATTCATTTCGTTCATTTCATTCATTTCGTTCATTTCATTCATTTCGTTCATTTCATTCATTTCGTTCATTTCATTCATTTCGTTCATTTCATTCATTTCGTTCATTTCGTTCATTCCGTTCATTCCATTCATTCATTCTTTCATTCTTGCATTCTTTTATTCATTTCATTCATTTCGTTCATTTCATTCATTTCGTTCATTTCATTCATTTCATTCATTTCATTCATTTCATTCATTTCATTCATTTCATTCATTTCATTCATTTTATTCATTCATTCATTCAGTTCATTCATTCATTCATTCCATTCATTCCATTCATTCCATTCATTCATTCTTTCATTCATTCATTCATTTCGTTCATTTCGTTCATCTCGTTCATTTCGTTCATTTCGTTCATTTCATTCATTTCATTCATTCATTTCATTCATTTCATTCATTTCATTCATTTCATTCATTTCATTCATTTCATTCATTTCATTCATTTCATTCATTTCATTCATTTCATTCATTTCATTCATTTCATTCATTTCATTCATTTCATTCATTTCATTCATTTCATTCATTTCATTCATTTCATTCATTTCATTCATTTCATTCATTTCATTCATTTCATTCATTTCATTCATTTCATTCATTTCATTCATTTCATTCATTTCATTCATTTCATTCATTTCATTCATTTCATTCATTTCATTCATTTCATTCATTTCATTCATTTCATTCATTTCATTCATTTCATTCATTTTATTCATTCATTCATTCAGTTCATTCATTCATTCATTCCATTCATTCCATTCATTCCATTCATTCCATTCATTCCATTCATTCATTCTTTCATTCATTCATTCATTTCGTTCATTTCGTTCATTTCGTTCATTTCGTTCATTTCGTTCATTTCATTCATTTCATTCATTCATTCATTCATTCATTCATTTCATTCATTTCATTCATTTCATTCATTTCATTCATTTCATTCATTTCATTCATTTCATTCATTCATTCATTCATTCTTTCATTTCATTCATTTCATTCATTTCGTTCATTTCATTCATTTCGTTCATTTCATTCATTTCAATCATTTCATTCATTTCATTCATTTCGTTCATTTCATTCATTTCGTTCATTTCATTCATTTCGTTCATTTCGTTCATTTCATTCATTTCGTTAATTTCGTTCATTTCATTCATTTCATTCATTTCGTTCATTTCATACATTTCATTCATTTCGTTCATTTCGTTCATATCATTCATTTCGTTCATACATTTCATTCATTTCATTCATTTCATTCATTTCATTCATTCCATTCATTCCATTCATTCCATTCATTTCGTTCATTTCGTTCATTTCGTTCATTTCATTCATTTCGTTCATTTCATTCATTTCATTCATTTCATTCATTTCATTCATTTCATTCATTCATTCATTCATTTCATTCATTTCATTCATTTCGTTCATTTCGTTCATTTCGTTCATTTCGTTCATTTCGTTCATTTCGTTCATTTCGTTCATTTCGTTCATTTCGTTCATTTCGTTAATTTCGTTAATTTCATTCATTTCATTCATTTCATTCATTTCATTCATTCCATTCATTCCATTCATTCCATTCATTCCATTCATTCATTCTTTCATTCATTCATTCATTTCGTTCATTTCATTTCATTTCATTTGGTACTGTGTATAAATGTTTTAAGAACCTCTTCAACCCTATTTAGCAAATAAATGATTTGATTTGATTTGATTTGATTTGATTCATTCATTTCGTTCATTTCATTCATTTCGTTCATTCCATTCATTCATTCTTTCATTCATTCCGTTCATTTCGTTCATTTTGTTCATTTCATTCATTTCGTTCATTTCATTCATTTCATTCATTTCGTTCATTTCGTTCATTTCGTTAATTTCATTCATTTCGTTCATTTCATTCATTTCGTTCATTTCATTCATTTCCGTCATTTCATTCATTTCGTTCATTTCGTTCATTCCGTTCATTCCATTCATTCATTCTTTCATTCTTGCATTCTTTCATTCATTTCATTCATTTCGTTCATTTCGTTCATTTCGTTCATTTCGTTCATTTCTTTAATTTCGTTCATTTCGTTCATTTCGTTCATTTCGTTCATTTCGTTCATTTCGTTCATTTCATTCATTTCATTCATTCCATTCAGTTCATTCATTCATTAATTCATCATTCATTCATTCATCATTCATTTCATTCATTCATTCATTCATTTATTCAATTATTCATTCATTCATTCATTCATTCATTCATTTCATTCATTTCATTCATTTCATTCATTTCATTCATTTCATTCATTTCATTCATTTCATTCATTTCATTCATTTCATTCATTTCATTCATTTCATTCATTTCATTCATTTCATTCATTTCATTCATTTCATTCATTTCATTCATTTCATTCATTTCATTCATTTCATTCATTTCATTCATTTCATTCATTTCATTCATTTCATTCATTTCATTAATTTCAGTCATTTCATTCATTTCATTCATTTCATTCATTTCATTCATTTCATTCATTTCATTCATTTCGTTCATTTCATTCATTTCATTCATTCATTTCGTTCATTTCATTCATTTCGTATCGTGTGACAAATCAAACAAAAGGTCTTGTTGCTTGTAATGTGGTGTTCAAATATATTACGTTATTATAAACTTCAACACAAAACGGCAGATCATACCGTTTCATTACATTAGGCTATTTCTATTCCTATTATGTTAGGTACCTATTTGATAAATATCTACAAAATCCTACCTCACACAGGGGGTAACTTAGTTAATGGAAATACGAGTACATATTGGATCAACAAAAGTCATCAACTTGCCAATGTTACGAAACATGTTGATCCGATTCTAAAGAGTAAGTTTTAGGATACCGTACCTACCTCAAAAGTTACCAACGGAACCAATATAGGATCACTCTCATGTCTGTCTGGCTGTCTGTTTGTCCATCTTTCACAGCTTATTTTCTCTAAAAGCTCTAGATGAAAAAAGCTCGGTTCATATATTTCAGGCGTGTACCACCTACCGTCGAACAGGGTTAGATTTATTGGTATTGAAATTCAATCGCATGTAACTTCTTTAGCTTTAAGATTCCGTAGCAAACGCAAGGTAAATGGTATGGACTTTTGGTGATCTAATTCGTATCTCCATTAGTTAATGTGGCTCCAACATGATAAGCGTGTAGGTTCACTTAGCTGGCACTGAAAAAACTCACCCAATTTCATGGTAATTTAATTAACTGTTCGTAAGTTATTCTAGGAAAGACATACCACAAAAAACTATTCATCCAAGTTTAATCGGAGAACTCGCTTCACTCGATCATTAAGTTTATTTAGTGTGAACTACATTTGTTAATGAAGATACATGTTGGATCAACCAAAGCAGGTAGGTACTACATCGCATGCATGAAGTAGCGAAATGAACCAGTCATGTGTGTCTCCTCTTGAATCAAGGACAGTGTAAGGGTTCCGTAGTCAATTCACAATCCCATAGTAACCATAAAAGTATTCATCACAGGCTGTTCAAGATATTTTTTTTAAAAACCACTTTGTTTGTTTTATGTAAAACTACAATAAAATTTGTCCTCAATTATAAAACCCAAGCTCAACGCCCAGATTCCTTCAGAGCCAGTTGCCATACCAATTAGTACAAATTACAATGGTGGCGTTCGCGTTAGCATAAAAAACCTATGCCCAAAAGTGGGTTTCAATCAGATCATTTTAGTTAGCCTGAGCTACTGGTGTCCCACAGTTTTAATTTTACTTTGGCTACCCACCTCTATGTTTGATTTTATGTGTAGGTAATGTTTGTTGACGAAAGTAATTTTGTTTTCAAGTTTCGGTAGCCATGCAATAATTAAGATGGATTTTATCTCTGTATTTTATAGTAAATTTAAAAATGGCCCGTTTAAACTAAATTAACATGTTCCATAACATCGATCCCTTTACGGTAAATGTTGATCAGGCGCGACTTCACGCGAGCTCTTTGTTGATCCAAAAACACAAGTTGATCCGGGCGACTTTTGTTGATCCAATATGTATCTCCATTAACTAATGTGGCTTCTAGATGATTCACGATTTTTTAAATGAAATTGTTCATATTTTAATCTTTGATAGTCCTTTGTTTCACCACGATCTCACCTGTTGTTAAGTGACGATGTGGCCAAAGATGGAGCACAAAGGTCTAGAAGGCACCTATTCACTCTAGATTTGAAGATACCCAGATTATAGTTTTCAGGAAAGACAGACGACGGTAGTGTATTCTACTCCTTAGCAGTTTGCATTATAAAGGTAGAACTGAAACGTTTTGTGCGAATAGAAGGTATACTAATGAAGTATAGATGGTACTGAGCCGTACGCCTGTTCGTCCTATGATGAAAAGGAGATGGTGGGATCAGATCGTGCAGTTCCTGGGAGCATTCCCCGAAATGTAACCTATAGAAGATCAAAAGGCATGCAACCTTACGGCGGTGCTCGAGACTCTGGATCTTAGTCTCCGCCATATGTTGCTCACCTATAAGCCTGGAAGCTCTACGTTCGATCGAGTCCAAGGCAGTAAGCTGGTATTTGGCCGAGCCATCCCAAACATGGCAGCAGTACTTCTTACCAGCCCGGAATTGTGCTTTATATAAACTGAGAAGCTGTCCAGGTGTGAAGTAACGCTTTACTTTATACAGGTGTCTAAGCTCATAGCAGCTGTTTTTGCCTTATTTTGACTCGATGTAGGAGCCAAAGTTGAGAGTAGGCGTGAGCGAAACACCTAAGAGCTCGAGGTGATCTCTTATAGCTACAGGTACATCTCGGAATACAGGAACTTGGAGAAACAGATATTTTATCGCCGAGAAGAGACAAGCCTGCGTTTTAGAGGCGTTGAAATTGACTAGATTGGCATCGCCCCAGTCAGATACAGCCTTGAGAGTCAAATTCAGACGCTGCAACATCTCATCTCTTAACTCCTGAATTTCATTCTGCCTAGCTCGCGCAGTGGAAACATACCTCTCCACAACTGTGCTGTCGTCTGCATACCCAATGATACCGGGCATTAGCAGATCATTAATGTGCAGCAAGAACAGTGTGGCAGATAGCACTGACCCCTGAGGTACCCCGGCGTTAATAGCCAATTGATCCGACGAGCAGCCGTCAATAACTACTCGAATGGATCTTTCCCTCAGAAAGTCTGCGAGCCAGGAGCAGAATTGAACTGGCAGTCCGTAGGCAGGAAGCTTGCCAATAAGGCTAGCGTGCTAAACCCTATCAAAGGTAATTGTATTGTTCTCGATTTGTAATCGAGAAAAATTTATCTGATTCGTGTTTTAGGTGCTATAATGCCCTTGGCAATATGATAAAGATTAACATGTAATTTTTTTACTGTCTTTTAGCTGAACGCTCTCACAAATATCAATGTTTTTCAGGTACCATTTAATGAACCAGGAATCACAATTGTGACAATGTCATAGTACAAAATTAAGGATGATACATTCATCTTTAGATATAGTGAATAAAAACTGGGGAGTTTCATACAAAATTTTCACATGTATATGTTTTGACCAACACAAGAATAAATAAATAAATATATATGTTACTTATTAGAGGTAATAATATCAATGTCAATAAATGAAAGAACAAAGAGCAGATTCAGTTTTCAGGCTCTTTGTATAAAAATATTGTGATAATTACAAAAACATTTTATCGTTCCAAAATTTCCATACAAAATTTCCACGAGTCTGCCATTCTGCCGTCAAACGCCATGTCGTTTTTATTGGACTGAAATAGGTATTCCAAATTTGAATTTGTATTATTTTGTGAGAGCGTCCTTAATACATGTAACTTGTCAAAGTAAATAAAGAATAGAATTGAGTTGAGTTGTAGTATGTCCTATGTTCTATTGATACTTTTTGAAGTAAGGAACCCCAAAAATGGCCCATTTGAATTGGATCCACATGTTCCGTAGCAAACGCAAGGTAAATGGTATGGACTTTTGGTGATCTAATTCGTATCTCCATTAGTTAATGTGGCTCCAACATGATAAGCGTGTAGGTTCACTTGGCTGGCACTGAAAAAACTCACCCAATTTCATGGTAATTTTATAACCTGTTCGTAAGTTATTCTAGGAAAGATATATCACAAAAAACTATTCATCCAAGTTTAATCGGAGAACTCGCTTCACTCGATCTTTAAGTCTATTCAGTGTGAGCTACATTTGTTAATGAAGATACATGTTGGATCAACCAAAGTAGGTAGGTACTAATCGCATGCGTGAAGTAGCGAAATGAACCAGTCATGTGTGTCTCCTCTTGAACCAAGGACAGTGTAAGAGTTCCGTAGTCAATTCACAATCCCGTAGTTACCAGAAAAGTATTCATCACAAGGTGTTCAAGATATTTTTTAAGAAAACCACTTTGTTTTGTTTTATGTAAAACTACAATAAAATTTGTCCTCAATTATAAAACCCAAACTCAACGCCCAGATTATTTCAGAGCCAGTTGCCATGCCAAATAGTACCTACAAATTACAACGGTGGCGTTTGCGTTTGTATAAAAAACCTAGGCCCAAAAGTGGAATTCATTCAGATCATTTTAGTAAGCCTGAGCTACTGGTCCCCCCCAGTTTTAATTTAACTTTGGCTACCCACGTCTATGTTTTATTTTATGTGTTATGTTTGTTGACGAAAGTAATTTTGTTACCAAGTTTCAGTAGCCATGCAATAATTAAGATGGTTTTTGTCTCTGTATTTTATAGTAAATTAAAAAATGGCCCATTTTAACCAAATTAACATATTCCATAACATCGATCCCTTAACGGTAAATGTTGATCTGGCGTGACTTCACGCGAGCTCTTTGTTGATCCAAAAACAAGAATATGTTTTCATTATGCGATATTAACATGACAACCTCTTTTTTATCGTGGCATTAGACAGAAGAGGTGGAGGAGAACAACGTTTTCATAGACCACTTTTTTGTGAAACTCCGCTCCAGAATTTTTTGAAAGATAAAATTAAAATTGCTTTAACATATTAAAGGGTGGGAAGGGGTTGTTTGACACAAAAATAGTCTATACAAACGTTGTTTCCCCCTACTCCCTCTGTGTTATGCCGTGATAAGAAAGGGGGGTTAAGTTGTCATCGTAAGCCTATATAAGACTATGTTATATCGGTGTCTCATACTTCAGAACGAGTGACAGTCCGACATGGATTTATAACATTAGAGAACAGTGATCACCACGTGAGCTGCGAGCGAGCCGAAGGCGAGAGTGGCCCGGTAGGGCCCGCAGCAAACCTGAACCGACACCTGTACGCCAATACCCAATAACCTATGTAATATCGGTGTCACAACAAACACACTAACACACTCACACACAAACTTTCACCTTTATAATATTAGTGTGATGTTATTCAAAAATGGCTTATTTAAACCAAATTAACATGTTCCATAACATCGATCACTTTACGGTAAATGTTGATCAGGCGCGACTTCACGCGAGCACTTTGTTGATCCAAAAAAACAAGTTGATCCAGGTGACTTTTGTTGATCCAATATGTATCTCTATTAACTAATGTGGCTTCTATATGATTCACGATTTTTTTAATGATATTGATTACATTGGCTACCCACCTCTATGTTTGATTTTATGTGTTATGTTTGTTGACGAAAGTGATTTTGTTACAAAGTTTCAGTAGCCATGCAATAATTGAGATGGTTTTTGTCTCTGTATTTTATAGTAAATAAAAAAATGGCCCATTTAAACTAAATTAACATATTCCATAATATCGATCCATTTACGGTAAATGTTGATCAGGCGCGACTCCACGCAAGCACTTTGTTGCTCCAAAAACACAAGTTGATCCAGGTGACTTTTGTTGATCCAATATGTATCTCCAATAACTAATGTGGCTTCTATATGATTCAAGATTTTTCAAATGAAATTGATTACATTGGCTACCCACCTCTATGTTTGATTTTATGTATTATGTTTGTTGACGAAAGTGTTTTTGTTGCAAAGTTTCAGTAGCCATGTAATAATTGAGATGGTTTTTGTCTTTGTATTTTATAGTAAATTAAAAAAGGCCCATTTAAACAAAATTAACATATTCCATAACATCGATCCCTTTACGGTAAATGTTGATCAGGCGCGACTTAACGCGAGCACTTTGTTGATCCAAAAACACAAGTTGATCCAGGCTACTTTTGTCGATCCAATATGTATCTCCATTAACTAATGTAATGTGTGTGTGTGTTTTAATAGTAGTAGAGCTTTTTTGTGAAAGAGTTCGTCCGGGGAAGTACTACCACCATACCTATTTCTGCCGCAAAGCAGTAGTGCTCGCATTGCTGTGTTCCGGTTTGAAGGGTAAGGGTGCCGGTGAAGTTACAGGCACAAGAGAATTTTCATCTTTATGTCTCAGGGTGGCGGTTGCAGTGCAATGCCACATAGGGTGCGTCCTAGGTGGACGTGACCTATGAGGTAATGCACTGTTCATAGGCAGAGGTTACTGCCTAACATCAGGTGGGCAATCAGCTTGTTTCGGCAATCGGTAGTATAAAAAAAAATGTGGATATTAGATGGTTCACGATTTTTTTAATGAATTTGATTACATTGGCTACCCAAATCTATGTTTGACTTTATGTGTTATGTTTGTTGACGAAATTAATTTTGTTACAAAGTTTCGGTAGCCATGCAATAATTAAGATGGTTTTTGTCTCTGTATTTTATAATAAAATTAAAAATGGCCCATTTAAACCAAATTAACATATTACATAACATCGATCCCTTTACGGTAAATGTTGATCTGGCGTGACTTCACGCGAGCACTTTGTTGATCCAAAAGCACAAGTTGATCCAGGTGACTTTTGTTGATCCAATATGTATCTCCATTAACTAATGTGGCTTCTAGATGATTCACGATTTTTTAAATGAAATTGATTACATTGGCTACCTACCTCTATGTTTGATTTTATGTGTTATGTTTGGTGACGAAAGTGATTTAGTTACAAAGTTTCAGTAGCCATGCAATAATTAAGATGGTTTTTGTCTCTGTATTTTATAGTAAATTAAAAAATGGCCCATTTAAACCAAATTAACATATTCCATAACATCGATCCCTTTACGGTAAATGTTGATCAGGCGCGACTTCACGCGAGCACTTTGTTGATCCAAAAACACAAGTTGATCCAGGCGACTTTTGTCGATCCAATATGTATCTCCATTAACTAATGTTATGTGTATGTGTTTTAGTAGTAGTAGAGCTTTTTTGTAAAAGAGTTCGTCCAAGGAAGTACTAGCACCATACCTATTTCTGCCGTAAAGCAGTAGTGCTCGCATTGCTGTGTTCCGGTTTGAAGGGTAAGGGTGCCGGTGAAATTAAAGGCACAAGAGATTTTTCATCTTTATGTCTCAGGGTGGCGGTCGCAGTGCAATACCACATAGGGTGTGTCCTAGGTGGACGTGACCTATGAGGTAATGCACTGTTCATAGGCAGAGGTTACTGCTTAACATCAGGTGGGCCATCTTCTTGTTTCGGCAATCGGTAGTATAAAAAATATATATGTGGATCTTAGATGATTTACGATTTTTTAAATGAATTTGTTTACATTGGCTACCCACCTCTATGTTTGATTTTATGTGCTATGTTTGTTGACGAAAGTAATTTTGTTTCAAAGTTTCGGTAGCCATGCAATAATTAAAATGTTTTTGTCTCTGTATTTTATAGTAAATTTAAAAATGGCCCATTTAAACCAAATTAACATGTTCCATAACATCGATCCCTTTACGGTCTAGGAGTTCTAGGACGACCTCTGTGGCGCGGCGGGCGACGGTTGGCCTGCGACGCAGGAGGTTGCGGGTTCGATTCCCTTCTCGGAACAAATATTTGTGCGATCGCAGATATTTGTTCAGGGTGTTCTGGGTTTTTTCTATGTATAATAAAAAAAAACTATGTAGTATATTGTATTAAATATATCAGTTATCTAGTACCCATAACACAAGCTCTGCTTAACTTGGGGCTAGATAATGTTGTGTGAACTGTCCAGCATTATTTATTATTATTATTTATTACGGTAATTGTTGATCAGGCGCGACTTCACGCGTACACTTTGTTGATCCAAAAAAACAAATTTATCCAGGCGACTTTTGTTGATCCAATATGTTGATCTATTAACTAATGTGGCTCCTAGATGATTCACGATTTTATAAATGAAATGGTACACATATCAATAATTACAAATACCTAAAGTATTAAAAACTTTGTATGGTCTGCCGTTTTATTTTGCAGGGTGTTTTTCTGTTTACGTCTGGACGTCTACCAGGTAGATTAATACAAAAACATAAAAACATGCAAATACTAAATATAATATAGCCTAGCTAGCATGTTACTAAAATAAATCCTTAATTAGCTAAGGATGCGCGTAGGTACAAATAAGCACTATGCTAAATAGAGGCATGGCAATGTTTAAAAAGCAACTACCCCTAGCAACATGTGTAATGGCCCGAGAAGGCTGTAACTATTATAGATTTCAAATTGACCTAAACCCTAACCTAAACAAGATAACATTATCTAACCTTAGACCTTAACCTAGATTTAACCAGGGTTTGAAATTTAAATTACAAATAATAACAACTCCTTTTTTAAAAAATAACCACTTATCACCTTAAACAGGAATATTCTTTGAATTGAAAGCTAGAAATACTGAGTGCTATATCATTTCTGGATCTTCATCAAGTAGGAAAGTTAGTAAGTCCCTACGTTTTTTTTAAAAACAAAGTGAAATCAATCTCTTTGAAAAAATTTGCAAAACACATTACGTACAACTTGTCGGACTAAAACCCATTTAAATGATTAATTTGTATTAGCGCACCTAGAAAGGTTCAGAGCGGCAACGTCGCAGCCGTCATTAGCCAATCACAGAGTTTGCTGCAACCTGATTGGCCCATTTGAATCAGATCAACATATTACGTAATCACCGCAAGGTGGATTTGTATATTGGATCAACAAGTGGCTACGTGATTTCAGTGCCACATGATCGCACATGTTGATCCTGTTGGAGCCACATTAGTTAATGGAGATACATATTGGATCAACAAAAGTCACCTGGATCAACTTGTGTTTTTGGATCAACAAAGTGCTCGCGTGAAGTCGCGCCTGATCAACATTTACCGTAAAGGGATCTCTATATATATATATATATATATATATATATATATATATATATATATTCTGAGCCTGTTTATGAAGTTGATACCTACTTTATTTGCACAACATGTTCACAAATGCTTACGACTGCCAGCGTATCACTGTGACCTAAATCCCATCCCATAGAGATGATATGGAGTTCCATGAAAAGGAAAGTAGCGGACGTAAACATAGAGCACAAAAATGAAAATATGACGCAACGAGTAACCAAAGCGTTCAGTACCTACCTACTATTGATGCCTCCGAATGGCAGAAATATTGTGCCATATTTTTTAAAATTTTAAAAATTCATGAATGTATTTCTTAAATATTTTAATCGTCTAAAAAAATGGCTCAGATAACTGATAATTCCATAAATGTTATGTTTCTAGACTGTAGTTCAAAGCATAAAAGCACTTTGAACTTAACGTAAAAGTAACCCTGAAATAATGTGATTTAAAATACATTTATATTCATGAAACCAATGTATCAGTATTGCGTATTAGTATTGCCATTCAGCGTGGCAATGCAGCCAGCATCTTAGGGACGCTTCCGTCTGGTAGTGATTTGGGTCAGTTGAGCTACCTTTAGATCGCTAGCAGAGGTCTTCAGGTAGCACAACTGTTTCATATGTATTTTATACATACCTTGTTTTGACGACCTCTATGGCGCGGCTGGCGATGGTTCGCCTGCGACGGAGGAGGTTGCGGGTTCGATTCCCGCCTCGGAACAAATATTTGCGCAATCTGCAGATATTTGTTCAGGGTGTTCTGGGTGTTTTCCATTTATAATAAAAAATATCTATCTGTGTAATGTATTGTATTAAGTATATTAGTTAACTAGTACCCATAACACAAGCTCTGGCTTAGCTTGGGGCTAGATAATGTTGTGTGAAGTTGTCCAGCATTATTTATTTATTTTATTTATGTATGTATAAACCTTATAGTAATGTAATGAATAACTAAAAAAAATATTCTTACAATTTCGTCAGGTCCGTGTACAGTACAACCATGTTTTTACCAATTGCAGCAAAATATTTAATAGGTGGCCACCCTTTTCGATGGTGGTGCCCTCAAATCATTCTACAGATAAGTTGGTGGCACTATACACTTTATTTCTTGCACGTTGTCACAGAGAACTTTCACGTTATCAAGGACCAACTTTTGTTTAAATACAACAAAGAGTTCAGTTCAGTTCATAGACGTAGAATTTTTAACTAAATCTATGGTTCAGTTAGAGATCCAGCAAGTTATCTGTAGAATGAAATGTATGTATATGATAGAAAAATATAGGTAAATGGTTCTACAGATAAGTTGGTGGATCTATATAAAATTTGGTATCTATGGTTCAGTTCTTGAAAAGAACATAGAGAATAAATTTACACTATGGAAAAGAACAAAGAGTATATAACGCTAAATAAATACAAAAAAAGCGGCCAAGAGCGAGTTGGACTCGCCCATGAAGGGTTCCGTAGCAGCAAGTAACATAATATAAAAGTTCTTGGATGGATTACGATTTATAACGTATTAAAAAAAAACTACTTCCTAGATCTCGTTCAAACCAATTTTGTTTGGAAGTTTACATGGTATTATGGTACATCATATTATTTTTTTAGTTTTATAATTCTCTTATTTTAGAAGTTATGGGGTACACACTTGTAGTTACACACTTTTTACCACTTTAGAAATGTCTCTAACGCAAACTATTCAGTTTAGAAAAAAAATATATTAGAAACCTCAATATCATTTTTGAAGACCTATCCATAGTCATAGTCATAGTCATATCATTTATTCACCATAGGAACACTGGGAGCACTTGGTTTTGTTTAGGTACATACATATAAGCGGACCGAACATAGGCCTTGTCAGATTTCAATTGATTGAGATAATTCTAAGCAGGTACACCTAGCTAAAAATCATACTAATTACACAAACAAAATACAATACAATCTGTTCGTCATAGATACCCCACACGTATGGGTTTGATGTTTTTTTTTTTAGTTTCAGTTCGAAGTATGGGGAACCCCAAAATTAAAAAACTACTTACTTAGATCTCGTTCAAACCAATTTTCAGTGGAAGTTTACATGGTAATGTACATCATATATTTTTTTTAGTTTTATCATTCTCTTATTTTAGAAGTTACGGGGGGGGGGGGTACACACTTTTTACCACTTTGGAAGTGTCTCTCGCGCAAACTATTCAGTTTATAAAAAAATGATATTAGAAACCTCAACATCATTTTTGAAGACCTATCCATAGAAACCACACACGTATAGGTTTTTTGAAAAAAAAAATTAGAGATCCAGTTCTAAGTATGGGGAACCCAAAAAATAATTGTTTTTTTAAAAAAATTGTGTAAAAATCTTAATCTTAATAATTCTTCACAGAATACATCTACCTACCAAGTTGTAACAGTATAGCTCTTATAGTTTCGGGAAAAAATAGGCTGTGACATACACGGACAGACAGACAGACAGACATGACGAATCCATAAGGGTTCCTTGTCTTTGACTACGGAACCCTAAAAAAGGCGTTGAGTATGTTGTCAATAAGTTTTAAAATAAGGCTTCTCACAATAAGAACTATTTAATTAAGGATATTTACCATGATATGGACATTTATTCACTAAGGATTTAAATAAGTTTATAAAGTTAACATTTCTTGAAGCGAAGGTGATTTATGAATTTTGCTCATCAAACTGAAACTCTATTCCATCATATATGTTTGTACATTTGTAAAAATATGTGGTAAGCCTTTCCGTCTTCTTGTATCGTATCGTGATCGTATTCTACTAATATGATAATTACGATAATTTGTCGTGAACCAATTTTAATTCAATTTGAGAGAGACAGATTGTGGATCATTGATGTCTAACATATTGCTTAGAATTTTCACTAGAAACGGGATATTTACCATGATTTTTGAGTTTGATATATTCCCGATATTTCGGCACAGTTGCATGCGCCATGATCACGGGAGAACTAACTAAAAGTCTTTGCGAGTAGATGTTATTGGCAGATTTATCGATCTACCCTCTTTCTCACTCTTTTATTACGAACGGTACCTACTACTACCATCGGTTTCATTGTCACAATTCACACCAACTCGACACACAACACTAACAGTATCCGGACGCGTAGCAGGTACCACACTTTTTTGATTCTTACACATTCTCACCACAGGCTTCCTACTCCAGATAATTGAAAACCATCTTCTCTATTAAAATGTCTGTACTCAGTAATCTCAATTGCCTCTTGTACCATTCTTGGTATATAATGTCGCTCTGTTGAGATTACCTGCGGACTGTGTAGCTCGATCCAATGATTTGAGCCAGATTCTAAAAAGGTGTTCTGCTATGGCTGACTTATGTATGTCCCTGTTCTTGACCGCTCGTATGTGCTCCTTAACCCGACACGCTATCGTACGTTTCGTTTGGCCAATGTACGAACTCCCACAGCTACAATCAATTTTATACAAATTTTGGTTTTTCAAGTGGAAAACTGTCTTTTGGTGAACGCAAGTAGTGCGATATTTTCTTTAAGGGAGTGAAGATAGTCTTTACGGAAACATAATATGTTTCCGTAAAGACTATCTTCACTCCCTTAAAGAAAATATCCCTGAAGAAATGTTCCCGGTAATATGTTGATATTATCAACATATTACCGGGAACATATCAAACTCAAAAATCATGGTAAATATCCCGTTTCTAGTGAAAATTATTACATAACCATGATAGTTTCAAAAGTTTATTGTTTAGAGCCTATGGTGTCCCATTGCAAGGCAAAGGCCTCCGTTCCTTCTCTCCAGTCTTGTCTGCTGGTACTATAGTTGGAATCTTTTATTTTCAGCTTCCTGTGCATGATAGGAGTGACCATAATTGTAGTAACGTCATTCATAGCACTTTGCATTTTGCTTGTATTAGTAGGGGCATGGTTTATTGGAACATTTCGAGGATGTAAGTATTTTTTCACATATCCCTATTTCGTACCTACCTATGTATACGGTTAACTACATAAATAACAATTAAAGTTTTTAAAACTCCAACATTTCTGTCTCTAGCAGTTTTATTTTAAAAGCTAGTTTTTCAATGTTTAATCGTCAAGTTAGATCTACTTTTTTAGGGTCAAAGGAACATAGTAACCTCTACACCAATTCGTCTATTCAAATTTGTCAGTAGTACTAGATTTTTTCCCCATTAGCGTTTTCAGACAACGGCTACTAAAAACTGCTGCTGCTGTCTGTAGAGAGAACCCCCCTATTTTACCTATTGTATAGGGCGAGGAGCGCTGTGAGTCGACGAATTGCTAACTTTTAGAGAGAAAAATATCATATTTCGGAGCAAGTTACGTCTTCGATTTTTTTATATATTTTTCTGCAGTTCTTTATCTAGATTTTCATCTACGGAAAACAAAAAAGTTTTTTTTTTGAAAACTAAAACTTTTTGATCATTAAACCGATTTATTGTAATAACTACTGGGAACCACTCTAAGTTACATACCTACATAAGAGTGGGCATTAAGCTCCTAGTGTTTTCTATGCTCGCTGGTTTCCGTGAACTTAGGTCTGTCATTCAAATATATTTTTTTAACTTCGTGAATGACGGAATTTTAATCTGCTTGCTGCAAAACTATGTTACTTTTTTCAGGAGATAAGAACGTGACTTTTGAAATGAAGATGAAGCAGTGATATTAGTAGGTATCACTGCAATTACCAGAGAAAGCCAATCAAATGGTGATACTTACATGCTTGTACCTAGTACCTAAACCTATACATCATTTTGTGAGTAAAAACAAATGTAAAAATTCGAATAGAGAAATACACTAAGTAGGTATAGGTACCTACCTATTTGAATGACAAATAGGTACCGTAGTACCCGTCATTAAAATATATTTATGGGGAAATGGGTATTTAAATATAAGAATACCTACATAGGTACCTACTTACTTATAAAAGACTATAGTACCTACCTATGTTGTTTGCGGTCTGAAATAAATAATTTGTTACTATTGTAACCTATGAATGTAAATCATGTGTTTTCAAAATTAATTTTTACCTATAGGCCATAGGCTATGGCCATAAAATGTCCTGGTAAATGGCAAGAGACTGCAATTTCATTCGTCCATGCCCTACCTACCTACCTACTCACCTTAAAATTGAAACAAATAATAGAATGAAAAATACCTTAACTTTAAATTGTAATTCCGGTATATTTTGAAAACAAAAAACAATCTTCATATTTTTGTAACAGAAATAATTATGTACCTACCTACTTATGAAATAATTTACCTGTACACTGCCATCTATAAAACAAGTCTCGAACTAAAACGCTCTTTCTTAGAGGAGTGTTCAGGCTAAGCTTCTTCTTGTTTCTGGTGCTGATTGCTTTTGTTGTAGTTCAAATTACTGCCGCCAGATGGTAATAGGTGACTCTTAGACCTTTGTGCTCCATTGTCGGCGGCATCCTCACTTACTAACAGTGTGCTAACAGGTGAAATCACGGTCAAAAAAAATGGTCAGGATGGGATGGGTTTGGTTAGAAAGGGATGCGAACGCGAGGAAATGGGACGGGATAAATTTTACATAACATAACTCCCAACAGTCACTCACTACCTAACATAGTCCTGATCCCACACTAGGATTCCCTATGTCGTGGGTATCAGAAACTAAGAGTACCTACCATGGTACCATAACACCCAAACCCCGAACAAATATTTGCAGATCATGCAAACATTTGTCCCGCAGAGGGAATCGAACCCGCAACCTTTCGCATCTCAGCTGGCTCGGACGGTACAGGACGTTTTGGAGGATGGATGGGATGGTAGGTACGAGATGGGATGGTAGGTACCTACTAGATGGGACACGATTCTTTGAGTGGTAGGTATGATAAAATTACGTTAATACGCCTCCCATTTTATGTGCCCTCTCATATAGGGTGCCAAGTAGTAAGCAGTAGGTAGGTACCTACTTTTATTTAATTAAAGCGATTTTCCTTTGCCTTACCGATGTAGGTAGGAGTAGGTAGGTACCTAGATGATTCTCAGAACTTGGTCGACAATCTCCCAATCGGTCGCAAGCGTCAGTTTTCCTCGTTCAAAACATCGAAGTTCACAACGATCAACTCTCTTTCTTTATGTGACCGGTGACATGCTAAGGCTAAATTCATGTTTAGAGGTTTTTGCTAGAAATTATTAAAATGTAGTTTCATAACGACGACGCAGCGCGGCGGGTGGAGGTTTGCCTACGACGCAGGAGGTTCCGGCGCAGAATAAATAATAGTAGGTACAAGTTGCGGTTGCGGGTTCGATTCCCGCCTCGCAACTAATATTTCTACGATCTGCAGATATTTGATCAAGGTGTTCTGGGTATTTTCTATGTAGGTATAATAAAAAACATCTATCTATGTAATGTATACCTACCTACTTATTGTATTCAATATACCTACCTACCTAGCAGTTATTTATTGCCCATAACACAAGCTCTGATTAGCTTGGGGCTAGATAATGTTTCGTGAACTGTCCAGCATAAAAAACAAGACTTAGGTTACCTACCCTAGTAGGTAGTATGAATCAAACATAGGTAGGTACGTCTACAGACAGACAGGCTGGCAATCTGCTAGTTAGGTAGGTAGGGTCGGTTCGCTAGTTTTCGGCCTCTTAGTGCATTTGGCAACTTTAAACGGTCAGAAAAAAATAATGTTAGTGTTGATAATCTGTACTGATAATTTATTTTGATAGATAAAATATTGTAGTTTCTGATTTCAAAACTGTTTGACGCGAAGTGATCTTAATGTTTTTTTAAATAAATTTTAATCCCAAAAATGACCAAAACGCTAGTTTTCGGCCGCAAATTTCAGTATTCGGCCACAAGGCATTTAGTTTTCGGCCGCTACTTATAATGGATAAAAAAGTAAGACGAAGCTATTACAGTTACATTAAAAACTCGTTTCTTAGTAAAAATGTTTTTAGGCCTCACCAGAAAAACTATAAAATAAACAAAATCAAAGTTTGACTCTGTTTTTTTTTATAATTTAATTTGAAATGTTCTGTTAGGTAGAAGTTTACTTATATCACTTCTCTGTCATATAATTTTTAAGTCTTTAAATTGAAATCGTTTTATTACTTATACATTTTTCTTTATAATTCTTGTTTTATTTACTATTGGAATAGTAATTACAGTTTTTTTAATCACTAGTCTTGCATCATCAACTGTGGTTTTAACAATATTTATCATCTAATATATTTTCTCGATCCGTGTATGCAATTTAATGAATTATATAGTAATCACAGCCTTTAACTGAAATAATGAAATTAAAGTCATAAATTTAACAATTAAATTGATTACTTAACAGTCTTTTACGTTTATGGTTATCTTCAAAATATCATCTTACATTTTTCTTACATCTTATATATGAAATCATATGAATTTTAACCACCACCATTTTTAAGTACCAGTCATTAATTTCAAATAGTTATAAGCATTTTAAACATAAAAATCACATTAATAATTTGAGATTATCACTATTTTTTTATTTTTTTGTTTAGATGGCCATTATATAACATGTACACGAAGCTTTAGTAATTAGGTTACATTAAATCTTTTTAACCACCCCAATTGAAAAAATAATCACTAACCACTAAGACAAATCTATGTGCATTCATTAATTAGGAATCAATAATGCATGCATTGCATTAGAAAGACTTGTCTTGTAGGGTTTGTTGTTTGCGTCTTAAAAAATTAGTAAATTTAAATGATACTATTTAGTGCAGAAATCACATCTTGTATTCCTTTCTGCATTTTCTTCTGTGTGGCTTATTAAAATATCATCACACCGGGCGCGGTCCACTTTTATTCTTTCGTTTTCATTATTGATTTATGACTTTTGTCACCTTTCCTCTTGAAACTTCTGCTTTCTTCAACTGCTTATCTGATCTCTTTCAAATCTCTTCAATTTTGACTTCCTTGTCTTTGTTTACGCACTTATATCCTTCATATTTTATTTTTAATTATTTATCTTTAAAGACTTTTAGGCATGACTCAAGACGAAATTGCTGCTGGCGTACGTAAATTAATAGTTTTCCTTCGGGGATTCGGTATAAATAAGTATTTATTAAAAGCCTCTCTAAATTCCATAATTGATTCTGGCATTTTGCTTGTTATAAGGGGTGTTATAGTTTTTGTCAGAGTCAGCGTATTGCTCCGAGTTACTATAGCGTCACTGTGTATGCAGGAATGCGGCTACTAGTAAATCTTTGTTTGAATTTGATGGTGAAATTATGTTGTCTTAATAAGTCGGGATTTCATGAAATTTGAAAGGTTCTTCTATTATCGATGGATTTGGTGGTAGAAAATCAGCAAACTTAATCGGCTAGTCTTGATTTGTTTGACTTTGTGTAATGCTAATGCATAGTGTCAAAGTTTTAAGTTTTTGGGATATTCCGCTCAATTCATTTAATTTCCGCTCAGATTCTTCTCAATTTTTGGTGTTTTTTTCATCCTCAACTAATAGAGATGTCAACAAATTAATTTTGGAGTTCTTCCTGTTTTTCGAACATGTTTCTTACAGAACATCGTCATTTTGGATTTCAGAAGTCCTTTTCTCGAGTTTTTTTCATCTTTAGAATCACAGACACGTTTATGTTTTTATAGCCAGAGTTGGTTTTAAATGTTAAAAAACTTTTTTTTGTGAAACGAAATCTACGTTCGTTATGTCGGGTTTTTCTCAGTTTAAATTCTCCAGTGTGTTTTGGAGACATTTAGTATAATCCACTGCATATTATGAATTTAATTTGATTAATGTTTTGCGGTATAAGTGTTTTATTTTATCCCGGAAGAGTGCACAAAAATTTGTCTTTGCGATAGATCTATGTATTTAAGTAGGTAAAGGGTTTGTTAAAAAAAAAAAAAAAAAAATATTATAAGTTGAAACCTGTAGAAAAAAAATATTAAAATATAAATTGTACTTAGAAAATCAATCTAGAACACTTATGATAATTTGCCTTAAAATTGTGGCCGAAAACTGAATGACGCTATTCAGTTTCCGGCCACAACTTTTCCATACAAATTCAGGTAGGCCGAAAACTGAGTTACAATTTTATTTCTGTTTTAGTTTCCGGCCAAAAAAAATGCCCAACTTTGATTCATCGCTATTTATTCATACTGATGTACTTTGGTGGCCGAAAACTAATAAGCTAAGCCATCACATGGCTCATAATCGGAAACAGAAGAGAATTTCGATATATGCGTAACCAAATAAAAGAAAGAGACAATTGTATTATAGGCTGTGTTAAGCTAGTTTTCGGCCACTAGGCCGAGAACTAAACTTTTTGGAAATTTTCGATGCTACTTTCCGGCCTTAATTATCGTAGTTTTCAATCAATTATTGCAATAAAAATAATGGTAATATGTTAATAAGTCATTTCTACAGTCAATTAAATGCACATCAACATCATTTACTTACAAAAACATAAAAAAAATACCTTGGAGTGAAACGCGTGTCACTAATTTTTTCGTACAATTACGCACGCGGTGACAGCTTCGATGCTGGTGTCAAACTGATAAATTCACTAAAAATTACTAGTGAAGGTTATTTAGCCGAAAAAAAAACCAGATAGGTATCATGCAACTATTTCTAAATGAATTGATCATACTTTCGCACAACAAAAGTGCTAGGAATCGCTATTATCTCCATTTTACTATAGAGCCTTCGCCAAAAGGCCGAAAACTAAAGGCGGCCGGCTAACTAGCGAATTGACCCTACCTACCTACCTACTGAAAATCCTTCCACTGCATTCTTAGAGAATTTATAACCGGATAATCAAAGACTGCATTTCAAATCTTTCTGAATCATTATGAAATAGGTACCTACTAACTGAACTGAGTCAAACGATTCTGATTGGAACACGACCAATACTTACTATTATTTATTCTGTGCCAATACCACGTGTATGAATCAGAACGGTCCAACGCCAGTACGCCACGTCGCGCCATAATAATATGGCGAAGTTACGCGTTTGTATATGACGTCATTCAATTATCCGGTACCATCATTGGACATAACTTACCTATGTATAGGTACCTATTTACCTAATAGGTACTTAGGTAACCTATTAAGTTAAAATTAACTTTCTATAAAATATACCTAGGAGATAAGACACTTGACATTTGTTTCATGCCGCAAAATTTCTAATCGTAGATTAGATTTTCAACTGACTAAATCAAGTACCTAGGTAGGTAACCTACCTACATCGAGCAACGCAGGCCTCCGTTCCGTGTTGCTCGATGCCTACCTACAAATTCAAATAAAAAATATGCAAGCAAACAGTTTTTTTATATACCTACTAGGTAGGTAAGTAGGTACCTACCTATGTAGGTTAGTTAACTTGACGGAACAAGCAGATGGCCCACCTGATGTGGGTGGTACCTACCTATTATGTGGTAGGTAAGTACCTACCACATTATAATTCCAAGGGATCACTGTACCTACCTACCTACCTAGGTACAGCTAGGTACCTACCAGAAACGACAAATCTAGATAGAAAAAAAACCTGAAGTTACCTCTAACTAGGCTAGATTCGATTGTTTATTAAAATGGTGCAGATTATTGTTAAGTAGGTAGGTAAATAATATAATGAAATGTTTAGTTTTGTGATTATTAGTACTTATAACTACTATTATAATTAGATTCTTGCGTGTTGTTGTTATTGCCCAACGAATGAACGAAACGATTTGAATCTTTTTTTTTTTTTTTTTTTGTGGCGTCGCGATTTGAATCTTTGCTAGTGCCCCCCACTCACTAATGTTGCCTCTTGTCCTTGTCTTGCGTCAGTCCGATCCGATTACATTTCACTTCTCGCTCTTACTCTTTCGCTCGTAATACCACGTTTGTTATTTGCTCTCGTTCTAGCAGTGTACAACCACCATACGATTAACTGTACTTCGTACTTGCGCGAGCGAGACAGACAAGACACGAATACAGTTGGTTCGTGACTTTTTGTCTCATCGGGTCGGCTCTGGGCTGAGACTGAGATAACATTAGTTCAAAGATCCAACCAGTTAAAACAATTTCCTTCCTTCCATTCTATTCAAATTTCAGACCAGCCAGCCACAGCCAGCCAGAGCTTCTATTCTACTAATATTTATTCTGTGCCAGGGCAGGGTGCCAGGGCACAACACTCAAACAGGCCACAGCAGGCAGCCAGTTGCACTTGCGCTTTGTGTTTGTGTTGTGTTCGTTCGTGCGATTAAGGAAGCATAATTATAATATCGTTAAAATGTCTGGATGTGAGTATTACCATTTCTGTTGAATATAACCTGCTAGTCTATAGCATAATGTCTAATTATTATCACTGTAATAGTAAAAGTATTACCAACATAAATTGAGTGTATCCACCATTGTTGGAATGCGACGCGTGGCTTTGTTTACACAAGGTAGGTTTATCAACGCCGGTTGTCAACAAAATTACCGGTTTAGTTTTGTCATTTTATACAGTAAGTAGGTATGTTAGGCTCGTTGCCCCTTTATTACCCGTGATCCCTCCCATAGTCCCTGGGCTCATGGGCTGGAAGGTACGATGGTTAATTTACTTACCCACGGTACCTCCGAGAAATACAATGCTACCGAATTAAAAATGTACCTACCTAAGTCAACACAATCGACTTAGCATTAGGTACTATTGGGAAAGTTGTGGAATATCATCGATATATTATACTTGTATAATATATATAAGGTTGTGATCCAACAAAATGTGTATAAGTATTATTAAATACTTAAACAAGGTTAGCAAAAGTTTACCGCCGAGGTCGCTGACCTATTATGACAACAGATGACGCTCAAGGTTTTTGTACAACTCATATAAATTCGTATTTTGATATCCTGTGATTCTTTAGTTGTGAACATCAAGCAACGCAGGCCTCCGTACCGGAGTGCTCGATGGTTGTGAATAATGCCTTTGACTGTATGATGACCTTAGAATATTATGACAATTTACAATTTGAATTTTTTAAGCAGCATTGTATGTATAAATTTTGGAGCCACAAGTAAAAAAAAACTCGTGGTAGGTAGGTAGGTACCTACCTACCTCCAGAATAATTAAAGTTCGTTAATTTGGGCAGGTTCAACTCTAAACATTCATTGGAATAATCATTAACTTAATAATTTCAGATCCAAATCAACCACCGCAAAGTTGGCATGGTATTTCGGCCCCCGGTCAGCAATATGCTCCACCGCCGGGCCAATATCCTCCACCTGGCCAGCAGTACGCGCCACCTGGACAGCAATACGCTCCACCTGGCCAGCAGTACGCTCCACCTGGCCAGCAATACGCGCCACCTGGTCAATACGCACCGGGCCAGGGATACCCGCCACAGCCTGGTTTCACGTACCCGTTCCCAGCAAATCAACCAGCAATAGTTCCATCACCCACGGCGCCTTCTTACTCATATCCTGGCTTCCCAGTAGTTACTCCGCAGCCTGCTCAAGCTCGTAAGTACCTATTTAAAGCCCCAACCAAGAAGAGGGGTATTACAAGTTAACTGCAGACCGTTCACCGTAAGATGGCACCTGCCTTGGTATTGTATTTATAAAAACCATTTAAAATGAAGTCGCTTAGGGCTCTATGGTGAACCTAGACAGTCTTGTATAAGATGGTAAATGGTTTGTATTAAGAGTGTGCAATATTACTTAACTCACTAATAATGGTATATTATTTCTATATGGTTGGCGTGTCTGCAGCATCAGCTCCAGAACGGATGTACTGAAGCCCAATTATCTTACTTATTTTAAAGGCACACTGCAAGATGACCGAATCGAGACTGTATTGTGAATTGAATAAAAATTGGTCTTCTGCTCCCTCATAGCAGTAATATTATCTAATTTCGATTCTTGCGACACATTATTAGAGTAGGATAGTGCTATATTATAATAATAGTAAAGAGTGAAATAAATAATTCTCAGAACTTTGAAACATTCAAGTTACAGTTGCATTTCGATATAATCAGGTGCATCCGTATTCATCCCAGGAATTCAGCCCACAAGGTGAATTCGCGTTGTACTGTCAGGTGAGTAGAATAGCAATTTTGACGATTGTGACATCGGCACTAGATCTTAACATGATCAACTTTAATTTATCTACTTTTTTTAGCGAGAATTCGTCCCTGATTTTGATTTATTAGAAATTGATCGAGAGTGTTCTTAGCTTTGTTTGGTGGCAATTGGTACATAATATATTATTATGGAGGTGTTTTTTTTTTTTTTATATAACTTGTCAAGCAGATGGCCCACCTGATGTTAAGCGGTACCCTCAGCCTATGAACAGTGCATTATCACATAGGTCACGTCCACCTAGGACGCATCCTATGTGGCATTGCACTGCGCCGCTACCCTGAGACAAAGATGAAAAGTCTCATGTGCCTGTAATTTCAGCGGCGCCCTTACCTTTCAAACAGGAACACAGCAATGCGAGCACTACTGCTTTGCGGCAAATTGGTATGGAGGTAGTACTTCCCTGGACGAATTCTTGGAAATAATAAAATTTGGTTAAGACGCATACCGTTCGTCGTGGCATTCTATGGGTGAGCCCTATGTCCAGACTCCAGCTGTAGACTTCTGTAGGCTGATACACACATACATAGATGATGATATATACATTACATACATACATATACACACGCCTTTTTCCCCGAAAGGGTAGGCAGAGCCTCAATGGGCCTCTTTTCACAGTTGCACCATCGTGGAATATAGACGTGACAAGTGGTGAGCCCATCGCCGCCATTGCTTTCCACGACTGACTCTGCTAACGCTTTCTTCCAGTAATAATACATTCCACAATAATAATAATAATAAATCATAAATCATTTATTTGTTTATGAATCTAGGTACAATACAAAATGCATTAGATGTTCGGTTGTAGGTAAGATCGCTAGATTCTGCTTTTCAGCGTACAAACATTATACAGATAAGTCGAATTGGCCAATTTATGCAAACAGATCGGCAAATTTATAATTAAGAGCATGCACGAATTTCAAAAAAATTTAACAATCTACTCAGTTTCCTACTTACTAAAGATAATCAAACATGTCAACAAATAAAAGTAACTAATTAAAAATAAAAATAAAATTCACACATGTCGAGTCTGAAATACTCAGAAATTATTTGTATAATACCTACCTACCCAGAAATTAAGTTGAAATACTGGTGTCACACAAAAACTCATCTACAGTATAATAAGCTTTTTCAACCAAAATGTATGGGGATGTAAGGGGGCTACACAACATCTCTTGCTCCAAATGTCAACTTCACCTGCACGCGGTACATCCTGCAGTAACTGACGAAGCTCTGACGACCGGTTGACGGCGGTATAGCCCTTCCTAACTATGGCACAGTAAAATCCCCCGGCTGCTGACGGGCAGCAGCGTTAGCGGTGCGATCAGCTGTGTCCTGCGATCGCCAACCCGTCTGCCCAGCGTGGCGATTATGGGCACTACCTCCCAATGCAAGACACTAATAGAAAACGGCCCCCAGTTCCCGGCAGCCCCGCTATTCCTGGCCAAGGTGGCGGTCATGGTAACGGTGGGGCGGGGGGTGCTAGGTATCCCCGGGTTATGGAAGGCTACCAACAACAAAAGCAATTGACCCTAGCTACGTATAATGGACGCACGATAAGGCTTGATGAGCACCTGACGCAACTCGAAACAGAATTGGAGAAAATTAAGTGGCACGTTCTTGGGTTATGTGAAGTTCGAAGAGAGGGGGAGGACACCGTAACACTAGAATCGGGCCACTTGATGTATTTTCGAGAGGGGGATAGAAAATCCCAAGGTGGTATCGGGTTTTTGGTCCATAAGTCTCTCATTGATAACATTATTGAAATCTCCAGCTTGTCGACAAGGGTAGCGTACCTTATAATCAAGTTAACCGACAGGTACTCGCTCAAGGTTATACAGGTTTATGCACCGACATCGCTGAGCTCGGATGATGAAGCGGAAAAAGTCTATGAAGACATTTCTAAGGCATTGCATAACACTGCTAAGGCCCACTTTAATGTTATCATGGGTGACTTTAACGCAAAAGTGGGAGTACGGGCAAGCAGTGAATCGTGTATAGGGACACATGGATATGGAAGCAGGAATCATAGAGGGCAAATGCTGCTTAACTTCTTGGAGAGGGAGGGGCTCTTTTTGATGAATTCTTTCTACAAAAAGAGCCCCCAAAGGAAGTGGACATGGCGAGGCCCCAATATGATTAAAAATGAGATCGACTTCATCATAACAAACAAAAAGCATATATTCAGAGATGTCTCCGTGCTCAGTAGGTTTAATACCGGAGGTGATCACCGACTTTGTCGAGGCACTCTGAATATCGATGTTAAGCTTGAACGCAGTCGTTTGATGAAGTCCACGCTCCGGCCGAACCAGCTTCAAACCGTGATGGGCTCAGAAAAGTTCCAGCTCACACTGGAAAACCGATTCGCTGCCTTGGAAACCACAGTGGACGTAGACCAAGACATCGATAATGTGAGTAACGTTCTCAGGGAAGAGGGGATGCGATTCTGTCATATGCAGCGTACGGGCAAGAAGTTGAAGCTCTCCGAGGAAACTCTCGGGCTTATGAAGAGACGACGAGAAACACCACCACCAACGCAGTCAGAACAAAGGGCACTTAATAAAAATATTACCAAACTGGTACGACGTGACCTCCGATGCTTCAATACTTGTCGCATTGAAAAAGCGATAGAGCAAAACCGGGGCTCAAAAGTATTTGTCCAGCGCCTGGGGAGAAGCCACCTGACTGCGTTGAGGACCTCTACCGGTGTAACCGTAGTCTCCAAGCCTGAGATTCTTTCGGAAGTGGAAAACTTCTACGGCCAGTTGTATGCTTCGCATGCATCGCGTCCTGGACCCAGTAACGAGGATGTGAGAGCCACATTAACCCGCCACTACACTGAAGACCTGCCAGAAGTCAGTCTAGACGAAATCGAGTTAGGCCTGAAACAGTTGAAGAATGGAAAAGCCCCGGGGGAAGATGGAGTTACTTCAGAGCTCTTGAAGGCAGGTGGTAAACCAATCCTTAAAGAGCTCCAACGCATATTCAGCTCCGTCTTAAACAACGGGAGAACTCCAGTGGCATGGAATGGGAGTTTGGTGGTGTTGTTCTTCAAAAAAGGAAACAAGGCCTTATTGCAGAACTACAGACCCATCTCACTCTTAAGCCATATCTACAAACTGTTCTCCAGAGTAATCACGAATCGTCTTGCGCGAAGATTTGATGACTTTCAGCCCCCGGAGCAGGCTGGGTTTCGAGGAGGATATGGCACCATAGACCACATCCATACAGTGCGGCAGATTATACAGAAGTCGTAGGAGTATAATCAGCCTCTGTGCTTAGCGTTTGTGGACTATGAGAAGGCCTTTGACTCTATAGAAACCTGGGCTGTTCTGGAGTCCCTGCAGCGATGTCAAGTTGACTGGCGATATATCGAGGTGCTGAGATGCCTCTATGACTCCGCCACAATGACCGTCCAAGTACAGAATCAGCAGTCTAAACCTATTCAATTGCGTCGCGGAGTGAGACAAGGGGATGTGATATCGCCTAAATTGTTCACAAACGCATTGGAAGATCTGTTTAAGACGCTGAGTTGGAACGAACGAGGCATTAACATTAATAGTGAGCGCATTTCACATCTTCGATTCGCAGATGACATCGTTATTATGGCTGAATCGCCGCAGGAACTGCAACAAATGCTGAACAGTCTAGCTGATGCTTCTCGACGGGTCGGACTGGGAATGAACTTGGACAAGACCAAAATCATGGTCAATGAGCATGTAACCCCGGTTCCGATCACGGTCGCTGGTACACCTCTCGAAGCTGTGCAGGAGTATGTTTACCTCGGGCAGATCATACAGCTAGGTAAACATAACTTCGAGAAAGAATTAAGTAGGAGAATTCAGCTTGGCTGGGCAGCATTTGGAAAACTTCGTCAAGTTTTCTCGTCGCCCATCCCACAATGCCTAAAGACAAAAGTCTTTAACCAGTGCGTCCTAGCAGTTATGACTTACGGAGCTGAAACGTGGACACTCACTGTAGGACGGGTCCATAAACTTAAAGTCGCTCAGCGAGCTATGGAGAGGGCTATGCTTGGAGTCTCCCTGAGGGATAAGATCCGAAACGAGGTTATCCGACAGAGAACCAAAGTTCTGGACATAGCCCAGAGGATTAGCAAGCTGAAGTGGCAGTGGGCCGGTCATGTCTGCAGAAGAACCGATAATCGGTGGAGTAAACGAGTTCTTGAGTGGAGACCGCGTCTGGGCAAACGTAGTGTAGGACACCCTCTGGCTAGGTGGAGCGACGACTTGCGCGGGGTGACTGGCAGAAACTGGATGAGGAGAGCCGAAAACCGGGCTCAGTGGCATGCCATGGGAGAGACCTATGTCCAGCAGTGGACTGCGGTGGGTT
Organism: Operophtera brumata; assembly: GCA_932527175.1. Taxonomy (NCBI): domain Eukaryota; kingdom Metazoa; phylum Arthropoda; class Insecta; order Lepidoptera; family Geometridae; genus Operophtera; species Operophtera brumata. The sequence goes on from OW052228.1 coordinate 29,575,036, forward strand.
GATGATGATGATGATGAACCAAAATGTCATTAAGTTTGCGCTTAAATACATTTAAACTTGACAATGATCGAACAGATAATGGTATCTTGTTGAAGATTATAGGCGCCATGCAGAAAATACTTTTGCGTAATAGCTGTGTTCGACATGAGACATTGCGTAATTTACCCTCTAGTCGGCTTCCAACTGCAAACCATTCAAATAGCTCAGGGTTGCTTTTGACAAAAACAGCAACCTCACTTATGTATAGTGCAGGCAGTGTTAGAAAATTTAGTCTAATAAAATGGGACTTACACGAGTCCCTCCTTTTAAGACCACAAATGGCTCTGACACAACGCTTTTGTGCCCTAAAATTCTCAGCTTTGCTGGTGAGTTACCCCAAAATATTGTGCCGTAACGTAGGATTGACGCTACATGGCCATGATAGGCTGTAATAACTGCAGACATGTTCGTTACTCGACTCAGTTTGAAAAGAGCGTACGCGAACTGATGCAATCTATTACAAATATTGTCAATATGCAGTTTCCAATTTAGTTCATTATCTATAGTGAGTCCCAAAAATTTTGTACTGTTAACTTCATTTATCTTTATACCCAAGTAGTTTATATTCATGTCAATATTAATATTATTTCTTTGTCTGAAATTCATTATATATGTCTTCGTCAAGTTTATATTCAGATTATTCAATGTCAGCCATGTAATTACAGAGGTCAAAGTACAATTTATTTCATATTCAAAATTATGCGATTTATCATTTATAAATAAAATGTTACTATCATCGGCAAACAATGTCATAGGATGGTTAGTAGCTTGTGGTAAGTCATTAATGTAAATTAAAAATAGAAGAGGACCTAACACGCTACCTTGAGGAACACCGTGAGATACATTCCTAACGTCTGATACGTAACCAGTGTCGGTATGTGTTTTTGAACAAATCTTGTTAATTTGCGTGACCTGGGTCCTGTTATTAAGGTATGATTTAATTAATTGATTAGCGGTGCCTCTCACTCCATAGATATCCAGTTTGCGCAGGAGTGTATCGTGGTGAACATGGTCAAAAGCCTTAGTCATATCCATGTACAGGGCCATAGCTGTTTTCTTTCTGTCTCTACTTGTCATTACCTTATACAGATAATCATAAATTGCCCTGTTAATTGACATATTTTTCCTAAATCCATATTTAATTTGCTAAGGATTTTACTGTTCTCGATGTAATCGTATAGTTTTCTGTGAATAACCTTTTCAACGACTTTAGAAAAAACCGGAATCAACGCTACCGGCCTGTAGTTGCTGATATCCTCTTTAAGCCCCTTTTTAAATAAAGGTTTGACAATTGTCAGTTTTAGTATATCTGGAAAGATACCTTGTACTATACATAGATTAATTATGTGACTCAAAACCGGTGAAATGTAAATTGCTACATCTTTAATAATTTTAGTAGCAATGCCGTCGAAACCAACACTATTAGTATTTTTCAATGAGTTAATAATATTAAAAATGTCAATAGGACTAGTAGGAGATATAAATAAGGAATTCTATTTATTATAATTAATTGTGTATGTCCTGTCAACATTATCGTCTATGTTTACAATGTCAATAAAGTAATTATTAAAAGCATTCGCCATGTCAATAGGACTCGTTATTTCATTACCATTTAAAGTTAATTTACAAATATTTTCTCGCGGTTGATTGCCGTTGTATTTATTTATAATATTCCATGTCGCCTTTGATTTGTTAGATGCATTATTTATGAAATGCTCATTTTGGGCTTTTTGGGTTAATCTTATAACTTTATTGTACCTTTTTGTATATGTTTTGAAGACATCCCCTGTTCGGACATAGCCTGTATTTCCAAAGTAAGGCTCTTTTTTTCTTACTGCTTATTTTTATTCCCTTTGAAATCCATTTAGGTTTTCTTTGCGTTGGTATCTTTACCTTCGCCATTGGGAAGCAAAGATTATAAAACAATGCGAAAGTATCATGAAAAATCGTAAATGCCTTGTCGGGATCATCAGTTTCAAAAACTTCTTGAAATGATAAACGCCCAGTGTGTTCCTTAAACTTCAGCCTATTTTCCTCGCAGTAATTTTGTTTCATTGTGTACCAATGTTTGAGTGCACATGTTTTTTTTACCAGAATCTTTACCAATTGTGCTAAATGGTCAGACAACGCAAAGTCTATTATTTCACCCGAAGATCCTCGAATATTATGTGCTACGTTATCTAAACCAGTACCACTGTCAGGTCGCGTGATTTGATTGAATTCGAGCTTAAGGTTATATACTGCCAGTACATTTTTGAAATCGTTAGATACTTTATTATTCTTTAATACATCAATGTTAAAATCTCCACATAATATAATTTTAAAATTAGAATTCAGAGATAATTGTAAAAGCATGTCATTAAGTTTGGAAAGAAACAGTTCTATAAGTTCTAACTTATTTCTTGGTGGTCTATAAATACATACTATGTACAATTTGTGCTGCGTTAGTTTTATTGCGGAGAATTCTATAATACTAGGTATCGACAGACCAACAATGCTATGCATACTTTCAAAATCATGTAGATGGTTACGCACCAATATACAGGAACCACCTCTGCGACCAGATCTACAAAAAACTGAAGCTAATCTAAAATTTACAATTGCAAGCCGTACCAAATCGTCGTTTGTCATGTTGTGCTCAGTTACGCATATAATACCCACGTTTTACCCATCTGTTCGAGATTATCCAAATTTACCATCAGATTGTCAGCTTTATTGATGAGACCGTTAATATTTTGGTGTAGTATATAAATACAGTTATACACGAAATAAACTATTGCTACCTGCAGGACATTCGCTGTTATTAGCACTACTGTTATTCTCAGCAGCATTATCTTTGTTGTTTTCATTAGAGGATACAATACTACCCCCTACGTTACAATCACTACTGTTATTCTCAGCAGCATTATCTTTGTTGTTTTCATTAGAGGATACAATACTACCCCCTACGTTACAATCATCTGTTTGTGTCTGGTTATCTACATAGAGTTTTGGTATAATTTGCACATTGATGATCTTATTCAAATACTCATTGTTATAATTGATAAAGTTGTTCTTATAATTTATATGTAGTATTTCCCTAAGAAACAATTAATACAATTAATATATACCTTAATTGTTTCATATCCCATTTTAATAAATTGTCTGTATCTGTATATTAATATTAAAGTAATTTTAATGTTTAGTTTGTATTAATTTTGTTACTGCTATGCGAATTGCAGAAATCGAATGGATCCCGACAACGCCTCAGCAAGCCATCGGTCTGAGCGACCGCGCGGTGGTCGGAGGGTTCGAAGGTCACGACGGCAGCCCGCTCTGGGTCATCAGGGCGCGGCATGAGGGAGACTTGATCCCTGGCAAGCTCGCCATCAAGCATCAGTCCGCGTATGTTCCATGGGGAGGCAAGGAGAACGTTGCAAGACAGATTGAGGTGAGATTACATTATTTAAAACGAGTCATTCAAAAACCACCAAGAATCCCCAATTAAGTACCAGCTGCTTCGCTTTGACTCCCTACAGAGAAGAGCCGTTAGAATCGTCAACGACCCCAAGCTCTCCAGTTCACTTGAGCCGCTGAGCCTGCGCCGAGACATCGGCTCGCTCTGTGTGTTCTATCGGCTCTATAATGGGGAGTGCTCTGAGGAGCTATTCAATCTTATACCCGCTTCCAGGTTATATCATCGCACTTCTCGACAACGCAAGGGAGCTCATCCTCACATCATCGACACGTGGGTATCTCGTACAGCTCGCTTTACGAGATATTTTCTCCCCATACGTGCAAGTTGTGGAATGGGCTCCCTCCTGAGGTGTTACCGCTAAACTACAACATGAGCCGCTTAAAAAAAAAAAAGTCCTTCAGGGCAGTCAACGCATTGGCAATACCTTTGGTGTTGCAAATGTCAATAGGCGACGGTAACCGCTTAGCATCAGGCGGGCCGTAAGCCAGTTTGTCGAGCCACAACATAAAACAAAAACAAAAAAAAAAACCCGACTGACCAAAGTAAAAATTTGTGCAGGTATTTATTTGTATGTACCTACAAAATATTTCATTCTATTTTGATCTTTGCCACAGCTTTATGGAAATGGCTTCATATGTTTTGTGAGAATGGTTGCTAACCAACTAATAATCGTTACAGATCCTAAATGGTCATTAAAAATTAAAAATGATAAGAGAAACAGAAATTTTCAAATAGGTAATATACGTACTACTTGCTATTCAATGATTCGTCGACTATATTTTCTTTTTCAATATGGCATCTAGTTGTCGTCATATTGAATTATACCTACTACTTGCTATTCAATGATTCGTCGACTATATTTTCTTTTTCAATATGGCATCTAGTTGTCGTCATATTGAATTATACCTACTACTTGCTATTCAATGATTCGTCGACTATATTTTCTTTTTCAATATGGCATCTAGTTGTCGTCATATTGAATTATACCTACTACTTGCTATTCAATGATTCGTCGACTATATTTTCTTTTTCAATATGGCATCTAGTTGTCGTCATATTGAATTATACCTACTACTTGCTATTCAATGATTCGTCGACTATATTTTCTTTCTCAATATGGCATCTAGTTGTCGTCATATTGAATTATACCTACTACTTGCTATTCAATGATTCGTCGACTATATTTTCTTTTTCAATATGGCATCTAGTTGTCGTCATATTGAATTATACCTACTACTTGCTATTCAATGATTCGTCGACTATATTTTCTTTCTCAATATGGCATCTAGTTGTCATATTGAATTATACCTACTACTTGCTATTCAATGATTCGTCGACTATATTTTATTTCTCAATATGGCATCTAGTTGTCGTCATATTGAATTATACCTACTACTTGCTATTCAATGATTCGTCGACTATATTTTCTTTCTCAATATGGCATCTAGTTGTCGTCATATTGAATTATACCTACTACTTGCTATTCAATGATTCGTCGACTATATTTTCATTCTCAATATGGCATCTAGTTGTCGTCATATTGAATTATACCTACTACTTGCTATTCAATGATTCGTCGACTATATTTTCATTCTCAATATGGCATCTAGTTGTCGTCATATTGGATAAGGTATTCTTATGTTTTTGTGACACAAAGGAACAAACATACACACAAAATAGGCTGTTAAACACATTACCCTCCTTTGAGTTACACAATCGGGTAAAAACAAGTTATTCCTCATGGATACATTTATTTGCAGAAAGAATAATACAACTAATACAAGTAGGTATGTATAACATTTAAAAAATCTAAAGGTAGCTCAACTGATCCAAATCACTACCAGACGGAAGCGTCCCTATAATGCTGGCTGCATTGCCAAGCGGAAGGGCAATAGGTAATATAGCTTTCAGCCAGATATGAGCCAGCTCTCGGGTCAAGAGTCGCGTCGAACAGACGCGCTGAAATAATTTAAAAAACGCGATGGTTTCGTACTTCTCGGACCAAATCTTGACCCCGACAGGCTCAAATCAGTAAGCTCTGTCGAGACTTGCATATTTGCGCCTTCTGAGGTCCTCAGCGGAATCTGCCGCCGCACCGGCCCTAACTGATGTCCCGGACAGGATGAGATGGCGCAAGGGTATATCAACGCATGTAGCGTCCCACACCAAAGGCCTACCCATCTCCCACGGAACAAGATTCATACCGTCAGGCCGCTTATCATCGTCACGTAGCAGACATGACATCACTAAGGCTAGCGAGGCGGGAAACCTACCGGCAGCCCTGGTGCATGATAATAAGATAAAATAGTACATTATGTTACAAGTGTGTGATGTTGGTGATTACCGCTGAGGCGCTATTGAGACCCGAGCCGCTAGGTGAAGGGTCTTAAGAGAGCCGAAGACGGTAATCATCAATACACACGTGTATCATACGACGTTTTTCAACATACTTGTGAAGAAAAACAGATATACACACTCTGTGTAAATGTTCAAAACTCTTTTTTTTTTTTTTTTTATACTACTTGAATGACGGAACAAGCAGATGGCCCACCTGATGTTATGCGGTAACCTCTGCCTATGAACAGTGCATTACCACATAGGTCACGTCCACCTAGGACGTGCCCTATGTGGCATTGCACTGCGCCCGCCATCCTGAGACATAAAGATGAAAAGTCTCATGTGCCTGTAATTTCACCGGCACCCTTACCCTTCAAACCGGAACACAGCAATGCGAGCACTACTGCTTTGCGGCAGAAATAGGTATGGTGGTAGTACTTCCCCGGATCAACTCTTTCACAAAAAAGCTCTACTACTACTAAATTCACTCACTCACTTATTTTACTTGTGAATAATAGCAATGAGAAAGTCAGTTTGATTACAGGTGTCATTATGTGCCTAATTGCGGTGAAATTAGAGCCACTTTATGAGCAAGTGAGTTGTAAATAATCTTACTTCATACGCTTTCAAAAAAGAAAGGGTGTAACAATACAAGTATACAACATTTTCATAATACAGCTGAAACCGTTCGGCCGTTTATCGACCACTGCAAGCGATCTGAAATTAGCTCAAATGATCCAAATTACTGTATAAAACGGACAAGTGCGAGCGAGACTTATGCCCTGAGGGTTCTGATCTGAAAAATCATACGAAATCATTACAGCCTTTCACTTTCACTCAACTTTTTCTCACAAATTTCATTATTTTAAGATTAAACATTACAAAAAAAACAATTTTATTCTTATTCCATTATTTGTATTACAAAGCTTCCAAATAGCAATTACCTAGGTTACTGGAAGTACCATAGAGGTTTTTCATTTTCGCAATTTCCATACAAAAATTTGACATTTATTGCCATATTTTTTAATGCTTTGAGTAAGGCTCCAGTAGGCAAACTGTGTGCCGCGGACTGAGTTAGTGGCGTATCATTTTAGTACGACCTTCCATATATTTGAAATGGAGTGTTCACAGTTTGCTAGTTTTGCGCGTAACGCTGCAAACTGCGTAGAGTGAGCGCAAAACGCTAGCAAACTGTGAACACTCCATTTCAAATATGGAAGGGCGTACTAAACTGATACGCCACTAACTCAGTCGGTGGCGAACAGTTTGCCTACTGGGGACGCAGCCTTAGAATCTTGACTTTTAGGGCACTTTAAGAGACCTTTATGTTTGGTATAAATTACAAGTTGATACCTGTAGCAGTTCTTGCTAAAGAGACTTTGACGCAGATAGACAGACGGGTTACAAAGTGATCCTATAATGGTTCCGTTGGTACTTTATCAGGTATGGAACCCTAAAACCAACCGAGAGCTCATTGACATTTTGCCGATATAATTGTATGATTTTGGCATTTATCCCAGAACTAAAAATACCAAGATTCTTACAGACTGACAATACAGTGTGTCCCACTGCCCTCCTACATGCTGGACCAGTGCCAGTACTTTAAATATTGAAGTTAGGAAGCTTTACTTAGGAGCCTTTCCTTTATTTTTCTAAAGTCAGTAATACCACAGAATAAATAATAGTAGGTTATACTGCATTCAAGGATATTGAAAAAGACTCTTGCCTAAGACGGAACGCATACACGCTAAATGAAATAAAAAAACCTATAGGTATTTATGATACAGATTGAAAGGGTAAATTACAGGGATAAATTCCTTCTCATCTACTTAGTATCTCAAATTAAAGGAACACCATGATATTATGAAATATGAACAAACAGTATTTGTTTTTGCTCAGGTTCTGTGTCTTATTTCATAATTCTTTGCCGCTGGCCTAAGAATGGACCCCTCTGTCTGCTCCTATGGATGTAGTAAAGCCTTACAAAGGGATTAAGATTGGTAAGATTCGTTGGTATAAGATTTGTTCGGGCTTGTTTGCTAGGTTATTAAGGAATGTGCTATTTCCTGGTGTGTCTGGCCTAAGAATGGACCCCTCTGTCTCCTCCTATGGATGAAGTAAAGCCTTACAAAGGGATTAAGATTGGTAAGATTCGTTGGTATAAGATTTGTTCGGGCTTGCTTGCTAGGTTATTAAGGAATGTGTTATTTCTGCAAGAAAGTGTTAGCGGAGTTAGTCATGGGAAGCAATGGCGGCGATGAGCACATCACTTGTCACGATCACATCACGATGGTGCAAGCCACTGTGAAAAGAGGCCCATTGTGGAACTGTCTACGCAGAGTTAGTCATGGGAAGCACTGGCGGCGATGAGCTCATCACTTGTCACGATCACATCACGATGGTGCAAGCCACTGTGAAAAGAGGCCCATTGTGGATCTGTCTACGCAGAGCTAGTCATGGGAAGCACTGGCGGCGATGAGCTCATCACTTGTCACGATCACATTACGATGGTGCAAGCCACTGTGAACAGAGGCCCATTGTGGATCTGTCTACGCAGATTTAGTCATGGGAAGCACTGGCGGCGATGAGCTCATCACTTGTCACGATCACATCACGATGGTGCAAGCCACAGTGAAAAGAGGCCCATTGTGGATCTGTGTACCCTTTCGGGAAAAAAGGCGTATGTCTATGTATGTAGTATAAAGTTTATCAATATAGTCGTACATTTTAACTATGTAGTCATAAAGTTTAACTATGACGTTGTCATACAGTTTAACCATGTAGGCATACTACAGTTTAACTATGTAGTCATAAAGTTTAACTATGTGGTCCTACAGTTTAACTATGCAGGCATACTACAGTTTAACTATGTAGTCATAAAATTTAACTATGTAGTTATACAGTTTATCTTTGTAGTCATAGAGTATATCAAAGCTGGTATTAAAGTACTTATCTTTGTAAATTCCAGGTTTGCTGCGCTCGTCCCGACAAGATCCGTTGGGTTGAGAGCAGGGACGGCGTGATACCAGCACAGGCTATCGTAGCCGGCAACACAGCATCTGGAGAGCCCCTCTATGTCGGCAGGGCCAGAGAACAAGGGTCTTTGACACCGGGCAAGGTATTCTTTAAAATAATTCATTAAATTAATAAATAATGCTGGACAGTTCACACAATATTATCTAGCCCCAAGCTAAGCAGAGCTTGTGTTATGGGTACTAGATAACTGATTATACTTAATACAATATAACTACATAGTTAGATATTATTTATTATATATAGAAAATACCCAGAACATCCTGAACAATACCCTGATCTGCAGATCGCACTAATATTTGTTCCTAGGTGGGAATCGAACCCGCTACCTCCTACGTCGCGTTCGCCCGAAGCGCCACTGAAGTCGCCGAACATTATGGAACAAGCAGATGGCCCACTTAATGTTAAGCGGTAACCTCTGCCTGGTAATGTTTTTCGAGTGTATGTATGTATGTATATATCTTTGGCATGCCCTGTAGCCTAAACGGCTTGATGGATTTTGGCTTGAGAGATGTCGTTAGATTCGTCTTAATTGTGAGAGTGAGATATCAAAATTATTCACGCAGACGCGTTTTTTATTATAAGCTTTTATTTAACTTGCAATGTACATATATGTTTGTCTGGGTGGAATCCGGGTGGAATCTTTCTAATGAATTTTAAAACAGTTATCATCAACCGATTGAGCTTAAATTTGGCATACCTGTCAAGTTCCGATGGCAATACAATATGATGGTGACAGCGAGCTGATCTGATGATGAAGATGGAAGGTGGACAACGGAACTCCTCGATGGATAATGTTTAGGCTCATTTTGATCAGCACACGGTTACAATCACTAATTTTAAAGCTTGTATTGAAAAATATATTTTTCACAAAAAACTTAATCACACTAATATAATAAAAGCGAAAGTTTGTGTGTATGTAGTGTGTGAGTGTGTTAGTGTGTTTGTTACCTCTTCACGCTGAAATGGCTCGACGGATTTGCATGAAATTTGGAATGGAGATAACTGGACTCCCGGAATAACGCATAGGCACATTTTTATCCCGATATTCCCTCGCACCTGATGTTAAGCGGTAATCTCTGCCTATGAACAGTGCATTACCTCATAGGTCACGTCCACCTAGGACGCACCCTATGTGGCATTGCACTGCGCCCGCCACCCTGAGACATAAAAAGATGAAAAGTCTCAGGTGCCTGTAATTTCACCGGCACCCTTACCCTTCAAACCAGAACACAGCAATGCGAGCACTACTGCTTTGCGGCAGAAATAGGTACCTCCCCGGACGAACTCTTTCACAAAAAAAGCTCTACTACTACTACAAAAAATCTCTATTCCTACTACTACTACTACAAAAAAGCTCTACTTCATGTTTACTGCGCACTTGCTAAACATTATTTTCGATTGTTTCAGGTTCAACCAAGCCACAAAGGAATGTACATATCCTTTGCAGGCAAAGAAATAGCGCACAAGATCTACGAAATATTGTGTTATGTTTAAGACGAGCTCTATGGCGCGGAGGGAGAACAGCCGGCTGATATGCGAGAAGGGCGGGTTTGATTCCCGCTGCGGGACATATGTTTGTATGATCTGCAAACACTTTTTCCGGGTCTGGGTGTTGTGTGTTTAACCTTTACGTCCGTGTATTATACGACGTTAATACAGTTGTGAGAAAAAAGATAATAGTACATTATGGTACTAGGAGACCAGAGCCGTTGGTGAGGGTCTTAGACGGTAATCATCAATACACACGTGTATCATACGACGTTTTTCAACACTCTTGCGAAGAAAATAATAATAAAACAGAAATGTACACTCTGTGCAAATGTTCAACTGTCTCTATAACTCACTTGTGAATAACAGCAATGAAAAAGTCACAGTTTTATTACAGGTGTCATTATGTGCCTAATTGTGGTTTAAATTAGAGCCACTTTATGAGTAAGTGTGTTGAAAATCATATTATTATCTTAAGCCGCCAAATACCTACTTATCTCAAAATTAATATTTCTTCGTCTACAGTTCAACACCATTTTATTCTCATTTTGTAAAACTCCATGCTATTAAACTATTTGATTGGGCTGAAAAAACATACTGCCGAAGAAATTATTAAGTAAGGAGTACTTGTAGTTGTAGGAGACTCTTCTCCGCAACTAGGCCACCAATGGGCCCTTTTTGCGTTTAAGTAAGGAGAATTGAATGAGGGGCTTTCACGGCAAAACATGATTACAGTGTTGATAATAGATGGCGCTGCACTGCCAATAAACTGTCAGAAGAAAGTTTGACCTTATGACATAGTGACTTATCGAAGTCTGCAAACAGTTCTTCTGAGGCAAACAACAAACATAAACCAGCAAAGAATTTTAGACAGAGGATTTTGACTTAGCGCCATCTACCGAGCCAGTAGCAACAAATTTTTACTTTTTTTCTTAAAATGAAAAGCCCTTATTTGGCAAAAAGAGTTTCGAACATTCAGCATTTGCGATTTTTTTAAATGGAATCTCCATTTAAATTAATTATTTTCAATTAATTTTGTAAATGAATTTAGTTTCGTGTATAATTATTTTTTCTTTGTATAAAGCGATATCATTTTATTCTTATTTTTTTGATAAAACTCTTTGCTAGTAAACATTTGATTGAACAGGAATAAAGAAAAAAATTTAAGGAATCGCACTTGTGTGGTAAAATTAATTTTCAAGCTTTGTTTGCTAGACTTGTTAGTACCCTTTTCGAGCAACTGTATTGAAAAAAAAAAATTGTCATCCTGGTAATGTCAAACAGTGGTGGTAGGACCAATTCTAAGCTATGCTCAAATTGAGATAATGTTTATAAATAAATCTCAAAAACCTTCCACTATAAAATCCTACATGACAGTGATAATGATGAGTGGTTGAGCCCGGTCACCCACCCAAGTAGTGATCTCGCGGAACGTCGCTGAACTCGACCAAACTAGTATAGTATTCTTTTATCTGTGACCAAACTAAGCAAAAACTAACGTCACTTTATATGTATCTGGTCTTTGTTTTAGCTGATTTTTTTAATAAAGTATTTTTATATTTTCATTTTTGTATTATTACTTTATTTTAAGAATTTCGTGAATAGATAATTCGCATTCATGTCGTTGCGCTTGTTGACCTTTTTTGAACTTTTACCCGAATACGGCAAAGCCAGAAGGAAGGGTTATGTTTTTAACAGTCTATGTATATTTGTGTTTACGTATGTTACACCGTAGTGCCTGAACTACTTATGCTGGAGAGCACCAGAGGAACAATATTATAAACTGTATAAAAACCTGAACCTGTGAATTATATCATGCTTTTTATAAAAATGTGAAACATTTAAAAATATCACGAACCTTGCCTAAACCGATACAAACAAAGGCCTACCAATATTAAAAAAATGTACCATCAGATTGATCTAACCTCATTCAAAGGTGGTTGCTTTATCATACTAACGTATTTTACCAAATATGGGCGTACAGAGTATAATTCTGTACGATCTCCGTGGCGCGGCGGGCGAAGCTTGGCCTGCGTCATAGGAGGTTGCGGGTTCGATTCCCGCCTCGGAACAAATATTTGTGCGATCGCAGATATTTGTTCAGGGTGTTCTGGGTATTTTCTATGTATAATAAAAAATATCTATCTATGTAATATATTGTATTAATTATATCAGTTATCTAGTACCCATAACACAAGCTCTGCTTAGATTATGGCTAGAGGCTAGATAATGTTGTGTGAACAGTCCAGCATTATTTATTTATTTATAATTTTACACTGAAATTACTGTTGCGGGCTTTTATATTGGTAATTATTTGCGGCAAATCATATTTGGTTGAAGAAAACAGTTGATTAATAGCGAAAATAACATCGTAATTTTAGTCCATACAAGTAATTTTGTTGTTATTTTCGCTATTAATCCAATGTTCTCTTCAACCTAACATGATTTGCCGCAAATAATGACCATTATAAAAGCCAACAACAGTCATTTCAGTGTAAAATTATACTCTGTTCGCCCATTTTGGGTAAAATACGTTGGTATGAAAAAGCAACCACCTGAAGTATAAAATCCTCATCAACATCAGTCGTTATAAGGACGAGAGATTGGATGGGGAGGCCAATATAGAATGCGAAATTGGTGATCGTATTATAAGTTAAATATCCACTCACACAGGCTAAGGCTGCTGCCCACCCCTGGTGATGACTTCGTCCGCTTTTATGACATCCATAGGAGGAGACGGAGAGGTCTATTTTTAGGTCGGACACACCGCGGTATAAATCTACGAGGAAAATACTCCAAAAACCCCTAATGCTAAGGAAACTGAAAATAAATGCAGAAGCCATAAGTTGCTCTTTTTTTGTATACTCCTTACAACGACGGAACAAGCAGATGGCCCACCTGATGATAAGCGGTACCCTCTGCCTATGAACAGTGCATTATCACATAGGTCACGTCCATCTAGGACGCGCCCTATGTGGCATTGCACTGCGCCCGCCACCAAGAGACAAAGATGAAAAGTCTCATGTGACTGTAATTTCACCGGCAACCATACCCTTCAAACCGGAACACAGCAACGCGAACAATACTGCTTTGAGGTATGGTGGTAGTAGGTACTTCCCCGGATGAACTCTTACAAAAAAGCTCTACTACTAAATTCGAATTCTCCTTAACCTATATAGGTACCTATTGTCCCGCTGCTGGGCAAAGTTCTCCCCCAAATTCTTCCACTTGTGCCTGTTCATGGCAGTCTCCCACCACTCCTCAAAATAAACAAAATCGTCCCGCGCACGCTTCTCGGCCAACTCCGAGATCGTACCTATACCTATACCTAAGTTCCTCTTATCAATGAGTAAATTAGTTATTCCTGTGAAAAATTAGTTGGTGTACAGCCACGTACTACAGTAGGTACGTATCATAGGTACTTACCTATATAAAATACCGACCCCAGGCTTGATTCTCGAGTGCCCGCTGATTCGTTGATTTTATATCAGCCCATGCTCATCTCTGATTCGCCAGTTGGACAGAGTTTTTTTATTCTGGAAAAGTATTCGCCGGCGCGCACCCCGGGACGCTCGCGGTAGCGCTATCATTTTTATAAATTAATAAGTGCTCTTAATTTAATCACAGCGTTTTATGGCTATACTATTAGTTTCATTATCATTCAAATAGTTATATCTCGTCCCTATATTTTATTTGACTAGCAGAATTCCCAGGTGTTGTCTGTCGGCTCTGTAAGCCGGCAATTGACGTCAGAATCGCATATTTGGCATTGTTTGTTTTCTTAGGCAGAATCTCCCTCTACAGGATGGCTTCCAGTAAGTGTGAGTTTTAATTTGATAAACTAGACATTTTGCAATATTTTCTGTGTGTACCTAAATATAGCGTGTTGGAATCGTTTGTAGGCTATACAATGTGTAAACAAGGCGGCGATATTTATTGTGTGCGTGTGTGTGTGATAGCAAGTAGTAAACATTTAATACTTTAATTACAAAATCTTCATGGTAACAGTGATGTTGCATAGCATGACTTTTTTTAAATAAGTATACAACTTGGTATGACGGATCAAGCAGATTGCCCACCTGATGTTAAGCGGTACCTTACAACTTCTGCCTATGAACCTCATAGGTCACCTCCACCTAGGGCGCACCCTGTGTTGCACCGCGCCCGCCACTCGGAAACATAAAGATGAAAAGTCTCATGTGCCTGTAATTTCACCGGCAACCATACCCTTCAAACCGGAACACAGCAATGCGAGCACTACTGCTTCGCGGTAGAAATAGGTACCTACTTATAGTGGTAGTACTTCCCGCACGAACTCTTTCACAAAAAAGCTCTTGAGACGTCATGGAGACTAATCATAGAGAAATCTTTGTCTGTAAGTATCAGCTGTATACTTAGGTACAACTGAGATGAAACATCCAAAATGATCCTTGTGATTGGAATGAATAAAAACTTATTGTCTCTTGAACCAAGATTAAATTTGGTTGTCTGCCACAAAGGACGATTGAGTTCTCCAATCCACTTTGTGCTCAAGAGTTCAAGTTCAATCAATATATCGTGCTATGAAGGACGGTAGGTCATTCATTAGCTACTCGCATGACTTGCGTTCTTATATTTGCACGAAATCGAGTTTTTATCATATTTACCTGATAAGCGATTAAATGAGTGAAATCATTATTAAATAACGAATTTTTACTCTACTTTCAGTTATAAATACCTACCTAAGTCAAAGGTATTTTTTTTTTGACCTCTGTGGCGCGTTGGGCGAAGGTTTGCCTGCAACGCAGGAGGTTGCAGGTTCGATTCCCGCCTCGGAACAAATATTTGTACGATCTGCAGATATTTGTTCAGGGTGTTCTGGGTATTTTCTATGAATAATAATAAAAAATATGTAATGTATTGTATTGTAATGTAAGTAGGTATATCAGTTATCTAGTACCCATAACACGAGCTCTGCTTAGCTTGGGGCTAGATAATGTTGTGTGAACTGTCCAGCATTATTGATTTATTTATTTTACTGATTGAAATCAAAAGGATGACAGTATCGTCTAAAAGTTGAACTTAGGTACCTATACCTACTCCTGTTGGGTGCACCCGAATCCGAACGCACTAAATAATAAGAGAGCTAAGTAGTAGAGGTACTTTTGATGAGTTGATAGTAATGGGTAAAATAAAGGGCAAACGACCAAGATGTCAAATGTTAAAGAAATCGAAAAGTCCAAAGCGATAGTCGGACCATGCAGGTGTGGCAAAGCTTGGAAACGCCAGTAGGTACCTACCTAAATCTCACGCTCCACCAAGCCGAGGATCGTGTTTTTTTTTGTTGTTTGCGTGTCGAAACTTGCTATTGTGTCCACCGTCACGTCCACCTAGGATAGGACGCACCCTACGAGGCATGGCACTGCGTCCGCCACCCGGAGACAATGATAAAGGCACCATAACCTTCAAACAGGAACACAGCAATGTGACTACTGCTTTGTTTCACAAATAGGCTTCGACCAAAATAAAAATTTGCACGAAGCAAATACGGGGTAGGTACGGTGATAGAATGGGCATGGTAGGTAATATTATTGAAGATGTACTTGCGAGGAGTCACGATCCTCACCAGTGAGGGACCGCCTGCGGAGGATGATAAGAGAGATTATTTCTGTTTATTTCATACTGTGTAGGTAACTGCGTTATTTACCTACTTATATATACTTACTTCAGTGTATTATTTTATCTGTGCTTCAGTGGTATTAATTCACTCGATTTTCCTGGACATCGGTTGGTATAAACTTTGATTATTTTGATGGCAAATCTATATAAAGCTCTGTAGCGCGGGGAAACTGTTAATAAGTCTGAAATAATGCAACCAATGTGATTTTCGAGTTTAATTCCATAGTTTATATACTCTTATGAGTACTTTGTTGATTATTTTATACCGACAATTTCATGAAATAAATAGATGTTCTATACTAACATATTTTTTGCTGACATTACTTCCACTCGTTTTAGATAAAGGTACTTCTAAATGGGATAAATACGGACTCTAAAAATGTAATGAATATGAATGGTATGAATCCGGAATAATTATTATTACTTTTAGCTCGTGGGATGAATTTCTGGGATCAATACGGATGCACCCGCTTAGGTAGGTACCTATAGGTGCCTACTATTATTTATGATAGTATGCACTTCCTGATAATTGTTTATTTTATATTACTACTAGCGGCCCGCTCCCGACTTCGTGTGGTCCCGGTGACCCGAAAGTAGCGCCAGCTACTGAGTTTTTTAAATGTACCTATCTTATATTAAAACCTGGCTATAACGAACACAACAAAAACATATTTTTTAGCGCAATCGCTCCAGCCGTTCACCCGTGATACCGTGACCAAAGAAAATAGGGATTCATTTTTATAGATAGGTACAGATTATGTACATATCTTGTATTGTTCATGTATAATCATGTCTATGTTATATAAACGTACATATAGCAGGTACATATTATTTTTCTCGTTACACACAAGGACACAAAGGAATAGCTAGTAGAGAATGCAATTAGCATTAAATTCGCCTATGTATCTACATACATACATACATAGACACACGCCTCAGGCAGAGCCTTAATGGGCCTCTTTTCACAGTGGGTTGCACTAGTTTTTCTATGTAATATCAGTGTAACTAAATTGTTTTTTATTTATTTTTTGCAAATTGACTCTACATTTTGGTAATCTATGCATGAAACCACGTGACGCGGGCTGACCCCATCGTTCACTTGTCAGTAGTTAACTATCTTAATATATGTACAAGACGCTACAGTAGGTAGGTACCTAAAGAAGCTGCAACTGGAGTATCTAGCTGTCAAAGTTTATCAAAAACTTACATTGTTGCACTTGATGCAGATTCTAGAAGGACTCTACAGAGGCACCCCAAGTTCTGCCACTATCGAACTCAGTAAAGTTCAGGTAAGTAAGAAAGGGACAGGATAGCACACGAAGTGAGCGAAAATCACGAATCAACAACTTTTTCAAGTTAATGGTTATTCCCAAAAATCTAAACATAATTTTTTGTAAACCTATAAATTGGCTTTAATTTTGAGAAATAATCATTAAAATCACTTCAGGCGTTTGGAAGCAGTAGGATTTTCTTGCGTAGGTACCTACCTAAATGATTAGTCCAGTAACTTTATAAATCACCAGTATGCGTCGAACCCGGTAGTTCTGATATTTTGCAGACTTGTTTATGATGTTGGCCTAATGAATAATCCAAGTTTTTGACCTCGAGCGCCGAACGCAACCTTGTCAAAAATCGAAAAAAACTTTTTTTTTTTCAAGTTTTGGCGATTCTAACCCTAAAGGACTAGGTAGTTTTTGAGAAAACTTTCTTAGGAAGTTTTTAAAGTAGACTAAATTTGCTTCAATATGATACTAAAACTGTATCTGTAGACCCAATAGTTTCTGAGATTAAGCGTTTTAAAGTTTATCATTTTTTTCGCAATTTTTTGCAATTTAGATGGCATATATCCCCATAAGGGGATGGTGGTGAATCGTCGAAGACTTTTGCCCAAAAGTCATCCTCCATTTCGACATCGGACAGATCGTCACCTTATGGGATATCTACTACTGCAACATCAGGTATATTATCACAAGAGGCCCCGCTGCAGTGCCTGCAGACTGATGAGCATTTTAATCCTGCCTTCCTGCTGTTGCACGCGTTCCCACAACCCTTCGTGCACCCGCAAGAAATCATCCGCAAGAGGTGTTGTGGGGCTGCATCACTGGTCATCATTTTGGGGTCCACTTCATCCCGCTAGAGTTATTCGAGTAACGTATAGAACATTGCAAAAAATTGCGAAGTTCGAAAAAAAATCTTAACTTTGAAAGGCTTATCTCGGAAACTATTGGGTCTACAGATACAGTTCTAGTATAATATTGTAGCAAATTTAGTATACTTTATAAACGTTCTAAGAAAGTTTTCTCAAAAACTAGTCGTTTAGGGTTTTAATCGCCAAAACTGGAAAAAAAAAACGTATTTTTTTTTCGATTTTTGACAAGGTTGCGTTCGGCGCTCGGGGTCAAAAACTTGGATTATTCATTAGGCCAACATCATAAACAAGTCTGCAAAAAATCAGAACTGCCAGATTTGACGCATACTACCCCATACTTTCAGAAGACAAAGTTACTGGACTACATAGGAAACGTTTTTTTTTTTTTTTTTTCAAAAACAAAATTACCTACTTTAAAAAAATAACATGAAGTAATATTTTTGATTAGGTATATTAGACGTCCATTGTACTTATATTTTATATAGTATTTGGTTAATCCATTTGTGAGAAAGTAGGCTTTCAAAGAAAGGTCTTTATTGCAGTTTGTGCATGATACCACGTAACGCGAGCGTTGACCTAATCATTCCCGTATCAGTAGTCATGCCTATACGTACTCTAAGAGATAAAGTAGGTAGGTATGTAGAGTCTCTAACTGGAGTGTCTATATAATGGTTATCTAAAAGCTACCTACATTGTTGCACTTGATGTCCAATAGTGATATTTCTTCATTTTATCTACGAAATGCTTCTACCGCTGGTTCAACACGACAGTTATTTTGAAAATAAGCTTTTATTAAGCTTAGCCGCTGTTGATTAGTAAGAGACATTTTGGATTTAAAATTTTAAAAAATATTTCCCGCCAATTTTTTCTAGCGGTATTGTCATTCAAAGAGGTGTTATATCATTCTACCAATAAGGTTTAATAACAAATATCAATAAATAATTTGAAATTAGAACAAATTGCTTTCCGAGTTCGAATGGTACTATGTACCTACTTATGACTTTGTTGCGGCGAATGGCGCTTCTTAGAAAAATGTATGGGAATTGTTTTGTTTTATTATTGCCAAAACTTACGATTTGATTTGGTAAGTTACTTTGTGAAAAGTTTTTCTGGTTGGAAATACAGTCGATTAAGATAAACTTGTTTTTTTGACAAATGTTATTTTTTGGGCGAACCGTACTTTTTTTCAAAAATCTAGAAATGTTGCCATTTTTTTCTTCAAAATAAAACAGAAGTTTCCTAAGAATAAAACCTTCTAACTACTAAAGAAAAGGTAGCTTAAGGGGCCAAAAATTTGCCCCAGCCTGTATATAAAACAAAGTCGTGTTAGTTACACCACTTATAACTCAAGAACGGCTGAACCGATTTGTCTGAAAATTGGTGGGGAGCTAGCTTAGAACCAGGAGAAGCACATAGGGGAGGGGGGGGGGGGGCTATTCTTCACCGGGGGGCTACCCGTGCGAAGCCGGGGCGAGTCGCTAGTAGATAGATATTTTTTATTAATGCATAGAAAATACCCAGAACACCCTGAACAAATATCTGCAGATCGTACAAATATTTGTTCCGAGGTGGGAATCGAACCCGCAACCCTTATCTATAGGTATCCTTATCTTGAGTATTGGTAATGACGGCTCATTTGAGAAAGAGGTGCGCCGGCGTATCGGAATGGCTAAAAATGCCATGTCATGTATCAACTGCTAAAGATCTGTAATGATAGGCACGTCACCGAGAAGACAAAAACCAAACTGGTTAATACTCTAGTCTTCCCCATCTTGCTGTATGGCGCTGAGACGTGGACACTTAAATCTGCTGACGGAAGCGTATTGATACCTTTGAGATGGTGTTGGAGAAAGATGCTCCGCATATCATGGACTGCAAGAAAAACAAATGTGTCCATTCTGATGAACACATTTGTGATGACGTAGGCTGATGTTTCCCACGTGACCATTCGTTTCTCGGAAGTGTAGGTACCTACCTGGCGTAGTATATTACAGGTCTGGCGCTTAACTGAGTCAGTCCTGAGGTATGGAAGCGGTACGGGAGGGGGTGTTTTGTTCACATTATGTCACATGTCATCTGATAATTTGAGAGACGAAACCATACCCTTCCCGTACTGCTCCCATGCCTCAGGGATTGACTCAGTTAAGCGCTAGACCTGTACCTACCTACTATACCATAGTTCATAGTACTGTAATTAGAGTACACAGCTGATTAAAGTTATCTACTCAGATTGACTAAAGTTCGAGCAATAAATATCAAAAAGCAGATTGGACTCCTAACTTAATATCAAGGGCTTATCAAAGAGATATCCCTTATACTATTAAGTGGGTAATTTGGAAGTAGGTACATACTTTTCAATGAATAAAATCGAGTACTTCACCCCTTCGCAATATGTAGTTCGTCACCTCTATTTTTAGCCAGTGACGCCGAGGAACACGATGCATTGTTTATTAAAGCTTGTTAAATTATTGCATGCGGCTGCCAAAGTGGAGATATATTTTACCACCCGAAAAAAACATAGATAAACATGTAGGAGACTCCCGGGTGCCAATTATTAAAACAGAACAGAATATCCACCAGCACCAGCTAAATGCTTCAAAAATATGAGTTGAGACTGTTAAAAATTACTTTTCCTGAGCATGTATCTCAAAAACGGTTGAGAATTCGTTTTATTTTTTTAATTTGAATTTTTTCCATTTATGACGCACCGTTTTCGAGATATAAGTGAAAAACCCAAGAGTGGGACCTTCTTTGTGCCCCCTTCCCTCCAGCTCACCTCCTAAACTCCAGGACATTTAGTATGTTCACTCCCTCAGCACCACAGAAATATATCCTCAGCACCCTCAACAAGTTTCTTCCCTGCTCATGCACTCTACGCCTCCTTTTGGGTCATTTGTTGACTGGACTATATTGGTCTATTAGATCATATGCATACATACAGTTAGGGCGTGCAAAACCGGAAGATTTTTAAAACCGGGTTTGAATTTCGGTTTTGAGGGCCTAAAACCGGAAATCGGTGTTAGCCCCGGTTTTGGCAACATTTTTAATTTTTTCTTAATAGTCGATTTTAAAGAAGAAAACAATATTGGTCGATACCCACAAAACCTACAAATAAAACAAATTTTATGGTATACCTGTTTTTAATCAACCATTTATGCCTACTAAGTAAGTAGACCACATTAATTATTTAGTTAACATGAACTTAAAATAATATAAACTTTAATTTAGCTAACTGAGATCAAATCAACAACAAGTAAGAATCAAGAATAATATTTTTTAAACATACAAATATAGTTATCATCTTTAAATACTAAACACAACCACAAATTTTTAACACGCAAAATACAATCATCATCTTAATAATATTTCTTGAAACTTGACTTAATAATTACGAACCTATTAACAACATTATTAAAGGCTTCATATTTGGCTATAAAACGAGATCAAATCAACCGTGTACAGTATACATATTTAAATAAAAATAATCAATTTTTTCCAAGAGACCTCTGTTCTTGATAATGAGTTCTTAAGAATAGTAGTGCATCTAACATTTTATCAGACAGGGTACTTCTTATTTTGTTACAGAAGTACCCAGCACTCGAAAATGCCCTCTCACTCTCAACACTTGTTGGTAGTACACACATCAAATAGTTGTAGGCTTCTGTGAGATGCACACCGCGCTGCCCTCCGCTTTCATACATGGCTTGCTCTATCTTTACAAACCCTGTAAGGTCGAAATCAGACCGATTCTTGCGGGTTGTCTTGCATTTATTTAATGCCTTATCAAGCTGCTCTTGAAGAGTTAGCTCCTCCTCAGCAACAACTTCAGCGTTAGATGGTGACGATGGCACCGACCGCTCGGAGACTACTACGGAGATGGATGGATCAGAGTCCTTGGGCTTATATTTTAGCTGCTGCAACAAGTTCGTAATAGTGTCAGAAATTTCATCACCATTGGGTTTGGGAAAAGTATCATCGTCATCTTGGGTGGAGAAGTCTTCCCAATCGTGTAAATAGTGCAAGACACCTGCTAACAGGAGACGCCTTTTCTTGATTCGACTTCGCAAGTTCATCGCTAGTTTTGAGCTCAAAACACTGTTTTGTTCATCAAGTTTCTTGATCATGAATTTTAATGTCGTATCAGCTGTGTGAAGAGTTGCATCACGTCGGCACAACGACAGAACAGCGAGTTTGACAACATTCAAGCTGTTGTGAATTTGAGACAGAGTTCGAATTTCGTCTTCGGAAAAAGATATTTCGGATTTCCAATCTATCAGGGCTTTTAAAACTGAGTTTTTTAGCTTCAGAAACAGGCCGATCATGTCAGACATGCTTGACCATCGCGTGCGACAATCTAGTTGCAATTGTATGTCTTTTCCATGTTCCTTTAAGACATAGTTCCGCAATGCGTCAGCTTTTAGGGGAAATTTCTTTATAGATTTTACCAATTTTCGAACTTTAGTGATTATCTCCCTGTAAAGTGCTGGATGAACTTTATTTCCAAGGGCATAAGGATCAAAATTGATTGGTGAAAACGAGTAAGTAAGGTATCTGATACGAAGTAACATGTTTAACCTGTGGTATAGGTTGCATTCGGATATATTTGATGACTCAAAATTACACATTTCTTGAGTGTATTCGAAAAAAGTGGATTTAAATCAAAATTTAATTCACTAACGGGAAAACCGGAGTTAACTTCGGTTTTGTCTCTCAACGCCGGTTTTGAAAAATGCTAAGTTTTGGTCCGGTTTTCCGGTTTTCAGCAAAACCGGAAACCGGGTTTGCACGCCCTACATACAGTGGTGGCCATATAATTAAGAACGCTGATATAAAGGGAAGATTTTTTCCAACTAAGATGCAAAACTAATTGTATGCATTTGTTTTTATTTCTCTCGGTATCGTAAAACATTTCCATATTACCACTGTATTCATTGATACACATGATTGACTAAAAATCAATAGGCAAACTTTTTACACTACTTTTAAACAAAGTATTCCTTATTACTGGCTGGTCACGTAATTAAGAACGCTAAGTAGTTTATACCTTTATTCAAATTTAAATAGAGAACACTTAGTCGATTTGTTACTGTTTGTATAATTTTGGCGCCATTACGTGCTGTAAAAGATTAAAGGTGATTGCTTCTTTAGAAAAAACAATGGGAAAAAATATTAAAATTTTACCTTCCAATAAAATTTGTATTATGTTTCCTAAGACGTCCGAAGTCCTTTATGAGAGTACTTTGCCATCGTTCCACGCGAGATCGTCAAATGTCGATGATTTCCGTTGCGCCTACTGCTCCACTAGCGCCACCAGCGGCCAATACTGGAACTAAACTTCCGCTTCTACAAGCCACCTAGAATCTTCCACCATTGTTCGGCTCATAAGGATGTTAGAATGGTACACCAGGAAGACATTAAGTGGACGTCTTAGGAAAGACAAATTTTATTGGAAGGTAAAATTTTAATATTATGTGTTCCGTTTGACGTCCGAAGTCCTTTATGAGAGCTGTTTGTTATCTTCTGGTGGCTTGTAGCAGATAAAAGGAAACGCAACAATGTGATAAGAAAATCAGTATAATTTCCCTTTATAGTAATACCATTAAGAAATTAAGGAATTCACAAAGGCACTCAAATAATTAATGAAATCAAATAGCAGAAAAATATTGGGACAAAGATCTTTCTGAGGAAATGTCATTATCCTTTGAAACATTCACAGATTTTTTGTAGAATTTTCTAAAAGTACATTCATGTTGCCAATTAGCTTTTGATAAAATTTCATCTATAGGATAATGTTCTAACCAATTTAAAGACGCAACAGCAGATCTAAAACTGCCTGGCGAAGCCTGTATACCTGCGTCTAACAATAAACGTTTTATCCAGCCCCCAATGATAGTAGGTGAGGCTGGCTTGGTTGGACATTTCGTTGTTATGAATAAATTAGTTATAGGACCTCTATGACTATTAGAAAAGTTCTTTAAAGTCTTGAGCCAGAAAACTGGGTCAATATTTTGCTCTGGGGCTGCTGACAAGGCCCAACTGGACTGTTGGTATAAAGCGGAATCCGTTTTTGACCCAAAAACCGGGTGAAGAAGGATGCTCTCACCATTATCAATAAAATGGTCACTGTCACAGTGTAAAAGAGTCAAATCATGAACTCTACGCCCAGATGTTAACAACAGAATAACAGCAACTCGTCTAGAAATATCATATAAGCTGTTCAAATTTGGACTAGTCTCTTTTAAATATTTAATAAGAACTCTTGCGTCCCAAATCGGAGCTTTAGGTGGCACAGGCTTAGCCAAGGACACTGCTTTAAGAATATGTCTAATTATAAGACTGGACGACAATTTTACATTTGAACTAGTTTCGCAAACTGATGATATTACTGATTTATGCACAAGGATAGTACGGTATGCTAAATGATCAGATACATGTAAAAAGGCAAGATACCTGGCTACATCTTTAGGTTGTGCTAAACAAGGGTTTATACCATTACGATGACACCACGTGGCCCACCTATTCCATATAAGTCTTTATCGTAGATGCTCTCCAGCACGACGAAAGAAGTTCTCTTTCTTGTGTTGACCAGTTTTGTGTCAAAGCGTCCCACCCAAAATGAGCCAGGCTTCCAGCTGTAGACTGTTGACGTGGGCTGGAGGACGGCTCGTTGACGTGTCCACTAGAGTGGACTCCAGGTTCGGTATCTTGACGGGACGTGACAGAGCGCGGTTCTTCAAGTCGGGACACCAGAAGGGTTTCTTCCACTTGGGTGCTATTATTATGAACCGACCCGTTGCAGAGTTGAGATGGCGCAGAACTCATGGAAGCAGACCCGGCGGCAGAAACACCAAAGCTAGGTCGAATCGCCAGCATCTGCTGAACGCGTCGTGAAAGTAAGCGTTCGAGTCTGATAAGTCTAGAGTAACATAATTTGGAACGACATACGCGGTTTCTGAGGCGAACAGGTCGATTTCCCGAGTTCCCCACATGTTGAAAATTTTCGACGTCGCTATGTCCAATAGATGCCATTCCGATTCCGAGTCAGCGCGGTTGCGCGAGAGTTGGTCGGCTTCGGTGTTGTACACTCCCGGCAAGTAGTGAGGGAGAAGTACAACGTCGAGGCGATCCGCCAGCGCCAAAAGTTCTTTCGTCAAGTCCAGAAGAAGGCGAGATCTTGTTCCGCCTTCGTTTTTGATGTACGAAACCACTGTTCTGTTTTCGGTTTGAAGAATTACGTTGGAGCCTTTTAGGTTGGTCGCTGCGCTGGATATCGCTGCTGTTACTGCAAACATCTCCTTCAGATTGCAATGCCAACGCGTTGGATGCTGACCCCAAGTTCCGTAAATTTTTCTGTTGTTGACTATAGCTCCCCACTGTATGTCCGAGGCATCCGTGATTATGTAATTTGTTGGACGCCTTTTTGGGTGAATGGTGCTTGTTTGACTGACATTCTCGTACCACCAAATCATTTCGGTTTTTACCTCTTCCGGTAACAAGCTGGCACTCCGAGGGCTCTTTCGAAGGCTGTTGCTGTGGCACTGCAAAGTACGGCAATGCAACCTTCCCCGGAGGGTGATAAAGGTCGCAAAGTTGAGAAGCCCTAAGAGGCGTTGCGCCTGCTTGAGGGTCCAACTGCCGGCAGTGATGCGAGTTGACAAGTTCTGGTGGATCTTGGATAATTTGTCTGGGGGCAGAGACTTGGTGTTGTGCCGTGTGTCCCAATGTACTCCTAGAAAATCGATCATTTGTGTTGGAGTTGTAACCGACTTTTCGTGATTGACGCACCATCCGAGCCATTCTAGGAACTTTATGGCCATGGAAACCTGCACCAAGGTAGCAGAGACTCACTCAAGAGTGAGTCTCTGCTCTGATGAACTATCAGAAAGTCGTCTAAGTATACGACTATTCGAAGACCTTTGGATCGGAGCACCTCCGCCGTCCAATTCGTTACGGTTGCAAAGATGCGAGGTGCTGCAGCCAGGCCGAATGGTAAGCACGTCATCTGAAGCAAGCATCCGTTGTAGCTGATGCGAAGATAACGTCTGTGCTCATGTCGAATGGACAGATGATAATAGGCCTGACTCAGGTCCAGCTTCACCATCCAATCCCCGGGTTGTAAGAATTGAGGGACATGATGTAGATGAAATAGATGAAAATGCTTTGTATTCATGAAACGATTTAACGCCTTCAAATTGAAAATTAATCGATCTTTGCCGTTCTTCTTGGGTATTAGAAAAAGAGGAGAAATGAAAGAAGGGGTTGGAGGAGCTGGTTCTAATACATGGCAGAGAATCAATTTTTGAATTTCTTTTGTCATCGCTGGTGTTATTGGAGTTTGGTATCCATTTAAAATTTCTAAGGTTGGAGAAATTAACGGTGGTTGCTGATTGAATGGTATTCGAACACCAGAAATCATTTTGAGAATGGTTTTGGGTGGCTCTAGACGAGCCCAAACACTTATGTACAGACTCAAGCAACCGCCTGAAAAAGCTAGATAGTCATCGGCTTCTATTTCTACCCTTTCCACCTCTATCATATCGCCCTCCCCCCTTCTTTTTCGTGACGGTGGAATCTCTAAAATATCTTCTATTGCTAGGTTCTTTTTTCTCTGGTTGTCTCGACTTGTTGACGGTAGCTGGAGGAAAGGGCTTGTCTTGGCGAGAAGTCGAAGCTACTGGGGACTTAGGACGAGAATGCTTAGAAGACGGGGTCTGTTTTTCTAATTTTTCTACACCGCCGATTTTTTGTATGTATGTAGACAAGGACTGCGGATTAAACATGTACTCAGCTGAAGGAGGTATTTTTTCTATGTCTTCTTTTACATATTTGTTTTTTAAACTTTTTAGAATCGATCGACGGCGTTGTTCAATGACCTCTGCTCGTTTTCCGCAAATCATTTGAAGAATATCATGAGAAACTGTTTTAAAACCAGAATCGTTGCCAAAGAGCTCTTTTAATTTTTCGTAGAGGGTAGTTGGAGAAAGCTGTACATCCGATTTGGCCGACCAGTCGATAAGATCTTGCAAGGCTAAATTCACAGACTCATTTTGGTTCAAAAACGCATTAGATAACGCAGCATAACTGCGTTCCATCTGAAACCACCTAATAGGTGCGAAATGATCTTCTAGCTGCCTCATTTCCTCGTTAACTTTAAATTCCGTAAAGGCCGGAAAAGCTACATATTTTTTCTGAATGTCCGTGTAACAAACGCAATTCCAATCGATTGAGTCAAATCTTTGCATCTTGCTTATTTTAGCCACGCGGTCTGGTATTGCCTTCGCTACAGCTGATTCTTTAATAGAAACACTCAAATCCGCAATATTTCTTAACTCTGGTTTCGGTAAAGGCGGTGGACGCAAGAATGGGTCAGCCGGAGTCGTGGTAGGCACGGTTACACCGGACATAGGCATACTCGAATCAGAAGAAACATTTGGAATCTGAACTTGTGCGGGGATGTTACCGGCATAGTTGGAGTATAAGATGTTATGTACATGACTCACCAGTTGTTGAGAAAGTATTTCAAACCTTCTATCTAAATCAGACTCTATGGAACCAGAACGCTCGTGGCACCTGCGTTTTTTCCTCGCTGGGTGTCCATCTTCGTCCGGCGAATCCGAAACTGCCCTAACCTCATCCTCAGATGAAGAATCCGAACATTTATCCGTTTGCACTACGTTATTTTCGTCATTCATTGCAAACTTTATCGACGAAACACCAAACAAAAAATAAAATCACGTAACGGAAAAAAAAAAAACTATAATTTAACGAACTTTCTACTTATATTATTCTCGAAAGAACGTAAAAAATAATAAATGATCAAGTTATATCAAGATTATTCGACAAATCTAACGACCGTGCGCGCAGTTCGAAAAACAACGCAACAATGGTGGAAGATTCTAGGTGGCTTGTAGAAGCGGAAGTTTAGTTCCAGTATTAAAAAAAAAAAAAAAAAGTTGTGATAAATCTACAAGGGAAGTAATAATAAAACTTCGCCGGAAGAATTGGTCTTATAAAAGATCATCTGCAATGTTCAAAAACGATGGTTTTCCACGCTGTAAAGCATTTTGCTACGTATCAAACTACTTCGAATGTTGCACGTGTACCTAAACAGAGAAAAACAACTCCTCGAGATGACCGAAACATCGTTCGTATGGCAAAACAAAATCCTTTTAAAGGGTCCAATGAGCTTAGAAAAGAATATTTTGGTGAAAACAACCCTTCAGCAATCTCAGCACGCACTATTCGAAGACGTTTGGTAGAAGAAAAATTGCACGGTAGGATAGCAAGGAAGGTACCCATGTTAAAACTTTGCCACAGGCAAGCCCGGCTTGCATTTGCGAGAAAGTATGAAAACTGGACTGTGCAACAGTGGAAAAATGTACTTTTTTCAGACGAGACGAAAATAAACAGAGTATGTTCTGATGGAAAACGATATGTACGACGTCCCCCGAATACAGCATTCGACCCAAAGTACACGAAAGTTACATTAACCCTTTATAGGGCAGAAGGCCCTGGCACCTGATTATTTTTTTAATGTTTTTTTTTTTTTTTGTTTTTTTTTTTTTTTTATTGTATGGTGTCCAATATATGGACAGAGCCCCATAAAGGGTTAAAGCACGGTGGTGGAAATGTGAAAATTTGGGGTTGCTTTTCTGGACATGGTGTAGGGCCTGTAAAGTTGATAGAAGGTAACATGGATCAGTTCCAATACAAAAATATACTGGAAGAAACAATGTTACCATACGCTGAAGACGTTCTACCGGTCATTTGGACATTCCAGCATGACAATGATCCAAAGCACACTGCACGCACCGTAAAGGAATTTCTTACAGCGCAATTAGTTTCTGTCTTAGACTGGCCTGCTAACAGTCCAGATCAGGTGGTTTGAAGTAAAGAAAAAGGTTTCAAATACAAAGTGTGGAAATTTAAGAGAGCTGTATGACGTTTTTTTTGAAGAATCGAACTCTATTTCTCTTGCGTCTTGTCTTAAATTAATAGAGTCAATGCCTCGCCGGTGTAAAGCTGTAATTAAAAGCCGTGGATATGCTATTAACTATTAATTTTAGTTAAATATTTATTAAATTTCTTTTTGTTTCCTGTGCTACATAATATTGTGATTTTTTAAATCTTAGTGTCATACAAAACAATTCCCGAGCAGTTAAATAAATCGTTCTTAATTATTTGTTCAGTTTCAGTACTATTTGAATGTGTTACTTTGATAAAATCAACAAAATGTGCAAAAAATAGTTAGCGATTTCATACTTTATTCTTAAGTCAGGTTGCTCTATTAATGTGACTATTATATAACATAACTAGTTGCTTCTCAGAAGGTACACATCTCTGTGTATGATACGATTTAAATAAAAAACTTCTAGAACTTCAAATCGTTCTTAATTATATGACCACAACTGTACATACATACATAAACTCACGCCTGTTTCCCGGAGGGGTAGGCAGAGACCCCGGATTTCCACTTGCTACGATCCTGACACACCTCTTTTGCTTCATTCACTCTCATCACATTCTTCATACATGCTCGTCGGTTAAGGGTACTCTTGACCTGGCCTTTTTCCAGAACGTCTCCGATCAGGGTCAGAATACGTTCGTCGAGGTCTTCCCCTTCCCACTGTCCCATTCACGCTCGTCTTATGTACCCGTTTCGTCTATCTAATATCGTCCATTCTTTCTAAATGCCCAAACCATCTAAGCATACCTTTCTCAATCCTAGTCACTTCGTCTTCTTTAATTTCACAACGGTCTCTTACCAAACTATTCCTTATTCTATCTTTCAAAGTCACACCACACATACTTCTCAAAGCTCTCATCTCCACTGCATTTATTCTACTTTCATTTTTCTTCTGCCATACCCAACTTTCGCTACCATACATTAGTGTCGGTACTATCACCCCTCTATATACACGGCCAGTCTTGCCTTTTTGGACACGTTCCGACTGCTCTTAAGGAAGTTCTGCGTGAAGTGATATCATATGCAATTGCAACAAAAGTTAAAAATCTATGCTTAAATGTTAAGAAGTTATTTTATTATTTTATTTTATTAATCTAGGATTCACAGTTATCTCAAAATTAGTTTTAAGCTATACAATATCTGTTCTGAACCAAATTTTAATCCACATTTTGTATTCATATTTTTTTATAAACACATCTAGACAGATTGTTAACTGATAAAAATATTATTTCGCAATCTCCTTCGCAAAATGCGATAAAAATAGCTGTCTGACTGACCTAAGCAATGCAGACTTCTAAATATTTACTAAAAGTTGAGATTTCCCAAACCCAAATTGGTTGTCTGACCGATGCGTGACCTCCGCCGTCTGCTGTCATATTTCTCAATACTGAAGGTCGTGATCTCCATGTATCACTTTTTCATGGACAATCTTGCGCCTTCAGGATCTGTTGCTGGCGAGTTGTATGCGCCTTCGTAGAGTTTTGAGCAGTGCAAAGTCTGACCGAAGTATCGGGCTTTGGTCTCGTGGTCCCTTTCCCTCGTATTGACAGTATAATATAAGTATGTGGCCGTAGGTATGTGACGTAAAGTGTGGATTCGTAGGATTCGTGTTAAACTCAGTTTTTTCACTTCGTTTCAGTTATTTTTGAGTGCGCGTTGAACGTGATGAAGTTTTGTAACAAATGTTGCAACGAGAATGAAGAGGAATTAGAATCGGAACATGGGTCAGATTCAGATAGAAAAACAGAATCTGTACCTATGACTGAAACTAAGACAAAGACCAGACAGAAAAAAAGAACAGGTAAGATTGTAAGATATTTCAAGCCTTTCGCCCGCGGCTACGCGATTAGATAGACACCGTAAACACGTAAATTTGTACGAAACCACGCATGCCGTTTTGTTTTGTACCTAATATACAACGATATATCTCGATTCGGCTAGCTGATTTCGAAGAATTTTTACAATGGGGAAGATTACCAAAAACTTTTCCGGCAGAGGGCGCTGTGTGTTTGTTACCTGACAAAAATATCTTGGTTAAAAAATCCATTGCTTTTAAGATTTTCTATGCATTGGTTTGGTTTATGGCGAGCTTTTTAATAGATTTTGTGATGTCTACCTGGCGTATCGCCCAGTTGAAAGGGGAGTTGAAAATAAGAGGTGCATCGCTCCAAGGAAAGAAAGCCGAACTAGTCGAAACGTACATTTTAATTACCATTTATACTAAGTTTAAGCTGTTTTCAGGACAACATTTTGGTTAAATTTGATTTTATTAATTCTAACATGCACTTATTCCTCAAATGTTAGTTAAATTTAGTGATAAAATTGATTTAAAAAAAATATTTAAAACAATGGAGAATGTTCAGTAACATTGAAACTTAGCATATAATGGATGACCTACGTAGTATGAGACATGTTTCACAGTAATACCTGTTATCTTAGAAGTGGTCTCATAGTCAGTTTCTGTGAAGTGCCTGCCATCCCACAATCTAGCTATGCTCAAATGCTAGCATCACCTTCTACAAACCCTAGGCAACACATAATCTCGAAAAATCACTAGATTTATAATAAAGTCTTCTCAATGCTTTTTACCACTTTCTCCTAAATCGCTAAATCACTTGGGAATTTGTGTAAACCTATTTCTGCACATGCAAAAGCTACACAACAACCCATATTTCAAGTATTACGAGTAAACAAGTTAAAAACCATACAATTTCAATGTAGATTGATAGTTCGCAGGTAACAAACATTTGGCGCCCTCTACGTGGAACTAATTGACAGTGGTCTTCCCCATTCGCGCAATTAGGCACATCCGACATGCTATCGCGAAGACTAACTATCACGGATCATGAGATACAGCCTGGTGACAGACGGACAGACGGACAGGGGAGTCTTAGTAATAGGATCCCGTTTTACCCTTTGCGTACGGAACCCTAAAAATTTACTGTATATTTTTTAACACTATATTTTCTGTGATTTCAGCTATAAAACAAAACGCGCCTACAGCCGCGGCTCCACAGCAATCTGTTTCTATTGAGAACAAACCTATATGCAACCTTACATGCAATGTTCAGCTGCCTGCCATCCCACAGCTAGCATCACCTTCTACAAGCCCTGGGCAAGCTAGTTCTGGAACTACGACTGAACAAAGTAGGTGTTCCATTGGAAATATTGGTGGCGGGATCTATTTTTTTCTCAGCAATTACAAAACATATGAAAGTGATATTTGGTGACGATTCTTCATATCACCACAGAATAAATAATAGTATAAGATTTCACAGACTTTTTTTTGTAGTAGCATTACACGATTGTTTAACTTTTATAGCAGAGAAAAAATACAGAATAAACCTCTTTTAAAACAGATATTTTAATTTTACAGGCAAACGGGACCGATTTAAGCCTCTTAATTTTCTAGGTAGATTTGGAACACACTGGAAATACACTATGTTTTTAATTATTTTATTAGATACGACACCACTCCAAATTGAAAATAATTGATTGTATATTAAAATAGGCGTATTGTAATAACAACATTATTTACCAATGAACGGAAACGTCACCATTCACTCGATTTTACAAGCTTTTATTTAACTTGCAACTGAATTTTAGTGCAGTTATCCTCAACCGATTGAGCTGAAATTTGGCATACCTGTCAAGTTACGATGATAGTACAATATGAAGGTGACAGCGAGCTGATCTGATCATGGAGACGGAACGTGGACAACGGAACTCCTCGAGGGATAATAGTAGACTGGCCGTGTTTAGGCTCATTTTGATCAGCACACAGTAACGATCACTAATTTTATAAAAGCTTGTATTGAAAAATAAGTTTTTCACAAAAAAAAATTGTGGAATTTGAACAATTTATAGCGGCGATGAGGCATTTTTGGTACCTACAGACACTATGGAAATTTTAATAAGGACTACTGTTTTTATGCGAATAATTGAGTAGGTAATCTGAAATTTCGACTTTTGAGGAGCTATATTTTTATATTTTTAAGGTATTGTGGAATGGGTTGCATCGTCCATCAACGAAGCGGCCGCGCTATTAGACAGAGCTGTCGTCGGTGGCTATGACATTGACGATACCAACTTGTGGATCATCAGAGCAAGATTTAAGTGTGAAGTCATCCCCGGCAAATATAATCATGATCATCGTTTGGCGTTTGCTGCACATAAAAAAGAAGATAGTTATCTTGAGAGAAATGTTAATGTTTTTGAGGTAGGTATTCAAACCTTAGAATTACAGTCGGAGGGTTAGGTACCTACCCTAAAATGGGCAGCAGCAATCAATAGAGTACCTACTTCACCTGCCAAGCGTGGTGATTAAGGCAAATCCTCCGTGGTATGTCCGGCTCAAGAATAGACCCCTCCGTCTCCTCCCGTGGGTGTCGTAAAAGCCGACTAAAGGATTACCCGGACTTGTTTGTAAGATTTGATGGTATAAGATTTGTCCTGGCTGCTAGTTTACTTAAGGAATGTATTATTACTAGAAGAAAGCGTTAGCAGTGTCAGTCGTGGGAAGCAATGGCGGTGATGAGCTCACCACTTGTTACGCCTATATCCCGCGATGGTGCAACCCACGGTGAAAAGAGGCCCATTTGAGGCTCTGCCTACCCTTTCGGGGAACCAGGCGTGGTCTATATGTCTAATATGTCTCGTTGCATTTTTGGGGAGGCCTCTTCCAGCAGTGGACATGTTGGTAATGATTATGATGATGAACCCTCACAAGACAACGTTTTTTTTAACTGCGTGTCTTATTTTATCTGTGACTGCGTTAATGCTGGAACTAGCAAATAGCCCACCTGATGTTAAGCAGTAACCTCAGCCCTTAACAATGCATTACCTCATAGGTCACATCCACCAAGGGCGCACCGTACGCGGCATTTTTTTTATACATCTTTTTATGACTTATTAAGCAGATGACCCACCTGATGTTAAGCGGTACCCTCTGCCTATGATCAGTGCATTATTACATAGGTCACGTCCACCTAGGGCGTATCGTATGCGGTATTGCACTGCGCGCGTCACCCTGAGACCTATAGACGAAATTCTCATGTGCCTGTTATTTCACCGGCACCCATACCCTTCAAACCGGAACATAGCAATGCGAGCACTATTGCCTTGCGGCAGAAATATACATATAAGGTGGTAGTATTTCCCCGGTTGAACTTTTTAACAAAAAAAGCTCCAGTACTACTAAAACATCTTCGTAGCCTTGTTAGGTCAGAAAATATCGGATTCACCATGAGGAAAATATACGAGTGAAATAATAATAATATCTGTACTTCTTCATATTCCCGGTTCTGTCTAGGTCACACATCACACTGCGTTAGGTCAGAGACGAGCTTGAGGTGTGATGGCCTTGAAAATGCCGGTCACTAATGGCGAAAGAACCAATGTGGTGAAAGTATTCAGTGCGCCTTACAGAGACTCTCAGTAGTTTCTACAATGTTACATTGATATGAAAGAAACACACACATGCAAACATACATACATACATATCTCCGAAAGGGTAGGCAGAACCTCAAATGGGCGTCTTTACAACGTGAGTTGCACCGTCGTGGGAAATAGACGAAAGAAACGGTGAAGAAAAAACAAAGTTTCAACATTCGGTAACTTATCATGATGACCTCTGCGGCACGGCGGGCGAGTAGCCGGCTGAGATACGAGAGTTTGCGGGTTCGATTCCTGCTGGTGGACAAATGTTTGTACTATCTTCAAATGTTTGTTTCGGGTCTGGGTGCAACACGATACCTACAGGAGATCCTAGGGTATTAGTACTATGTAGGTACCTTCTATGTGACTGTTGGGTTCTGTTATGATATAGATAAAACAACAAAGTAAAAAAACTGGTCAAATGGGTATAGGGGAAGCCTTTGATTATAGCGCCAGACAAAAAAAAAATAAGGGGGAAGCGCATTGAAAGGGGTTCCGTTTTCTAATCACAGTTTTCGAACGTAACTATACAAGTTTTCACCACAGGATGAATTTGCAACTTGATTAGGGTTGATGCCCAACAATACTGAAAAATTCAGTGTGCTACCTGGACGGATGCCGAGATATAGGTACCCACCCCCGTGATAGTATACAGACAGACAGACGGACGGCGTAATAGATTTAGTAATGGGATCCCGTTAGCACCCTTTCGGGAAGTATGGAACTCTAAAAAGGTAATGTACCCCTGAGATAGGCTGCAACCACTAAAAAACCCTTTTCAAATTATACTATTTTGCTCTTTGCAGGTATGTTGTATCGCAAAGGAGCACAGAGAGAGAATTAGGTGGACCAAGTGTACCAACGGAGATGTACCTAAAAATGCCGTAGAAGGTGGCAGGAAATCTTCAGGGGAAATACTTTACATCGGAAGACAGAATCAGTATGATGAGAAGGACCCGAGAAGCCACAGCCTGTGTCCGGGAATGGTATATATTATATCTTTTTCGTGGTCGTTGCGCCACACGCACAAGCTTCACCACAGTTTTGTCTGCGCAGGCCAGTTTGTAAACGGAACAACCACACGCACTGTGTCGAGTTTTACCAACCACACGCACTGTGTCGAGTTTTTCCAACCACACGCACAGTGTCGCGTTTTACCAACCACGCGCACAGTGTCGCGTTTTACCAACCACACGCACAGTGTCGCGTTTTACCAACCACACGCACAGTGTCGCGTTTTACCAACCACACGCACGGTGTCGCGTTTTACCAACCACACGCACTGTGTCGAGTTTTACCAACCACACGCACAGTGTCGAGTTTTACCAACCACACGCACGGTGTCGAGTTTTACCAACTACACGCACGGTGTCGAATTTTACCAACCACACGCACGGTATTCCTTGTACAAACTGACCTGCGCAGGCAAAACTGTGGTGAAGCTTGTGCGTGTGGTAGGCGTTTTATAGAGCTATACCGACAGTACCCGTGCAAAGCCGGGGCGAGTTTCTAGTGTAGCAATATGTTTAAACTCCCACGCAAAAACAAACAGTGATATATTATAAGTTTGCCGTGTATACTCGTAACTGTTTGTCTGTTTGTGGGTTCGAAGCTCCCAAACGGACTAGTTATTTATTTTGTACTAGCAGCGCCCCGCAGTTTCACCCGCGTAGATTTTGATCCCGTGGGAAGATCGGGATACAAATGTGCATATGTGTTATTCCGGGAGTCCAGTTATCTCCATTCCAAATTTCAATCAAATCCGTCCAGCCGTTTCAGCGTGAAGAGGTCGCAAACACACTAACAAACTCACACACTCACACACTAACACAAACTTTCACATTTATAATATTAGTGTGATTATTACGGATTATTTTGATTAACTTAGTTATTTTTTTGTTTGAAAGGTGACTAAGAGTTTTCTTATCTATGTTTGGTGGAAGTTCGTGCAGCCCTCTCCGGGATAAACAGCTCGTAATGATTTTATTGAAGGGAACTTACGCAGTTTTCAACTAAGGGATAATTATAGTGACTCAACGTATTAGTATTGCCATCTTAGAGATGCTGGCGTCTGGTAGTAATTTAGATCAGTTGAGCTTTAAATCTTTTGCAACGGTATATAGACAACTCAACTGATTCATTTGTTTGTTTTTTTTTTTTTTTTTTTATTAGTTGTATCATTATTTCTACATTAGAGAGATTTTTACATGTGTATCTTACCCGGACTTCTTGATAAGATTCGTTGGTACATATAAGAGTTGTCCTGGCTGCTAGCTGATTATGGAAATTGTTATTACCGGAAGAAAGCGTTAGCCGAGTCAGTCGTGGGAAGCAATGGCGGCGATGAGCTCATCCCTTGTCACGTCTATATTCCACGATGGTGCAACCCAGTGTGAAAAGAGGCCCATTGAGGCTATGCCTACTCCTTCGGGGAAAAAGGTGATAGTCTGTGTATGTTTGTATGTACCAATGTATAGTGATGAAATGATAAAATTCACCATTTTGTTTTTCAGATTCAACCAAGCCATGGAGTACTGTACGTTACCTTCGGCTACAAAGTCTACGCTCACAAGTGTTACGAAGTTTTGTGTATTGAATGATGCCAAAAAGTTTCCGTTTAATTAGATATATTTTTGAACAATTCTTCTAGATTGTATCCCACTGTGTAATATTACAAAGATAATATTATTGACCGAGCGAGCGAATCCCATCAGCTTGGTTAACAATTATTTCGTCTGTCCGGCTGTTCTCTATACAGGTCGCATTTCTTAATCTTAACGAAACTTGGTATATGGGTTCTAAACTCAAAAGGGGGTATGTCCCTTAAAAAGGGGGAAGTTTGCTGCGGTGCCATTTACCGACCGATTATGATAATAGTTGGCAGAAATATTCGGTAGTCAATTCCAAACAAGAATTTATAATATGAGCAAAACCGGTCAAGAGGTTGTCTAGATACTTCGACCAAAATAAATAAGTTTTTTTATTATTTACTCAGTTGTTTAGTCGCCGAGGAGCACGGACCTCAACGGCTGGTCTTGTGAGTGTGAGTGACTCTCCAATAAAACTCCAGCAGGTTTCACTTTGAGTAGGTAACTGTTTTTTTTTAGCTTCTTGAATGACGGAACATGTAGATGGCCTACCGATGTTAAGCAGTAACCTCTGTCTTTAACAACGTATTAGGTACTCATAGGTCTCGTCCACCTAGGACGCACCCTATGTGACATTGCACTGCACCCGTCACCCTGAGACATAAAGATGAAAAGTCTCATGTGCGTGTAATTTCACCGGCAACCATACCCTTCAAACCGGAACACTACTATGCGAGCACTACTGCGTTGCGGCAGAAATATGTATTGTGTTGTGATAGTTCTTCCCCGAACGAACAGTTTCACAATAAAGCTCTAATACTACTACATACACCCTGCTTCTTTTTTTACTTTATAATATTGGTTAATGCTACATATAACATAATTCTATACCTACCTAATGCTATAAAGAAATATAGCACCAAGCCAATATAATAAATAAATAAACAAATAATAATATAATATATATTTATTATTTTTATTATTTAATTATTGTTATTTAATTACTTTTATTTTAATTATTTTATTGTATATAATATTTTCTTGCCACGCCAAGAAATATGAATGACTACCGACGACAGCCGACTCAAAACGACAGCCGTCCATCGAGGTACAGTTTTACCCAAAACATAAGTTTTCCGATGTAGGTACTTGCGCCATAGACCAATTTCCATAGCGCAGGAACCTCCTTTCTACCAATAACAATTGCGCGCTAAAATCTTTGCGCTGTTATTGGTTAATCGATTTCGCGGCAAAATCGCGGCTGGTCGACTCTTAGATGTGAGCGAGACAGAGCTATACAGCGGATCAGAGCTATACTATACGTTCGGCTACTGTCGGATATCAGTCTGCACTTTTCTACGCAAACGAAAAACAGTCGATTGGACTTATATTTTGTGTAAAACTGTACGTGTGCCTCGGCGACTAACAACCGATCGCGAGGTCTACAGCTCACAGAGCCACTAGCTATGTGAAACCGAAATAAATGATATAATAATAATAATAATATAGTAGGATTAACTAAACGATTTATTGCATTTACTTACAGTTACAAATCTTTAACTTTTCTTTACTTAGATTGTAGTACCTAGAAATCTTTCACAATTATTTTAAGACATGTACTAGAATTGGCTAGCACAAACTTATTTGTGGAAAATAATATGGTGCCTAATATATAAAAGCGTACTTTTTACTAGAAACGGGAAAACCATTAATTTTTGAGTTTTGATTGTTCCAGATATTTCGGCACAGTTGCATGCTCCATCATCATGCAAAAATCATGGTAAATATTCCGTTTCCAGTGAAAAATATTTACATAACCATAATAGTTTCAAAAGTTATGAAATAGCGTGTATTTAAGTAGGTAAGTATATTACATTGAACATTGTCAACAATTGCTGTTAACAATAATCCAAGGATATTCTGCGTTTATTAGTGCCACTAATATCGTGTTACTACAAATCTACCCTCCGAACTAGTTTGAGACTGTATCTCGTCGGGCAGTGTGCCTCTCACTTAGACACCCACCAAGGCAAAGAACAAAAAGAAAAAAGGTGTTATGTACTTGACTAGTAGGTAGACACTATTATTTCTTTAGCAGTTAGATGTGTATACAATTATATTTTGTTATTTAAGAATTACTGGTTTCACAGTTTGAAAACATACACTAGAAATATTGACCACACCAGTGGGTTCCATAAAGGATAAAAACAAGTAGGTAAGATACCTTAGGACTTAGGACCAAAATTATCTTAAAATAACATGTCATACTAATAGTATGACATGTTATTTTAAGATAATTTTGTCTAAGTGGTGTCTAAGTGAGAGGCACACTGCCCAACGAGATACAGTCTCAAACTAGTTCGGAGGGTAGATTTGTAGTAACACGATATTAGTGGCACTAATAAACGCAGAATATCCTTGGATTATTACACCATGTTTTGTCTGCTTCGACCAAATTTGAAACTGCATGCCAATAGCAAGAGACAAAACACTATGTAACTATGTTCCTCCTCGTGCTCCCACTAAATACTCCTACTGATTGGAGCACCGGGGCACCCATGTCCTGATGCTCTTACTGCAAAAGGAAATTGTAAAACGGTAGGTAGGAGCATCAATACATAATAATAATAATATATTTTGTAAGAGATTTAGAATAAATAAGTGAGATAATAATAATAATAAGCCATTTATTCCCAAATAAATAATTATATTACATTTTCAATCATACTTTCATTATACATTAGAATTATACATTTAAATTAGGTACATTATTATTTATACTACAAATTCAATAACTCCTACATTAATATTAAAGAATTACATTTAATAAATTTAGAATTACACAGTTTTGTTTATTTGGGCACCCATCTTTGGGTGAAGGCCTCCTCCATCCATCGCCATAGAGTTCTGTCTCTAGCGTGCCTCGTCCACGTGACGCCAGTGATGTCCTCGATGTCGTCACGCCAGCGGCGTCGGGCGAGGGTACCAGTGTAGTACGCGCTCTGTCCATCTTCCGTCCGATGTTCGTGCCACATGCCCCGTCCATCTCCACTTCAGTTGGCAAGCTAGTATAGCCGCATCTATCATTTTGGTTCTCTCCCTGGTCCGTGTCCGTGTCCTGGTCTGTGTTTTTGATGCGGTCTTTTAACCTGACATTAAGCATGCTTCTTTCTGTTGCTCGTTGGAAGACTTGTATTCTAGTTATTATATTTTTTGAGAGAGCCCAATTCTGACACCCATAAAGTAGAGTGGGCAAGACTGACGTTTCAATAGCTTTATTTTTAACAGTCATTGGAATTTTGGATTTAAATATATGCTTAAGGGACCAATATTTGTTCCAAGCTAATTTGATTCTCCTTTCTACTTCCTCAAGCGTTTGGTTATTGAATAATATGCTTTGACCGAGGTACACATACTCATCTACGTATTTTATAATCTGCCCCTGTACACATAAGGTTATTCTAGTACTGTTCTTTAGAAGACAAGTTTTGTCTGCATTCATTAGTAGACCACAGTTTCGACTTACGGTGTCCAGTGTCTGCATCATATATGTTAGTTCGTCGTGACTTTCACTAACAACACATATAGCATCAGCAAAGCGAAGGTGGGTTAGGAACTCTCCGTTGACATTTACTCCCATTCCTTCCCAATTGAGTTTGTTGAAAATATACTCTAAGAGCGCTGTGAAAAGGTTGGGAGAAATTGGATCGCCTTGTTTCACGCCTCTCAATATGTGAAATGGTTTTCCAACTTTTTCCATACTTACTGTAGCTGTACTACGGCTGTATATTTCCTTTAGGATATGGATATATTTAATGTCAACACCCTGGGACTCTAGCGCTCTCCATATTGCTTGGTGTGAGATGGTATCAAAAGCTTTAGAATAATCTATGAAGGCAATGTAGAGTTGTTTATTATATTCATTGTAGCGTTCTATTACCTGGGTTAAACTGAAGATGTGATCCGTAGTCGAGTATTTTGGTCTAAAGCCAGCTTGTTCTCTAGGTTGGCTTTGTTCTAATGTGTTTTTTACTCTCCTTAATAATACGCTTGTGAATACTTTTTAAGTTATTTGTAGCAAGCTTATTGGCCTATAGTTGCCGATATCCAGGTGACTGCCTTTCTTGTACAGTAGAGTAATTATTGAGTTTTCCCACTCTCTAGGTATAGAGCATAGGTCTAGAATGGTATTGAACAGGTCAGTCAAAATGGGTGTTATTGGATCTATTATTGCTTTAATAACGTCACTTGGGATGCCGTCATCACCTGGGATTTTTGCTAGTTTAAGGTTTTTGATTGCTTGGTAGATCTCTGAACTCAAAAACGGCATTACTTGCGATCCCTGCGGGTAACATTGTGTTTCAGCATTTTCGTCTACAGGGTTGGTGTAGAGATTTATAATGTATAGAGATTATTTCATCTCTGTTTGTAGTGATTTTATTGTCTATTTTTTTTAGTGATGGTATCCATTCTTTAGTTGTTTTCATTCTTTTTTAGGCTTTTTTTATAGATCCTCTTGTTTTGATTTCTATTTCAATTATTTCGAGCTGGTGCTTTAGTTTATTTTTGTGAATTTTTTTCTTAATTTTGCGATACAGTTTAGTCAATTGTGTTTTTTCTTGTTTTGTTTTATTTTCTTTGAATTTTAATTCTGTTCTGTTTTCTATCAGTGTTAATACGTCAGGGCTAAACTCGTATATATCTGTTTTCTCTCTTGTTGGTATCATGTTCATACTTTGTTTTATTGTGTCTATAATTTCAGTGTAGTTTCCTTGTATGCTTGTACAACTTCTTAGATTTTTCGAAAAATTAACAAAGATTTCTGCCACACATTCTTTTTCATTTGGCTCTAGCTCATTACCTCTATGTCCATATGATTTTGTATCTTTTTTGGTTTTAAATTCCAAATTGAGGGAGGCTTGGATCAATCTGTGGTCTGTTGGGAACGTAGTTCCAATAACTTGGATGTTATTTATTTCCTTTATATTTTTAGTAATAATAAAATCGATCTCATTTTTTACTTTTTCATTTAGTGACAGCCAAGTCCATCTTTTTTTACTATTTTTCTTGAAGAAAGTATTTGCTATAGAAAGTTGATGTTGAAGGCAGAATTGTATCAACATTTTGCCTGTATTGTTCCTTATACCGTAGCCCTAGAGACCCATGGCAACACTGTCTTCTGGGCCCGACTGTCCTATTTTTGAGTTGAAATCGCCTATTACCATGGTACAATCTGATGTGTTTTGTAGAGTTTGTGCGACATCCTCGTAGAACTTGTCCATTTCACTATCATCTGCGCGTGTTGTAGGTGCATAAACTTGAATTATGTTTAGTATTTTGTCACCAAATATCAAGTTAAGCCGACAGACTCTATCGGAAATAGAGACGAAATTGGTGA
The DNA here is from genome assembly GCA_932527175.1 of Operophtera brumata. Lineage (NCBI taxonomy): Eukaryota > Metazoa > Arthropoda > Insecta > Lepidoptera > Geometridae > Operophtera > Operophtera brumata. The sequence goes on from OW052228.1 coordinate 29,617,588, forward strand.
TATTCTGTTGCATTTTTTTTTATCAAGATTCCGACTCCGTTTTGTCCACTTTTTATTCCATTGTACATCAGCAGGTAATTTGAGTGTTCATGGATTTTATAACCTTCTTTTTTAACTTCCGAAAGTCCTATGATATCCCATTTAATATATTTTAAACAGTATTCTAGTTCGTCCAATCTACCCTCGCCAACAAGCCCTCTTATTAAATTTAAATGTGACCCAAAAACACCAATGTTATCCATAAAGTGTAGTTTACACTTGAAAAATAATATACTAAGCCCTCTTATGTTAAAAGTACCTATGTGGAAGCAGGGTTTCCTGGTATTTGTTTTATGAATGGAGGGTTTTGGTCTTTTTCTCCCGCGGGGACCAGCCGTATTGGGAGATTCTTTTTGGTAAGTATTTATATTAGTGTTTGTGTATGTATTCTGGAGAGAGGCCTTTTGTCGCTGCTATTGGTCTAAGTTTGTTGTTTCCGTCCCGGTGTTGCCTGTAACTGTAGCGCTAGACAGCGAGATGGCTCTTGCTCTCATAAAAGACTCTATTATAGGTTTGTTTCTTTTTACATTGTGAGAGGTACTTCTCTGTGGTGTCTTGGATAGAGTATCTCTCTCTGGAGGTGAACTTGGTTTCCTTTTGTTGTGTCTACTTGTATTTGCTTGTATATACTGAGCAGGAGCTGAAGTTGAATGTTTCATAGTGAAAGTTATAATTTTATCGTATCTGACCGCTATATTTTCACCTTTCTCTTTGCGAGCTCTGAATTCATCCTGTAGTTCTTTCCTTCTTTGTAGCACTTTTGGTGTGAAGTCCTCCTTGAGGTAAATTTTTGATTCTACCAAGTATTTTTTGTTTTTCAATATTTGTATTTTCCGGCCCATAGAACATACTGTCAATACCACCGGTCGAGTAGTATTTGTTGCGTGTCTGCCTATTCTTTTTACCAACTCAATCTCACGTCTCTCGCATGGTATTTTCATTTTTTCAGTTATTAATTTAAGTATATTTCCTTCTAATTCTATGTATGATTTTACTGTCTCTTCCATACCAAAAAATAGGATAATCAGAGTTTTATAGTAACATAGTCTACGTTTTTGTAGATAATAATATAGTTAGTTTTTAGTTTTTACTACCGACAACTACAAAGAATACTTAACAACACTAGGAAATCGGTTCATCTGTGGTGGCGATTGGAACGCTAAGCACCTACACTGGGGCTCTCGACTCATAAATCCTAAGGGAAGACAACTATACCGTGCTCTAGGAGTCCTTAACCTCGAGTGCCTATCTACTGGCGAGCCTACATACTGGCCAACGGACCCAGCAAGAATCCCCGACTTACTAGACTTCTTTGTAACCAAGAACCTTTCCATTAACAACATGAGCACTGAACAAGTAATCGACCTCTCCTCAGATCACACTCCGGTTATTCTCAACGTTAACTGCAATATACTTCTCTCTGAGTGGTTTCTCAGAGAGAAGTATATTGCAGTTAACGTTGAGAATAACCGGAGTGTGATCTGAGGAGAGGTCGATTACTTGTTCAGTGCTCATGTGCTGTCGCTAAAATACACAATCGAAATACCAATTGGGAAGAATACCAGAACATCATCTCATCAGAGGTAGAACTACAAATTTCTTTGAAAAACGCTGAAGAAATTGAGCTAGCAATTGAAAATTTGAACAGAATAATACACATAGCAGCTCATGAGTCAACCCCGATAAGTGAAATATTCGTCCCAAGAGAACACGTATATCCTACATTCATAAAGGATAAAATCCACGAACGTCGTCGGTTACGGAAAATATGGCACAATACAAGATACCCAAGGGACAAAGCTGCCTTTAACAAAGCATCAGCTGAACTAAAAGCGCCAATCAACGACATGACAAATGAAAACTTGCAGGCATACCTCAGCAAACTCACACCAAACAATGACACAAACTACTCCTTGTGGAAGGCCACTACGAAGCTTAAACGCCCCAAAAGCCAAATAACACCCATAAAAATACTACCAGGTATTTGGGCCCGTTCGGACGCAGAAAAAGCAAGTACCTTCGCTACCCATCTGCAAAAAGTATTTCAGCCACTACCCAGTGCCAGTCAGGACCATGATGACGAAATCGAAAGAACTCTTACATCATCCTTACAAATGTGCCCACCCCTGAAAAGTGTCTCACCCAGAGAACTACTTAAAGAAATACGTAACCTACAAGACTGTAAAGCTCCGGGATACGACCAAATCGATGCCACCTTACTAAAAAACCTTCCTAAAAAGGGGGTACTCCTCCTAGTAACCATCTTTAACGCATGTTTAAGGCTATCAGTTTTCCCAAGCCAATGGAAAATTGCCCAGGTTGTAATGATCCCAAAACCGGGCAAATCACCACAAGAAGTTTCTTCGTATAGGCCCATAAGCCTACTACCAATTGCTGGAAAATTGCTTGAAAAAATGATACTGAACAGAATGCGAGAACACCTAGAGGAAATCATTTCTAACCACCAATTCGGCTTTAGGGAAGGACATGGGACGATCGAGCAAATACATCGCCTTGTCGATACCATAAACAGAGCTCTAGAAAACAAACAGTACTGCTCTGCAATATTTCTAGACATCAGCCAGGCATTTGACAAAGTTTGGCACGATGGCCTACTTTTCAAATTGAAACAAATGCTACCGCACTCCTTCTTCCTAGTCATAAAATCATATCTCGAGAAAAGATGCTTTGAAGTCAAATATAATACTGAACTCTCCAAAATGTATGAAATTAAATCAGGAGTTCCGCAAGGTAGCATCCTGGGACCGATTCTCTACCTAATTTTTACTGCTGATTTACCGACAGCAGAAGTTACTACTATTACTGCTACATATGCAGACGACACAGCACTGCTCTCTGTCCATGAAGACCCGGATACTGCATCAAGTAACCTTCAAAGACATCTGGCCTTAATTGAAGAATGGTTCACCAAACGGCGCATCAAGGTCAATAAAGATAAGTCTGTTCATGTAACTTACACACTTAGAAGAAAGACCTGTCCACCCGTCCTACTCTATAATGAACAAGTACCCCAAGCTGAAGATGCAAAATACCTGGGAATGCATCTGGATCGTCGCCTAACCTGGCGAAAACATATCTGGACCAAACGGAAACAACTCGACTACAAAATTCGTAGCATGTACTGGCTCGTCGGGCGCAAATCCCAACTCACAAACAACAGCAAAATGTCGGTTTATAAGACTATAATTAAACCAATTTGGACCTACGGCATTCAGTTATGGGGCTCTGCAAGCCTTAGTAACATCGAAATACTGGAAAGATTTCAAAGCAAGACCATCCGAAATATGCTAAATATACCTCCGCATATGAGTAACAAGTATGTGTACATGGATATCAAACTGAAAACAGTAAAACAAGAAATAGAATCCTACAGCAAAAACTATCAACTAAGACTAGATAGTCATAGGAACGAACTTGCTGCTCAGTTACAAGGAACGGGCAGCCTTACATTTTCAAGACTGAAAAGACACAGTATACCAAGTCTAGTGGAAAGATTCACAGAGAAAGATTGAGAGATGACTCACTGGACTTATCTTTCTCCATTCAACACAAAAAACGGATCAAATCGGACAGCAAATTGGATTATTGTTATTAAAACAGATTGCCAAGAAGCAGAATACATAACAAAAAAAAAAAAAAAAAAGAGTTTTTAGTTTACGTTCTGGTTATGTGCAAAAAATACTCAGTAAAGCTTTCTGGATATATTTTATTTCAAAAGTAAGTACACACAATCTATATAATACAAACAAAATCGGTACCTATTTTACTTAGTAAGAAATGGATTGTTTTACAAAAGATAGGTACTTATCACACACCAATAAGCAGTGCTTGGATATCCCGTATTTTGATTCAAATTAGCTATCCAACTATGATGTGATAGCTAATTTGAATCCTGACTAATTTAAAAAACGCACTAACAATTTTTTTAGGGCTATATCAATAATTAACTAAATCGAACCTAAATTCAGCTTAAATCTTGATTCATCAGGTACTTACCTAATATATATTTAAATATCACAATTCAACATTTTATTAACCTATCATTCGTGAAATAATCATATTCATAATGCAAAACAGAAATGTTTTATATATTGGGAACATCAGTGAAGGCACCAATCCTTACATAGGGTATTAAATAACACGATGACTTGGCGCGTGTCGCCAGAGTATGAGAACCATTCAATTAAACAAATAATTTTGCAACTTTTCAGTTATTTTATACTTCCTTTATTTAACGAAGAGAAAGCAGCAAAAAAGGGAAATAACAGCTTAACGTCGCGATTTCTTGTGGCATGACACATTGCACAAATCGAAGGCAAAAGATAAAATAACGGACACATTGAATCACATAATAAACGGCAGTTAAATATTTCAAGTGTTTGAGTTTGTAAGTTTAAAAAGTAACGCTGGGGCAAAAAATTAAGACTTCGGTTTCAACACAAAACACCCCTTGTAACACTTATTCTTACTACATAAAACAGCCCTTATAACATTTGAAAATGCTTAGATGGCTTATTACCACTGTTTTCGTCATTTTGCTGACGTTTCAAGACCGAGTTCAAAACATACAAACTTTTGTATGGTAATAAGCCGTTAAACTAAACATTTTAAAATGATTCCCAACCACAATAGTTTCAATTATATAAGCCCTTGAAACACTTGTCCTTACTTCTGAAAACAGCTCTTATAACACTTGTCCTTACTTCAGAAAACAGCCCTTATTACAGTTGTCCTTACTTCAGAAAACAGCCCTTATAACAGTTGTCGTTACTTCAGAAAAAAACTTTTATAACACTTGTCCTTACTTCAGAAAACATCTCTTATAACACTTGTCCTTACTTCAGAAAGCAACCCTTATAACATTTCTCCTTACTTCAGAAAACAGCCCTTATAACACTTGTCTTTACAGATTTCTATGAATAACACCACTAAAACCACACCACATTTCAACACTCTGAAATAGGCACATCAGCGAAAGCTGCTCGTCTATAATTTTAAATAATAATAATAATAATAATAAAATTCTTCCTCAGAATGAGTTCCTTACCGGGGATTTCCTTGGGGCCCCTTTCTCGAAGCTTCAAGGAATACACGCGCTATTCGGGCTATTCTGTCGAAGCTTGTACCTTTTGAGAAATAGGAGTCCGGAAGGGAAAATTTCCCATTATACAAAATAAATTGAATATTTTTATTAATCATAATAGCCACAACGAAACTTAAGCTACGCTTAAAATGGTCCCAAAAGGTGCAAAAATCACACAACCTTCCTTGGTGAAAAAACCAGGCAGACTGTTTCAAAGTCTACTTAACAGTCTATGACATACGGCAATTTTGCTGGCATAGGTTTAATATTAATCTCACTGTGGTAACTTAGTATTGCACAGAATACTTTCAGTGATTCCCATTTCAACTTGTGATTGGTTAATTATATCTTCACTATTCTTTTCATTTGAATTCTGGCAATTCTGAATCTCCTTTTTTTCCTTCTCATCTGATTCGTAAGCTTTATTTTCAAATCCTTTATTGTCCACCATTTTTGCACCTGTATTTTTTATGATATCGCTATCTTTGCTTTGTTTCTTGTTAGCTAAGTACAGCCACCTGGAAAAAAATAATGGTTTCATGGTAAAAATTAAGAACTGATACCAAATTGAGAATCAATTCAAAAGAAATCATTTCCAGAAGTAAAATTTGTGTGATTATGTGAAGATTGTTGTAAATTTGATTAATTGCAAGCATTTATATTTAACTTGCTTCCCTGTATGTCTGTATGGGGGACCTTAGTTTGGGGACAAATCTTGCAATTTAATTTTAAACCAGTTCCAGATCTGAAACTTTGCATACCTGTCAAATTCCAATGACATTACAATATTATGGTGACAGCGCGAGGTGACCTGATGATGGAGATGGACAACGGAACTCCTCGATGATTAATAGTAGCCTGGCAGTGTTTAGGCTCATTTTTATCAGCACACTGCTCTGATCACTATCTATATATATAAAAAATAATTTGAAAATTGGTGGGGAGGTAGCTTAGAACCAGGAGACGGCCGGCAAATTGTTACAGGGGGGGTCTGTTTTTTACCGGGGGCTACCCGTGCGAAGCTGGGGCAAGTCGATAGTAATTTCATAAAAGCCTGTTTTAAAAAAATAAAATAAAGTTGCTATCAGTTGCTGGCCTTAAACACTAAAGCGGCTGTTACACATGGACAGTTTGTCGCTCGCGAGCGGCGATTTCTTCTATAATTGCATACGTTTTCGCCGCTCGCGTGCGATAAACTCTCCTTGTGTAACAGCCGCTTAAATATATAGAACGGGCCCCCGCTCCATGGACCAATAACATTGAGGGAGTCATGGGTCGATGGCGTTATTTAAGGGAGGCTTATGTCCAGCAGTGTACTTGTTACGGCTGTGGATGATCATGGTACTTACAAGAATATACCAACGGCCGGCATGGTGAGCCCCCCGCCGAGAAGGAAGAACGCGCCAGGGAATGTCTTGATCGTCGCCGTGTATACCGAGGTGTACATCGGTGCGTAGATCATGGGCATCATCGCCTCTGCTACACCGAAGAACGAATTCACTTTCCCTGAAAAGATTAATCATAACATACTAGTGTCCAGTTCAGTTCAGTTCATTTCAATTATTTATTCATAAGCAAATTCTTACAAGTCAAACAGTCAGTTTACAATATAGACAAACTTGTACCTACATAGATAATTAAAACTACTTATATGTTATAATTCTAATAAATATTATGTTATTATATGGTACCAAAATGGTATTATTATTGCATCGTTTGGATCTAAGGAGGTAATATCTCGCCAACCGTAAGAGGTAGCCTGTTCAAATTATCATACAAAAGACATGATATTGTGTTGTTGGGGCATGAACCCTCAGCACGTAATGAAGATATCCATGGAAACATTCAGAGTAACGTAGTGAAAACCGTACCTTGAAAACAGAACTCGGATATACTGATGAGGGGGATGGTACTGAGCCGTGCGCCTGCTTGTCGTGTGATGAAAAGAAGACGTTGGGATCAGATCATGTAGCTCCTGGGCAAAAACCCAGACCCAGCTAGTTAATGTTTTTAGAATATAGTGTATAACTTACCCAATTCGTCTTTAGCTACAAGCTTGGATACCATAGACCTCATCGCGATAAATGAGGTTCCACTGAATATTTCTATCAATGGAGCTGAAACAAAATATTCATGTATTAAGAAATTTTTAGTAATATTTTATTTTATTTTGTTCTTTTAGAAAAACTTACAGCTAGGTACACAAAAAAACAAGTAAATATGTATGTATTGTATGATTAAAGTAGATGAGCGTTCAATAAGACGATATCGATTAATTATTCCGAATGGTTCCAAATTACAAACCTAACTAAGTCCTATGTGGTGTCAACTGAGTCTGCAGATCCGTGAAGATATTCTACAAGGGGGTCTGGTAAGTCCAAACAGTATCCATATATTACGTTCCAGCCAACTGGTTGAATTCAGCCGTTTAATTGCCTTACATTGAACAACGGCATTCACTACATAAACAATAATGGGACCTCGAGAAAATAGCTTTATTATTATTATTATCATAGTGAGATTGAAGTCATCGGAACACTGGAGTATTTTTAGTGGGTATTCTGCCCTTTTCAGGGCGGCGAGTCCCGCATAATTCTGGCCCTCCGCGGACCGGTTTATTCGTAAACGAATTTTTAATCTGAAGAAAAAAATAACAAAGGTAGTTTAGTTTTTAAAATTATTTAATTAGCAACCCACTGTGAAAAGAGGCCCACTGAGACTTTCGGTGAAAAATGCGTGTGTCTATGTATATATGTAAGTATGTATGTTAATTAGCCTTTCTACATAACAAATCTTGGGATTTAAATGGCGTTGTTAATGAATGCTAGCCATCCAATCAACCGGCTGGGAATAGCTAGCCATTAAACCAGAGGGGCAAGTCCGAGTTTACACACACTATCGTAACGATGATCGTAACGGCGAGTGTACGTGTATTGCGTAGTAACTAGCCATTAATCTGTGACTTTTTGGCACAGATTAATAGCTAGTTATTATGTTATACACGTACGATCGTGTTACGTTCACCGTTACGATGGTGTTTGCAAAACTCAGACTCACCCCTCTGTTGGCTCTGACATATACATATACCTACCACATGCTCACTTCCCTGCGATTTTTGCCTAGTTGTCAGCATGTCCTGTGATAGGTTGCATGAAAAACACGCGCTGCCACAGAAAATATACCTACCACCCCACCAAAGTGGTAGGAATGCTACTTTTTTGCATTTTGCTTTGCATTCTGAGTATATTCCTGTATATTCAACGTGGAATTATTATCTCGAATGATAAAATATGTAAATTCTAAAAATCTCAACCTTATGTCGAATGATAAATGTTGGTGTTTCCCCTCTGCCCCAACGAGGCGCCCAACTGGAAGGGCAAAGGAGGTTTTTGTACTTTGAGAATTTCTCACCTATGTAAATTTGCCAGGGTTTCGTCGCAAAAGCATACATGAATCCAGATAGAATTTTGCTGGTACATGATATCACTCCAATCATGGCGTCGTCATACTTCAGCAGGTGGCTGAAGACGCCAACAGAGAATAATGTTCCTGAAAAAGACAATGAATTTTTTATTTATTTACCCGTATAGATAGTATCTCGATAGGTTGTAAGGTTTTTACTATCCTGGTCGACCAGTAGTTACGAATGAGATGGATGCAGCACTTATCCGCGCCTGAAGGCTTTTGCGAGGCGTGAAGCATTCGCCGTGAACACAGAATAACTAATAGTTGCCATGACTGAAAAGTGACTGTTCATTAATCTGTGCTGTTTCTATCTACTGCGCGGCACAGATTAATTGATAGTTACTACGTAAGTCACGGCGAACGCCTCGCTATTCCACGAAGAGCACCAAGCGAGAATATTGAGAAGTGCTCTTCGTGAAATAGGATACGTGCTATTGAAATTCGTGCTCTTCGTGAAATGCTTCCGCAAAACTATAGTTGCAGTGCATAATTTCCTAATAAGCCTGTTAGATAGTTTTCGAAACTACTTATTTTGAGTTTCGTTTCCTTCCCTACATTTACTTGCAGCGTCCCCTAGCTCATCGAAGTTTTATTTAACTGCGTGAATGACGGAACAATCAGATGGAACCTCTGACTTTAACAATGCATAACCTCATAGGTCACGTCACGTCCACCTAAAACGTGCCCTATGTGGCATTGCACTGCGCCCGCCACCCTGCGACAAAAAGATGAAAAGTCTCATGTGCCTGTAATTTCACCGGCACCCATACCCTTCAAACCCTTCGATGCAAGCAGTACCGCTAAGCGGCAAAATTGTTATGGAGGTACTCTGTCGTCGTCGTTTGTCAATTTACCTAGTAAGGACGTACACATCGATCGCGTAGGTTGAGAACATGCTGTAGTCCACTTCGTTCCAGTTAAAGTGAAACTTACCTAGTAACGACGTACACATCGCGCAGGTTGAGAACATGCTGTAGTCCACTTCGTTCCAGTTGAAGTGAAACTTACCTAGTAACGACGTACACATCGCGTAGGTTGAGAACGTGCTGTAGTCCACTTCGTTCCAGTTGAAGTGAAACTTACCTAGTAACGACGTACACATCGCGTAGGTTGAGAACATGCTGTAGTCCACTTCGTTCCAGTTGAAGTGAAACTTACCTAGTAACGACATACACATCGCGTAGGTTGAGAACGTGCTGTAGTCCACTTCGTTCCAGTTGAAGTGAAACTTACGCAGTAATGACTTACACATCGCGTAGGTTGAGAACATGCTGTAGTCCACTTCGTTCCAGTTGAAGTGAAACTTACCTAGTAACGATGTACACATCGCGTAGGTTGAGAACATGCTGTAGTCCACTTCGTTCCAGTTGAAGTGAAACTTACCTAGTAACGACGTACACATCGCGTAGGTTGAGAACATGCTGTAGTCCACTTCGTTCCAGTTGAAGTGAAACTTACCTAGTAACGACGTACACATCGCGTAGGTTGAGAACATGCTGTAGTCCACTTCGTTCCAGTTGAAGTGAAACTTACCTAGTAACGACGTACACATCGCGTAGGTTGAGAACATGCTGTAGTCCACTTCGTTCCAGTTGAAGTGAAACTTACCTAGTAACGACGTACACATCGCGTAGGTTGAGAACGTGCTGTAGTCCACTTCGTTCCAGTTGAAGTGAAACTTACCTAGTAACGACGTATACATCGCGTAGGTTGAGAACGTGCTGTAGTCCACTTCGTTCCAGTTGAAGTGAAACTTACCTAGTAAAGACGTACACATCGCGTAGGTTGAGAACATGCTGTAGTCCATTTCGTTCCAGTTGAAGTGAAACTTACCTAGTAACGACGTACACATCGCGTAGGTTGAGAACATGCTGTAGTCCACTTCGTTCCAGTTGAAGTGAAACTTACCTAGTAACGACGTACACATCGCGTAGGTTGAGAACATGCTGTAGTCCACTTCGTTCCAGTTGAAGTGAAACTTACCTAGTAACGACGTACACATCGCGTAGGTTGAGAACATGCTGTAGTCCATTTCGTTCCAGTTGAAGTGAAACTTACCTAGTAACGACGTACACATCGCGTAGGTTGAGAACGTGCTGTAGTCCACTTCGTTCCAGTTGAAGTGAAACTTACCTAGTAACGACGTATACATCGCGTAGGTTGAGAACGTGCTGTAGTCCACTTCGTTCCAGTTGAAGTGAAACTTACCTAGTAAAGACGTACACATCGCGTAGGTTGAGAACATGCTGTAGTCCATTTCGTTCCAGTTAAAGTGAAACTTACCTAGTAACGACGTATACATCGCGTAGGTTGAGAACATGCTGTAGTCCACTTCGTTCCAGTTGAAGTGAAACTTACCTAGTAACGACGTACACATCGCGTAGGTTGAGAACGTGCTGTAGTCCACTTCGTTCCAGTTGAAGTGAAACTTACCTAGTAACGACGTACACATCGCGTAGGTTGAGAACATGCTGTAGTCCACTTCGTTCCAGTTGAAGTGAAACTTACCTAGTAACGACGTACACATCGCGTAGGTTGAGAACATGCTGTAGTCCACTTCGTTCCAGTTGAAGCGAAACCGCGTGAAGAGGTACATCACATACATCTCACCTGGAATCACAAACAAAACCATACAACTTTCACTCTCATCAAAGCCTTTTTTTTTAGGGTGCTGTACCCAAATTGTAAAACGGGACATAAAACGGTTACTGAAACTCCGCTGTTCGTCGTACGTCGCGTCTGTCCGTCTGTCTCTAGGCGTACCTCATGAACCGTGATAGTAAGACTGTTGAAATTTTCACAGAATATGATGTATTTCTGTTGCCGCTATCTATAACAACAAATACTAAAACAGAATAAAATAAATATTTAAGGGGGCTCCCATACAACAAACGTGTTTTTTGTGACCTGAGGCCAAAGTCCGAGTTTTGCATCAACCATCGTTACGATGACATTGAGGAGTAGTTCCTGGTGGATCCCTTGAGTTCGTTCCCTGTCCTGATCGATAATATTGTTCCTAATCGATCCTGACTCCAAGGGATCATTTTTAAATGATTAATTTAATTAGATTTTTGTTCCTGATAGATCCCTTAAGGATTTTTCAAAGAAGTTTGGTACCGTTAAGCAACAAATATCTTCCTGTATACATTATTATTATTTTAGTTTTTTAAACTAAAAAAAACGTCATTGATTTTGAATGAAAAAACTCGAATGAATAGGTAATCTAGAATGAAAAATAACTAACAAAAAAACTCGAAAGAAAAAAATCTCGATTGGAAAATGTCGAACTAACGACGATCGACCGTATATTACGTAGTAACTAGTCACTAATCTGTGCTGTTTCTTTCGAGCGAGCGAGTAAAGTAATTCAAATTGTGTGTATTGAGATTATGATTTCACAAGATAAAAAGCATAATATTTATTATCTTGGTAACTTTTATTACACTGCAAAAAAAAATACAGTTCGAGTAAACCGAAAACCGATAAAAGTTACCGTTCTGCGAGGTTAAAATGAAGCCAACACATTAAACACGTTAGCATAACTGAAAAAAAAACATTTAAAGTAAAACAGTTCATTTTACTGTCTTATCCGGACTGATGTTTAACCATTGAAATTTAAATTACTGCCAGGATACGTTGTTATTATTGACCAAAAAGTTCCTGTAACTGTTTATACATATTTATTTACTGTTTGCTTCCTAATTTTTTTTTTTGCAGTTGCCCTAACGGTGTAAATTAATTAGATCTCAATGAAAAATATGTTGTAGCAACTGTGTAAATTTTAACTGTGCACTTTTTGCACACAGTTAGATATATTTTTTATCAGTGTAAAAACTTTAAAAATCTAGAGCTCTATATCGACATTTCGTGAACCTACTTCTGTTCATAGCTACATGTCACATTATCTTGGGGCTGAGACCTACTTCCAGTGAAATGACAAAACACACATCGCCGGTCGTTCTAAAAAACATGTTAGGTAACTAAATAGCAACCTCCTCTTTACTACGAATAAATTGATTAACAAGATTGGTATTATTAATGGACTAGACTGGCTCAGTAGAAAGCATAACAGAGAAAGTGATCATAGGTTGTAGGTACAGAAAGCAAAGCCAATTAATTACCCCTGCATCACAGATTACAAAATATTTACTGCGTCCGGCGTGCTAAATAACTTGACGATCTCCTATGGCGCGGCGGGTGAGTAGCCAGCTGAGATGCGAGATGCTCCAGGGCAAAAGTTTGTATGTTCTGCAAATATTTGTTCCCGGTCTGGGTATTGTGGTACTTTTGGGTGTAACGTTATGACATTTAAAAGGCATTGGGAGACATTTATTCATTTAAGGCCCACTTAGTACGCAAATAGATGGGGAGTAAACAAAAATGAAGTCTGGGATGTATGTCGTCGTTTAGAGTAAACTCCAGTCGCGCGTAGGAGCTGACTCACACTTTGTTTTTGATTCATACATGTATAGTATAGTACCAAATACACAATTAAGGATAAACATGTGTGTGAAATTAGTGACGGGAATGGTGTGCTGATCAAAATGAGCCCAAACATGCTACTCTTATCCATCGAGAAGTGCCATTGTCTCCATCATCAGATCAGCACGCTGTCACCATAATATTGTAATGTCATCAGAACTTGACACGTTTGCCATATTATTTCAGCTCAATCGAACACTGGAAAGTGGGTCAAATTTAACTTGTAATATTTTATTACCCACAGACAAAGTTAGTTTCACCTGGACCAGTGAAACTAAATGAAAGCTTGTAAAATGTACAAAAAAATTATGAAACATTACGTTTCTAATTCAATATTTAAGGACACGTGGGGGTAACCAATTAGCTTTGCCGTCTGTACATACATAGGTTCCTAGATTTTTGTTAAAAGTTTCAGCTACAAGGACTTACATTGCAACATACCTACACTCAATACTATCGATTGTGAAGTGAATGGCTGACGAAAACGTGTTGAATATAACATAACGCCTAACATTAGTGGGCCGGATTATGTTATGTATAAGATACATAATCCAGCCCACACTTAGGCCCGTATTCTGTAACGACCTCTGTGGCGCGGCTGGCGATGGTTCGCCTGCGACGCAGGCGGTTGCGGGTTCGATTCCCGCCTCGGAACAAATATTTGTGCGATCTGCAGATATTTGTTCACGGTGTTCTGGGTGTTTTCTATGTATAATAAAAATATCTATCTATGCAATGTATTGTATTAAGTATATCAGTTAACTAGTACCCATAAACACAAGCTACGGCTTAGCTTGGGGCTAGATAATGTTGTGTGAACTTGTCCAGCATTATTTATTTATTTATTTATTCTAGAACAAAACTCAAACTGAATGGAAACAAGCTAAGATTTTATGACAGATTTCAACGACAAACTGTCACCAAATCAACGCTGGAGTCTCGATTTAAGCTGGAGCATAGTTCTGGAATACGAACCTAAGGTTCCCTGTGAGTATCAGGAAGTATGAATACCTGATACCACAACACCCAGACCAGGAACAAAATTTTACAGATCATTCAAAAACAGACGACGGCCACAAGGAAGGCCTAGACGGAGATGGCGGGATGAGCTAGACATACTATATATAGACATATATAGCTAGATACCTACTTTAGTATAGTATTATTTTATCTGTGCCTACTTGAAGGATTGGTCCCAACAATAGAGACGAATGGAAGGAGGGAAGGGAGGCCTTTGCCCTGTAGTGGGACACCACAGACTCATAATAATAATAATTAAGAAATTGAGTAGTCCTGATGGATCCCTTGAGTTCAATCCCTTAGTCCTGATCGATCCCTTATTATATACTTATAATTTTGTTCCTAATCGATCCTGTCACCAAGGGATCAGTTTAAAAAAAAATATCTTGTAGCAGGAATCCAACCCGTGCGGGTTCGATTCTCTCGCGTCTCAGCCGGACACACGCCCACCACCGCGCCACATTTGTGTTGACCAACGCAACGTAGCTCACTCAAATCATAGTTAATCACAAAGTGCGTGATAATTTTGCCCTTCAAATCTTCTAAAAGCAAAAACACATTATGCACGCTCGCGAAGTGTGGGCATAGATTATAATACATTTGCTACTACGTAAGTAACGTATTAACCAATAACAAACTATTACCGTTTGCGTAAAATTAACAATTATTTAATCTGTGGCGACTCCTCCAAAATTTACCAATCACGAATAAAGTACGAACGTTTGAGCCGTTCAAAATTAAGCCACATAGGTTTTCAAAATGTCTATAAAGAGCCCTAGATTTAGGGGATAAAAATAAAATTGAATTAGGGTTTATTTTTAGGTGTATGTAGGTGTTGTTAGCGTTGTGGCAAAAGTTTTGCCAACTTTTGGTCCAGCCACTGGCCCAATAGTTGAGCCAACGTGAAACGGTACCACCGACACAGAATAGATAATAGTACTACGTACCACCGACTCGGTCCCAACTATTGGCTCAGCTTGTTAGACTAGCGTGTAGGTATAATACAAGGCCCAGACAAGGTAACGGTAATTTTAGAACTAGGCGTTAAAAACGAGTTCTGCGAACAAAAAATAGAGTGATCCAGTAGTTTTTTTACAAGTACAAGTATACTAGCCCACCTGAAGTTAAGCGGTAACCTCTGCCTATAACAATGCGTAATGCACACACATAGGTCACGTCCACCTAGGACGCATCCTATGTGGCATTGCGCTGCGCCCGTCACCCTTAGACATAAACATGAAAAGACTCATGTGTCTGTAATTTCACCGGCACCCATACCCTTTAAACTGGAACACAGCAATGCGAGCACGACTGCTTTGAGCCAGATATAGGTACGGTGGTAGTACTTCCCCGGACGAACTCTTAATGATTAATTATTGGGTGCATCGTCATCATAAGCCCCCAGAAGTCCACCGCTTTATAATATAGGCCCCATAGAAAGCCACGACAATCAGTCTAGCGCCGCCTCGTTCCACCGACTTCCTGCAACCTTTATAATATTTTTGGTTCATCGACGGGGGGATTCCTCGTTGTGATTACTGGGTTACTTCTTACCATACATAGGTCCAATGATGACACATAGGACAACAACGAGCATAACAACCCTGAGT
This sequence comes from Operophtera brumata, assembly GCA_932527175.1. Lineage (NCBI taxonomy): Eukaryota > Metazoa > Arthropoda > Insecta > Lepidoptera > Geometridae > Operophtera > Operophtera brumata. Next base: position 29,633,308 of record OW052228.1, read on the forward strand.
CTTCTGTTATAAGGTCCTTTTTTGAATGCAACGCTCAAGGTTTCTTTCACGTAGCGAGTGTCAAAGAAATTTCTGAGCCATTCACAGCAATTTTTCGCTGGTTCCTGAAATTAACAACGAGAACGAATTTATTAAAATACTAGACTTTTGCCCGCGGCTTCGCATGCGTGGTGTTAGGATACAAAAGCCAACCAACACACCAACCACATGGCAAAAACTTCAACCCCCTCCCAATCAGCATCCATACACTCGCATCAATCCATCCGCTCAACCGTTACGGGGAAGAGTGGTAACCTCTGCCTATGAACAGTGCATTCTTACATAGGTCACGTCCACCTAGGACGCGGCCCTATGTGGCATTGCACTGCGCCCGCCACCCTGAGACATAAAGATGAAAAGTCTCATGTGCCTGTAATTTCACCGGCATCCATACCCTTCAAACCGAAACACAGCAATGCAAGCACTACCGCTTTGCGGCAGAAATAGGCATGGTGGTAGTACTTCCCCGGACGAACTCTTTCACAAAAAAGCTCTACTACTACTTCTCTTCTTACTACTTTTCTTTCAACCGACCCCTACACAAGGCTTTGTTCCCCTTTCCTTTAGCCCGTTTGGCTTTCGGATTGATCCCCTTTGGGGTCACGACCCACAGGCTGACAGACGGAAAGTAACAAAAGCATAATCCTATTTTTGTACATATGACGAAAGTATTGTCGGATGCCACGAAGGCCTTTCCTTGCAGCAGAGTGTGACACCAATTTAGGTCAAGTTGACGGACTTTTTGCATGGTTACGCACGAACAGACCAATTTACCTAGTCATTGAACCCATAACCTGTTATATAATTGCCGTTATTACTATTGTAATCCATGGTCATCGCTGCTCGAATCACTTTTTACGGCAAACAAGAAAAAATGCGCCTTAACGGAAGAAGTTCAATAAATAATGTTGTTATGGAAGAGAAGCTGTTTCTGTTTGATTTGGATAACAAAGACGGACAAAAGGATGTTTAGACTAAAAAGGATGAATATTTTACTTCTCATGTGGATACTAACAATACGATCACGTTGCAACGTTCAATGACAGTACTGTAATAATGCCCATTACTTTAAGTTTAATGATTATTATTATCATCTTTAATTATATACTTAATTAAATTCACGATTAAACATAAATTTACAAGATACAAAAATAGGTATACATAAAGTTATAATTGTAATTGTCAATTTGTGTTTAAATAAACACAAATTGACACGGTTAAATCATCAGTAGTGACTGAAACCGTTACTGACGGGCACAATTAAATTATAGAGACCTAGCTACGAGGTATTATAGTTATAAGATTACTCACTCACATCTGCCAGTATAATAAGTAATATTAAAAATGCGAATGTTTGGTAGTTTGATTGCTGTTGCTGTTGCTGATGACCTGTACATGATGTACGGAGATATAATTGACACGTTCGCGTACATTCGGATCCTATAACCATTCTATGTACCCTACCCATGTAACCTACCTTGACATGGTTTTTGTGGCTCTTTGATCTAAGTCTAGATTAGAATGTTTCATAATATTATTCTTCTATATCATTGTTCCAGTCTCTTCATTTATTAAAGACTTTTTATGTTAAGTTGTAGTGGGTGGGTCATGTGACCATGTATGACTTAAAAGTAGCTGCGGATGATACAGGAACTAGGAAGTCATAAGATAAAATATGTACCTACCTAAAAGTTAAATGAGATTTTCCTACCAGGCGTTGCGGAAGGTCGTGTCATTACCTTGTACCTTACTAAAATGGCAAGTAAGTTTTGCGAGCCTTATAATGTTCTGGCGTTTAAAGACGTTCGTTGCTGTGCAAAGACGAACAATGTTGCAATCAGTTAATTTTAAAAAATTGTTTGCATTTATTTTAAGAGCATATGAGGCAACAGTTATTGATTGTGCCAATTATGTTTTTAGATAACAGGCTCATAAATGGCATAAAATTAACACTCAATGATATAAATATCTCAAGCTATTAGACCGTTACTTCATCGTCTTTCATAACGATTATCTATCATTTATATTGTTAGACAAAGCTTCTTGTATCGTTCAATGAACCATTTAATACCTATTTCAATTTGTCTATTTATGCGATCACTAGAGATCATCGCTATTTAAATAGCATCGTGTAATTAAATATTGATTGTAAACAAAAAACAACAGCACGATTATGTAATCCAGGCGATAATAGAAAGGATACTCACGATAGTTGAGTCTATTTTCTTGACTTCCTTGATTCTGAAGTACCCATACATAAAGCTCAATATGTACAACGTGGCAGTGACGGAGAACACCCCATAGAATCCGATCTTCCGTACCAGTATGCCACTGAGAGCCGCTCCCACAGGCACTCCGACGGAATGGAACAAGTTCACGATACCTATCCGTAACGTCCTTTGCTCTTCTGTAGTCACATCACCGATATAACTGAACACTCCCATGAACATAGTAAACCACCCGCCTGTGAGGGCAGGGAATACTGCTTCTGTAACTGCTGCGACTTCAACCGGTAGCTCGTAGAAAAAGTACGTATTTATGATGAGCCCAATACTAGCCAGGAACTCTCCAATAATCGGTAGTAGCATGCAAAACTTTCTCTGTCCAACTCTATCACTGTATGCTCCTAGAAATATTAGAATAACGCAAGGCAAGAATGATTGTAGAGGGGTTTTCCAGCCAGCGACTGAAGCTACGAGCGTTTGTACCGCTTCTTCTTCTAGGGTATAGTTTGCTGTTTCTCTCCTAGTTAATGCATCACAGACGTGGTGCCCATATCCAAGATTTACTCGACATGCTTTTTCCAGGTAGAGATTTTGTGTCGCTAGTGCAGACAATACTGAAGGCATGACGTAACATGCTAATATCGGCTCTACCGTTATGAGAGAGAACATTCGTTTGGTTCTCTCAAAAAATCCTAAACCTTCCCAGCTGCCTCCATCTATGTCCATGCTTTTTTCATTATTGCCCTTCTGCTTTTTCGCTTCTTTGAAGCTATTTCTAATTATATTCGTTCCATTTAAGTCACCACCGGCTATGTAAGGAGTTTTATCTTCAATTTTGTTATTGTCTTGGTTTTTGCTATCAACAGCCATGGTTTAGATTTGCCGATTATCTGAAACAAAACATATAGGTATACGTAAAAAAAAAATACAAATTTACGAAGGTTTATAGGTAAGCATTTTACGTGTTTGCTCTTTTATGCCAGTAGAAGTAAATTGGTAAACGACGTTGGGCCGGACGCACTAATCATCTCATGATTGTCTCCGTATTTAGCGTAAGCGTGGTTGACTCAGGCGGAAATAACTTTGCCTAGGTGCAATATATCTATCACACACACACATCTATTTACTTTTTCCATAGGGGTTTGTAAACGAGCATCATTTTTATGAGACTCTTTACAATGTCAGTGGATGTCTCTTGACCTCAGAGTCAAGTTAAAATGCAAACAGTATCATAAATATGCAATAAGGAAATCACACTCCGCTACGTTTCTCGCATGTGGAGCAGCATTACGCTGAGACAGGGCCTGTTTGGCGACACGGCATAGAGCGGGACTAATCAGCACTCTTTTTATAAGCTACTAGCAACTCGCCCCGGCTTCGCACGGGTAGCCCCTAGTGAAAAAACAGCCCCCCCCCCCCGATATTTTATTACTTATTCTGCTATTCGGAGCGGAGAAGAATCGACCAAAAAAGAGATAACTAACATCGGTCCAGCCGATCTTGAGTTATAAGTGGTGTAACTAACACGACTTTGTTTTATATACATAGATGTAATCTTTTTGCAGTGTTTTTTGTAACTCTTCAATTTCTTCTACAGACCATTCACCGTAAGTTGGCACCTGCCATGGAGTATTTACAGGTGCCATTTTACGGTGAACGAGCTGTAGTTGTCTGTTCTTTGTAATTGTGTGCGTGTTCAATAAATGTATTCATTTCATTTACTACTTGTAGTATAGTACCTACCTAGAGTGCAAGAATAATGATTGTATAAGATACATCTGGTTTTCGTTACAGTTTCCTGGTTTGTTTGTTTAAAGGTTATTACGAATTGTTTAGAATTTAGGAGTAGACATCACATTTCTTAACGAAAAAAATCACTCTTGACTATTGCATGCAACTTTTACTCATGTTTTATTGTTTTTTGCTACCGTTGTTAACACTTTATGAAACATTTTCTTTATTCAGGCAATTATTTATGTAGAACATCTATGAACTACGCAATAGTATCCCAGCTCCACTTGTACCGAAGATTTTAATCTTGAATTAAGTGGGTGAAAATGTTAACGATGAATCGTATAGAAAATTAAGACTTTAGGTACTTTGACTAAAGACATACGTTTGGCACAAGTGTGTCCTGAGTCCTGACTCTCATGCAATGTTTCTAACCAAGAAATGGCTAACATCGATTATCAACAAAGGTTTGACAATGACAGAGAATTGTATAGGTACTAGGTTTGTAGGTATTCTGGTCATTTAATTTAACGGTTCAATACCATTGAGTGGAGATATCCAGGAAATTGTTTTGTTACGTACATACAGTTGAAACTCTAACCATACATCTAAATTGTATTTAGTTTGGTCTTTTATATTTTGTTGATTGGTTTACACAAAACCAGCATTTTATCGCGTCTCCATCCATGTGCATACTTACATAGATAGATCGATAGATACATAGATTTTTATCTTCTAATTTAAAAGCTTCTTATATCTTACACAACGGTGGTCTAGCATTCAAATCACAGACAAAACCCATGTTTTATATATAATATTTATTCTGTGGGTACACACCAGTGTTTTAAATCGTAGGTAAGTACCTACTTTAATTCAAATCAATCCCAAAGTTATCTGGAATAAATCGCCAATAGCGATAAGACTGCCGTAAGTAATCGTAAGTAATTTTCTTTTCCTTCGTGTACATTATTTAGTCTTCTATAAGCCTTCTATATTTAGTCTTCTATACTTACATGTATAGGAAGACAGATCTTACGTTTATTTATGTAATAAAATAATTTATATTCTCCAACAACCAACTTCGTACGCGTAGGTACCATTCTAACAAAAACCCGATTTAAAATAAATCCAGCACAATATAAATTGATAGTATTTAGGTAGGTAGGTACCATTTCGCTAGCATAATATCACGTGCTATTTACGCTAAATTGTACTTGCGTTTGTTCGGACTCCAAATATTTGGTGTAATTTGAATAAAGGATTTGGAAAAGACTGAAATTTTGATTTTTCAAGAGTTATTTATAGGAAAGTTATTTTTCATAGCCTAACCTATATTTTTAAATGCTCCTGCCTTAGTTGGTAACCCTAAGGTAATTGCAGTACGAAAAGATAAATTTATCATAGACACAAAACCTATAATTTTCACTAGAAACGGGATATTTACCATGATTTTTGAGTTTTAAATGTTCCCGATATTTCGGCAGTTGCATGCGCCATGATCACGGGAGACCAACTCGACACACAACACTAAGGCTGCGTTTCCATTGACGCGGAGCTGGGCGGAGCGGAGCTTAGCGGTGCATGAATTGACCAATCACTATGGCGAGCGAGCAGCCAGCAGAGATTTCGAGCATAGTGATTGGTCAATTCATGCACCGCTAAGCTCCGCTCCGCTCCGCTCCGCGTCAATGGAAACGCAGCCTAACGGTGTCCGGACGCGTAGCAGGTACCACACTTTTTTGATTCTTACACATTCTCACCACAGGCTTCCATACTCCATATAATTGAAAACCATCTTCTCTATTGAAATTTCTGTACTTAGTAATCTCAATTGCGTCTTGTACCATTCTTGGTATGTAATGTCGCTCTGTTGAGATTACCTGCGGACTGTGTAGCTCGATCCAATGATTTGAGCCAGATTCCAAAAGGTGTTCTGCTATGGCTGACTTATGTATGTATGTAGTGAAAATTATGATAGTTTCAAAAGTTATACAAAACCTATAAGTTTACCAATACTTGTAAAGAGTTATTATTTTATTCAGCGTCTGGTTTATTTTGTAAAAACACAATCTGAGTATATTTCCTTTGCAAAAATTGTTATTGTAAAGAGTGAGGTTGAAAATTAGTCCATCACTAAAATAATTGTACGGATAAATATGAAAAAACAAGGTTTGCCTGTTGTTTAAAGTGGGTTAAACTCGTCTTTATGCACACGAGTTTTGGTCCGTAATTTGAATCACTGTGTAATGTGTACAATAAAAAATAATAGTAGACAATAAAACTGTTACATAACAAGGGTTATTAAAACACGAGTGCGAGTTTAAAAACAGAGCCTTGGCGAAGTTTGAGTTTTTTAATACCTAGTTATGTGCAGTTTCATACACTACTTTATCTAAACTCATGCAATAAAACTTTTGTTTGACCAACAATTCAACAAAGCACATGAAAAATAATAACGTAAATGACATCAAATGCCACCATTCTACCGCGCATACACCACCATAGGCCATAGACTATGTCACGAAAAGGAGTTTTTTTTTATTAAAATCTAATTGGTCTGGCAGTAGAGCAAGTTAATGCAAAAAAAAAATTTTATTAGGGAAAAACTGTTTTATAGTATTATTTTCTTATTAGAAATGTAACTTAAAATAAGTTATAAAAACACTATATTTGAGTTAAAAACTGTTTTTTATCAGAGAACAAGCTTTTTAAAATACATGCAATTTTCTGGCTGATGAGGATGAATAAATATACGGCACGCACACAAACACTTCTACGTACCATCCAGCAGTTCCGTTGTTTTACTGTTGTCTCCATCATCAGATCAGCATGATATTGAGTTGTCATCGGATCTTGATGCTTACCGATCCAGCTGGTATCGGGATAGTGTAAACAGAAAGATAATTCTCAAAAAAAACTTGTAATCTTGGGCGGATTATTGTATATCTCGCAATTAGCGTCATACGACTGTGACTTGTGACGTCATCACATCACATAGATCTCATTAAAAAAATACCAAACAATAAACTATCAAGATGTACGATCAATAAAAGGTTGTTATTGTATTCGTTGTTATTTTCTGAATACGTACCTAACAACAGCTGAAAATACAAGTACTTAGCTTAGAAAAAAAAACAATAATGATAGCACATAACTCAAGTCTTTTGAACCATACATTGTCTAGGTACTAGTATTGTCTGGGTTTGTTGATATCGAGCAGACCATCAAAACATATAAATATAAAATATTATTTTTAGATAGGTATATATAATATATATATACACCTGTTAACCGCAAAAAGTTGCATACGGCAGCAGTGGCTACGGATTTTCTTCGGAGTCGCCCGGAGTTAGTGCTGATCTTGCAGGCCTCCGTACCGTACCCACAGAACAATAATAATACTCTCTAGCAAGCGGTCCGTATCGGAGTGCTCGTTGGCTGATCAAACGCGGAGGTAATACAAAACATTAAAATTAGACAATATATTCGTATAACAAAATAAGGTAAATACGCTTTTTTGATTTTGCGACAGAATTCACGAACTTTTCATTGACGTGTTTTTACTAAATTAAATAAACAATAACCGATAGCTTTAAGTATTTTTTTATGTTTAATAAACGGTATGTTTACTTTATTTCAACAAACAACTATTCAGTTTCTGAGATATTTAGGAATTTGTTATGACCTGAATTAATTGCAGCTGTGGAGAAGAATCAGCAGTAGAGCTTTTTTTGTGTAAGAGTTCTTCCGGGGAAGTACTACCACCATACCTACCTATTTCTGCCGCAAAGCAGTAGTGCTCGCATTGCTGTGTTCTAGTTTGAAAGGTGTTTTATAGGTGCCGATAAAATTACAGGCACACGAGACTTTTCATCGTTGTCTCAAGGTGGCGGGCGCAGTGGCATGCCTCATAGGCCACTGCGTCCTAGGTGAGCGTGACCTAGCTATGTGCTAATGCATTGGTCAGGTGGGCGATTCAAAAATTTATAAAAAAAAACTGGTTAAGCATGCTCTAGTTTACCAGAACCTACTTCAATAAGTTTTTTTTAGTATCGATCATAAAACTTGTTTTTGTTACGAGGCAGTGTTGCTTCTGTATTTAGATTCTGTGCCAAAATATCTAACAAAAAGTTAATGCAGTGTCATCTTGTTGACCTTGTGTGGATAATTCTGTGTTCTTGATCAAGGTCTAAACTCCAATGAGCAGCCAGTTTGTATAAAGCCATGATTGTACTCTAATTTGAATGCATGGTAATGACACAGTTTCACACAATTTAACACACATGACACTTCCCTGCATTGTCTAGGGAATATCCCTACTTACCACAGAAGAAACAAATATAACAAGTAATTAATTATGTAAAAAATTTAAAAACCCCCAACGCTGAACGGTTGAACCGATTTTGACCAAACAAAGCTAAGAACACTCTGGACAAATACACCTTTCAAACAAAAAAAAACGAAATCGGTTCATCCGTTCGGGAGCTACGATGGGACAGACAGACACACACACACACACAGAGACACATCAAACTTATAACACCCCTTCGTTTTTCGTCGAGGCATACTGTATATATTCTGTGGTCGGGGGTTGAAAAGAGTCCTTCAGGGCAGGCAACGCATTGGCAATGCCTCTGGTGTTGCAGATATGTCAATAGGCGACGGTAACCGCTTACCATCAGGCGAGCCCTAAGCTAGTTTGTCGAGCGATTACATAAAGAGAAGTAGAAGTGTAAGCGATTAAGTAGAAGAGTATCTTTTATGAAGTTAGTGATAGGAACGGTGCGCGGTGTGTTGATCAAAATTAGCCCTAACAGTGTCAGTCTACTCTTAAAAGTTCGTTTTTCTCTATCATCGGATCAGCCCGTTGTCACAATAATATTGTACTATCATCAAACTTGATAGGAAAGTATGCCAAATTTCAGCTCAATCGAAGTCAACGGATCTATTAGGAAGTAGGTATCTCAATCGAACACAAGGAAGTGGGTCAAATTCCACTTGTAAAATTTTGCTACAGCGAGACAGATGAAACTGAATAAAATATTGTGAAAAGCTTTTCTACCTAACTAGGTAGGTAAGTATTAAAAAACAATCACATTAGACTAAATTTAAATCTTAGCTTAATCTGTGAATGAGTAATCCTAGAATTGAAATTTACGTTGCTTGGTATCATTTTAGAAAAACTTTAGAATAATCCTCGAAAAGGATTAATTTCTGGCCTTGATAATCACGCCAAGGCTTTCCTTGCTCTTTTCTCTAAAAATATAATTTATGTATCTCCTAGTAATAAGATTATCTTAGAGGCTCATCTAATACTTAGGTATAGTTGAATAATATATACAACCGTCGTATACTTGCGAGAATGGTCTATTGCGATTGAAAGTCTAGTATGTCGTAGCCTTTGATCATATCACGTAACCTCCGATCAGGCATTCGCTTCTAAAATGCTTTGTAACAAAATTGTCTTAGCTTCACTGCAAGATTACTCAAGGTCTGTTACCTTTCAGAACGTACTTACCTAAAATAGTGCTTTAACTCACAGTAGAAGCACCTACTACTAGCACTATTATATCCTACTGCCACTGGGTATCAGCCAGTATCGAATTCAAGACATTGACATATGAAAGTCTTATAATAAATTATTTATCAGACGGCGCCCGACACTACAACAACGTAGAGCGATTTGTGAGCGACCATTTTTACCTGCCTTTCCCAAAAAGAGGGGTGCTATAACACCTCTCTTAGTAGTAGTTGTCGTAAAACAGTAGTAGTAGTAGGGGGGTAGTAGTTGTAAAAAAATCCATGTCATTTGTTATCGCTCGTGTGTTGTAACTTGTATTGTAAGAGAACCTAGTATTTAGACAAACCTAACATAGGTTTTAAGATACTATTAACCAAAATATATTTAGATCAGTTTGTATGATAAATAAATGATAAATGATAAGATTGACCGCTATAAGTGTATGTCTGTCTGTATGTATATCTGTGGCACCGTAGCTCTTAAATGGTTGAACTGATTTCTGAACGAATCAAGTCTAAATCAAGTACAATATTCATTAAAAATATGCATTGAAACTACCTAAAATTCCGAGGGATCACTGTACCAGAAACACGATAGGACAAATCTTCTCCGTAGAAAAAAAAACAAAGTTACGCCTATTTTTTGCCTAGATTTGATTGTTTATTAAACTATTGGGTAAACTATTGCGTAAAAAACTAGATTAATAAAATCAATGCAAAAAAGCTGAGGATTTACTGTAGGGGTTTTGTATGTTCTATATTTAACGAGATATTCAATAAAAACCGCGTTTCCGAGCGGCACGAGGCGTTTTTTTTTTGTGTGAAATTTTCTGACTGGGTTTGGCGCATCCTTAATAGGAAAATTTGACAAAAGCCCCGCGTATGTTTTTGCTGCAAAACTTTAAACAACCGCAGAACATGACGTTAGAATAAAGTTTTTGTTATTGTTTGAATACGTGTTTTTTAAATAGACAATAAATTTATTTCAAAATAATAACCAACGACTTCGATGATAATCTTTGCCGACGTGTGATATAAGCGGTTGAAATGATGTTCGTCTTGCCCATGTTCATTTTAAGGCCCACAGGAAACGGTATTGAGTTCTCTGAGCATTATGCCAATTGCCAAGGTCTTCCAGTGGTTCTGCCATCATGACTAATGACTATATCATCAGTAAATCGAAGGTGAGCTGTGTTGATTTGATGTTGATGTTGTATCCGTTTAATTGCAGAAGTTTTAAATCATCATTATTCAAAACTAACATTATTTTCAATCAGTTGTTTCAACTAGGTTCTGTTTAGGTACTTCTAATAACTCGATTCGTATTTAGTCCGGTGGTGACATAAATAGACCTGATTTTTTCGCAACTCAATAGGATATGCATGGAAGGAGATGGCGGGACGAGCTAGACACCACATAAGGGGTTTTTTTTAACTTCGTCAATAACAGATCAAGCGTATGGCCCACCTGATGTTAACCGGTAACCTCTGCCTTTATCAATGCATTACATCATAGGTCACGTCCACCAAGGACGCACCTTTTGTGGCATTCCACTGCGCCCGCTACCCTGAGACATAAAGATGAAAGTCTCATTTGCCTGAAAATGATCCCTTGGAGACAGGATCGCACAGGAACAAAATTATAGGTATAAGGAATCGGACTACTCGTAATCTCACCGGCACCGGAACACATACTGCTTTGTGGCAGAAAAAGTTATGGAGGTGTACTTCCCCGGACGAACTCTTATTGGTAGGTAATTACTAGATCTTGGTTGGAGGAAGCGACAATAAATAAAATAAAAATAAAAAAAAAATGATGGACAGTTCACACAACATTATCTAGCCCCAAGCTAAGCAGAGCTTGTGTTATGGGTACTAGATAACTGATATACTTAATACTATATGTATTTTACATAGATAGATATTTTTTACTATGCATAAAAAATACCCAGAACACCCTGAACAAATATCTGCGATCGCACAAATATTTGTTCCGAGGCGGGAATCGAACCCGCAACCTCATGCGTCGCCCGCCGCGCCACAGAGGTCGTCTGCGAGGAGTGGAAGGAGGGAAGAGGGAGGCCTTTGCCCTGCAGTGGAACAATCATCGCTGAAAAATAAATAACTAAATAATAATTATTATCCATCAACCATTGTTATTTCGCAATAAATTGTAAAAGTGATAAAAAAATGGTCAGAAATACCCTACGCAACAAATTTTTATAAAAACGTGGGAGTTTATAAAATATACAATAGACGGATATAATTTTCCTGTTATCTCAAATTCCTACCTACTACGTGCCTTAACAAATATTTCAATTGTTTGCGACAATCAATTCAGGCACATTATTTTTTCCCCACCGGCTACACTTACATACATCAAAATACAGTTCTTTGTTGAACTATTTATGTTTGCGTTAACAAGTTTTGACGAAATGAGTATTGAGTAACCACTAGGGTACCCCTAACTAGGAAACAACCTAGGGTGCGCTCGTGTTCTTCTCAGAATTACCAAGTTGAAGTGGCAATGGTCCTATTGCTCGAAAAATACCCTGGATACCAGCTTGAACCTTTTGACTCGGTTCAAAGGCGTGTAAAGTTCTGAGTCTGAGGAGAGACTTTACCTCTACGTGTTCTACCGTTTGTATAAGGGGTTTTGTTCCGAGGAATTGTTTGACATGATGCCTACATCAACCTTTGGCGCACCGCTTGCCATCGGCAGAGGATTCATCCTCACACCTTAGGTGGTCCTGGACTGTGCCGTTTCAGAGGAACTTCCTCCTGCAAACACTCAGGTTGTGGAATGATCTCCCTGCTGAGGTTATCCAAAGTGACGGGGTTCTTCAAAAGGGATGTTTGTAATTTTTTAAGGATCGTCAACGCACGTGTTATGCCTCTGGTTTTGCAGGCAATCCATGGGCTACGGTAACCGCTTACAAACAGGTGGGCCGTATGCTTGTTTGCTACCTTGGTAGTAATGAAGACCGTTGGAAAATAAAGATTCTCTTGGCGATCACAAACTTAACGACATAGGTTACATCGCATCCCTCTCGATGGAACAACATTTAAAAAACGGTGGAAGCCGGTGTATGGAGATGGCTCAACCGTTCATCTTGGGATTCTTTTGTGGAGACCTCTGTCCAGTGGACTTTTGTAGGCTGATGATGATGATCACTTTAATTGTCAACTCACATGAACTGTGGGGAGGGAGATTTGAACCAACAAAACTGAGCCACAAAGGAAGATCCTCTAGGGTTGTCCTTAACAAAGTCAGTAGTTTTTTATTTGTTTCTAATACCATGAATGAAGTCGAGAGCGGTCGCTAGTTCTTGGCTAGTTCTAAAGACAATTAAAATAGACGTGCAATTACTCGATGTATGTTAAGTTGGGTAACAATAGAATGAACATAGCGAGGCACAAGGACGATCACCATTGTAGATATCAACAACTTAATGAAGCATCTCTGTAATCTTGTATCCTATAATCATGAACCTATGTTACTTATAAATTCACGGCTGTTGTCACTTAGAAGATAGTGAAACTAAGTATTTTTGCTTGATGACCTAAATTTCACACTTGAAATGAATTAAACTCTTCATTCAAGTCCACTCTTGATAAGAAAATTTAAGTACATTCGAATCAAAATGTAAGGATCTCAATTGTATTCAAATTCAATCAATCTCGTTTATCATGATCTGTCTGTATGGTTAAAATCTTAAGACGCTATGTTAAAATTTTGGAGTTGTTTCGTTTCATGCTCTCTCAGTAACAGTAAAGGTTACAAACTTGATGTTAATACAGTAATTACTTGAGGATGTCATCTAAATAAATTATAGACTAGAAACACGATTCGCGAAACTTTTCTTGATAGCTTTATTTTTTGAAATTGGCTCTTCTAAAGCCCTTTTTAGGTCCCTCCTTCGACTAGAGAAAGTATTAAGCATATTTTTTTATATTATTCAGTAGGTAATCACATTACTTACATTAATTATAGATAATTTATTTTTATATTTGCTACTTTAGAAGCTAAACGAAGTTTTATCATTTGTCGCTTACGTCAGTTACTTCCGAGTGGCAAAAATCTATACCTCACCTTTTCCCGGGTTCAAGTGAGCAATAGCGCTGTCACTGTCTTACAGCTATTGTTTTTTGGCTAGACTCCGCCCATTCGGTGTTTTAACCATAGACGTAGAATTTTTTCGCTACGCTAAATAGACAAACGAAGCGTGGGAGAGAGAAGTCATTTTTAAATGTACCCCGTGCAAGAAGAAAAGTGACAGCAACAATGTATTGAATGTGACATGTTTTGCTTGCGTACATGCCCATACCGGATGGTCTCTTGTGCAGTTTAACTAATTTCGTAATTTTTTTAGTAATCTTACTATTAAATAACAAATATTACTTTGTATGACAATGGTGTCATGTTCAGTTTGTGACTGTGAATATACAAGACGTAATTATCCGGGAAAATACACGTTTCACAGGTAAATAAGAGATTATTGGTAGTTCGATTGTATTGCTTATTTTATCAATTCTGCTTTAGTAAATGGCCTAAAAACCAGTTTCATTCGTAGATTAGGACTTTCCCTTATATTTTTTAATAATATTTCGTTGCTGCACCTAGAAATAAACAATATTTTATGTAAAATATAAAAATGTTTGATTACGATAGGGCTTGACCAAGTGATGACGTCAGAAATATCGATAGTCCTGTTGCAGTCTATATCGTAGTATAATGCGCATCATGTAAAAAGAACGCTAGCGGTCAAGCTTCTTCAGGCGTTCCAGCGTTCGTTTTAAGAGATTACTAACTTTTCTACTTATTTAAGAGATGTATACCTATGCATTCAATGAGTGCCTACATAGTTTACTACTTATTACATGACGCGCACTATACCTACCTATAAATTAAATTTTTGTCCATCCTAGAATGGAGGTTTACTTTGTTTGGAGTAAATATGTGTGCTCTGTTAACATTTTACCGTTTTAAAAAAAATCTATAATAACCAGGTGGACATTGAGGTGTGTGTTTTTGTATTGACTATTGAAAAGGTAACTTTAAAGCACCACGGGTGTTTTTATTGCAGTTTGTGTAGTAGATATTTTGGAGTCAATATTTACGTTGTTGTACACACGCCTTTTTCCCGAAAGGGTATATTTATTTTTTATTTTTTATAAATAAATATTGTTTATTTCTGCTTAATAAAATAATAGTTAACAAATTAAATTTAAATATACCCCAGAAATTCCGTTCCAGCGGGACTCGAACCTGCACCCTCGCCTGTGATCAGCGATGCCTTTACTTTCGAACTTTGAACAGAAGGTTTCCAATGAAACACCTGTAGATACAGCACTATCAACTTGGCGCTATAGCCGAGTTGATAGTGCCCACAAATTTCGCCTCGAGCGTCATAGCTCGATCTATGGCTAAATTGTTTAAGGCATTGCCGATGACAGGCGAGGGTGCGGGTTCGAGTCCCACTGGAACGGAATTTTTGGGTTACATTTAAATTTAATGTTATCCATAAAGCGTGGTTTACACTTGAAAAATAATAAACTTTGGGGTAACAAATTGTCTATAGATAAAGTAACAGAGTGAAAAATTATATGGGCGTAGCACGGCTGATATAAAATGTTTTTGTGCTTTCAGATTTCCAAATAATCCTGTGCTACGAGAAAAATGGTTATCGGTTTTATGAAGAGTGGGATGGACTCAAATAAGAACTCCACTAGGTATATGCAGCAAACATTTTAAGTTTAAATTTAAAAGGGAAACTCTAAGATCCCACCTATAAATAAAACTGTAATATTTAGGGGTCAATAAATAATAAAGGTTTATTTATTAACTGTATTCAAAATTCTCTTTATGACGTCAAATCTGCCAAACTGAATTCATGAAAGACTTAATCTGCATTAAGATGTATTTATCTACCATACACATCACGGACGGATGATGAATTCTATCGACAATGTAAAAGTGTTGGTCGAGGACAACACTATTTTTAACTCGGACATAGACTTTCACCAACACGTGCACATATTTTTTTTGGTTCCATCTTCGATCTCTGATTGTAGATCTAGTACATATACTAAATCTATGGTTTTAACATATCGCCTTTTGCAGGCCCTCGATGGATAAAATCATGCGCGACGATTTTGACAGTTCCTAATTGCGATGTTGCATACCTATCTGTCAAGTTTCTAGGCGGAACAAAACGGACTCCTCGATGGTCAAGTATATCAATATGTGGCACGGTTGAATCTTTTGTACCTATTTTTTTCGTTCCGATTCTGATTTCTTCACTTTCTATGTATATTCCTTTACTGTACAAGCAATCCGCCTATATGTAATGATTTGACTCTTCCTATCTTCAAAAAGCTATCGCCCAATCACTTTTTCTCCATCTTTTTTTTGTTTATTGGATCTACACCACCGTCTTTTATCATTCTCGTCAATTCCAGCCCATCACAAGGTTGTTTGGAAGAGATCGCTCTTTGCGATAAGACCACCCGTCGTACTTCCATACTTATATTTTGTAATGTGTTAACTTGTATGTGGTGTGCAATAAAGTGTTATCTATCTCTATCTATCTATCTTGTTGATGCTTGGTCATGCTTGGGGAGACCCTGAGCTTGTGACCATCTCCATTTTGAGACCTTGTTGCACTAATAGATGGGGTTGGCATAACATGTTTTCTTCCATTCCTGTCTAGTCTATGAGCCGTCGCGATACTCACTCATTTCTACCCATGTTATGTTTCACACAACCAGACCATCTTTTCTTTGGTCTAAATCTCTACTTCTATAGGTATCCATTCTCTTTATATTTAGCACTCTTCTCGTCACATGATATTCTTCCTTCCGCATAATATGTCAATATAATAACGACCCAATTTTTTTTAAATTCATTTAACACCGATTTGAGCGTACCGCTTAAATTTTGGTAGGTTTTGAAATGTACGAACTCGGGATGATTGGCGGCTTTGATGCACAACACAACAAAATAATTTTCAATTTCATGCCTCTGAGTGCCAGGCGCAATGCAATGCCACGTAGGCCACGTCCTATGTGAACGTGACCTTTTTTTCTATGCATCAGCGTCTCCTTGTTCTCTACGCACTGCAAGCGTTTACCACCTAGTAGTAAGAAGGGTCATCAAACAAGCCGAATCATGGTACAGACAACATACAACATACAACAACATACATGGTATAGACACACGCCTTTTTCCCCGAAGGGGTAGGCCCCAATGGGCCCCTTTTCACAGTGGGTTGCACCATCGTGGAATATAGGCGTGACAAGTGGTGAGCTCATCGCTGCCATTGCTTCCCAAGAAGCGGACAAAAAATATATCTTATTAGGCCTTTTTTTTTCTTGTTAACATACGTAACTCTAAAACTAGACTAGTATAGTATTATTTGATCTGTGCCTATAGGGAGTTACTGATATACTTACGATTATTTAATTCCCCAGTGTTCTGCTTGTGTATGTTTATCTGAATCAAAGTACAAATTAATATGTCAAAGACAATAGGTAACATGCTGTATCTAGTAGTTAGTAAGTCACAACCTAGGAACAGATTAGATGTTATGACTGCGCTAGGGCGCTAGAACGCTCTACATACATACGAAATTTGCTGGTATTATGGATATTACTCATCAAAATCCATTAAAGTACAAATTATAAATTATATATTATTTTATCAAGGCCTGTGGTTTGTTAGTTTTATTATAAATTACTAGCGACTCGACCCGGCTTCGCACGGGTAGTTTCAGGATGAAAAACAGCCCCCCCCCCCCCCCCCCCCCCCAACAGTCCTATCCACCTATGTAGCCTATGTCACTCACGGTGACTGAAGCTTTCCAACTGTGAAAGAATTTTTTAAATCAGCATGGTAGTTTTTGAGTTTATTCTTTACAAACATACACACACACACACAAAAATACAAATCATTCCTCTTTATAATATTAGTGTAGATGTAGATGTAGATGTAGATTATAGGTATAGTTTCCAAATTACACTGACTTATAGATTTGCATGGAAACCTCAAAATCCATACTAGTCTGATTCGTTATGTCTATGCCTGCCCATTGCCACTTCATATTGCTGATTCTGAGAGCTACATCGTTGTTCTTTGTGAGGGAGATTTAGGTATAACGTATATTTCTTAAGAAACCATATAAAATTCAATTAAGTTAAGATTACCTATGTTTATTATATTTCGGTCAAGGTGTTGAAAGGTACTGCAGGTGCACCCGTTAGTTAAGGCGCTGACAACAGCCAAGTTCTGTCACTATCTAACTCATAAGTGAAAAATTTCGAACCTATAAGTGAACGCAAATTACGTTGCCGTATTAACATGTAACAGTATCTAAACAAACATTAACTTCACACATTTATAAACATACATAATCTCGAGAAATATAATCCTCTTACTGGGCAGCGTGGTAAAACGAGAAAAATCTCATTCTCCATACTGGTTTTGTATTGGCTGGTCAGTGCCACAAGCCACAACCGACGATAATCGGAAATCGTTAAATTATAAATTTATTTGGCTAATTTTTATATATTTTTTTGTTACTATTATTAATTTTATGAATGTACGTTGATGATAGAGATATTTACGTAAGAAGCGTATTTTAATGGTTAGTGCACGATTTTTTTAAATCTAGAAATGGCTCGAAATCTTGGTGTAAACTTAATACTTATTTTGTTTCGCTGGTATAATTTTGTAGAATAACATCTTCATACAAAAAAAATCCTCGCGCCGCTCGAAAAAGCTGGTTTTATTGAATATCTCGTAAAATATAGATAATTTTACAAAACCCTTTCAGTAAACCCTCGGCTTGTTGTATTGATTTTATATCTCTAATTTGTTACACAATAATATGCACCATTTTAATGAAAAATCAAAACGAGAATATAATTTATCCTATCATGTTTCTGGTACAGTGATCCCTCGTATATATAATATAGTATCCATGCATGCAGTAGTAGTAGAGCTTTTTTGTGTAAGAGTTTGTCCGGGGAAGTACTACCACCATATCTATTTCTGCCGCAAAGCATTAGTGCTCGCATTGCTGTGTTCCGGTTTGAAGGGTAAGGGTGCCGGTGAACTTTGCGGGACAATAGGTACCTATATAGGTTAAGAAGAATTCGAATTTAGTAGTAGTCAAGCTTTTTTGTGAGAGTTCATCCGGGGAAGTACTACCGCCATACCTCAAAGCAGTAGGTATTCCTGTTCCGGTTTGAAGGTTATGGTTGCCGGTGTAATTACAGGCACATGAGACTTTTCACCTTTATGTCTCAGGGTGGCGGGCGCAGTGTAATGCCACATAGGGCGCGTCCTAGGTGGACGTGACCTATGAGGTAATGCACTGTTCATAGGCAGAGGTTACCGCTTAACATCAGGTGGGCCATCTGCTAGTACTAGTAGCATAAAAAAAATGCATATTTTTCATTTGAATATTATACTTGATTTAGTCAGTTAAATATCGAATCTAAGATTAGGAATTCTGCACATTACCCCACCTTAAGTGAAGCATTAAGTAACGCATGCACCTACGTAGATATCTTTCCAATATTCACGTACAGACTATAATAATAAACATAAAACTGTACATACAGTACCTATACCTGGATTTGTAAGTGGCACTTGTGCTATTATTTATTCTGTGGTGGCACGTACTTTTTATGCAGAGATATAAGTAAAAAACGAAATTGAAGTGAATGGCAACTCGTTTAACTATGTAATGACTAAATCAAATCCACTAATAGGTACTATAAATGGACAAGTTTGTATGTTTGTTACTAAGTCACGCCGTATCGGCGGAACCCTTTTCGGTGAAAATAGTACTATAGCAATAGAATACAGCATGGATTATGGGTATGACATATTATTTAGGCACACGAATAGGATTTAGGGTGCAACGTGGGCTCCGATTGCAATGCTCATTATTTGTACTAAAACTGGTGTTGAAATGCTGAAAATAATCGGTGTTTTTTTTTTTATTTGTATGTAATTAACATGCTAACATCTAGTTAAACCATTATATGAAGTCTCAAGGTCTTCTTTAAAATATTATTTGAATACCAGCTGTTTTTTATACAATTTCGTGGTGTATAAGTAAATATATCCATTATAAGCTTCAAAACTATCGTTCCCTGAAGCCCTCCCATACCTTTTTATTTTTGTCGAAATTTCCATTATATTTAATACAAAATGAATGCTGCAGTATTGTTGATGTAATAGAGGATCATGCTAAACAATTTAGGGTAGTACAGACTCTTAATAAAGCATCTAAAAACGCTTTAAAAATATTGTTTTGTATTGCTATTATAGACACTGTAAACCTTTTTAATTTAATTTACTTAATTGTATGCCCTTCACTTTTGTACGCTCTTTCGTATGTTTTACCCTCTTGTTTTATTTTTTCAAACCGCATTATGCATAATTATTTTATATGCATTATTAACTCGCATTTGCCTTCGGCTACGCCGGCCTAGTACAGTAATAATTATAAAAAAAATTTGTTTACCCTAAAACCACCTTCGATATTTCCATTTACGACAGTGAAAACCGTATTCAAATGCGTCCAGTAAACGAGTCAATAAATTAAGGTGATTGC
Source organism: Operophtera brumata (assembly GCA_932527175.1). Lineage (NCBI taxonomy): Eukaryota > Metazoa > Arthropoda > Insecta > Lepidoptera > Geometridae > Operophtera > Operophtera brumata. The sequence continues at coordinate 29,653,450 of OW052228.1, forward strand.
TTTTTCATAATTATGTATTTTTCCAAATTTTTGTTCGTACTTGTAATTTTGATGATATTTTTTTCTTCAACCAAATATCATTTACCGCAAATAAATACCAATATAAAAGCCAACAACCGTAATTTCAGTGTAAAATTATACTTTCTTCGCCCATACATGGACAATACATTAGTATGAAAGGGCAACCACCTTAAGAACGCCTACGAAACTTGTGTCATGTGTACTTACATAGGTTCATACAAAGACACGCCTCTTTCCCCGAAGGTATATCCCTTGAGCGTATATTGAAAGTATATAAGAACAGTACGCACAGGTTGGGACTGCTCGCGTATATTTTAAAATTGTATTAACCATAACTATCTTTAACCCCCGACGCAAAAACTAAGAGGTGTTATAAGTTTGACGTGTCTGTGTGTGCGTATGTGTGTGTGTGTGTCTATCTGTGGCGTCGTAGCACCCGAACGGATGAACCGATTTCGTTTTTTTTTTGTTTGAAAGGAAAATTTAGCGGGAGTTTTCTTAGCTATGTTTGATCAAACTCGGTTCAGCCGTTTCATTGCGTTGAGGGTTTTTTTAATTTTTACAAAATTCGTTTCGTTTCGTATGAGGTAGTGCTGGCCTCTGGTGTCGGAGTTTGTCAAGCCGCCCGAGGGCCTCTGACATGGCTTATCGACTGCTATTAATCAATAACAGCCGGGACCGACAGCTTAACGTGCCCTCCGAAGCACAGAGCAATGGAAATCCGCACATAACTTAGAAAAGTCATTGGTAGCCTAGGATCGAACCCGGTATTGTTGGATTCTGAGTTGCACTATTGAACCGTTTACAAAATTAATTACTTGTAAGTAACTATATATGGTTACTACGCTCTTATCGCGTATATTTTCCAATACTGTGTGCTAAATTTTTGTGCGAAAAACATACTGCACTAGTTTCACTAGGTTAGGTAAATATGCTTTGTTGGTTTAAGGCAACATGTTCTGACATTGTATAGATTTAGGATTTATTATTGATTTAGCATTGTATTGTTTTTTCTACGTAAATTATCTTAGTATTAGTCTTATACTTCAAAATGAGTGACAGTACGACATGAATTTAAAACACTAGATAACAGTGAACCACGTGAGCTGCGAGCAACCCAAAGGCTCACTCATTTTGAAGTATAAGATTATGTTGGTTCTAGACTTGTATAATCTCTTAACTAAATCACTGAATCAGCGTGAGAAAGTATACGCGACTATTAAGCAGAAAGTTTCTAAAAATATGAAACTATACGCGAGCATTCCCGGAAAAATCCTGTGCGTGCGGGCGTTCTTGTATACTTTCAATATACGCATCCCTTGAAGAGACCCTTTGAGGCTCTGTCTACGCAGAGCCTTTCACTGTAGTAGTAGGTCACACATATCATTGACATTGGTTTCCCTCGATTACCTAGGCTAACGCTTTCTGCCAATAATAACTCTCTTAAATTACCGGTAAAATGATTATTTTAATCATATTTCTATACTGATTGACTAGTTTGCAAAAAAATTGATGGCTAAAAAGTTATTTATTTCCTACCTACACAGACTTGTTAGTCAAGTTTGTTTTGGTTGAGTTGTCCTGGCTTCTGGCTAATTTAAGAGGGATCCAGGAGAGACAGGTATTTTAGTACTTCAAAAAAATATAGGTTTACGAGATCTATCAACATAATGGATCTATAAGCCACATAATCTAAGAAACTACACATAATTTCCTATTAAATAAATTGCAATCCTAACTTCCTCATCCTTATTTATATATTCCTCTGATTATATAATTTAAAAAGGCGTGTGTCTATGTATGTATGTATATAATTTATTAATATTATAAATGAGAAAGTGAGTTTGTTTGTTTCACGTCTAAATTATTCAACTGATCATCATTAAATTTTGAACACATATTTTTAAACGTATAGTCATGAACATAGGATACCTTTTTAAGGCGAGCGAAGCCGCGCGTGGAGTCTATTATTAATCTTAATTAATCTAATAATTATTAATTAATCTAATCTAATTGTGTAATAGTACTGTGGTGTGTCTGACCTACGAATAGACTCGACTAAGGGATAACACCATAGGATGGGTACGGGCAGCATCCACCGGAGTACTGCGATTGCCAATCCTCCTGCCAAGCGTGGTGATTATAGCGAATCCCCCCATTGCATTCTATGGGGAAGGCGAGGTCCAGGAGTGTCGTAAATATGCTAATTACTTATGATAATTTAAAAATTAATGTGGTGAAAGTAAATCGTTACTAATCGTTTTTTTTTACAGAAAACAACCGACTCCAAAGCTTCCAATTAACAAATAGCTTCAAGTGTGCCTATAAAATTTGAAGAGTTCCCTTGACTTATCCAGGATGCCATCATCAGATCCTCCTGACCTGACCTGATGACCTGCGACCACCTGGGAAGCCACCCTTTCAAATAAAAAAAATAATTTTCCAAATCGGTACAGGCGTCTTCGAGTAAATTGAGAACATATTTTCTAAATTAAAAAAAAAAACTGTGAATTTAAATTCTCCTTTTTTGAAGTTGGTTAAAAAGGGTCAAGGCCCATCCATTCAAATATTGATCTCTTGAAACCAAAGCGAAAAAACCGCTTTGGTTTGTTTACTCATTTCTTTCCTTCGACTTCCAAATTAAATATCGCTCCAGTTACAAGAGCAAATGAAAAAACCTTATAAATCTTATAATCTAGTCTAATTTAAATTCAACTTCACAACGCGGTGCTTGTCGCTGGAGATAGAGATCAGTGGAAGAAGATAATAAGAGAAAAGATCAAGCAAAGAGGTCACGACCTTAAACAAATAAAGTAAAAAAAAGCCTTGAGGAAACGACGAGAGAGAGAGAGAGAGAGAGAGATAATTGAAATTGAAATTAATTAGTTATGCAAGTACATGTTTAGGATGTGCGGAACCTACACTAAGATTGAAAACCTTGTGTCGCAGGTTCTGCGTAACGTTCAGTTGTCGCAACGTAGTCAAGCAGTGTCTACTATACTAAAATAAATAAATAAATAATGCTGGACAGTTCAAACAACATTATCTAGCCCTAAGCTAAGCAGAGCTTGTGTTATGGGTACTTGATAACTGATATACTTAATACAATACATTACATAGATAGATATTTTTTATTATACATAGAATATACCCAGAACACCCTGAATAAATATCTGCAGATTGTACAAATATTTGTTCCGAGGCGGAAATCGAACCCGCAACCTCCTGCATCGCAGGCGAACCTTAACCCGCCGCGACACAGAGGTCGTCAAAACTGAGAGTATTTTGAGATTTGGGGATTTGTAGATATTGAGGTTTTTGGGATTTTAGTTTTTTAATATTTAATCACGCTGATAGACAGATAGGTGGGGTTTTGTTTGTGGGGTAGGGACAGTTCCCTACCCCAATGAAAGTTCTGTTCTTATATATTATTATATTATATAATAGCTAGGAGTGAATAGGTGCCTTCTAGACCTTTGGGCTTCATCTTCGGCCACATCGTCACTTACCAACAGGTGAGAACGTGGTCAAACAAAGGTCTATCAATGTTAAAAAAAAAAAAAAAATGTGCTATGTATAATTTATGATGTGTGTTGATAAATAATAAAACATATTTTTGCGATGAGAAATTATTTAACTGACTGTACCTTCTCCAGTTTACCATCATTATTATAACCTAATCTGTGTCTGCGATAAGTTTGGGCTGGGTTGACAGTACGTTTTACATGTGAGCCACGCTGTCGCATCAAGAATGTGGGACAGGAATTCATGGGCCAGGGTGTCAACATCCCCAGATAATTACCCACACGACACTTAAAACCGCTACAGGCCGTAAAATTAGGTTACTTAACTCCTTGAACATGGCTGGGATACTCAATATTTGAATTGGTGTACCTACTGTCAGCAATTTACTGTGATACTAATAAACGCAGAGCATCCTTTGAATTTTTACGTTATTACACCATGTTTTGTTTATATACAAGCAAAAGGTACTAAGTATATCTACTAAGTTCTGAATCGTAGGTATCAGCAACTATGAGTACCGGAACACCCAGTTCCAGAACAAATATTTGCAAACCATGCAAAAATTTATCCCGCGGCGGGGATCGAACCTGCAACTCCTGAGTCACAGCTGAATATTCTCCCACCACGCCACGGAGGTCGGTAGATACTTTATTATGCTTTACATTAACAACAAATATAAATTAATAGATTAGCTAAGGTACTTACGCCAAAAACGTACCCATACCAATTATCAATACCGTCAGAAGCTTATTTTCAAAACATACATACATACATTAGACACACGCCTTTTTCCCCGAAAGGGTGGGCAGCCTCAAATGGGCCTCTTTTCACCGTGGGTTGAACCACAGCATCGCGGGAAATAGACGTGACAAGTGGTGATTATATTTGTTGGTTTTTTCTAAATAAATAAATAGGTAGTAAATAACTAAACTTACCTTTATTCCATTAATATTATTCACAACCTTCTATCACAAAGTTATAGATTACATATTCATTCTTTTACATTCAAAACACTCATATAGTGCTCGCGATTTATTTGCATAGGTCTTGTTGCGTTATGTTTCGTACGCAATCGAATACGCGGTTTGATCTCGTCACGTGCGTTCTAGCCGACCACAGTTAGTTGATTGCTGTCAGATTGTACCGGCTCACACTCTTAACCGAAGTACTAGTATAGTATTATTTTATCTGTGACCGAAGCAAGCCGGCGGATGCCGCAGTGACTGCCATGTCAATAGTAATCGGCGCCATTACCTACCACTGTGACAATCGATTGTTTGGTTCCACTAGTGAAGTTTATTAAACAAAGCTAGCCGATCGCGAGTCTCTCTTGGTGACTTGCTTGTTTTGATAAATAATAAGATGCGGATGCTACACCTTATACATTTTTCATGATCGTATTTCCGTGATTTCTCTATGAATTTTGGAACAACTTACATTTTTTGTGTACGGTTTCGCCGACTTTACGGTTACGTCGAGCCGTATTTATTACCCTGATTCTTCTAGGTTTGATCGCCTTGGAACTCGAGGTATGTATGTAATGGGTTTGAGTACCGAGTTAAAACACTCTACTTTTCACTTCGATTGCGAGAAAATAATAATATGCTGGACAGTTTACACAGCATTATCTAGCCCCAAGCTAAGCAGAGCTTGTGTTATGGGTACTAGATAACTGATATACTTAATACAATATATTACATAGATAGATAGTTTTATTATACATAAAAAATACCCAGAACACCCTGAACAAATATCTGCAGATCGTACAAATATTTGTTCTGAGGCGGGAATCAAGCCCACAAGATCCTGCGTCGCAGGCGAAGCTTTGCCCGCCGCGCCATAGAAGTCTTCATAAATAAAAGAACTAGGCACACAATTTGAATGGGATGGGCATATTTTATGAATAATTGACGAACGCAATGACACATGCGAGTATATACTAGCGCCAGTGCAGCAGTGTAGATAGGTCGGTTTCAGTTCCATATTCAAAAACAGATTCAAATAAAAATATTTCCCTAATGGAACATCGAAAAGTCGAGTCTTTATTCATTAATTTTGTAGGCTGTTGAAAGCAACGAAAAAACTGCTTTAGCAGATTTTGATGGTATTTGGTGTGTGGAAATACAGGGAGGGTGGAAAGGGGGGGATCCCGATACTACCCGTGCGAAGCTGGGGCGAGTTGCTAGTATGTTGTTAATATGGTGCCCAAAAGCATCACGTTCCCGAGTCATTTAGAGGTTAAGATAGCTAAATTAACAATATTAAAATAAGATGAAAATGCAATCAACTATTAATACAAGTAAACTTGCAGCTGGTAGAAGAAAGCACTAGATAATTATACCAAGGCTTTTCTACGCCTCACTCGGAAATGTCATCATTATATTTCTGTGGTGTGTCCAGCTTAGAAGAAAAGACCCCTCCGTCTCCTCTAGTGGATGTCGTAAAAGCCTATTAAGGGATTACCTGGACTTGTTGATAAGATTCGTTGGTATAAGATTTGTCCTGGCTGCTAGCTTATTATGGAATGTGTTGTTACTGGAAGAAAGCGTTAGCTGAGTCAGTCGTGGGAGGCAATGGCGGCGATGAGCTCACCACTTATCACGTCTATATTCCAGCATGGTGTAACCCACTGTGTAAAGAGGCCCATTGAGGCTCTGCCTACCATTTCGGGGAAAAGGCGTGTCTTAAAAATAAATTTTTGGGAACTTTTCCAACCAAGCTTTTATGAAATTAGTGATAAGCCCAAACACCAGACTGTCTACTCATTTCCATCGAGGAGTTACGCTGTCCAACTTCCGTTTCCATCATCAGGTCAGCTCGCTGTCACCATAGTTTTGTATAAAGGGAAGTTTTTGTTTTGTTTTTGTTTTAGTTATCCGCGAGAACTTGGTTGGTGGACTATAGGCGGATCAGTGGATAGTTTTTTGGCGTTTGAGAGCTATATCCTTGACGACCTCATAGTGGCATGGCGGGTGAAGGTTCGCCGGCGATGCAGCTGGTTGCGGGTTCGATTCCCGCCTCAGTACAAATATTTGTGCGATCTGCAGATATTTATTCAGGGTGTTTCTGGGTGTATTCTAATAAAATATATATATATCTATGTAATGTATTGTATTAAGTATATCAGTTAACTAGTACCCATAACACAAGCTCTGCTTAGCTTGGGATAGATAATGGTGTGTGAACTGTCCAGCTTTATTTATTTATTATTTTATCTAAAGACAGTTGCAAACGAGCTAAGCTGATACAAATCACTATCAGACGAAAGCGTCCCTAAGATACTGGCTGCTTGGTTACGCTGAATGGGTAACACCAATGCGTAACTTTGACCAGATGCGACGGCCTAAAATAATTTTGAAACCACGTGAGCCCGGTAGGTACCCCACATCCCCGAAAAGCTCAAATACAAAAACTTTGTCAAGACTCCTTTATATACTTTGATAGATCTTTGTTTGACCACGATCTCATACCTGTTTGATGTGATGTGTGTGACGATGTGGCCGAAGATGAAACACAAAGGTCTAGAAGGCACCTATTCACTCAAGCCTTGAAGAGACCCAGACTATAGTTTTTTTTTTTTTATCTATAATTGGCTTGCGTTTTGCTATATCTCACCTGATGGGAAGCGACGATGAGGCCTATTTAAGCACGCTCGCCTAGAATATCAGAAAAGCCAGATCAGATTTCAGGAAAGACAGACGGCGCTAGTGTATTCCACTCTTAAGAAGATCGCATGCACCTTTTAAAATACTTAGCCGAATCAGCCGCTGCACCGGCCCTGATGATGTCCCGGACAGATGATATTGCAAGGGTATCAACGCATGTAGCGTCTCAACCAAAGGCCTACCCATCTCCTATGACACGTCACAAGTACGAGTCACACTTGCATACAAATGAATGCAAAATATATATCCCTCGCCTTTCTCACCTCGAAGGACGTTTATTCCTTACAAGCTGAACAAACACTGCCGCAAAATAAACAACTTGTCAGCTCGTATACACTTAGGTACATATTATGTTAACTAGACCATCTTAGTTAATTATTGAGCTAATTAATTATGCACAATGACTTAATTCCATATTTTTACTAGACCGGCAGTAATTATGTTTGGTAACTTTTCGGTTCCAAATTGAAGATTCAGATTCAGATATTTCTAAACCTGAATCGTCAATTTGGATCACTTTAGTTGTTCATGATCCAAATCACTTCTAGGGATCTAGGGTACTCCGTAGATCCCTAGAACTTAATCCTAGATTTGGATCATTGTTTAGTATTAGTAGAGCTTTTTTGTGAAAGAGTTCGTCCGGGGAAAAACTACCACCATACCTATTTCTGCCGAAACGCAGTAGTGCTCGCATTGCTGTGTTCCGGTTTGAAGGGTATGGGTGCAGGTGAAATTACAGGCACATGAGACTTTTCATCTTTATGTCTCAGGGTGGCGGGCGCGGTGCAATGCCACCTAAGGTGCGGCTTAGGTGGACGTGACCTATGTGATAATGCACTGTTCATAGGCGTAGGGTACCACTTAACATCAGGTGGGCCGTCTGCTTGACCCGTCATTACAAGACATATAAAAGAAAAGTTAATTCTATGCTGTTCATCATAAGACCTTGGAAATAGACGGTGTTAGATAATATACATAACATAACACTAGGACTCCCTATTTCATTGGTATCAGGAACAACGAGTACCATGGTGGTAAAACCCATATCAGGAACAAATATTTGCAGATCATGCAAGTTTTTGCTCCGCAGCGGGAATCGAACCCGAGCCAAAAGATATGTTAATGTCGTTATAATTTGGTATTTGAGCTAATACTTGAAGATTCAGGTTCACTAGTACTCTAGATCCTGTTCATCCTATGCTGGTTATCATTAGAAACTGGAGCCTAAAATGTAGCCTGATCTCAACTAAAACGTACAAAAATTTACTTCAAACTACAGGTCGTAAATGCAAAAATGCCTGAATTGCCTTATAAAAAAAGTGTTGCAAACTAATGATCTTGGAAACGACAAATCGATTTCCACCAAACATAGCTAAGATAACCTTCTCGCAAGCACTAATAAAACTGCGTTGAAACCAAAGTACCAGTTCCGGAACTTTGAGCCACGAACAAACGTACAAACAATCAAAGACACGATGGCCATCTTTGGCCTCAAACTTAACATCCTTCGTTTCAACCGGGGTTTAAAAAACACTAGAAAGTGTAAAGCAAACGACGCCAACCACCTCTTTTTTGGAAAAGGAGTTTTTTTTTCATGGGTTAAATTTTATATGAATTTTTAAACTTTTCTAGGTAGCCGTATTTATCACCACGGTCGAGCATTTACGAATTCAATTAGGTATTTTTACCGACATTGTGGTGTAATAATTATTACGTGTCGAGGTGCTAATCTATGTGGGCAGTTTATGAAATATTTCATGAACAACGGCGCCACTAGGAAAACACAGTGACGTAATGTTCATAGAATTTCTGGAAACCATAAAAAAACAGAATTGACAAATCAGAGTGCAAATAAATCGGCATTTGAAATTAAAATTGCTTCCGTCAACATGTAATAGGGGAAGTCCCTATTACTAGGTACCTATGTTGACATTCGAACCTAAATATGAGTCTCCACCATTTTTGAAAAGAGACGTCGTTTACTTTTATTTTACTTGTTTTCCTAGTGTTATTTTGAGTTATTTTGGTGGCATTTTAACCAATGTAGCTCGTTTAAAGAGCACTTAGTGTAGTGAAATGAAATTGAAGTGTATTGCGTGACTTTTCATCTGTGGAAATTGTCTACCAAAGTTTTTGTAAAACGGCCACCTTTTTACTAAACATGACTTGACTGTGACTTTGACGACTGGTAAGGATTGTAACGTTGCAAATTATATTGAAAATACAATATTATAATTGAAAATTGATAAAGAAGAAGAAAAAAGAAACACAAACGATCAAAGACGTCACCTTTCTTTTTAGATTTACTAAGTAACTTGTGTGATACCTTATATATTTGTTCCAAACTGCATTAAAAAGATATTTAAGGTGAATGCTCACGCTTGCGGCGCGAAATTCAATTTTTTTGGTGTTTTTTGTCCATAACAGCTCATCAACACTTCTTCAGATAGCGAAAGTTGAGTTCGCGAGAACTAGGAGACATAACACAAATCTCATTAATATCATCAGTTCAGCTACGATACGATATATCTGAAAACCATCTCCAAAAATGAACACGGGCAAGACAAACATCATCAAATGTCCATGTCACACACCCAGGCCGGTACACATTGGGAACGACATCATCGAAGTTGTTGACCACTATGTGTAATTGGGTAAAACGATTCACCTTGGTAGGTCCAAGATCGACGAAGAGCCGACGAGTCCAACTCGGATGGGCAACGTTCGGGAAACAACACCACTATCTTCTCGTCACAGATACCACAGAGCCGTAGACGGAAGTCTATGGTCAGTGTGTGTTGCTACTGATGACTTACAGGCCAAGATAAATAGACATTAGCAGCAAATACACAAAGACTTACTAATAATTCTACGCTGGGCTTAGTATTTTATACACTAATAGCGACTCGTCCCGGCTTCGCACGGGTAGTTTCAGGATGAAAAACAGCCCCCCCCCCCTATTGCCCCCCCCCCCCCCCCCCCCCCCCCGCCCTGGTAGCCTATGTCACTCAGGGTGAATGTAGCTTTCCAATGGTGAAATATTTGTAAAAATAAACACACAGAAAAATACAAATCTTTCCTCTTTATAATATTAGTGTATTTGTAGATGTAGATAAACGCCAAAATATTAAATATGAATGCTAATTTATTTCTTGATTAAAACATTTATTTTTATTATAAATCTTATCTTCACCTTCGCTTAGAATACTCAAAATACTAACAAAACACTTGATTACAATAACTTCTTACCTATCAATAATACATGGTACTAAATAGTGGTAGGTAATGTTAGCTATTATAGACAAACTATAATAGTTTGTCACATATTTGAAACTGATTACAGAACAAATTGCTTGTAATTGTAAGTAATTTTACTTTATTTTAGTTCTTAGCACATAAAATCAACCAGTAAAATTTATGGAGCGAAGATGTGGATTTGAAAAGATTACATAAGTTTGCGTTCGCGTTAGGGCAACTTTTTTTTATTTTTTGGCGTCGCACGGCTGGGGCAACTTTGCTTTGTGGAATAAGCACGAATAACGTTAGCGAGAGGATAGTCAACGTCAAATATTGGCCAATGACATTGGGGCGACCACAAATCGTAATAATTTGATTGGTTAATATTAGACATCTATCATCTCGCTAACGTTAATTATTCGTGATTCGACCACTTTACTAGCTTGTATTCATTTGTCTTACTGTTTCTTTGTGGACTTGATTGTATGGGAAGATTGAGACTGTTTGACGCACGCTTTTACTGTTATTCGATTTAGCTGAAATGTTGCTTATTAACTTGTCAAGTAGTTTTTTTTTGTCTTGACAAACCAAGCTTACGGTCCGCCTGATGGTAAGCAGTAACCGTTGCCTATTGACAACTGCGACACCGGGGCATTGCCAATGCGTTGCCCGCCCTGAAGGACTCTGTAGTTTTAGTCAACCTCAGAAGGGAGCTCATTCCACAACTTGCACGTATGGGGGAGAAAAGATCTCGTAAAGCAAGCTGTACGAGATACTCACGTGTCGCTTATGTGTATGAGCTCCCTTCCGATGTCGAGAGGCTTTCATAGACTTGTCAAGTTCTGATGAAATACATAATATGACCGCGAGCTGGTCTGATGATGGAAACGGAATGAGGATAACGGAACTCCTGGACGGTTATTAGTAGACTTGGCAGTGCATGGACTTGTTTTGATATGAACGTATTTCCGGATTCCTATTTCCTCTTCATCATCAGCAACAGCTGCAAGACTTATTTACGTAGTTTCTTGTGTTTCAAAATATATTTTTACATACATACATACAAAGACAAACGCCTTTTCCCCCGAAAGGGTATAGGCAGAGCCTTTTCACTGTTTTTTTTTAAATTAAGTAAGTATAAATATACTCTATTTCCACCTCGTGATGCTATTATGGACTGGTATAACAGTAAATTATTGCATCGGCCGGAAAATCAGCCGTTGATGGACGAACATAAATACACGAATCCATCAATGTCCAATAACGGCCAATGCTTGTATAGCATTTTTCTTAAACAATACGCGGATATTCAAAGTAGTTAATTTTCTTTCACTTTTCTATAGTACAAAGTTATAATAATGTTTTTAACTATTTCTCTTTTGATTTTGGCGGAAAAACGTTTTAACATTACTAGAGTCTGTTCAAAAAGAGAAGCGTCGTGGCCAAATTGTGAACTAACGTTATATTTAGTTTATTAAACTATTTGTTGAATAAAATACATTTATTTACAGAAAGAATAATACAAGGTATGTACAAAATACATATGCATCAGTTGTGCTACCTGAAGACCGCTGCAAGCGATCTACAGGTAGCTCAACTGATCCAAATCACTACCAGACGGAAGCGTCCCTAAGAGGGTTGTTTAGCCTAGGGTTCAAACTGTCGGCATTTTGAATTGTATACTAAATAAATAGTTACTGTTGTAAAATAATTAAAATGGAACAGACGCGCTATCGTATTGCCCGCTAAACAAAAAAGGTACATACCTAAGCACAGCTGCGCGCTCCAATCCCACGATGCTTCTCTTTTTGAACAGACTCTACTCTGCCGCCCCTTGAGTTACATACATAACATTTATAATAACATAAATCGTCAAAATATTTTCATCGCACACTCTTTGCCTGAGCTATCTAAATAAATTCCAATAAAATAACAACATATTTACCTCATTCGCATGTTTTTTTTATTCTTATTGGAAACTAAAGTACCAACAAAGCTCTTTGAACATTGAATCTAAAGTACCAACAAAGCTCTTTGCACATTAAAATTTCTCGTGAATAAACGTAATGAAACCTCCTTCCATTTTCAGATAACGCGACAGTTATGGGTTTTTATAGTGAAGTTGTTGACGTGATAGCACGATGGATATAAACATTCCCATTATCATTGCCGGTCGCTGCCTAATTATCACTTGTTTTTCACCACTACAGTAGTTCGAATTGTATCGAAGAAGGTTCTCTTAATAGTGGCCGAATCAAGCATGTTTGAAAAATAACTTATAACTTATAATAAAAAACAATAATTTAAAAATAGTGTGTCTGTTAGGGTGCTGACAGACGGACCGACTGACGGACTGACGGTTGAAAGCGCTCCGTCAACTGGACAGAATTTCAACTGACAGATTCTCAATTGGACAGATTCTCAACTGAACAGATTCTCATCTCAACTAGACAGATTCGCAATTGGACGGATTCGCAACTGGACAGAGTCTTGAGCTCATTCCATTAGTCCTGAGTACAACTATTATAATAACTACGACAAAAAAGTTTAATTAACGGTTTAGCGACACTAACAATTCCAAGCATCTTCAAATACTTATAATTTATGAGCCATCGCGAGCGGTTGAAGGCAGCCGGCAACCGTACGTAAGTCGTGCCGTCATGCACGAGTAACAGGATTCACATCTACCTGACGTGGCACTGACAGACACGGCACAGACGTGATATTTATACATTAAGAGGTACACAAGAGCTAAATTACTTCACTATCTAACTCAGTAAAGTTCAGGTAAGTTAGAAAGTGACAGAAAGCACTCGCTCTACGAAAAGTGAACGAAAATCACGATAAACAGTATTTAAACAAATATTTGCGAAAAAGACCGTGCCCTCTAAAATAGTATTATTTGTTACTCTTATTAATTTTGTCAATGTACGCTGATAGGTAACAGAGATATTTACGTTATAAGGGCAGTGTAGAGGTAAGAACACTATTTTTTTATAGAGAAAATTTATCGAAATCGTATTTTGGGCTCGTGCATGCCCTTGAAAATATGATGAAGATATATATATATATATATATATATATATTTGTCTTATACTATGTGGTTTTTGCTAAAAATACGTTTAAAAAAGCCTATTTGACTCCTGACAGCCTCTAAGTAGGTTGTCTGACGGCGGATATACACACAAAGATGGCAGCGCGTTGCGTCACACCTCGCCACTCTTTGTGGCGCTCCGCGTTAAACATCGAGCACTCCGGTACGGAGGCCTGCAATGCTCTAAGGTACATTCTAATTTACAGGTCTAGAGCTTAACTGAGTCAATCCCTGAAGTATGGGAGCGGTATGGGGCGGTATGGTGTTTTCGTTACGTCGAAATGAAGCGTGGCTTCATGTCATCTGATAATTTGAGAGACGAAAACACCCCTCCCGTACCGCTCCCATACCTCAGGGACGCTCTAGACCTGTAGTTAGAGTTTGGCATTTGGTCTACTAGGTACTGGTAGGCTGCGCTGTCAGCCACTCCTATCTCAGTGTGAAACTTAAAAGAAACTAACCATAAAATAAACACAGATTTTCTAGAGTTTTTGTCTGAACCACCATGTGTGGTCAAACTTTATATTCAGTGCAATAGCATCATGTTATGTGTACGTAATGTAGCATCTACTTTCTTGACAGTTTCAAACCTTATCTTCACTTACTCCTTCAACTTCTGTGCTCTTCTTCTGCGGCATATCATTTGTCACGATATCCAATGATCCGTTGTTACTCAATCCGCAGGAGGAAAACATTTTCCTAGCGCTATCTCTTTTCTTCACGCAGTAAAGCACTATTATAAGTACAAACAGAAAGCATGCGACCGCTCCCACGATCATCGGTGCACTTTTGTCTAGGTCTGTGTCTACAGATTCCAGTCGGGCGGTCTCAGTGCGGAGAAAGTCTTGGAGGGGTGCGAAGTAGTCCAGGATCCCTTGTGTTGAAAGTTCAGTCTCCCCAGTCATTGTTTCGAGTACTGTTCTCCAGTCTTTGCTTGCGCCAAGGGACATGCCATCGCTGAAAGTATTTTTTACAAGCTTTATTTTAACTTGCTATGTATGTCCGGGTGGAATCTTAGTTGCAACTGAATGTTAAAGCAGTTATCCTCGACCGATTGAGCTGAAATTTGTGGCATACCTGTCAAGTTCCGATGACAATACAATATGATGGTGATAGCGAGCTAATCTGATGATGGAGACGGAACTCCTCGATAGATAATCGTAGACTGGCAGTGTTTAGGCTCATTTTCAATAGCACACGGTTACGATCACTAATTTTATAAAAAAAAAAAATAAGTTTTTTTCCAAAATCTTATGTTGGAATTTAGTTTCTTCGAAGCATTCATCATTTATTTATAGTAATCTATACCAATATTTAATAGAAATGTTTTTTAGTGGGTTTGTATGTAGGGGGCAATCTCCGGAACTTTAGATCCAATTTCGATAATTATTTCACTAACATAGGAAGCTACATTATCCCTGAGTGCTATAAGCTATATTTTATTAGCTTCTGCCCGCGACAACGCATGCTATGTGTATAGTTCCACTTACGTCCTAATGCTGCGGCCACACTACCGTTATATGGCAACTGTGGCATAACCATAACTATTGCCCTATTACGGTAGTGTGGTCAGAGCATTAACGGTTGAGCTGTTTTTGGTTTTATTTGGTGTGATGGAGGGGCACACCTGAGCAGACGGATAGGGGAAAAGGGCAGAGGGGGACTGGATTTAATACCACCAATGTAGATATATATACAGTTGTGGTCATATAATTAAGAACGATTTGAAGTTCTAGAAGTTTTTTATTTAAATCGTATCATACACAGAGATGTGTACCTTCTGAGAAGCAACTAGTTATGTTATAAAATAGTCACATTAATAGAGCAACCTGACTTAAGAATAAAGTATGAAATCGCTAACTATTTTTTGCACATTTTATTGATTTTATCAAAGTAACACATTCAAATAGTACTGAAACTGGACAAATAATTAAGAACGATTTATTTAACTGCTCGGGAAATGTTTTGTATGACACTTAGATTTAAAAAATCACAATATTATGTAGCACAGGAAACATAAAAAGAAATTTAATAAATATTTAACTAAAATTAATAGTTAATAGCATATCCACGGCTTTTAATTACAGCTTTACACCGGCGAGGCATTGACTCTATTAATTTTTGACATTTCGCAAGAGAAATAGAGTTCCATTCTTCTAAAAAAACGTCATACAGCTCTCTTAAATTTCCACACTTTGTATTTGAAACCTTTTTCTTTACTTCAAACCACAGATTCTCTATTGGGTTTAGCTCTGGACTGTTAGCAGGCCAGTCTAAGACAGAAACTAATTGCGCTGTAAGAAATTCCTTTACGGTGCGTGCAGTGTGCTTTGGATCATTGTCATGCTGGAATGTCCAAATGACCGGTAGAACGTCTTCAGCGTATGGTAACATTGTTTCTTCCAGTCTATTTTTGTATTGGAACTGATCCATGTTACCTTCTATCAACTTTACAGGTCCTACACCATGTCCAGAAAAGCAACCCCAAATTTTCACATTTCCACCACCGTGCTTTAATGTAACTTTCGTGTACTTTGGGTCGAATGCTGTATTCGGGGGACGTCGTACATATCGTTTTCCATCAGAACATACTCTGTTTATTTTCGTGTCGTCAGAAAAAAGTTCATTTTTCCACTGTTGCACAGTCCAGTTTTCATACTTTCTCGCAAATGCAAGCCGGGCTTGCCTGTGGCAAAGTTTTAACATGGGTACCTTTCTTGCTATCCTACCGTGCAATTTTTCTTCTACCAAACGTCTTCGAATAGTGCGTGCTGAGATTGCTGAAGGGTTGTTTTCACCAAAATATTCTTTTCTAAGCTCATTGGACCCTTTAAAAAGATTTTGTTTTGCCATACGAACGATGTTTCGGTCATCTCGAGGAGTTGTTTTTCTCTGATTAGGTACACGTGGAACATTCGAAGTAGTTTGATACGTAGCAAAATGCTTTACAGCGTGGAAAACCATCGTTTTTGAACATTGCAGATGGTCGGCTATCTTTTTATAAGACCAATTCTTCCGGCGAAGTTTTATTATTACTTCCCTTGTAGATTTATCACAACTTTTATTTTTTCCCATTGTTTTTTCTAAAGAAGCAATCACCTTTAATCTTTTACAGCACGTAATGGCGCACAAAATTATACAAACAGTAACAAATCGACTGAGTGTTCTCTATTTAAATTTGAATAAAGGTATAAACTACTTAGCGTAATAAGGATAATAAGGTAATAAGGAATACTTTGTTTAAAAGTAGTGTAAAAAGTTTGCCTATTGATTTTTAGCCAATCATGTGTATCAATGAATACAGTGGTAATATGGAAATGTTTTACGATACCGAGAGAAATAAAAACAAATGCATACAATTAGTTTTGCATCTTAGTTGGAAAAAATCTTCCCTTTATATCAGCGTTCTTAATTATATGGCCACCACTGTATAAGACGCCCATAGAATGCCACAATGGTCTTCCACTGACCTCCCACGCCCGCTTCAATCTCATCTTATCCATCATCGAGTTGGAGACCGTGCTACACTGTGTTCATCGTTGTCTCCTCTCGAGGATCCTCTCATCAGCATCGTCATCTTGATTATTATTAAAACTATGACTAAACTCGCAAACTCCTTGCAAGGCTCCGCCTACGCAAAACCTACAGCACTTATGTATACACAGATGTTTTATACGCCAGAACCTTTCTCGCCGAACACACTATTCAATGAGAGTGAAACCAGCATGTAATTAATAACATTATAACATGAGTTATAAGTACAGACCGTTCACCGTGGGCACTATTCCCAAGGCAGGGGCCCACGGCCATACTAAGAGTATAACGCAGGTGCTATCTTACGGTGAACGAGCTGTACCTAAAACAGGCAGGTAAGAAGTACCTCAGTAGTTTTCCAGCTTCCTTGACGCCATAAATGGAACATTCGTGCAGAGGCCCCGTGTGGTTAGCGCGGCGGCAGAGTGACAGGAGGATTTGGAACTCGAGGACGTGTGAAATCAAATATCTGAAAAATAAAGCATTGGCGATAATAGACCCAAAACTGCAATACCTACCTATCTTAGAACGACTACTTCTCCTAAACGGATGACCCAAATAATAATAAAAAACATATAATAGGTATACTAAAGTCAAAAATAGAAAATTAAGTTTACTTTTCAAATTTGTTGTTGCGTTTGTCAGGAAAAAAATCCGAAGTTTCCTATAGTTTGCACAAACAAAGCTTACTGCTTCCAATGATTCATTCACAATACTAAACATAAATAATAGGTTTATAAAACAAAAATTGATTGTTGTAAACAGTCATTTACTTAAACATATGCGATTTTTCGAAATTTTTGGCTCTATTTATTTAGTGTGCTCTGTTCTGCCCCGTTCTTACTTACCAACTTTACTGAGTTAGTAAGTGACAGAATTTGGGGTGACTAATCACCTGAAACTGATTACGAATTGGCATAACTACAGCTGTTAATAAAGTTTTACGCATGTTATTGAACGACTGTACCTTTACCGATTTTCCGCATAAATTATTGTTCACATATTTGTTTTCTGCGTAAATTAGTATGCATAACTTATATAGAACGAATTTAATTAAGAATCAGTTGCCATAAACAAACTAAGCGTAATTTAATTAAGAATCAGTTGCCATAAACAAACTAAGCGTAATTTAATTAAGAATCAGTTGCCATAAACAAACTAAGCGTAATTTAATTAAGAATCAGTTGCCATAAACAAACTAAGCGTAATTTAATTAAGAATCAGTCCCCATAAACAAACTAAGCGTAATTTTTTATTGGTATAAAATAATGTATATCTGATTGGGTAAAAATGTAGGCTATCTACCATCATCAGAATAGGTATTTACGAATTTTACTAAGCCATCTATCTAAAATAATTCTAAAATCAATGTACATTTATTTACAGAAAGAATAATACAACTATTACAAGGGGCAAATTAAAAATTAAAAAAATAAATTTGAAACAGTTGTGCTACCGGAAGATCGCTGCTAACGATCTAAAGGTAGCTCAACTGATCCCAATTACTACCAGACGGAAGAATCCCTACGAGTGAGTGGTGAGTGGCACTACTAATGTGTTGAGCCGGATAAGACCAAGCTCTCGGGTCACGAGTCGCTTCGACGAGACGCCCTGAAAGAATTTTGAAAACGCGAAGGTCCCCAATCCTATGGCGCAAGGGTACCAATATCAATTGATTCGTGGGCGTATGATGTAACAAATAATATGTAGGAAGGAGTGGAAGGAGTGGAATACACAACCGTCGTCTGTCTTTCCTGAAAACTATGATCTGGGTCTCTTCAAGACTAGAGTGAATAGGTGCCTTCTAGATCTTTGTGCTCCATCTTCGCCCACATCATCACTTACCAACAGGTGAGATCGTGGTCAAAAAAAGGTCTATCAATGTTAAAAAACAAAAATGATGAAATAGTATAAAATACATCTTCAGTTGTGGCACTGGCGGCCACTATCGCGGAGCGCTTCGCGTAAGAAACATTAACCAGACAGTTACTAATAAAAGTAATAGTATTCCTTACGTGATGTACTGGACATGAGACACGACGTGGTACTTAGCAGCTGGATCCAAGTCATGCTCATTCCTGGGCAACGGGGGAGACACACCCGTCTCCTTTATCCTGGAAAATACGAACATTTTATTTAATTTAACAAAGTGTTATTCATTATTCATATTACTGCTTTGGGTGGTCAGTTTCCTCAGACCATCTTTTAAGTTTTCCAGATGACCTCTGTGGCGTGGCGGGTGAAGGTTCGCCTGCGATGCAGAAAGTTGCGGATTTGATTCCGGCCTCAGTTTTTTTTTGTACGATCTGTAGATAGGGGTTGTTAGGGTCTGTTTAGGGTGTTCTGGGTATTTTCTATGTATAATAAAAAAATATCTATCTATGTAATGGTATATTAAGTATATCAGTTATCTCGTACACATAACACAAGCTCTGCTTAGCTTGGGGCTAGATGATGCTGTGTGAACTGTCCACCATTATTAATTATTTATTAATGTGGCGCGTGCGACATCTTTTTTTAGGTCTCTGCCCACGAACACTTCTTCAAATAGCAAAAACTTGTTTTGCGTAAACTAAGAGACATAACAAACATGTTAAAATTTAATAGGTTATTTAAAAAGTGGAACAATAGCTACGCAACACAAATTTTTCAGGAGACACAAAAAACTTAACAACTTCTGTGTGGTACTATAAAGTTAGAACAATCGTTGGAATGTGATGTATATTACACAGTATTTTGTCTGTTGCATTGACAGGCAGTTTCAAATTCGATCGAAAAGACAAAACACGGTGTAACTATTTAATGGATGATCCTCATTTATTATAAAAAAAATTTTTTATTGTAAACGGACTTGTTGATAAGATTCGTTGGTATAGGATTTGTCCTGGCTGCTAGCATTATTATGGAATCTGTTATTACTAAAAGAAAGCTTTAGCCGAGTCAGTCGTGGGAAGTAATGGCGGCGATGAGCTCACCAATCTTGTCACGTCGATATTCCACGATGGTGCAATCCACTGTTCATAGAGGCCCGTGGCCAGAGGCCAGAGGCCAGTTTTTCCCCGAACGGTCTGAACCATGGTTTTTTCTTTAAAAATCTTAGACCATCTTGTTTTGAAAACACAGTGAGCGTTGTTTAAACTTTAGACACCTTACCTAGTTGTATATACACAATATTATGGTACGTTACGAGTATGCGCGCCAGATAGGCGCCTTGTAATTTACACTTTCATAGTCCATTGTTTTTTAATTAACTTTCTTGTTCAGCTCGTACGTTTGTTTGGGTCAAATACGAGACGATTCAAGAAAAATTCCTGGCATTCCCGATTGTGTTAAAAATTCCCAAACCACGGCCACAATGCGCTGACCAGTAAAACCATACAAAAGCATACCGTTCTGGGAAAAGGCCAGGTCAAGAGTACCCTTAAGATTGAGCCAACGCCAGGCAGAAATCTTCATACAAAAAAAAAACGCCACGCACCGGTCGAAAAAGCGGTTTTTATTGAATATCTCGTCTGTACCATATTGACAAACAATCGAATCTAGCCAAAAGTTAGAGGTAACTTTGTGTTTTTTTTTATAAAGAAAATTATTATAATGTAGTTAGTATCCATGCATATTTTTAATTTGAATATTGTACTTGATTTAATCAGTTAATAATCTAATCTAAGATCGGTAATTTTACGTTATACGCCACATGTAGGTATGAAGAATGTGATGAGAGTGAATGAAGCAAAAGAAGTTGTCAGGATCGTAGCAAGTGGAAATCCGTGGTCTCTACCCCTCCGGGAAACAGGCGCGAGTTTATGTAAGTATGTATGTAAAAGCAAACCGTTACGTTATGCACGTTTCGTATCGCACTAATCATTTGAACGTAACTAAATGTTTTAGCTTGTTTTGGAAGATACGTTAGTGTGGCGCTCGATAGAATTACAACAAAAATGGTGTGTGACAGCTCCGACGTGCGTCTGGAGTTTACTCTAGTCCAGAACACATAGCGACTTCACTTTTGGTAAACGCTCGATTTATATGAAAATCGATTAACAAATACTCTAAAAATAGTTTTTCAAATAGCGCAATAGTTATTTCTGTGTGTTTTTTTTATTTATTATCTGTGTGTTTTTTTTTAACTTGAAATTTCTAGATGTGGATATAAATTAATAAATAAATGAATTTATCTTAAGGTGGATGCTCACGCTTGTAGCCGCGTTTTTTTTTTTGGTGTTTTTGCTCATCAATACTTCTTTAGATAGCGCAAGCGTGAGCATTCACCTTAAGTCTCATACGCTTTAATAAAATTCTTGTTTACCTCAGATTCCACCAATGCTCATTCCAGTTTACCAGGCTACTGTTTCCGAAGATATCCCACCTCCACTGGTCCAGGACATACGCGTAGGCCATTAGCGGGAACTTCTCCAAAGCGACCCACAGAAGATGGTTCAGCGTCACTTGGGTACCGGTTTCGACCTTCATAAGTTGCAAGGTCTTAAGGTGCTCTGGAGTAATGACCTGTATAGCCACTATATCTGAGATGGCATCGTGGAATGCTGAAATATTTACAAGCTTTTATTTAACTTGCAATGTATGTATGTTTGTCTGGGTGGAATCCGGGTGGAATCTTGCAACTGAATTTTAAAGCAGTTATCCTCAACATATTGAGCTGAAATTTGGCATACCTGTCAAGTTCCGATGATAATACAATATGATGGTGATATCGAGCTAATCTGATGATGGAGACGGAAGGTGGACAACGGAACTCCTCTATGGATAATAGTAGACTGGCCGTGTTTACGCTCATTTTTATCAGCACACGGTCACTAATTTTATAAAAGCTTGTATTGAAATTGTTTTTTTTCACAAAAAAACTTATTTGATGTTTGTAATTAATTTACAGTGACGTTAATTCTTGTAGGTCTATTTTTCATAGACGGTAGGAAAGTGTTTTTGCAATAAATTATCTTATTTAAAACTGAGAACTCTTCCAGACTATTTTGAATAAGTGAAACAAAAAAGGAGTCATTACTTGTCAAAACTATCATATAATGGCCGCAAATCGAAACTAACCTGGACTTGGCCCATCTCTATAAAGTGGCGGCAGGTTCTTATAATGCTTGAAGTACTGAATGTGCCCCAAAAGCCTTGCAGCTCTTGATAATCCAACGACCGCATCAGTGACTTTTTCACCGCACCATTTTATCCTGAAATTTAGTTTAATCATTAACGGTTCGGGCTACTTCTCCATAATATACGTAAACAGCACAGTCCTGGATATAAAATATAGAATGCATAAGAAGTTTAAAATAATACTTTTGTCACGGTTTAGGGTAACCTCGTCTACAGTCTGTAGGGCTGAAGCGCGCAATGCGCAAGCCGCTGGACACTGGTGGTATTTTACAAGGCGTGGTATTATACCAGACCCTACCAGAGATAGGGCTCCTCCCATCTTATTGCTGCCTTGAAAAGATCATCGCTCTATTTAACAGGTGATCCTACAGTTTCCCAGAATGAGGATTAAAATTTATTAAAAATTCATAAAACCTTACATGTAATTGACTCCATCACACATGTCATGACTAGAAGGCAAACAGTTGGCAGTGTTCACCGTTTCCTTGATGCCTTTGTACGAGTCTTTAGCACTTTCAAACCCTAAAGATATATGAAAGTTATCCACTGCATCGAACAGATCCTTGAAACGGATGCTATCGGCTTTCAGAACTGGTCTCATATGGTTAGGGTACGGAACCACTTTTGAGAAAATGGATTGCCATTCTTGCGCCCAGAGGTTACCTGAAATGCAATATTACCAAGGAATGCATCATGAAGTACACCGGTTCTTTGCACCAAAGGTCAAAAGCATATTCAGAGCCACATTATGTCAGGCAGGCACAGAAACAAAACACCGAAGCGAAGAAGAAAGTGAAACTTCTATAAATTTGGTTAGTGCAATTTGTTTGATGACTTCAACTCACCTAAAATATGAGCTGGTATCAGTTTTTCGTTCTTCAAATCCTCGTCATAATAAACTTTCAGCTTCACCCTTACGTAATCGTGCAAAAGGCAATAGAATGGTTTTATTTCGTGCCAAATACGGTTCACATTATTCACAAAGTTATCGTCTTCGAATGCATATCGCCACATTTCACCAGCGTCAGTGAAGTTCTCAGATTTGGCCACAACATTCATTCGTTTAACGTAATCTTTGAAAATAGGGCGAACTCTTTTTCCAGTGGCATTGCGATATGCACCCCAGTAGTATTTCAGTTCTTTAGAATCATTACTCGTCTTGAAGATGGATATTACATCTGAAAGTACAAACATTTCAAAATAAGGACACATCTGTTTTTATATGACTTCATGAAAATACTATGTTCAAAACATACATCCTACTAATTATTATGGTAGACACTTTGTAATTTTATCAATATTAAAGTCGATTATATTATTGCTGCTGTACTAAAACTATAGGTGTATTGCTATAACTTACCATTCATGGTCCGTAGCGAATCTTCGTCGCATTTTGTATTATTATATGGACACACTCCTACACGACTCCATATTTTCTGCATGGTATCTATTTCTTCCCTTTGCTGTGAAAATAAAATTATTTATTAAATTTCATGTCCGTAAAATTGAATTAAATCTCCAGTTCCTTATATAATGTCTTTACCTTACTCTGCGGCATCTGGACATTGGTACCTCGTTCCTTAATAATTCTTATTTTCCTATTATATTCTGAGCTATTTGCCATTAAATAGTTTTTCAAATAGTTTTTCTTTAGTATGTTCCAATACTGTTTTTTTATTTCATCTTCTTCTGCAGCTATACGTATCTAAAAACACAAACAAAATCTGTTGAGTTATTTACATACATTGATTAACTTTGTATTTACTTTGAAATATATGAAATATTTATCTCCTCAATAATCGCAAATGTCTATGTTTTTTCTTACCATAGCATTCTTCTTAGCATCATCATTGCTATCTATCACATAAGACCATAATGCCTCTTGCGACGTTTTACAGACATACAAGCTCAATTTATCCATCGAGTCCATAAACACATCAAAACTAATGCTAGCATTATCTAACTCATCCAATTGATTCTTGAAACTTTGCAGTATGTTGCTTGTCTTTGCAAGAAGTGTTGTACTAGGATCGAGTACTATTTTCATCGCATCATCTAGAAACTTCTTCTCCTTTATATCTTCATCTATTTCAATTTCGTGGCCGCTTTCATCAGATAACTCTGTAGTTTTATTCATTGTATTCTTATCATCTGCTGACATCTCTGAGGTAGGATTTGGGTTGTACTGTACGGCACCAGTGGTTATAACTAAAAGCGCTACTGCCGTAACATAGATCGATCGTAGCTAAAAACAGAGTCATCAAGGGTTTGTTAGTTTTTTGAGCAAATTAATATATATTTTTATGTGACGTAGGTAGTATATATTTATCAACCGTATATTTGTAGAAAGCCATTCACCAAGGAAGATGTAACGACGATTTTGTTTTCAAATGTAGCCAGCATCTTCGGGACGCTTCCGTCTGGTAGTGATTTGGATCAGTTGAGATACCTTTTGATTGTTTGCGAGGTTCTTCAGGTAGTACCTCAACTTTTTCAATTGTATTTTTTTTAATTTTGTACATACCTACTTGCATTTGTTGTATTGTATTGTAACTACCTATATTTTTTCTTTCTAAGATGGGTATCTTGTCTAGAGAAATAAATAGCAAACTTGAAATCGTTGTGACTTTTTTATTCCTGCGACATTTTAAATGGGTGCTTATTGTGGTTATATTATTGCATGACGCAATATATATTATACCTACACTCATATCCCTCCAACGTGAGAACAATATAACAATAGTCCAGCTCATCGGTGTGGCTAGTTGAATAATGATTACATCCTCCCGATCCTCTTACCCATCGTAATATCCTCTATCATTTAGTATCGTCGCCGTCGTACCTATCATTATGTAGACAACCTTGAAATAAGGCATCAAGCTCATAATAGTTGCATTACAACAAGTACTAAGTACGCAATGGCAAGCTAATAACGAACATAGAAGTTAGTAAACACAAATTACGATAATTTGAAAATCCACTAATGTATCGCCACATCTAATATTTTCCAAATAACACCAGTATTTGTTTGAGCTCTGAAACAGCACTATTTATGATGATGGTGTTGTAAATGTCGTGGCTCGATCGTAGAATGGTACTATTTCATGAAATGGCCAACTAGAATCGTTTAATCGTCACCATCCCGTGACGTACTGTTTCCTAATAGTTCCAAGTTATTTTACATATAGTGGCTATTTTAACTCATTAAAAAAAGTGATTAACTAACGCACATAAACGGATGGACAAATCAAAATTTTTCATGAGGGTAGCTGTTGTTGTGGTCCCAAGTTTTTTTGTGAAGAATGGCTTGTATTTTTAAAAACCAAATAAGCTACCAAGGAACTACCTATACCGATGAACGAACGATATATCCAGTGTCGTTGGCCATTTCATGAAATGACACCATGCTACGATACAATATTTAATACGGTACAATATTGGAAAATTCGAGAGAAGCCTTTGACCACCAAAAGTACTACCAGTTCACAGTGAACAATTATGAAATAGTGAGTAAAATGTGTGTACCTAATAGGTACAAGCGATCTTTATAACCAAATCAATAAAACTTTAACTATGATCTGGCTAATCCTCTCTTTCCGTCTCTTTCCGTCTCTGTTTTACTCTTAAGAAAAGTTTAATTATCTTGTTCACAAACTGTGGAAGTAAAATAACCCCCCGCCACCTGATTTTATGATCCCAAAAGAGCAGTACCAAAGAGATACGATTAGCAGTGGCCCGTGTGGAAGTCGCTAAATCGACTCCAGATCCAGGTTGGTCGCTAACGAGTCTAACCCAATGCGACTGCGGTGCTCCGACACAGTACATGCCACAATTGGTGTGCCCCTCAGGCCCAAGCACCTGTACCAGGGAAGGCCTCAACGCGGCTACAGATAATGCGACTTTTTTAAGGGCCAACTATTACCACACTATTACTGTAAGATTATTTGAAGTGAAGTATCGATACGACAAGAAGAAGAATTCACAAAACCCCTATTTATCATCACATCCACAAATAAAAATAAAAACCACTTATTTTAGTGTAACTTGGACCATAAAAGTATTCTTAAGTATTTTTTTTAAATACAGCCCTAATACTGAAACTGCATACTTTCAACTCATATTAATTATCCTGTATATTATTACAAACCTAGTAAAACCTTATCGAAGTTGCCCAACATTAACTCAAAGTCAAAAACAATTGACAATATAATAATTTAAAATAAATACTTTATAAAATATACCCACATGTGTCATGATGTCGCAAAACAATCCAGCTGTGTCAATCCAGAGCACTACAACACTGAACCCAACTCATTTTCAGACTGTAACACTTGGTAACTAGACTGTACTGATTTCACGGCTTCACACTTTCATTCTTGGCATGTTGTTTGTGAATACTCTGAAGTGTTTGCTCGTTTTGTGGTGGAATTTTAAAGGGAACAATCGTCCAAGCGGTTTGTTTTGAAAACCTGGTACGTTGTCGCGCGAATGCGGCTGTATGCGTATGAGCATTGTTACCGTACTAGTAACTTGATTTTAATCTGTGTGGTACCTATCCCACAAAGAAGTTGTGGTATAGATACAGCACAGTAGATAGAGTACCTATATCTGGTCTAATAGCAACTCTTTAGTGATCTGTGTCTGCACAGCATAGTCTCATGCGACTAGCGGCTAGGGCGCGAGATGTTATATCCTGGCATTGTGTGAATCAAAACAATTGATTAAAATTTACTTTAGCTATAGCTTCTTGGGACTAACTTCACCTTTGTAGAATTAGACTATGACCGATTAAAAAAAAATAACTATGAACGTTACATGGTTCTATAATACTAAATCAAAGATTTCAATTTGTAAACACGCTAAAGTAGGTTTTGCGATAAGCGAAATAATAAACCTTGTTATTCAGAAAATATTTTATTACTCAACGTGTATTGCCAATGAATTATGCTACAAGAAAACCTCCATATTTAATATTAAAATCGTATAAGTTGAAATGATAGGTTCAATATAGCTAAATCTAGTTTAAATTCGTGGTGCAAGTATCTAAACCTATAGGAAAAATACCTGTGCTAGACACACTACTTAATCATTACAAACAATTACTCCTTTTTCATGAAAGAAACAAGAATCTGTGCTCCGGCAACATCGATCTCATTATATCCATAAGGTTCCAAAACTTGTTTTGTTCTCTCAAACCACTTCTTAACGTTTTCATGGGCACTGTAGTCGAATCCAAATGCCTGAAATGGAAGGAAATAGTACTTTACTGCCGCGCCTACAAGTCAGGCGATGATGGTCGAACGTGAGAATATAATGAGTAGGTACATCACACTCTTGAGTTCATCATCGCCTAGTTGCGATCAAGGCTTGCATTGAGCGATACAGAATACAGGGATCAATGAAGGCTTGTGTATAATTTTTCTCAAAACAGCATTCCTTCTTTCTGGTCTTACGTGTTCTTAATTTAATAATTTTCGTAGTGAAACTCTCATTGTGATAACATGACCGATGTGGATTTTTATACTACCATTGCCGGCCTAGGCTGGCAAGGTCAATCACTCCAATGCGAAAGTTTGTGATTGTGTTTGTTACTTTTTCACGCTAGGACGGATTTGGATGAAATTTGGAAGACTATTTTTATCCCGATATTCTCACGTGTTCGAGACTTATGCTGGTAAAACCGCGGGATGCAGATAGTTACAAATAAAGCACGTTTGACCAAACATATTGTATTCTACTGCTTTGTAAGGACCACCACCTACTAAGTACCAACTGGTTTACCAAGAAAGAACCAGTAACTAGAGAGCCTACTGATTGCAATGCAAGCGTATGGCAGCCGAATATAATACTTACATCAATGTTGGTGAGCGTCACTATGATGGTGATATCCGCGATGGTGAGATTGTCGCCAGCTACAAATGCGCGGCCGTCCAGTGAAGTGTCGAGCCAGGCCAACGCTTCGTTCAGTTTTTCAGCTGCTTCCTCGTTGTATTCCTCACCCCGGAATAGGATTGGTATCTTGAATAAAAACACTGGTTAGAGAAGCAAAACAAAGTGGGAAAAGATTTTGGAGCAGTCTTTCAAAAACTTTAATCTTACTTAAAATGGTTTTAATGAAATATCAGAAAAGAGGAGGCTAATTGAAACATAATCATAATCATAAAGCAGTAGTGCTCGCATTTCTATGTTCCGGTTTGAAGAGTATGGGACATGAGAGCCGGTGAAATTACAGGCACATGATACTTTTCATCTTCATATCTCAGGGTGGCGGGCGCAGTGCAATGCTACATAGGGCGCGTCCTAGGTCCTGTGAGGCTGTGACTTATGTGGTAATGCATTGTTAAAGGGAGAGGTTACCGCTTAACATCAGGTTCATCAGCTTGTTTCGTCAATCACGCTGTTAAAAAAAAAATATCCAATATTTTAGATCTCTTGTATATTTGTGATTTGTTATAAGAGCGTGTCTAAAGATAAACTATTTGATTATGACAACAAGATCAAGATGATCCTCCTCAGTTGGTCCCTCATTGTTGTGTATCTTGTCTTCCAGCATCGTGTGGATTGTTTGATTACCATTTTAAGCGGTTGGTAGCTCGATCAAGGCTATGTTCACCATCATTTCCAGTTGCTTCGAGACTTGGACAGACCAGCACTTAGGACTGCGTGGTAGTCTTTCCCCTTCTATGTTGCCTGATCAAGATCCATAAGATCTTATTTTCTAGATAATTCGTTTATGACGAACGCACTATTTCCTTAGTTTTCATCTAGCTGCCTAATATTTTACAACTGTGACTTTGAGAGAATGAGGAATAGTGTGATAAGAGAGTGTTGTGAAATTAAAGAAGACGTAGGTAGTGACTAGGATTGAGAAAGGTATGCTTAGATGGTTCGGGCATTTAAAAAGGATGGACGATAGTAGATTGACGAAACGGGTATATATAAAACGAGTGTGAATGGGACAGTGGGAAGGGGAAGACCTCGGCGAACGTATTCAGACCAGATCCGAGACGTTCTTAAAAAAGGTCAGGTCAAGAGTACCCTTAACCGACGAGCATGTCTGAAGAATGCGATGAGAGTGAATGAAGCAAAAGAGGTGTGTTAGGATCGTAGCAATTGGAAATCCGTGGACTCTGCCTACCCCTCCGGGAAACAGGCGTGAGTTTATGTATGTGTGAGTGTATGTATTAATATCATCACCATAATCAGCTGGTATTCGTCCACTGCTGGACTAGGCGTCCCCCAAAGAATGCAATAGGGGGATTTGCCATCATCACCACGCTTTTCAGGCGGATTTGTGAGCGCAATATTGGTGCTACTAAGTATTCGTGCATGCTAATCCCTTAGTTGGTTTTAATGACACACAGGAGTCTATTCATTATAGGGCGGACACACCAGGGCTCATGTTTTATACAGACAGTTTATACAAGTACAAGAGATAGGTAATACAAATTAAACCGTTGAGCTACTTACATAGAGATTAAAATATCTTGAGAACAGAGTGCCAAGGTCAAAGTTGAGGCGCTGATCTACGATGGCCCTTTGGCGGGGGTTTTTGGGGTACAAGGAGTCATCACGCCCGTAGGCGTTGACCAAGTATGCCATGATTGCTCGACTGAAAACAAATTAAAATAATTGTTTAACATTCCATTTAGAAAAGCTGTTCTTCTCTACTTAGTCGTGGATTTGCAGGCTTTGCTTGAGAGCCGAGTCTCTATTAGCACAGAATACATAACAGTATTAGCAGCTTTGCGAGGACATTCGTTTATCGTAGGAGCACAGAATAAGTAATAGGTTGGAGGAGGGAAAGGCTGCCAGAACCGCGCTCTGAAATTGTTCGCCTTATGGTAGAATGTGTTTTTTTACCTCTCCCATAAAATGAAACCACTGTCGTCCATAGTTGGAATAGTGTGCTGAGGATTCATCTGAAATAAAAAATGTACGGTTATAGATAGGTACATTTAAAAAAACCATTTTAAATCTCAATAATCATTATCTGTCAGACCTGTCTACGTGTTAAGTTTATATTAGTATATAGAATAGTCTCTTTTTTCTCTTGTCTTATAGTAGGGCACATATTAATAACTTAACTTAACTTTATTTAACTTCATTGCTATGTATTAGTAAAATAAATAAAATACATAATGCTGGTCAGTTGAAACAACATTAGCTAGCCCCAAGCTAATCAGAGCTTGTGTTATGGGTTGAAAACATTACATAGATAGATATTTTTTATTATACATAGAAAATACCCAGAACACCCTGAAAAAATATCTGCAGATCGTACAAATATTTTTTCCAAGGCGGGAATCGAACCCGCAGCCTCCTGCGTCGCAGGCAAACCTTTGCCCGCCGCGACACAGAGGTCGTCAATAATGATAATCATCAATCCGCTCTAGGTCGCTCTAGGTTGCGCTAGAACAGGCACTAGTCCCGTGGATGGAACAACGCCTGGTTATGGACTGACTTTCTCACCTTCAAGTACTCCGGCGTCATGTGCTCCCCATTCATTATGTTGGTAACTATCAGCTCCAGCTCCAAGCCCAGCACCTTGGCGGTCATCATCACAGCTCGGCACGGTGGTGATGGCGGCAGATAGTACAGTTTTATCGGCTGGGTTGGCATCTTACTGCTTTTCGAGCGAGCTACTGCGTTGCTGGAGGAAAACATACAGGCGTTAAGATCAAAGATTGAATTGTTTGACGACCTCTGTAGCGCGTGGGGCGAGTAGCCGGCTGAGATGCGAAAGGTTCCGGGTTCGATGGGACAAATGTTTGTATGATCTGCAAATATTTGTGCCGGGTCTGGGTGTTATGGTACCTGGTAATCGTAGCTTCTGATTCCCATGACACAGGGAATCCTAATGTGGGATCAGGACTATGTGTGTGACTGTTGGGTGTTATGTATGTTATGTTATGTTATGTTTGGAGGCGAAGAGTTCTTTTTTTATACGAATGAATGACGGAACGCAGTATGGTGTTTCGGATGCGGTCAGTTAGTTTAACGCCTAAAATACTGCGCTCCATTGGTAATTTTTTTCGAACTTTGGGCCAATATCACCACGGAATTGAGCCCTAATACAGCCAGGCGACGTTGCGGCAGACCGCGCATGAGGTGGCGGGATGAACTGGACGCCTATGAGAGGGAATGGGAAACGGTTGCACAGGACCGTGGTGACTGGCGCAAGTGGGGGGAGGCCTTTGCCCAACAACGGGACAGTATGGGCTAATAGTAGTCGTAGTAGTAGTAGAATGACGGAACAATCAGATGGCCCACCTTATGCTAAGCGGTAACCTCTGCATATATTCATTACCTCACAGGTCACGTCCACCTAATAAGACGCTCTCTACGTGGCATTTACACTGCAACCGCCACCCTGAGACTTAGAGATGAAAAGTCTCATGTGCCTGTAATTTCACCGGCATACCCTTCAAACTGGAACACAGAAATGCGAGCACTACTGCTTTGTGGTAGAAATATGTATGGTGGTAGGAGATAATATCCAGAGCGAATTATTTCACAAAAAAAACTTGACCCTATCCTACTATGCTAATATTATATTAAACATGCGAAAGTTTGTATGTTAGTTTGTTACGTAATCACCGAGAAACTACTGAACTGATTACGATCTTTGGTACATACTGATAGATTATGAACTGGATTAGCTATACGCTACTTTTTTACCGGTATAACGTGGCCGAAGCCACGGGCAGTTACTAATCGTCCATAATACATAGTAGGTATTAAATTTTTTCAACAAGTTTTGTACTGTCTACCCCTAACTTTAATGTACTAGCAAAGGGCCGCGTTGAATGCAACAATGTGGATAATTTTTAGGCGCAGTCCAAATCTTTTGAAACTCGAAAAGGGGAAAGTTTAAGGAAATTTTCAGGAAGTTCCTTTTTTGTCTTGAGCCCAAGGCCTAAGGCCTTTCCATAATTTGGGAGTGGCATTCGTTGCGAAAGTATTCATTAAACGTTTTAGTAATATACTCATCAATGACTCTATGTCTCTACCTATTTGTTTTTAGTTTATATTAATAGTTTATAATACCGCACATTGATTAGCATGATCCTCTGTTATTTCAACAACATTGCACCATTCACTTTGTTATAAAATATATGGTAAAGTTGAGGATAAGGACTAACGCCACAGCTATTGAAAAACTGTACTAAGGCTATATTTTATTATAAAATATCAGTAGAAAAAAATTACTTCGTATTTCATACTAGTTGTTTATTGTACAATATGGAATGCAGAACTATTCAATACATATAATGAATACTTTTCATGAGATCTTGAGATTTTGCATGATTATTTAACTAGATTATATAAAGAAGGAATTATTTGTTTTTGAATTATTTGAATAATCACCATAGAAATAACAAACCATTTCTGCACACGACTCCCGCTAGCGCTATATAGCTATATATACTTGCGTTGAAGAGGGAGACTAAATTGTCGTCTTATAAAACAAATAGTAGATGACATGTAATTATGTTCTATAATAGGTACTCGAAGCTCGATAGACTAACAATAAGGCACGAAATAAATATTCTGTTCGGTCAAAAGTTTCTAGCAGGCGCCTTGTTCATTCCTTGTGGAGTACTTGTTTAGCCCCACAATTAATGCAATAGGATTTAAATAAGGCGCTCTTAGTTCCATTATCATGATTGTGAGCTTTGCTCATCTACCTAATCCTTTTTCTAAAGAATACACCATCAATCAAATTACGGTTCAGGAAATGGTACTACCTTTTCTTCCAACATACAAGTAGATTAATCCTAGAGGAACCTCGAATTATGTGTTTTTTTATAAGGAAAATAGCAACCCGTTGATACTTGGAAGAGTAAATTAAGGCTAGTGGCCCATACTCAAATTGTATATTTAGATTCCATGGTTCCAATGGTTCCATGTTCAATCCTAGTATTCAATATCCATAGAGAAATTCGGTTTTACAAATACCTACCTAACTTTAATTGCGCTTCTAAGGGATCTTTACCTGAGTGTCATAAATCTAGTAAGGTTAGTTAGGCATGTATACCTTATTACAATCTTTTACGTTAGTTTATGGTAAAATAGCCTGGAAACATTTGGGCTTATTTTGAACCATTCTCTAATTTCATTAATTTCAAAAGAGGTTTTCCAAAAACTCTCAATCTATATATTAAAGCAGTTAAGAAAGTAATACAATTTATTTTTAAAGTAATATAATTTTTCATGTAAAACTAAACGAAACATTTACCTGGCTATTAATAAACTTGGAAGACAGCTAAACCGAAACTAAGCTATGTTGATGCTAAACCACGTTCATCAAAGAACACGGTATCTGTGGGATATAGGTAGGTAAATCCATTATGTGTTAGTGAAACAAGGAAACAAAAGAATGTGTCAGAGTATTGAGTAAAAAATAAAGTTTTCGCTCATAAATCGTTCTAAGTTGGTTTACGTTTCAACTTACCCGCAGGCAGTCGATACATAATAATAACAGTAGGTAAAGTGAACACAACATAATTTGATGCTAGACCAATCCCAAGGAAACAAAAGAATGTGTGAGAGTAATTAGTAAGAAACGAGGTACTTATTAGCCCAAAACTCGTCCCAAGTTGGGTCACGTTCAAACTTACCCGCAGGTAGTCCAAAATAACAGCAAAGTAAAAACAAACTCATAAGCCTTCATTTTAACACAATGTGCAGAAGAATTTCAAATCTTGAGATATCCTTTAAAAAAACATAAAATTTACAGCACAAAGTTACACCTACTAAGGTTCCAAATGAAATTAAAATCTTTACCAACTAGATAATAAAACAAAGCCCTCGAAGTTATTAGAATGTCTTTGTAATAAAACAATAGAATAATGATATTCCCTTGTAAGAAATATCTCGACTACCAAAATAACTAATTTCGCAGCTCAACAAAATAACAAATATTTAAGCAAACATGGTTTTGTCTCAGCTCTCACTCACGCTGTCGATTGTATTTTTTACGCGACAGATTTGTCCATACATTGGCCCAGTTTGATATTTCAAACACAAATCTCAGTTTTTTTACAATATGGTGAAACCTAATAAGCTTTTAAAACGGCACAATACTAACGCTGAAATAACACAACTTTTGCGTATTTATATTGATCCAATCCCAAAGACACTTTTTATTTACAGTCAAGTAGCTAAGCAATAAAGCGCTGTATCAATTCTTTACGTATTTATAGTGACCCGATCGCTGACAGGCACTTTTACAGTTTACGGTGAAGCAGCTACTGAAAGTAGGTATGTTGTGCTCGTGTATAAAACTGTTATGGCTATGGGCACCATAGAAACCGTCGTCGGTACTTAATCGTAATATCGCCTAATCATTGTGTCTATTAGCTATATTATATTCTGTGCTATGACACAGAGTACAGATAGAAGTGAAACTATGACAACAGCTATGGCTGTAATCTCAGATTTGTTTCAGTATATTTTGGTTGAACTCAATCACGCAATCAGTGTCTTTTTTAACATTGATAGTCCTTTGTTTGACCGCAATCTCATCTGTTAAGTGACATTGTGGCCGGATAAGAGCACAAAGGTCTAGAAGCCACCTATTGGGCGCTTTCACATTGGACGATAACAACACGGCACGAGACCGCGACGATATCTTTTTTATATACATCTTGTACGGATCAAGCAGACAGACCACCTGATGCTAAGCGGTACCCTCTTCCTAAGAACAGTGCATTATCACATAGGTCACGTCCACCTAGGGCGCACCCTATGTGGCATTTCACTGCGCCCGCCACCCTGAGACATTAAGATGAAAAGTCTCATGTGCATGTAATTTCACCGGCAACCATACTCTTCTCACCGGAACAGTACACAACAATGCGAGCACTACTGCTTTGCGGCAGAAATAGGTATGGTGGTAGTACTTCCCCGGACGAACTCTTTCACAAAAAAGCTCTACCACTAATAAAATCTTCGTACCGTATTTCGTCGACAATATCAGGGGCAAAACGATGCACCACACCACACACACTTTGGGTAAATACAGCAAAAAAAGTGCAGCGCACAGACATACACGCAGACGACGGTGCTGGGTGAAGGAGCGTAGTAGATACCCTGCCCCATCTATGCCTGTGCGCCGCACATTGTTTGTAGTATTTACCCGAAGTGCTGCGGTCGTGTGGTGCATCGTTACGCCCCCCTGGTATCGTTGCCTTGCATTGCATTGTTGAAAGCGCCCTTACACTCTTGCCCATAAGACCCATTATGATTATGGTGACTTAGTGCAGCTAAAAGAAGTATAAAATTAACGAATTAATCAGTCGGGCTATCTAAACACCGTCGCAAACGATCTAGAGATTGGTCAACTGTTCCAAGTCACTACTAGACAAGTGGGGTAGTGATTTGGTTTGTACGGATGTTACTTTGAGTACCTAACATTGACACCGAGATCACTAATCCGTCTGCCTAGCGTGTTGATTATGGCAAATCCCCCGTTGGTTTTTATGGGGGAGGATTCGTTTATCGGTGGACGTCTAGAGGCTGATGATGATGATGATGACTTGTCAGTAAAAAAGAGCATTCAAAACTCAAGTAGTTATCGAGTGTAGGTACGAAATCAGGGTCATCATTATCATCATCTTCATTATTTGAGTAATGTAGATGTCCGCTGCTGGGCATAGACCTCCCCATATAATGCCACGATAAATGGTGATCACGGTGAGCAGCCTTCACTCTCCGTTTTCCTGCGACCTTTAAAATGTCATCGGTTCATCGAGAGAGGCTTTCCGACACTGCGTCGTCGGGTTCGTAGTCGCCACTCGAGGATATTCGTCTCTTATTCCCCATCGGACAGTGTGGAAAGTGTGGTACTAAGCGAAATAAGCTACATGTGAGCGACATTTCAGCGACATGTGAGCGACATTTGAGCGACATGTGAGTGATATGTGAGACACATGTGAGCGACAAGTGAGCGATATAATATGCCCGACATTTGAATGAGATTTCAGCGATGTAACATATTTTCCTATTTTCAAATCATATAAGTTTAGGGTAACGTAAAGAAAATAATTATAGGTAGAACAATTTCAGCAATTTCTTTGTAGATGCGTTTCTATACTTATCTTACTTATGCTATGTGGTTCCGTAGAACATTTCCATGATAAATGACATTATTTCATGACAACGAATCAATGCGAACTCACGCAACGTAAAATGAAATCAGAGTACCATTAAGTAAATTTCA
Organism: Operophtera brumata; assembly: GCA_932527175.1. NCBI lineage: Eukaryota > Metazoa > Arthropoda > Insecta > Lepidoptera > Geometridae > Operophtera > Operophtera brumata. The sequence continues at coordinate 29,689,874 of OW052228.1, forward strand.
GTCGTTTTACTTCGTCCTTGATTTGTTTCGTCCTTGGCCTTTGGTATTAAAGAAATTGCGCTGCTGAATATCATACATAACATGTTCCGTTTTCCCCGAAAGGGTAGGCTGAGGCTCAATGGGCCTCATTTCGCTGTGGCTTTGCGCTATTGTGGGAATATTAAGACAAGTGGTGAACTCATTACCGCCATTGCTGACTCAGCCAACGCTTTCTTGCAGTAATAACACATTCCATAGAAGCTAGCAGCCAGGACAAATCTTATACCCAAAGATCTTATACCAACGAATTTTACAAACAGGTGTTTTTTTTTCTAATAATCCAATTAGGTTTATTAGTAGTACTATACGATAAAATAAAATGGTCACCAAAACACTACTCAATACGATAACAACAATTTTTTTTTTGAGAATTTTTATTTTCCTTTTTTTCTATCTGAAGTACATTGAGGTACATTTTTGTAGCGTAAATAAAAGCTTGTAAAATCAACCAGTCAATCTTTCCAATCTTTCTCTACGGAGCTGAGTTTATACTGATTGACTGAATAGGAAGATCGGATGGCCAGGAAAGGTGGTACTGGAGGCACCTGCTGAGGATTCCTTGCACCGGGCTGGGTTGTGTGTACAAGGCAGACGCACTCCATACAATTTTGTGTTTTAGCAGTGTTTTTTATACAAATGAGACTACTATACAGTCGTAATTACAGTCGTATTTTTTGACCTACGTTTTGAAACTGTTATTTGAAAACGGAACCCTACAGTGTATTTACCCTTTACGCATTTCTCTAGTTTATTTACAACTAGATTGCGGAAAACGCATACTGTGTGTTATTTTTAATATTAAATTAAAATCGCTGGGCAAGTTAATCACCTTATTAGGCTAATGAAATTAGTTAGCAGAAACCTAATTGTAAATAGCTATTTTTGGGTAAGACTCATTCACTTAGGATTGCAGGCTACTAGTGAATGACACCAATGCTGATGACAAGACAATAATAAACTATGACACCCTAACAGCTACTATGCATATCTATGCAGTGTGTCCCACAGCCATACTAAATGGAGGACAAGTTTTTTTTTTTTATACTACTTGTTATGATGGATTAAGCAGATGGCCCACCTGATGTTAAGCGGTACCCTCTGCCTATGAACAGTGCATTACCACATAGGTCACGACCACCTAGGACGCATCCTATGTGGCATTGCACTGAGCCCGCCAGCCACCCTAAGACATAAAGATGAAAAGTCTCATGTGCCTGTAATTTCACCGGCAACCATACCCTGCAAACCAGAACACAGCAATGCGAGCACTACTGTTTTGCGGCAGAAATAGGAATGGTGGTAGTATTTCCCCGGACGAACTCTTTCACAAAAAAGCTCTACTATATACTAGTAAGAAAGTTTTAAATAACGGAGACTTTGATTGATTTATTTATTTTAAAAGGTTAATATAATTGTAGTAAGTAGAAACCTAATTGTGCATCGCTATTTTTGGCTTAGTATCATGCATACCGACTAACTAGCGAATGACTAACCAATGCTGGTGGTAAGACGAAAATAAACCATGACACAGCTAACAGCATGTTTATTATTTCCATTCTTTGTCATCAAGGGTGATAATGAACAAAAAAACGCATATCATAATATTATACAGGGTGTAGAACGATCGACTGACTTCTCTCAAACCCTTTGAACATGATTTTTAGCTTTGGTCTTGAGTTGTGGGCATTACCCATTTCAATACACTACCTCATGCAGGTACTTACTCTTTTCTCTGCATCAACTTATCTTTGTGCTCGAGGCACCGCAGGTGCTTCCCTCCCACCTAGTAGTAAGAAGGATCATCAAATCTATGCTTTGTTTGTCGTGCTAATTCTTCTAGTTATGGTCTCGTTGAAACAAAAGTAAATTTAACGTAAGAGTATCAGATAAAAAATATACATTAAATGATACATTACATTAATGATGATGATGATTAATAAATAAAATAATATTTGAATTTGAATATGAATTAGCATAATTTCAGTTCAATATTTTTTACTTTTTACACTGAAATAATCATAAGCACTGCACAGTTCATAGTTTTAAGAGATAAATATGAAATAATTATGCAAACTGCTGATTTATGACTGAAAACAAATATTTTGCTGATGGTATTTTTTTACTTTACAGTATTTAGGTATTTATGGAGACTTAAACTAGTATTTTTATCAGCAAGTGGAGCTATTTCTTTTCATATACATTCTACTCGTATCCATATCTATGCACCACAAAGTCACATTTCTATTTAATATGTTGAATTTCCTGATTTTCCCCTCTAATAGGCCAAAAGCTAGCTATAATTTGACCTATGTAGCTGTTGCTAAACTGACGATGGCATTTATCTTCTAAATTAAAAAAGATCCCTTTTTTTCACCCTATATAAAGACGTGACATGTAAAATAGCATGTGTTGCGGACAAATTATATCCTGACAAGCTGTGTTTATGTGCCTACTTTACCGCTAATATGTCCCACATTACAAAGTGTACCTAGTGAGTGTACCGACTGTGAAATTACAGGTTTAATAACGAAGGCTATTGGTACCAGCACATTACCCAGGCAATGAGTAATGAACGCAGCAATGTGTACCGAAATTACCGGCGTGATCGTTCAGCTATTTATAACCAAATTAGTTTTTTTCCTATGTTGTGTACCGAGTAAGGTTATCAATATGACGGAAATTGACGACCTCTGTGGCGCGAAGGGTGAGTAGCCGGCTGCGAAAGGTTGCGGGTTTGATGTCCGCTGCGGGACAATTGTTTGTATGATCTGCAAAGCATTTGTTCCTGGTCTGGGTGGTGTGGTACCATGTTGCTCCTAGTTTATGATACCCACGACACAGGGGATCAGTGGGATCAGGAATGCAATGTATGTAACTGTTAGGTGTTGTGTTATGTTATGTTAATATAACATAACATTTTTGTGATTATTGGGTGTATGTTAGTATGTTATGTTATATTAACATAACATGCATACTAACATACACCCAATAATCACAAAAATAGTCCTGATCCCACACTAGGATTCCCTGTGTCGTAGGTATCAGAAACTACCGAGTACTATGGTTCCATTACACCCATAGACCCGGAACAAATATTTGCAGATCATACATACATTTGTCCCGCAGCGGGAATCGAACCCGCAACCTTTCGCGTCTCAGCCGGCTACTCGCCCGACGCGCTACAGAGGTCGTCTGATACACCCAGGGACGCAATACACCCAGGATCTGGGTATTGTGGTGGACCCACAATCTTATATTATCATAATTTCCACCAAGGGTCAAGTTTTGCAAAGCATTTAACAAGTTAATTATATAAAAGTTTGAATACCTTAATTTTTTGAAGAATTAGAAAGCAAACTTCACAAGTTCCCTCCAAAAACAGCTTCACCGATTTCCACCAAACAAAGCTAAGAAAAACCTCGCAAGCACCATCTTTCATATAAAAAAATGTATTGAAATTAGTGTACCTGTTTCGGAGCCACGTGGCAACAAAGAAACATCCCATACATACAGACCCTACAAACTTATAAAGAGGGGTCCCTCTTTTGGTCGAGGGTTAATAATAAACTAATCACAATTAGACATAATAAAAACAGCAATACTAATAACTTACCTGAACATTAACCTTAGTTTCTAGCGGGATAAGACCAAAGAATAAAGATTACAAAAATAAATAATTATTTAATTTAGAATTTAATTGGCACTTCATTCTTCTTCAAAATCACTGGTCATAGGAGTTCACTTATCATCCAAAATTTCCACTGTAGACGCACTGCTTGCATTGTCGTCCTTCTCCTTGTGATCTTCATTGATGCTTCTTGATGCATCAGATATATCAGTCTTGATGGTATTTATTCTCTCCTCGTTCTGTTTGTCATCGGATGTCGCCTCCGAGATTTTCAACTTCTTGCTTTTCAAGTTACCCATTTTGTGTCTGGGAATGCACTGACTGGTTCTCGTTTACCGCTCACAGATAATGTTAGATAAGTGAGTCTTTACAATTAAAACAGTATTGGCCGATAAGAGTGATAGATACGCTTCAAAACGAAACTGCACTTGACAATGTCGACCGGGAGACTTGTACATTCGCAGTCAAAACATATAGCTCTATAAATACGCGACGCAGGAGATAAGGCGACAATGACACATCGTCCTCGTCAATAAAGCGTTGACCGTGTGCCTGAACGCAGAACAAATGAATGTCTGAACGAAAAATAAACTCTTGAGCAGTTTAATTACTTTTTCTTTGTACTGAATATTTCTTTGTTTGCACTAGTATTTACATGCATCAAACAAAGTTTGCGATCAGTTTCAAAACGGAATAAATATGCTGAAATATTATTTAAAAAATTATAGTATCCTAGCCATTATTTCATTGTTAAAAATATTGTATTAAGAATAAAAACACAGCATTTAATCGCCATTGTTTTTATTTATAAAATGTAGGAACTTACTTTAATTAGTTCCTATGGAAAGTGATAAAATATAACGATGATTAAACAAATTAAATCTTTTTTTTTTGTTCACTCATGCTCTACTACCAAATCTTCTAGTCTATTAGGAAGAAATCGAAATTTATTATTCTTGCAAAACTTCAGATAAGCATTGACTTAAAAACGTAAATGAATTAAAATTACTTATTGAATTATAAACATAAATTTTATTTTATTTTAATTCCACATAAAGTATTATTAAACAAAAAAATATATAAATGAGGTTTTCTATAATATTTATAATATTTCAAGGAATCAATTAATATTTCAACTTTTCGAAGTGGACGCATACTTTTTTATGTGTGTTTTGTATAAAACGAATCAAAATGCCATCATCGCCTCATGTCATGGCACTTCCGAATCACCCATATCAAATCTAAATCAAAAATGTATTATTGGAAACAGAATAAGAACCTTACTACACAAAACAATGGGAAACCTATATTCGCACATAGTATGCTCTACAATTTTCTTTTATTTAAAAGTTGTGGTGTGGAAGTGTGTATAATAGAAGTCGTAGGAAGTCGGTAGGTGGAGGCGGCTCAAGACCGTTCGTTGTGGTATGGAACAAAATGTGGTCTTTACTTGAAAAAGTTATATACCAATTTTTTTTTTTTAATTAACATGACTTAGCACCGAATTGAAAAACATAACTGTTTGTATAAACTGATTTTGCTTGATATATGAATCACGATATATGATACGATTCATGTGTTTCAAGGGCCGTCTGTCACGTGATCCCCCGGGCCGCGACGCGTCGGCGATCACACGTGTGTTAGATTAAAATGTTAGTTTCTAAGGTATTTTAAGGGATTATTGTTTAGGTTTAGTACAATTCTCAATAAGCCTACTCTACTACTATAGCTTTACTTTTTGCACCAACTTGCCTCTATAATCACCTCTCTCTAGCCTCAAAGGTTTGCTGGTAGAAAACTCTTTTTAGGGTTAAGCTCGCCTCTGTACATGTTCGATACCTCTTACTGTATTTTTGTGTTTTCTTGCGTGCAATAAAGAATAAAGAATAAAGAAGCCTGAAATAAAGATTTTGAATTTGAATTTGTGTTTGTGCATCACATAGGTAATCGTCTCGCTTATAATCTTCGAAAATGTAACTGATTTCTTGATTTTGTTCACAATACTTGACACGATGCGTCACATAGCCTCTCTTATAATCTATACAAAATTAACTGATTTATTGATATGAATCACGGTATATGATACCATGCGTCATTATATCGCATATTATGGTAATCAATATATATAAAATCGTTACGTGACTGACTGACTGTCTGACTGACTAAAACATAAATCCTAGACACCTGGAATTACGAGGGTACGTTTCTTTTGTGGTCTAGGGGTGCACTAAGAAAGGAATTCCAGAAATTCAACCCCTAAGGGGGTGCAGCGGGGTGTTTAAATTTGTATGGAAAAGTAAACGCGGACGAAGTCGCTGGTATTCCACTAGTCGTATCATATATGGTAATTGCCTCGCTTATAATCTACGAAAATGTCGTTTGGCTCAATCTTTTCTAAACAAAAGAAAGATAAGCTGCTCACTAAGACCAGCTCAATGTTGCTACTTACTTATCCTGAGAGCGATAACTAGAATGATGTCATCTTAGTCCACAATGACGAGGTTTGTCATGTCTGGGACGTAACGAAATAGTTAGGTTATATGATCATTACATTATTGATCATACTGACAACAAGAAATTAATTTTGAAAAAATTAAAATACCTCAACGCAATGAAACGGCTGCACCGATTTTGATCAAACATAGCTAAGAACACTCCCGACAAATTCACCTTTCAAACAAACCAAAAATCGAAATCGGTTAATCCATTCGGGAGCTACGATGGGACAGACAGACGCACACACACACAAACACACACATGCAGACTGACACGTCAAACTTATAACACCCCGTCGTTTTTGCGTCGGGGGTTAAAAACACTCTGGAATTCGAGATTTTATTGTGTCATTACAATATATTTAACTATATTATTTAGCAATCAAACAATTAAATCCCAAAAAAAACTGTTAAATACTACCTACTAGCGAAAACTATCTAGCTAAGCTTAGCTTTAAAACACACCGTAGCTCGTTCACCGTAAGATGGCACGGTCTTAGATAATCTATAGATTAGATTTAGTCTATAAATTATCTAAGGGCACGGCTCATATCTGTCATTAGTTTTTCAACAAAAAACATTTTGTTAATCTTCGTTATTTACTAATCTGTGTCAATCACAGAATATTTAATAGTTGGCTAATCCTCGGCGGAGCAAAAGAATTCGAAATTCAAAAATTAAAATGTCAATAATTGCTGAAGGCGGACATTAGAGATTGTAAGGGTAGACACATATAGAGCTGTTCTGTGGTACCACTAGGGACACTAGGGGTACCTGGCTATACACCAAGTAAAAACGTTTTTTGTAAAAAAAACGACGAGCGAAGCATATACTTATAAATCATATAAGTATAGACATACGTGATTTTCAATGGTAGGCATAAGTATGAGCTTACATGTTTAAAAGGATGTAGGTACGCACCTTTGAGTGCTTTTTGAGTCATACAAAATAATAATGTTAATTACTACCCACTTAATGAATGATAACGTAATAAGTAAAGGTAAATTAATAGAAATTTTAAGTTGCATATTAACGATAATGACGCTTTAAATTAGGTATTTTAGTATAATAATAATTGGCGCTATTTATAGAACCTTATTTGGAATACAAAGCTTAGAACTTGGAAAGCTTTCTTCTTGATAACAACAAAATTTCAATAAATCAGATCGTTTTAATTTACAAGGTAAGTTACATTTACGTCATTATAGGTACCTAAAATTCAGTACTTTTCGAATCCGTCGGGTCTCCAGCTTAAAAATAGACCGCTCCGTCTCCTCCCGTGGATGTCGTAAAATCTGAATAAGGGTAACACCGGGGATGGGCAACAGCTCCGCCGACTGAGTATACTTAACTAACACCTATGTGATTATGGCCAACCCCGGTTTCAACGGGAGGCCCCGTAAGTGGAAGTTCGATGGCTGCTGAAGAAATTACCAATCAGAATAAATTTTATCAACTCTAGATCAACACTCGACAAAGTCAGGGAATGGAGGCGGATCAACCCCTTCCATTATGGCATTCTTTGGGAGATGCCTATGTCCAGCAGTGATTTCTTCGGGCTGATATGATAACTTTAAATATGTTTGTTTCAGATGTCATCTAAACTGATACTCATCGCTGCACTGGCTACTATAGCATGTGTTAATGGAAGAAACACTATATTTACAAATCAGGTTAGTTTTTAATTACAAAAACTTAGGCCTATGATAAAAATCTTTTTCGATTGAAAATTATTGGTCTCCGTTCGGTTCGTTTCTCAACCTGGCTAGTGGTGGGTCTGGGTGATCAAGAACAAACCAGTGACGAATGAACTTCATAAAACCCTTTTATTTTGCAGGAACTTTCAAGAACAGAAAAGGAAACGAGAACTCTTATTGAGGTTCCGTAAGTATTTAGTTTTATCCTTTGTCTCTTTGGAGTTTTTCCATACAAACTTTAACGCCCCGATGCACCCCCTCAGGGGGTGAATTCCAGGTTTTTTTTCTTAGTGCACCCCAGACCACAAAAGGAATGTAGGTATCATACAATTCCAGATCTTTAGGGATCTTTAGTTAGGCTGTGATAGTCAGCCAGTGAGTCAGTCAGTCAATTTTATATCATCATCACAATCCACAGCCTGACTTCACCCACTGCTGAGTATAGGCCTCTCTTTGCTTGTGCCAATCCTTACGGTCCCGTGCTAGTCTCATCCAGGTTCGGCCCGCAAGTGATGATTATTTTATATATTAATATCGATTTACACTTTGTATATAAAAAACATACTGATAGTGATTTGGATCAGTTGAGCTACCTTTAGATCGTTTGCGGCAGGCTTCAGATAGCTCAACCCAAAACATATTTTTAAAATTTTGTACATACCTTTTTGTACAAGTTGTATTATTATTTCTTTAAATACTTCAATATTACTGCTGCAATCGGTTAATTTGCCCTAAATATATCTGCCAGTATTGATGTTAAGACACAGAATAAATAATAGTACAAGGTTAAGAGTTGATGCCGCATACCCTGATCGACATCCACGGGAGGAGAGGAGAGGTCTATACTGGATACGCTATTGTAACCAGCATCACTTACTGAATATTGTTTTATTGTGCTTTACAGAGCCATTGGAATATTTTTGATGGTGACATACAAAATCGTTCAGCTAGTCATCAATGTTATTGGACCATTATTTCGATTGAAACTTGTAAGTATTTAAAAATCTATTATTAAGGTGATAATTGATAAATTTTGGGGTCGCTGCGTGAGGTACCCAGTAACGGTATAGGTTACAAACTTGATGTACACTTGTGTGTGTTGTGTACTTGTTAATACAGTGATTATTTGAGGACGTTAACCAAATACTTACATCAAAAACAGAAACAACATTGGTGAAACTTTAGACGACAGATTTATTTTTAGAAATTGGTTCTCTTAAAACCTGTTTTAGGTTCCTCCTTTGAATAGAAAAAAAGTATTATTTATTCTGTGACAGTAATAAGATTAATAGAAAAAGATGAATTTTTATATTTGCAAAAATATGTTTTATAATTTGCCGCTTACGTGAGTTACTTTTGAGCGGCAAAAATTTATACCTCATCTCTTCGTGGGTTCAACTAAATAATAGCGCTATCACTTTCTTTAAATTATTGTTTACTTGCTAGACTCCGCCCATTCTATATTTTAATTTACCTGTCTGTTAGGATGTCAGCAAAAAAAATTATGTAAGGTTATATTTTTGTTATTTCAGGCCGCAGTCTCACTGATCAAAAAAATAACAACCTGGATGTATCAGCACTACTTTCCCATCATCATTGGAACTGTCGTGCTGATCGGGTACTGTGTGGTTACGGGCATGTTCACGCAAGAGCCGGAGTATGAAGTAGACCATCGGTTCATACAAGCCGCGAAGAATCTAGACATAGGGGCTTTGAAATACGCAAGAATCATTAATTAAATTGTGAATGCAAAGAGTATCTTATTTTTTTACCTAATTTCTAAGTATAAGAATAAACAATGAAATTTTTGACATAATTTGGTTTTAATTTGGTTTTTTTAATAAGTTTTTGTGTTTTTTTTTTTTTTTTTTTTTTTATACTACTTGGATGACGGAACAAGCAAGAGGCCCACCTGATGTTAAGCGGTAACCTCTGCCTATGACCGGTGCATTACCTCATAGGTCACGTCCACCTAGGACGCACCCTATGTGGCATTGCACTGCGCCCGCCACCCTGAGACATAAAGATGAAAAGTCTCATGTGCCTGTAATTTCACCGGCACCCTTACCCTTCAAACCGGAACACAGCAATATATATTTACATTATGTACAAGCTTTTATAAAATTTGTGATCGTAACTGTGTGCTGATCAAAATTAGCCTAAACACGGCCAGTCTACTATTATCCATCGAGGAATTCACCTTTCGTCCCCATCATCAGATCAGCTCGCTGTTACCATCATCATACCATCATAAGTAGTAGTAGAGCTTTTTTGTGAAAGAGTTCGTCCGGGGAAGTACTACCACCATACCTATTTCTGCCGCAAAGCAGTAGTGCTCGCATTGCTGTGTTCCGGTTTGAAGGGTAAGGGTGCCGGTGAAATTACAGGCACATGAGACTTTTCATCTTTATGTCTCAGGGTGGCGGGCGCAGTGCAATGCCACATAGGGTGCGTCCTTAGTGGACGTGACCTATGAGGTAATGCATTGTTTATAGGCAGAGGTTACCGCCTAACATCAGGTGGGTCTCTTGTTTGTTCCGTCATCCAAGTAGTATAAAAAAAAAAAAAAAAAAAAAATGTACTGTCATTGGAACTTGACAGGTATGGCAAATTTCAGCTCAATCTGTTTAGGATAACTGCTTTAAAATTCAGTTGCAAGATTCCACCCAGATATACATTGAAAGTTAAATAAAAGCTTGTAAAATAGGAAATGGCTGATGGCTGTACAAAAAGCTTGTAAAATAGGAAATGGCTGATGGCTGTACAAAAAGCTTGTAAAATAGGAAATGGCTGATGGCTGTACAAAAAGCTTGTAAAATAGGAAATGGCTGATGGCTGTACCAATTTCCACCAAACATGGGTAAGAATCATCTCGCAAACACCATCTTACATACAAATAACCGCATGTAATCAGAGCACCCATTTTGGAGCTACATGGCAACAAAGAAACATGCCGTAAAGACAGACAGACAGACTGGCACACTAGGGCCTCAAACTTATAGGTACGTTCTACGAGTGCTAAGGGATCTCCCATAGACCATAAAGTGACTATATTTAAAATATATCGAAGGATTGTTCCTGAAATTGGGTCGATTTCTTTAGAATAGAATACACTATTACAATTATTTTTTTCCTTTTTAATTAATAAACAAGCTGATGTTAAGCGGTAACCTGCGGTATGTTGCATGCACTGACACGCTTCTATCAGTGTACTACGCCCTTTGTCAGTCTCTGATAATGTATTGTATAACTTGTTGGGGTAGTGCTGCGAAATCCTTCATTATTCAGGCTGAGAGAGCACAACGTTCGGTTTTGAAGGTCATGCTTCGTAAGCCCTACAGGTACCCTACCACAAGTGTCTATAAAGATGCTGGTGTACTCACAGTACGTCAACTCTTTATTCAAAAAACTTCTCTTTCGGTGCACAGATCAGTCTTTGTTTCCCCTGACTATGAGTTGTTAATCAATCGAAGAGTTTACAGAGTAATCACTCCATCCGCTAATACTAGGTTTGCGCAACGACTTGGTTTGTAAAGCTTCATGTCTACAATAATGTTGTTAGAAATTGCGACATTAAAAGTAAATCTATTTCTGAAGCTAAACATATAATAAACAAATGGCTTGGTTCTTTAAACTATGACCAAACTGAAGATATACTAAAGATAAACTTTTAATCAAACACTTTCATTTTTTTTTTTTTTTTTTTATCAAAACCCAACATAATATATAAATATATACCTATATATAATTATAATTTTATTTCTTATTTACGTTTATAATTTTCTTATTTTTTCTTCTTATTTTGTCAGCTGAGCAATTTTTGAATAAAATAATGATTTTCTCGTGTTCAGGTTTCCTCGATACAGGCCTCGCCTAGTGAGGAAACCGATAGATATTACCACCTAGGATTAATTAGTTGTCAGCGAAATACTTGTGGTCCAATTTATGTATACCCACCTCTTAACTATGTTAAATTGTGAATATTGTTTGTTGGATGTGTATTTTACTGTAATAAAAACATTTTTCATTTTCATTTTTTTCAACCTCTGCCTTGTCTCAGATGTCACCTATGTGGCATTGCACTGCGCCCACCACCCTGAGACATAAAGATGTAAAGTCTCATGTGCCTGTAATTTCACCGGCACCCTTCAAACAGGAACACAGCGATGCGAGCACTACTGCTTTGCGGCAGAAATAGGTACTTCCCCAGACGAACTCTTTCACAAAAAAGCTCTACTACTAATTAATGATTTAAAGGCGTGGAGATGCCAAACAGGTAAGTCATAGAAAGTGACTGATAGCTATGTCGGTGATCTTGGTTCTTCTACGAATCTCCTCATTTCGGATTCTATCACACAACAAAACTCTAGGCAAAGCACTCTCTATAGATGGCTGCGCTTCTTTGAGCTTGTGTATGAGGCCATAGGTAGTGACCACGTCTCACTGCCACCAATCAAGTCATCCCTGGTAAGTGGGTATATCGAGTAGTTCCTGATGGATCCCTTGGCTATGATCCTGAGGATTATATCGTCCTGTTCGATCCCTTAAAATTTTCAGGCAACATTCAAATTCCTGATATCCCTTGAAGATTTTATAGGTGAAGTACAGTCGGCGTAAAAATAATAAATCTCTGTAGGCATTTGCCTATAAAAACTTTGATGAATTTATTTTGATGAAAAATCGCGCAAGATAAATCATGAAATAAAAATCTCGAAAAATTTCGAACGGTTGTGTACGAGATGTTGCGGTAGGTACCTACGTCACGCTTGGTGGAGCCCGCACTCTTCAACTCAGTACGTAAATACATGGTGTTCGTCGTGGCATTGTATAGGGGAGACCTATGTCCAGCATTGGACTTCTACTGGTTTTTTTTAGGGTTCCGTACTTCAAAAGGTTAAACGGAACCATTATAGGATCACTTTGTTGTCCGTCTGTTTGTCAAGACCCTTTTTCTCGAGAACGAACCCTTTTTCTCAAGCTGAAATTTATATCAAATACTCAAATCTACTGTCCCTTGAAGCTGTGAAAAAAACTAACTTCTAAGCCATTGCATGAATCGAAAGATACAGCCGTTTATGCTGCAAATTTTCGACACTCGCAAGGAAACCAGAACCTATAGGGAACTCAGAATATTGAAATTTGGTGCGAAGCAACGTCTTATAGCACAGATAGAGGAAAAATTCCGAAAAGCATAAATGTTTATATACAACATATAATAAAAATATTTTTCATAATTTTTAACTTATGATGATTTTATTTAGCAATAAACATACCGGAAAAAAATGGCGGATTGAGCTCAGCGGCGGAATTGCCCAGGCCTTGGGCGGCCAGATATTAGGGGGCGGCCAATCTGCGCGATATCTGCTCGGCAAAAGTGAGCACTGACCGATAAAGCGGTCAGTTGTGCGGGAAAACTACATTTATTCTTTTAATTTTGAAGTTTATACGCTCTTGTGGTGTACATAGTGCATGATGCTTGTATGATGAACCGAATGCAATGGTTATTTCATTTTACATAACTACGGCTCTAAATTAGCAGAATTTAGGGAATAAACTAAACGGCCTAGGGTGCCCAAGACTGCTAGTCCGCCTGCCATAGACATTCGTAGCTCTTCTCGAACCACGCAAAGTGTAGGGTTCCGATATTTACTCAAGTCAAAGCTAGATCCCTAAATATAACAAGTAAAACAATACTATTTTATTACATATGTTTTATTTAAATAAACTTATACAAAATAAATAGTCGTAATACGTAGCACTATCTAGTTTAAGCTTCTCTTCCTCTTCTCGGCGTACTTCTCAACAGCCGTGTACAGAAACCGTTCAGCAGTCTCAAGGTTTTCAGGAGTGGCGTAGCTTTGGATCTGAGTGATAGGGATGTACTCCTCGTAGTTCCAGTTGCACTTGCCCGTTAACTTGCAGAACCCAAGCACTGTGGCTAGTCCAATTAAGACCACGGAGAAGTTGGAGACGACCCACCCTATCACGGTGATGGCGATGGTGAGTGCTGACTGAAATGTTAAAAAGAAAATGTAATATAAATATAATGTTTAAAAGAAATAAAATATAGATAATACATTACAGTTTTTTTTTAACTGTTAGGTACTTGGCCAATAAATAACATGAAAATACACGATTCTACCGCGCATAACCAAAAGCGCCCGAAAAGTGAAAAGAGTCGCCCTTAGATGAATCCTTAATTATAAATTGTCCTTGGTCTGGCCGTAGTGTATTATAATGGAAAAAACTTTATTTTATAAAATTTGGTGCCAAGTGGTAATTGATTTCATTGACTCAAAATAACCTAAAATAGTTATGTAGATTATTTTAACATGAAAGTATTGGCACAGCCTTCTTCAAGATCTCGGTACTTACAGTTTTGAATCCAATCAATGCGCTTATCTTTTCAATCACAGATAATGCATGGGTCCTTCCGGTCATCTCATTGCTTGGGTACTCAGGAACCACGTCCTAAAAATACAATATTAAGTTATGTCATGGAGATTGTTACTTACTAAACACGATAAGGGTAGCAAAACACTTAGTAAACACAATTTTTCAAATTCAAAAAGACGAGTGAAGCCGGTCGCACTAGGTACTAGTTATTATCAAAGGTGAGGCAAAAATGAGTTGTATAGTATACAAGCAGCGCCCCGCAGTTTCACCCGCGTAAATCTCGATCATTTATCCAAATCCATCCAGTAGTTTTTACGTGAAAGAGTAACAAAGATACATCCATCCTTACAAACTTTCGCGTTTATAATATTAATAGGATAGGATATTCATAAGAACTTAGTTTATTGACTACCGAAGTAATCTAGTGACAGTACAAAAGAGAGGAAAAAAATATTTTTGTCTCATCCCGGTTAGATTTGTTACATTATAGATTTTAAAGGTTTAGGTACTTACATTATAAGTTGCTATCCGAAGAGGCTCGGCTACAGCTGCTCCCAAAATAACGCAGGCAAATAAAATGGTCGACTTTAGCAGCATCTAGAACACAAAGAACAGTTTGATAACGAAAAAGAACCGATCATACTTTTTTTTTTTATTAAACTAATAGGCATATACTAGCTTACGGGCCCACCTGATGTACAGTGGTCACCGTCGCTTATAGACACCGGCAACACCAGGCGGGGGTATTGTCGATGCGCTGCCTACCCCGAAGGAATTTATGAACATTTTTCTTGAAGCGACACATGTCGTATAGGGATGAAATGGTTGTACGACTCGTACGAGAAACCCAGGGATCTATAATGGGGGGAAAAACGACAGAATGTATTAGATACTGTAAAGTTCTTACCTTGGCAGATGTTCGTTGATTTGGTAGTAGGGCTAGGTAACCTCACGTGTGGACTGCTCCAAAATAATTGATAATTTTCGATCACTTGCCCTTCTATTTAAGAATACAATAATTATTATCATTGACATAATGTTGTACAATTAATTAATAGGTTCAATGAATCACCTCATGGTACTTACTCATTGTAAATCACAAAACTTTCATAAATACCCATTTTTAACTAATTACTAAATTCAATACCTTTATTACTCATCATCATCGTCATCATCATCAGCCTATAGAAGTCCACTGCTGAACATAGGCCTCCCATAGAATACCACAACGAAAATTCTAGAGCCACCTCCATCCACCAACTTCCTTGCGAAAAACTTTTTTTTAAAATACTTATACTTAATAATTTTAAAATATTTTACAATAGTTACCACTATGGTCCGACCGTGGCTCCGCACGCGTGTTATCGCCATTAAAAGTAGCCTATTATTCTTAGTTATACCCTAATCTCTCTTCCGAATTTCATTGAAATTGGTTCAGCGGTTTCGGCTCGGATGAGTAACAAGCAGACATTCATAATTACAAAAGACAACCACCGTGGCACGACAGGTTTGGCCGGCTGAAACACAAGAGGTTGCGGGTTCGATTACCGCTGCGGAACAAAAGTTTGGCATGATCTGCAAATATTTGTTCCGTGTCTGTGATGTGGTACCATAGAGCTCGTAGTTCCTGATACACCTGATCGTTTTCTAGACCTTTGTGCTTCATTTTCGGCCACATCGTCACTTACCAACAGGTGAGATCGTGGTCAAACAAAGGTCCATCATAGTAGTTAAAAAAAAAAAAAAACACAGTAGTAGTAGAGCTTTTTTATGAAAGAGTTTGTCCAGGGAACTACTACCTCCATACCTATTTCTGCCGCAAAACAGTAGTGCTCGCATTGCTGTGTTCCGGTTTGAAGGGTATGGGTGCCGGTGCTAAGTTCCGCCATTCACGCAGTAAAAGACATGGAATCCTTGTGTTGTATCAAGACAGACTGTTGGGTGTTATGATGTTCTTAATCCAGACTACTAGTCCAAGACTAGTAGAAGAGACTCTTCTTAATTGGAATCCGATGCTCTCTTCAAAGCATCGGGATTACAATCATCATCATCCGTTTGTTATTATAACATACATACATACATACTTCAAACGTACATAAACTCACTTCTGTTTCCCGGCGGGGTAGGCAGAGACCACTGATTTCCATTTCCATCTTTTTCCAGAATGTCTCCGTTCTGGTCTGAATAGGTACTTCCCACTGTCCCATTCATGCTCGTCTTATGTACCCATTTCGTCAATCTACTATCGTCCATCCTTTCTAAAAGCCCAAACCATCGAGGCATGCCTCTCTCAATCCTAGTCACTACGTCTTCTTTAATTTCACAACGGTCTCTTATCACACAAATCCTTATTCTATCTCTCAAAGTCACACCACACATACTTCTCAAAGCTCTCATCTCCACTGCATTTATTCTACTTTCATGTTTCTTCTGCCATACCCAACTTTCGCTACCATACATTAGTGTCGGTACTAACACCCCTCTATGTACGACCAGTCGTGCCTTTTTGGATACGTTCCGGCTGCTCATAAAGGTGAGTTATTATAAGATTATATTAATCATGCGCGTGAAACTGGGTCAAAGTATTGGAAAAGCTGAGCTGGTTCACATAACCCTGGTGTACAATTCATGAATAAAATGTATTATGCATAGTCCTATTGATTAAAATAATAATAGCTTGACTAAGGCTTCTGAAAGGATTTAGATCAATGTATTTGAATGTATTATGTGGGTCAATCGGTCTCCGACTAGCTTGCGTTCAAAGTAGGAAGATAGTTTTTACTTTTAATGGCAATACTATTATCCACGAATCACAGGGAATCCTAGTGTGGGGTTTAATAAATAACTTATTACATTTGTAGGTAAGTATGTACAGCGTCGGACTGGCCATATTATAGTCGAAGTGGCGTTTGCCACAGCCGGGCCCTAGACTGCGCGGGCCCCACGGGCTCTATTTTGACGTGTACCGTAACCGTGTACCTTAGAATATAGAGTAAACCAAAATACACGAAATTTGTCATTCTTTAAAAAAAAAAAACATTTTCTTATGTCGGTGGGCAACCGCTGAGCCAGGTCAAAAATAATTTAACCATGAACACTTCATGGAAGTAATTATTAAGGTTCTAAATGTTGTTTTTTGTCCAATTTTTCTAAAGAACTTGTATATTTTTAGAAGTTGGGAAGCAAAGGTTGTGTTTCTAAATAATTAGATAAATCAACTCATTGCATTTGCGTGAAACAAAACGTAACAAGCTTCATTTCATTACTTCCCACAACTTCTAAGCAAAAATTTAAATTATCTTTTTCATTAAATTAACATATATTATCAATAACCAAAAGTATCTAACTGTGCGTTAAGTTAATCAAAAAAGTTGGGTCAAACAATGTATGGAGAGTTGCCTATGTTCTCTATGTTCTCTATGTTCTCTAAAGATTCGGTTCCAAATTGTTATTCATTTATTTCATTATTTTCTGATGGTAATCACCATCTACCACTATCCCGTCCCGGGCCCGGGCTTCTGAAAGCCACCAGGGCCCTTCCGGCCCAGTCCGACCCTGAGTATACTTATTTCATAGTTTAATTCAACATTTTGTTTAGTAAGTACCTAAGGTACATAATAATAATAATATGTACTACTTAATTAGGTACCTACTTTATGTATTGTTTCAGTGTTTTTGGATATTAATAAATGCTTTTTATTTTTATTTTATTCACGGACTTGTTGATAAGATTGGTTGGTATAAGATTTGTCCTGGCTGCTAGCTTATTATGGAATGTGTTATTACTGGAAGAAAGCGTTAGCCGAGTCAGTCGTGGGAAGAAATGGCGGCGATGAACTCACCACTTGTCACGTGTATATTCCACGATGTGCACCATCGAGGAATACGATTTTCACCCACTGTGAAAAGAGGCTCTGCCTACCCCTTCGGGGAAAAAGGCGTGTAAGTATGTATCTATGTGTGTATGTAATATGACCAATTATTTAATAAAATATCTAGCTTAAGCCTCCACAGACGATCGATCAAATAAATCTGTTGATATCAAAGTGAAATATCATTATCTTCGTTCATAGGTAGTGGTTACCGCTTCACATAGTCCTGCACATAACCCTACCTTCATCTGCGCGATCTGTCATTTCAAGTTAGATAAGAAAAAAAACTTAGGGTAAAATGTACCTACTAAGTTCTTTGTTAATACTAAATGGTTCTCGGCAATGCTCTTTGATAACGCTAAAATTACAAAAAAGTTACCTCGGGAACTCAGCATTCCAAAGTTTTGACGAATCCTTATCTTTCCTGTTGTTTTGCGAAACAACCACTTCAGATAACAGTTGTAGGACTGGGATGACTTGTGGGGTATAAATAGTGTGGGGATGCTACCAAATACCATCAGTACCATTTTCTACTCGTCTTTGTAAGGTACCAGAGTGAGCCAGAATCTCAAGGTATGTAGACTTTTCTACCCGGTTATAATTTCATTGATCTGTATCTTGGTCAGTCGACACTGGCCATCTACAATCATTTCTCCGTATTCTTTGGTTTTATTGATTGATTAGTCTCGAGCCAATCTGTAGGCTTAATTAACAAGCGGTTGCCTGTGGTTTCACACACATTATCCTACTAAGAAAACTGAATCTATTTTACAAAATTTATTTTAACCCAATCGGATATCGAGAAGTCACCCTTATCGCCACCCGTGTAATACATAGAGTTCATCTGTGGTCTTTTTCATCAGTTCCACTTCACCAAATTATACTTTCTAAATGCACATGCTTGACTTGTTCCTGATACCAAAATCGCTATAGTGTATTGCTGTAATATTTGAGGAATTCTCTCAATTCCCCATGGGTACCTAACTCAGGATTTATGTTTTAAGTACGATGTGTACCCACAGTTTACTTTTGACTCATTTTGTGATAATATTTGTTTGACGTGTACCTTTTGTATGAATAAATGACTATCTGACTATCAGAACCAGATTTTGATAAAAATGGGACTGTTCTGGAAGTAAATCCTTTCAAATCAAAAATGTGTTTTCCAGATCAGTTTATAAATAGACTTATGATGTAACAAACATTAAAAAACACACGTATTGAGAACATTCTTTTTTTGTGGTCGATTAAATAATATATCTGTCAAGTTTGTATTATTTGTTTATTTTTCAGATGTTCAAACTACTAGTACTGTTTGCTGCAGTCATCCCACCATTAATAGCAGAAACAACATCTGCATTTACCTTGCTTGAAAAACATGCAGAGCTACCGGATCTCAAAACGGAACCCGTTAGAACACATGCTATATTCAAGAAAGAGTCCAAACCAGAGGCTCACCCTGTTTATAGAGGAGAGGATCAGCATCAGGGGAGAGCTAATATAGAACCAGTGAGACCGAGAGGACCGGTTATCAAGTACGACCCTATGCTAGCTGACCAGACTAGTATATCTACTGAAGGAAACAGGGATAACAGAATTGTAAGTTTTCTTTCTTATACAACGTGGGGTGACATCGGCGATGAATTTAAAACAACAAAACAACGTTCAGCAAACTTTTGACAGCTACCTTTTTTTGTGTTTAGGTACAGATTTTGGGAAGCAAAATTCAAGTTTGCTCCAAAAGTAAAATTTGAGCTTTCTCTCTTCTGATTAGTCAACGTCCGTGTTTCTGATAGGATTGGAGGCGGTCGCGTGTAGGTTGAATGTAAAAAAAACACTAACTGAGAATTCAATTCTGTACCCAAGGAGTTCAACTCTTTGTTGATTCAAGAAGTTAACCAAAAAGGTACCGAACGCATATGATATAATAAAGAAGTAACTGGCTGGTTAGGCATTGGCGGCAATGCGCGCTGAAAGGTACTCGGAGCTTTTAATTTTTAAACTCTATTTTGTGATTGGTTAGCAAGGAGTTCAACTCTTTGTTGGTTAGTATGTGAAGTTAACCAAAAAGGTCGAACGCATATAATATATAAAGAAGTTACTGGCCGGGTAGGCTTTGGCGGCAATGCGCGCTGAAAGGTACCTACTCGTAACTTTTATTTTTCTAGTGTCACAGAATAAATTATCTTACAACTAGTGTGATGAAAAATAGTGTGTCCTTATTATTACTATTACTCAGAGCCAAAATATTTTGTTCTCGAGAGGCGTATATTGAAAACCTCGCTACGCTCAGGATTCTACTATAGAGTCCTTCGCTTCGCTCTGAATTCAAAATAATGCCCACGAGGAACAAAATATTACTTTGTCCCCTAGTAACAAAAATAAATTTTTGTTTATCTTTCAGGATGAACTTACAGTTCCTGGCTACGCATTTGTTCCTGTTCAACAAGAATTAGGATACTCTGATGTCCCCTATGCGCCTGGTTACGGCTACGATCCAGGGTACGCTGCATCTAAAAAGTTCGTATAACATCAGCTCATCTAATCTCTGCCTCTGATATAAGTTGTAGAGTCATGAGTATATAAATGTAGTATATTTTTTGTAATATGTTTAGTATATTATTTATTTATTTGGGAATTTATACCAAATCTGTTACGTGTAAAAAAACAAAAGTACTGGGATTTGAACCCACTCTATCTCCGAGCGATCAAAAATCGGGGGGGCCCAGCTAACAAGGCTATTCAACATTTATTACTAACCAGTGTCTTTTATATGTAAAATCTGTCTTCTACGCTTAACTGAGTCAGTCCCTGAGGTATGGGAGCAGTACGGGAGGGGTGTTTCCGTCTCTCAAATTATCAGATGACTGAAGCCACGTTTCATTTTGACGTAACGAAAACACCCCACCCGTACCGCTCCCATACCTAACAGGGACTGACTCAGTTAAGCGCTAGACCTGTAATCATGTATTTTATCTTACCGTGCTACTAATAAACGCGGATCATTAATTGAATAGTTACTTCGTGTTTTGGCTCTTTCGATCGAATTTGAAACTGGCTGTCAATGCAAAAGACAAAACACTGTGTATTCCAAGGATAATTCTAATTTTATAGTGGCACGGTTAATTGTAAATATGACTATCAGGCAGGTTTTGATTGATCGAACTAGATTGAAGACTACCTGGAACCTTGTTGAATAATGAAATGGAAGTGAATTACGTGACTTTTCAAATTGGTGGAAATTGTGTAAAACGGCCACCGTTTTACTAAAACATGACTTGACTGTGACTTTGACGACTTGGAAGGAGTGTATCGTGTCAAAATATATTGAAATTACAATAAATAAACTTGAAAATGGCAAATGCACAAGCAGTGCGGCACCAATTCTTAACAAAAAAAATATTATGATTATGATAAATAATCTAATAATAATAATAAAAATCTTTATTGACATAATACAGAGTACATAATATGTTACTGAATCCATAGGCTCCCAAACTAGTTTAAAAACTGTATATCAGGAGCCAGTGGCTTCTCCCACCTTATACCACAATTAATTATGTCCTACGCAAACTAAAAAAAAGCTATAAAAAGAAAAACTAAAACTACTTTCTTGTTTTACATTTTACGTGGCTATCAAAGTTTATTTTGTGTATTATTTCAAACTTATGATATTATGTTGTTACCTAATAGTAATGTGTTACAACGACTGGTTGTTGTTTTCTTTTCAGCTACGACATCTATGGAAACAACCCGAACACCTATTTGATGGAGCCTGACACATCTATGTATGGACTGATGTGGAGCCAAGTTCCTGATTCAAGGGTATGTTATACAGGATAGTAGTAGTAGAGGTTTTTTGTGAAAGAGTTCGTCCGGCGAAGTACTACCATCATACCTATTTCTGCCGCAAAGCAGTAGTGCTCGCATTGCTGTGTTCCGGTTTGAAGGGTATGGTTGCCGGTTAAATTACAGGCACATGAGACTTTTCATCTTTATGTCTCAGGGTGGCGGTCGCAGTGCAATGCCACATACCTAGGTTTGTTTTTTACTTCTTGAATGACGGAACAAGCATGTTGCCCACCTGATGTTATGCGGTAACCTCTGCCTTTAACAATACATTACCACATAGGTCACGTCCACCTAGGACGCACCCTATGTGGCATTGCACTGCACCCGCCACCCTGAGACATAAAGATGAAAAGTCTCATGTGCATGTAATTTCACCGGCACCTTCAAACCGGAACACAGCAATGCGAGCCTTACTGCTTTGCGGCAGAAATAGGTATCGTGGGAGTTTCCCCGGACGAACTCTCTCACAAGAGAGCTCTACCAAAACTACTCATCTGATTTTAATGAATGAGGTGTCACTCAATTCGTTATCATGGTCTAGGGGTTTTGGTTATATTTGGCGCCAGACAAAAAAAAAACTCTTAGCCTGGGGTACATTGTTTACGAACAAAAACAATATTATGGATGTTACAGCCTAAAAAGGGGGTGTTTTTTTTTCTATGGAATTCATGAATATATTCTATTGAATAGGGAGTCAGATGAAAGAAGAGAAAATTCCGAGTTCATTGAGGTTTTTATTTACATTTTGCATTAAGATAACTTTATAAAAATATTGTACTATACGTACTTATATTGACCGTCACCGTAGTGGGGATATAGTTTTTATAACTTTTGACTTGTTACACGTAGTCACAAACAACTGTCTGTCTACGGAATGCTACGAAACTACGCAGACAGAACTAAGAAGCTTGTGGTTTTTGTGGCCAGTGTTCATAAAATTAAGTAGGTACCTATTTAATTAGGTATTTTCTATGTATAATAAAAAATATCTATCCATGTAATATATTGTATTAAGTATATCAGTTATCTAGTACCCATAACACAAGCTCTGCTTAGCTTGGGGCTAGATAATGTTGTGTGAACTGTCCAGCATTATTTATTTATTTATTTATTATTTATTTATGAAGAATGCAAATGCTTGACTCGTTGCTAAAAATACAAAATCCCTGTATTATACTGGCTGTATATACTTCTATAATACAGGAAGAGTTCCCACAATTCCTTATGGTTCCCATCATCATAACTAGATATTGAATTTCGAACGAATCTAGAAGTTTTTAATTATAACCTCCTCCTTTTTTTGAAGTCAGTTAGGAACTAACGTGCTAAAGATACTTTAGGAATCCTATTGAATAAGTATTATTTGACCTTTGAATATTAATAGATTTTTAGGTAATTGTGACTGATTCATACCACTATCTAAATTATTGCCTTTCTTTCCAGACCCTCGTCAGTTACGTAGGCAGAACCATATCATGGGTCTTCAGCAGCATCTTTGTGCTTCTTCTCGGGTCTCTGATCACCGTTGGAGTCTGTTCCTACACCAACCTGTGTACCATCGCGTTCCACGGCGTCGGCCCTATCCACGAGGAGATGAGAGCGTTGATGACGACCGAACGATTGGAGAAGATAGGCAATGCTGCCGATTTTGTGAAAACTGCTATTGACAAGTATCAGAATATACAGAAAATCACTGATGGGAATCCTGCCAGGAGTCGCCGAGCTATAGTCTATTAGATATCGTATCATCTGTTTGGAAAATGATCCTATTTAGGTACATGAAGATTTATTGAAACATGCACTTTAATATACCTATACAACTATGTTTTATTTTTTGCTGAGGTTTGCCGGCCTTAGAATATACCCGCCTTCTCCCGTGGATGTCGTCAAGCCGACTAATGGTTTTCATCAGGGGATGGGTGCCTGGTACTGAACTAATACTGCGATCACCAATCCGCCTGCCAAGCGTGGTGATTTTTGCAAATCCATACATACATACTTAGACATACGCCTATTTTCCCGAAAAGGTAGGCAGAACCTCAAGTGAGCCTCTTTTCACCGTGGGTTGCACCATCGCCATCGTAGGATACAGACGTGGCGAGTGGTGAGCTCATCGCCGCTTGCTTCCCACGACAGACTCTGCTAACGCTTTCTTCCAGTAATAATACATTCCTTAAATAAGCTAGCAGCCAGGACAAATTTTATACCAACGAATCTTAAAATAAATAAATAATGCTGGACAGTTCACGCAACATTATCTAGTTCCAAGCTAAGCAGAGCTTGTGTTGTGGGTACTAGATAACTGATATACTTAACATACATAGATATTTTTTATTATACATAGAAAACACCCAGAACACCCTGAACAAATACCTGCAGATCGCACAAATATTTGTTCCGAGGCGGGAATCAAACCCGCAACCTCCGGCGTCGCAGGCGAACGTTCTCCCGCCCCGCCACAGAGGTCGTCTCTTACAAACAAGTCCGGTTACAAACAAATGCAGATCCATCTTATTATTAGGCCTCGTCCAACGGTGAACGTGTAAAGGCTGCTGATGATGATGATAATTATGATTTCTTTAAAATCAAAGGATAGGTACCAAATTTAATAAATGTTTTTATTATTTTCAATAAATACTTTAATTTATTACACTTAAAGGTTAAATAGAGTAACTTTTTAGAGTTTTTTACCCATAGGCGTAGGCCAAACGGGAGCTTATTACTAAGCCTGAGTCATCCATTGTCCGCCCGTCCGTTTGTTATTTCAGTTGACATGTTAGTTGTTTGAGTGTTGATGGAGTATGAAACATAGCAAATAGTAAAGATATCCTGAGAACTTTACGTAACTGTGACTTGAAAACAATTAGACTTCCTGATCAGGATGCGTTACTATGCGTATTTACTCCTTAAACATTTGGGTGGTTTATTTATTTGCCAACTTGCATGTTGTGGTACTTATTATAAGCTTCATTGAAGTAATACTGCAGATCATCCAAGTAAGGAAAGGAAGGTAGTCCTCTACCGAAGGGGTTCTCGATGGTCATAGTGCAGTAGGACGTTAGGCCACAGAATCCGATGACGATGGCCATCCCGAAGAGCACCAGGCTGCAGTTCAAGACCATCCAATAAGCTACTGACAGAGCCTTAGAGCCAACACTTACAATGGCTGTCTGTGAACCAAACAATAACAGGTTAGAAGATCATTTATGTACTGAGTAAAATCTAAATCAAGAACTCTATTTCTCACTACGTTGAGCATTAAGGTGAATTATGGTCCAATGCCGTTTTAATTCAAACTTTGAGGAACGTCGTTGCCAGAATATATATAATTTACTCACTAGTGTTTTATTTTATGTAAAAACTAATAACGAAATCACAATGTTCCTGTTACAGATAACAGGATCATAAGCTTATCATAGCCTAGCCTGATATTTTTTGTTACCTACCTACTATTAATGTTCAAATGCCAGCTTAGGCCAGCAATGTTAGGACAAAAATCCATATCTGTCGTGTTATCACAAAGGCAATTATATAACCAACTGTCATGTTATGTTGTCACTAGCATCAATATCCAGGTATTGTCTGAGAAGCATTCTATAAAATCCTTGGCAACAAAGGCGTTGATGGACGAATTTGATGATCACATTATCATCACATCACACTTCACATTGGCACACACACGTAAGTCTTATTTACCGGCCGAGCAGTAATGTACGCAGTCTCATTTTAAATCTTTAAAATATTTTGAAACTCTATTTGTGTTTTTAGAGTATCTACTGGTAGATAATATAGAATTATTCGATATACATAACGAGGATTTTTTTAACTTACAGATGACAGATTCATAAATGAATTCAGTTAAGTTGGAAAAACAGTAAATAGATTTCATCACTCTCTAAAAATAACACGGAATTATTCAAAAGTTATCAAACTTACAACGGGACTTAAAATGTAGTCCAAAACTGAAGAGCCATCAGGTTGATATGAAGTTAATGAATATTCACTGCTTGGAACGATTTGATATCTGCAAATAGAAGAATAGAATTACGCAATGCTCAGTTAAAAAAAAACAATCTGGTTCTAGAATATTGATAAAGCTACTTACTGATATGGCACAGGGTTAGGTTGACCAGCGTTTACGGTAACTACTTCACTACCTTCAGGTACTAAATATGTTTGCCGTTGTGGCACTCCAGACACAAGCACCACCGAGCAAAATAGTAATGAAATTATTTTCATCTTTGAATTAATAAATAAAGATCTCAGTAAAAAAACTCACGACGCTAAACAGCAAGTTCTAAATGAAAATTGGCGAAACGTTTGTTTTATTTAAAGGTGAAACATTTGCGTAAGACAATTAGTTAAGTATAAAAAGGTGATTAGAAATGAGTTAATAATTATTCCTGTGAATCATAATCTCAAATGGGACTTGCACTGTATAAAAGTTTGGTGTCATCGACATTACAGCTACAACTTATTTTGAGTTTCATAAAATCATAAAAGGTAAGAAAGATTTTGACTAGTTATTTTTCGTTTGTTTCCCGTGTTACTACTAGTAGTAATACGGGTAAAAAAAACTCCCGTAGAACTATCAAGCGATACAGTAGTACCTACCACGGGAAGTTTTTTTTACCTGTGTTACACTCTTGAGCCGACATTTGTTTGTTTTGTCTGTTTTTTGTATAGATCCACCAACTTATATGTAGAATGAAATGTCTGTAGATGATAGAAAACTACATACATTTTATTCAACAGATAAGTTGGTGGATCTGTACGCGATAGATCACAGATCTATATTTGATGAAAAACAATAACTCCTTTCTTTGCGCCTTTTTGACTTGAGTTCTTTTACTCTAAATTCATTGGTTCTTTTACGATTGCGCGTTTTTCTTGTTTTTGTTACTAAATGCAATGTTTTTTTTACAGATGTTGAAAACAGCAATCGTGGGTTCTATGCTCTTAGCAGTGGCTTTATCAGGATATGTAACTGACCTTGATAACAATTTGATAGAATATGAGCTTGAAGATGTTCAGCCGATGCAAGTAAGTTTTAATAACCTTTTATATTTTCTTATATTATCTTTATATTTTATACCTAGATCTAGACAGTTGATGTTGCCGTTCCTAGCACATCCTTAGATAATCTAATGGTCAAGAGAGAAAGCCCGATTAATTTGTATTTTGCATAGTGCCATCAATTGTGCTCGATCCTCGATTTGAAGGAAAAATTCTGTAAAGTGCGACGGATAAAATTCTTAAGGTAAATTGCCCAAAACTGTTTCCGATACAAAACTTTGAGGAACCCTCAGCACTAAGCTAATTGTTCTGACCAATGTCAGTTATAAAATAATTAGAATTACATCACTAGTTTTATTATAAGTAAGAACTAATTAAATTGCTCTAGGTAAATTCATAGGTTTAGGTATCCAACCTTTTTTAACATCTCTTTCTGGTCAGCAGCCCAGCGGGAGTCTAAAATATTATCTAGAGCTACTTTCGCCATTTTTAAAAATAAACATTGTATATTTTTTTTGTAATTTCGTGTAATTCTAGCGGTTTTTAACCGTTGTGGCTTAGATAAAGGATACAAGTAGTGTAATTCAATATTAATGGTGTCAAAGTTGTGTATTGCGTGTCTTTAGAATGGGTGGAATTCGTCCACCAAAATCTTAGTAATGCTACCTCCGTTTTATTAGGACATGACTTTGACAATAATGACTTGACCCAACAAATACTTGAAACTGGCAAAACTGAGGAGATTGAGACTACCTACCCTCAGAGGACATTAAAACAAAAATAAAACACTGGATGGCACGGCGTGCAGACGACATTTTAAAGGTCTTCTCTGTACCTACTAAGTAATATTATTATGAGTTTTTTTTTTCAGGCTTATTCGTTCCCATACCCTTACCACGGTAATCGGAATAAACAGCACCACGTGCTGATGGAGCCTATGGCACCACCGATTTACACCCACGGTGACGTCATCCTACCACCAACTACTGAAGTAGTAGTATCATCACCTGGACTGGTTTCGACTGCTATTTCTGTAAGTTACCTAGCTGTTACCAACCTTGTTATTAATTTGTGATTATTGGTGTTGGCTACGCAGGTGGATACTGCTGCCCATCCCCTGGTGTAATTCCTTAGTCTTACGATATCTACAGGAGGTGACGGAGTGGTCTTCTTTGTAGAATTGCATTAGACCAGATTAAACTTATCAACTATCCCCCCACCCTCTGGGGTGAGCACTAGGAAGATGGACTTATACTTCCATGGGTGAGCATCACGCAGGGGGGAGAATTGTCCCCCCCGAGGGTTCCCGCCTTGCCGTGGCGGGGGGGCTTAGTAACCGTGGCTTGGTCACCCGCGGTGAAGCGAAGAGGGACCCGAGGTGGACCGCTCCTCTGGGCTTTGCCTCCAAGCCCTGAACGGAGCGGTACTAGTAGGTTGCGGTGTTGTATGGGCAGCATCGCAACTGAGGTGGGCCGCGGTGTTGTATGGGCAGCACTGCGGCTGAGGGATGGAGGCCGCGGCGGGAGAGGAGTGCCGGTATTGCGGTGAGCCGCTCTCCCTACCTGCCGCGGCCTTGGCGGGGTCGCCACCGTTTGATGGCGGACGCGGTGGGGCCGCAGTGGAAGAGGAGTGTCGGTATTGAGGTGCGCCGTTCTCCCTATCCTCTGCGGCCGAAGTGGCAGGCGATGGGGCCCCTGACCTGACCCGTCGCATAGGGACCTCGAGCGTCCAGACACGGGGTCGTCTGGCGCTCATTGGCTTGGTCCCGTGGTGGTTGCGGCATGCCATGTGGCTTACCGTAACGGGGGGCATCCTGGTCGTGACTGTGGGTGTCATTCCCGGGACGTCCCCGAAGAGGGGTCCGGAAACGGACGGCCGGGGCGGGTTCGCGGAAGAATGCAAAAGCGTCCCCGTGTTCCCGCCACAAGCGGCAGTGGTGGAACCCGTGGAGTTTTAGTGGGTTGGAGTCCCACATAACCTTGCTGTCTCCCCGTGGCAGCAAGGTATGCGTGCGCATTTCTCCACATCAACAAAAAAAACAAAAAAAAAAAAAAAAAGGGGGGAGAATTGTCAAAGTTTTACTTCATATAAATTCAAATGAATAAACCTCGCCTTCGTACAAGTCATAGACGTAGAATTTTTTCGCTACGCTAAATCTATGGTACAAGTCCGCTCTACTTTTCTTTATGCATTTACTCGTACAGAATAATTTATCCCTATTAGATACTATTATCCCTGTGATTGTCCCTTTTACAGAGCTTTAAGTACAGATTTATAAGTATTGGCTTTAAGCATTCAAAATCCCTAATCACGATGTATTTGTTCTAGTGCACGTACCAAGCAGTTAAAGCAGCAGCCATCTTTCTACTCTACAACGCACCAGCACTTATAGCTGGGACTGTCATCGCCTTAGGAGTGTGTAAGATGACGTCACTTTGCGGGTCACAACTCACCATTATTGAGGCCCAACGGGAACTCCGCTCCATCGCCACACCCGAGAGAATAGCCAGCGTGACGGACTTTGTGAAGGAAGCGGTTAGGAAGTACAGTGAGATGCAGATTTAGTCTATTTTTAAGGTGGACTAGGTAATGTACAGAATTTATTACCTATGTACACATAGCATCAATTTTAAGTGTGTTTTTTTTTTTTGTGTTTTTTTTATTGAGCAGTAAAATAATGCAGTATGTTATAAAGTCTTATTTAATTTTGAATAAATACCTAAATTATTTGATGTCGTGTTTTTTTTACCTTACTGCTTACCTATATAAACGTAGTTCAGCGACTATGTAAGAATATAATAAATAATGCTGGACAAGTTCACACAACATTATCTAGCCCTAAGCTAAGCCAGAGCTTGTGTTATGGGTACTAGATAACTGATATACTTAATATAATACATTACATAGATAGATATTTTTTATTATGCATAGAAAACACCCAGAACACCCTGAACAAATATCTGCAGAACGCACGAATATTTATTCCGAGGCGGGAATCAAACTCGCAACCTCCTGTGTCCCAGGCGAACCATCGCCAGCCGCGCCACAGAGGTCGTCTATGTCGAATATGTATCTTTCTTTCTATGTTTGTATAATTATACCATCACAACTCAAAAACTTTGTGAATATACTAGCAGCGCCCTGCGGTGTTACCCGCATGCATAGGTCTCAATCCCGCGGGAAAATCGGGATAAAAATGTGCCTTTGTTTTATTCCGGGAGTCAAGCTATCTCCATTCCAAATTTCATCCAAATCCGTCCAGCCGTTTCAGCGTGAAGAAGTAACAAACACACGCACACACTCACAAACTTTCGCATTTATAATATTAGTAGGATAGGATAGGATGATGGCAGAGTAGGTACAGATGGGCTAATAGGTACCAACAGAATCAATATAGGACCAAAATGGGCTCTAACAGGGTCAGAGCCTATTTACTCCGAATAAACAGTAATGTGAAAAAATATCTTAATTTGTGATTTTTAATTTGAGAAAATATCTATATCCCATTTGTTTTTTTTTGGTTGATTGATTAACCTCCTATTGATTCCATGCATATTTTAAATCTGAATATTGTATTTGATTTACTCAGTTAACAAGTGATTAATTTTGTAAAAATTGAAAAAACCCCCATCGCAATGAAACGGCTGAACCGATTATGATCAAACAAAGCTAAGAACACTCCCGACAAATACACCTATCAAACAAAAAAAACTAAATCGGTTCAGCCGCTATGATGGGACAGACACACACACACACACACACACACACACAGACACGTCAAACTTATAACACCCCTTCGTTTTTTGTCGGGGGTTAAAAATCAAATCTTAGTAGGTTCTGTACATTTACCGTGTGTACGATTTGTAATTTTTGGGTTGACACCTTAACTAGAGCATCACTACTAATTTGCATTTTTTTACTTACCGTTTTACATATTCCCAGAAAAGCAAAATCTCCTCTTCAAGAAATCCACTCATTTTTAAGGCCACCATATTAAGGAGGTTTTATATTCAAAATCACAAATACTTTTTGGCACTCAAGAATGAAGAGTTTCTTATCACAGTAAAATATGTAGGTAAAGCAGTTCTATCACCTGTAGTCAAGAATATTATACCTTTAGTTACAGGTATACAAAAAATGTTTTGTTTAGGTATTCCATGTGTTTACCAAGGGGCTCCCGTGTCGACTAGATGGGCAGCACTTAAAAGCTACGAGCCGTACATATTCAAACACGTGGAGGTTCAGGGTTGAAATGAAATCGATTACCTTTGACAAGGTATTCAATTGTGGTAGTAGAGTAGGTAGCTTTATTGTAAAATTATTTCTGAAGTAAAATTTATTTGTTTTCAAAATATTGCATACATATTTACTTTTGTTTTATCATCAGCCTTGTGTATTGAGAACCCAGGTGAATGCTGCTGCCCATTTCCCTGCTTTTACGGCATCCACGGGAGGAGCTGGAGGTATTTTCAAGCCGTATACACCACTGCACTATTCATTTGATACTTGTAGGTATGTATTTTTTCTGAATACCCGTGAGTGTGCCCTTTTATTGCAGTATAAATAGTCCGCCACAGATTAATTAGTAGCTCATATAACGTAGTACCGGAGGCCGCATTGCTCTAAGCGTACCTAGTACCTTTTTTATTTATGTTTTTCACAGAAAATCAATTACAGCCTCTTTACATTGGCAGCATGTAATGTTGATAAACCTCATTATTAATTTTCTATCAGTTCGATATTTGAATTTTATAAAACTAAAAACGTCATTATACGGAAATGTTGGTTGTTTGTTACGCATTAATTAAATTACCTTAGCTATTAATCTTGTCTACGCTAAGCTCAAAATATGTACCCAATTAAAAAACTTCATAAAAGCGTTCAATTGTTAATTTGTGCGTCAAATCAAATAAACAGCTTCACAAAAGCTGTCCAAGAATTAGTGAGTTAAGAAGATTTGTTTTTGTTATGGTTGATATTTGTGGATTTTTCGTGCAAGGGTTTACCATGGTGGTTATTAGCATTCACTTTAGTAATATTTATTGTAGTAGTATGTAACTAAGTTGATAGTAAGTATTAGAACTTTTTTATGAAAGATTTTGTCTGGGGAAGTGCTAGCTACCACCATAGACCTATTTTTGCCGCAAAGCAGTAGTGCTCGACTAGTTATATTCCAATTTGAAAGGTATGAATGGTGAAATTAGAGGCACATGAGATTTTTCATCTTATGTCGCGGTGGCGTGTACGGTAGTGATCCATTGTCTTACCATTGATCGCCACCGTGCACGCCACTGAGGACGCGAGCTGAACGCGTTGGTTTGGCCTTAGCTTAAGGGTGGTGGGCGCAGTGCAATGCCGCATAGGGCGGCTTATTGTACACCTTATTAAATAATAAAAAAGAAAAACTTAACTACATTTTTAAAAGTTACAATGGGTGGTCTTATCCCTTAGAAGCGATTTCTTCCAGACAAACTTTGGATGGAGATAAATTTATAAGTTAGGAAGAATGGCTGGGGGTGTATGTTAAAATATGACAAATAGAGACAAGCAAGACTATGTTTGCGCCTGTTGGGTGTGCTATGTATGTTGTCATGATGAATCTGGCGTAACCTGGACCAAACATTTTAAGTCATGAGACATCCATCAATCCGGTCATGAGACATCCATGAATCCGCTTTGGGCTAGAATGTGGTGGCCCCGAATCCCAACAATGGGAACATTAAGGGCTGATTGTGTTATGATTATGACGATGAGATCAGTATATGATCTTAAATCAACATTGTGACTTTTTCAGGTGTTTAATTCATTGGATGCAGATGCAACATCAATTGCAGTCAGAATTAATATTGCTCAAGGCACTATACAAGTTGTTGATAATGGCTGCGGTATTTCACAAGCGGATTTCAAATATCTTGGTCAAAATTACATGACAAGTAAGTTAGTAGATATCTATACCTTGAAGTCTGCACCTAACAAATATGGGTTCAAGGGTCAATCGCTAGCTAATTTAGTCCAAATATCGGAGACTTTCAAGCTGACATCTCGATGTACCAAATGTGAAACGACATTCGAGAAAACATTTGAAAATGGTAAAGAAAAATCAACAGCCAAATGTAGCTCAAGACCATCGATAGGAACAACTGTAAGTTATAAAACTTTAGTACCAGAAAAATTAAGGCAACCAGATGTTATAAAATATACTGCTAACAAATAAACTATCTTTCAGATTGAAATAAAAGGCTTCCTCCATAATCTAAGCATTCAAAAGAAGTCTGTTGAGTTGCTAAATGAGCTACAAAGTATCAAACAATTTTTGGAACACATGTCATTAGTGCATACCAGCATCTCATTGAGCCTTAGA
Organism: Operophtera brumata; assembly: GCA_932527175.1. Lineage (NCBI taxonomy): Eukaryota > Metazoa > Arthropoda > Insecta > Lepidoptera > Geometridae > Operophtera > Operophtera brumata. Next base: position 29,723,230 of record OW052228.1, read on the forward strand.
GATGATTCCAAAAATGAAATCGTGTACAATATACACAAAAACAGAGACATGTACCAAACTCTGTCTACTCTATATGAAATCGAAAAAAATAATATACAAGAGTTACAAGTCGAAAAACAACAGTACAAAGTAAAAGCTTATGTGGGGAAAGATAACGTTGAAATTAGTAGACAATTCATTTTCCTAAATGGAAAATTAATACCTGATTCAAGTAAACTTCACAAAAGAGTTAGTGACCATTTAAAAGGGGTGAAAATTAAAATCAAAAAGGTGCTATTCTAAATAAAATCATATAGGTATTTTAATATAATTTCTAAGTTTTTATCTTTTTAACAATTTTCTCATTGCAGAATCCCAATATTGATGGTGAAAATCTCATATTTGCAAACAAAATCCAATACTTCTTATTTATAACATGTCCATACATGGATTATGAATTGACAAATACAGTTCTAGAGTTCAGGGATTGGGGGCAAATTAATACATTAGTTGACAAACTAGTTAAATTTTACATGGGTAATATGCAGCTTAATGTAGCTCCAAAGAAACATATTACAGGATGGAATAATAATCAAACTGAAAGTACTAGGAATCAAATTGAGAGTATCATGCGTAAAATTCTAAGAAGTCACACAAAAAAGCCAGAGATTTCACAAATGCAAAATGGCATTAAAGGTAAGAATCTAAATACCTACTTCGATTAGAATTATTGTTAAATTTACTAATTTTCAAGTTTCAATAAAATTATGTAAACAAATTGTATTCAATTAAAGGTAAATTGATAAAAAGAAAGCTCAACAACAAGAAAAAATATTTGTCAAATGCAGTAGATTCTAAAAAGAAAGACGTTGAACATAGAAGATCTAAACAAAATTCCAGTGAAAGGGTATTGATTCATGAGCAGCAGTCTTACAAAAACAATTCCAGTTTAAAAAAGCAATGCAATCCAGGAAACGATCAGATTAGTAAGAAACGTTCACTTGCAACTGATTCTACAAAAAGTCATGTAGAAAAACCAAATAAAATAAACATACAAAAGAAAACTAATCCTAAACATGCAATATTCAGCAAAACCAAGACACAAAAACAATTACGTTTTAATAATAATGATAAAGCGAGCAAACAGAATGATAAGTCATCTTTTAAAAAGGTGTCTTTGAACAATAAGTTTGCAATGGAAACAGAATCTGTTAAAAAAAGATGTGAATTATTGGCACAAAAAACGAAAGAAATCATTAAAAATAATAAAAGAAATCCCAAAATATTCATAAATGAAAATGTAAAACATACACGTAGCCATGTCTTCGAAAATAATAAAAATATAGCAATTCATAAGAAAGTGAATGAAATTGTAATACATGAGTATATTCCTTTACCACCGAAATTTAACAAAGACATTCAAATCAGGAAGAATCAAAATAAAAAATCATTCAAATCTAACTACGACCTGTTGCAAACCATAATATGCACTCAAGAATCCAAAAGAGATAAACAAAGAGAGAATATGAATGTTCTAAATGATTCCATCCCAGCCATGGTTGAGCCTGATAATTGTAAACTTATTGAAAAAGAATTAGCCGAAATATATACGTTCCAACCAGTAACACCTGATCGCAATCGTATGCCTTTATTTAGAGGATTAGATGATACAACTTCATATCAATCAGAAACGCCTATTCACAACTTAAGACCCTTTGTCAGAGGAGTTGACGATCCGACTCCATTTCAAGAATTGACGCCTGAATACCATTTTATAAAATCCAGCGATCCATCTCCATTCCATCTCAATACGCATGATAACACTCCTATGCATTTATTTGGAGAATCGGACAATGTTTCTCCATTGCACGCAGAAACGCTCACTAGCAATATTTTGCCTTATTTAATTAGGGATTCAGATGATGCATCTCCATTTCAAGCAGAGACATTTCAAAGTCACAATTATGTTGATCAAGAATTACGAACCAAAAATGAAAAGGAAATATACAAAGTCTATAAAAAGCCAAGGAATTTCATAACGACGCAGTCGAGAGAAAACTTTATTGAGCAAACCAATTATCTTGGTAATAACAGTGCAAGAAAAAATAAAATAGACGTGTATTCTAAGCTATTTTATTCAAATAATGACAAAAGGAATCCCAATAAATCAGTAAAAAAAATTAACTTGGATAATAATACTGTCAAAGGAATCCGAGAGTCGTATTCAATAGAATTTACTGAAAGCAATAAGTATGAGTACAGCCCTGTGAAAAATAATGGTAGCAACCACGGCATGCCTTATTTGGCAAATAACACTACTTGTGGTATTACACCATCATTAAGCTACATTCTTAATGACCCTCGATTTGAATATGTATCATCCATAGACCCAACAAAAAAATTAACTTCAAATAATAATAGTGAGAATAATAATGATCTTGATTACGAACCAATAAACGAAAATACTTTTACAATGACCAACTCATACAGCAATAGCATCATCGAGATATCCTCTAATTACGAAAACTCGAACAATCATGCAACGTATACTATAGACAGAACTATAGAAAGTCGCAAATCATGTTGTGAAAGTGAGACGTCCAATATCATAAAATATACTGAAAACAATGAAAATAACAATACAAATTTTGTATTTGTATCTAAATCACAAGAAAATTGTGATGAAAGAATAGTCACGAATCCTATCGAATTATGTGAAATTGTTTTAAAAGACCTAGAATTATCAGTGAACAGAGCAAAAGAATTCAATGACAGTTTAAACTGCAGAGATGAGTCCAGTACTAATTTTACTGTCAACAACAATGATGCCAATGGAATGAGTGATCTACAAAATGAATTTAACAATAGTATGAATACCTATTTTTCTAACATTGTTTCTTACGAAAAACCTCAAAATCAGAAGTCAGAGGAGGTGTCACACCACTTCACGATAACGAACAGTATGCTGTCTGGATTGATGCAAAGTCAGATAATTTCCAAAGCAAATGATGGAAAGACTGATACACATGAAAAAAACAAAGAAGAAACGATAGCTGCTGATACTATGAATAATAAAAATGATACGGGAGCTTTTAAAATTCAAAGCCGGTTATTTTTCGTGCCCAAAGGTAACATAGCCAAGGGTACTAGTAATCCTTTCAACTGTATAGGTATAAAACAGTAATGATTTCTTTCTTACTTTCAGGAATGTCTCCTATTTTTAAAGAACGTCTTACAAAAGCAGCCTGCGAGTATGAACCAGAGGACGATTATTATGAAGACGTGAGTAAATCGCCGATTGATAATTTCATTATTATAATAAGTGTAATTTATCTGAATTTTTCAGAAAATTTATAACGATTTTGTGGATAAAGTACAAAATGATGCTCAGGTTTTCAAACCAGTGATACAAGAAGCTACTAATCAGACTACAAAAGATAATAAAGTCAGCAGCAAAAAGAACAAAGACAACGCTTCATTAAAATTTGATGGGCTGTCTATTAAAAATGCTAATGTAAGTATACCTAACTATTTGTAATCACAAGAGAGAACCAATTATTTAATCTCAAGTGACTTTTTAATAACTGCTTACCCAGTTAATGACAACAGATCTACAAGGGACGAGACTTGGATCAACAGAAGCGATTGTGAATTATTTCAGGTATTGGGTCAAGTAGACAGCAAGTTTATCGCAGCTACCATGAAAGGCAAATGTCACGAATCTGATGATGTTGAAGAGTTTCTAGTTCTTTTCGATCAACACGCAGTACATGAACGGATCAGACTAGAAAATAATCTAGCAGGTGAGTCTATTTGGTACGCAAAAAAAAACCTGAAGTAACTTTTTTTATTATACCCTCCATCCTCCGTCGCCGACAGCTGACTAAAGGATTACAACAAAAGATGGGCAGAAGCATCCACCGGATAACCAATGCGCTTGCCAAGCCACAGTATAAATAATAGTAGTGGTAATCATTGCATTCCACAGGGGAGGCCATATCCAGTAGAGGGACGTATGTTTAAATGATTTGTTCCGCATTTTTCATACAAAACGATGACTTATTGATAAGGTAGGTATTGATTAAGTACCAATTTATACGAAATACGTTTGCCGTGGCGTTCTATTGGGGAACCCTTTGTCCATCAGTGGACATGTAGGTAGGTATAGGCTGATGATGGTTTTTAAGAAAATGCAGACTGAGTGAATTTTTGATATGATATTTTGATATGAGAGAGTAGAGCGCAGCTTTCCACAGGTAGAGTCTAGTAATCTACACTAATGTTAATAAGAGGTAAACTTTGTTTGTTTGATTGTTTGTTTGTAATGGATAAACTCAAAAACTACTAAACCGATTTTAAAAATATTTCACCTGTAGAAAGCTGAATTATCAGCGAGCGAGTAACACAGAGTAACTGCTTTAGAGGATTTTGATGGTATTTGGTGTGTGGACAGATGGGGGGTTGGGTAGGGAGAGAGTAGAGTTTGGTCCCGTGCGAAGCCGGGGCGTGATGCTAGTAAGTAAGATATAAAACGTACACTTACGTACGTACGATACGTATACTTAGTTCTCTCAAAATTTTCCAGATTACATAACCAGCTCACAGTGGAAATCGGTAACAATTGATGAAGTTCCTCTCAAAATGTCCCGGGATGATATTCTCTACCTTCACAACTATAGAGAAAAATTCAAGCAGTTCGGTTTGGAATGGATAATTCTGAATTATAATGAAATATCAATAACTGCTATTCCTGAGGCAATTCTAGGGAAAAATCCTCGTCAGGTAAACAGTCCTCTAAGTTTATTATTGAAATAATATTTTTCTTCAAAACACGCTTTTTTAAAATTAGTAGTAGTTACTTAATCGGTACTGGGAGCTGATCAAAATAAGTCCAAACACTGCCAGGCCGTGTTCACCTTCCGTCTCCATCATCAGATCAGCTCGCTGTCACCATAATTGCATGTAATGTCATCAATCGGAACTTGAAAGGTCTGCCAAATTTCAGCTTATAGTACGCGTCATGTAAAAAGAACGCTGGAACGTATGAAGAAGCATGACCGCCAGCGTTCTTTTTACATGACGCGCATTTGACATATTTGTGCGATCGCAGATATTTGTTCAGGGTGTTCTGGGTATTTTCTATGTATAATAAAAAATATCTATCTATGTATTATATTGTATTAAGTATATCAGTTATCTAGTACCCATAACACAAGCTCTGCTTAGCTTGGGGCTAGATAATGTTGTGTAAAACTGTCCAGAATTATTATTATTATTATTATTATAACACTCATTTATTAAAAATCTCGTAAAAAAATATATTTTTCACTATAAAGGAATACTATCTACAAAAAATAAATAGTAAAAAACATTATAGTAAAAAATATAAATCAAAACGGGGAACCACCGACCGCGGAGCGAGGCCCAAACGGTCGGGGGCTAGGGCTGCAGAGAGAGGAACCTCCTGACTATACGTGCCGAGTCTAGGAGTACCGCCTTCTGAATCTGACCCTTGATCCAACTATTTAGCGAGAGCTTCTTAAGGTACTGGTCGAAGCTCTTCTTTCTCAATTATTATTATTATTATTATACCTAATAGAACACGGAAGTGAGTCAAATTTAACTTGCAAGATTTGATGACAGGCTCAGGTGAAACTAAATACAAGTTTCTAAAATGTATCAGTGTCTTTGAGTTTCATATACTTAAGGCGATATGTCAAAATACCGAATGGGCGGAGTCTAGCAAGAAAACAATAGCTGTAAGACAGTGACAGCGCTATTGCTCACTTGAACCCGGGAAAAGGTGAGGTATAGAGTTTTGCCGCTCGGAAGTAACTGACGTAAGCGACAAGTGATAAAACTTCGTTTAGATTCTAAAGTAGCAAATATAAAAATAAATTATCTATAATTAATGTAAGTAATGTGATTACCTACTGAATAGTATAAAAAAATATGCATAATACTTTCTCTAGTCGAAGGAGGGACCTAAAAAGGGCTTTAGAAGAGCCAATTTCAAAAAATAAAGCTATCGAGAAAAGTTTCGCGAATCGTGTCTAGTCTTTAATTTATTTAGATTACATCCACAAGTATTTACTGTATTAACATCAAGTTTGTAACCTTTACTGATAGTGAGTGAGCATGTAACGAAACGACTCCAAAATTTTAACATAGCGTCTTAACACCTTTTAAGGCGACGCATTGATAAACTATTCTTTCGAATGGAAAAAATATTAAAGACAGAGCCTTATAAAACAGAGATTTGCATTTTACAGGTAAACGGGACCGATATATGCCTCTAAATTTTCTAGGTAGATTCAAGCACAAACTTAAGGGAAAAAACGTTTTTAGCGTAGGTATATCCTATACGAAACCCTACACGAAACCGTTCGAAATATTAGTTTCTCAATGCGTCGCCTTAACATTTTCTATCACACACAGGTTGACAAAATAATGAAGGCTGTCAAGAACCTGATCACAGAAGAAATAAACATCATACAGATGCAGCGAGGATGTGTATCTTTATATCCGAAATCTATCATGGAACTTGTGTTTAGCGAGGTTAGAAAATGTTTAATTCAGATTTGTACGAGTACCTACCTTACCTACCTATATAGCGCCATCTCTGTCTATCGTAGGGCAGTTATGAGGTTACCCACCATGGACAATATAAATAAATAAATAGTGCTGGACAGTTCACTAAGCTAAGCAGTGCTTGTATAGATTGGTACGTACTAGATAACTGATATACTTAATGCAATGCATTACATAGATAGAGATTTTTTATTATACCTACATAAATACCCAGAACACGCTGAACAAATATCTGCAAATCGTACAAATACCTATTTCTTCCGAGGCGGGAATCGAACCCGCAACCTCCTGCGTCGCAGGCGAACCTTCGCCCGCCGCACTACAGAAGTCGTCAATAAAATGGCGAGCTTGCTAAAAAGTCTAGGTGTTAACATTTTCGTTTAACCAAGTATGTGTAGGTACCTATGGCAGAACAAACAGAAGACCGCGGTAGCCTCTAACTTTAACAGAGCATTACCATTACGAGGTCACGTCCACATAGGACGCACCCTATGTGGCATTGCTGTGGCAGGCAACTGCTTTATCATTGATTGATGGTAGGTATTTGGTGTGTGGATAGATGAGGGGTTGAGAAGGGAGGAGGAGGGGGTAGTGAGAGGGAGGGAGAGGGGGGGGGGGGGTACCCCGACACTAGGTACCCGTGCAATACTGGGGCGAGTTGCTAGTATCCTATATTTTATTATAACCTCGGCCAGTAGTCGTGGACTCGGCCTGTGGTGTAGGTAGGTACCTACCTACTTAAATTATTAAAGTCTTATTATTTTGCACATAGTGCGCTTAAACACTTTAAAAACAAATAGCCATGATAATTATGTATATTTTTCATGTCTTTACAGGCATGTAGATATGCCATCAAATTTGGCGACCATCTTTCCAAAAGTCAATGCGCCGAGCTGCTGCTAGGGCTTTCGGACTGCAAGTCACCATTTCAATGTGCTCACGGCAGGCCCGCTATGGCTGTTATCATAACTGTTGAGAGCAACAAATTTGACTATAAGGTGGGTAAAACTATTCACTAGCTTTTCTGAAACAAATTACCTATCATGAAGTTCTGGAACAACACCATCTAAGCAAATGGCAAAAGTTCGTTTGATTACAGCATACAGCGCCATCTATCAGTGAGTAGCAGTAGCTGTAATTGTGTCGATAGATGACAATGTCGTAAATTTATTTCAAAATAGAAGTTTCGTTCTGAGTATAGTATTATATTTTATCTGTGGTTCTGACTAGTATTTTAAAAGTTAATTTTTTAAAATGTAAGTAGTGTTTTCAGTGTTCTTCCACCAGTATTCATACAAATAAAACCGAATTTATATCGGAGCACCTATTTCACCCTAGAACTGTTCATCATCATACCCTGGAGACTGATGTCGTCAAAAATAAACATTTAGAACTCATACTAAAGCACCTAGAAAGCTGCAAAAAATATATGTGTGTGTGTTCAAATAAATTGTTGCGAGTTGATGATCCTGGAACCGGCTGAACCAATTTCCACCAAACATAGCTAATCACCATCTCGCAAACACCCGCTTTCATACCAAAAAAGCGCATTGAAATTAAGAGGACACAGACAAACAGACAGGCAAACTTATAATTATAACACCCCTCTTTCTAGTTGGGGGTTAAAATCAAGCGTTCGGGGGTTCGGGTTCCATCAGGGCATAGCGGCTTCCATAGGCTGTAATTACCTAATCACAGTTTTAAATACCTACTAATAATCTTAGAATAATTACACTATACGTGTATAAATTCTTTGCATAAAATGATATTAAAATAGTGTGTACTTCGTAGATACATAGAAGCACGGCCGAGAGGGCTGAGGAGGGCTACTTGGTATAAGTTTTGCTTTCGTTATCGCGACTCCCGTGAAAATGCAATGAGCGCTCCTAGCGGATTTGTTAAGGAACTCGGTACAAAAAATAACGGCTCGGGAGAACGAATTTCAAACGTAGAAAAGGTAGGCCATTGATTCTCTGTGTTCTAATAATGTCTATTTTATGTTTCCAGATAAACTTCGATAAGTTAAGAAAATTTAAAAACTGTTGCTAGAGATACCTACTACCTACCTACTAAAAGAGATGGGTACTATGTTGTTCAGGTACCCTACCTTATATTACAATAAAAAGTTGTTATTTTTTATTTCACATTGCTTTTATTTTACATTAAATGTTTGTCATTGAAGTGTGGAGCCAGACAGACACTACAGATACTTACAAGTTGTGTAGGTACTCGTAGTATAGTATGATTAAACTACATAACTACTTGGACAACTTAGGTACTACGTAGAGCTCAAACGGACTAGATCGTGACAATTCGCGGTCTTTATTTTGAGCACAAATGCTTATTATTTTAGTTTTTGACTGATTGCGTAAAATATCTGTTCATTTCCGGCCGCAAATATCATTTCTTATTTCGCTTCTAATCCATTTAAAGAATGGCGTTATTCTGGCGTGGACATCAGGAAAACCTCTAGCACAAGGGATTCCCCAAGAAACCAGTCCCACTAGTTTATCATCCTTGATGATTGGGCTTCCAGAATCTCCCTGCAAGTAAAATAACATACGTTTCTAATTTGGTAAGGGTAGTTACCATCTGTTCTACTATAATATAACAAGTAGGATAAATAATTTTCAGTTGTTCTACCAATACAGCAAATATAAAAAAAACTAGCCGCCGCTATGGTGCTGAGACGTGGACAGTCACGGTAGGGCTAATCCACCAGTTCAAGGTTGCACAGCGAGCTATGGAAAGGGCTATGCTCGGAGTTTCTCTGAAAGATAAAATCCGAAATGAGATTATGCCACAGTGAACTAAAGTCGTTGACATAGCCCACCGGATTAGCAAGCTGAACTGGCAATGGGTTGGTCATATCGACGAACCGACAACCGTTGGGGAAAGCGAGTTCTTGAGTGGAGACCGCGTCTTGGCAAACGTAGCATGGGGCACCCTCTGGCTAGGTGGAGCGATGACCTACGAAAGGCGGCGGGCAGAAAGTGGATGAGTAGAGCCGAACACCGGGCTCAGTGGCGCGTATTGCGAGACCCTATGTCCAGCAGCAGTGGACTAGTGTGGGCTGATGATGATGACAAAACTAGTGGAATGCCCGCGTTTTCGTCCGCCTGTAGGTACTTTTCCATGCTAACTTCAACACCCCGCTGCACCCTCATAGGGGTTGAATTTCTGGAATTCCTTTCTTAGTGCACCCCTACACCACAAAAAGAACCGTATCTTCCAAATGTCAGGTCTCCAGGACTTAAGTACGGTTTTGGTTGTGCGTTGTTACCATCGAGCAACACGGAACGGAGGCCTGCGTTGCTCGATGGTACAACCAAAACACACACGGTGGTCTGGTTGCTCACAGACCGTTCACCGTTGCCTTGGTTCGCGTGAACAACAGATAAAACGTGAACTAATAAATAATATTGTAGTTTTTGGGCGTGCCAACAGGTGGCAGGTGGCATTTACGGTGAACGAGCTGGTACAAGACCGTTCACCGTAAGTTGGCACCTGCCATGGAGAATTTACCGGTGCCATTTTACGGAAAATTATCTGTAGTCAGTCAGTCACGCAACGATTTTATATATATTGATACTTTGTTCTAAAATAGAAAAATATTTTGTAACAACAAAGAATTTAAAAAAATCAAACGTTGAAAAACCAATGACCAAAGAACTTTAGTCATTGTGAAAAACGGGTAAAAATAATATCTTGTGTAGGTAGGCATTTATTTTTATACCTACGTTTAACCAAGAAGCTTGAATTTGCCTATAATCTTCATGCGTTTAACTCGTTTAACTCTTACGTAGTTATTGTATCCTCTTTGCGTTTAACGTACCCAGGTCATGGACTTAGTATATCGTCCATGACCCAGGTACAATGTAGTTTTTGAACGTACCTATTTAAATTCTTTTTTTTTAACATTTAATTTTGGTTAACTACTCCCACAGATAAAATAATAGTACTACTACCCAACAATACTGCCAACAAAAAACATTTTGCTTATAATCAGGCAATTGTATTGTGTTCACATTCACAAACGTTATTATAATTACCTATATTTTTATTCACCAGCCTATAAGCTAAACAAGACCGTCTAAATAATAGGAAATGATGTAATTTCGAAGAAATATGTTAATTGGCACTTACGATATAGATATAAATAACGTCATACTCACACTGCATGTACCCTGTCCAATTTTTGAAAATGTACAAAACATACAGTCAGCTACTTCTCTTGTGTACCGCATGGCATATTTGCATGTTTCTTGGCTGAATACTGGTAAAGTCAGAACATGCATTTGGGTGCTAGACGTCCCATTTACCTGAAAATAATAAGTAAGCATATTGCAATTTTATGCATTTGCTTAAAATTGCAATATTCTAACAACAACAATCAACAAACAAGAACAACAACAACCAACAACAACAAACAACAATCCAAGGCAAATTGTCATCATCAATTTTACCTTCTGAGCTCCAAATCCAGATAAAAATACAATATCTCCTTCAACTAAGTTAGTTTCATGTAATCCTATTACACGGACATGGTTCAAATCAAATGGTTTTTGAACCCTTAGCAGTCCTATGTCATTTAATCTAGCGCTAAAATTAAAGTCGCCATGAATGCTTATTGAAGCTGTATCATGTTTTATTCCTCCTTTATTCAGATTTGTGGTCCCCACCAAAACTTTTATGTAATCAGGTTCGGCTCTAAAACGATAAAACAAAAACAGAAAGTAGGAGGCACAAGCAGGAACAAAATATTTAATGTTCAACACCATTGTTTACTTTCTGGTTGTAACTTACCCATACAAGCAATGAGCGGCAGTGACTATATGCCATCTTGAAACCACTGCTCCACCACAAACATGATCACCGGACAAGTTTTGAAGCGATACATGGAACAAACCAAAACGAGAAGGTGCTTCGTCACCTCCTACAATCCTCAGTTGCCCTGAAAATATTTTTAAAAATCACAATTCAAAATCCCCAAATAATGCTTCTTAACAAAGCCTCATGTAGGTATATTAGGTATGTAGATGTAGGTACCTTTTGCCGTAGAAATTAATGTTAGTAGGAACACAACATTAATGTAAAAGATTATGCAATCCATCTCGGAGATCTTTTACATTCCGGTCACTACGCTATTGTTAACTCTGTATAAGTGATGTAAGGAAATAAAAAATTTATTACAATTTTTAATCACAAAAATTCCAAACAGTAACATCCACACAAACTAAAAGAATTAGGTACTACTTAAGTACGTGTTGATATTGTATTGTAATCTATTTGAATTAATTGCAGATAAGATTTACGATTGATCGTAAATCTTATCTGTCAGTGATTAAAATGCACAATCAGATACTAAGTATTATTTTTCTCTAGATACCTACTAAGGCCCATTTGATAGCATAATCAGCCCATAATGGTACTCGGGATCAACTCTCAAAAAGAATTAACATGATAGTACTACTAGAGAAGTGTTTTTATTTCATCATAATCGTTATCATTATTTGCCATTCAAATTGCCACACGAACGGTTATGAGCCACGTCCATCCAACGACTTACTGCTATCTTAAAAAAATTGTATGACCATCGAAAAGAGTGGGCCTTCCTACACTCATTACACTTTTATCATAATCATATCATCGCAAAAATACCTACCAACGACAAATTAGAGATTTTATCAGTTCTCTGAAGATAAAACTTGCGGATATGACCGACAGCAGTAAAATATCAGTAAGTAGCGTTTCAAAATAACCGAATAATACTTTTTGTTGTTATCAGATTGCTGTTATTGTTGTTTTTGTTAGTAGTAGAGCTTTTTTGTGAAAGAGTTCGTCCAGGGAAGTACTATCACCATTTCGCTATTTCTGCCGCAAAGCAGTAGTGCTAGCATTGCTGTGTTCCGGTTTGAAGGGTATTATGGGTGCTGAAATTACAGGCACATGAGACTTTTCATCTTTATGTCTAAGGGTTGGCGGGCGCAGTGCAGTGCCATATAGGGTGCGTCCTAGGTGGACGTGACCTATGAGGTAATGCACTGTTCATAGGCAGAGAGTACCGCTTAACATCAGGTGGGCCATCTGCTTGATCCGTCATAACAAGTTGTATAAAAAAAAAACAGCTTCATCAATCAGTGTATTTGGCTCATTGACGACGAGGCGTCCCAGAATATGTATATAAAATCCAAAAGAGGGTAATCTACACATGATAAGTACATAACACTAGGATCTCTAACATAATATAACAACATTTGTTCTAAGACTTTTGGAAATTCAGTTTAATTCCCAGTTTTTTAGGTACTAACTGCATGTTAATTGTAAAGATAAAAAATTCTGTTCTGGATATCTTAGAGATTATGCATTAAAACTTAATTCACATTTCTTAATTTTCATAAATTCGGTACTACCTATATCTAAAAAACATCTGATTTACGAGTGTTCCAACCTTTTTTCCGAATCATTTTTTGTTTAAAGATTTCCCTTGCCCTATCGTCTGAACAAAACCATTGCCAAGCTAAAGACATAAAGAAGACCGAAGTTTAAACAGTAGTAGTTAAAACAAAAAGAAAACAAAAGCGTGGTGGGCCCCTGATACTCACAATTTTATCACCCGGTGCGTATAACAATTGCTAAGTTTGATTGTTCAATTTGTGAATAAATAATATACCTAACCAAAATGATATATTTTACTGGTAGGTACCTACTTTATTGGTGACACGGACACTAGGTGATGAAAATCAACTAATTTTTTTCACTTTTAGCAATTTAGCCCTGTATCACATTCTTGTGCAAATCTAGCCCTTTTCAAGATTAATTTGAGCCCGTAAACCTGATACCGAGTTGGCAGCACAGTGGGAAAATATTTTGACAAGTTATGTGACAACCGTTCAACCGAACCAAAAAAAAAAACGAATTGAATGGAAAATTTAGTAAACATTTTGTAATTTTGGATCAATTCATACCGTAGTTCTGATTTGGATTTTTGTCATCAATTCCTATTGACATGGATGTATTAAAAGCGGAAATTGCAAGAAAAAGAAAGCTGCTAGAAGATAGAAAAGTTTTAGTAAGTACTTCTGTTTAAGCATAATTTGAACAACACAACTAAAGGTACAAACAATTCATGGATGCTAAACGCACGGTAATCCACTGGGCATTAATTTCGTTTAGATGTGCAGCAGACAATCTTAATAGTCTGACTTTCGTTTGTGATACCGATAATCGTCTCAATGCATTAGAGTCAGCATGAGTTTTGGTACTATCGTCACTGGTTATGTAGAACTACGCAAGTAACTATTTTTTTTATCATTGTTATTTGCTGTAATTTCAGGACCCATCAACAAACAAGAAATATTTCAAGCGAGGCGAACTCATGGCTAAAGAACAGGAGGAATATTTGAAAAAGTATGGACCAAAGAATGAAGATAATGAACAAAGTGATGACAAGGATTTACCAGAGAAAGGTTTGAGTGTACTTATTGTTACACCTGCATGTTTGCTCATAGCGTTCTGGGATAAACAGTAGCATGAGTATCAATCAACCCACCCAGGGCACTGTCCCTATACCTACTTGCATTACATTGAGTTTGGTTCAGCTGTTACAGCATGATTGAGTAGGAAACAAACTGAATTTTATTGCTGAATCACACATGTGTATTGCTATGATGTGTTCTTTAATGGTCAAGAAACTGGCATATAGAATTGAAAACTCAGACATGAATAAGTTTTTTGTTTACTTATTTTTCAAGACAAGCTTTTATAAATGTATTGGTCAAAACTGATCAAAATTAACGTAAACAGCCAGTCTACTATTTTCTGTTAATATAATTTGTTCCGTTGTCCATCTTTCATCGAAATCATCAGATCAGCTCGCTGCCACCATATTATTGTATTGTCATCGGAAACTGACCAGTATGCAAATTTCAGCTCAACAAGATGGAGTAAAATAAAAAAAAGTAAAATTGATGCACATTACAATGTTTTTTTTTTATATTACAATAATAATAAACGTCTTTACAGTAAACAGACAAGACAGTGCTGAAACGGATCACACCGAGAATGCATTACTGCCACGTACAGAAGTCATCAAAAGGTTACGAGAGCGGGCTCATCCCGTTCTACTGTTCGGAGAGAATGAACTTCAGGCTTTCAAGAGGCTGAGAAGAATAGAGATTCAAGAACCTGAAGCTAATAGGGTAAATCTATATTTTACTAATTCACATAGATATAATCTTCAGCAGTTTCTTTGTTATTTTGCTGTGTTTTTTTAAAGCATTTTTATTATTTACTGAACTGCACATTTGATGCTTATGTTCATAATTCCTTTTACTTTAATTTTCAGGGATTCAGGAATGATTTCCAAGAAGCTATGGACAAAGTGGATGAAGCCTATTTGAATGAAATTTTAGCACTAGGAACACAGGTAATTAATATTACCAACATAGCTCTTAAGAATTAGCAAATTGATGTGGCACTTTGTAGGCAAAATAGCTCACCAGCCAGTTAACTCCGTAGGAATCGATTTTTAACCGACTTAAAAAAAACGAGGAGGTTCTCAATTAGTCGGTTTTTTTTATTTTTTTTACCTCATGGAGACATGTTCATTTAAGAACCGATTTGGAAAATTATTTTATTTGATTGGTCCCATTTTTATCAAAATCTGGTTCTGATGTTGGGATCCATGAGGAATTGATGGAACTCCTCAAATATTATATAGCTATTTCGGTATTTTCAGCAACAAATGAAACATGTGCATTCAAATGTGCCATTTGGTGAAATGAAACTGATGAAGAAGACCAGAGATGGCCATTGAAACTACTCAATGATAAGTATTTCACGGGTGGTGATAAGGGTGACTTTCCGATATCCGATTGAGCTGAAATTTGGCATACCTGTAGCTGTCTAGTTTCGATGGCAAATCAGTACAATATGATGGTGACAGCGAGCTGATCTGATGATGGAGACGGAAGGTGGCCAACGGAACTCCTCGATGGATAATAGTAGACTGGCCGTGTTTAGGCTCATTGTGACCAGCACATGGTTCCGATCACTAATATTATAAAATCTTTTATTGGAGATAAATTCCCAGCTTCTACGTCGTTTTTGTTTTCGAAAGGAATTATCATATAAGGTCGACAAATAGATGGTGAGTAAAAAGTCCGTTATGTTTCCATCTGCGCAACATACTCGCGCATCTATACTGAACTGGTCTGGAGTAAACTCCAGTTGTGCGTCGGAGCTGATACACAATGAGTTATGATCCTAGTTCTTAAGCTCATTATAAGCGAACCATGTCCTTTATGAGTAATAAAATTCTTTAACCACACAACACCCAACAGTCACATACAAAGTAAGATCTAACACTAGGATCGTGTGTCGTGTGTCGTAGGTACTAGTATTTATACGAGTACCATGGTACCACAACACCCAGACCCCGTATAAATATTCGCAGATCATACAAACATTTGTCCCGCGGGAATCAAACCCGCAACCTCTCGCATATCAGCCGGCTACGTGCCTGTCACTCCCGTTGCGCCACAAAGGTCACAAAATACACATTTTTTAACACATAAAGAATATTGCGCAGTTCAACACCGACACGTACGGGCCGCCGTACTTGCGCTGCCATATTTTTTATAACACTGGCTAACTTCTCAAAAAGTTTTAGCTAAAGCTAATCACAAGCGTTTTTTTATTGCTGGCTTCCAGTCTATGTTAGTAAGATGTAGAACTAAGATAAATATAAACTTTACTTTTCTTGAGTTTTCTTCTTATTAAGTATTTTAAATCTTTCAGACTCAAACTGAAAAAACTCCAACAGAAGAAGCCCTTGATGACTCTGTCACATACGACTTCATACAAGAAATGGCCAAGAAGATGGGGCTTGGAGACAGGATCCATGATATGAATGTTATCATGACTTTTGTGCAGGTATTTCTTTATATAGGTATTTTTTTAAATATACTCATTAAAATAAAGCCAAACTAACACGGCTGCTCTATTATCCATCGAGGAGTTCCGTTGTCTCCATCGTCAGGCAGATTATCGCTGCCACCATAAATCTTACACAGATGTCTGGTTCGTGGCTTACGAGTAATTTTTGGTTACCACGCCATCTATTGTCCTTCCTCCAAAACTTTTGTTCACCGGTAGCACAGATAAAATAATACTATACTAGTACAGATACCTCATGCCATACAACGAAATGCGACCGCCATAACTCGGGCTATTGTGCGGGCTATTTAGGTTGCCTTACCTGGGCGCTAGATGCCGCTAGCACCGCAATTGATAGCTAGAGCCACCTAGCACCTGCAACTGTAATTACCGCGTAAAACGCGCACACACTCAACAGATGGCGTTTGTTAAAAAACTTAGGCCAGTCGCACATGGAGCTACTCAAAAAGAACTAGTTACAAACTCAAATACTAACGAGATTAAATGGCCCACCTGATGTTAAGCGATAACCTCTGCCTTTAACAATGCTTTACCTCATTATGATTCCATTGCCACGGTAATGCTGCATGTGGTGTAATAAAATAGGTTGCCTAATAATCTCTGAGATTATAAGCTGAAGCTGAAGATAGTAAAGAAGTGACTGAAACTTTACAACATGAGCATCTATATAGCGTCGTGTCATCGTGTGCGAGGTACAGTTTCTAAGTGGTTTGTAATTGTAATTACTGATTAGTTCCGTCATTTTTGAGTAGCTCCATGTGCGACGAGCCTTTATGACGATTACGGTTTTTTTAACTCAACATCTTTATTAAGACTACGTCAACCCCAGGCACAAATCTTCATACACAAAAAAACGCCCCTTGCCCGCCGCTCGAAAAAGCGGGTTTTATTGAATATCTTGTAAATTTAGATAATTTTACAAAACTCCTATAGTGAACCCTCGGCGTTGTTGAATTGATTTTATCCATCTAATTTTTTACCATATATTTTTTTTGTATCAAGAAAATATTGTCCTATCGTGTTTCTGGTACAGTGACCCCTCGGAATTACAATTTAGTATCCATTCATATTTTTAATTTAAATACTGTACTTGATTTAGCCTCTTAAACATCAAATCTAAGATTAGGAATTTTGCGGTACCCCACATTAACCACCATCGCTCGCGACTTCATCCGCGCCTAGTCCGAAAATTTTTCCCGGCGTGCAGATAACAACTAACCACGCCGTGACACGACCTTTTAAACGAACGAACACTCAAGTTTTACAATTTAGGAGTCCATTCCAGAAACTATTTGAATCCCAACAACTACCTCTATCGTGAAACTATATTCTACAAAATTTTCACTAGAAACGGGATATTTACCATGATTTTTGAATTTTTTACGAATTTTTCAAAAATCATGGTAAATATCCCGTTTCTAGTGAAAATTATGTACATAACCATGATAGTTTCAAAAGTTATATATTCTACAACGTCGAAATTACGCTGAAATATGGCTAAATCGTAAAGTGTATTTTTTTACAAACACAACGTTCCCGTGCCAATTTTCATATATTGCTGAAACATATGTTTGTTAATTTTATTTGAGGAAACTACCTATGAACCAGTTACGAAACCCCGGTTTCCTTGACGGCCGAAGCGGAAATTTCAAGTAGGTATCTACTGCTAACACTTTCCGAAATACACAGCATTTTTGTTTTTATGTGAGCACCCCATTTTGAAACCCTTAGCATACGAATTTTTCATTTTCCTTTCTAAGTAGACCTTTACACCCTAAAAGGAATATGCACACCCTCTAAATTTCAAGTCTCAACGACCAGCGGTTTAGGCTTTGCGTTGTCACTCGGACAGACAGTCAGCCTTTTATATATAACTAGTTCGTCTTTGGTTACAATGATATGTATAAAGGTCTGACAAATAATTTGAAAATTTTAGAATATAACGGAAATACTAGTTTTCTTTTTCATTTCGGGCATGACGTCATTGGCGGGTCATCTGTTTTTTTTTAATAACGCCATCTATCAAGTTACTACTACCTGTGGTACTACAAACAATCTGTGTCAAACCTCAACCTAGTTCAAATGATTATCACCAGGAAAACGACATCATTAGATTTTTCTAAAAAATAATTAAACTTGATTGAAGAGGCATTTATTTAATTTACCCGTGTTATGGCTATTTTTTGATATCAGACAATATTTTTTTCAGATCCTAATATTCATTTTTCACATACTTCAGTAACAAATCTATACCTGTTACGCCATCTATTGAATTTCAATAGAACAATATTTTTTTTCTATGGGATGAGACCCCGTGCCGGTAGATAGGGTTATGGCAAATTATTTGATGACGCCTTTGCTACTTACCAATAGGTGACGCCTATCAGCAATTTATTATGCGTTCAAATCTTGGAAATTGGAAGTTTATTTTGGCCAAGTTCACGCCATGTGCGATAGTTAAATTTCGATTTTATTTCATTGCATATGTACCTGTCTTCGGCAAGGTTGGTTGAGCCTACCTACGGGCAAACAAAATCGTGAGCGGGTCAGCTAGTCTCAACTACTATTAGACGGAAGACATTTGTTTGTTACACAAAGACGCCGTAATGACTGAATGTATCCTATACTATTTGTTTGTAGTCACGTTTTCGAAAACGGCTCTAACGATTTCGATGAAATTGAATTTTTACTATTCGCTAATCTGTCTCAGACACAGAAAATTGAATAGTTTGCTCTTTCTCGACGGAGCGAACGAATTCGAATTTCGAAAATTCAAACGACTGGCTGAAGACGGACATTAGAGATTGTAAGGCTCTTCTCCCATTACGATACGCACAGGCGATTCAAGTATCCTGCAAGTCTCGAAGACTAGTCGCCGCCAAGTATCAAGATACTTGAATCGCCTGTGCGTATCGTAATGGAAGAAGGGCTTAAGGGTAGACGCTTACTATATACGATAAGGGTAGCGAACACAATTAAACACTTAGTGAACACAATTTAAAAAAAACGAGTGAATCTTGGTCACACACACACACACCAGATATTTTAGATAATATAATTATGTTGTACACAGATAGATTATGACCTGGATTAAGACGAGCGAAGACGCGGATGGATGGTAGTATTCCATAAAAGCTTGTTTTAAAAAACACATGTACCAAGAAAAAAACTCCTTTTCAGTTTCTCCTGAAACTCTGGGGGCAGCAATTGAACTCCGCAACAGCAGCCGAAAAGACATCGGTGAAACACAAGATGGCGCGAGCTACGTTCACACAAACACAAGTGTACCTCAAACCTCTGATGAGGAAGCTGAAGAAGAAAAATCTACCCGAGGACATCTGCGACAGTCTCATGGAAATAACAAAACATTTACTCGAGAGAAATTATATAATGGTATGTTATGTCCTACTCTCGATGGACCAACAACACTATAGAGGTAACAGGGCATGGGGCGCGTCCTATGAGGTAATTCATTGTTAAAGGTGTGGCCCTCTGTCTCCTCCCGTGGATGTCGTAAAAGCCGACTAAGGGACCCGGACTTGTTGATAAGATTTGTTCTGGTTGCTAGCTTAGTATTGAATCTGGAAGAAAGCGGTAGCTGAGTCAGTCGTGGGAAGCAATGGCGGTGATGAGCTTGCCACTAGTCACGTCTATATTCCACGATGGTGCGACTCACTGTGAAAAGCGGCCCATTGAGGCTCTGCCTATCCCTTCGGGGAAAGAGACTTATGTGTTTGTGTGTGTGTGTGTGTGTGTGTGTGTGTGGTGTATGTATGTATGTAAAGGCAGAGGTTACAGCATAACATCAAGTGGGCCATCTGCTTGTTACGTCATTCAAGCAGTTAAGTAGTATAAAAAAAATGTGTAACGCACACTGATTCTTTGACCATTCGTCAAAAGGCCCTTTGCAGCCGAAGACCAGACAAACGACAAACGCTTTATTTACTTTCAGGCCAGCGACGCATACTTACAAATGGCTATAGGAAACGCCCCCTGGCCTATCGGCGTCACGATGGTGGGCATCCACGCACGTACCGGCCGAGAGAAGATCTTCTCAAAAAACGTGGCGCACGTGATGAATGACGAAACACAGAGGAAATACATCCAAGCGTTGAAACGGTTGATGACTAAATGCCAGGAATACTTCCCGACTGATCCTTCAAGATGTGTGGAATATAGTACAACTAGATAATAAAGATTTTATGTTTATTATTGAGTTTGTATAAGATGGTAATGAAGTTCTTCTAGCAAGTGTTAACAAGACGAGACAGTGGAATCGACACCAGTGTGATTTCTACAAAGCTCTAGGAGAAATCGCGTTAGTTTATGAAAAAAATGCGTTTAGATACCTAATTACAATGTCATCTCGCGGTACATAGTGTCCGTTTTTATCAGAGCGAGTGAAGCGAGTCCTCTATATCCCCAAAACTAAGCCATTTTGTGGTACACTTTCCAAAAAAACTACCACACGCGTAGACAGAGACCACACGTATAGATTTGTAATTTGTTATTAGGTAATTTAAATTCATGTCTAGATGTGTTGAAATATAAAAAAAAACAATGTCCTTTGCGAGCCCTAACAAAGCTGTGCTTTTTGCTAGTAAAATATAATCATCATACAAGCATTATTTTCGTCGCGTCATCTTTCGGTGAGTAGTAAGTACTTGTTGTTTAGCAACTGTTGGTTTGTCGACCTCTGTGGCGCGGCGGGCGAAGGTTCGCCTGCGACGCGGGAGGTTGCGGGTTAGATTCCCGCCTCGGAACAAATATTTGTACAATCTGCAGATATTTGTTCAGGGTGTTCTGGGTAATTTCTATGTAGAATAAAAAACCCCGTTCCGGTAGACGCAGCAAATATGATTACCGATCACCACGACGTCGTCGAAGCCACGTCTCGTCCAACACCACCATTATGCGGGGAGGCACCTTTATATCTCCCGCTGAAGTACGGAAGGCCACCGTCTCCAGGGAACGGCGCCAGGCTGCGACGGCATTCCCAATACTGCACTCCGACACCTCCCACGCAGGGTTCGTGACCGCACTGGCTAAACTCTTCGATGGGATCCTGCGGACTGGCCATTTCCCGAACCAGTGGAAAGTAGTAGTAGAACTTTTTTGTAATGAACAGACACAGCAATTTAAGCTCTACTAAACAAAAATCAACATTTATAGGACCCTAATTCGCCTCTGTACCTATGACATATGTACCTATGCAGTACTAGCTTAAAAATAAGCCTTAAAAATAAAGCCTTTCAGATAGCATATAATACCATATTCCGCACCAATTTAACTAAACTGCATGCAAAAACTAACTTCCCATCTAAAAACGAATTTATTTATCAATTATCAAAAATCTTCCATTTATTGCGTAATTGTAACCACAAAAATAGATTAATTTCCTCATTGGGTAAAACTCGTTCATCGAACCTTCCGTATATCGATACTTACAAGCGATAGCGCTTACCCCATCACTACGTCTTGCACGAAAACATGACCACTACGTCACAGCTTAACCCTCTGTCAGATGGGCAGTACAGTTCACCCATAGATACACAATGTACAAGATACACAACGAGAGATCGAAGATGAAAACAAAAATAAATTGTGCACGTATTGGTGATAGTCTATGTGTGAGTTAAAAATAGTGTTGTCCTCGATCGACACTTGTACATCAACAATAGAATTTATGTGTATGGTAGATACATCTTAATGCAGATTAAGTCTTTCATGAATAAACACAGTTTGGCAGATTTGACGTCATAAAGAGAATAAGGTACTTATTCCAATTTTGAATAAACTAATGTTTATTCTTATTTTTAAGGGATCGTTTGGAGAAATATAACAGCAAATAAAACTTTATTATTTATTGACCCCTAAATATTATGGTTTTATTTAGGTGGGATCTTAGAGTTTCCCTATTAAATTTAAACTCAAATGATACCTAGGATTACTTGCAAAGGATTACTTGGAAATCTGTAAGCACAAAAACATTTTATATCAGCATTTTATACAAGCACATGAGACTTTTCATCTTTATGTCTCAGGGTCGCACGTGACATGGCGCTGTTCTGAGAGCAGTGGTGCCCTCTAGCTTCATTGAATTGAACTAAAATGTTACTGCGATCGCACGAGAGATAGCAATTTCCTTGAAGCTGTGGTGCCCTATATCTTTATTGGAGTGAAATAAAATGTTCCTCCTATCGCACGAGAGATGACGCTGTCTTGAAAGCAGTGGTGCCCTCTAGCTTCACAGAAATTAGAATTATCATAGGAATTTGCGACCATAGATGTACTTCAATTCCATGGTTGTGAAATCACGGCACACCAAATGGCACTACTGGCATTGACATTAGCATTGTATGGTATTGGCACTTGACGGTGACATTTCTTTGTTTACAAAAATTGTTGCAAATAACGCACAGAAGCCATAAGCCATTACCTAAGATAAGAAGAAGAACGTCTGTCTGGATTGGACATGCTTTCTTTCAAAAACTACAATATATACTGGGGCTTTGCTTGCATTGCATTGGTTAGATTATACTTCATAAAATATAGCTTGATCTCTGTGACAGCTATCAGTAAAATCACGCATATGAAGTGCTGAATTTCATAATAGTACAGACAGTTCCTGTCAATGTCATACTTTATGGGCATGCCGACCTAATTTTGATAGTGATGTAGTAATGGACGATGAATCATCGTGACCACAGACACTATCGATATTTTACCATTCTCCTCAGTACGAAGTGCCATGCCTTGTATGTACGCTACGTGTTTTATTATCTATATTTAGTCCAGTCAAGATGGACATCCGTGCTTGCAAAAGTTCGGGTCACGCTGATTTTTTTATATGTTGTTATGACCTTAACAAATATTTAAAAACAGATTTGTAATTTTCCAAGTGCTGTGCCCAAAAAACCATGAAATTTTCGTTGTTTTTTCTGTTTTTGCTCAATATCTTAGTGAAGGAATGGTCTGACCGTGATAGTCACTGCGAATACTTTTAAAGTAGATAAATCCATCCCAAATCATTTCTGCGAAAAATTTCATGTAAATGCAGGCCTCTGCCAGTCATGCGGTGGCAAATTGTGAATTAACGTCCCGGATGTGGAGCTGAAATGCTCGGACGATGAAGTTGACCCGACAACAGACTGGGCGCCTCTCCCAGCGTCCATCACGGCCATCGAGATACCATCTTCGTGCGAGCCCGAGTCTGGGTCATCTAAGATAGAAGATCCGTTTTTGAGAGAACCGCTGTGCCTACATGTACCAATTTGGTTTCAAATTAAAGCTAATTAAATTTACTAAAACTTCATTTCATATAATATTTTACGTGGGATGCGTAATTTAGAAGATATTTCACAAAATAAGTGAACATTTCGAAAAAAATACACTTTTAGGAAAAAATAGCCTATTTTCGAAGAACTGTACCTTGGGAACCAATGGCTGCATAGAGCTCGAGCTATTGTCAAATTGTAGTAAATTTAATCTACTTTAAAAGTATTCGTAGTGACTATACCGGTGAGACTCTTCCTTCACTAAGATATTGAGCAAAAACTGAAAAAAAAACGAAAAATTTATGGTTTTTTGGGCACACCGCCGAACGCATGGTACTTGGAAAATGGCAAATCTGGTTTTTTTTATATTGGTTAAGGCCCAACAACATATAAAAACATCAGCGTGACCCGAACTTTTGCAAGCACGACCCCCTTTTCATGTTTAACTTGACTGGACTAATTATAGGTTATCTTATTTCTTTCGAAAAAATATCTATGTACGTGTTGTTCGAAAAGTTAGACCTACTCCATTTGATCTGATATTCTGACTTTTTTTTTACACTGTTGTACCCCAATTTCTCAATGACCCTCCTACCGATATAGCTCATAAACCTTACCAACAAATTGTACTAATACTATCTACTCCCCAATCAAATTTCATGAAGATCGGATTAACGGTTCGGAAGTTATGCTTGGACAAACATACATACATACAAACGCCGATTCTTCCAAGTTGACTCAGAGATCTCGCTTCGCTCGTTCAATAAAAATATTCGTTTAATTTAGTAACGTTTGTAATTAATGTTACATTAGCATCGATAGTAATAAGAAACATCGATAATTTCTATCGACAATGTTTTATATCCTGACTACCCTAGGAATGTGAGTTTGACAACTTTGACAGCTGTCGCAGAGATCAAGCTATCTTTTATGGAGTATAGAATCAATTTGTATTACATAATCACGTACGATTCTCCCTTTAAACCGTACCCTTTATCTTTCCTCAAACTCCCAGGGGTGCGTTCAATGGGTACACTCCAAGGGTGTAGATGTTTTTTTAACCACGCTCTGAGGCTCTGAACGACTTGGATTGACGCGGAATGTCAATGCCACTGTACATTTTTGATGTAAACAAACGCTTTTTCACCCGTTGTTGCCAATTTAGCTCTTTGAGCTAAATTCAGCTCTATTTCAACATTGTCAGCTCCACTTTTTTTCAAAGAAGTAGGAGATAGTATGAATGAATGAACGACAAAACCAAAGCCTTATTGTTATTGTATCTGTGTAGTGAATTAGAATGATTTGTTGAATCTTATTACCTGCATTGTTTATTTAGCTCCTCTTTACTGAAACAATTAGCCTTATTTGAACTCTTTTTTTCCCATTGGCTTTTCATTTTTTTTTCATGTGGTTTATCATTTTTACATCTCATGAAGTAGAGTTTATTTTTATTTTCAATAGTTATAGAAAATAAAGCCGTCAAAGTCAGTATTTTTCCAAAATTTTGTTACCAAGTTTTTTTATTTTGCATTTGACCTAGGAACTTGTTTTGTAAATATGGTACCTACTTGTTATGTATTTAGATCGATATAACTACTAACACCCTATTGTACCTACACCAAGAATTAAACATAATATAAAAAAAAACAGTAAAATGTGCGGCATTATCGCTGAAAGCATATTTAAGTGTGTATTTATATTTTACCAATATATACAAAAAACTTTCGAAACATTTCTAGAATTTTCTGGTACAATTGGTACGGAACCCTGAATGCGTGTGATCCGACGTGCACTTGACAACAAAGATCCTTCCAGCCTTGATCGGTACTGACAAATTTGAAAAAAGCTAGCTTTGATATTTCACAGAAAAAATATTGGCGATGTTTGCAACATCATCATCAATCAGCCATCATAAACCGCTACTGGACATCTGAACATATCTGTGGATGTAATTTCATTAATGTCGGTACAGCGTGATTGATTAACAAAGTCTTAGAGCATTTAATAGCAAAGTAATTCAGGAGCTGATAACAAGTCCTGTTTCACTTTATAAAAAATTCCTCTCTTGGAATCTGGAACTTTCGCAGTTACTGTTTTACTTGTTGGGCTTACATAAAATATTTCTCCATCTATGGATGAAACAGGATTTTTGGGGAGGAAGGGTGGGATCGACTTGACTTTGACAGCAATCTAACGTCAAAATTGTAACAACCAAACACCCACCCAAAACGGTGGTTGTTCAGTTAGGGTCACGTGACGCTAACCGAACGCTCTAACCGAGCCTCCGAACGGAACAACCCATACGCTTTGGTGACAAGCACATGATTTGACTTTGACAGACGTCAGAATTGTCAGAGATGGTTGTTCGGTTAGGGTCACGTGACGCTAACCGAACGCTCTAACCGAGCCTGTGAACGGAACAACCGTACACTCTGGTGACAACCAACACTCAGAGTGTACCCACTGAGCGCACCGCACTTTTTTGGTTTTATGTCAAGTTAATCACCTGTCATTGGCAAACCCTTGTGGCACCACCACTACCGGTCCGCTGAATACGCCAAAAAAAGAAGAAGAAGAAGAAGATAGAAGATTTTCTATTAGAACAAAAACGAACGGTTATTTCATTGCAAAAGAATATAACATGAATAAATGCAGACGAATTCTTCCTCTAGTTTTCGCTCACAGTATTCAAAGGACTGAGGTTTCAAGAACTTTCCATTATCTTCGAAAGAACCATGTAAACATAACCTCACAAGCAGTGGGTTTAGATCCTCAAAAAGTATCCTATGATCCTATTCGATGTAAATCCAAGGTGTGTGTTGAACGGTTTTATTACAAGAAATAATGTGGTAGGTACTCTAAGAAACTGAAAAATAATATCACATCTTCAAAGTTGTTTTAATTCATAAAAACTGGCAGAGGTAGGCACTCTGCCAAAATAAGCTAGTTCTAATCAGCTGATATGTCATTACTGAAATTATAGTTAAAATACCCGATAGTGTAACTGTACATAGAAACCTTATGGAAGAATGGGACAGTTGTGATATCATCACTTTGGCAAAGAAAAATACCTACCATTTTTTTATTTTTATTATTTGGTGTTACGTATCAAGGTGATGGCCCACCTGATGTTAAGCAGTACCCTCTGCCTATGAACAGTGCATTACTTCATAGGTCACGTCCACATAGGACATGCCCCATGTGGCATTGCACTGCGCCCGCCATCCTGAGACATAAAGATGGAAAGTCTCATGTGCCTGTCATTTCACCGGCACCCATACCCTTCAAACTAGAACACAGCAATGCAAGCACTACTGCTTTGCGGCAGAAATAGGTATGGTGGTAGTACTTCCCCGGATGAACTCATTTACAAAAACGCTCTACTAGTAACAAAAATATACAACAAATATATAAATATATTTATATATATATATATATATTTATATAAAATACACCACAAAAGTATAGATATACCTACTTTTAAAGAATACATAACTAATACTTTCAGAAATATGATTCGGATGATGAAACCATAGTTGATGATGATTCTTCTCTTACTAGAGACTCCAAAATGGTAAAATTCAGTACCACTTCCATGAGAACAGACATGATATTGAAATCAGCTTTAGGAGTCGCTAGAAAGTAAGTTACTATCTAATTTATTAAATCACTGTGGATACAACTAACAACTCCTTTCTGACTGGTTGAATTATAACAAGGACTGCCAATACAGTTTTTCATCATTCAAAAATAGATAAATCAGACATAATAAAACCTACTTTTTTTCCTAAAAAAGAGATAGGGTTGGACTGGTAGGTACCTACATTCTTGGATTTATTACAAAATTATTATTTATTTTATTTATTTACGAAAACCCCATCGAACAAAGCTCCTTAGAAATACACCTGTCAAAAAGTAGTTGTAAGCATGTATCTACTGTACTTAAAATACAATTAATTTTACTGTTAAAAACACTATCTTTTAATCATTTGCTATGAATTGTAATATCAGCAAGAGTATCAATAAAAGGATGTGTGTCTTTTCAGTAAAATAGAGCAAGCTTTTTATGAAAGTAAAATAAGGGTCAATGGAAGGAAAATCACAAAGAAAAGTGCTCCTGTAAGTATCTTATCTATCTTATTAAAATAAGTTGTAACTTCCCAATACCACTTGAAACTTGAAAAACAACTCAAATGAACTTGCTACGAACCTGTTAAACGCACAAGAAAATGTTAAACGCCTAAAGAGATGGCAAATACTTGACCTAGACCAGAGAACCTAACCAGTGTTCTTCAAACTAAATGATGTTATTCATTGGAATTGCACCTAAACCACATCAACCCAGAAAACATCTGATTATGGCTAAACAGCCGATTGCAGATAAAAGGAACATAAAAAAAAAAAAAAACTTCCCAATACCATAACACAGGTGAATTACTGGGATTGTTGAAATTCAATCACAGTACAACTATTTATTAATTATTTAAATTATAGACAAGCTGTTTCCACTGATGAGTCTATTTCAGTGATGAAACGTCCTAGTTTCACTTGCTGCACTGATTACTATTGAATTTTTCTTAATGTTAACAGTTTGTTTGTTTGCAAATTTGTTTTAGAAAGCATTTTTTTTTTATTCTACTTGGATTGGCGGGGTAAGCTGATGGCTCACCTGATGTTAAGGAATCTATGAATCTATCTGCCTATGAACAGTGCATTACCTCATAGGTCATGTCCACCTAGGGTGCACCCTATGTGGCATTGCACTGCGTCCGCCATCCTGAGACATAAAGATGGAAAGTCTCATGTGCCTGTAATTTCACCGGCACCCTTACCCTTCAAACCGGAACACAGCAATAACAATATCTTTTTATTATATTCCATTATTATTAGTTTCGTTTCGTATGAGGTAGTGCTGGCCTCTGGTGTCGGAGTTTGTCAAGCCGCCCGAGGGCCTCTGACATGGCTTATCGACTGCTATTAATCAATAACAGCCGGGACCGACAGCGGTCCCGGCATTGGTAATTGGTAATAATTAACCCAATAACATTGGTCCATTATTATGGACCAATGTTACTAAGGAAGTGCTGTGCAGTGTATTGGATGGTCCACGGGATATTTTACTACTATGCCCTGTCAAACAACTACCAACCGTAATGATCAATCAACACTCGTTTCAGGTGAGGATAGGAGATGAAATTGATGTTATAAAAATGGTGAGCCCAAAGAACCCGGATCATCTGTTTGTTTCCAGAATAGAAATACTGGATGCATCCCCTAAAGAAGAGAGTATAGGGATCAGTGCACGCCGGTTCAAGAATTTATTGATTGAGAATTATGAAGAAGATCCACATAAAGGAGGTTCTTCAGAAAATAACTAGGCATATTATCCTCATTTTCACCATTTAACTACGGGATACCTTAAATGAGACACTTAATTTATATAAAATTGTAAAGTATTTAAGAACAAAATTAATTGTCACAAATGCAAAACTTTAGATGTTTACTATTCAGTCACGTTACAATGACAGGACTGGTTTTGATTAAATTTGGTTGGTACAGTGTGGATGACATAGGCACCATATAAGCAATGCATTGGGAGGGCACAAGTTTGAACATAAGTGTCTCATAGATGTCCCGTAGCTATTTGATAAAAATAAGCAGTAGTTTTATTAGATAGTTAAATTATTTATAAAGAATCTTACGAATAATGTTTACAAACGGAGATCGTAATATCTGATACCTGGCTATTGGTTTTGTTTAGAATGGTACAACCATCTGTACAGCTAAGAAGTTGCTATACATACTATGAGCTTGCAACTTGTTACAAATGCTAACAATAAGTAAAACTTACCTTGGACTAGCCCTGACTACCCCTAGTATTCTTAGGCGCGTATTCTAGAACTATGCTCATGCATGAATTGAGACTCGAGCACAGATTTGGTGAGTTGTCACTGATATCTGTCAAAAAATCTAAGCTTGAGGCTTGATTCAGTTTGAGTTTAGTTCTAGAATACAGGTCTTACGTCTAGTAGTTAGGGGTTAAAGAAGTGAGTTTTGTATGTATTATATAAAACTAGTGGAACGCCCGCAACCTACACGGAGATCCATACAAATTTCAACATCCCGCTGGACCCCTAACCTCAAAAGGCATGTCCCCTCCACAGGTATTAGGATTTACAGTGTGCATTGATAGACAGCGAATCAGTCACGCAATGATAGTATAGATTTGTTGTAAATAAAATCCATTGTTGAAAAATGTACTTAACTTTTATTTCCTAAAAAACCTACCATGATTAGAAATCTAAATCTATATCACAATCTGATTCAAACATGGAGATTTGAGAGCTTGTTGTTGATTTTTGGTTCAAAGAACTTAAACTACTTTCTTTAGATTTTAATTTATTAACACTTTCATTTGGTTTAGTTGGCTTTTCTTCATACTTTTCGACATCACAATTCTTAACAAACAGAAATTGATTCAGTTTATTTGATGTTTTAGTTGGTACTCTAGCATCATTTGAAATGTTCCTATCACATGTCTGTTTTGAATGTGCTTTGAATTTACAATTATTAGTTGCAGTAATTTCATCAGGACTTTCAGTGTTGTCAATTATGTTTTCACAGAAACTATTCGTATTTTCATTATCAAAATTAAAATCAATTCCAAGACCTGCAAACGCGTCGTTGACACTGGGAACCGCTTTTAAAATGTTCTGTGCATCCCTACAATCACCGCTATCTGAAGAATCACTTTGTTCATTGGTTTTTTTGGATTTCCTTTTTTTTATTGCATTTTTCACGTTACTCGAATCAACAGTCACCTCTTTTCGTTTCCTTTTTTTAGTAACCGGTGGCTTTTTATCAGCTAGATTCAAATTGGCGTGCTTTTTCAATGTAGCAGCCAATCTTTCATTAACAGCATTTCTCCCATTTTCATTTTGAACATTTTCTTTATCGGTTGCAACCTTTTTGTCGTTGAAATATGAGCTTGTCACTAACGAGGCGGACAGTGGGATAGAATCATCAGAAAAATCATCAAATTTAGCGAATAGCCTTGTATTTCCATTTTCTATGTCTGTTTCTAGGGTTTTGTGGTCAACTTGTAGTAGTTTTCCGTAGAACAGAAGCTCGTTTTGCCAGATCTCAGTCAAGTGTAGTCGCGTGAGCAGCTTGTTAGCTGTGCAGAGGTAGTCGAAGTCTGGGTATGTTTGGAAGGTTGAGTGTAGGGCGTCCACCGTGTCATCTAGAGTGCAATCCTGCATAGATAGGTCGACGAGCGACACGGCGATAACTGCATCCATGGGTAATATAGTAGTCCGGTACATGAGACGGCAGTGTGCTTGAGATAATCTGAAAAATATAACTCATTAGAACAGCAGGTATATCTGAACTAAGTACTGATACAATTTTTGCGTGTAACGCCAAAAAAACAAAATTTTAACATATTATCGTCTTATCTGTTTAGCCTTTAACAATGCATTACCTAACAGGTCACTTCCATCTAGGACGCACCCAATATGGTATTGCACTGCGCCCGCCACCCTGAGTCTACTGACTACTACTACTGATATGCGGGAGAAATAGGTATGGTAGTAGTACTTCCCCGGACTAACTCTCACAAAAAAGCCCTACTACTACTACTACTACTACTACTACTACTACTAAACTACTACTACTGTTATGCGGGGCCATTGTCTCCTGGGTAGAGAAGTGTAGCAAAGACGATTCCCTCAAAAGAACGAATATGCGCTTAAACGGTGGAGGAACTTAATCATAGAAAGGAACCAGCATTTCCTTCATGAAGGTGGAATGTTGGGCAAATGGCACAAAAACCAAAATTTTATTGTTTTTTACTGATCACAACTTATCAACACTTCTTGAAATAGTGAAAATTAGAGACCTTACACACATGTTTTGATTGATAGTGTCCCATTATGCAGATAAGTTTAGCTACAAATGTCTTTCTATTAGTGTTTTTTTGGGGTTAAGACATTCTTTTTTAATATGATATTTAAGAGAAAAAATGTGTGATAGATCTCCTAGTATTGATGTGTTGATTAAGCAGCTAAGACCAAAACCAAAATAAAAATTGAACTTCGCCCCACTTTTCTAATGTTCCACCATAAACTGATAATTCACAATCACCACAACCAAAACGACGTTAGTTGCGCGGCGGGCGAGCAGCCGGCTGAGATGCGAGAGGTCGCGGGTTCCTTTCCTGTCGTTTCCGGGTCTGGGTGTTGTGGTACCATGGTACTCGTGGTTGTTTCAACAATCATCAGCTTGAGTGATGGTTCCCACTTTCCCATTGTTGGGTAGTCCCAACAAAGGGAAAAATGGCTAATTGTGAGCAGATACTAGTGTTATGGTCACAATTAGCGAGTTATGGGCCGCCCAGTGTGGTATGTGTATAACATAACCCAACAGTCACACACATAGTCCTCGACGCAGGAGGTTGCGGGTTCGATTCCCGCCTCGGAACAAATATTTGTGCGTTCTGCAGATATTTGTTCAGGGTGTTCTGGGTGTTTTCTATGCAGAATAAAAAATATCTATCTATGTAATGTATTATATTAAGTATATCAGTTATCTAGTACCCATAATACAAGCTCTGGCTTAGCTTGGGGCTAGTTAATGTTGTGTGAATTTGTCCAGCATTATTTATTTATTTTATAGTCCTGATCCCACACTAGGATCTCCTCTGTCGTGGGTATATTAGTCTCAACAATGGGAAAGTGGGAACCATCACTCAAGCTGATGATTGTAATATAACTTACCTCACAAGACTATCGAGCATTCGGACCGTAGTGCGCGAAGGGTCCCTTTGCTGAGATTTCCTCTGCAACATGTAGTAGGACTGCAGAATGACGTTGGCTGATTTGGTAATTTTTGTAGCTCTTGGTCCGATTAAGCTGATATACATCTGGAATAAAATAATAATAAATATTTGCTGTAAACTCTGAAAATTAGCTTTTCGGAAATATTAATTTCAGTTGCAAATAACTTCACATTTTGACGACCTCTGTGGCGCAGCGGGCGAAGGTTAGCCTGCGACGCAGGAGGTTGCGGGTTCGATTCCCGCCTCGGAACAAATATTTGTGCGTTTGCAGATATTTGTTCAGGGTGTTCTGGGTATTGTCTATGTATAATAAAAAATATCTATCTATGTAATATATAGTATTAAGTATATCAGTTATCTAGTACCCATAACACAAGCTCTGGCTTACCTTGGGGCTACATAATGTTGTGTGAACTTTGTCCGGCATTATTTATTTATTTATTTATTTATCTGTTGGCGAGTAACAAAAATAATCATAACCTTTCCTAACGTGTTGAATAAGTTTCAAAAATACATCAAGAGATGGCACTGTTATCATTTGTTTGAAAAAATGAGCATCTACAGACAACATAATACAACAGATAAAATAATACTATACCATCTACCAATTTGTAACTGCTTGAGACATCAAAAGATGACGCTGTTATCATTTGTTTGAACAAATATTCATATGCCAATTTTTATCTGCTTGCGTAAATCCCGTTTTTTGTATGGGTTTCGTTACCTATAAGGTAAAAAAAAACCTTATGGACAGTCTTAGTTGAAGTTGCGTGTTTTACTTTTATGAATAAAGTGATTAAAAATACCTGTAACTTCTCAGTATTCCATGTTTTCTTTGATTTTGTGGTATCATTGTCTCCAAACAGAATGAATGATGAAACAAGTTTATCCCAAGCTGTGTTCTTCGAATCCAGCAGGATGAAAATCAAATCAAACCTGGAAAAATTAAATGGATGTTTGTTTATTACTGTTACTGTTACTGTTAGCCTGAATCATCCCATTGTTGAGCAAAGGCCTCCCCCCATATCCTCCAGTCACTACGATCCTGTGCTATTGTTTGTCAATCTGTGTTAAAGGCATCTATTTCATCGCGCCATCTCCTACGTGGTCTGCCGCGACGCCGTCTCGCTGTGTCAGGGCTCCATATAGTGGTTATTTTGGCCCACAGCTCATCAGGCATGCGATCAGGTTTGTTGATTATTATTATTTAAAATTATAGACGAGCAGCTTTCGCTGATGTGTCTATTTCAGAGTGTTGAAATGTCTTAGTTTCACTCGCTGCACTGATTACACTTTAATGTATTTTAATGTTAACAGTTTGTTCGTTTGCAACCGCAGTTATCCAATTTGTTGTTGAAAGCATTTATTGATGTGGCTGTAACATCTTCTGATAAATCATTCCAACTATGGACCACTCTAAGTGCTGTGCAGTGTTTGTATTGAATGGTCCACGAGATATTTTACAACTAAAATAGATGTACAGATTTTTTACTGCTTGAATGAAGCAACAATCAGAAGTCCCACCTGATGTCTTCTGATTGTTGCTTCTGCCTTTAACAATGCATTACCTCATAGGTCACGTCCACCTAGGACGCACCTGACACATAGAGATGAAAAGTCTCAATGTGTACCGTCATGGGTAGCGAGGCGGCCATCCCACTAATATCATAAATGACAAAGTTACGATGTTTGCATGTTTGTTGCTCAATCACGCCAAAACCAATGCACCGATTTCGATGAAAGGTACACAGATAAACTATGACCTGGATTGAACTATAGGCTACTTTTTATCCTGGTAAAATGCCATTGAAGACGCGGGCGGACACTAGTTTGACATATTAGTAAGTATTAGTAGTAGTAGAGATTTTTTGTGAAAGAGTTGTCCGGGGAAGTACTACCACCATACCTATTTCTGTCGCAAAGCAGTAGTGCTCGCATTGCTGTGTTCCGGTTTGAAGGGTATGGTTGCAAGTGAAATTACAAGCACATGAGATTTTTCATCTTTATGTCTCAGGGTGGCGGGCGCAGTGAAATGCTACATAGGATACGTCCTAGGTGAGCGTGACCTATGAGGTAATGCACTGTTCATAGGCAGCCCTCTGAACCACTTTACATCAGGAGGGCCACCTGCTTGACCCGCCATAACAAGTTGTATATAAAAGAAAATTGTCTTGCCCATGTTCCATGTCCCACCGTTGCAAAAAGGGGGACGGATCGAACTTTTTTGTCCTCACTGTCACCCTAGGGGGACAGAGCTGGGTGTCAAATGGGAATAACTCCACTTGATGACCCGCCTGTTGGGAGAGTTAAATGGTGATGTATTTACCTACTTAGCAAGGGTGTTCCGAGCGATACGTTCGCGCTGAGCGGTTGATCCGTCTGGTAGTGTCCTTTCGGGTTGCACGCCGCGATTATTGCGCAGCGAGTGTTCAACTTGCAGACTATCCCAGCCTAAAAATATAAAATAAACAATTTTACTAAGCATTACGGCGAGAGAAGCGAGCCGCTACCTAGAAGATGCATATACAAAGGTGTCGATGAGAGTATGAAAAATGTACAAATCAACATCTATAATATTATGTTGTACAATTGATGTGGTGTGTCCGGCCCCAAGTTTTACACTCAGTTGTTAAACGCCTTTGATGTCGGGCGACACATGTAGGAATTACGCTTTCACACGCAGATTTGCAAGGGTTGTCACATACTTAATGGTTTATTTCACGAAAACTATAAAGTTTCCGCGTTTCCCCGCTCACAGGGGAAGCTTTCCCACCCCTTAAACCACCCTCCCACTCTTCAATAGCTTTTACAATACTTCCAACTTTAAAATTTAATACTTAACCTCATAATGTTCTTTATTTTTTTCTCAAAAGCTAAACGCGTCCTTGGTATGGGAGTGCTATTGGATTTTTGGTGGCACATTTTTCCGGGAGTTTGGTACTATCAGCCATGTTGCTTATTACCCAGGAGGTGAGATGTCAGATGTTACACATCACCTCAGATGTTGATGTTGTTGTTGTCAGATGTTTGACGACCTCTGTGGCGTGGCGGGCGAATGTTTGCCTGCGACGCAGGTGGTTGCGGGTTCGATTTCTGCCTCGGAACAAATATTTGTGCGATCTGCAG
Source organism: Operophtera brumata (assembly GCA_932527175.1). NCBI lineage: Eukaryota > Metazoa > Arthropoda > Insecta > Lepidoptera > Geometridae > Operophtera > Operophtera brumata. The sequence goes on from OW052228.1 coordinate 29,759,002, forward strand.
ATATTTGTTCAGCGTGTTCTGGGTATTTTCTATGTATAATAAAAAATATCTATCTATTGAATGTATTGTATTTAGTATATCAGTTATCTAGTACCCATAACACAAGCTCTGCTTAGCTTGGGGCTAGATAATGTTGTTTGGACTGTCCAGAATTATTTATTTGTTTATTTATTTTATATGCGACTGCTGTAAGGCTCGCGGTTTTTATTTTTATTTTTTATTTATGCATTTGGTATTGTTTAGCAAGTCAGTCTAATCGGGGGCATTTAAATCTGGGATGTAATTTTTTTAATATCATCGGATAGGCGTAATGGGCTTTATCAAAATAAGTAACAGGGTGATTTTAATTTGTGTGGGAGTAGGGCACTCTTTTTCAAATAAAAGATATGGGAAAAAAAACTTACTATAAAGGCCATTTTTTGTTTTTTTTTGTTTTGGTGTAAGTCATCATCAAAATGGCATGAGGGCAGAAAGGTTATAAAGATTGGTTCATACCTTTGCTATGGATATCGTTTGTTGCTCCATCGCCTCGTGTATAGCAGTGCGGTCGTGTTCCCTGTAAAAAACAGACAACCATTTTAAAACCACCTGTTCATTAAATTGCGAAATGTTGTTTGTAACCCAATCACGCCGTAACAGCTCAACAGATTCGATGAAATACAGTAGATAAACAGGTAGAGTTGAATAATGCGAGTAACTCAAGTGTAGATATGAGTTGCTATCATTATAATAAACAACTTTTGGGGTTCCTGTTTTATGTAAACTAGTAAAATCGAAAATCAGCTATTTCCTGAAACGGCAACTCACTGAACTCAACATAAAGTATTTTTATTTAAGAAACAGCTGAATTAAGGGGTAATCAGCATATTTAAATCTTAATTTCAAAGAAATTTCCTCAAAACATTCAGTTCAAGTAAGAATTCCAATAAATAGTAGAGCCATAGAATAAATAATAGTACAAGTTTGTAAGTGGATCGGTATATAGGTACCTAAATTTAGGTAATAACTTATCTATCTCCAACCTAGATTGTTGCAATCTATGCTGTATTGCACATGAAATCACACCTATGAAAGGCAGACTTTTTATCCGATGAAGCGAATATGTATGTCTCTTACCTTTCGATATCCATAGGAAGAGTCAATAAAATGGCGACATTATTGTTGTTATTTAAGCACCCGTATGCTACGCAGTACTTTTTGGCATTTACAGTAGCCAAACTCGATAGAATTTGCGATATGTAAGTATAAGAATTATGTACTTTTTAGGGTTCCGTACCCAAAGGGTAAAATGGGACCCTATTAACTAAGGCTCCGCTTTCCGTCCGTCTGTCTGTCTGTCACCAGGCTGTATCTCATGAACCGTGATAGTTAGAAAGTTGAAATTTTCACAGATGATGTATTTCTGTTGCCGCTATAACAACAAATACTAAAAAAACTGAATAAAATTAATATTTAAGGGGGCTCCCATACAACAAACGAGTTTTTTTTTCGTTTTTATAGATAATGGTACAGGACCCTTCGTTACGCTAGTAGGATTGTATAACTAGTTGACCTGAGCTGTGAGATCTCGTCGATACAGCACACGCCTCCATCTGACAGCACTAACGCGCCCGCCTCCAGCTGCCATTCCCCGTCCTCCTGTAACACCAATTATTATTTATTTAATATAAATGCAAACATATATTCCTGAGCAGTAGTAGAACACCTTGTAAAAAGACAGGGAGGTTTTTCTTTGTTTTAACATTGGTAGAGTTTCATACAAAGAATACTGAACGGCTCGAGTTGATACGGTTACGTTCCTTTCCAAGTTGATATGTGTTCTATGACGGTAATAAGGTAAAGATGGTACAGAGCTTGCTTGTCGTATTTGCTACGGCGGGCGATTGGTTAAACGAATTTAGCGCCATCTGTCGACGAGTGGACGTGCTATAGGAAATTAGAATTGCTAGCGTCATCTGTTGACAAGTAGACGCACTGCATGATTAGACTAAGTTATGGATTGTAACTTGTCTTGAAGGGGTGGAGTTCCTGCTTAACATCACGTGGGTTGTAGGCGCAATTCGATTTTTAAATTGGAAAAAATTAAGCCATGTGTGTCACTCAAATTCAGTTTAAATACATACATACATAACTACTTGTATGTTAATGTAATAAGCTACCTACCTATAAACTTAAACGCGCGCCGTCAGCTCCTCGCCGGAGCGGAGTAGCTGTGAATGTCCCGCTAGAAGCATGTAAACCTACCCTGAGCGCGGCGCAGGTGAGGCCAGCTCGCGTGCTGCCCGCGCCCGACGTGAACACGGCGCGCGCCGTCAGCTCCTCGCCGGAGCGGAGTAGCTGTGAATGTCCCGCTAGAAGCATGTAAACCTACCATGAGCGCGGCGCAGGTGAGGCCAGCTCGCGTGCTGCCCGCGCCCGACGTGAACACGGCGCGCGCCGTCAGCTCCTCGCCGGAGCGGAGTAGCTGTGACTGTCCCGCTAGAAGCATGTAAACCTACCCTGAGCGCGGCGCAGGTGAGGCCAGCTCGCGTGCTGCCCGCGCCCGACGTGAACACGGCGCGCGCTGTCAGCTCCACGCCGGAGCGGAGTAGCTGTGACTGTCCCGCTAGAAGCATGTAAACCTACCCTGAGCGCGGCGCAGGTGAGGCCAGCTCGCGTGCTGCCCGCGCCCGACGTGAACACGGCGCGCGCCGTCAGCTCCTCGCCGGAGCGGAGTAGCTGTGACTGTCCCGCTAGAAGCATGTAAACCTACCCTGAGCGCGGCGCAGGTGAGGCCAGCTCGCGTGCTGCCCGCGCCCGACGTGAACACGGCGCGCGCTGTCAGCTCCACGCCGGAGCGGAGTAGCTGTGACTGTCCCGCTAGAAGCATGTAAACCTACCCTGAGCGCGGCGCAGGTGAGGCCAGCTCGCGTGCTGCCCGCGCCCGACGTGAACACGGCGCGCGCCGTCAGCTCCTCGCCGGAGCGGAGTAGCTGTGACTGTCCCGCTAGAAGCATGTAAACCTACCCTGAGCGCGGCGCAGGTGAGGCCAGCTCGCGTGCTGCCCGCGCCCGACGTGAACACGGCGCGCGCTGTCAGCTCCACGCCGGAGCGGAGTAGCTGCGACTTTCCCGTACCTAGAACCAGTAAGAAAAATAACACCCAACAGTCACATACATCATCATCGTCATCATTATCGGTTGACAGATTGGCATGGCAGGTCTTAGATCTAGTTGTTAGCAACCGCGTATATTAGGTAGGTACTTTTTTTTACTTTTGGTTTGATGGAACAAGCATGTCCCTCCGAATGTTAAGCCGTAACCTCTGCCTTTAACAATACATTGCCTCATAGGTCACGACCTTCTAGGATCCCAATGTGGCATTGCACTGCGCCCGCCACCCTGAGACATAAAGATGAAAAGTACCTGTAATTTCACCGGCACCCATACCATTCAAACCGGAACACACCAATGCGAACACTGCTGCTTTGCGGCAGAAATACGTAAGGTATTTCTACACCGACGAACTCTTTCACAAACAAAGCTCTACTAATAGTTTAATAGTATTAAATTTAAACGTGAACCAAAAATTCCGTTCCAGCGGGACTCGAACCCGCATCTTCGCCTATAGTTAGCGATGCCTTGACCAGTTTGGCCATGGAACGAGCTGACGCTGAGGCCGTTTGTGGGCACTAACAAGTCCGCTAAGCGCCGATGGTTGCCATTTACAGGTGTTTTCTGGAAACTTTCTGTTCACTGTCCCAGACTTAGTTCGAACGATCGACAAGAGATGACACCACTGCTATTTAATGCAATTTAACTGTGGTTTACACTTATAAAAACAACAAACTACAGACCATTTACCGTAATTTGGCACCTGCCATGGAGTATTTACAGGTGCCATCTTACGGTGAACGAGCAGTATGTATGATGGTATTGGTGGTACCTGGATCACCCACTAGCAACAAGTGGCACTGGCCGCGCACCCTGGTGGCGTGCTTGTCGTCTTGCGAAGACTTGGTGTCGTCGTCCACGATGTGGTTCGAGCCGCTGATCACGGTCAGTAGCACTGCTAGCTTCACTAGCTGAAGACCGTACACCTGCAATTTAATGAAATAGACTAATAAAATATAATTTAATATAATTTATTCATCAAAAAAAAAGATTACAGTAGGTATACATATACATAAAACTTAATACCAACAACAGCATCGAAGGTCTTCATACGTTTATGGTACTTAATTACTATGGTATACGTAATCTCTGGTACCTAAATTAGGCCGCCTATAGACGTGGGAGAAGTGTAATTTAAAATCAAACTAATATTATAAATTCAAAACTAACTGTCTAAGGGCCTCTTTCACGATCTTCAAGTAAAGTCTTGAGTAGGCTAACTGCAAGTTAAACTCCCCAGTAACTGTGCAAACAGGTTTCACCACCGCTGAGTAGCACTGACCAGGAATTAAAGTAGCCTGTAACTTACTTGTCACTTCATCTGCCGATTAGCACGTTTAATTGACGAGTAAACTAAAATTTCTTCTGAGTTTGTGTATTTTGAATTTAACTGTTTCAAAATATACAAATATAAATAGTTCAAAATGCTTATATTTCATTTGATTTATCATTCGTATTTTATTGTTACAAAAAACTACGTATTTATATTTTGTTATATCGAAATAACAATAATAAATAACCTTGTTTTGTTACATTAATTTTAAAAAGAAAAGAAAGAAAGAATATATATTTTTATTTGTATACAAGAGCAACACAGAAACACAGAACACACTAAGAAGAAACAGATATGAAGGTACTAGGTGTAACTCAAGTAACAAAATGGTTCTGCCTCAGCATGAGTTGGTTGACAGCAAGATAGCAACCAACTCTGGTCTTCCGGCAGAACCACTTGTTGGCGTTACGGCTAACCACTCACAACGACTATACACACAACTAACATAAAGAAAACTAATAATAAGAATAAGGTAAAGAAAAGTAAGGTATGCTCAAATTTCAAAAAACCACTGACATAATTTTAGAAAAGGTAAGAAAGATTTAGATAAACATAGTAAATTAACAAAATAAATTGTTAGAGCAAATAAGAAATAATTGCTTTATATATTCAACAGGATGATGATGAGTCGGTATGCCTCAATAAATTCTTCGAGGCTGTACAAAATCTGATCGACTGGCCATGATTTAAAACAAAGCAAATTGTTGGCAGATGTTATGACGGTCTCGGGTAGATTTTCGTACACAGTGGGCCCATGGCCCATGTGGAGCTTTGACTTGGCCAGCAAGTTTGTCCCTGTTGCGCGACAGTGGCATTATATGCTTCAGTACAAAGAATTTCGAGAGTTTGTGTTTTCAGTAGGTATATTTATGTAGGTATAGTAATTGTACTATTATTTATTCTGTGGTATAGTTAATATTAGTGTTGATTATTATGCTGAACTTGATGAATAACAATTATATTTTAGCCAACTTCCACCTATCTAAAAATGCATTCTATTATTTACAAAAAATATGACATATTATATCTTGAAAACAAAATTACCCGCAGCTTTTTAGTAGGTAAACAGAAGCTATGCTTAGCTACATACTCACAGATGACGCAAAACTGACCACTAGTAACATGTAACGTGATATTTGACGTTGTCAACAGCTACTGAACCTATTGAACGATTATATTGAATGATTTCTAAATCATTCAGTTAACCAGCGAGTTGCTAATCGGAACTTTGTTTTCTTTTGTGAAACTGATAAAAGTTAATCGTTACTTTTACTTGCTGAGTAGCGTTATCTAGAAAGTAACTACTCAACACTTTACTTGAACATTATGAAAGAGGCGCTTAGTCTCTTTGTCTATTTGTTACCTTTTCACGATGAAACGGCAGAAGATTATAATGAAATTCTACAAAAGTATAGTATGTATCATGACGACACTTAACAAGTTTAGTTAAGTAGTAGTATAGGTTTTTTGAAAGAGGTGAAAACAGGCCCATTTGAGGCTCTGCCTACCCTTTCGGGGAAAAAGGCGTGTGTCTATGTATGTATGTATGTATGTATATAGAGGTTTTTAGTGAAATAATTAGTCCGAGGAAGTACTAACTCCATACATATTTCTGCCGCAAAGCGGTTGTGCTCGCATTGCTGTGTTCCGGTTTGAAGAGTATGGATGCCAGTGAAATTACAGGCACATGAGAGTTTTTATCTTTGTCTCACGGTGACGGGCACAGTGAATGCCATATAGGGTGCGTCCTAGGTGGACATTGTTAAGGGCAGAGATTACCGCTTAACATCAGGGCTGTTATTCACTATGACCTAGGAGATTACTTGACAATAACGTGTGACGTCACAATGTATTCTGAACGACGATTCCACGCAGATATCGTAACGAGCTCACGTTATGTCATGTTTGGTCATAGCGAATAAGGGGGCTGGTGGGCCATCAGCTTGTTCAGTCATTCACAAAGTAAAAAAATAACAATTTAAAACAGTGTAATAATATTAGATACAGAGAACTACCTAAATATATGTATTAAATACAGTAACCCCAAGCAGTCACCGCCTCAATATAAATAAATAAATAATGCTGCACAGTTCACACAACATTAACTAAGTAGCTAACTTAATTTCAATTGAACTTGACTTTTAATTATTTGTTATTTTATTGTAATAAGTAGATAATAATTTCATTATTATTATTATACACGATTCGACGATGCTTTTGCTGAAATATGTTGAGAATCATTATAGTTATAAAATGTGATTTAGACTTTAGGACATGTATACTCTATATAATATTATTTGTTTTGATGACTTATCTAAGTACATGTGACTATGTCGATGGATGAATAAATAAATACAAATACAAATAGCCCCAAGCTAAGCAGAGCTTGTGTTATGGGACTGATACTGATTTGTACTGATATGATATTGTGTACTGATATACTTAATAAAATACATTACATAGATAGATATTTTTTATTATAATAGAAAAAAGCCAGAACACCCTGAACAAATATCTGCAGATCGTACAAATATTTGTTTTGAGGCCGGAATCGAACCAACAACCTCCTGCGTTACAAGCAAACGTTCGCTCGCCGCGCCACAGAGGTCGTCAATGTATGGATCTAAACATGATGCAAAGACTGTGCTTGTGCTTGCGAGGTCTACAGTTTACACAGCTACTAGTATTATTTACCTGTGGACACACCCCCATCAGTATCTGATCCCTCCCCTTCAGTGGGCACGCGGTATATTTGCTCCAGAACGCGTCGAAACACTCTTTGACGTCCGGCGCCGCTGCGACCACCACTGACCGCAGCGCGTTGCACACTTCAACATAGTTCGCTTGTAGTACTAACTCCACTTCGGATTTCTTCGTTTGGACGCACGGCCTCCATCGACGGCGAACTGTTCCGCTGATAGAATTAATTACAAATATGTTTATTTTAATTTTAAATCGGAACTTTTGTCCATTTGCGACTTTGTCACCTCCATTGTTCTCTCCCAAGTCACTCATCAAATTTATTGAACCAGCCCATATATGGACCAGACTAATATATGAAAATTATGAAATGCTGTTTGTTGATAATCGCATCGCTTAAAAACGGCTGGACAGATTTGGCTATCTCTTATTTTTTGCATACATACATAGACACACGCCTTTTCCCCGAAAAAGCAGAGCCTCAAATGGGCCCCTATTCACCGTGGGTTGCACCATCGTGGTAATTAGACGTGACAAGTGGTGAACTCATCGCCGCCATTGATCCCACGACTGACTCTGCTAACGCTTTCTTCTAGTAATAACACATTCCTTAGAAAAGCTAGCAGCCAGTACAAATCTTATACCAACAAATTTTACTAACAAGTCCGGTTAACTGGACTTAAGGAATAAATCCCTTAGTCGGCTTTTACAACATCCACGGGAGGAGATGGAGGGCCTATTCTTGGGCCGGACACATTTATTGTTCGTAATATTCCGAATTAGGTTAAGAAAAATTGGAAAATTCAGGAAACACTGAAGGTGCTTTTTTCTATGGAGCTTTTGTATGAACTCAAGACCTGGACAGGTTGTCTGTCGGGTGTAATTTTAAAGGTCGCAGGTGGTCGGTGGATGTTCGTCGTGGCATTCTATGCAATGTCAGGCCAATGTTCAGCAGTGTACCCGATACGGCTGATGTTGGTAACTACTCTGTGGTTTCCTGCCTAAACTCCATTTTGTAGGAGCACTTAGCGCTTACTGGTACAAAGAAACATTGATTACAACGCCATCTTTTGATAGTTAGATACAGCTTTAGCTACTTACTGATAGATGGTGTTATAAAACTGCGTAAATAAACTCAGTCGCGTTTTACTATTTCACGAGAGATGGCGCTATATTTTAATCTGTGGTTCAATATAGCAATATGTAGTATTGGGTTAGCATAGTGGAAAGCGTTTTATAAATTAAAACTCACCAAATAATGACATCATCACCCGGTTTGCAGCAATCTACGAGGTCGTTCTCCAATACCACCCACATCGAGCCCGGTATAGTACCAATACTCAACTTATTTACTTGCTCCTGTAAAAAATATTAAAATAATCGTTCTAAGAGCTTTTCCTGATGCTCTTTACATTTAACTTTAATAACTATACCTATAGGTTTTAGTTGCCTTATTTTTCTAGGTGTGGTTGAGTGCAAAGGATCATCACCACTCTTTTAAAAACGAGAAGCCCATCAAGATGTGTGGTACATCAAACATTCAAAAAGTAAGCACCATCGAACCGGAATGGAAAACCCCAATTCCATCATTATAATGATGGCATGGGGTTTTCCATCCTATGTGCTTGCATTCTTGGTTCAAATCCTAATACGGACCTATCATTACCATTCAGTGATAGGATAAACCGCGAAACTCTATAGCGTGTCGGCCGTGTAGCCGGCAGAGATGCGAAAGGTTTTGGGTTCAATTCCCGCTGCGGAACAAATCAATTTTTTTTGTATGATCTGCAAATATTTGTTCCGGGTCTGTTATGGTGTGGTGGGGTGTTATGGTACCATGGTACTCGTAGTTTCTGATACCCACGACGTGTCGTGGGTATTCCCTGTGTGTGGGAAACTACAGGATCAAGACTATGTATGTAACTGTTGGGTGTTATGTTATGTACGTTATGCTATTCACACATTAAAAAACTCTGCAGATAGCGCCACTGTCTCCGCGTATAGCGCCAATACTTGTTTTTTTTTATGTTTGTCAGCCACGGCGGTGTTCGAGTGGAACTGGGGTTAATTCAACTGGATGAGTCGGAGTTAATGATCCGTGTGATTTAAATTAATAAGACAAGTGCACAAATGCGATGCATTAGCACCTGGGGCAAATTTTAGGCGGTATTGCAGTGATACCGGGCAGAGGGTAGGATCCATTTCATTATCCATTCCAGGTAGGGCTGAAAGACTCATTAGAAACCATTAGAATAAAAAATATATAAAATATTTGGTTAAATAAGACCTTATACTAACAATATTGTAAGTACATGTGAGCAATAAATACATACAAATACAAATACAAATTTCACATTACCTGTATTTTTATCTCCTGATAATCTTTACAATGCTCTCTTGATACCAAATTAACTTGTGTGAAAGTTCCATTCTTGCAATTATAGCTGTCATTTTGGCAATGAGTGGGTGCTTTTAAAATGTATCTGTTCTCAAACTTGGCTTCTACACAATTTTCATGTTTGCATTTCAAACATACATATTTTCTCTGATATTCTAACATTTTTGCTTGCGTCTCTCTTACAACTGTGCCTGTAAAATGTCATTCGAATTAGGCCAGATGTCATAGTAGAGCTTCCTTGTGAAATTCATCCAGGGAAATACTACCACCAATGCATCAGCAATGTGAGCTTTGCTCCCCATTCCTCTAGAGCTGGGACTAACATGCTGGAGACACAGTGCCGGGAAGGATGTGGAGAGAGCATAGCACTGATTGTACTCACCCTGAAAGACCCTCAATGAGGATTGAAACCAGTTGGTGCCTCCACCTACATATAATCATCATCATTAACTGGTTAAACATACTGGTACTACTAGTATAGTATTATTTTATCTGAGCCGGTACATATTTTTTAAAAATATTATTACGTACTAGCGACTCGCCCCGGCTTCGCACGGGTAGCCCCGTTGAACCCCCCCCCCTCCTACCTTTCCCCCCTATGTCAATCTCCTGGTTCTAAGCTACCTCCCCACCAATTTTCATCCAAATCCGTCCAACCGTTTCAGCGTGAAGAGGTAACAAACACACTCATACACTATTACACACACAAACTTTCGCTTTTATAATATTAGTTAGTGTTTAAATATCAACGGTATTCGAACATTTTAGAAAAATTTAAAGAATTGAACCTTTCCGGATATTTTGGATCTTTCTCGAACATTCTTGAATTTTTCTTCATGAATAAGAGGGTGAGATTGGGGCGGGCTACCGTACCGTAAAACTTTCAGGCCGAGTTAGATTATTTGCGAAAAAATTCCGGAAAGTTCTATAACTTTCTGGAATTTTTTGAAAGTTCTCGGTTTTTTTTTTTTTTTATTTCTTTCTTTCTTTCTTTCTTTCTTTCTTTTTCAAGCTTTTCTAGAGGTTTTCAAATTTTGGAACTTACTCGAAGTTTCTAGAAACTTTGGAAATTTCTCGAAGGTTCTAGAACATTCGGAAATTTCTTGACCTTTTTCAAACTTTTCTAGAGGTTTTTGAACTTTCAGAAATTTCCGGAAGGTTCTAGAACTTTTGGAAATTTCTCGAAAGTTCTCGAACTTTTTATAACCTTTCTGGAGATTCTCGAACCTTCTAAAATTGCCTTGAACTTTCCAAAACCTCCCCGAAGTTTTCGAACTTCCTCGAACCTTCTAGAAGTTTTGGTTGAGTTTCAGGTCAAGTTGACCTCATTCTGAACCGTTTTTCTCTAAACCTTAACCGCGCAGCCCAAAACTCAAACCACAGATTACTTAATAGTTACTACGCCCAAACCGTCTAAACCGTTTTTCTCTAAACCTTAACCGCGCAGCCCAAAACCCGAACCCTCTTGATGGATGGGAGGGTTGGGGCTACCCTACGGTTAAACCTTTTGTGGGCTGCATTGGTTCGTTTTTAAGTTTTATCGGCCCGCACATTTTATCAACTTAGTTTTATTATACATATATATAATGATATTATTCCATTCCACAAAACAATGGGTAACTGAAATTAAAGCCCAAAAGACCTAAATTTTAATTGTTTTTACATGCTCTGGTTAAAACTCCGAAATAGAGTTCAATATGAGGAGATCCGTAGAACAACCAACATCATTGACATAGCTCTCAGAATTAGCAAGCTGAAGTGGCAATGGGGAGGGGTATATAATTAGCAGAATTTACAACCCTTGAGAAATAGAGATACAGGAGTTGTGACCACAAACAACAACGCAGTGTAGGGAGGCCTCCATCACGATGGACCAAATACATTATAAAGGTTGCAGGAAGTTAAATGATGGAGGCTGCTCGGGACCATTCACCGTGACAATATATGGGGAGGCCTATGACGAGCAGTTGATGTTGCTGATGATCATGATGCCTGCCAAATTAAAGTGTAAAACTGAAAAGTCACTCTTTTTAGTTTTATATCTCAAGGTGGCAGACATAGCGCAATGCCACAAAGGGCTGAAAGGTGGCTGTGAACCTATTGCAATTATAATAAGCTGTAGTTATTCTGCTTAACTCCAGGCTGGCAAGACCTTACACAAAGTTTACCTATACCTACTAGAGATTTGTTTATATCAAACCTGTAATTTTCAGAAAACATCCCAAATCCACATTCTTGGGGAACACAGTCCGATGCAGCTCGGGACAGACGGGCAACCCGAAAAACCTCGCCTGTACATTTCTCTTCAGATAACAGTAGTCCAATTTCAAAACTGTAGGTTTGTATTCCTCAAATTCCATGACATTTTGTTGAGCTTTTTGTATGTCTCTGTTGCAGACTGGTAGGCTTTCAACGGGGTTACACAGCACTTTGTCACCGACATCCGGATGAGATTCAAATAGTTTCAAAAAACTGCAAGGAATCAAAATGCAAATGATCATTTTGGTGCGAAGTCTAAATAAAACAAAAGTTTTTAAACCTTTGATATCGATAAGTAAATACACTGGAATAAAAATAAAATAAATTATATAGATAGTTAGACGAAAAATTTAGGTAAATAAAGTTTAGAGTACCTGCAACAATTAGTTTGAATTGAATTTATCTACTTACTCGATTTTTATGTTGAAATAACCCAAATTGTCCTTTTCCGATAAAATATCTAACACATCTTGTAAATGAAACTTGATTAAATAGTCTAATATCATAATTATGTATTATTATCGCATTTAAACTTACTATTCGCATTAAAATTCAAATTATATTTCATAGAGGATACCATATCTTGTTTTTTATTTTTTTGTTTCGCATTCGCACCATAGACATAGAGTTAGAACTGAATGACACTGAGTTCCGCAAGCTCCTTCTTCTTCTTTTCTTAAGGTGGATGCACCACTAAATCACTAGGTAGCGTCTAAAATGTCCGGCCCGCCGCGCGGTCAACCCGGTCACTGTCCGGCGTATTTCAGTATTTCCGCGCAGCGCGTCGACGCGTCAGAAAATCCAAGATTTCTCGCGTTTTTTCTATGAAACCTTTGCTAAACCTGAATATATTCCTAATGCGGATGAATTTGTCTATCTGACTCACTAAATTTATTTTGCTTTTTTGTACTAATGAATATGCTGTCGTCAGTGAAACTCAAGAATGTGTTTATTTTAGTAAGATGTGTGAAATAAAATGCTACTGTTGATAAATTAAACCAGTTTAGTATCAAGAATTATGTTTTATTTATACCTTACAATACCTTACAACTAATACACAAGAAATTTGTACACGTATTCATACAAAAATAAATCATGACAAGAGTTTGAAATTGATCTCAATATTCTCGAGCTTACAATGGGTGCGCTTCCGCGCGTCACAACAAAGTTAATTTATCTAGTAAATACGAGGATTCTGTGTCTTCATTTTCAGGCTAAAATACACGTAAATATATGTTGTTTTATGTGTAAATGTTTCAGTCTTGTAGTTTGTGTCAGTAATAAACAATGAACAAAAAACCAGGACCTCTAAAAATTTGTAAAAAAAATAATACTTTGAAATTAGGTCTATACATCTAAATCAGCTTACTTTACACAAAATGTTTTAATTTATTCAGAAAGAACATGAAGTTTTCTATTAAAAATGTTTGTAAAAACCATACATCATCATACAAAAATTATCAACTATCAAACTCAAAAAACCAGCAAAATCTGGCTAAAAAGTAACAAGAGATGTTCAATTACTAGAAGTGGCCAAGAGACTGGAGTAGAAAATTCCTAATTTCTGTTTGTGACGAACAGGTATTAGTCACCCCTTCATCTTTTAACTTGTATTGCGTGGAGCGAGGGGGGGGGGGGGGGGCTACCCCTCCCCCCCACAAAAAAAGTTTAGGTTAAGTATGGCTAAGTAAGTCTGCATTGTTGGATGATGGGAGGGGTGAGTGGAGTCTGGAGGGGTCTCCCCCTCCCTCCCCCTCACTCCACCCTCCTACCTTCTCAGATTAAAAAAATTACCATGGCTGCAAAAATACATTAGCTCGCTCGGTTCTTTGTATAATTTTTTTCAAAAATAGGGCTAGATTAGTGTGGTGATGAGCACCGACAGTGGACATGCAGGTGAGACGTCTGTCCCCAATCCTCGCACATTGTCAGATTTAGAAAACTAAAAAATTAACAATTCTTTGGTTAGCCCGGGACAATTTTTAATATTTTTCCAAAAAAAAGGGCTAGATTAGTGTGGTGATGAGCACCGACAGTGGACATGCAGGTGAGACGTCTGTCCTCAATCCTCGCACATTGTCAGATTTAGAAAACTAAAAAATTAACAATTCTTTGGTTAGCCCGGGACAATTTTTAATATTTTTCCAAAAAAAAGGGCTAGATTAGTGTGGTGATGAGCACCGACAGTGGACATGCAGGTGAGACGTCTGTCCCCAATCCTCGCACATTGTCAGATTTAGAAAACTAAAAAATTAACAATTCTTTGATTAGCCCGGGACAATTTTTAATATTTTTCCAAAAAAAAGGGCTAGATTAGTGTGGTGATGAGCACCGACAGTGGACATGCAGGTGAGACGTCTGTCCTCAATCCTCGCACATTGTCAGATTTAGAAAACTAAAAAATTAACAATTCTTTGGTTAGCCCGGGACAATTTTTAATATTTTTCCAAAAAAAAGGGCTAGATTAGTGTGGTGATGAGCACCGACAGTGGACATGCAGGTGAGACGTCTGTCCTCAATCCTCGCACATTGTCAGATTTAGAAAACTAAAAAATTAACAATTCTTTGGTTAGCCCGGGACAATTTTTAATATTTTTCCAAAAAAAAGGGCTAGATTAGTGTGGTGATGAGCACCGACAGTGGACATGCAGGTGAGACGTCTGTCCTCAATCCTCGCACATTGTCAGATTTAGAAAACTAAAAAATTAACAATTCTTTGGTTAGCCCGGGACAATTTTTAATATTTTTCCAAAAAAAAGGGCTAGATTAGTGTGGTGATGAGCACCGTCAGTGGACATGCAGGTGAGACAAGTGAAAAGTGGTAGAAACAAAGCTGGATTCTAATTTAGTCACATCAATGTCAGCATTAGCAATGTCAACACGTAACAAAAATTTTAACAGTACTAGTCTAACATTCAACACCCTAAAAGAATAAGACTAGACATTTTTTTTTAAAGTTAACATTTAACAACTTAAAAATAAAATAACTTTTTCTGTTTAAAACTCAAAAGTGGTAGAAACAAAGCTGGATTCTAATTTAGTCACATCAATGTCAGCATTAGCAATGTCAACACGTAACAAAAATTTTAACAGTACTAGTCTAACATTCAACACCCTAAAAGAATAAGACTAGACATTTTTTTTTAAAGTTAACATTTAACAACTTAAAAATAAAATAACTTTTTCTGTTTAAACTCAAAAGTGGTAGAAACAAAGCTGGATTCTAATTTAGTCACATCAATGTCAGCATTAGCAATGTCAACACGTAACAAAAATGTTAACAGTACTAGTCTAACATTCAACACCCTAAAAGAATAAGACTAGACATTTTTTTTTAAAGTTAACATTTAACAACTTAAAAATAAAATAACTTTTTCTGTTTAAACTCAAAAGTGGTAGAAACAAAGCTGGATTCTAATTTAGTCACATCAATGTCAGCATTAGCAATGTCAACACGTAACAAAAATGTTAACAGTACTAGTCTAACATTCAACACCCTAAAAGAATAAGACTAGACATTTTTTTTTAAAGTTAACATTTAACAACTTAAAAATAAAATAACTTTTTCTGTTTAAACTCAAAAGTGGTAGAAACAAAGCTGGATTCTAATTTAGTCACATCAATGTCAGCATTAGCAATGTCAACACGTAACAAAAATGTTAACAGTACTAGTCTAACGAAAAACGAAACGCTTTGTAAAAGTGCGTAAAATACACGTTAATATATGTAGTTTTAACAGGTATTACCGCCCCGCCCCCCACGAAGTAAGTTAAATCAAAAGTAGCAGTTTGACGAACGAAAAAGAACGACATAGTCAAGACACGTCGTACAAAATGTAACCCTCTCCACTCACCCTTAACTGAACAACATGTGGACACCACAGGTACTGATCATTCAACATCAATGATAACAGCACCAATGTTAACATTCAACATCAATGTTAACTGCAAAGAAACATTCAAACTAGGGATCGTTCTCAAATTATGTAACTCAAAATTCTCTAACTTTTTACACCACACCAACCCCCCCATGCGAGACGTATTAGTGCCGTAACACTTGGCTAGGATCCATCTCATCCATTTCGTTACCTAAAGAGCGTTTTGTATTTTAAACAGTTTGACAAACGGTGTGGCGTTAAGAAATAAAAGTACCTAGTTCAAAACAAAGTTTGCCAATGATTCCGGAATAAAAAGATTTTAAAATCAGTTTTTTACTTTTACAAACAAAAAAGTGTGGCGTTATTCCGGAATACAACTACATCAAGTGTTTCTGTTTAAAATAAAAGGTGTGGCGTTACAATGCAAATGAACAAAAGTAGGATTCTATTTCAATCAGTTAGTTTAGTATCATCATCTATGAACGGATTTCTGTTCCATTTCTTCACACATTCTGGAAAAATCTCATCATAATCGGCAAATATTGCTGTAGGATTCTATTTCAATCAGTTAGTTTAGTATCATCATCTATGAACGGATTTCTGTTCCATTTCTTCACACATTCTGGAAAAATCTCATCATAATCGGCAAATATTGCTGGTTGAATAGAAAAACGTAACAAAATCTCCATTCGGCTATGCTAAAAATGTGACGTAACACACACCTTACCCCGTCCCCCTCCAAATTGAGTTACGTTATTTGTGAACGACCCTATGTTAACATTCAACAACAATGTCAACTAAACACACACAAAATACGTTAACATTCAACAACAATGTCAACTTAACACACACAAAATACGTTAACATTCAACAACAATGTCAACAACACACACAAAATACGTTAACATTCAACAACAATGTCAACAACACACACAAAATACGTTAACATTCAACAACAATGTCAACAACACACACAAAATACGTTAACATTCAACAACAATGTCAACAACACACACAAAATACGTTAACATTCAACAACAATGATAACACACACAAACTATGTTAACATTCAACAACAATGTTAACATTTGAGGTACTTTATGGTTAACATTCAACAACAATGTTAACTATTGCCATAGTTGCTTGGTTTACAAACAATAGGAACTTCTCATTGTGCTTACGTCGCCATCATATGCACAATGATGTGGCATTCTCTACAGAAACCCTTTGAACACTCGACGCACTCCCAATATGAGCGTTTCCTGCACCGCACACATAACCTCCGGCGTTGACCTGGTAACTGACGCAGTGTGTGCTGTACTGCGGTGGTGGGTTCACTGGCCATGTGGTTTGCTATGTATAGTGGCGTTCTTACATGCCGCGGCTGGTGAAGTGCCAACATTTGCAGAATTAGCTCCGTGCGATATTCCCGATGTGTCATGTTCCTATGTTCGCTTCTCTGGTGAGTGTACAGAATGTAACTGTTCAGTACACTGACATTCAGAAGCCTCCGAAAGAATTTCTTGTACCATACCTTCGTACGTCTCCTTTCTAACGGATACATTGCCAGCATTTGATCCTTCTTATCTACGCCCCCCATGCAAAGATTATAGTCGTAGATCACAGTGGGCAAACGCCTACGTCCGGCCTCCGTCATTGTGGCCCCATGATATGTCGAGATAAGAACCACGCGACTCTTATCTCGCCATGCCATGAGGTCCACATCACCGGATGTACACCCGTAAACGTCCCCTTTGACCATGCGCCCTTTTTGCAGCTCCGTTAATTCAACAGGCACGAGCTGACGAGTCACCCTCAGCGTTCCAACGCAGTCTAACCCGAAGGTTTTCAGCGTCCGCGCGAGGGCAGGGGAGTTGTAGTAATTGTCCATCCACAATGTCCTGCCCGAGTATTTTAGGTCATCTGTTAGTGAAAGGACTAAGCTCGGTATTGCGCCTGATACCGGGCCGGCGACGGTGTTAGGTTGGGGTTCGTTCGTGGTATGGACCTTGAACTTCCACAAGTATCCCGTTTGGGACTCGCAGATTTCATAGGTCTTAATACCTACACCAGCCGCCTTCTTTCCAAGGAACTGATTAATGTCCAAGAGGCCCTTCCACATGGTGAGTGACTCGTCAAGAGCCACATTTTGACCTAATACATATAGGCTTTGGAACTTAGCGTTAAGGTGGTCTAAGACCGGCTGCAACTTGTGTAGCTTAACCTCCGTATAGCTGGCCCCAGGACTAAGAGTGGAGTTATCGTTAAAATGTAAACACCGGCTCAGTAGAAGGAATCGGTTGTAGGACATCTCGACAGCGAATCCGGGTGTGGCGAAGATGTTCTGCTTCGAGTTCCAATAATCTTCTAACCGGTTCTTTATAGTTACACCTGTAGCAAGCATTATGGCAAAGAACCTCATCAGCTCATTACTGTCAGTATCAACCCACCTGGTGATACGACTATGGGGACCTAGCTCGCCCGCTGCCCACAACTGTTGCACATGTTGTTCAGCATAAGTGTTCGTCTCTCTTGCTATGCGCTCAAACATGGGCAGGTCCCATATGGCAGTGAATGCTTCATATGGACCTGCGTGCGTCCCAGTCGGTCCACTTTGAATGGAGAAGGTTTCCCTTCTCTCAGATGGGGGCACCGGAGATGCAGGAAAACTTCTCCATTCAAAGTCGTACTGGTCGTACGGCTTGTAGCACATATCAAGAGGTGCTGGCGAAGGAGAGGCGGCGATTACCGGCGGAGGCGAGGCGGCTGTCGCAGGGGCGGCAGCGACCACCGGCGGAGGCGAGGCGGCTGTCACAGGGGCGGCAGCAACCACCGGCGGAGGCGAGGCGTCTGTCGGAGAGGCGGCAGCGACCACCGGCGGAGGCGAGGCGGGTCTTAGCATCCTCGGTACGAGCCACTGCAAATTCATGCACCCGTGATGAGCCTCGTCCTCCTCATCGGACTCTACGGGTGCATGAAATTGAATGACCCGCGACCTTGGCTGCACGATCAGCACCTCGTCCTCCATCTCCGACTCGTCCTCACTGCTGCCTGCAAAAAGGAAAAACATCTATGCTAGAAGGTTCTCGAAAAAAAATACTAAGCATTTTTAGAGCAAATATTCATACCAGGGTTGAGCGCCGCTGCAACCTCATCGTCTCCCAGGTGCATCGTCCGCCGCTGCCGACGCCGGGACGGTGGAGTGGATGGGGGGATGGGCACCGGGCTGCTCCCCGCACTGCCACCAAGCTCGTAAAATCTGTAGGGCAAATAAAAACATTATATTACAGAGTAGGGTAGGTTGGTTTGATTGAGAAGTTGTAAAGACATAGATAGATTTTTTGTTACTTACAGACCCGGAGACGGTGGCTGTGGCGAAGGTGGTTGCGGAGGTGCGAAGGGCACCGGGCTGCTCCCCGCACTGCCACCAAGCTCGTAAAATCTGTAGGGCAAATAAAAACATTATATTACAGAGTAGGGTAGGTTGGTTTGATTGAGAAGATGTAAAGACATAGATAGATTTTTTGTTACTTACAGACCCGGAGACGGTTGCTGTGGCGAAGGTGGTTGCGGTGGTTGCGGAGGTGCGAAGGGCACCGGGCTGCTCCCCGCACTGCCACCAAGCTCGTAAAATCTGTAGGGCAAATAAAAACATTATATTACAGAGTAGGGTAGGTTGGTTTGATTGAGAAGATGTAAAGACATAGATAGATTTTTTGTTACTTACAGACCCGGAGACGGTTGCTGTGGCGAAGGTGGTTGCGGTGGTTGCGGAGGTGCGAAGGGCACCGGGCTGCTCCCCGCACTGCCACCAAGCTCGTAAAATCTGTAGGGCAAATAAAAACATTATATTACAGAGTAGGGTAGGTTGGTTTGATTGAGAAGTTGTAAAGACATAGATAGATTTTTTGTTACTTACAGACCCGGAGACGGTGGCTGTGGTGGTGGCGACGGAGCAACCAGATCGGCCACCTGGCCACTTAAAAACAAACAAAAAACATTATATCACAGTGTAGGGGTAGGTTGGTAGATATAGATTGATAGACATAGATTGATTTTTTGTTGTTTTTTTTTTACTTACAGACTGGGTGATGTTCTTGCATCTTGTGGTATTGGTCTGATGAACACACAAACAAAAAAATTAGCAATTTACAAACTAATTCTAAACATAAAAGAAAAATAGCCAGTTTAACTTACAACACAGACCGGAATACTCTTGGTTTGTATACGTGGAGGGGCCGCTCAAGTGGAGGGCCATCTTGGAGCCCCTCCAGTGGTCCAAGATGTATGCTAAAATAATAATTAAAAATGTTAAATGTTAATTAATATGAAAAAGATAAAGACTGAAGTGCGTACCATACAAGCAACGAACCTATGTCCTACCGCCACAGATGGCCGCCGTACCCCGACCCCAGGCCGTGCTGATGGTGACGGGTCCACCTCCATGCTTTAACATAACACAACCAACCATCAACCACCATGCTATTTCATAAAATAAAATAAAACAAAATTAAAACCTGAAATGTTCTCCTGTGTGTAATCTATGGCGCGCCTAGATAGAAGACAAAGAGACTCGCGTCTAGGATCTAGACGCGCCACGAAAAAAAACGCCATTAATATTTTAACAACCAAAATTAAGTTCATAGTACCGTTCAGCATCCACTGTGGCTCGCCCCCTTCCTCTCCCTCTCCTGGCCCCTCTGGCTACTTCAACCACCATGCTATTTCATAAAATAAAATAAAACAAAATTAAAACCTGAAATGTTCTCCTGTGTGTATTCTATGGCGCGCCTAGATAGAAGACAAAGAGACTCACGTCTAGGATCTAGGCGCGCCACGACAAAGAAGGCCATAAATATTTTAACAACCAAAATTAAGTTCATAGTACCTTGCAGCATCAATAGGAAGCCCCCTTCCTCTCCCTCTACCACCACTGGCACGTCGCCTCGCTCCGCTCCGCGTTCCACTCCTCGCCCCACTCCTCCCTCCACTCCTCCCTCCAATATCACCACTTACACGTGGCCTAAAATAAAACAATCAAAAAAATTAAAAGTCCATCACTGTGCTCATCACCACACCTAATCTAGCCCTTTTTTTTGAAAAATATTAAAAATTGTCCCGGGCTAACCAAAGAATTGTTAATTTTTTAGTTTTCTAAATCTGACAATGTGCGAGGAGTGGGGACAGACGTCTCACCTGCATGTCCACTGACGGTGCTCATCACCACACTAATCTAGCCCTTTTTTTTGAAAAATATTAAAAATTGTCCCGGGCTAACCAAAGAATTGTTAATTTTTTAGTTTTCTAAATCTGACAATGTGCGAGGATTGGGGACAGACGTCTCACCTGCATGTCCACTGACGGTGCTCATCACCACACTAATCTAGCCCTTTTTTTTGAAAAATATTAAAAATTGTCCCGGGCTAACCAAAGAATTGTTAATTTTTTAGTTTTCTAAATCTGACAATGTGCGAGGATTGGGGACAGACGTCTCACCTGCATGTCCACTGACGGTGCTCATCACCACACTAATCTAGCCCTTTTTTTTGAAAAATATTAAAAATTGTCCCGGGCTAACCAAAGAATTGTTAATTTTTTAGTTTTCTAAATCTGACAATGTGCGAGGAGTGGGGACAGACGTCTCACCTGCATGTCCACTGACGGTGCTCATCACCACACTAATCTAGCCCTTTTTTTTGAAAAATATTAAAAATTGTCCCGGGCTAACCAAAGAATTGTTAATTTTTTAGTTTTCTAAATCTGACAATGTGCGAGGATTGGGGACAGACGTCTCACCTGCATGTCCACTGACGGTGCTCATCACCACACTAATCTAGCCCTTTTTTTTGAAAAATATTAAAAATTGTCCCGGGCTAACCAAAGAATTGGTAATTTTTTAGTTTTCTAAATCTGACAATGTGCGAGGAGTGGGGACAGACGTCTCACCTGCATGTCCACTGACGGTGCTCATCACCACACTAATCTAGCCCTTTTTTTTGAAAAATATTAAAAATTGTCCCGGGCTAACCAAAGAATTGTTAATTTTTTAGTTTTCTAAATCTGACAATGTGCGAGGAGTGGGGACAGACGTCTCACCTGCATGTCCACTGACGGTGCTCATCACCACACTAATCTAGCCCTTTTTTTTGAAAAATATTAAAAATTGTCCCGGGCTAACCAAAGAATTGTTAATTTTTTAGTTTTCTAAATCTGACAATGTGCGAGGATTGGGGACAGACGTCTCACCTGCATGTCCACTGACGGTGCTCATCACCACACTAATCTAGCCCTTTTTTTTGAAAAATATTAAAAATTGTCCCGGGCTAACCAAAGAATTGTTAATTTTTTAGTTTTCTAAATCTGACAATGTGCGAGGAGTGGGGACAGACGTCTCACCTGCATGTCCACTGACGGTGCTCATCACCACACTAATCTAGCCCTTTTTTTTGAAAAATATTAAAAATTGTCCCGGGCTAACCAAAGAATTGTTAATTTTTTAGTTTTCTAAATCTGACAATGTGCGAGGATTGGGGACAGACGTCTCACCTGCATGTCCACTGACGGTGCTCATCACCACACTAATCTAGCCCTTTTTTTTGAAAAATATTAAAAATTGTCCCGGGCTAACCAAAGAATTGTTAATTTTTTAGTTTTCTAAATCTGACAATGTGCGAGGAGTGGGGACAGACGTCTCACCTGCATGTCCACTGACGGTGCTCATCACCACACTAATCTAGCCCTTTTTTTTGAAAAATATTAAAAATTGTCCCGGGCTAACCAAAGAATTGTTAATTTTTTAGTTTTCTAAATCTGACAATGTGCGAGGATTGAGGACAGACGTCTCACCTGCATGTCCACTGTCGGTGCTCATCACCACACTAATCTAGCCCTTTTTTTTGGAAAAATATTAAAAATTGTCCCGGGCTAACCAAAGAATTGTTAATTTTTTAGTTTTCTAAATCTGACAATGTGCGAGGATTGGGGACAGACGTCTCACCTGCATGTCCACTGACGGTGCTCATCACCACACTAATCCAGCCCTATTTTTGAAAAAAATTATACAAAGAACCGAGCGAGCAACTGTATTTTTGCAGCGATGGTATTTTTTTTAATCAGGGAAGGTAGGAGGGTGTGTGAGGGTGAGTGAGGGGGGGGGGGGAGGGGGAGACACCTCTTAACTCCACTCACCCGTCCCATCATCCACAAATGCAGACTTACTTAGCCATACTTAACCTAAAAATATCTCAAAAACTCAAAAAACATCTCAAAAACGGGGGAAAAGGGGGGGTTTCCCACCTTCAAAGGGGGTCCCCCTTACTCCTACATGAACCTACTCCTACTCCTACTCCTACTCCTACTCCTACTTCATATCCAAACGAATTATGGATAAAAAATAAAAAATAAAAAAAAATAGATTTTCCTAAAATTTACCTGAGCGTAGTTCGCAAGCGTGCTTGGACGTAATTCGTAGGTCTTTGAACGGTATCCAGATTTGAATTAGCAGTGGTATTTACGGGCAAAATGACACGGAGACAACATTTTTCTAAAAAAATGAATTTTTACCGCTGCTCGGAACAAGTAGATTGTAATTCATGATACATTACGAACTAAATCAAAGTTCTGCATCGATGCATGTGCATTTTAGTTCATTTTTACACAAAAAATACTCAATACAATTCCATGTACGCCATACAATAGTGAATGACGCCAAGAAAAATTGACAAAATCTAAAGTTTCAGGAGTTCAAAACTTGTACAAACTACGTTAAATCCTTGCAAGATAAATATATGATGTATTTATTACTTACATGTCTTTCACAAATCCTTTTACTTTTTCCAAACTTCCACTTTTAATTTTCTCTCAGAACTACACCGCACGGTCACTGCACAGAAAATGGCGGATGAATTTTAGGCGCCGAACGCCGCAGCAAATTATTTATTGCAAAGCGAAGAGGTCAATCTCTCATACAAAAATGTGCTTCTATACCTGTCTTAATTCAACCCAAAGCTATTCCCGGCATCTATCCTACTCTTCCACCTTATTATGTTGGCACAAAAGACGCGACTATGAACACATGGCAAAATCGTCCTATATTAGGATGCCGGACAGTTAGAGGATGAATAAAAATCGTCCTATATTAGGATGCCGGACATTTTAGACGGTAGTGGAAGCTTTCGCATGTGGCGCGTTTTTTTTTTTTTTTGTGTTTTTGCTCATTACAGCTCATGAACACTTCTTCAGAGGGCCTACCACAGGTTTGTCTAAGTTTTGCATTCGGTATCCCGACTATCGAATTCCGAGTCGATATTTGTTTTTATGTATGGTTTTATTGAGTTTCCCAACAAGTCCGCTAGGGGCGCTCATGTTTTTCTCCATACAAAAACGTCATTTCGACTCGCAATTCGGTATTCGTTATTCCGAGTTGTAACAAATTATGTGTACCTGTGGTAGGCCCTCAGATAGCGAAAGATGATTTCGAGAGAACTAGGAGACAAAAAAGCAACTGTAAATATCATAGACTTAGTGTACAAACAGGACTGAGCGCTCGCCATGGACTTAGTATACAAACTAAGTCCATGGTAAATATATATGTTTCGTAGCTAAACTGATGATATTTATGAGATACTAAAAAATCAAAACAAAAAAAAAACAAACAAAACATAATCAAAACATGTGTGCTAAGTCCATGGACGTAAAGTCCATGGTTAAGTCTCCTAGTTCTCGCGAAATCAACTTTCACCACAGAATATATAATACTTCGTTATCTGAAGAAGTGTCGATGTAATGCATGAAGATAATATAGGTAAATCATGTAATGGGCAAAACCTCCGGTACGGAGGCCTGCGTTGCTCGATGGGGCAAAACACACCAAATTAAAATAACGCGCCTCGAGCATAGAATAAATATTAGTACAAGTACCTCGAGCGTGAACTGCCGCCATAGAGATTTTTTTTATAACTGCCGCCGAGGGTGCACCAAATAATTTAGCCATTGTATATTTATTTTAGTTTCTCAAAATATTCTTCTAATATCATAAGGTTTAGATATTAAGTCACTAATTTTATTGTTATAAATAGATTATTTTGTGGTTTTCTGCGTGCACCTGACTTTCTGGGCGCACCTGACTCCCCATATGCACTATCTATTAAATATTATGTGCTATAGGAGAGAAGCAGTTGGAGTGACGCCATCATGGGTCCTGAAGACGACCTGAAGCCAGGAAGGCATCTGGGCAATATCCTGTGACCTCGAAGTCTTTTTTCCAGTAATGAAGATAGGGTAAATAGCGCCAGATAAAGAAGGCCCTTACCGCGCAGTTCAAAAAAGAGCTGCTGGCTGATGGCCCGATTTATTGATGGAGGTAGCGTTGGTCGGACTATAACTAGACTATAGCCAAGGTCTATTATTGACCGAGCGAGCGAAGCGAGCTAAGTACTTGCAACAACTGGCATAATTTGCTTTCATCTGTCCGGATGTATATATATGTAGGTAAGGTACCTACCTATCCGTATAAATCAACTTATTTTTCCACTTTTCTTGACTTAACTTGCAAAAAAATATTACAAAACATTTTACAAAACCTACCACATAGGTATCACAAAAACAAAGACTAGTAGTTACTTGTATAAAATTAACTAAATGCCTAGATTAGATACCTACTTACCTACCTCAATGGCAACGGAAAAAAGGGACTTTCTTTCAGTAGGTAGGGTAGATAGGTAGGTACCTACATAAATATTAATTAAAGGCGGCGACACACTTGGGTACGGTGGGCCCACACTTTATCACATTACACGGTTTGTCTTTTAGTAACATGTGGACACATGTCTCGCATTCGGAACGCTCTTTTTATTTCTGTGAGATTGTGTCCACGGTGAGTTCAAAGGGTTTTTAATTTGACACACTTTATGGCTTTGTCTCTGCGTTGTGACGGGTGTTGGGTGTAAGAGATAGCTTACGAATATGGCCTATTAAAAAGGGGTAGGTACGTTAATTTTATGCCGTTCTCTGGAATAACAGGCAAGCTCTTCTGAAAGTTCGGTCACTGACCTGCTTGAAATTAATTACCTACGTAATGCTTGGATATTCCAACATTATTTAGCGAATCTTCTTCAAGATAAATTGCGACCTACTACTTACTAACATTGCCGGTCTAGGCCGGTAATGCTATAATGAAAATACCTACATATCTGTCGTGTAATCACAATCACCATTGATTAGCGGTCAACCGCTGGCTTATTCCGTATCTTGCAATAGCAATGCGATAGCAAGAATTGCGCGAGAACGATACGTAATACTAATTTGCAATTTGGATGCGATAATCGCGCAATTCTTGCCATTGAATTGCTAGCAAGATACGTAATAAACTAGCCGGTTAGGTTCATCATCGCATAATTTGCCGGCCGCGGCAGTTTCCAATGATTATTCCCTACAAAGTGCTCTATACCTTTCAACTTTTGTGTGTTGCAACATCTGTCTCAGTTGGGTAGGTACCTATAATAAAGCGGCCTAGCTCTACAGAGCTCTACATTGTAAGTTCGAAACGCCTGTATTTTTATGTCAAGTGTTGCTTTTGTGTCTACCTATAAGTACCTACTCTCTAGTACCTGGTAGCACTAGGCACTTACATTCTCAAGTTAACGTCCCGATAAAGTTAGTTTTACTTAATTGCATTCCAGAACAATGCAGTTTACGATGCTTTATGCTACCGGTGCCGACGCAGGAAGTTCTGCATACAACAATACAGGTACACAGCCCCGAAAGAACAGCCAGTCTGCTCCATCCTCAGCACCAGATACCTTTATGTGATCCTCAGACCTCACGAGTCACGACTAGGACGAGCACGGTCTTAGCCAGCCTCACTGAAAGGATCTTTTAGAAGTAATATAAGTAGGTACCCGGTTGGAATAGGTGTAGGTATGTCGCTGTTTTTTTCTCGAAATAATGGGATCGACATGTTGGTGAATTTCAGTTGAATTGATAGATAATATAGATAGAAAACACTTTATTGCAAAAAAAAAACTAAACACGGAACTACAATGGGCGGTCTAATCGCTATAAGCGATCTCTGCCAGACAACCTTGGAATTCTTAAGGTAGCAAGTAGGTACTACGAGACTACTACGGTACTACGTCTTAACTATATCGAGTGACCGGCTAGGTACTAGGATATTTGGCTACTAATCAGACCAACTAAGCGGACTCCTGTGCCCACTGCACAGTTCGGATGGCCCGACCCGTCGGGAACCCGTTGGTTCCCCTCGAAAGTGCCCCACGTTGCACGGGCACGTCGTGCGGGTCGAACGGGCACGTTTGTCGTTTATATTTTTACTTCGGGTATAATAAGTCTTTTTTTTTTGTAACTTTGATAGGCCCTCGGTTGACCGCGATCCCACCTGTTGGTAAGTGACGATGCGACCAACGTTGGAGCACTAACGTCTAGAAAGCACCTATTCATAGTTTTCAGGAAAGACAGACGACGGCAACTTGGCAGGCTCCCCAAACTTTACAACAAGTGCACTTGCAGAAAATTCAGATCCTTATCTAGTTACCATACCTACCTACTGTCCTACAGTAGGTACCTACCTGTCAACCAAAGGTTATCTGGAAGAGATCTGTTCACCAGATATAAGAACAGTCACCGTTCGATCAAACATCAGAAGGCATGGCCTAACCGCATTCGTTTCGACAGCGTAGTTAACTACGCTACACCAGCTGTTTCCTTCTCGACAGTGGACTAGGATTTAGTTTGATGCTTACAATAACATAAACATGAACCGAGCTCACGGCTTCTACAAAATACCTACCTACCTACCTTTCATTTGTTTTCATTGTTTTAGTTATGAGTAGATTCACTCTAGCAGCAACGTCATATTTCTTGTGGTGCTCTGGTAAGGGGTAGGGGTTATTCTGTAGTACCTACCTAAGTAGTAAAAAGACAGCACATAAGTAGTTAGGTACAAATTTTATTGAAAATTACTTCAGACACAGAATAAATATGCTTTAGATAAAGTTGTTGGTTTGTAAAACAAGAAAGCCCTATTTAACTACGGAACCCTACAATGCGCGTGGGTGGGTCACTCACTTGGCTGTTTTCTTTATTTTTTACTAGCGACTCGCCCCGGCTTCGCACGGGTAGCCCCCGGTGACCCCCCCCTCGTACCCCTCCCCCCATGTCAATCTTCTGGTTCTAAGCTACCACCCCGCCAATTTTCTGCCAAATCGGTTCACCCGTTCTTGAGTTATAAGTGGTGTAACTAACACGATTTTGTTTTATAAATATAGATAATTTATTGTTTGCTTTAACGCAGCCTTCCTGTTTAGCGTTCGCATTGATATTTGTCTACAAATGACAAGCAAGCTTAGAGCATTGCCTCCGTAGCGGTGGCCGTGTTGCTCGATGCAAGCAAGAGGCAGCAGACGTAGAGTGCTACTTCTCCACAAAAGCTAAGTTCAACTCAAAATACGTACCTACAGACAGACGAACCCGGCCCCCCCGCTGTGGCCGAATGAATAACCGTGAAATTACTCGTAAAACTTGCATTAGCTAGGCCGTTAATAAAGCCCCATGGGCATGTGCTCCACTCGTAAACCCACTCACGAAATAAAGACACCCATCTTCGTCAGTTATAAACAAAACACTAAATTGGGATTATTAATACGACTGTTTGTTTAAATAATGTCATTAATTTTTATTAAGCTTTTTCTAAGAACAAAGATATGAAATGATAAGCGCGGACTTGTTGAGAAGCTCATTAAAACTATAGGTACCTACTTAGACCTAGGTTAAGACCTTAGGTTGTTTTAGATTATGGTGTGCAATAAAGTATTTTCTATCTTCTATCTATCTATCTACTTACATAAAAACAAATATCGTCTCGCAATTCGATATCTGAGATAAGTATATCTACCGAATGTAAAACTTAGACAAACCTGTAGGTAGGTACCAACCTACCTACTAAGCCCTCAGGGCGCAAAGGTTTCAAACGTTCTAACCACGGAAGTAGAAATACAAACGTACCTAATGTGGTTTTGGTTTATTTGATGTACAAAATTGTAGACCTACTTATAGAGCTATTTTCAAAACTGAAATAGGTAATTCAAATACCTAGTGTATTAAATTAATGATTTCACTCTAAAAAAAAGCTTCAGAATACCCTTTGACAAATTAGATTATCTAAGAGAATACCATACGTATATTTTGTATTCTTGAAAACTATGAAAACTTTAAATCAAATTCTAGAGCTCATTTCGTGAACTTAAAGCTCCAAGGTATCTATTGTCTTGGTACTCTCGCACCTGACAACCGTTTAAATCACACTTGGAGTGGGTTAATACCGTATCAAATTCATAATAAACATTCCAAAGTGACACAAATGTAATTGGTCTCGTAGGTCACAATCGGCGTTTCAACTAGCTGTCACGAGTGTCACACTCCAATAGCTCCACAAAGGGAGGTGGACACGTGACGTGATGGAGTGTCACCTCCGGATGATAGACGACACCTTAGAGCGTCAAATGAGAAATTCAATTTCCCGCTCCCGTTAGTTTCTATTCTACCTTGGACGCTCGCCTCGGTTGGTAGGTAGCATGCTATAATAATGTAGGTACTTTGCCAAGCTATTCCGAGACACGATGGTCACGTTGGAAACACCAGCCTACGTCATCACCAATGATACCTGTTTCGGTGCGACCATTACTAAGACGCTACTAAGAGACAGTAAAAAGATCGTACAGGTAGGTAATGTGGCATCAACTGTCTGCCCATTTAAGTAAGTTTGAGTAAGTTCATAGTAAGTTTGATAGTAGTTATGGTAAGGAAAAACATTACTTACACCATATTATATAATGCCACCATAATGATCCCTTGGACATAGGATCGAATTAGAACAAAATTATATGTACTTATAAGGGATTGAACTGGACATGGGATCGAACAGGTTAAGGGATCGAACTCAAGGGATCTTCGCTTCGCACTGGTAGTGTCGGGATCCTATCTATCCACACACCAAAAACCATCAAAATCTGGTAGGTGGACGTGGTCTATGAGGTAATGCATTGAGGGGGATATTTTATCTAGCAAATCTAGCATTGTTAGTTAGCTGGCGGCACAGTTGATTGATAACGGACGCACGAATGTCCCGGACACAAAATCAATACAATGATGGATGACGCTAGATTTTAATTAAAGTCGAATCAACTTGTTAGCTGACTAAATGAGCTTATAATGGCTTGAGCCCAGCCACAGATAGAACAACCCGCTCACTGCACATACAAATCAATGCATTTTATACAGGCACTGACATCTTACTGTGAACGAGCTGTAGGCTGCAATGCTCAGTCTGCATGCTCAATAAGCTAACTTGCACTCAAGTTAGCAGGCCCGTAATATCAAATAGCAGTAGGTAAGTTTAAACGTTTTATGTCGATTATGTCGTAATATCAATGTTTTTTTATTTTTTTTATGAAACAAATAAGCAAACTATACGGCCCACCTGATGTGAAGTGGACACCGTCGCTTATAGACAGCGGCAACACCAGGGGTATTGTCGATGTGCTGCCTACCCTGAAGGAATTTATGAACATTTTTCTTGAAGCGACTCATGTCGTACCAAGCGGGAAAACTTCAGCTGGAAGCTCATTCCATAGTTTGTAGATATGGGGAAGAAATGATCTCGAAAAACGAGTCGTTCGAGAAACCCAGGGATGTTCGACGATGGGCGGATAATCTGTAAATGAGAGTTTAAACTGCCGCCTAGTTTAAACGGTCAACTAAGGGTAGTTTAAACTGAGTGTTTTATTAGCTGCGGCTTACGGCTGCGCTGGCATTAAATGTGTATGTCCACTCAATTTCGTAACGGTTGAGCGCATGGTTCTTGGGAACCAACGACATGATGAAGAAGAAGAAGCGCATGGTACGGAGGCCGTATTGATTGAGCAGATTTTGATGATATTTTGTGTGTGCATGGGTGCTTGGAGAGGGGGGGGGGGGGGGTTTCAAATAGAGCTAGTCTTATTTTAAAAAAGTACCTACAAAGGATGCACCCATCTTCCATTACAAAAGAGGAAATAATTATGTCGTAACAGTATCATCTCCTAAATTGAATGTTTTATCAAAACGCCCTCCGTATAAGATAATGCCCCAACTGGCCCGGCTTAATACGATAAACTGCTTAAGTCCAATAAAACTAAACAAGTTAAACGACCCGAGTCCAATAAACCATCGCCCTGAGTAGGTAGAACTTGCATCAACTTTCCTTCTTAGTCACCGCATTTGACACATCGCAATATCAACGTTGAGTAATGCTTATAACGCCTGTTGGATCAAGTAAGTAATTGGCATTAGGTAAGAAGGTAAGTAATAGATACTTAAGTTATAAATTGCTTACCATCTATTATAATTATTGTAGAGAAATACAAAGTATTTATCTTTTCATTATCATCACTAGCCGTTTCACCACAGATATAGATTATCTACATCTGTGCCAGGCACACCAGGACGGGACCAAATTCTGTGCACTTCGTGTGGTGTTCAATTACTTCGAAGTAACAGTGTTTCCTTTTCTGATTTTATTTTTTTATTGAGTACCTAGGTACCTACCCAGTAGCCAATTTATATGATCATAATCAGTCGTTACACTTCCACTGTTGAACGAAGCCTCCTCCCCCATACTATACAATGGGGGGATTTGCCATATTTTTTTTAATACTAACTACCAAGGTAGCAAACAAGCATATACGGCCCACCTGTTGGTAAGCGGTTACCGTAGCCTATGAACGCCTGCAATACCAGAGGCATCACACGCGCGTTGCCGACCCTTTAAAAATTTCCAAACACCCCTTTTAAAAAACCCCGTACTGCAGTCGCTCGGGAAAACCTCAGCAGGGAGATCATTCCACAACCTGAGCGTTCGCGGGAGGAAGTTTCTCTGAAACCGCACAGTCCGGAACCACTCTGGCTCTAAGTTGTGTGGATGAATCCCCTGCCGATGGCGGGCGGTGCGTTGAAAAAAGGTTTATTTTACTTTGGTCGAAGGTAGGTAAGGTAGGCATCATGTCAAACAATTCCTCAGAACAAAACCCATTATATAAACGGTAGAACACGCAGAGAGGCAAAGTCTCTCCTCAGACTTAAGGGCTCAATACCGTTCGTGAGCTTGGGATTGTCGACAATTCTCATTGCACGCCTTTGAACCAAGTCAAAAGGTCCAAGCTGGTAGCCAGGTGCTCCTGCCCAGACAGCAGTACTCCATGTGGGGCCGGACTTGCGACTTATAGATAAGCAGCCTTTGCCCCGCAGTGAAGTACAGCTTCGCTCTGTTAAGTACACCAAGCTTTTTGGCAGCCAGCTTGACCTTATGTTCTAAGTGACTACGGTACTGGACGTCGCTAGAGATGTTGATGCCTAGAATCCCAATGCTCGTAGAGATGGTGAGGGGAATGTCCTGGAATTGTGGAGCCACATAGCCATAGTCACTATACCTACCTACGCTTGGCAGGCGGTTTGTTGATCATAGATCATAGTATTGGTGTTGAGTACTAAGGTGGCTGCTGCTGCCCATCTGCTGGTGTAATCCTTGAGTCGAATTTTAAGAAATCTATGGGAGGAGACGGAGGGGTATATTCTTAGGCCGGACCAACTATGCTATGGCATAGCCAATTTATACATAGCTACTAAGGAAAATAATGTAACTGACGCTTATTCAATCACTTGCAATTGCAACCATATTTACGAGTATGTTTCGAAATGGCGATGCACAATATTTTTTATTACTTATTATATGTATAATAAGTAATAATAAATATTACTTATTATACTTTGCGGCAGAAATAGGTATGGTGGCAGTACTTCCCCGGACGAACTCTCACACAAAAAAGGTTTACTACTACTTGAAACGTAGCCAAATATTTTAACAAAATTGCGCTTGGTAGCTTTCATGTTTCTTAGAATAGGTACAAACTAAGTATACATACAAGTATTGTATGTCTTGCCGTAACAACCACTATCAAATGAAGCTAACCTTTCAAGAGATGCCAGCCAGTACAATTTTAAACACAATCTGGAATCTGGAGACGGGCCAGCATAGCCGCTGCATTGCAGACCGAATTACATGAGTATTGTAGAAAAATATATTTTGAAAACAATCATGTTTCTCTCTTCGTCTTCCTGCTAATGCTGATGAAGATAAAACCGCCAGCTGTTCAAAATGAGCCCAAACATGGTCAAGATACATGGAGGACAAGTAGGTACTAAATATTGATTGAAGTTAAGAAGTTTTACATAACTAATGGAGACGTTCTTTTTATTTTTAAGCTAGTAATACTGGATTCAAGGATATTTAAAAAGTCCTTTGATTATTTTTTAATTCGCTAAGAAAAAGTCATTAAGACTGGAAGTTTTAAAAATAAAGGTCCCGTTGACCTATGTAAAACTTCCTAACTTCAATATATAAAGTACTTGTCCTCCATGTAGCATGGCCGTATTGTATAGGTACCATCGAGTATTTCCATTCTCCACGAACTAAGTACTAGGTCAAAATCAGTGCAAGATTAAACCTATGTAAAGGCAAAACTATAAATATGATATGTATCTACCACAATAAAAGCTTGTCTATAGTCAGTTGATCCATAAAACATGCAACAACAAAAAGTAGGCTGATATAAATATAATGGAGGATGGTACAATTGGAACCCATTCAATCAGAGGCGCAGTTGGTGAATTTTTGTGCAAATTTGCAAGGCTCTAGATTTGATATATGTATATGCTCTAACTAAGGCACTGCTCAAATGCATTTTATCTGAGCGAACTGCATAGCTCACCCAAAATAGGAGGTAAGAATAAGACGTCTAATCAGCTGTCTGTACCTAGGTACTCTTTTCCTCGTCCTTACAGTATTAGCTGAGTGGTCGTGGTTGTCTGTCTGCTACCATTCATCTCGCCATGGTGCATTCATGCAGTACACGTCTAAAGCTGTCTTGATTTGGTCAGTCCATCTCATAGGCGATCTGCCCCGTGCTCGAGTGTCCTCAACTGCCTGTACCACAAGGCATTCAATGGACACCTGTCACCTACACCTCTCACTTCTCACATTTACTAAAGTACTCTATCACTCACCATATATTGCTCTATAATTCTTTGACGACAAAAGTTATTTGATGGTATGATTTCTGTATAGGATTCTTTCCGACATTTCGGCGACAAAACTCGCCGTCTACTAAATTATCGGGAACGCGTAACAATAAAATGGCGAGGATATGAGCCTGCGTTCTATAAACGAGGATTATTTATAGGTACCTTCACAGAAGAATATGTAGTAGGTATGGGGGGCAGAGTTCAGGAATATCACGGGGTACATCGAGTGGGAGGATTTTTACTGCACGTTTAAGTGGAAACAGTAAAATAAACTCGGTTCAAATGTCCTGGGCCGGGTACTCGAGTCATTGTTGCGTTCCTTCGTCCTTCTTTTCTTTATGGACTCTACGAATATACTGTTTCCCTTTTACTAATAAACATGGATACTGTGGTAGCGGAGTGTGTTCGTGCACGCAACACTTCTGCAGGTTTCCTCTTGAACACAATTCCGATCGATCGGTATTAGATAAGTGTCATTTCGTACTCTTGAATGCCAAACTAGCGCCAAATTAATTTAATATGGTGCGGATATTTAATGAACTAATTGATATTGGCATTTAAATTTTCCAATAGCCACGCCAATAGCAAAGAGCAGCTAACTTCATAGTTTACTGACGCAATTCTTAGCCAATCCAAGCGCAATTCCAATTTAAATCCAATGTGAACAGAATGGTTTTCAAGAGTACGATTAGTTGTCAACATTGTGCTAATATTAGATTAAAATTGCCATTGGACAGTAATTATTATTGGATTCAAGGGTATGGCTGCTGAACCAATGTTTACACTCCAACGAGAGAAGTAATTTAAGAAAATTAAACTGTAATCAAAAAAACTACAAGAAAAATAACTGAAAAAGGAGAAATCTACAAAAGTTCGACTACAACAACTTTTCCTGTCAAATCAATATGACGTTCCGTTCCACATTTATTAATAAGACGGTCGACGCTTACTTTTATTAAGTGACAGTTACTGTCTAGGAGTGAATCGGAATTTTCTGAATTGTAATATTTTTTGTGGGGGCCCTTTTGTGCGCTCTTATTTTGATCTTGTGAAACGGTGGAACGAATGTTTTGACATAAATTGTAACTTTGAGGTAGAAATGTGCGGCCCATGTCAAAAGCACCTAAAAAAACTAGTAGTGGGTAGGTTAAACTGACATGTCTCTCAGAATTAGCTACAGACCGTTCACCGTAAGTTGGCACCTGCCATGGAGTATTTATACAGGTGCTATCTTACGGTGAACTTGCCGGACCGTTCACTGTATGTTGGCACCTGCCATGGAGTATTTACAGGTGCTATCTTACGGTGAACGAGCTTTAGTTGAAGTGGCAATGGGCAGGTATGTTAATACAGCGAGCAGAACTAACAACCGTTGGGGAATAAAAGTTCTCGAGTGGCAACCACGAACACGACGCGACGCGACGCGGCGACGCCGACGGCGCGATGTAGGTGCGGTGGATGGAGACGGCTCAAGACCGTTCATCATGGTTTTATATGGGGAGGCCTTTATCTAGCAGTGGATATCTATTGACTGATTTGATGATGAGGAAGAAACAATATCTACTCTATCAGGTAGTCTACATAGATACTCATAAACTATATGGTCCTACTGCCAAGTCTACATTCGAAAATCAAGATCCTCCAAGCAATGGCAATTCCAAGATGAGCAAGTTCCTCTTGCTGAGGGAAACGAGCAATAATACTGGGTCTATGTAGTTTATTTTAATTTTAAACTTAGACCTTTGTTTGACCACGATCTCACCTTTTGGTAAGTGACGATGTTTCCGAAGATGAAGCACAAAGGTCTAGAAGGTACCTATTCACTCTAGCCTTGAAGAGACCCAGCTTATAGTTTTCAGGAAAGAAAGACGACGTTAGGGTGTTCCACTCCTTAGCAGTTTGCATTTATAATGCAATTTGCATTATAAATAAAATAATAATAATAATAATAATAATAATAAATAATAATTAATTTAATTATTAATAATTAATAATAAATAGTTCTACCTTTAGGTAGAACTGAAACGTTTAGTACGAATAGAGGGTATACTAATGAGGTAAGGATGGTACCGAGCCGTGCGTCTGCTCGTCCTATGATGAAAAGGAGATGGTAGGATCAAATAACGAAATTATTATCACGTACTTTAGTGGTTTTACGTTGACATAGTAGTTTCAATGAAGGGAACATTCTGCGGGTTTCGAAGGGGTTTGTAAAGATTATATCATACCTAATTTATTCCTCTGGGGCTTGCAACGTTTTGTTTGAATTGGCGTTTAATTTTTTGACAGTTTTTTAGGCTGTTTCTCCAAAAAAAGCAGGTAGCATCTCTGTTTTTATGGAATACATTCGCACCTGGAGGTTGCTGGATGAGGCACCTTTATAAATAAATAAACAAATAATGCTGTACAGTTCACACAACATTATGTAGCCCCAAGCTAAGCAGAGCTTGTGTTATGGGTACTAGATAACTGATATACTTAATACAATAGGTATATAACATAGATAGATATTTTTTATTATACGTAGAAATTACCCAGAACACCTATCTATCACCTGCGATCACACAAATATTTGTTCCGAGGTGAGAATCGAACCCGCAACCTCCTGCGTCGCAGGCCAACCTAAGACTGCCGCGCCACAGAGGTCGTCAAATATAGACCTTTGATAGACAAAAACTTTTTGTTACCTACTGTTATTTTTGTGGTAGTTGGTAATTAATAAAAACACTAATTTTTTGCCAAAACTTCACCTGTTATTTTTTTTATAATTTTAATATACCCAGTGACAGTTAATAAAGTCGAATCTAACGGCATATCACTCATCAAAATCAGTTGAGCCGTTTAGTAGATAGGGACAGCCATACATACATATACATACATGCAGGTCAAACAAAGGTATAACCCACCTTTTTTGGCTTCGCCGCAGATGTGTAATAAAACATACATATCGATCTGGAAAATTATTAACCCTCTCTTTCGTTTCGTTGTTTAACCGACTGGGTAATATGGATATTAAGACTAACATAACGTAATGGACTGGACAGATTAAAAAAAAACCCTAGGGTGATTCCTCCGTTTTATTATATTGATCTTATTTATCCAATTTTTGAACAATAATCTGTAACATATTGACAAACAATCGAATCTAGCCGAAAAGTTAGAGGTAATTTTGTGGTTTTTTTTAATCGAGAAATTTTTGTCCTGTCGTGTTTCTGTCTGAGTGATCCTCGGTATTATAATGTAGTATTAGCGCATATTTTTAATTTGAATATTGTACTTTATTTAGTCAGTTAAAAATCTAATATAAGATTGGCAATTTTGCGTTATACCCCACCTTACTTACTACTATTAGATGAGTGGGTAGGTTATAATTGTGTTAATAACAATTGGCGCCCGCATGCAGGCAAACCGCGTCGTAAACGTAATATGGAATGTCATTTTGTGCATTTCGGTCAGAAATTCCGTGTTAATTTTTATTAGTGTGGTAACTGGTAATATATCATTATGATGAGGGCTCGGGATATTTTAAACGATAGTGAGGCGTAATTCAATTTAAACGTGTTTCTGAAAATATATGGCAGAGGCCAAACCGATAACGATGAAACCATATTATATTTTGCTTCTTCTCTTCTTTTAAATGGCTTCTGAGGAATACTCCAAACAATTTCGCCAATGTCAAGTGATTAAAAAGTAATAACAGTAAGTGATTAGTAATAAAATTAGTCAAGTCGTCAAGTCATATTAGTCATAACCCAGTTTAAATGGTGGCAGAAAAACCAATATAAGTTTTTGCAGGATAAAATCTACCAATCTGAATAGATCATGTTCTGATCTTGTGTTAAATGTCACAAATAGTATTTCTACGCACAATACACCATGGATATGTTATTAAATTGAAATGTTACCAAAACTTTAAAGCTTCAAAGTTTTTTCGAGTATTTTGGCATGAATTTTAGCATAATAGATGCATCTCTTCATTGTTTCCATTGATGTCATTGTTGTAATCAGCCAAATTAGTCCATTGCTGAGCATAGGCCTCTTCCAATGCGCGCTACTGAGCCCAGTGTTCGGCTCTTCTCATCCACTTTCTGCCCGCCGCCGCCGCCTTTCGTAGGTCA
Organism: Operophtera brumata; assembly: GCA_932527175.1. Classification (NCBI taxonomy): domain Eukaryota; kingdom Metazoa; phylum Arthropoda; class Insecta; order Lepidoptera; family Geometridae; genus Operophtera; species Operophtera brumata. Next base: position 29,796,971 of record OW052228.1, read on the forward strand.
TCGCTCCACCTAGCCAGAGGGTACCCCACGCTACGTTTGCCAAGACGCGGTCTCCACTCAAGAACCCGCTTACCCCATTTTGATAACTTGGATATCGGATCATGTATAATCTCGATAATAGGATAATCTCGTCATCGTCACGGATTAATCTTTCATAGAAACTCCGAGCATAGTCGGTTCCATAGCTCGCTGTGCAACTTTGAACTGGTGGATTAGTCCTATCGTGAGTGTCCGCGCCTCGGCACCATATTACATTACTGGTAGGACGTACTGACGAATACGAAGAGTCTGGTGACGATAGTCTGGTGGACGACTTTAGTCTTCAGGTATTGTGGTATAATAGGCGATGTGAAGACTAGGCGTAATTTTCTGAACGTGCCTAGCCAAATCTTTGGCCCAGCCCAAATTAATCCTCCTCTTGGCCTCCTTCTGGAAGCTGTGTCTATTAATTCCAATATTTGCCAATGGTAATAACACTATTTTACTCTAATCTATGGTCGCCATGAAGCGCAAGTACTTTACATAAACATTTTCAATCAATTCAAAATGCAGTCACGATTCGGACAACATTGAGTGTGTTTTTAAATTAATTACGAGAATCAATCTTCTGGTTCAAGAGTTTTGTAAAGCGTGCAATATGGCATTAGGTTATCAAAATGCCTAATGCCTTCACCAAACGAAATAACTACCCTCTAACAAATGAGCCCTAACAAAAAGTCAAAGTACAAAAGCACTACAAATTGAATTGAAATAAGATTCTTTCCGCGATAAGAAATCTAATCTTTTCAAACCCCTCGTTTTCACTAGCGGGAGTCCATTAAAAATCCCTCGGTTTTAGCTAAATAATACACTCACTATTAGTGAGGGGCAAAACAAAAGAGCCGGCAAGTACCGGAACCAAGCCGCAGTAGTACCTTGGGGAATGGACCTGGTAGCTGTGGTGTATGTTATTGCATGACTTGTATGTAGCAATATTTCAAACAACCGAGATACAAAAAAAAAAACGTGTCTCTTCTATATAATAACAACTAGTACATAAGTAGTTCATATTAATTGATATAATCTGGAGTATTTATCGCGTGTAACCTTGGAACCTTATTATTTATTTTCCCGACATTCCGACTGAGTTGCAACAACTAACTTGTACTTCTGCGAACAGTAGAACTCGCGAGCACAAACCTTTTTTGCACATATTGTGTTCAGACTGTGCATCTTGTATAATTCCATCTCGAAGGAGATGACTGTTTCGTCAAGATTAGTTGAAAAAATACGACCTGTACGCGAGTATCTACATACATCCGGACAGATGAAAGCAAATTTTGCCAGTTGTTGAAGACTTCACTCGCTCGGGCAATTAAAAAGTCTAAGTAGGTTATTTAATTTATTACCCGACTACGGCAAAGCACCACTTCTACGGCAAAAATAAGTATGGTAGTAGTTTTTCCCCAGACGAACTCTTTCACAAAAAGCTCTATAACTTGGAAAACACTAAGTTATGTTCAGACTGTGCATCTTGTATAATTCCATCTCGAAGGAGATGACTGTTTCGTCAAGATTAGTTGAAAAATACGACCTGTACGCGAGTATCTAGCTACCGACATTCCGAGTGTGTAGCTTAGTACCATCATTTAGTCATCATCATCAGCCCACACTAGTTCACTGCTGGACATAGGTCTCTCCCAAAACGCGCCACTGAGCCCGGTGTTCGGCTCTTCACATGAATTTTCTGCCTTACGTAGGTCATCGCTCCACCTAGCCAGAGGGTGCCCACGATACGTTTGCCACATACTTACATTTAGTTCTTTTGATAAAAATAATAGTAATTAATTTTGTAAAAATAAAAAAAAACCCTCATCGCAATGAGACGGCTTTACCGATTTTGATCAAACATAGCTAAGAACACTCCCGACAAATTCAACGACCAAACAAAAAAAAAACTAATTTGGTTCGTAGTTCGTGAGCTACGATGCGACAGACAGACACACACACACAGACACGTCAAACTTATAACACCCCGTCGTTTTTGCGTCGGGGGTTAAAAAGTACAGAAAAATATGAATCATTCCGTCTCATTTCGTTTTAAAAACTACTAATTAGTTCACTGTCTGGTACTTAGCGAATTATTAAACTTGTACAATTGAAAGTGCGATATTGTGCGATACCCTGCTACATACCACCCAGCAATCAAACGCGACAGATGTAGCTCTGACTCACGACGACTCAATTACACATTCGATAGTTTTTGTGGTGCCCGTGTCGTGTTGATACCGAACTATTCACTTTTACGAGGACATTGAACTTGGGACAAAGGGTTGCTTGTTACTGGGTGGTGCCACTAGTTTAACTACCTACCTATATACTCGTAGACATAGACTAAACGTAGTTATTCTCGCCTCTTTTCCGGTAGTGCCACGCAGAGAGTATTTTTTGCCATAGTGAGGATTTAGACACAATCAATTATCTACCTCATCGATACTATTGCGATTGTATGATTTAAAAAATACGAGCGAGTATTACAGTAGTCTCATATGATGTGTAACATCTGACATCTCACCTTCTTCGTAATAAGCAACATGGCTGATAGTACCAAACTCTTGGAAAAATGCGCGCTACTAAACTCTCGGAAAAATGCGCGCTTCCTGACCGCGACAGGAAAGATGTTACACATAAAAAAACATCGTCGTAATCATCAACCTATTGGACCTGCTGGACATAGGTCTCTCCCATGACGCGCCACAGAGCCCGATCTTGTAGTAAGCCGTTTAATACATTTTAAAATGATTCCCAATCACGATAGAATATAATATTCTTTATTGCACAAAACAAACAATGTACATAGGTGAACATAATGCTAAGAAGCATTCTCTACCAGCTAACCTTTGTGTATTGCGGATACATTTATGTAGGTAGTGCACAAAAAAACTAGACTAGACAAACTAGTTTCAATAATGTACTTATACCTATGACGACCTCTGTGTCGCGGCGGGCGAAGCTCGGCCTGCGACGCAGGAGGTTGCGGGTTCGATTCCCGCACTCGGAACAAATATTTGTGCGATCGCAGATATATTTTTAGGGTGTTCTGGGTATTTTCTATGTATAATAAAAAATATCTATCCATGTAATATATTGTATTAAGTATATCAGTTATCTAGTACCCATAACACAAGCTCTGCTTAGCTTGGGGCTAGATAATGTTGTGTGAACTGTCCAGCATTATTTATTTATTATTATATATATGATGATGATTGTATATCTATCTATTTCACACAACGAGGACTTAGCTGTACGTACAGTCTTGAACAATACATTTATCCAAGTTTAATATAGTACCTACACTCGCTTTACTCGGTATATCTTTTCTAATTTAATATATCCTGTGTCATCGTAACTAACTAACTGTCTCGACTTTCTGTTCCGAGTCAAAGTTATTACCGCTCGTCTCGTACAATACTTATCTAAAAGTTCCTTGTTTAGTCTCTACCTCGTCGCTAAAAGGGAATACTTGTTCAAATAAATATACATCGCCCTTAAACGCTTGTCATTGTCAATCTGATGCTCTTTTTATAGCTCGATGAATGTGCTGCAAGGCGTGTTCTTGAAATTGACCCTTATCTTCGGTCATTTTTTTGTCGCACATGTTTCGGATTAGCACTTCAGAGAACGTTGTTTCGATTTGTTGTACAGGCGGCAAAAAACGTCAACTCCCTGCATCCAATTTTGGACTCTCCTCTCTGTATATACAAGAGAGTTTAGGATGCTTCTTCAGCTTTACGGACAATAGATACTGTGATGACGGTTGTACGACCTACCGCAGAACAGCGCCATAACTTTGGGCTTAATCCCGTGTAATTCATGAAAGTTTTTATGAGATTCCCATGATCCATAAACACGGCTTAGATTTTAAAAATATTCTTATCCGTGTTTGAAAGTTATCGTGGTACTTGACTTTTATGTTCGCTGTAACACTCAATTATTTTTGGAACTCGTTGATAGCAATTACCATCCATTAGTCTAGCTTTTTTATCCTGTGTATAGGTTTCTGTTTATACTTCGTTTCATGCACTAAACCTAAACAGTAAGCCCATATCTACATAAATACCTTAGAAACTAACATACACATAAAAACACTTTATTACTTAATCTAACACACGTGCGTGATCGCCGACGCGTCGCGGCCCGGGGGATCACGTGACAGGCGTCCCTTGAACCGCCGGAACTTCACCCCTTTCGGCCAGAAGTCAGGGCTAAAGTAAGTCTTCACAAAAAAAAAAAAAAGATACAATAAAGCTGCGAATACACATTCCTCTTGTCGTCTGTCATTCCTGAAAACAGGGCACTCGAGCCCTCTGCATATACGAAAGTTTACTCCACATACGACGCGACACGCGGATGAGGCACGGATTTAAAAAGAGTTCTTGCAACACCGTGCACCGAGGCCCAAGACGTGGGGAGCGCACGGTGTAGCATTAGCATGAACTAGGTCATCTTCATCATCATTCCAGTATGGAACTTTCTTTATGGGGTGAGAAGCGTTACCTTGCCGTAACAATGTTTTTTATCGTAACTAGCACGGAAGGCAAAGTTCTCTTAATTTCATATACTTACGAACATCTTTGAAATTAATGCAAATGATAATTATGATTTGTTGTACCTACCTATTCTAAGTGAAATAAAAACGCATCTTATCATATATTATCATCAGCAGCATTTAGGCATCCACTTCTGGACGAGACTTTCCCGTAGAAAGCGATGGGGGAATTTGCCATAATAACCACGGTGGATTGGTGATAGCAGATTTGCGATAAAGCTGCTCATCCCCTGGTGTTATCACTTAGTCAGCTTTTACTACACGGGAGGAGACGGAGGGGTCTATTCTAAGGCCGGACACTACAGCATGAACTAGGTATAAAATGTTCGTACCATTACTACCATTTTACATCCGTGCCTCGTCCTACGTGCCACGGCTGGGTCAGTTCGACCTATACATTCAAACCACGAACTTGAATGTAGGATATGAAAGTTAGTGGCGTTATAAATTTAATGTTCCATTGCAAGCATACAATGCAGGCTAAAGTTTTACGTTCCATTGTAGGCTGTCACCTGTTGGCATTGTAAACAGTGTCTCCAGAAATACTAACAAACAATATGAACAAACATGCAATGGACATTGTAATAACAGAGGTACAGTCAGCTAAAAAGAGGGTTATAGACCTCGCGTGCTGTTTACTATGAGAATATTTTACTTGTTTCATACTTCTTAAAGCGTGATTTTTCAATAGTCGGGTTTTACGTTTAAAGTTATTTTTTATTTAAATTGTTTTGGTGTTATCATTTTTCCAAGAACCTATTTAAAGTAAAGAAGAAAAAATACGGCAAAACGTAATAGTACCTCTAAGAGTAAGATTTTCGATCGATTGTTATCAGAAGACACTAAACACAGACAAGTGCCTACCATTTGGTTGAAATATCAGATAGTAATGTAACAACACCAAAAATTTAAATATCCTTAATACGAGTATAGTTACAGTGTTTTGTTTTTTGTATCAACAAGCAGTTTCAAACTTGATCCAATCAGACAAAACACAGAAGAGCTTTATGTAGCTATACTGGATATTCTGCGTTTATTAGTAGTACATAATGAGGGGTTTTCACGGCCGTTTCACATCATACTTAAACCCTTGAAAATAGATGGCGCCAGCTCTGTACTTAACTGTCAAAATAAAGTGAGATGTCAAAGTCAACAACGTAGTGATATATTTTCCAGGTATTTTGTTACTATCACACAAAAGCACAGACAATGCATTTGTTAATTTTGGCAACCACATTTGAGTCAGCGCCATCTATCGAGCCAAATCGAACTACTTTTTTTTAATTCGAAAATGAAAATTCCTCATTGATAATATTACAATCGGCCGAAATAGGTATTTATGTTCTCATTTGTTTTGTCGTTCAATGTTGAAATAGAGGGGTCAGCTCTAACTGCAGTTGACTGTACATTGAATGGTAGAGGTACTTTGTGTACGTTGACATTATCCGTGGTGTCAGTCGAGCCGCGACATTTGCTTCCCGCGAGTGTCGTAATTGTTCAATGTTTGCACTTTGTTTTACTGTATCTGTTTGTACTGACTTATTATCTTTAGGGCTTGTTTCTTGATTTTCACCTTTAAATGTGTCTATGAGAGTTCGTTTGTGAACAGCTATGACATATTTTAGAAGGTTAATATGCAGGTTCCTTTTTAAATATTATCCTATTTTTATTTTTTGCTATATTAGTTATTAAGTACCAAAGTGTGGGACAAATTTTGAAACTGAATTTTGAACCAGTTAACCTCGACCGATTGAGCTGAAATTTTGTATACCTGACAAGTTCCGATGACAATACAATATTATGAAAAAGGCATAAATGTTCAGTAATGGACTTCTTTAAACTGATGATGATAATGATGATGATGTATTGTTTGAAACTGATTCTTAGAACATGCTTTTCAAAATACCAAAAATAATTATATTCGGATAAGGACTTGTTGATAAGATTCGTTGGTATAAGATTTGTCCTGACTGCTAGCTTATTTATGGAATGTGATAATACTGAAAGAAAGGGTTAGATGAGTCAGTCGTGGGAAGCAATGGCGGCGATGAGCTCACCACTCGTCACGTCTATATTCCACGATTGTGCAACCCACTGTGAAAAGAGGCCCATTGAGGCTCTGCCTACTCCTTCGGGGAAAGAGGCGTGTGTCTATGTATGTATGTAAAATACCTAAGCTAGGTATGAATTTGAAGTAGGTAGAAACATAATAATATTATATGAGTGCTTCTTGTTTCTACCCAATAATTTTCTACCCATTTAGGTATTGTATTGTTTCAGCCCATTTTACCTACATTTAGGTATTGTATTGTTTCAGCCCATTTTACCTACATTTCTGTTCTTGTTTCAACCCAGTCCTCAAATTTGAGTCACACTGAATATGCAGTGGTATTCAAAGATTTAAATCGGTGGTATTATTATATATATATCACCGATGAAGCACTTGTCTGTTATTTTTTTCGTAGTTCTGTAAACCGTTTCTTATAATAACATGGGACAGTAGACTATTCTTTTGAAAATAGTTCAGATATTTATCTACGTAGACAACAAGCGATATTCCCAGACACTTTTGAGTTCGATTTATTTAGTTAGTGCATTTGTTTGCACAACGATCGTGTTTTGTTCTGTTTGTGAAGGGTCACAGCTGGCATCGGCAGATGTGAGGACCACTCGAGACTCGAGACTCCTTCAAGTCAAGCGCCAAGTGAACTGAAACTAATTTCAAGGTTTAGATTTAATTGAAAATGTTTTCGTTTAGCTTGATCTTGTGATGATTGTAATGCGTTGAGATTCGAAGATTATCGGTTTATGACGCTTTTTTTAAAGATATTCTATTTCACGAAGTCCGTTTGGCTATTTTTGTATATTGCATGCACATGCTCATTGCTTTAGTGCGCGTAAGCTCAGGAACAATTAGTCTCGACCGTAACGCGGTATGAGTCACTAGTGCTTGCTGTGTTTACCACAGATTTTGGCAGCGAGTACCGTCAGCATGGCATATAAGCGTAAAGGAAGCAAAAAATAGTGGACTTCCTGAATTTCGTGATATAGAATAACTACATAAATACCAGTCTAAAATAGATAAAATAGTCCTCTGTTACAAGCTTTATATTAACTTGCAATATATGTCCGGGTGAAATCTTGCAACTGAATTTTAAAGCAGTTTTTTTTTATTATACTTACTCAACCGGTTGGGATGATATTTTTAAATTAATCCAATTTTCATGGCGTGGTGTGTCCGGCGCAATAAGGCCGGTCCCTCTGTCTCCTCCCGTTGATGTCGTAAAAGCTGACTAAGGAATTACAACAGGAGATGGGCAGCAGCATCCACCTGAGTACTCAACACCAATACCGCGACCACCAATCCGCCTTCCACACGTGGTGATTATGGCACATCCGCATCCCCCAATTGCATTACATGGGGGAGGCCTCGTCCAACAGTGGACGTGTAAGAGCCCATGCCATACGTGGAGATGATCATATGAAACGGAAACCTTAACGCATGTTTAAAGACAGACTTTTATAGAAACCTGAGAAAGGTAAGGTACGAAAAGTGCTTTACTGAGTGCCAACCAGGGTTAGCATACATTATTTCAGAGCTACCTACTCCACAGTCATTTTGTACTGCCTCATCGTTGGGAATATGCATTTCAGGAATTGATTTATGACTATCGTCATAAACTTTGTGAGCTATTACATAATATGTGTATTGTTGGTGTATCTTTTAATAAATAAAATAAATAAATAACAAGTAATTAATTTTGTAAAAATCAAAAACCCTCAACGCAATGAAACGGCTGAACCGATTTTGATAAAACATAGCTAAAAACACTCCCGAATAATTCACCTTTCAAACAAAAAAAAACAAAATCAAAATTGGTTCATCCGTTCGGGAGTTACGATGCCACAGACAGACACACACACACAGACACGTCAAACTTATAACACCCAGTCCTTTTTGCGTCGGGGGTTAAAAATAGACCTAGGATAAAGATGGCCTGGGATTCAAATGCAAATTCTAGTTCACAATTGCGTCTTAGTGACTCAATAGATGAATCAGTTCCCAATCAAGTATTCGAGAATTTGCATTCAAAGCAGATTCACACCGTTGGATCAACTCTCTCTACACAGGGATATGGCTCATTAAACTTTACGAGGCAGTAATTACTGGCTAATCTTTGACGTTAGACGCTTCCAGACAGACAGCTGTGACACCATTTCAGGGTTCACCGTCCTAAAATACCTACCTAACTTAACTAAAGCAGAATTAAATCATTCTTATAAGATAGATGGATAGATAGATGGATAGATAGATCATGTGATAGATGCCTTAGCAACAATGAAGTAATTTAATCAAATCATTGCTTATCACTAGGCATCGGATTATATGCAATATCAAAATGCCAAAATATGCATGCAAATATGCACAAAAAAAGGGCGAAATATGTATAAAATATGCACAATCAAATATACAATTATCATAACAACTTACATTTATTATATTTTCTATCACAATAATAACTTGCTTGCAATAATATTATTATATAATACTCATATAATAAGTTATTTAATAATAACTTATTTATTTATTAATTCTTGTGACAGTAAACAATAACACATTTTTCTAGGTTTCCTGCAGCAAACATGTGACGTTTGTCACTTAATATTAATTTATAGGCTGAAAACATAGATCTAGCGTAGCGAAAATTCTACGTCTATGGCTGAAAATGACCTTTCGACGTCAACTGACGTTACAGGACAGAGCTTAAATTTTGGCGCATTTATGCAGAAACCTCATCAGGTAGAGTTTTTCCGGTGCCGTTGATAAATGCGTTAATTTCCTTTATTCCTTCAAGACCGGGATTTTTATGCATAACTGCACTTAATTTGCCACGAACCTTTTGCGATAGTGAACTCGGATGGCCTTATTCGGTTCAATCATTTTTTCTATTATTTCGAAGGACTTGCACAGAGGAAAGTACTCGCATATCTACTGAAATAAGCACTATCAATGAAAAAGTACCAAAATATGCAATAACGCTATAAAAATAGCATTATATGCATTTGCATATAATCCGATGTCTACTTATCACTATATATATTCTGTGCTATTACTGAATAATTAGATACAAGCTTATTCGCCCGCGTCTTTGTCTGCGGGTAATTTTCGACAGTCCTATTTAATATTTTAAATTCCATATAATTATCCTTTTTTACCGATCATAGTATTACTTAACTACTAGCGGTTTATTTTTATATCGATGAATTGCATGTAGTACCTTGATATAAAGTGTTATTTTCGTTCGCAGTAGGTTAGTGTAGGTAGGCATATGAAAAATGGATTGTGTGTGTGTCAATGGCTTGTTCAGAAAAGCAACACGTCTTGATACCATTTTTTTTCTTGTAATAATAAAATGCAATTGAACGTAGATTAAATAAGATTTGGGTATGTAACTACAAACACTTAGCAATAAATGTTTCAGATTGATTACTAGACAAGACCCTATTTGTGCGATCTGCACCAATATTTATTCAAATATTTATTTATTAAGGTGGTTGCTTTTTCATACAAACGTATTAGCACAAATATGGACGCACAGAGTATAATTTTACACTGAAATGTCTGTTGTTGGCTTTGATATTGGTCATTATTTGCGGCAAATCATATTTGGTTGAAGAAAACCGTGGACTAATAGCGAAAATAACATCGAAATTACTTGTATCGACTAAAATGTCGATGTTATTTTCGCTATTAATCCAGTGTTTTCTTCAACCAAATATGATTTGCCGCATATAATGACCAATATAAAAGTCAACAACAATCATTTCAGTGTAAAATTATACTCTGTGCGCCCATATTTGTGCTAATACGTTTGTATGGAAAAGCAACCACCTTAATATTTATTGCAGGGTGTTCTGGGTATTTTCTATATATAATAAAAAATATCTTAATGTATTGTATTAAGTATATCAGTAATTAAGTACCCATAACACAAGCTCTGCATAGCTTGGGGCTAGGTAATGTTGTGTGAACTTTAATCACTTGTTTGTTTTTAATAATTTCCATCTTTATATACACAAAACATAAACCACAGCTCCCCAATTTCATTTGCAGTGGTTGAAGCACCTATTCAGATTGACAAATAGGCCACGTTTGCATACAGATAGGCGCCTTTTAGATAAGCAATCACACGATTTATTATCCCCAGTCGTTCATATCACACGCGTTTTCAATTTCCTCTCCAACTCTGTAGGGTTCGAGATAATGGATGATATAAAACGTGGATCCACAATGGCAACGAATAATTATATGCTGTGGCATGTCCTGCCTAAGAATAGAGCCCTCCGTCTCTTCCCGTGGATGTCGTAAAAGCCGACTAAGGGATTACACCAGGGGATAGGCAGCAGCATCCAGCTGAGTACTCAACACCAACTGCACTAGTGTGATGTGGTGATCATAAATATCCCTGCTAGCCTGGTGATATTGTCAAATCCCCTCAATGCATTCTATGCCCCTATTGCCTATGTCTAGCAGTGGACTGTTACAGGCTGATGATAATAATGATGATTTCTACCAGCTCGACTGTGCTTTACCAATATGTTTTTTTAAATAACGATAACGTATGACAACGGAAGCTTTAGTATCATTTTTAACATGAAATTTAAAAAGTTGGGTATGTCTAGCATGGTATTATTTTATCTGTGGGTATGTAGAGCATTTGTAGAGTCGACGACGGAACCGATTTGTTTCACCATAACATTATTGTAATCGACTGTAAACCATTTGAACAGCAAAATACAGCAAATAAAATAGTTAAGCGCGGAGATTTTCTTATGAACAGCGACATAAATAATTTGCCGGTGTTTAAAAAAAAAAAGTTCACAATTTTATTGGCCTGTCATATTTTGTTAGCTTAGAGCGATTTAATTTAATTTGCTGAAAAGTAAACATCAATTATGTTTATTTGTCGATCAATTATGTTTTTTTTTCGCTCAATCGTTTTAGCTATTATAAATATTGACCTAGCGTAGGGTAACCAAAAAAGATCTAGTTACAAGACAAACAAATGAACGAATTATTCGCTCATTTTTAGTTATCCTCACTTCAGTAGAGGGTTCAGACATTTTTGTGGATGTACCTACTTTCTATAAGTTTTGCAAGGCGTTCAATTCTGAATCAGACTACTTTATTGTTTTAACCTAAGATTATGTCGTATCTTTGTTTAAAACTGATTTAACAAACAACCAGTCGTTTCCGGAAAATTTTCACGAGTGCGGATGCACGGCGGACCTCGGAGGGGGTTGCCATGGCAACCGGCAAATTTTGACGTAAAGGTGGTACTAAAAGGAAAATTTTAAACACAGAGCGCGTTGCATTGTTAGTGAATACTGCCACTTTGTGACCCACGTTTTATGAATCATTGGGTTCAAAGCTCTCTGAGGGATAAGATCCGAAACGAGGTTATCCGTTAGAGAACCAAAGTCCTCAACATAGCCCAGAAGGATTAGCAAGCTGAAGTGGCGGTGGGCCGGTCAGGTCATGTCTGCAGAAGAACCGATAACCGGTGGAGTAAACGAGTTCTTGAGTGAAGACCGCGTTTTGGGAAACGTAGTGTAGGCACAGGTGTAGGGCACCCTCTGGCTAGGTGGAGCGACGAATTGCGCGGGGTGGCTGGCAGAAACTGGATGAGGAGAGCCGTAGACCAGGCTCAGTGGCGCGCCATGGGAAAGAGCTATGTCCAGCAGTGGACTGCAGTAGGTTGATGATGGGTTCAAAACACGCAGTAACGAAGGCTGCGCTACGCTTTGGTAGAAACAAACTTTAGTGTTATATTGTAACTTATAATATAAGCAATATGATTCCTCGTCTTCGTCGGTCTTTTTTCTCCTTACTTGCACCCGGTAAATAATTTAATTATTCTTGCGCCCCGTAAATAAAGTAATTTTAAAAATCTGGTTTACTTACCTCTATGTTATTTTGATAGGTAGGCTTCGACCAAAGTAAAATAAATGGACTGGCCTTACCCATACAAAACGTCCGTGAAAAATAAGACAATTCGGATTTAGGGTACGGTCAACAAATAAACTATCTATCTATCTATCTATCTATCCAGCCACTGCTGAGTAAAGGCCTCTTCTCTATAGCGCCACTCCTGGTGGTCTTGTAAATAAACTAGGTGAAATTAAATTATTGAACTTCTTAAAAACTGTATTTTTTTAATACTTAATACTTTAACAGATGCAATGTGTTTTCTAAAGTTATTTCAGTAGGTTTATAGTACAAAAAATCGCCGAAAAAAATTCAATTATTGAATGAAACTTTTACAAACATACATGGTTCCCTTCTGTTTTATGTAGTTACGTATCTATTTTTCAGCTCTCAAACATACACAATATAAATCAATAGAAAAGCAAGTCCACCTAAGGTCTTCAGCTCAATCAATTTGTGAAAAATATATTTTTCATCACTCAATAAACTAAGAAAATATCATAAAAATCATACGGAAACATAAATGTATAAAAAATCCAGTATTTAAGAAACTGCAGAGTGCAGTTTTAAGAATTTTACACAATGAGTTTTTTTATACTACTTGGAATGACAGATCAAGAAGATGGCCCACCTGATGTTAAGTGGTACCCTCTGCCTATGAACAGTGCATTACCTCAGGACACGTCCACCTACGACGCGCCCTATGTGGCATTCCACTGCGCCCGCCACCCTGAAACATAAAGATGAAAAGTTCCATGTGGCCGTAATTTCATCGGCACCCTTACCCTTCAAATCGGAACACAGCAATGCGAGCACTACTGCTTTGCGGCAGAAACAGGTATGGTGGTAGTACTTCCCCGGACGAACTCTTTCACAAAAAAGCTCTACTACTACTAACCGTTTTTTGGCGTATAGAATTCATTGTGTAGAAAATGATCAGAGCTAATACGGGAAAATGTATTCCACTTCCAAAAGTCGTCTGTTCTTGCTCGTCTTATGACTTCTATCCATTTTTAGATAGATAGAAGATAGAAAACACTTTATTGCACAACACAGAAAATAAGCTAATTAAGAATTAATATTAAACTAAACACGGAAGTACAATGGGCGGTCTTATCGCTATAAGCGATCTCTGCCAGACAACCAGAGACAGACAGACATTTTTGTTTACTTTAGTTTTTTTTTTGGAAAGCTATAAGGTTAATTAACATGCCATTACATATTATATGCAATTACCTAAAGCGACGTGCTTAGCAATGTTTTGGCGTAAATAATACAAATTACAATTCTAAATCAATTCGATACCCCTTCGGCATCAGATTTTTTTGCAGTCTGTACCGGACCATCCGTCATGCGTGAAGTCTTGTCAAATATTTCGTCGCTGTAGTTGGAAAACTAAATAAGTAATAACAACAACAAAACCAACATCGCGAGAAAAACGCGATTTACTGTTTTATTGCGTCAAAAATGGCAATAACTTTTTTATCGTAACTAATTTTTAAGTCCGTGTTTTGATATGTTATAGATTGGTACTGTATCTATTTTCGAATTTAATGATAATACATTTTAGTTCTTTTGATTAAGAGAAAAAAATAAAAAAACGACTATGTATTTTTCCCACGCCAAAGTTTTGAATAATTGAAATGATCTATTATTTACTTATTTGAATATGACAATCCTATCCATGGGTATAGATTTATATAATATTAAAATACATTTTAAAATAAAACCAACTTATAATCATTTCTTTTTATCAAGACTGAATATTAGAAAACTACTGAAACACCTACATTATTTTAGCAGACTTATAAATTCATAGTAAGTGACATAACAAACTTATCATACGACTAATGCTTATAAAATCAACAAAATGAAAAAAAATTGTGGAACACAATAATTCTAAGTATCAAAAAGAAAAAGGTATGTCGACTAAAATTAAAACTATCTACGAGTATAAACTTGTGTCTGTTAACTTTCATTCAGAGTGGGGAACATTGAGATAATGTCCTGGGGCGTAGTCCTCCTTGTCGCTCGTCCTCTAGAGCAAGACGTGTCCATCCACATGTATGGGCCATCATAACCATGCAATAAAGTCGATTTCGCAAAATGTGTTAGTTATGTAGTTTTCCTACCACACGACGATTTATAAGTTTTTATCAATTGATGAAAATTATATTACAAAACCTTTACTTACGAATTAAATGCGATGCCTGAAGCTTTATTTGTATTTCTTGTGTTGTTTGCACTTGCAGAAAAGCACAGGAAGGCATTGTATCACCAAGGTATCTAATTTTGGTATTTTTCAGCATAGCTGTCACTCGTTGCCGTGACAAAGACTGACTGAAGCGAAGTATACTAGCTAGGTCTGTTTAGAAGCTTCAAAACTATCGTTCCCTAAGGCCCGTCCATTCATTTTATTTACGTCGATGTAGGTAGGTAAGGTATCAAACACGTCAGGCTTTTCTGTACAAGCGAAAATATCTCCAAAGCACGAAGATTCTTCGTCTAGCTCAATCTTCAGTTTCTCGCCACCACAGAATAAATATAAGTACAAGTCGCCACACTATGCCCAAGCACAGAATAAATATTAGTACAAGATGTATGAGTTGCATATACCTAGTGTAATTCTACAAAATTGTTTTTTTTTCTCCAATGGTGCATGTAAATAGTTTGCTATGGACTGTTTCAAAATCAGATTTAGGCATTTATGCTGACAGGTAGTTGGGTATAAAACACATCAGCTTTTTCTATACCTCCAAAGCAGAAAGATTTTACGTCTTCCTTAGTCTTCAGTTTCACCAAGGAATTACACTACTAGCATTATGCGTGTTGCTGGATGGCATTGTGTGAACCTTTTTACAAAATCTTTGTACGTAGGTATAAATCATCATGAATGTTGTAGTACATCTAGTAAATCATGTAGTTTTTAGTTTTTCTCTACTGAAAATATATCTACATTCTCTCTGGTTGAATGTGTTGTGTATGCAGCTCGCGTGGGGTCAGAGGGGTTAAAGTTATGAGCCTTTGTTTTGAATTTTGTTTTCTCCCTCGGTTTCGACTCGCCCCGGGCAGAGTCCATTGAGTCCATTGAGAAAATTGCGGACATCCTCGCTTTGTCCCAACTCGTTACCTCAACGAGGAGGGACTGCGTTGAATCTTAATTCGACTTCTAGTAGGTACCTAATCAGAGGATAAACAAGTGGGTAACTTTATTTTTATTTTTTTTTACTACTTGAATGACGGAACATGCAGTTGGCCCACCTGATGTTAAGCGGTAACCTCTGCCTATGAACAGTGCATTCTCACATAGGTCACGTCCACCTAGGACGCGCCCTGTATGTCTCAGGGTGGCACTGCGCCCGCCACCCTGAGACATAAAGATGAAAAGTCTCATGTGCCTGTAATTTCACCGGCACCCATACCCTTCAAACTGGAACACATCAATTCGAGCACTACTGCTTTGCGGCAGAAATAGGTATGGTAGTAGTACTTCCCCGGACGAACTATTTCACAAAAAAGCTCTACTACTACTGAAAAGCTCTACTACTACTAAATGTTTAACAATAAACTTCTTGAATGACTGAACAAGCAGATGTCCCACCTGATGTTAAGCGGTAACCTCTGCCTTTAACAATGCATTACCACATCGGTCACATCCACCTAGGGCGCACCCTATGTGGCATTGCACTAA
The DNA here is from genome assembly GCA_932527175.1 of Operophtera brumata. Lineage (NCBI taxonomy): Eukaryota > Metazoa > Arthropoda > Insecta > Lepidoptera > Geometridae > Operophtera > Operophtera brumata. The sequence continues at coordinate 29,813,240 of OW052228.1, forward strand.
TTTGCACTGCGCCCGCCACTCTAAGACAAAGATGAAAAGTCTCATGTGCCTGTAATTTCAACGGCAACCAAAACCGGAACTCAGCAATGCAAGCACTACTGCTTTGCGGCAGAAATAGGTATGGTGGTAGCACTTCCCCGGACGAACTTTTCACAAAAAAGGCTCTACTACTACTAACTAACTAACTAAGTAAGATTAACGATTGCAGAAGACCCGATTAATTGATTTGACATGCGCTAAAATAAGAACTTAAAGATGTACATATTGTACTTTATAACAAGTTTTAATACGAGATTAAACAATGTATAATTTTGGAATGTGTTAATCTTATACCTTTTGAAGTCAAAACACTTGTTTCCCGGAATCCAAGAGAGATTAACGGGAGATTCGCAAGTGCTCTCGACTGCACCTAACTTAGCAACGTAGGTACTTGATTATCGCACGGTACATTCAAGAGCTCTCCACTGAAGTAGGGGACTATTACCGGCTAACAGCTATTAACATGGCATATAAAATTGTTTCTTAAACTAAACCATAGTGGTAAACTTCCCCCTATTGCAGTAAATTGTGACGCGGGTTGCTTCTTTTCAAGAACAGAAATATTCGAAACATAATAACATAACATACACCCCAGTAGTCACATACATACTTGCAGTGGACATCTACCAACTGATGATAATGATGATAGATGACATCAGTACCTACTTCTGAAAAAAGACGGTCGTGCCTCTTTTTAAGCTAAGTCACGGCGACCATATTATTTTTGTTGAAACTATTGAAATCCAAATACCACCCCATGGTAAATAAAAATCGAAAAACACCTCATTTGTCACCCCATCCCAGTTGTGGTTTTTGAGTTCATCCATATACATAGGCGCTAAACTTAATATACTGAGCTTTGCCATGGCTCTAAAGTAGTCCGGCAAAAAGTTGAGACTTACACTAATTACACTTAAAAGAGCAATAACAGAAATACTATATTATTGTAAAGTGTTATTACCGGTGTACAAAGTGACTACCGAGTTCCCGAGCGCAGCCACCGTTTTAAAATAAAACGGAAAAGTTTTATAAAGGAAAAAGTGAGCACCCCACGCCGCAAAGATAGTGAAAAAGACTGGGGCAATTATAACTTTTTCGCGGTAGGGGAGTTCACATTTTATAAGTTTGGTCTACGGTAGATTGCATGACGGGGTAACTTTCACATTTTCGTCCTTTTTCTCAACTTATTTAAACTTTGGTTAAGTTATTTAGAACAGGTATCTATTACGAGAAGAAGGTGGCGTTGACGAATGCTATCAGCTATCATTTCACTTTAACTTTACACAGTAAACGATTTGAAATAAATGTTTCTAATCCAAGTGTATGAAGAGAGTAGATCACAGTTTGAAAAAAAAAGGCAAAGTGCGAGTCAGACTCGTTCATGAAGGGTTCCGTAGCATTATCTAAAAAAACGGCAAAAAAACACGTTTGTTGTATGGGAGCCCCCTTAAATATTAATTTTATTCTGTGTTTTAGTATTTGTTGCTATAGCGGCCAAAGATTTAAATTGATAGCGGCAACAGAAATACATCATCTGTAAAAACTTCAACTGGCTAACTATCACGGTTCATGAGATACAGCCTGGTGACAGACGGACAGACGGACGGGCAGCGGAGTCTTATTAATAGGGTCCCGTTTTACCCTTTGGGTACGGAACCCTAAAAACTGAAGTCTTTAATCATGTTTGTGATGGTCAAAGCCAGGCAAAATGTAGGAAGTGAACCGGCACAGATTAGCGAACTCAGTGGATGGAGGCGGCGCTAGACAGTTCGTCGTGGAATTCTATGAGGGAGGCCTGGACGGCAACTGGCGTTTAAAACATGTTTTAACTATAACAATGCTCTCCCAAGCCTAATGTTTCTTAAACAAAAGTCCAATAAGCGTGCGGCAGACAATGCTGCATTTTAATTTCGTACACAATGGATCTTAATAGGTCCGTAGATGAAACGGCAACCCCTTGCTTTGTTCGTTGTTACACTAAACAATACCTGAGCAGTGAACTTGCATTATCACAAACCTAATGGGTTTTGTCTGTCTGTTCTGGCGCAGTATGTAGACACATGCAGCAGTAACTATACTTAGGTATATTAAGTTCACCAGTCAATTGAAATGGGTTATCTGCTGTACACAGGGTTTTCATTTATATACTCACCCGAGATTTTTCATCGAAATTTTTCATACGGTATTTTTCAGTCAATTTATTTGGCAGTATATTTTTTCTTTACACTAATTTTACCTCTAGGAAGGAGTTTTTTTGAATGAGAACAAAATAATGTCAACTATTGACGAAGAAAAATGTATCTTGAGAGAGGTATTTGGCGGCTTAAGATAATTATTTATCTGTTTATTTACAACTTGTATTGAAAAAACGTTGTATGATACACTGCAAACTCGAGACGATGGTAAACCCTTGCCGTTGTATTCAGGGACAAACAGGAACTACTCGTTTGGCTCGGGTTTACAAAACGTCAACTCATTGGATGCATCCGTATTGATCCCAGGAATTCATTTACAATAACCTATTTACGACCTTTCTATCACAATGTACCACAGCTAGGACTTCATCAAGCAAAAAATAATTCAAAGAGAACTTCACAGAGCCAAGCATAATACGTATGCTTCCTACAGTTTTGCTGTCAGTCTCTTTGAGTGAAGTCAATCTTCTTCGGATAAAGTCAATTTTCTTTGGATGACATCAATCTGCTTTGGATTAACCCAAAAAATATAGACTACCTAGTCATTTTATCTTTTGCGGTAGTCGCAATCTGTATCAGAAAGAAACCCTCGTTTTCCACATCTATCTCTCAATCATCTTTTGATTTTGTTTTATTCCTTCCATACAAAGGTTGTCTGGAAAAGATCGCTTTCAACGATAACAAGGCACATTATACGTTATTTTGTTGTTTGATTCTTTGTTCCTCCATCTCCTCCCGTGGATGTCGCAAAAGCCGACTTAGGGATTACCCGGACTTGTTTGTAAGATTCGTTGGTATAAGATTTGTCCTGGCTGCTAGCTTATTTATGAAATGTGATAATACTGGAAGAAAGCGTTAGCTGAGTCAGTCGTGGGAAGCAATGGGGGCAATGAGCTCACCACTCGTCACGTCTATATTCCACGATGGTGCAACCCACTGTGAAAAGAGGCCAATTGAGGCTCTGCCTACCCCTTCGGGGAAAAACAGCGTGAGTCTATGTATGTATGTATGTATGATTCTTTGTTTTGCACTTTAATTTCGTGTCCAAGATCCATCAATCTATCTACTTACATATGCTTTTTTTTACTATCATGGACCTTTGTTTGACCACGATCTCACCTGTTAGTAAGTGACGATGTGGCCGAAGATGTAGCACAAAGGTCTAGAAGGCACCTATTTACTCAAACATTGAAGAGACCCAGATTAAAGTTTCCAGGAAAGACAGACGACGATAGGGTATTCGACTCCTTAGCAGTTCGCATTCTAAGGCTATTCCTACGCAAGTTCTGCGCAACGTTTTTTTTTGTTTTTTTTTTTTTTTTTAACATTGATAGACCTTTGTTTGACCACGATCTCACCTGTTGGTAAGTGACGATGTGGCCGAAGATGAAGCACAAAGGTCTAGAAGGCACCTATTCACTCTTGACTTGAAGAGACCCAGATTATAGTTTTCAGGAAAGACAGACGACGGTAGTGTATTCCACTCCTTAGCAGTTCGCATTATAAAGGTAGAACTGAAACGTTTTGTGCGAATAGAAGGTATACCAATGAGGTAAGGATAGTACTGAGCCGTACGCCTGCTCGTCCTATGGTGAAAAGGAGATGGTGGGATCAGATCATGCAGTTCCTGGGAGCATTCACCGAAATGTAACCTATAGAAGATCGCAAGGCATGCAACCTTACGGCGGTGCTCGAGACTCTGGATCTTAGTCTCCGCCATATGTTGCTCACCTATAAGCCTGAAAGCTCTACGTTCGATCGAGTCCAAGGCAGCAAGCTGGTGTTTGGCCGAGCCATCCCAAACATGGCAGCAGTACTCCATACCAGCCCGGACTTGTGCTTTATATAAACTGAGAAGCTGTCCTGGTGTGAAGTAACGCTTTACCTTATTCAGGATGCCTAGCTTCATGGCAGCTGTTTTTGCCTTAGACTCGATGTAGGAGCCAAAGTTGAGAGTAGGCGTGAGCGAAACACCTAAGAGCTCGAGGTGATCTCCTATAGCAACAGGTACATCTCGGAATACAGGAACTTGGAGAAACGGACTTTTTTTCGCCGAGAAGAGACAAGCCTGCGTTTTAGAGGCGTTGAACATGACTAAATTGGCATCGCCCCAGTCGGATACAGCCTTGAGAGTCAAATTCAGACGCTGCAGCATCTCATCTCTTAACTCCTGAATTTCATTCTGCCTAGCTCGCGCAGTGGAAACATATCTCTCCACAACTGTGCTGTCGTCTGCATACCCAATGATACCGGGCATTAGCAGATCATTAATGTGCAGCAGAAACAGTGTGGCAGATAGCACTGACCCCTGAGGTACCCCGGCGTTAATAGCCAATTGATCCGACGAGCAGCCGTCAATAACTACTCGAATGGATCTTTCCCTCAGAAAGTCTGCGAGCCAGGAGCAGAATTGAACTGGCAGTCCGTAGGCAGGAAGCTTGCCAATAAGGCTAGCGTGCCAAACCCTATCAAAAGCCTTCGAGACGTCTAATGAAACAGCCAGTGCTTCACCATATTTCTCGATGGCCTCGCTCCAAATGTGCGTGGCATACACAAGAAGGTCCCCAGTAGACCGGTTTTGGCGAAACCCGTATTGGCGATCACTGAGGAGGTCGTTACCTTCGAGGTATGCAAGGAGCTTCCTATTCAGTACACGCTCCATACATTTACAAAGTAGGGAGGTGACTGAAATAAGGCGATAGTTTGAAGGGTCAGCACGACTGCCTTTCTTGGGTACAGGCTGCACGTTAGCGAGCTTCCAAGATTTAGGAACTTCACCAGTTTTCAAAGAGAGGCGGAAAAGACGCGTTAATACTGGAGACAACTCAGGGGCACAGGTTTTCAACACTATGGCCGAGATACCATCCGGACCGCTAGCTTTATTCACGTCGAGACTACGTAGCGTTCTGAGCACTTCCTTTTGCTGGATGCGAATTTCCTGCATTGAAGCTTCGCACCGAGGAAGGCTGGGTGGAGTTTCGCCAGAGGTGTCAAGACGCGAAGCCTCCGCAAATTGAGTGGCAAATAAATTTGCTTTCTCAACCGCAGCGTGAGCTAGGGACCCGTCCGGTTTCAGTAGTGGAGGGAGTGAAGGGCGGCTGAAGTTCGCTTCCACCGACTTAGCCAGAGACCAGAAAGCTTTACTTCCCGCAGGGTATGCGGCAAGCTTAGCCCCCAGACGGCCAATCCGATCGAAGCGAGCCTTCCGTATCACCTTCTTGCAAGACTTGGCGGCTTTGTTAAAGGCTTTCTTCTTAATCCGTGCATCCGAGGTTTTACCGTTTCTTGCTTCGACCCAGGCTAGGAAAGCCGCATGTTTAAGCGCTTCTGCGCTAGCACACGCGGGACTAAACCATGGGCGAGCATTGCCTGAAGGTGAAGCATCAGAGAATGGAATAAAATACTCCATTGCTCTTTTGATCACCTCCGAAACGGCATCAGCACAGACCGTCGGGTCACAAGAAGAAAAGCAGGTTTGCCGCCAAGGATAAGAAGCGAAGAAATGTCGCATCTCATCCCAATCTGCCGACTTGTAACGCCACACTCGTCTACTACCTCTGGGCGAGGGATCGGGTGGCGAGTATGACGATACAGACCTCACCACACAGTGATCAGATGTACCCAAAGGAGGCAACACTGATACTGAGTGGTGATCCGGCACGTTCGTCAGCAGAAGGTCCAAGCAGTTGGCTGTGTGGTCCTCAACGTCTGGAATTCTGGTTGCCTCATTGACCAGCTGAGTGAGATTTAGCGTGAGTGCAAGTTTACACGCCTCTCTCCCAGCATGGTCGGTGAACTGGTATGGGAACAGCCACTGTTGGTGGTGGGCATTAAAGTCCCCCAGAATCACCAGTTGGGCACCAGGATAACGTTGTTGGGCCACATCCGCCGCTTCACAGATGTAGTTGAACAACCTGGTTGTCTCGTAGTCTCCAGAGTGAGACCGATATAAACCAGCATAGATAATTTTATCTAAGCCGGTGTCCACCAAAGTCCATAAAACGGAAAAATCGGGTTCTTCAAGGTCACGAAGACGCAGACAGCAAATGTCCTCGCGGACAAATAGACAAATACCAGCTTTGGGTTTAAAGTTGTGCTCCAGGGCATAGCCTGGGTATGTAAGGTAAGCTGTATCGGGAGGACATTGAATCTGTGTCTCCGTGAGGAATAATAAGTGTGGCTTAGTGGTCTCTAGGTGGTGGTGGACCGGATCGAGATTGGAGTGCAGTCCTCGAATATTGAAGGAGTGCACTTGAAGCGAGAGGAAGTGCTTCCGCTGTAAAGACAACTTATTATTTCTGGACTTTTTCATATAGGTTTTTGAGTGTTAGGTTTGTGGGAAAAACGGCTGTTGAGCGAGGCACTGACCAGCGAAAACTTAGAGACTTACAGCAGGCTCCTGCGCCAGTGGGAGACTAGACTGGAGACTGCGGGGACGCCCGAACCCCCCCAGGAATGGCCATCGGGTCCTCTCATCCGGTCGCCAACCGGCACGATGGAGCATTCTGGGATTTTTCGCGAGGCGGCGGGGCAGCCTTTCATGAGTGGCTAACTCACTAGTTGGGCCCCCTACAACCTGCGGTCGGCCAGCGGAGAACCGTGCTTCGGATCCCGCTACCCTCCAAGCCTAGCCTTCCGGCACACTTGCACCACTGCGGTCTCTAAACCGCACATGCTGAATCAAGTGCATGAACTGCTCAAACCCGTCACTTCCACGATGGCTACACTGGACATCAGTCCGAAACACGACAATGTCGCTTCACGGACTGGCTTTGTCCAGTGGGTGGTGACAAGCCACGGCCGAAGCCTACCACCAGAAATGTTGTTACCCGTTTGGCACCACCCAGAGATCACGTGTAGGGACGCAAGGGTATTTTCCTACGGACGCGGGTAACTTCGATCTCCGACGCGGAGACGTTATAGTACGTATATAGTTATAGTTGAGATACTGCTTAAATAGAACACTGTGCCGACGACTATAATTAAAAGCTGTACGTATGGAGCGCCGTGACAAACGCCTATGTGTTCCCACGATAAGGAGGGTGTCTGTTTCGATGATTACACTTATCTGCATTGTAATGGCACTGTTGAAATTATGACGACAGCTGTGCAGAGGTACCAGTACTGTATATATTCTGTGCCAGAGTCACAATCTGTGGCAAAGCTCTGGCTTTATAAGAAATGGTGACTGTCAAATGACGGTTTTAAGGTGCATTACAACAGCCAAATTCCGTAATTTTCTAACTCAAGAATACCGCTCGCGGAACGAAAATCAAGTGAAAATCACGAAAAACAACTAATTAGTACCTCGGAAAAAACGTCGCATCACAGAATCATACGTTCAACTTACTTTGCCGATATTTAGGTGAAAGAAAGAGTACAAAATTCTAAATCGTTTAGAAGTTGTGAGTGGCGAAGGACTGTGAAGCGAGCCATGAAGCGACCCTGAAGTGACGACCACGACCACTCTGTCAAGAGTGTAACGACGAAGAGAAGTTGAATCAAATTTTCAGGTGAAAACAGCTGCACTTTGTACTTATTTTTTTTTGACATTGACATGGTTAATGAACAGAAAAAAAAATTGTATGTTCGTTTTACAGTTAAAAGGTCAATTAATGCCTTATTTTTTTTCAGCACATAACATTGTGTCCGCTTTGAGGAGAAAGCCCCAAAATAAGACCAATCAGCTGTTGTGGTGCAGTGCAACGTGGCAGACGTGAAATATTTATTGGTATTTATTTATTTGAATCTAGCATGTGCCAACTTTACTGGTGTGGTTGGTATCGGGATAAAATGTAGCAAGGCTTTGATTATTTATAAATAATCAAAGGCATAGGATTTCAATTCAAGTCACCAAACCAAACCAAACACGAACAACCAGACATTGAACATCGAAATCCATCGTTTTTTCTATAAATCAGCCTTGTTTTCAAGACACCCTACGGCGATAAGAAGAATCATCAGAATAAAATATGATAGAAGAAGATGATCAGATAGAAGATGCGCGAATATGCTGCTCAGAAGGAAAACCTAACAGACTTCACTTTTTGTTAACGCTCGATTTTAGTCCACCCACATCTATTTGCGTACGGAGATGAAAATCGATTCTTAAGGAGTAAACTAAAAAATAACCATGTGGTGAAAGGAAAATTGCCTCGCGCAGGGCGGTATTTTACACCTTGCTCATTTGTTAAATACCTGAGCGTGCCCGTTCCTAGAAAGTGTGTGTTTTCTGGCGATAGCTTGACCCAAATGGTCCAAGATTTATCACACACCTTTTAAGTGCGGGTTATCGCTATCACTAAGCACACTGATTACGTCCTAACTTTCACACAACTATTACGCAAACGTGTGCGTTTTCGTTTTGTATTTATTTGGAGAAACATTTACCTAAGCAGTTGAGTCATGAGGTTGACGCCTTCGGATGTCTGATTTTGGTGTTCACACATGGAAATAAAGCATAGGTACCTAATAATAGAAAAATTACGCACCAGTAGGAGTGTCAAAGTGTTCTCTATCTCCATAGAAATAAAGTGTTATTTATGACGATAATGTTGTGATTTTTGTAAAAAATTAGAATTCATTTTAGCCATGTGAATTAGTTCGCTATTTCTTCAAGTTTTTTTTAGGTTATTATGTACGAGATTTTGCCATTAGCAATGGGGGGATTTGCCATAATCACCACACTTGGCTGGACGATTGGTGATTGCCATATTGTGAGTACTCAGGTCAGTACGCAATCCCTTAGTTAGCTTGTATGACATCCACGGGAGGACACAGGTGCTGTATTCTTAGGCCAGACATACCACAGCACTTTTAGAGGTTCCCGAATCCAAATTGGTTTATGCTAAGGTTTATGCTCCTGGAATTGAATGGAATATGTATTTATTTATTTCACCAGAATCCTTTGCACGTAACACATGTATGGTATTAGTAAGTAAGTAGGTACAAATTAAATGAATCCAAGAATAAGAAAAACAAACTATCCATAGGTGGTTAGTAATTAAAGCATTAGCAATATATAACACTAGTATTTCCTGTGTCGTGAGAGCTACCAATAGTCTCTTCCGCGGTTACTTCAAGGAATTTCATACCTATCTTCTTAATATATAGGTAATTATTCTGTACGTGTGTTTGTCACTGAAACGGCTGGACCGATTGTATTTTTTTTTGTTTGGTCCCTGGATTGTTTAGTTTCACAACTGGACCGGTAGGTGGCGCTGCAGTGGGACCAACGGGAACAAGTGAATGAAGTCGGAAGCGGGCCGCTAATACATATACAAATCAAATACAACGCCAAGTTACAGGTCAGAAAAGGTCAATATAAAAAATCATATATTGACTTAATATACTTGACTTGACTGTCTTAGTAGTAGTAGAGCTTTTTTGTGAAAGTGTTCGTCCGGGGAAGTACTACCACCATACCTATTTCTGCCGCAAAGCAATAGTGCTCGCATTACAGTGTTCCGGTTTGAAGGGTAAGGGTGCCGGTGAAATTACAGGCACATGAGACTTATGTCTCTCTTATCTTTATGTCTCAGGGTGGCCGGCGCAGTGCAATGCCACATAGGGCGCGTCCTAGGTGCACGTGACCTATGAGGTAATGCACTGTTCATAGGCAGAGGTTACCGCTTAACATCAGGTGGGCCATCTGCTCGATCCGTCATCAAGTAGTATAAAAAAAAAAAAACAATATATAAAGGTAATTAGAATATACCTTTATAGAATTCTATGTTCCACAAAACCTTTGGAAGAGGTCAAAAGTTTATATAGTTCGTATTTTAAAACAGGCCCATGTCGATTGAGCGGCTATTTCCAAACCGCTCGATATTTGCAATGCGCGAGGGAATCGCTCGCAAATTGGCTGCGGTGAGCTTAATTTGGTTTGCGCTTAATGAATTGGATGCACAATAATGCACATTGAACATCGGTCAATAAAGTAAAGTAGCCATTATTGATTTGAGGCTACGCAAGTCTATGTTTTTGTGTCCATGAGTTTTTGAACACTGAAACAAGAGCATGAATCATCATCATCATCATCATCATCCACAGCCTGATTTCACCAACTGCTGAGTATAGGCCTCTCTTTGCCAGTGCCATTCCTTCCGGTCCCGTGCCAGTCTCATGCAGGTTCGGCCCGCGACGCATGTGATATCGTCTGCCCATCTCGCTGCTGGACGACCAACGTTTCTGTACGAGACACCCCAGAGAACACACCACAGAGAAGAGTATGAATAACATGTATAAGTGGTTACTATCGTGTTTGACCAGAGGTAAACTGAAACTATAATCTGGGTCTCTTCAAGGCAAAAGAGAATAGGTACCGTCTAGAGTCTAGACGGGCAACTTGGCCGACAATAGGGCACAAAGGTCTAGCTATACTCTAGTCTAGACCTTTGTGCCCTATTGTCGGCCAAGATGCACTTACAAAGAGGTGAGATCGTGGCCAAACGATGGCTTATCAGTGTTAAAAAAAAACTTCTACTGGTTCATGAGTTTTGTACCAAGTAAATTTACTTACTGTATGTAGTAGCAGACTGGATAAGGTTAACATGCAAGTATTTGTTGCCTTCAAACCTAACTAGACGTAATGGTCATAGGAGCTTTGGGAAATAATCAAACATGAGGACTGATGTAAGAGGCAATCAGAACTGCAGCTTGCTTTCGCAAGCAAGACATACATGAAATTACAATATACAACGTGAAGACCACGACCGCTCTGTCAAGCACGCACAAAGTAGTAGCTAATACGGCTTAGCATAATGTCCATTTTGAAATTTTGCTAAACATTTCCGTATAAAAACCCTGCAATCTAAGATTCACCCACTTCTAGATGCAGTATCTACTTACTTGCAATTACAAGAAGGAATAATAGAAGAGAAGGAAAGAAAGAATATACATAGATATTCACTGAAAAACGGACAGTTCAACAACTTTAAGCTATTAAGTACAAATATATATTAGAACAAAACAAAATACTAAAACTGATCAGCTTTTATGCCTAGTCCGAGAACCAGACGCTGTTTTTCAGTATTGCCAAGATAATACAATTAATACAAGTAAAATATACTCTATTAGAGAATTAAAATATCCAAATGACATGGTTGGGCTACCTATTTAAAGCCCGTTGAAAACGATCTAAATATACATCAACTGACCCGCAAATAATTTGAAGTTTTGAGTCTTGAGCTATCTGATAACGCAACACTGTTATCAATGTAAAAGTGCACGTTATCAGATATTCAAAAAGTTGAGATAATATCACTCACAATTTCTTGCTGTAAGAATACTACCCAAGTGCACTCGCCTCCATAAATCTGTCTGCGCGTCATCGAGGGCGGGTTTGTGGGAGTTATGGCGTCAGTGAGCTGCACATCTCAATGTTTCTTTTTAATTAGGCATTGCACGACGGAAGTGCGAGGGTGTGAGAATGATTCATGATTCGCGAGCCCGAGGTGTGGCTCTGAACTTATATTCATTCCGTGGTGTTCATCAAGCTGTTATGTTGCGATTTTACAGGCTGAGTGACAGGTCAGACCGAGATGTGTTTCGTTCGCGTGTATCTTTGCATGGTACGGAGGCCTGCAATGCTCTAAGCATGTACTATGCGTGTAAGCAAATGACAACAAAAAGAAGTTATTACCGCGTGCACCAAAACGACTGCATGTACCAGGTCTAGCGCTTAAGGTGGGGTATAACGCAAAATTACCAATCTTAGATTAGATTTTTAACTGACTAAATAAAGTACAATATTCAAATTAAAAATATGCATTATAATACCGAGGGATCACCCAACAGAAACACGATAGGACAACATTTTCTCGATTAAAAAAAAATACACAAAATTACCTCTAACTTTTGGCTAGATTCGATTGTTTGTCAATATGGTACAGATTATTGAGTCAAAAATTGGATAAATAAAATCAATACAATAAAAGTGAGGTTTTTTTTACAATTCTCTATATTTCACGAGATATTCAATAAAAACCAGTTTTTCGAGCGGCGCGTGGCGTTTTTTTTGTATGAAGTTTTCTGCGTGGCGGGAGCGCGGTCTTAACTGAGTCAGTACATGATGTATGGGAACGGTACGGGAGGGATGTTTTCGTCTCTCAAATTATCAGTAGCCGAAGTGCGACTTTTTGCTACAAGTTTACGCGCTCTACCAAAACCGCGTTTTACGCGCAGTCTGTATGAAGAAATGTACAGAGCCCCTAGCGGCGAGTTAATGAATCATTTTGTGTGAGTGTTTTGCGAGTGTAAGTGACATTTTTGGCAGTTCACGTCAGGTATTGTTGTAAAGTATACTTGTTGTATACCTTAATTTTGCCGTTTACTCAACCAACGCGGTGGCGTAAACACGTTTTAACTGGTATTCCCACACTAGGCCTACTGATGACATGAAGCCACTCTTTATTTTAACGTAACGAAAACACCCCTCCCGTACCGCTCCCATACCTCAGGGACTGACTCAGTTAAGCGCCTAGACCTGTAGTAAGAGGCTTCGACCAAAGTAAAAAGTATACTTTGGTCGAAGGTAAGAGGTACCTATCATTAGAATCGTCTTAACCCGAACAGTGCTACTTTTACAAATGTAGAAAAATCTATAGGCTACCAAATGCAAAAATAACTAACAAAAAAAAGGTATCTTGACTTCAACATTTATTCTTCCAAACAGTGTTGTTTAGAGTTGGTCCACTGGTTTTGGTTAAGAATTACAAAAGAAGAAACAATTATCTATTTCGTAATACTTGAAGGTAGGTACTTATTAGGTAAGTACTTACCTTATTCAATCAAGCATGCAATTAAAATTAATTTCCTAATGCTAATTCCCGATCATTGGAGAACTGTAGGTAGTAATGTTGAAATGTAAACGGCCACACCTGCTGTTTAATATTCAGTAAACGACTTTATAATTATGAAGTTTTGAAATCAATACAATATTACTAATTACCAATTATTTTGGTTCATAATGCTTATCCAAACGTCGCATTGAAAATTATGACGAAAATAATTAATAGGTACCAGTACTATTATGTATTCTGTGGTAGCAGTTCGTCCGGAAAGTAATACCACAATACGTATTTCTGATATGTAGTACTGATATGCTCGATACTCAAACAAAGTCCGAGTCCGGCCCCGCGCCACCGACTCTACCGCCGCTGACCACACTATCGAGCTGGGACTTTAGTAAAGCGGATTACCACGCCTTGTACTCGACGGTAGCGGCAGTTGATTGGAGCACACTATATCGGGTCCAAGAACCTGAGGAGGCGTTGGATTGTTTCTATGCCGCCCTGAATGATATCTTCAACGAGTGTATACCTAAAAAGCGGATAAGAAAGGTAAACTCCAGGCATATTTACCCAAGATGGTATACGGTAGAGATCATTCGGGAAATCCAACACAAGGCGAGGCTGCATAAATTGTACAAGGCGAAAGGGTCCAAGGTGAACTACCAGGCTTTTTCAGAAAGTAGAGCGAGGGTCAAGGAAATGATAATCGCAGAGCATAAACGTCATCTAGAGCGTGTGCAGAGCCGATTAGTGGAGGACCCGAAGACATTCTGGGAGTATGTTAGAGAAAAACGGGGTGCAGTGAACCGAAAGAAGATTACTAAAGATGGTAATACTCTGCCGGAGTCCGAATGTGCACAGGAATTTGCCAACTATTTTCTTTCGGTTTACGGCACCTCTGCGGCAGTCCTGGACGTGAACGAAGCCGAGTTGTCGAGCCGCGCCGGCAGTGCGCGCGTTCACGTGGCGTGCCTAACGGAGGCAGAGGTACTGACGGCACTCACACGCCTTAAGCCGAAGCAGTCTGCAGGCCCGGACGGGATTCCCGTGTTTGTTGTGCGGGACTGTCGAAGGATTCTCGCGGAGCCTCTGAGGCACATATTTAATCTTTGCCTAGAGGGGTCACATTTCCCTGAACGATGGAGGGTTACCAGAGTAATTCCCATACCTAAAGGCGGAGGCGGCTCAGAGGTTAGCGAGTTCAGACCCGTTGCAATTTTATCAACACCGGCAAAGGTGTTCGAGTCGACAGTGCAGCGCAGCATTCAGCAGCAGATATCGGCTAGTCTCTCGGATGCGCAGCACGGCTTCAGATCTGCCCGCAGCACGACCAGCAACCTCCTTAATTCGATGTCATGCATACTCCCGAACGTCGACGCGGGGGTTCAAGTCGACGTCGCCTACTTTGATTTCAAAAAAGCTTTTGATCTGGTCGATAATGACATCCTATTGACTAAGCTGGCGACGATCGGCTGCACCCCCAAACTGCTGCAGTTCTTCGCGAGCTACATGAAGAACAGGCAGCAGTATGTGGAGTATGCGGGTTGCAAATCAGCACCGTATTTCACGAAAACGGGGGTTAGCCAGGGCAGCAACTTAGGACCGCTTGAATTTATCGTTATGATCAACGATCTGCCCGAGGTTGTTACCGAGGCCAAATGTCTTCTGTTCGCAGACGATCTCAAGTTGATCTTGCCGATCAACGAAGAAAGAGACTGCGTACGTCTTCAACAAGACGTAGATAAAGTGGTGGAGTGGAGCCACAGAAACAAGCTGCAGTTCAATGTGAACAAGTGTTCCATTATAACATTTAGTAGGGCAACTGCCCCACTCCACTACAACTACCAAATAGAAGAAGCGCAGTTGAAGCGGGTGGAATCGGTGAGGGATCTTGGGGTTGGTCTGGATACGGAGTTGAGGTTTAGAGCCCATGTTGTGAGCGTTTGTAAAAAGGCGTACAGAATCTTAGGATTTATTTTACGCCGAGCAAACAATTTCTCAAACATTAGGGCTCTAACAGCAATGTATGATTCCCTGGTCAGAAGCCAGATGGAAAGTGCAGCTTCTGTATGGGCTCCTCATGAAGCTAAATATAGTCTCATGATGGAGCGCATACAGAACAAGTTCACCCGATACCTGTATTGGAAGAGGTATGGCGTCTACCCTTTCTATCCCTTGATGTATCCAACCTTATTCGTTTTGGGTATGGTTGGATACAACAAGTTGGAAATTAGGAGGGACATGGCGCTTGCGCGGTATGTGGTGCTGGTGTTCCGGGGTATGATATCCAATCCAGCAATCCTGGAGATGATGAGACTGTGCGTACCGGACGAGTACGTAAGGCGGCGCAGACGACCGCCGCTGCTCGTAGTGCCTCGTGGAAGGACTAACCTGATGAGCAAAGCACCGCTAACGCGCACCATACGAACCCTTAATGACATAGCGGCTAGTGTGGATATATTCCACTGCTCACAGAGTGAATTCGCAGGGGCTATACTGTTTAATTTGTGCTATTGTAAATAATATGCTACTTATTTTAATTTATTGTATCTGTTGACATAGATATTTGAATCTAATTATTTAATGATTATATTTTATTGAATTGTTTAATTTGTATAATGAGTAATTATATATATATTTGTTTTAGTTTAATGTGTACAATTTGCTTAGCTTCTTTTTTTTTTTTTTTGCTGACTACTCTGTTGTATTAGGTTATACCTGTAAGAATGGATGTAATGTTTTAAAATAAATACAAATACAAATACAAACACAGTAGTACCTGGTACACATTTAGTAGTAGTAGAGCTTTTTTGTGAAAGAGTTCGTCCGGGGAAGTACTACCACCGTACCTATTCCTGCCGCAAAGCAGTAGTGCTCGCATTGCTGTGTTCCGGATGGAAGGGTATGATTTTCTGGTGAAATTACAGATACATGAGACTTTTCATCTTTATGTCTCAGGGTGGCGGGCGCTGTTCATATGGCAGAGGGTACCGCATAACATCAGGTGGGCCATCTGCTTGATCCGTCATTCTAAGTATAATATTATATAAAAATAAAAATAAACACGTTGCGTGTTCTATCTACTTTAATGGGGAGTGCTCTGAGGAACTGTTCGGCCGCATCCAGGTTCTACCATCGCACCTGTCGGCACACAGCATCTCGTACGAGATCTTTTCTCCCCCGTACGTGCAAGTTATGGAATGAGCTCCATTCTGAAGTTTTACACAAAACCAAATAACGAACCACTTCAAAGAAAAAACGTCTTTCAGAGCAGTAAACGCATTGGCAATGCCTTTGGTGTTGCAGATGCCAACCGGAAACCGCTTACCATCAGGCGGGCCGCGGGCGTAGAGACATTACAAAAAACAATTGGTAAGTAGTTTAAATAATAGTGGGATAAATCACAAAAACATATTTTAAAAGTGACTTTGTTTGTCGAACTACCTACAAACTTTAAATTATTCTAGTTATTGCACTTAATATACGTTTTTATTAAATAACATTTTGAATTAAACTTTTATAAAATTAGTGATCGAAACCCTGAGCTGAATGAGCCGCAAAGCCGCAGGCTTCCAATCTTCGAGGAGTTCCGTTGTCCACCTTCCGTTTTCATCATCAGATCAGCTCGCTGTCACCATACTATTGTATTGTCATCGGAACTTGATATATATAAATAAATAAATAAATAATGCTGGACAAGTTCACACAACATTATCTAGCCCCAAGCTAAGCCAGAGCTTGTGTTACGGGTACTAGTTAACTGATATGATAGGTAATGTAAATTTTCAGCTCAATCGGATGCCAATAAGTGCTTGAAAAATGGATTACCGGAAAGACATACGTCAGAACGAATCGGAAAGACATAACAAACGATACTTTTTATTTTGGTCGAAGCATACGAGCAAAGCAAGTTAAATAAAAGTTTCCAAAATACTTTTGTCTAAAGTTTTCAATAAAATAACATATTTAACTTTTGTAGTTAGTTTTTCATTAATTCGTGTACCTAACCTAGTAATTAGTACTTTCATCGGATGTATTTGCAACTGAACTTTTAAAACACCAAATGGACCTATAATGGGAAGTAAATTAGTACTTATAGATTATCGATAAGGAATTAAACTACGGGAATCTATGATAGGAATCCGTCTTCTTCTTCTTATCTTAGGTAATGGCTTCTGTGCATTATTTGCAACAATTAATTCTATTAATTGTAGTGAAGTATAAAGACAAGGTTGACAAGGTTTAAACGTCAATCAAAAACTCTAGGGTCTAGTTACAAGTAGAAGAACAAATATCTCAAACACAGCTCCCAGAACTAGCAAGCTGAAGCCATAAAGCTCGCAGAACTAATATCAGTTGGGAAGAAAGATTATCGATTGGCGACCACCAATCGGACGATGCAAAAGAATGCCCTCCTTTCGACGGATCAAAGACATTAGAGAGGTCGGTGGAAGGCGGTCGATGAAGGCGACTCAAGACCGTTCGTCGTCGCATCCTATGAGGGAGACCAGTGGACTTCTGAAGGTAGATGATGATGATGACTTAAGCCCATAACATAATGTTATACATAATATAATAGATAAGCTTAGAGCAATGCGGCCTGCCTAGATAGGTAATCATTTTTAAATTTCAAATATATATTTCAATTTAAATTATTATTTGAAGATACACTGTCACAAATTCATTACGTTATATCGGGCTTTAATGGATTCTTAAAAAATAGTTGCCAGTGATTTATTATTTATTATCTGGCTTAGCTTGGGGCTAGATAATGTTGTGTGAACTGTCCATCATTATTTATTTATTTATTTATTTATTTATTTATATCGTAGAGACCGATAGCCTGTTTTTTAACCTCGATAAGGAAAGTAATTGAGGAAGCACTGAGTGATTTATTGTTTAAGCCGAGATTATATTACATTCAGGTTGGACGTTCGGGTCAGTTCATTTCTTCAATAAACCCCTTGTTTTTAATGCACCGTGGTCTATTAAACATTATTTTAGACATTGTGTAGCGATTATAATATTACACTTTGTGGTGCATGTTGAGTTGGATTTTTATATTTTCAGGTTTACCAACACACTACAGTTTTATCAAATTATAACTAAAAAGTCTCAGTAGATCAATAAATTTTAACTGTTATTGAACTACTAAAAATATTCCCATAGTATAATAAGACCAAGAAGAAAATAACTCAGGTTATACTCGTTGGTAAGATTTGTTGGTTTAAGATATGTCCTGGCTGCTAGCTTACTAAGGAATGTGTTATTACTGGAAGAAAGCGTTAGCTGAGTCAATCGTGGGAAGCAATGATAGCGATGAGCTCACCACTTGTCACGTCTATATTCTTGCGATGTTGCAACCCATAGAGAAAAGTGGCTCATTAAGCTCTGCCTACCCTTTCAGGGAAAAAGGCGTGTGTCTATGTATTTAAGTAGATATACCTGTTTTGTCAGCGCGTCCTACCCTGACATATTTGGAAATAACAAGTCCTGCATCTTTGCTCATTACAAACTTAGGATATCTTCAAGTTAGGTAGTTCATAATAACTTTGACATCCTTGAGTAGTTGCGTGATAACCCTGAGTATAACCCAGGCAGTTTACGAGGTCTACTAATTGTTTATTACTCTTTAACTCCGAAGACAAACTAGACTTGGCAATGTATTCAAAGTATTTTTACCTCGTGCGGCTACGTCGGTGCAAGTAATTGGATTTAGATTGGATCGAATTAGAAACTTTCTTGGTAGCTTTTGTTTTCACGGGAAATTACTTTTTGATGGGACTTATCAAAATCGAATTTGGAAACTCTTGATACAGGGGAAACTTTTGGGGGAATGTTGTTTGTTTACAAAACAATAAACAGTTTGGGGGCTATTTAGTGAAAGACTACATAACTACCGGTACCGGTGCCGGTAAAATTACAGGCACATGAGACTTCTCATTTTTATTTCTCAGGGTGGCGGGTGAAGTGCAATGCCACATAGGGCGTGTCCTAGGTGGACGAGACCCATGAGGTAATGAAGCAGAGGTTACTGCTGAAGTGGTTGCTTCCGCTTGCGGTGCGATTTTTTTTCCGTGTTTTTAGCTCATCACATCTCATCAACACTTATTCAGATAGTGAAAACTGATTTGCCGGTAGATATATGACCTAACACACTAGTTTTAATTTCAAGTTTGAATAAATGATTATGATTATGAATTACCGGCAAATCAGTTTTCACTATCTGATTATGTGTTAATGAGCTGAGAAGTAATGAGCAAAAATAACGAAAAAAAATGAATTTCGCGCTACAAGCGAAAGCAACCACCTTAACATCAGGTCGGCCATCAGCTGGTTGGTACCGTGATTCAAGAAGTTAAAAAAAAACCTTTTTTTTCATAAATTTAAGTCAATGCAAAGAGAATGGGAAGAAATTACAGAGACAGACTTACAAAGTCGTTCATAGAATAAGCCCTGTTTTCGTGTAATTTAAACGAGCTTAGAGTGGTGACAAAACACCGGTAAAGGCTGAGAACATAAAAAGGGTTATTCGTGAAGCTTTTTCAGGTTAATGGCGGCAATTACTAATTTAAATTATATTTAAACGGATTATGCTTAATTTATTGGGTGGTATATTACCGTAATAACTCTGGAGACTTTATTGCGGAAATCGCAGGTAGGTAATTAAAATACTTAAAATGATATTAACTTGCACCTCGTTTTGTCCTTTATTCAACAAAACGATCTTCCTCTGTTTTTGTGTCACTGATAAAGAACCAATGTGGTGAAAGGATTAAAGATCCGATCCGCAACGAGGCTCCTAACTGATCCCTACAAAATAAGTCAATGCCTAGGAATGAGAATTCAAGGAAAACCCAATCCAATCATGTAGGTTGTAATATCCTTAGAGGATTGCAGGCCTCCGTACTCGATAGTAATATCTAATACTGTAATAATGTCGCTACATACCTACTAGTATAACTTTTCAATCTCTCTCAATCTCCAAAGCGAGATGAGGATCTCATATTTGTTGGTTGGAGTATGATAAAATAACATTTTATATTTTGAGTTCCTCGTAATATTCGAGGCAGACAGTAAGCTCCGTACGAGTGCATTACCGTAGACCGACCATGTTTTATTTATTCGTCTGGCACAGGCGAACATACAAAAACCATACTGGATTTTGTATCTTCTATACCTTAGAATACAGCACATATTAGTTTTACATAAATGTGTTGTATTAAGGTGTTTTAGTCTAGTAAATACAGCGGGAAAGTGGTTACATTATCTACGGCCGAATTTCAGTCGCTGGCTTTTCCGTGGCTGGCGGCCGTAAAATGGAACGGTGTATTTAAATTTGATTCTGATAAGAAAATGTGCCATTACTTTCTACAGATTACATATTAATTAATTTATCTTTAATTTACTTATAAGGAAGGGAGATTGCTGACTACCGAACGCTCAGAGCAGTGCGGCCTGCCTAGTTGCCTACCGGAGAGCAAACGAATAACTATGCTGTCTCGTCTTGTTTTCAATCCCCATGCGTAGAGAGAATTAATTGATTTTGCTTTTTTTGCTGAATATAATGTTTTTGTATTTCGGCTACCGAGCAGAATCGAGTGGTCCTGGATCACCTCCCAGGTTGATATATTTAGTTCGAAGCGCTCCACATCCACATAGGTAGATTACTAGGGGGCATAACAATAATTCACAATCAACACAGAAATAAAAGTCTCCATCAAATTCCACTTTTTTTCTTAGTTCAATTTGGGTGATTATAGTTGGTACTATAGGTATAATATGTAGCCTAAGTAGGTACCTACTTTATTCAATTCCCGGTCTGCAGCTTTACACTTTAAATAGGCAATTCATTTTGCATTTCAATCATGAATGTAGTTTTATTCAATTCACGACTGGATTTTCATATCGCTTCATATAAATTAACTGAATTGAGTTCACTTTTGTGATAATAACTGGACCTCGTTTTTCCAATCGTAAAATTAAACTTTATACAGAATAAATAATAGTACACCAATTTATTTAAATTGTCTCAGGTACCAATTAAATTAAATGATTATAAGTATTTGCGTACTCATTAGTTTTATAAAGGTACGTCATTTAATAGTACCTACATATTTGTAGGGTAATAAATTAATTTTGTAGGCAGGTTATTGGGGGCATATTTATGAGGTATATAATAATCATTTAATATTTAAGGGGACATATTACTTAAAGTTTATTTTTAATGATAATCTATTTATACCACTCTGTAACGAAAATAACGGGTCCAAAATATAAATTGGTATTTATTTGGTAATTATAGAAAAAACAATTTTCACAAATTTCAGGACAGAGCCAAGGCGAGCATTATTTAATTTAGTAAGTTAGTTACTCGTATAATATGAAATGAAATAAAAGCTTATAAAGAGAGGACCATAAAGTGGTTCAACTTTAGCCCAATTATCGTTACAAAACTAAAAAGAAGATAAATACATTTTTGATGAAACAATTTGAACGAAATCACAATTTTCCAAACAAAAGCAAACCTAACTAGATGATACACTTCATCCCCTTAAAACATCAAACGAACACAAATCAATTTTGGCGAGTTGTGAGAGTATACAGGGTGTTTAAACTGGGGGTGCGTAATGGAGACACACGCATTAAACTGGGCCACGTGCTGTGACAACATTGACATACACCAGGGGGACTAGGGGGCTAATTAGTTTAAGCTTGTGGCTAGGGCGCCCCGGGTCACCCTGTAGGTGGACAGCTTTGATGCAGTTTGCAAGAGTAGGGCCGATAGACGTGTTCAGCGTGAGCTAAAATTGACCAACTTGACGGGAAACAAATATAGATGGCGCGCGGCGTTTGTCGGTCGCTTATGTTATCTCCATGCTTATGTATGTTAGCGATTTCTGGGTAAGCAAACTGCGTATGGTCACTTTGTTCATCAACGATAGTTAATAAAAATTGGTCGCTTTGAAGTTAGCCGTTTGGGATAGTCATAGATTATGCCATACGGCTTGTAACTACTCCTAACTTCAGGGCGACCCTTTGGCCTCACGATTTCATCGGATACAAAAATCGTTTATGATACGATCTCATCGATCGATCACGGGTACGATTCTCGTATAATGTTTTTATGATCAAAATATCCGTTACAAGTCTAGTCTTTTCGGTCGCAGTCATAGTTTCAAATTAAAGTTAAAGGGCTTATTAAAACATTTAATATGTAGTTACGAACGTTTAATTAGGGATTAAATATATCGTTACGTTTTTAAATGTCTCCGTAAGACCCGTAAGTAACATATTACACGTCCCTTATAATACCTACATGGAATCCTAGGGGTTGAGCGATGTCTATGTGCTTGTTGGATTATATATATTGTTTTCATTGACTACTCTCAAATAAAGTTATCAAGATCAGGATTCATGTGTTCAAGCTAAATATTAGAATGAGATAGTTGAGTCCTTCCCCTCTTTCACTCCGTAGATGCAGCGTGACATTCGTTGCGCCTACTCCTCCGCTTGTCACGGTCACCTCGGCTTTCGTGCGTGACAGATCTCGTGCAATGATCCCCTGAAATGGGAAAAAAGTCATTAAATAATTGATAGCATCATCATCATCAGCCTGTAGATGTGGAACTTATAGTTGGCCAAATAGAAACTGAATTGTGAATTAAATAAAGAAATAAAAAGCTAATGCTGGACAGTTCACACAACATTATCTAGCCCCAAGCTAAGCAGAGCTTGTATTATGGGTACTAAATAACTGATATACTAAATACAATAAATTACATTTTTTTTTATTATACTCAGAAAATACCTACCCAGAACACCTTGAACAAATATCTGCAGATCGTACAAATATTTAATCAAAGGCGGGAATGGAACCCGCAACCTCCTGCGTCGCAGGCGAACCTTCGCCCTCCACGCCACAGAGGTCGACAAAAGAAGGAGTCAATTGTTTAATAAGTTATTTTATTTATTTAAATAATCGGAAAGTGTGAAGAGAGACGCGTTTTTTATGCTAAAACTATAGCAAAAATTGTACTTTTCAAGGATTGATCATTATGTTATGCGTTCTAGTTTCGGTCACATTTCGATATAACGTGATTATAGTCCGTCGTATAGGTTGAGGAGAATATCAATTGTGACATTTATGACATCGACACTAGATCGGAAAACTATCCGAATTTTATTTTGTCAATTTTCTATTACGATAATTGGTTTCATGAGCTTTGACCTCCCCCAACAGAGTACCACGACGGACGATCTCGAGCCAACTTTAACGTTTTTTTAAAATTATTTTTATTAGCTAATTGTGTCTTTGATGTCACTGCTACCAATAAGGCCTACTGTGGTCGCCACTTGTAACATACTGTCCCTGGAGAGGGCGTTTACAGTTCACCGCTAAGACCTACAGCTTTTAGGAACTGTAGGATTTTCATATGGGTGATTTATTTCAGTTCATCCGGTCTCATTTCAGTAGAACTTTTTTATGAAAGAGTTCATCCGGGGAAGTACTACCTCCATACCTATTTCTGCCGCAAAGCAGTAGTGCTCGTATTGCGGTGTTACGGTTTGAAGGGTATGGGTGCCGGTGAAATTACAGGCACATGAGACTTTTCATCTTTAAGTCTCAGGGTGGTGGGTGCAGTGCAATGCCGCATAGGGCTCGTCCTAGGTGGATGTGACCTATGTGAGGTAGTGCACTGTTCATAAGCAGAGGGTATCAGGTGGGCCACCTGCTTGTACCGTCATTCCAAGATGTATAGAAATAAAAGTGGCCAAGTGCGAGCTGGACTCGCCCATGAAGGGTTCCGTAGCAGCAAGTAACATAATATAAAAGTTCTTGGATGGTTTACGATTTATGACGTATTAAAAAAAACTACTAACTAGATCTCGTTCAAACCAATTTTCGGTGGAAGTTTATATGGTAATGTACATCATATTTTTTTTTTATCATTCTCTTATTTTAGAAGTTACAGAGGGCACACATTTTACCAATTTGGAAGTGTCTCTCGCGCAAACTATTCAGTTTAGAAAAAAATGATATTAGAAACCTCAATATCATTTTTGAATACCTATCCATAGATACACCACACGTATGAGTTTGATGAAAAAAAAATAAGTTTCAGTTCTAAGTATGGGGAACCCCAAAATTTTATTGTTTTTTTATATTTTTGTGTGAAAATCTTAATGCGGTTCACAGAATACACCTACTTACCAAGTTTCAACAGCATAGCTCTTATAGTTTCGGAAAAAAGTGGCTGTGACATACGGACGGACAGACAGACAGACAGACAGACAGACAGACAGACATGACGAATCCATAAGGGTTCCGTATTTTGCCAACTGGCTACGGAATCTTAAAAAGTATTATCGATGAAAGGTTGCCTAGCCCTGTAAATCGTTTCCGCACGCGATGCCGTTCCGATAGCAGTTTACGACACGAGAACGATATGGTGCGAGTTGATTTCCGAATACGCACACGAGGTAGTAAAAAGCGAGTAAACGAGTTCGTGTTTTTGATGAGATTTAGATGTCTGTTCATGACCTTTAATCACGCCATTTTAGATAAAGTACCTGTAGAAAACACCTAAATGTTTCGATGTTTTTTTCTTTTTTTCCGCCTGACTCGGTATTTGTTTCAAGCGTATGTTGTAGTATGCTTGTATATGAACGAGAATCGTGTGCTGATCAAAATGAGCCTAAACACGGCCAGTCTATTATACATCGAGGAGTTCCGTTGTCCACCTTCCGTCTCCATCATCAGATCAGCTCGCTGTCACCATCATTTGTATTGTCATCAGAACTTGACAGGTATGCTAAATTTCAGCTCAATCGGTTGAGGATAGCTTCTTTCAAATTCAGTTGCAAGATTCCACCTGGACAAACATGTTCCACCCGGACAAACATATTCCACCAGGACATACATTGCAAGTTAATATAAAGCTTGTAAAAAGACGCAGGCGGACACTAGTAATATCATAGTATGCATTTAGTTTTTGGGTCGTTCTTACATAACTGTGGTAGCCAACTAATTTTGTTCTAAATTTCACACTAAACTTATCTCACCTTAATAATCCTGTGTTTTGGGTCCACATAAACATAATCCTTATCTCTCTGTATGAAAGGGAGGCTCCGATACAGCACTTTTTCCGTTGAAATTAACAAGTTGTTCACTCTTGAGCCCACCACTAAGTCTTTGGCTTGTAAATGTAAACATGTCAGGAATAAACACACCAAAAATAATGCACACTTCATTTTTATAACATATTTTTAGGTTAAAGTGTGTTTGGTTTGAAAGTCTTAGATGGACTGAGTTGTTTATAAGGAAAAAAGTTACGTATCTGGCGTCAATGAGATTTGACCTTATGCCAGTGACTTTAGGTAGAAACTATTAAGTTATCTATGGGTACATGACCATATTATGACGCTACCTAGAACACTTTGGGGTCAACACTGTTCTCATAATTATCAGTCGAGGGAATCTATTACGCATTCATCCATTTTAGTAGGTAGGTAATACGTTTTTGTTCTACGTGATTTTCTTTTCTTTCGTTAGGTAGGTAGGCTGACTTATTTTTATAGTTGGTACGACTAGGTTTGCGTTACTACTTTGCGCTAACAGTTGTCATCATATTACATAGACGTATAGAAAACATCTTAGTTTTTAAAATTCCATACGATTCTATTTTGTTTTTTAAACCGATCCTAGTAGGACAACTTAGAGCATTGCAGGCCTCCGTACCGCTAGATGAGGTACAATATAGGTAGGTAGGTAGGTAATATTCTTTTTGGCACGTTAGTCCAATGAGGAATCTTCTTTTTTTTCTTTATAATTGGCACCGCACGCCTTGTGCATTTCCATTTTATTTTTATTTTTTATTATTGTATTTGCAACTTAACACTACTTCCAAGTCGTCAGAGTCAAATTCGAGTCATGTTTTAGTAAAACTGTGGCCGTTTTACTAAAACTTTGTTAGGCAATTTCCACCAAGTTAAAAAGTCACGCAATTCACTTCCATTTCATTTCACTACTACTTACTTACTTACTTATTTTACTTGTGCTCTTTACGAGCTACATTGGTTAAAATGCCACAAAATAACACAAAATAACTAAAAAAAAACAATAAGAATAGAAATAAAATAAAAGATGACGTTTTTTTTTCGTAAATGGCGGGAAGAGTCCGAGAAATTTTCTTTTTTTTTTGTCGTCGCACTGCTTGTGCATTTGCCATGAGGAATCTTTCATGAAAAGGAAACTGGCAGATTGTGAGAGCTAGCCACAGATGCGATAAAGTTAAACAAAGAAGATAGTGAAGACAGCTGCTGCAGAACTTACTCTGAGGTTTTATTGAGCGCGTTCCAATTTTAAAATTTCCTTCGAAAGATTACTTATAAACCAACTTGAGAACTTGAGAACTTCAAGGTTCTCATTAAGGTTTCGTATTCTATTCTAATCTATGTTCGTATTCTAAGTTATAGCAATACATAATATACCTTCCTACTTAAAAGTAAGGTACACTTGACTAGAAGTTGGAATAGGAATAATTCAACGTATAAAAACTATCCACAACACAAATCTACAAAACAAAGGATTGCTTTGTTGCACTACATGGTGAGGTTAATATAAATTACCTTGGTAGAGACACAGTATATAAAGCAGTGCAGAGACAGGAAGATTTGTAGCGAGCATGCTGATTTCCACGCGGTGCATTCAGAATAATTACTAGGCGGCTACACCTATAGGGATCCCTGGCTCGCACATCTAGCAGACGTACATACCATAGGGTCTGTCAGCAGACGAGTCTGTGACAATACGAATGACGACAGTAAAAAAACAGAAAATTATAGATTTAGAAATGAAAATACCTAGGTAAATGATTTCCAAAATGTTTCCATAATTTCATATTATTATGTAAAAAAATTGGAGTCGTTGCGCGATATGCTCAAACAGTAAAGGTTACAAAAATTACTTTAGGATGTAATCTAAAAAAACATAGACAAGGAACACGATTGGTGAAACTTTTCACGATAACTTTTTTTTGTGTTATTTTGTGTTATTTTGGTGGCATTTTAACTAATGTAGCTCGTTTAAAAAGCACAAGTGTAGTGAAATGAAATGGAAGTGAATTGCGTGACTTTTGAAATTGGTAGAAATTGTCTACCAAAGTTTTAGTAAAATTGGCCACCGTTTTACTAAATCATGACTCGACTGTGACTTTGACGACTTGGAAGGAGTGTAACGTTGCAAAATATATTTAAAATACAATACAGTGAAAATACAGATACTTACTTGAAAATGGAAAATGCACAAACCGTGCAAAAAAAAAACAACATTTTTTTTAAATTGACCCTCCTAAATCACGTTTTCGGTCCCTCCTTCGATTAGAGAAAATATTAAGCGTAGGTAATTTTGTATACTATTCAGTAGGTACATTACTTAGATTAATATAAGATAATTTATTTTATATTTTTGATTCTTTAGAAGCAAAACAAAGTTTTATCATTTGTCGCTTATGTTATGCTTATGTTACTTCCGAGCTGAAGTAATCTATACCTCATCTCATCCCGGGTTCAAGTGAGCAATAGCGCTGTCACTTTCTTGCAGCTATTTTTTTCATGCTAGACTCCGCCCATTCGGTATTTTAACATATCGCCTCAATTTAAACCTATTGCCAAGTTATTCGGCTTCGACGATAGAACAGCCCTCCCTACCTCCCCTCCCCCCTACCAAAGAAGATTTTATACTATGAGTACTGTTTTTTTTTTTTTTTTTTTTTTTAACAATGAAAGACCTTTGTTTGATTACGATCTCACCTGTTGGAAAGTGACGATGTGGCCGAAGATGAAGCACAAAGGTCTAGAAGGCACCTATTCATTCCAGCCTTGAAGAGACCCAGATAAATTGTAGTGTTTCGAAAAGTCAATTATTTTGATGCATATTTCATTAGGTAAATGAGTGAATAGTATTGGGATTTGTTGTTGTCTCTATGGACAATGCTGAGTATCTTCTTGGTCCGCTGCCGCTGCACGAGAGGGTGATCCGCTGAGACTGGTGTTCTTCATGTGCATAGTATAATAGCTAGCACCATAGTTGTTGCTATGGTTGCATTGTAATTCACAATGCACTTCATTCGTATCGATGCAATTAACTGCGGGTTCACTTGCGTTGATTTTCAATGTTTGGACTTGGCTTGAAGTTAGATTATAATCAATAGTTGCCGTAACTTTTCTACTCCAGTTATACACCAATTTGATAATATTTCAGAAAAAGTGGCAGTTTCAGACGAGGCCGTTTCAACACTTGCATGCAGCTGGCTGTTGAGTTGAGACGAGTGGAAAAAGTATGGTACCTACTTATGACGTTTGCGGCAATCATAAAATGTTGCTTTTACCTTCAGCTTGTACAACGACAAGAAAATATGGTATGGTGTATGACCATAGCATATTTTAATGCTGACAGCACGTAGAATGCCTACTATTAATGTTGTTGACTATATTACCTACTTTCTTCACTAACGGAAAATTAATTTCTCCAACATACGTCGTCATACAATGGAATGCAAAATGAAAACGGGCCAACTATTGCATTGTCTGCATATTTATGCTAGCTCTACAATAGCTATACTTATAGGCATCAACCCACACTTAAAACATTCGTCTCTGTCATCAAGAAAAATTAAGAGAGATGGAGACGTTTGAGTTGTTAGTTGAATTAAGAACAAAGGGATAGAAGCAATGGATGCGAAATGAATTGTTTCTTTGCAAACTACGCGAGCTTTGCGATGCAGACAAGTGCGTAATCTCTATTGTTGAAGCTGTGGTCGGATGTTATTTCAAACCAAAGCAGCCTCGTCATCGCTTTGATCTTCTCTCGCCTTTTTGCCGAGCACTTGTTTAATGTGACGACAAATAACTCAAGCAGGAACGCGGGACTCTTTTTGATTTTATCGAAAAGTGCGCGCTGTGCTCTCGTGTTTTAAATGTGGACTCTTCATTAGTGAGATCACTCGTCGGCTTCTCAGTTTGTTTGTGAGATTGGAGATTTGCACTTCGATGTGTTTACTTTGGGTTGCGGAAATTCTTTTTAATGCACTTTTTGATGCAGGATGTTATGGTTGAAAAACAGCACTTAGACACAGAATAAATATTAGTAACTTGGATCACTAATTCTTTCACTGCAAATTACTTGTGCGTCAGACACAAGTGGATAGCCCCTCCGTCTCTTCCAGAGGATCTCGTCAAAGCCGACTAAGGGACTAAACTAGTAGTTCTGGGAACAGTAGACCTTACGAGCACAAACTAGTCTAAAACTGTCAAACAAAGAACCCAATAAAGCAATCTTTTTGTGTTTTTAGCCAAAAACTCAGACAACCTTTTGACCGATTTTGCTCATATTCGAAATTCTTGATTAGAATTGAGTACCGAATATTACATTAAACTGTGGAACTATTTCAAGGATAATCCTAGTTCTATAGTACCACTAGTAACTATTAAGTAATCTGTGGTACCACGATCAAATAAAAAAAGTTATCTTAAATTTAACCGTAGGTAATCTAACTAGGTACCTAGTCAGTAAATTCAGGAATACGCAATTCAATGCCAACATTGGCTATATCTCAATCACGTCGAAATTGGAATTTAAAATGGAGTGAAATGTACGTCGCGTCGACTTCCATTTGGCGTGATTGAGCCGCGGGCATAATGGAGCGACCGTCCGGACTCCGGACGTTCCCAATCTAGGGTTGCTAGCTGAAATAAAACAGCCAGACAAATCAGAAAAATACCCAATAAGAAGGGGTCAATGCAGCTACCATTCGAAGAAAATCTCTACACCTCTCTGAGTATAGAAAATCAGATTCTCTCCATCCACCCTCCATAGACACACGCCATTTTCTCCGAAGGGGTAGGCAGAGCCTCAACGGGCCTTTTTTCATAGTGGATTGCACTATCGTGGAATATAGACGAGACAAGTGGTGAGTTCATCGCTGCCATTGCTTCCCACTACTGACTCGGCTAAATCTTAGCTTATGTTAGGCTCAGATTCTCTAAATCTTAAATACCCTCTTGCTAGTGAGATGTTTCACTTATTTGTAGAATGTAAGTAGTTATGAAAAGTTTATTCGAATTTGAATTCAACTGTTCATTTATTTTCAAGTTAAAGCTAGATATACTTTTTATTAAATTCCGTACCTATATTTTGAAAAGTTTAGGTAGGTCTACAGTAACAGTAGGTTTAATTTAAACAATAACTGTGAATATTTTGTCAGCTATTTGATGCGTGGCAACCCTAGTGGGGATAAAATGGCGGATATAGCCGGGACTCGAGAATAGACGAGCTTCATTAAAGTATTGTATACAATTTTATACATTTTCAGTGTTTAGAGCGAGCGCGTATAACGAAAAAAACTGATTAAAATAGAACAGAAGATACTTTATATATAGGTACGCTATGAAAAAACAAAATAAACAAAACTTAACTCAATAAGTGGTCTTATCGCTTCGATTTCGATTTCTTACAGAAACTCTTTTGATGAAGATGAATTTATGAGATTGATTGATTCTAAAACGGCCACATGACTTGACTGTGACTTTGACAACTTGGAAGGATTGTAACGTTGGGGTGCGTTCAGTGGGTACACTCTGAGTGTTAGTTGTCACCAGAGTGTACAGTTGTTCCGTTCACAGGCTCGGTTAGGGCGTTCGGTTAGCATCACGTGACCCTAACCGAACAACCACCTCTGACAATTCTGACGTCCGTCAAAGTCAAATCATGTGCTTGTCGCCAAAGCGTATGGGTTGTTCCGTTCGGAGGCTCGGCTAGAGCGTTCGGTTAGCGTCACGTGACCCTAACTGAACAACCACCGTTTTGGGTGGGTGTTCGGTTGTTACGATTTTGACGTTAGATTGCTGTCAAAGTCAAGTCAATCCCACCCTTCCCCCCAATAAATCCTGTTCCATCCATAGATGGAGAAGTATTTTATGTGAGCCCAACGAGTAATATTGTAACTGCGAAAGGTCCAGTTTCCACGAGAGGGTTTTTTTAAAAAGTGAAACAGGACTTGTTATCAGCTCCTGGATTATTTTGCTATTAAATGCTCTAAGACTTTGTTAATCAATCACGCCGTAACAACTGAACCAATATTGATTAATATTGATGTTGCAAACATCGCCAATATATTTTTCTGTGAGATATCAAGGCTAGCTTTTGTCTTTGTCAGTAGGTAGGTACCTATCAAGGCTGGAAGGATCTTTGTTGGGGGTATCTTTAACCTGCCTAAAAGGGTTAAAAAAACTGTAAAGTGCATGTCGGATCACATTCAGGGTTCCGTACCAAATGTACCTGAAAATTCTCGAAATGTTTCAAGTTTTTAGTATTTATTGGTAAAACATAAATACACACTCAATAAGCTTTCAGCGATAATGCCGCCCATTTATTGTATTTTTTAGTTCAAAAAGAGGTTAGTTAGTTTTTTGTTAATCCTATTAAGTTTATTTTTTGGTGTACAATATATCGATTGGGTGTAAGCATATCGATCTAAACACATAACAAGTAGCATATTTACAAAACAAGTTCCTAGGTCAAGAGGAAAATAAAAAAACTTGGTAACAAAATTTTGAAAATTAAAAAGTCGGCCTCATGAATTTATTTTCCATTGCTATTGAAAATAAAATAAAACAGTCTTACTCTGCTTCATGAGATCTAAAAACGATAAATGAAAAAAAAAATAATGGGAAAAAAAGAGTTAAAAATAAGGCTAATTGTTTCAGTAAAAAGGAGCAAAATAAACAATGCCGGTTATGTGTTTTTTTTTCTTAATAATTGGCTTCGCACTGCTTTTGTATTTGCCATTTTCGAGTAGTTATAATATTTTATTGTACAATATAATTTGCAACGTTCCAATCATTCCAAGTCGTTAAAGTCACAGTTATGTTTTAGTAAAATGGTGGCCATTTTACAAAAAACATTGGTAGACAATTTCCACCAATTTAGTGCTCTAAAGACGAGCACATTAGTTAAAATGCCATCAAAATTATACAAAATAACTCAAAAACACTAGGAAATAAAATAAAATATAAGTAGACGACGTCTCTTTTCGAAAATGGCGGGAAAGATGGTTATGTGATTTAACAAATCAGCCTACTTCACTACACAGCAACAATAACAACTGTAGGCTTTGGTTTTGTCGTTCATTCATTAATATTATCTACTAACATCTTTGGCAAAAAGTGGAGCTGACAATGTTGAGATAGAGCTGAATTTAGCTCTAAAAGAGCTAAATTGGCAACACCGGGTGAAGAAAGCGTTTGATTACATCAAAAATTGACAATGACATTGACATTACGTGCCAATCCAAGTCGTTCAGAGCCTCAGAGCGTGGTTAAAAAACAACTACATCCTTGGAGTGTACCCATTGAACGCACCCTTGCAATTATATTGAACATCAATAACAAATTATACTTGAAAATGGCAAATGCACAAGTAGTGCGACGCCAATTCGTAAGAAAAAAAAACAATAATCTGTCCCCATCCATAGTATCAGTGTTCATATAAAATGGGCATAATTGAGTCGACTGTCTGTTTGCCCGTAACAATCCCCCTGTCAAGCGAATTGATATTTCCTCTTCCCGACGTATACATAGTTAATTGCGTTTCCGGACGTCACTCATTGTTTGGGCCAATCGGTGAATAGTAATGCATGATCACCGAGCCTATCTGTTACCATGTCAATATGACATTACCGATGCCGTTTCCGTAACGCGTCAATACTCAACGAGGTGTGGAAATACTTGCACGGAAGGCTCGTCCGAACAAAGCGCATTTTCAAACATGTTGAAGTTTTCCTTTGACTTCAAATAAGGCTTTAAATCAGCTGGTAACCCCTTAAATCAGCTGACGAATGTACCAACTTACCTTGACGTCAATGACGTTAACTGGACATTATTCGCTATCGCCAAACGTGACATAACGCGGGCTCGTTACGATATCTGCGTGGATTTATCGTTCAGAATACATTGTGACGTCACACGTTATAGTCAAGTAATATAATAGAAGCAGTAGTAGTATACCTATGGTCATAAACTCGTAGCGATTCAGCGATTCCTGTTCGAGAAACAGCTGTTGTCTTTACATAATGATTTGATACACGCCTTTTCCCCCAAAAGGGAACACAGCTGAATGGACCTCTTTTTACCATGGTTTGCATGCACCATCGTGTGAATATAGACGTGACAAGTGGTGAGCTCATCGCCGCCATTGCTTCCCACGACTGACTCTGCTAACATTAGCACGAGTTTTTAATATTTGTATTATTAAATGCAAAACGGGGGCTATTATAAGTATACATAACATAACATTACACCCAACAGTCACAAACATAGTCCTGACCCCACACTAGGATTCCCTGTGTCGTGGGTATCAGAAACTACGAGTACCATGGTACCATAACACCCAGATGCGGAACAAATATTTACAGATCATACAAACATTTGTCCCGCAGCAGGAATCAAACCAGCAACCTTTCGCATCTCAGCCGGCTACTTGTGGTAAGGGTACAGTAACCTACGCATCTCGATAGCGGATGCTGTCATTTCGCTTGAGGCGCGAAATTCAAATTGTATTTTTTGAATCACAGCCATGGACGTTTGTATACTACGTCCATGATCACAGCTCAGTTATTCAATTATTTTACAGCGATTTTTTTGTTCATTGAATTTATGAGACAATTTCTATCAAAATATGCGTGTTAAGTCTCCTAGTTTTCGCAAAATCAGGTTCAAAATGTGCGTTGATGAGCTGTAATGAGCAAAAACACAAAAAAAAAAACGCGTTCACCTTCAAATCATCTTTTATAGATATAAAAGGCCTGTGATGATGATGAATTATTAAATGTAAAAATACCTATGATTTTTATTAGAGTTTTGTGTAGTGAGTGCAATATAAGTGCTTTAAAATGCCTGCGTCGCATACTAGTTGTTCTTGAACTCAGGCTATACCTACCTGGGGAAAACCCAAGCTGTGCATTTCCGAGTGCCCGATTGAAGGCTATATGTTAACATAATTTGTTTTTTTATTATCTAATACTCCATTAATTACGACCTTTGTAAGGAACGTTAGTAAAATGTTTTTATAACACAATGGGGCACCAATTTTGTGTATTTACTACTTTGCGTGTACATAGGTACACGTGAAAATAACAATTTTATTTTCGTCAAGCAACTTATTTGCGACATGCTTGGAGCCGTAGTAAATTATAACTTAATTATATGACCGGGCCACTGTTTCACTTTAACGAGTACAATAAATACTGTCGGCGACTGAATCAATAACCCGTACAGTCACAAACAAAATACCAAACGCATGAATCAGGGAAATGGTGTCAGTTGCTGTAAATGTCAAAAATCGTTTGGGTCGTTAAAATGTTGCTAGGTATCAGCAGAGGATATAACGATACAACTTTAGCAAACATTGATGCGTTCTTTCAGTGAATAAACCTTGCAAACAGATTCGACCAAGAAAGTAATTAAAAGGAAAAAAATAAATATAGCTGAACAGAGAAAAACCTACATGCAAGAATTACACCATCAATCATAAATGATAACCCGTTCAATCGGCGACGTGTTTTTCTTGCAATTAGTATATACACTTAACACTCCATTATCTTGAAAACTAATGAACCAATTTTGATATAACCACAGAATAAATAATAGTACCAGTATATAACTTACACTGATTCCTGAGTTAAACATTCAAAAATCACTGTTAATTTTTTTTTAGGGTAGTCGTAGTAAACTAATTATATTTATGAGATACTATCAAATACAACATGTGTGTTAAGTCTCCTAGTTTTCGCGAAATCAACTTTCGCTTTCTGAGCAAGTGTTGATGAGCTGTAATGATCAAAAACACAACAAAAAAAGTATTTCACACCAAAAGAGAGAGCAATTCCAAACATATTACATAGGTGTATACAAATGGGTAGAACTGTTTCCGATTAAAAATACCTACTTACTTATAGTTGAATGTTCTCACGTAGTAATATGGAGGTTCTATTAAATAAACGGCATAGCAACATAAACCTCTAATCCTTATTCGTTCCAGTTCACATTTCAGCCGAAACCGTCTATTGTGCGAGCATTACGCCGGCTTTGTTAAAATCGTATTACAATAGAATGACACGCAAAGTATCGGTATAATGCTTCAAACACGACATAAAACTTCGCGTGTCCGCCAGTCGTCGCGACACGCGATCCACAAAATTATAATTTTAGTTACCCGTGCTGAAATAATAATATACCCCAAGGAGGTAGTTAAATATTAATAGCCTTATCTACGTACACGGTGTTTTCGTTTAGGGTTTTTTTACTTTATATATTTAAGAGGTTCAATTTATAGAAACTACTGTACTCTCAAATCACCTAGTTTCTTTTTTAATACCCCCTACAAATTATAAAAGAAATGCACTCAGAGCCGTAGATTTTTCGTTCATTCCCTACGTTATTTCCTTGCATCCGTTACATCAATAACTTAGACATGGCAACCAACCCTAAATTACAGACAAATCGTCAAAAACGTCATAAGTGAGATGAATGATTATGTAACGTTTGTTCGTATGTATGTTTGTTCGTTCCTAACGTTTGTTGTGCTTTCACATCAAAACAGCTTTTTGATGAAATTTAGTATGAGAATAGATTAAAACCTGGATTAAATCATGGAATAATTTTAAAATTTAAATTCCGTAAATTAGTCTCATTATTTTCACAGGCAGCACGCGAGTGAAGTTGCTAGGAGATACTAGTATTTAATTAAATAAGTGGTATAAGTAGGTACCTATTAGTATTCAATGAATAATGAATACCTACACTTGTACTTTACTTAATGTAGGTATCTATAGTTGTATAATATTATTAGACATACTCAGCCTAAGATCGTTTCAAAAGAGAAACTGTTTATATAAAAAAAAACTTATGAGAATCTTGTTTTTCAGGAAGAATATTAAATATCCACAGTGTGGATCATTTTCGAGCCCCAAATCCTCTGGCACTGTCCGTTGCGTGTAGTTTATCTGCCAAATTTCACGCACCCTTGCAATAATATAGGAGGCTCTTATCTACCCTCTACCATCACCAGCACTAGATGGCGATAAAAACACCCTAGTTTATCATATTGGCACTTGTGAGATCTTGGGTATTATCTCATCTTTAAAAGAGAGGCTGTACCCCTGTTTGATCCGAACCAAGAACAAGCTCCGTGCTTCGGTGCGTATTTTAAGTTTAAAAGATTTTTATGAATGAAAAATGTTTTGTTGATGGATGTACCAGGATTTCACAAAAACATAAATCAATGGAGAGACCTATGTTCGAAGATAAACTGAGTGATAATATCTAAATCGTGTAAATCCTTAGAAGTACTGATATCACCGATATAGCTTCAGAATTAGTAAGTTGAAATGGCAATGGGCAGGCAACAAAGCTAGCAGAATCGACAACCGCTGGGAAATCCTCAAAGGATCTATCAGTAACAAATAACTGATTAAAATATTTTTTAAACGGACAGAATCTATTCGTAACAAAATTATAGGTATACGGGATCTATCAGTACAGGGTCAAAGCGAAGGCACATATAATAAATAATAGTACTGGATCTATTTGTAAATACTAGAAATAAAGGTTCGTGAGTGTCGATCACGCACCGGAACACAGTTTAATTCGTGGGATGAATCCATGGGATCAATAAGGACGGACCCAGTTTAGGATGACCCTACACTCGTTGGACATATGATATTGTAACGATCGCAGGAAGTCAGTGGATGCAGGGCGATAAAGACAGTTCATCGTGACATGCTACGTCTAGCACTTAGATAATATACCTTGTCTTCAAAACAAAAGGAAAACGTCTACTGTCTGATGATGAAGATGCACGTAAAAACAGTAGGTAATAGCATCAACAAAAACATCCACTCAAACCATGCATTATATAAGATTCTGAAGTTTACTCTTGTGACAGAATGTCGTAACTAGAATCAGAATCAGAATCAGAAAATTATTTATTCTAATTCATATTCAAATTCAAAATCTTTATTTCAGGCTTACTGAGAAATGCACTAAACCTAAACAGTAAGCCCATATCAACATAAATACCTTAGAAACAAACATACACATAAAAAAAACGTGTGATCGCCGACGCGTCGCGGCCCGGGGGATCACGTGACAGGCGTCTTTTGAACCACCGGAACTTCACCCGGCCAGAAGTCAGGGCTCAAGTAAGTCATCACATTTTCCGTAGGGACCCTCACCATAAATGAGCTAAAGCTCACATTATGACAAGAGTCCAACTTCATGACCCTCAAACCCACTCCGGCTTTCTTCCTGATGTATTTCACCACCTCTACGGCCTTCACGTCGAAGTAGACGCGGGACACGTAGCACGTTCAACTGTTGCACAAAAGATGGTATATATACGAGTAAGTATAGGTAGTTAAGTTTAAACAGTTTGTCTATCTTGGAAGTGCTATTAGTATCATAGGAAGGTGAATACATTGAAATAACCGAATATAAAGAAAATATATAAATATTAAAAAAAACGCATTATCGCTGTAATTTCACACACTTTTTTTGTATTATTTGCACAGGGTTCACGCCCAAATAATACACAATCTGTAAAAAAAACTGGCTATACTTCTAACCACTGCCGAGATATTTATATGCTTGTGACAGAAACCAGGTGGTGTAGCCTTAATAATAGTGTTCTGTTAGGGACACTTTGCTTAAGGAACCCTAAAAAATATAATAATGAAATGTCCTATATGTATAATGTAAAAAAGATAAAAATAAGCCGAAACACTAACTGGCTACTATTAATCAACGAGGAGTTCCGTTGTCGGTCTCCATCATCAGATCAGCTTGCTGTCACCATACTATGGTATTGTCATCGGAACTTGTAAAAATTTCAGTTCAATTGGATATTGTAGAAGTAAACTACAATGTTAATTTAATGCTATCCATAAAGTGTGGTTTGCACTTGAAAAATAATAAAACTATGATTGTAGAAGTGTTCGGAAATTCAACTCCAAGATTTGAGTTCATTGTTTGTTAGTTACAAGTGAAGCTAATCAAAAAAGCCTCTAACAGCTCGTAATCCATGCAAAACCCATTCTTCATAGCTAGCTCATTATAAATCCGTGTAAGCCTCCTCATAACGCTGACGTGTAAATGTAAACAAAGGCACAGATTATATAACAATAACTTTATATAAACAGTGAGTTGCTAATTCATGGTGAGGTCACGGGGCGCGGTCCGACAGTCCTGAGTGATGACTATGATATTATTCAAAGGATAAAAATATGAATAAAAAGTAGATTTTACTACAAAATCAACAACGAACTTAAACATACATACATAGATACACGCCTTTTTCCCCGAAAGGGTATTAGGCAGAGCCTCAATGGGCCTCTTTTCACAGTGGGTTGCACCATCGTGGAATATAGACATGACAAGTGGTGAGCTCATCGCCACCATTGCCTCCCACGTCTGACTCTGCTACGCTTTCTAGTAATAAACACATTCCATAATAAGCTAGCAGCCAGGATAAATCTTATACCAACGAATCTTATCAAGAAGTTCGAGTAATCCTTTAGTCGGCTTTTACGACATCCACGGGAGGAGACGGAGGGCTCTATTCTTACGCCGGACACAATTTATACAGGCTGTTTTTTTTTTCAGGGCGAAGTGGCGAAGTCAATGCGAAGTTGAAACCGTGTTATCGAAAGTGTTGTTAGGAGTTACATGCTCGGTTATAATTAATAAGTTCTGCATTCAAAAAAAAGGTGAAATTTATTTTTAGTTTTTTTTAAATGTCGTTTTGGGTTCTTTGTTTGGGCAGTATGAATTAACAAGATGCATACTTTAAACAATTTTGTTCTTGCAGGGTCCACTATTCGTATAGAACTACCTACTAGTATAAATAACATAACATAACACCCAGCAGTCACATGCATAGTCCTGATCCCACACTAGGATTCCCTGTGTCGTGGGTGTCAGAAACGACGAGTACCATAAAACCCAGACCCGGAACAAATATTTGCAGATCGTACAAACATTTGTCCCGCAGCGGGAATCGAAGCCGCAACCTTTCGCAATTCGGCCGGCTACTCGCCCGACGCGCTACAGAGATCGTTAATTATAGATGGAAATGACTCATATTATTTTACACGATTCACTACTTGTTTACTGTGGATACCAAATATTCTAAGACCAAATGTGAGAAAAGTTTTGTGTTATAGAGAAGTTGATTATAGATTATATTAATTAAAATTCTTGCATTCCACAATATGCAGTCTTATCGCTGAGTCAAAATCTCAACCAGACCAGACCAAGAATACTAAGCATTTGAGTAATTCATAGCCTATGAATTGATTATACATTGAATATGCACCTACTCGGTATTTATAATGTTAACTTTCAAAGCAACTTTACGGCAATGATTTGTATCAAAATGCACACAGATAAATCCGGATAAAGTTACGTATTCATTTCGTACAAATAAATTGACATTGAAAAGTCGGATTGTCGCTCTCTTGGGACCGCGGGGCTTCGCTTTACCCTCGAAATGCACCAATTAGTGGTAAAAGTAAAAATGTGCAGCGGCGGAACCACGCATTACGTGGTCCCAAGGGGGTGCCCTCGGGGGGTTGGGGGTACGAAATACCTATTCTAATAGATGTGAAACTCAGGTAGTCCTAAACCACGATTGCAAATTGCAGATGATTATCGAAAACGACTTGATTTTATCACCTATATTGACTTTGAACGTATGTTTAAAAAGCACTATAATACAAGCTAATAAAATGACTATATAATCTGTAATCTGTATCTATAAACTATAATCTGGGCATTGAGGTAATGTACTTACCTCAATAAATATGGGTCTCTTCAATGCTAGACTGAATAGGTGCCTTCTAGACCTTTGTGCTCCATCTTCGGCCACATCGTCACTTACCAACAGGTGAGATAGTGGTCGAAATAAGGTATAATAAATGTTTTAAAAAATGCAGCAAATGCCAGCGTGAGACCAGTTTGACATAGCAAAGTGTGTAATAGTAATAGATAGAAGATAGAAAATACTTTATTGTACACCTTAATAAATAATAATACGAACAAAAAGAAACAAAACTTAACTATATAATTAAAAGTACAATGGGCGGTCTTATAGCTTAGCAGCGATTTCTTCCAGACAACCTTTGGATGGAAATAAATATATAAGTTGAGAAGAATGTCCGGGGGTGTATGTATATTAGAGGTACAAAAGAAGTGAACGAATAATTAAAGACAAATACCTATCTATTAACTAACAACATAAACTTGTAAAAACTACTAATACTAGCTAGTAATAATAGTGGTGTAATGTTTCTACAGTGAAATAATTGAGTACGACTATACATATAGGTTGAAACTATAATTACTACGCCAGATTCAAATGCAGATAGGCAAGAGGCGTGTTCCCACATATCAGGGGTGCTTGTATAGTCATCATGGTTTTTTTTTTTTTTTTTTTTTATTGGCTTTACCAAACAGATTACAATCAACTTAGCTTACACTTACATGCATATTTAGTTCTATTCTAGGTTCGGAATCAAATATGTAAACACGACTAAGTCACAGTGTTGCATAGTTATAAATTAAATTACCCTAAAAACCGGGAACTGAAAAGATAATTAAACATTGTATAAAGGAGTGACGCTTCTATACACTAGTATTATTGCTTATTTATGGTTGGGGTGTCTCACGTGGTGTTTAATGGTGTTTCTTTGCTCAGGGGGTGGTTTGTTTCACCGTCATATGGTCTACTTGTTAAATCAATAAGGATGACGAAACATAGTGGCCACTAAAGAAAGCTTTTAGATAAGAGCGAACACATCTAATGTGGTATATTTAGGTTTAATTTGACATCTGTTCGTATTTCTAATTTTATTTTTAATTTGTACTAAATTTATTAAGTTTAATTTACCCAAGTTTTACTAAATTTAAATAAAATGTGTAACTATTTTGCATGCCAACATTGGTAAAGCATGGCTGGATCTACCATACTATTTTGTCACCTGTTCGATATGTACCCATGTTTTGTAAATTAATAAATGATTATGATGATTATGATTATGACATCTGCACCACATTCTTTACACATCTAGCATAATTTTTGGCCGAATTTTACTTTGAATCGCTTTACTTTGAAGGCGTATTTATTTGTTAAGGGATGATTCGATGGCCTATTTCAGGGAGGCGCTCTCAATACATTTAATTTAAAGCTTTTATTTTACTTTACTTGTTAGTACGTAGTCAAAAGTAATGAACTGGCCAAGTGCGAGTCGGACCTCGCGCATTCAGGATTCCGTAACAAACAAAGGACTTTCTTATACAAAGGATATCACGTCTTATCGGACCTAGTTTACGGTCATTGCTGTTTTGAATCTGGTCAGGGATGAGAAAATTCTCGAAATGTTTTTTATTATAATTTGTTGGTACAATATACATATAGGTGCAAGCCTATTATTATTTATTATTTATTATTATTATTTATTATTATTATTATTATTCCCTCGGTCACAATGTGCCTTTTTTCCCCATGAGCTGCACAATCGCAGGACAGAGACCTGATAAGTGGTGAGCTCATCGCCGCTTTCCCATGACCAACTCAACTAACGCATTCTTCCAGTGATAACATATTTCTAAAAAAGCCAGCAGCCTGGTAAAATTTTATGCTTACCTACTCAGGTAGGTATTAGGTATTGACTAGCTGAATAAAACAGACAGAGACCTAAAGTCATTGACATAGCCCACCGGATTAGCAAGCTGAAGTGGCAATGGGCTGGTCATATTATGCCGAAGAACCAACAACCGTTGGGGTAAGCGAGTTCTTGAGTGGAGACCGCGTCTTGGCAAACGTAGCGTGGGGCGCCCTCTGGCTAGATGGAGCGATGACCTACGAAAGGCGGCGAGCAGAAAGTGGATGAGAAGAGCCAAACAATTATCTGAGTTATTTATCTGAATTTCATGACTAAAATATAATATTTTTCCTGAAAAATGTTCCCTGTTTCCTTCCTCATGCATTTTACACACTATCATTTAGTTAAATTTAATCAGGATTGGTTCGGCCGATTAGTCGTGAAAAGGTAACAGTAGGTATTTGGAAGATAATACGTAGTACTATATATATATATATATATACTATAGGTATATTAATATGTAGTACTACTATATTACTATTACTATATATTTTATTACTATAGCGTGGGTTCGGAGCTATTCAATCTGAGTGTGGTTATTTTTTACTTGTCGAAAATGAACGAGCTTTACGTAATTCTTTGTACCAATAAACAGCAATAACTTTCAATACAACAGCATGACTTCTCATAAATATCACTTCTTTTTAATATTGGTTACTCATAAAAGTTAAGAGCAACCATAGGTTCATA
The DNA here is from genome assembly GCA_932527175.1 of Operophtera brumata. Lineage (NCBI taxonomy): Eukaryota > Metazoa > Arthropoda > Insecta > Lepidoptera > Geometridae > Operophtera > Operophtera brumata. Next base: position 29,855,735 of record OW052228.1, read on the forward strand.
TCAATGTAGATTGTCTCTTATAAAGGCAACGTGATCAGCTAGCGAATTACGTCACTCTGTTACAATCAGCTTCAATGTTGTTTCTATCCGAAAGGAGCTCTTGCGATTACCCAATTTACGCAGTTTACCTACAAAGCTTGATTGCAACTAGACTGCATAATTTGTAATCAAGAACGTCATTTAAAATAGAAACAGTATTGAAATCAATCGAAACCGATAGTAACAGAGTTAAGTAATCGCGCCACTGGAAGTAAATTATTAAAATATGAGACAGTTCCAGATGAGATATATCCACCTACTCATTCCCCCATCCCATCATTAGAAATCTAATGAGAGGATGATCTATCGGTTTCATTCTGTTTATTGTTTTAATTTGAAATTACTTTTTTGCGTTTACCTTATTTACACAGTCTTTAGATCCAATAAAGCTTAGTAGGAATACTACGTATTTTTTATTTTATATGAGAGACTAAACTAGCATCTCTAAACAAATATCTGCCTATAACAATGCATTAACTCACAGGTCACATCCACCTAGGACGCGCCCTTTGTGGCATTGCACTTTGGTCCGCCACCCTGAAAAATAGAGATGAAAACTCTCATGTACCTATAATTTCACCGGCACATCTTCAAACCGGAACACAGCAATGCGAACTCCCCCGACTGAACTCCCGTACTCTTTCATAAAAAAGCTCTACTAATACTAACTGAAAAAGGGTATCGCAAGCAGGCATCATTTCTGAAAGAACTGATTGAAACTGATAGCCATAGAGTTACACAATCCACAAGCTGGTTATAGATACAAACAGTTCTTTCGTTTAGAAATGGGTAGGACAGTGTATCCATCCAATTTCACAGTAACACACATAATTCAGTTATCCATGCACCATGCGGCGTGGTCCAGATTGAACTACACAGATCAAAAATATACACCATGTCCAGGAAATGTGGAGTAAACTCCCGCAGTGCAACAAAAACTTTAAGTACCTACCTACTCATTTATATTGCTGGTTCGATTGTACATCTGCGTTTTATTCAATTTAGACAGCTAGTATTGAACGATCAATAATCTTGATAGAAAAAAAGGACAAGTGCGAGTAGCACACGCACCTTAAGGCTTTCGTACCGTCATTTTGCCGAATAATAGTGATTTTTAAAGATTTAGGCATTTTACTTCTTAGGCAACTTAAAAATTAGACTTTCTGATCAGGAAGTGTTACAAAACCGATGTCAAACTAGTCCAAATATCAAAATTGTGAGGTTCTGGAAAGTTAGTTCACGATTTTTTTTTCGGGAAAATTTATCGAAATCGTGTTTTGGGCTCTATCATGCCATTGGAAATATGATGAAGATTAACATATTTTTTGTTGTTGTCTTAAACTATGTACATTTTGCTAAAAATACGTATAAGAGAAGCCTATTCTGTATGAAACAACCAATCCCTCGTATAATATTCTACAGTGATCAGGTACCGCAAAACAAATAACTTCACGTGATAAAATCTCCAACAGGATCGGTTCATACAGGATAACGCCAACCATTTACATGCACAGCTTCAATGAGCATGTCGAATTAAAATTCAAATTGGAGACAGAAGCGATAAAACTCGGACATTAAAATAGTACGGGCCGGTCGAACATGTCAGCGATGCGAACAGAGGTAACATAAAGTCATTTTGTTGTACGTTTTACGACTGTGAAGTCTGGACGTGTCCAGTTCGAGACGACATTAGTATAAGTCGACACAGAGAAGCTTGTTGCATTCACCCGAGCCTGCAATATACGATAAATTGCTGTTTGATGCTCTCACCGTCTGAAAGCTCGCGAATTTCCCTCGAGTGCTGTAAAAAGTCGGACGTTCTATCGCCAATCCCATGTAGGGTCGAACTCTACAGATTGCGACTGTACATGTCAAACATTCACATTTCCGACTCAAATAACATCTATTGTTTACGCCGAGGACAAAGTTTCACGCGCCAAGAGTACGAATCACCCGTTATACCAATATCAGGGTTATTCGTTCCGTTTTCCCTTCCGCGTCAAGGGATCCTTGCAAACGGTCTCGTTCCGAAATATTCTCATTACTTGGGCGGAATCTTTTTACTTTACGGCGTACCGCTCCCTTTTTCTTGCTCAGTCAAGTACGAAGTTTTCCCTCCCCGAAGTGAATGACTAATAAGAAAAGCAAATGATAGCAATCTACTCGCACCGGTCCAGAGTTTCTCGCATTTAATTAAAATGAAAAAGCAAATTCTTGACTTCCTTAAGTATTGGAAGGAATGGTCTATTTTTACCAGATCTGTAAAAAACATACCAGCATCGCTGACAGGCTTACAAGCTTGTCTGTTAGCAAGGACATAAAAAAGAATAAGTCTAAGGAAAAATACTAATATCTGGTTTTAAAAACGGTAAAACTTTGTACATAACCTATTCATTTTTGTTTTTATCTTTTCTGGGCAATAAATATGTCAGCTTCACACTCTGCCAGAACACTCTACTGCTGGCTAATAAATTCATAAGATTAATGATGGATACGATTATTTACTTACGTACATTTGCCATGAAACGTAATCTGCCTTAATGCCTATTAATCTCGTGAGCACATTAAATTTTTATCTAGAGAAGTTAATGGTTCATTCGTGTTAACATGAAAGATTGGGAGAAGAACTTACATTGCGGTGTGATACGAGTTTCTCGAATCCATTTTTTTTTTTTTTTTTTTTTAACATTGATAGACCTTTGTTTGACCACGATCTCACCTGTTGGTAAGTGACGATGTGGCCGAAGATGAAGCACAAAGGTCTAGAAGGCACCTATTCACTCTTGACTTGAAGAGACCCAGATTATAGTTTTCAGGAAAGACAGACGACGGTAGTGTATTCCACTCCTTAGCAGTTCGCATTATAAAGGTAGAACTGAAACGTTTTGTGCGAATAGAAGGTATACCAATGAGGTAAGGATGGTACTGAGCCGTACGCCTGCTCGTCCTATGATGAAAAGGAGATGGTGGGATCAGATCGTGCAGTTCCTGGGAGCATTCACCGAAATGTAACCTATAGAAGATCGCAAGGCATGCAACCTTACGGCGGTGCTCGAGACTCTGGATCTTAGTCTCCGCCATATGTTGCTCACCTATAAGCCTGAAAGCTCTACGTTCGATCGAGTCCAAGGCAGCAAGCTGGTGTTTGGCCGAGCCATCCCAAACATGGCAGCAGTACTCCATACCAGCCCGGACTTGTGCTTTATATAAACTGAGAAGCTGTCCTGGTGTGAAGTAACGCTTTACCTTATTCAGGATGCCTAGCTTCATGGCAGCTGTTTTTGCCTTAGACTCGATGTAGGAGCCAAAGTTGAGAGTAGGCGTGAGCGAAACACCTAAGAGCTCGAGGTGATCTCCTATAGCAACAGGTACATCTCGGAATACAGGAACTTGGAGAAACGGACTTTTTTTCGCCGAGAAGAGACAAGCCTGTGTTTTAGAGGCGTTGAACATGACTAAATTGGCATCGCCCCAGTCGGATACAGCCTTGAGAGTCAAATTCAGACGCTGCAGCATCTCATCTCTTAACTCCTGAATTTCATTCTGCCTAGCTCGCGCAGTGGAAACATATCTCTCCACAACTGTGCTGTCGTCTGCATACCCAATGATACCGGGCATTAGCAGATCATTAATGTGCAGCAGAAACAGTGTGGCAGATAGCACTGACCCCTGAGGTACCCCGGCGTTAATAGCCAATTGATCCGACGAGCAGCCGTCAATAACTACTCGAATGGATCTTTCCCTCAGAAAGTCTGCGAGCCAGGAGCAGAATTGAACTGGCAGTCCGTAGGCAGGAAGCTTGCCAATAAGGCTAGCGTGCCAAACCCTATCAAAAGCCTTCGAGACGTCTAATGAAACAGCCAGTGCTTCACCATATTTCTCGATGGCCTCGCTCCAAATGTGCGTGGCATACACAAGAAGGTCCCCAGTAGACCGGTTTTGGCGAAACCCGTATTGGCGATCACTGAGGAGGTCGTTACCTTCGAGGTATGCAAGGAGCTTTCTATTCAGTACACGCTCCATACATTTACAAAGTAGGGAGGTGACTGAAATAGGGCGATAGTTTGAAGGGTCAGCACGACTGCCTTTCTTGGGTACAGGCTGCACGTTAGCGAGCTTCCAAGATTTTGGGACTTCACCAGTTTTCAAAGAGAGGCGGAAAAGACGCGTTAATACTGGAGACAACTCAGGGGCACAGGTTTTCAACACTATGGCCGAGATACCATCCGGACCGCTAGCTTTATTCACGTCGAGACTACGTAGCGTTCTGAGCACTTCCTTTTGCTGGATGCGAATTTCCTGCATTGAAGCTTCGCACCGAGGAAGGCTGGGTGGAGTTTCGCCAGAGGTGTCAAGACGCGAAGCCTCCGCAAATTGAGTAGCAAATAAATTTGCTTTCTCAACCGCAGCGTGAGCTAGGTACCCGTCCGGTTTCAGTAGTGGAGGGAGTGAAGGGCGGCTGAAGTTCGCTTCCACCGACTTAGCCAGAGACCAGAAAGCTTTACTTCCCGCAGGGTATGCGGCAAGCTTAGCCCCCAGACGGCCAATCCGATCGAAGCGAGCCTTCCGTATCACCTTCTTGCAAGACTTGGCGGCTTTGTTAAAGGCTTTCTTCTTAATCCGTGCATCCGAGGTTTTACCGTTTCTTGCTTCGACCCAGGCTAGGTAAGCCGCATGTTTAAGCGCTTCTGCGCTAGCACACGCGGGACTAAACCATGGGCGAGCATTGCCTGAAGGTGAAGCATCGGAGAATGGAATAAAATACTCCATTGCTCTTTTGATCACCTCCGAAACGGCATCAGCACAGACCGTCGGGTCACAAGAAGAAAAGCAGGTTTGCCGCCAAGGATAAGAAGCGAAGAAATGTCGCATCTCATCCCAATCTGCCGACTTGTAACGCCACACTCGTCTACTACCTCTGGGCGAGGGATCGGGTGGCGAGTATGACGATACAGACCTCACCACACAGTGATCAGATGTACCCAAAGGAGGCAACACTGATACTGAGTGGTGATCCGGCACGTTCGTCAGCAGAAGGTCCAAGCAGTTGGCTGTGTGGTCCTCAACGTCTGGAATTCTGGTTGCCTCATTGACCAGCTGAGTGAGATTTAGCGTGAGTGCAAGTTTACACGCCTCTCTCCCAGCATGGTCGGTGAACTGGTATGGGAACAGCCACTGTTGGTGGTGGGCATTAAAGTCCCCCAGAATCACCAGTTGGGCACCAGGATAACGTTGTTGGGCCACATCCGCCGCTTCACAGATGTAGTTGAACAACCTGGTTGTCTCGTAGTCTCCAGAGTGAGACCGATATAAACCAGCATAGATAATTTTATCTAAGCCGGTGTCCACCAAAGTCCATAAAACGGAAAAATCGGGTTCTTCAAGGTCACGAAGACGCAGACAGCAAATGTCCTCGCGGACAAATAGACAAATACCAGCTTTGGGTTTAAAGTTGTGCTCCAGGGCATAGCCTGGGTATGTAAGGTAAGCTGTATCGGGAGGACATTGAATCTGCGTCTCCGTGAGGAATAATAAGTGTGGCTTAGTGGTCTCTAGGTGGTGGTGGACCGGATCGAGATTGGAGTGCAGTCCTCGAATATTGGAGGAGTGCACTTGAAGCGAGAGGAAGTGCTTCCGCTGTAAAGACAACTTATTATTTCTGGACACTTTTTCATATAGGTTTTTGAGTGTTAGGTTTGTGGGAAAAACGGCTGTTGAGCGAGGCACTGACCAGCGAAAACTTAGAGACTTACAGCAGGCTCCTGCGCCAGTGGGAGACTAGACTGGAGACTGCGGGGACGCCCGAACCCCCCCAGGAATGGCCATCGGGTCCTCTCATCCGGTCGCCAACCGGCACGATGGAGCATTCTGGGATTTTTCGCGAGGCGGCGGGGCAGCCTTTCATGAGTGGCTAACTCACTAGTTGGGCCCCCTACAACCTGCGGTCGGCCAGCGGAGAACCGTGCTTCGGATCCCGCTACCCTCCAAGCCTAGCCTTCCGGCACACTTGCACCACTGCGGTCTCTAAACCGCACATGCTGAATCAAGTGCATGAACTGCTCAAACCCGTCACTTCCACGATGGCTACACTGGACATCAGTCCGAAACACGACAATGTCGCTTCACGGACTGGCTTTGTCCAGTGGGTGGTGACAAGCCACGGCCGAAGCCTACCACCAGAAATGTTGTTACCCGTTTGGCACCACCCAGAGATCACGTGTAGGGACGCAAGGGTATTTTCCTACGGACGCGGGTAACTTCGATCTCCAAAAAAGAGAAAAGGAATTAAAGAAGGAATTAAGATTCCATTAAAGAGAAAAGGTTATTCTGTGGGGAAGGATTATTCTGTCCAGTTGTGGACGTCTAAAGACGATGATGATGATGACATACGTACTACCTACATATTATGTACATTACATAGACAAAAGTCTTGATCCCGAAGTGGTAAGCAAAGCCTCAATCCTCAATCCTTCCACTGGGGGTAGCATAATCGTGGAAACATAGCCGTGACCAGTAGTTTTATTGTCTTAATGTTTGTCTGGCAGAGATCGCTTTTAGCGATAAGACAGCCCATTTTTGTTGTTGTTTATATTTATCCGCAATCAGTTGGTAGACTATAGGCAGATGAGTGGATAGTTTCTTGGCGTTTTGGATTTGGACTCATCAGCCCTTCTTCCCTCGACCGCTCATTGTACGTTGAGTTTGTTGTTTGTCACTTTTTTTTACTTTTCTTAGTTTATCTATCTTTATTTCTATCTATCTAACAGACTGATGTTCGATTTTGATTACCAATTTGCTGTTCATTGCGCTACATATTTCAAATATTTTAAAACTTGTTTTTACAAGCTAAAAACTGCGTGTTTTAGCTTGTAAAAAAGCTAAAACACCCAGCGCAATGAACAGCAAACTGGTAATCGACATCAATTAGACCAGGGGTTCCCAAACTTATTTTGTCTACTGCCCACTTTCAGAATAAATTGTATTTAACGCCCCATTTTTTCACTTACTTAAAAACCACTAAAACTTCAAATTAAATTAATTATTGTGAGCTGTTTTAGCGAAGATTAAACATGCACAAATCGGGTTATTTAACAAAAACTTGTTAAAACATTAAAGCGGTCTAATATCTACGAAAATTACCTATCTAGGAATACTAATAACTATTAAAATGCAAAAGTGTGTCTGATTTGACGTCCCCCTTTAGGCCTGCAGTGCCCACAAGAAGGCGTTATCGCCCACTTTGGGAACTCCTGGATTAGACAATAGCCGTGCAGTGATGAGCCGCCATCATTGCTTTCCCACGATCAATCCACCTTATGTTTTCTTCAAGTATCTAATAGCACATTCCTAAAAGCCGAAAAAAATTTAATGTGAAACTGGTAATTGCTTTAGATTAACAGTTTGCAGTACATTGCGCTCTATGCTTGGAATATTCATATTCTTGAAAATAAGCTAAAACAAGCAGCGCAATGTACTGCAAACTGGTAACTGAAAGCAAATACCAGTTTGATATGCAATAGAGGGGCGGGTTATTACCGACGCAAAATTCCAACAAGTCCAGGATAGTCATTAGACTCTATTTTACATCTGTTAACTACCTGCGACGCAGGAGGTTGAGGGTTCGATTCCCGCCTCGGAACAAATATTTGTGCGTTCGCAGATATTTGTTCAGGGTGTTCTGGGTATTTTCTATGTATATCTAATCTATCTATGTAATATATTGTAATATATTGTAAAAATATCTATCTATGTAATATATTGTATTAAGTAGTATATCAGTTATCTAGTACCCATAACACAAGCTCTGCTTAGCTTGGGGCTAGATAATGTTGTGTGAACTGTCAAGCATTATTTATTTATGTATTTATTTACCTGTGTGGTATTGCGACGGAGCATCACACATTATGACGGTACCGCCATCATAGAAAACCCTGGCTTTAGTAAGTAATTTCAACTAACATTGTGTACGTGGCTTTGCAAACTTTAGGATAACTACGGGGTGAATTCTATTGCATTGTTGTGCAGTGTAGTTTGGTACCCTCATATGTAGGAACACCGTTGTTTATCTACAGAACACTAACTACATGTTTAGCACGTCTAGTAGACTAGTGTAAAGCCGTCCACACAGCGTATAGTTTATATTCCAAAAACGAATGGATTGCGTGGTCTGTTCTGTTGTTAATATTCTTACTGGTATTTACAAGCTTTTATTTACCTTCACCTGTTAGTATATTTGGAACTTAGATTGATAAACACTTTATTGCACACCAAATAGAAAAATAAAAACATAAAAGAAAAAAAAAAGAAAAACAGTAATGTTAAATGGGCGGTATTATTGCTAAAAGCGATCTCTTCCAGACAGACAGAAGACCTTTGGATGGACAGGATAATACAAAATCAAAAGACGGCGGTGCACAAGTAAAATCCTTAGATCCAAACTGAATAAGTACTTATCTGGAAAGCTCATCAGCATATCATCGGCGCCAGTTGTATATCAGAGTCGTAAAGGTAAGAGCTTCCTATCTCATTCAGGAACTCCGGCACAGTCGTTACTCCCCACGGACCACCGTACTGACGGTAGGTACACTGAAATTTTCCGGGAATTCCAGGAAACTAGCATAGTATTAGCGCAGCGTAGGTGCGAGGCCGGAGCTAGGATCAGGGGTAGGGGCTGGAAGTGGCTGATCAGAATGGATCATAATCAACACCAGCAGCCTATAGAAGTCCCTGTACTATTATGTGTTCTGTGACTGGATATAGGCCTCCCCACAGAATGCCATTATGACCACTCAAGAGCCCCCTCCATTCACCGGCTTCCTGCAACATTTTTTTTTTTGAAGTACTTGTATGACGGATCAATCCTACTTCCACCTGATGTTAAGCAGTAACCTCTGGCTTTAACAACGCATTACCACATAGGTCACATCCACCTAGGACGCACCCTTTGTGGCATTGCCCTGCGCCCGCCACCCTGAGACATAAAGATGAAAAGTCTCATGTGCCTGTAATTTCACCCATATCCTTCAAACCGGAATACAGCTAAGCAAACGTTACTGCTTTGTGGCAGAAATAGGTACGGATCCGGAGGTAGTACTTCCCCGGACGAACTCTTTCACAAAAAAGCTCTTGGTACTACTACTTTATAAGTAGGTATGTATCATTTTGAAAAGTTATTTTTACTGATATAGTCAATACCAATTTTTGTCCGAAACAAAATTTTAATATATTTTTTAAGGTTACGTAGTCTAAAAATCCCCATATTTCCCCTTTAGCTACGAGCCTGTAAAGATGGCGCTCCGGTTGTTGCCGATGAATTCAACTAGGAAGGCAATTTCCACTTTATAGCGCTATGGGAAGCGCGCGAATTAGGAATAGAGTGCCCATGAGTTAAGAGTTTAGGAAGCAGGTGAGCTATTTTTATTACCTTCACCTGTTTGTTAATATGTGTATGACAAATATGGCTATGGAATTTTCGACCACTTCCCGATAGCCGATTATCCTGAAGTTCGGCATACCCGTCAAGTTACGATGACAATACAATATTATGGTGACAACGAGCTGATCTGATGGACAAAGGCACTCCTCGATGGATAGTAATAGCCTAGAAGTATTTGGGCTCATTTTGATCAGCACACCGTTCCGATCACTAATTTCATAAAAGCTTGATTTGAAATAGATATTTTTACACAAAAAAGATATTTATCAAGATAATTTTGTAGAAATCGCAACTGACAACTAAACTAAACAAAACAAAAAACTAAACTAAACAATGCCCTAGGTTCTTTTTTATATTTGGAATATTTTTTTGAAGAAACAATTCTAAAATGTGTTAATCTCTTTGTTTACGAAATTAAACTGGTTTATAAAATGAAAGTTACTATCACCAGAGCCCCTTTCGCTATGACCAAACGTGACATAACGCGGGCTCGTTACCTGCTTGGAATCATCGTTCAGAATACATTGTGACGTTACACGTTATTGGCAAGTAATCTCCTATGATCATTGCGAATAACAGCCCTGATGTGGTTCAGATCTGGTGCGGTGGTCAGGGAACGTGCTATATTGGCAGAGAAGAAGGTTAGCAGACTATTGATTACATTCGAGTAAAAAGATGAATAGGTGAGTACATACATAGAAACACGCCTTTTTCCCCGCAAGGGTAGGCAGAGCTTCAAACGGGTCTCTTTTCACTGTGGGTTCACCATCGAGAAATAGGTACACCTGACAAGTGGTGAGGTCATCGCCGCCATTGTTTCCAACGACTGACTCTGCTAACGCTTTCTTCCAGTAATAACACATTTCTCAAATAAGATAGCAGCCAGGACAAATCTTATACCAACGAATCTTACAAACAAGTCCGGGTAATCCCTTAGTCGGCATTAACGACATCCACGGGAGGAGATGGAGGGGTCTATTCTTGGGCCGGACACACCATGGCTATATTCTTAAATCATAAATTATGGTCACCGAATGCCTAGAGATTAAATTGTTCTTTATTCGTCTGGTGTTATGAGATACAGCATCTCGGAAGATTATATTTTAATATGGAGTTAAACAGGTGTGTCTTATGATTTCATGATTATAAAAATCTTGCGGACGAAGACGAAATTCTGAATGAAATGATATTGCAATTTTATTTCGAACTTGTATACATTATTATAAAAAAACAACCGACTTCAAATCCCCTCCGTAGCAAGTGGACAGATTCGCAACTGGACAGATTCTCAGGTAGACGCATTAGCAACTGGACAGGACATGTACTGTCCATAACATAACATAACACAACCTCCTGTACAGTCGTTTGTGTAATATCTACCACAAATGGTCGGAAATTTATAAAATTGTGTACTCAACTAGCACTTTTGCCCAGGACATTAATACCTGAGGGCTTTTTGTCGGTAAATGAAATCGCTACAGATGATGACCAATGTAAAGCTTTTTTCAATTATTTCACAAATTATTGGATGAGGCAAATTACGACTGAGCTACGTAATTTTCTACGTCTTGCTACGGAGAAAATTTTCGAACAACTAACGCTGTAGAAGGCTGGCACAATCGAATTAATGCCAAAATACCAAAAAAAAAACATCACTTCTTTTGTTTCTACAGTTATTACAAAAAAGAATCAAAAATCGCTGATAATAAAATAAGTAGAAGTTCTTATCACTGTGAAGAAACAAAACGTCGGTCAAAGCAAATTCTGATTAATAAGCAGCTACAAAATATATTAAATTTCAGTTATGACGTGCTTAGAGCGCCTGAGATCGTTATCTCGAAAATAAATTTATCCCGGTATTCAGAAGTATTTTTTTTAACTTAAATTCGTTTAGTTCTATTTTCCTTAAATAAAGTCTTGAAATGTATTAACTATATTTCATTGTTCACGACTGTACACTGTCCAGTTGCTAATCCGTCCACCTGAGAATCTGTCTAGTTGAGAATCTGTCCAGTTGCGAATCTGTCCACTTGCTACGGAGGTTTCAAATCGTTCAGTAAAAAGTCTTACCGCATTCTTGAATGTTCTGGAAGAAAGCGATAGCGAGTCAGTCGTGGTAAGCAATTGCGGCGATGAGCTCACAACTTGTCAGGTCCACGGTGGTGCAACCCGCTGTGATTTGAGGCCCGTTTGAGGCTCTGCCTACACTTTCGGGGAAAAAGGCGTACTATGTATGTATGTATGTAATTAAGTCTGAAATACAGTATTATGTCTTTATCTACGATAATGGATAAGGAGTGCTGCAAACACTTGAATAATGTAATGAAATATTAGCAAACTCACTTTACGTATGCCATTAATGATTACAAATATTAGCAGATCATATAAACATTTGTCCTGCAACGGGAATCGAACCCGCAACCTTTCGCATCTCAGCCGGCTACTCGCCCGACGCGCTACAGATGTCGTCATTTGTCAAGGTGATAACACCACAGTCCCATTCTTCCATTATTCCTCTCCATCCTAAGGTTGTCTTGATGAAATCGCTGTTAGAAGACCGCCCATTGTGTATTTGTTTTATTTTTTATTTAGTTAAGTTTGGTATTTGTGTGTTATATATATATATATATATATATAACAATTATATGTACAATAATGAGTTAATCTATCTATATATCTATCATAGAGAATACTAAAACATAGCATAAAGGAAACTGTTAAACACGTTTATTTTTTATTTTTTGTACTACTTACAATGACGGCACATGAACAGATTGCCCACCTGATGATAAGCGGTACCCTCTGCCTATGAACAGTGCATTATCACATAGGTCACATCCACCTACGACGCGTCCTATATGGCATCGCACTGCGCCCGCCACCCTGAGACATAAAGATGAAAAGTCTCATGTGCCTGTAATTTCACCGGCACTCATAAATAATAAATAAAAAATAAATAATGCTGGACAGTTCACACAGCATTATCTAGCCCCAAGCTAAGCAGAGCTTGTGTTATGGGTACTAGATAACTGATATACTTAATACAATATATTACATAGATAGATATTTTTTATTATACATAGAAAATACCCAGAACACCCTGAACAAATATCTGCGATCGCACAAATATTTGTTCTGAGGCGGGAATCGAACCCGCAACCTCCTGCGTCGCAGGCGAACCTTCGCCCGACGCACCACAGAGGTCGTCATACCCTTCAAACTGGAACACAGCAATGCGAGCACTACTGCTTTGCGGCAGAAATAGGTATGGTGGTAGTACTTCCTAGGACGAACTGTTTCACAAAAAAGCTCTACTACTACTACTAATTTGCATCTACCAGCAAGTTCTTTTCATCTCGATGTGTTAAGAAATTCATATCGCCTCCGGTCACGTTCATTGCCAAACATAACAGTCAGTTTTATTCTCTCCCGTGCACTCTTTCACCTTTAATATTTAGCAGGTGTCGTTAAGTCCCCCCCTTTTATTGCTAGACTTGTAATAATCCTCGCAAACGTCGGGGATAATAACAACCCTCTATAAACATCACCTTTGTTTATATGACATGCTTTAGGAAGTGCTTAAGATGTTATATTAAAAAAGATGTTTACGATACTGATGAAAAGATCCTTTGACGTTTCTTTAGGATAATCTTAATTGAGGACATGAATTGAATTTATTGAAAAAAGGAATGTTCTAAGAGATTGCTGGCTGTCAGTTTTTTGGGTCTTTACGAGTAGTACCCCCTTTAGGTCTCCGCGGCACTTACTAAAAGTATTTTCTAAATTAGTAGTTTCGCCCCGATTTTCTTGGTTGTGTTTAGTTATCAGTTCCATACATACGAGTAGAAAATTCTTAAGTTTATTTTTTCCTGGTCCTTCAGTTCAATGCATCTAGCACTCCAGTACGGAGGCCTGCAATAATGCTCTAAGGTTCAAGGTCGCTCAGCGTGTTATAGAACTAGCTATGCTAGAAGTTTTTCAGAGGGAAAAAATCACCTATAGAAAGCTACATTATCGCTGAGTGGTATGGTTTATTAGCTTCCACCCGCGGCTACGCTCACGTTATGTCACAGAATAAATAAGTTGCAGCTCCACTCAACTGCGTGTAACGGCCTAGTGGATTTTGATGGTATTTGTGGTATGTGCAGGGAAGGGGGCGTGAGGGGGGAGGGTGGATTGCTTGTCATACTGACACTACCCATGCAAAGCCGGGGCGAGTCACTAGTAGGAATTAAAAGTATTTTCGCACAAAGCATGCAAGTTCTTACATTAGCTACGATCACTAAAATAGTTCCCTAATATATTTACTATTTATGCTCTGCCCACTGTCCTGTAATCCTTACTATTTACTACATGGCCATTTTACCGCTCGGTCCATTTTCGCAAAAATAAAAACGAATTGATTGACCCAAATCCCTGCGATCGCAAAGGATCCCATTTTCCTTTGTCAGGAGAAACTTGGCATTAGTGAGGGATATACCTTTCCTTTATTATTACGTATATAGCTTGAGGAATTGCTAGATTTGGCTTCGTAGCCGTAATGGTAACATTACCTGCCATTTGGAGAAATAATTGATTGGGATGGTGGTACAGCAGTACTTATTAATAGGTCGATAAGCAATTCGTACAATTAATAATTTTGTTCATTGGTTCAATATTATATTTTCAGTAGTCACGGACTCCGCCCGCTAGGAGCTTAGTCAAGTTCCATATTTGGTTGAAGGCATTCTAGCTAATTCACTGCCGTGTTTCACTACGGTGTGAAGTTATTTGCGACTCGTAACTTCGTCGTAACTAAGTCGTAACTTCTAACAGTAGAAAAGTAACGGATTTTCATGTAATGTTCACAGGTGAACACAGCTTAATTAGGAGCAGAATATTGGTATCATTAAAATGGGATGTCGAAAATGAAAACTATGAAAACTACATGAAAATCTATTCGGTCGTTTTGGAGATTTGCGCGAACAAACAGACGAAAAGAAAATTATTCTAAAAAATAGCTGATTGGTGTTCTATTACTCTTCTTTAGTCACCCCCTTTCTATTTTGTTTTATTTATTTTCTTCAATGTGCAGACACACCGGGTTCTACTGTTTTATTTGACGTATTGATACTTATTGGTGTATCATTGACAGTTCGTAGTAGCCCACGAGGATGGGAGTCTCTGCTCGGCCTTCTTCCTCATGCACTGTATAGAAAGTGCTATTTATTTTGAAGTTATACTCAATACATATAGTTACAATAGCTGGGCTACAATATGGGTAAAAAGAGAAATGTCAAAAAGGTTCTAAATAAAAGCTACATCTTTTTTTTTATTACTTCGAGAACGCCGTAACACGTTTGCTATACCCCGGTGTTGCAGACGCTTATAGGCGACGCTGAATGGTTTGCCGCTGGTTTTTTTTTAAACTACGCAAATGACGGAAGAAACCCACATCGTCTACAACGTGTTTAAAGTGGCTGCGCGGAAGCGCACTTTATCTGGCCGAGGCCAGGACCAGTTGCGGCAGGTCCTGCCGCCCATCATGCTTACACAGTCCGGGTACTCATGCGAGTTGCTCGTGAACTAACGAACAAATGACGGAACAATCGGTAAACCCTGTATTTAACACTGCATTGCCTCATAAGCCACGTCCACCTAGGACGCACCCTATGTGGCATTGCACTGCGCCCGCCACCCAGTGAAAATTCTCATGTGCCTGTAATTTCACTGCACCCATACCCTTCAAGCCGGAACATAGCAATACGAGCACTATTAGCGGCAGAAATAGGTATGGAGGTTTTACTTCCCCGGACGAACTCTTTCACAAAAAAGCTCTACTACTACTAAATACGTTTCACCTTATTTCATGAAAATACTTTTTCTTGAAACAAGAGTCCATGGGATATGGTTGTATACAACAATCTATCTTGATTCACAAGCCACATTTATATCGTCAAAAAACAATAAAATTTACAACGGCAAAACAAATAAAATTAGCGATAAATTGAGACCTTCCGCAGTTCCACCTGCTCCCGCCGGCCAGGGGTGACCAGCTATAACTCAGCGAAATTGTGCCCTCGGGCTTGACATAGCGTAAACAATAATAAATACTAACCCTTGGTCTCATAAACGTTATGATACAAAACCGCAAACGAACGAAAACAACTTTTATCGATAAAAACTGAACAAGTAAGTTTTTTATATTAAAAGATAAACGGCTAATTACCACTATTATTCGTCACTTTGCTGACGTTTCGAGACCACGACCACGATAGTTTCAATTCTATATGTAAGTTTTTTGTTGAAATATATCTTTTACAAAACAAGATTTTACGCAATTAGTGACCGAAACGGTGTGCTTATCTTCTTCTTATCTTAGGTAATGGCTTCTGTGCATTATTTGCAACAACTTAGCCAATGTCAAGTGATATAATTATCATAGTTTTATAGTCAAGTCGTCAAAAGTCTCCGTCAAGTCATAACCCAGTTTAAATGGTGGCAGAAAAACTGTGTTTTTACAGGAAAAAAACCACTATTTCGAAAAGACTCGCAATAACTTAAATTTCACTACACCACACATGTGCCATTTATCCAGGTACACCGGTTAAAATGTCACTAAAATTACACGAAATAACTCGAAAAAACACATTAAAATGTAATAAATTAAAAATGACGACGTTTCTTTCAAAAATGGCAGATTTCACATCCATTGTCATTATCAAAATGAGCCCAAACACTGATCGAAGAGTGCCGCCAGCTCGCTGTCATCCTAATATTGTATTGTCATTGAAACTTGACAGGTATGCCAAATTTCAGCTAAATCGAACACCGGGAAGTGGTCTCATGTAAGACTTGATTACACAGGGGCCGGTGAAACGTGTAAAAAGAAGTTAACGATAAATATGACATTATATCAAGAACTCTTTTTCTTCAGCGTCAGTAAGTTGAGAAATCTGTTGACAAGAAGCAAATCCGGGTTATTTTAAAGCCCGATTAAATCAATGCTTTTTTAATAAGGCTGTATTGAAACTCTTTGAACCGACCTGCTGAAAGTCTGTCGTCTGTCCGACTAACTTTTTATTAAATGACCCATGACAATGTTTTTGGTTTTTATTATTCCGTACCTTTATTCGAAAAACGAAACAGTTATTTTAATTAACCCGTCTTTTGATTTCAGTGGTCCTTAGCTTAGATCTGACGGAACGGTTTTACATTTCATTTCATTTCATTTATTTATTCACAAACAATAAAAAAATCGTGTCGGAAATTAGGAACAATTTAAAAAAAAATATTACACAAGAACATTAAAACACGTTCACAAAAATTCATAATGCCAGCTGAAATAAAATTATATACTCGTAATATACCCTATTTAAAATTATCACATGTCAAGAATTCATGAACCGTGTAGAAACACCCTTTCAACAGTAGCTTTGTAAGACTTACTTTAAATACATACATACATAGACACACGCCTTTTTTCCTGAAAGGGTAGGCAGAGCCTCAATGGGCCTCTTTACACAGTTGGTTGCACCAACGTGGGAATAAAGACGTGACAACGGGTGAGCTTTTTTGGTTGTGGGCGATCATAGAGCAACACGAGGCCGCATTGCTCTAAGTGGGGGATGCAATAGAGCTCCATTTCTTTGAAATATTTTCTGCCACAGGTCACAACTATCCAAATACCGCTTCCACCCCAACGTGCATCAGACCGCCCTCGCCCCAGAGACCAGTCTGTTCGTAATAGAGAAGCAGTGTAGTCTGAGAGCTTGTCACTTATCGTTATACACCTAATGGAATATTCATAATGACCAAAACATACTAATGTTGTAGTTGAGCTATTTAGGAATTCTCTGATGCATTGACTAAGTGCATGGGAGGATTTTCTGAGGAAAATACTATTGTCTAATCATTCATTGACCTTTTAAGACCAGACTTAGTAGTAGTAGTAGAGCTTTTTTGTGAAAGAGTTCGTACGGGGAAGTACTACCACCATACCTATTTCTGCCGCAAAGCAGTAGTTCTCGCATTGCTGTGTTCCGGTTTGAAGGGTATGGTTGCCGGTGAAATTACAGGCCCATGTGACGTTGCATCTTTATGTCTCAGAGTGGCGGGCACAGTGCAATGCTACATAGGGTGCGTCCTAGGTGGACGTGACCTGTGTGATAAATGCTCTGTTCATAGGCTTCGTTTACTTTGGTCGAAGTTCATAGGCTCATAGGACATCTGCTTGATCAGTCATACCAAGTTGTCTATTAAAAAACAATTGTCGGTTCGCACCACTCTCGATTCAAAACTCCACGAAGCCGTGCAGCTCGCTGGTCACGGATCTCATTGGCGCAACATCGTCCGGCAGCAGGTGATCTATGGAGGGGGTCACGACCCGCAGCATTGGAATACGACGCGAGGTGGAGGACCTTTTTAGTTTGATTTCCTAACATTAATGCTGGAGTCCAGTGACCGACGTCAGTCCATTGGCAAGTTAGCGGTGTCTCAAAGGAAAACATCGAAAAATTCGACGAAATTGCTCCTGCGGCCGCAAGCATTAACTTGTCGAACTGCTCGATCGTTGAATTTAACACTTTGCATGAAATTTGGTTGGAAAAGTAGATTGAAGTCTTTGTTTTTCAACATCTTATCGATGGCATTCAGATATCAGCAAGTACCTTACATGAGCAATTTAGATGGCGACCATAGAACATCACAAGTAAGGAGAATTGCTAATTGATGAATTGGCGTGTCGCCAGGGCTTGAGCAAATTGCTCAAACTCTTTCACTTGCGGTCTTTTTGTTTTATTGTTAAGTATTGACGACGTTAAATCATTAAATTTTACACAAAACTTGAAAATGAAAAGTCAAAGATAAGTACGTAATACTTTCAGTTATTTTCCACTTCCTTTAACGAGGAAAAAGCAGCATATAACGGGAAAACAAAAGTATGGCGCCGCGATTGTGCAAAAATAGAAGATAAAACACACAATGGAAGGATACACACATGGAATCACATAAGTAAAATGATTTTAGTGTGTAAGTGTAAAATGTAGTGAGGAAGATAAAAAATAGTGATATCGCTTTAAAAAAAAATAAACAAAAAAAAATGAAAACAGAATATATTTAATTGAAATAATTGAAATTATCAATAACAAAGATGGCATTCGGGTTAAGCGGAATTACGAGACCACTATAAGCCTCAGTTTCCAGCTGCAAGCCTTGTATATTGCAGTCCATAGTTTACATCAACCAAACTTGCAAAACTAACATATTTCAAACCCCTTTGAAGGGACTGCGAACATGGAATCATATAAATAACCTGTCTGGCATATACTGAAAGAGCCATTCGAGACCCACTGTGGTTACACGCAAGTTACACTCTAGACGGAAAAGTGGTTTAACTTAGCATTTATGGTTGACTTTGCCCAAATTACCCTTTACTTACATTAAAGTTATTACTCTGGTTGTAATAAAACCATAATTAAATGACACTTTCGACACCTTAGGCTACAGTTGATATGCTATTTTACGGCCTTAGATAAAGGACGAAAAGTTGTTCATTGGTTCTCCATTATCCTTAATAAGTATGGATTAGTAGAGGGTAGGGCGATGTGGACTCAGCCTGCCATAAATTAGAGTAGATAGGTCTTTATAATGGAACTTTATGGTCGTGCTAACGAAGACATCTGGTTTTGCTTGGGTACTAATAAATCGTGGCAGGAAAGTATGAAAAATATAAAGGGTCGAAATAAGGTAGCTCCCGAAAGCCCAAGGCATATTTCAACGCTCATAAGTCACTTACGTAACACATTTCACAAATCGAAATGAGATTATGAAAAATAAAATTATTGGTGTAACTCTTTAGCAGCGAGATCATTGAACGATGAAGAAATCTCTCCTTATGATTGTGGTCCTAAATATTTTTAATTATACGATTTAGCATGACTTATTGATTATATTAACCCCCGACGCAAAAACGACAGGGTGTTATAAGTTTGACGTGTCTGTGTTTGTGTCTGTCTGTGGCATCGTAGCTCCCGAACGGATGAACCGTTTTTGATTTTTGTTTTGTTTGAAAGATGAATAAGTCGGGAGTGTTCTTAGCTATGTTTGATAAAAATAGGTTCAGCCGTTTCATTGCGTTTAGGGTTTTTTTTTTTTTTTTTACTACTACGGCTACTTGATACCTAATACCTCAATTTTCTATGATTCCAGCGGTTGCAAATAATATGGACACTTTTTAAAGTTCATATTTTATGTTTACGAAAAACTTTTATTATTTTCACTGAAATACCCCAACTCTGAAAGCCCACAGAAGCTTCATAAACAAACGCACAGAACAAGCTGCTTGCTAATAGCGATATAGATTCTATGAAGCAAGTTTCGCTTGTGTACGTTGTGATAAGTATGGTTTACGGGCCGTATATTATAGGCCATGTAATTGGAGGCACCGCGTCTAAGTGGGCCGTTCATAAACTTGAGACTACCTGACTACGTTAAATTCATTATCCCTGGTTACTAATACTAAAATGTTTAGTTAATAATCTATCTTCAGGTACGGATTACGATTTTACAGCCAGGCATAAAATCTTAAAATGAGCTATATAGGGTTGACATTAGATTCAACATGGCTTGGATATGACTTGGATGGTAGATTGAATTCAATTTTTACTTAGTATTTTAGCTATCGAATGTATTTAGTTTGTATTATTTTTTGTCTAATTTGTTCAGTTAAATTTTGTTTTATTAATTCAATTCAATTCATTTATTTATTTCAGGCAACAGCGAAAAATGTACATTGTACCTAGACAAAGGCCCATAGTAATATATACCTTACAACTAACATACATATAAAGATAAAGATATACTTAAAACTACTCGTATCACTTAACGACAAGGGGATTTGGTTTCGAAAACGCTTCCCTATAGCGTCGGTACACAATGCCAGCTGGCCAGAACTCCGGATCTAGGAGCACATCCCTGTACTTCGCCGGGACCTGGAGAGCATATGACTTGTGCCCTATTCGTCTGCAGGCGCTGAAGAGACAGTCGAATCTCCGCCCCCTGAATCCGGCCCTGGCACCTCTCCTTCACGAACTGGAGTACATCATCTCCTGATGTTCTCTCGCTTATTCGGGAGAGGTAGATCTTGATAGTCGGCTCAACTGCATGGAGTGTTGCCGACTCAGCCAGTATCTGATCGGTGCCGCGTTGATTGCGGCACGATCTTGGTCGTCGTCTCTTCTCCACGATGGTGAAGCCGTCCACGTTGACTCTCTGCAAAAAAAAAAAACATGCTAAAAAGAATTGTAATTAGCTAAGTATTCTTTTTGCCAATGTAATAAGGACGAACTTCAAAACATTTGCATGCTTGGGGTGGATATTATTGAATATTTAGTAATATTCCAATAACTACACGGTTTGAACGGATCTAAAATTCTACTGAAAAAACACCTTGGTCCCATAAAATAGGGTAAAAGAGAAATATGCAGAAAAACCATATTTTCCACTTGAATTGCTAAAGCTTCTGCTATCGACTATTACATATTTTCTTTGTACCATTACGTTTTCGTCTTTCGAGATTACATTATTTACAAAAAGAAAATCTGTGGCTGTTTGGTGTTATAAAAAGTCTACTTACTAATGAAATCAGCCATGCAAGCCGTCAGTCATGCAAATGTTTGAAAACTTAATCAGCGGCTGGTGGTCTAAAACTACTTCAAAACACAATTATACACAAATTGTAATTTATTACCACTGAATAAATGAAGTATAGGTATTATCTATTGCAACATCTGATAAAAGCATTTCAATTTTCGTCTATAAAACGATAATTTATATCTGAAATCCTTCGCGGTTTCAAAATTCTTTCAGGGCTTTTGGTACAAGCGACGCGTGACCCGAGGGCTGGATCATATCTGGCTCAACGTATTAGTATTACCATGAAATGTGGCAATGCAGCCAGCATCTAAGGGATGCTTTTGTCTGGTATTGATTTTGATCAGTTGTGGTAGGTACCTTTAATATTTTGCAACAGCTATGTTTTTAATAAATATTTACTTAATTAGTTGTATTAATCTTTCTGCAAATAAAGTTTCCTTCTACAAAATACCTACTGCTTTTCCAGGAACCAATTTATGAAAGCATCGTGTACCTAATTAGTGTGAAATCTTCGTAAAGCTGGGTGGATACCAGACGATTGTCATTGTTCATTACCCGTATAAAAATAAATGATATCCTGGAGTGGGACGGACAGGGAAAGTAGAGGAGATGGGGAAATCCATTTCCTCGCTTTCGTAATTGACTTGGTAATTCTCATCCTTTCCTTGCTGAGATGTAAAATTTTAGTGAGTGCTGCATTAATGTACTTTAAGAATATTTTTTACTGACGAGTTTTTCTACCAACTTTTTATGTCTATTTTTAACCCCCGACGCAAAAACGACGGGGTGTTATAAGTTTGACGTGTCTGTGTGTGTGTGTGTGTGTTTCTGTATGTCCTATCGTAGCTCCCGAACGGATAACCCATTTTTTTGTATTGTTTGAAAAGTGAATTTGTCGGGAGCCTTCTTAGCTATGTTTGATCAAAATCGGTTCAGCCGTTTCATTGCGTTGAGGGTTTTTTTAATTTTTACAAAATTAATTACTTTTTAAGGGTTATGCTAATGTACTATTCCTACTCCAGAGTTTAATTTTCCATATTAGCATAAAACAGTTTTCCCAACGAATGCATATTAGGCATTCGTTTGGAAAATTGCGGCCCGTCACCTGGAGATATTTGTCAAAACTCATATAAAACCACCTTATCCCATGCGTCTATCGAAGCCTATATTGCTATTGAAATATGCATCCTATCACAATAGACATAGGTACATTCCTCACTAAGAATGTGCTTAAGACTCCAACCAATATTGTATCAATATGTATTAGGCTGTCAAAATGTGGTCGCGCTTGGACGTTAGGACGTGTCGGAAGGGAAGATTTATAGCCCAACTTTAATCGTAAACCCATTTCCGCATTGTTTTGAAACTAGTACGATGTTGGCTTTCAAAGCTCAAAATAAAGCAATAAAGTTGATAGTTTATGTGTACTTAGTAGGTAGGTAATCAAAAACAAAAGACTATTGCGAGATTCAATGATAATGACTTCAGCGAATTCAAGATAAGATCGTGAGAAAATGAAAATTAGCAATCATCGAGCAAACAGATTTTGAGCGAACTGCCAGAGGACGAATGTAGCGTGACTTACAAACTTACAAATCGAATGCACCTAAAATCGCGATTGGATCACGTAGTCACTTCATTTCCCGGTGCCAAGGCGTGGGTCGGGAGGCTCCTACCTGCTCCCCCGAGGGTGTCGGGGTAATTTATGACCCCAGATAACGAGGGCTCACAGTGGTCTTATCGACTTCCCTTACTTTTTTTTTACTCTCTAGTGCCTTTTTTCGAAGCAAATCGGCTATTACAAGGGGCTATCGACCGGAGACAGTTGCGAAGTCGACTGCGACTTTTTTACTGTCTAGACCTTTTATGGTGGAATATTTTAATTTGAAAGTCAGCGGAAAGCGGGCTTTGGTGGGACATCTGGCCGGTAGAGGGTTTTATGAACACAATGTTATACCGAAATCTATAAAAAATGCTTCTCGATTTCTCCAAAGACCGGCGACATTTATAACGTCGCAGGTAGTTGTTACAGGGATCCAAGGCTATTCCTCAAAGCATTCTATGGAGTAAGCCTACATCCAGCAGTGGGCTTCTTTTGTCTGCTGATAATGATGATGAAAAAACGAGGAAAGGAATGGATATCGGAAATATCGAATACCTACGATTGTTTCTTCAAAATTGTAATTAGCAACCCCTATTAAGTAGGAACCACAGTACCCTACAGATAAAGTAAGCTTGAACAATTAGTTTAATTTCGAGTATCCCAGACCAGTGTTGATATTATTGAAGAGCACGCAACAAAAAATAACCCACAAGCGAATTTATGCTGCAAACTAAATTTGAAAACAAACGAGTTTCACCCAAACACCCGTTCTATCACCGTATTGCTCAATTTCGGTATAACATAAACAAATCGTTGGAAATTTGAAACGCCAATAGCAGTTCCGCGGACGGGTATGGACGTCCATTTCCTCTCATGCCGCCGTTTCCGCACGTTATTATACCTAGCTGATATTTCCAACACTATGTCCGTGATTTATCTTTTACTGTAATGGAAAAATACTTCTAATTTTGGAAATAGCCTCTGATGCATTTCATAGCAAATTATACAGGGCGTCCCAAGACGATGCGACATGAAGGGAAAGTACCTTAAATATTGTAGATAGGAAATTATGCTGAAAGGGTTTTTTTTAAATTTAGAAATACTGCATTCAATGTTTTTCTAAAAACTACTTGCTTCGTCTCGGAATAGAACTTAAATGTGGAAAAAAATGATGCCAATCGAAAGAAAGTATTAAACAAAAACCTCTTAAGTAACATTGTATCTTATGACAAAAGAATAACGTAAAATGTTTGATTCCATTAAATGTTCGGTTCGATTCCCAGACAAAGCAAGTAATTTTTAGAAAATCTTTGAATGTAGCATTTCTAAGTTTTAAAAATAAAATAAGGTCTCATTGCAGCAAAATATCCTATCTACAGTATTTAAGGTACTTTCTCTTTATGTCGCATAGTCTTGGGACGCCCTGTATAAGTATTTTTTTAGCACACAATATAAAGTAGAGCATCTAAGCTAACTACTGTACCGGACTAGCAGTGTTACTATAAAACGTGCATTGTCCTTGGAATAGTTACTCAGAGTTTTGTCTTTTGCATTGACAAGCAGTTTCAAATACGATTAAAAGAGACAAAAGACAGTGTGACTCCTATTAATACTCAACGTTTATCAGTAGCACGCTGAACACTAAAGAAAGCGCTATTAGCTGTCATTCCTTGCAATTGTTCTCCAAAAGCATTTTTATGAGCTACTGATCCTTGAAACACCTGCACCAATTCCACCGAACATAGCTAAGTACCATCTCGCAAACATCATCTTTCTTATAAGGAAAACTGAATCTAAATCGGGCATAGCGTTTTGGAGATAAATGGGAACATTTGTTCAAAAACACAAACACAGCATCTCACCCTAAAAACCTCCTCCGTTCCGTCATGGGTAAAACATGGTGGAGAAAGAAATATATTTGAGGCAGTTTAGAAAAACAGGGATTCCGGTGATAATTTTTGTACTTGTTATATTATATACTCTGTGACATGAGTGCTTGTAAAAAAAATACGCTAAAAACACAATGAACCTCTTGAAATAAAAACAACATCATCTATGATCACCAGTCTGTTAACGTCTATTGCTGGACGAGGCCTCGCAGCTCGAGGGGCTGGACGAGGGGTTGTTTGCTGTTGGTGCTCGCAGTGTTGGTGTTGTGTATTCAGGGGATGCTGCTTCTCTCCTGTAATCCCTTAGTACGGCTCTTACTTTATTGATGAAAGGAGACGAAGGTTCTATTTTTTTTTAAATTGTATAACTGAAAAATCTGATGGCCCATAACCTCCTTACACCTAGGACGCACACTATGTGGCATTGCACTGCGCCCGCCACCCTAGTCATTAAGATGACATGTCTCATGTGCCTGTAATTTCACCGGCAATCATACCTTTCAAACCGGAATACAGGAATACGAGTACTACTGCTTTGCGTCAGAAATAGGTATGGTGGTAGTACATCGCCGGACGAACTCTTTCACAATAAAGCTCTACTACTAACAGTCCGGACACACCACGGTCAAACTTGTACAATCAACATAATTATTTAATACTAAAATTAATCATGTAATATCTTTTATAAAAAGGGTGCCGGTGGATCACCTATTAAATGCAATATCTTGTTCATTTTTGAGAGATACGTAACACGAGATGAGGTTTCAGCCCCGGGCTATAATTTATGAGATTTCGCCGTAAAACGGCAGCTGGACAGCAGTTTAGTTTTAGATATGCAAACCGATTATGCGAAATGAGATTCTTGATAAACTATTAAATTAAATGATTCATTGTCAAAACCGATCTTATGTTCATGAAATGTCTTTAATGAGATGTAGAAGTATTTTTTTTTATATATACTACTTGTAATTACGGATCAAGCAGATGGCCCACCTGATGTTAAGTGGTACCCTCTGCCTATGAACAGTACATTACCTCATAGGACACGTCCACCTAGGACGCACCCTATGTGGTATTGCACTGCGTCCGCCACCCTGAGACATGAAGATGAAAAGTCTCATGTGCCTGTAATTTCACCGGCACCCTTACCCTTCAAACCGGAACACAGTGATGCGAGCACTACTGCTTTGCAGCAGAAATAGGTATGGTGGTAGTACTTCCCCGGAAGAACTCTTGCACAAAAAAGCTCTATTACTACTAAAGTTATATGAGTTGTATAAGTTACTATGAGTTTACGATAAGAGTCATAAACATAACACCCAAGAGACCCGGAACAAATATTTGCAGACCATACAAAATTTGCCCCGCAGTGGGAATCGAACCCGCAACCTCTCGCATCTCAGCCGGCTACTCGCCCGGCGTATTGGTCATCGAAATATACTAACACTATTAGCCATACCATTGTGTTAGAATTTGACACTGGTAGCCATTACATTGATTCACAGTACAATAATCTGACACAAGCTCTCTCATACATCCATATAAATACAAACCAAAATTCAATACTAACCAATCTCGCCATAAATCGTGAAAACGCATCGCCATCGTCTCGGTAACAAACGCTACAGTTTCCGGCTTTTACTATTGCACATCGTGTACTAGTAGTGGCACAGATTACTTAATAGTTACTACGTACGCAGTGGAGAGAAAGTAGAGTAAGGGTAGACCTAAAATGGTGACCTCTGTGGCGCTGCGGGACAAATGTTTGTATAATCTGAAAATATTTGTTCTGGGTCTGGGTGATACCTTGGTACTCGTAGTTCCTGATACGACACAGGGAATCATATTGTGGGATCGGATATATGTATGAGATTTATTTTTTGTTAGTATTTGGTGCAACTGTTGTCAATCGCAGTCTACGTTGTATCAGAGTTATACAGAACATTGAAGTGAAGTGTGATATAGAAAGCTCTACAAAACTGAAGCAGAAGTAGAACTCGTTGGAAAAAAAATCGTCCAGGGAAATACCAGGTATTGCTGTGTTCTGTTTCAAAGGGTGCCAGTGAAATTACAGCCATACAATTCCTAGTTATATCTTTGCCTAATGGTGGTAGGTGTAATGCAATGCCATATGGGGTACCTACATCGAGCAGAGGCCTGCGATGCCCTAAGGGTACCTACATTCTAATCTAGTTCTACGTAGATTTGAACGGCCGCGGCCCGACTCACCACGGTCCGACTGGACAGGCTCGAATCAATTTAAAAAATACCTAACGGAAAGGCCCGACTGGACACGCATCCTTTTCTTGGACTGTTATAGCGAAAAGTTCTCGGCCGGCCTAAGGCCTTGACTCTGAGAACGAACTCGTGTGTGTTCCAATTTCAAAATTCTCATTCTTTTTTGCGTACTTAATTTCGTTCTAAAAGTTGAACTTGATTATTCATTCGGGCCTACCATGTATTGCAATTGTAATGCGCTGTGGTTACCGCATAAAGGCCAGTTAAGGTGGTTGCTTTTTCGTACTAACGTATTTTACCAAATATGGGCAACCAGAGTATTAATTTACACTGCTTTTGGCTTTTATATATTGGTTATTATTTGCGGCAAATCATATTTGGTTGAATAAAATACTGGATTAATATCGAAAATAACATCGAAATGACTTGTATGGCCTAAAATTTCGGTATTATTTTCGCTTTTAATCCAGTATTCTCTTCAACCAAATATGATTTGCCGCAAATAATGATCAATATAAAAGCCAGCAACAGGCATTAGTGTGAAATTATACTCTGTTCGGGCGAACAGAGTATAATTTTAATGTGTTTAGTACTAATGTGTGATTTGGTAAAATACGTTAGTATGAAACTCATTTTCTCAAAAAACAAAGCTGGTCTGTCGAACACCTCTTGGTGGTACCACTGGTGGGGTGGTACCACGGGTACTAAACGTTGCTTACGGTGTGCCCGTGTGCCACAGAATCAGCAGCGTAGTATAACAAATGGTATATCCCATTTATTTCCCACTGAAATACAATCTAACACAAATTGGATTTTGAATTACGACGTCGGATAAACACTGGCTAGTGGATGCCATTCAATGATCTATAGATTGTTGCTAGAATTATTTAAATGTACATTTGTAGCTATAGCAGGTAATGCACACAAGCATACGTAGCTAGAACTATGCATGAGGCTGTTCATTATATGGGCCGAATGCGTATACTTTTATTGATTTACACAACAGTTCTTTATCAAGGTTTTAATATTATCCAAAAAATTACCATCAACATCAGCCCACACAAGTCCACTGCTGGACATAGGCCTCTCCCAATACGCACTTTCTGCCCGCCGCCTTTCGTTGGTATTGGTATAGTATCCTCGGCCCAAAGTGCTTGGCTCCACCTACAGGATCCTTTATCATTCTCAAGTCTATCACATGGCTGTCTGGAAGAGGTCACTCTCAGTGATAGGACCTCCCATTGTACCTATACTTATGTTTTGATTCTTTTAATGTGGTTTGTAATAAAGTTTTATCTATCTAAGTATCATGTCTTGTAATAATCAAAATAACTTTGACATTTCATAAGTCGATGCCGTTCAATGTACCTCACCATCATTATCATCATCAGCCTATAGAAGTCCACTGCTGGATATAAGCAACCCGCATAGAGTTCCACGATGGATGGTCCCGGGTCACCTCCATCTAACGACTTTCCATGTCTTTGGTCCATCGAGAGAGGGGCCTTCGTCGTCCAGTTTGTGGTCGAACCTTATTCTATTTAATTTTTCTGATCACTTATAGACCCTCCTTTGTCCACGATCTCACCTGTTGGTAAGCGAAGATGCTCATGATGCTCGATGATCATTTTGATTTTGATTCATACCTATTACATTCTTCATACATACTCGTCGGTTAAGGGTTCTGGCCTTTTTCCAGAACGTCGCCGATCTGGTCTGAATACGTTCGCTGAAGTGCCAATGTCTCATTCACACTCTACTTAATGTACCGGTTTCGTCAATCTAACAGATGAGAGTGAATGAGGCAAAAGAGCTATAGATGCAAGTGGAAATACGTGGTCTCAGCCTACCCCTCCGGTAAACAGGCGTGAGTTTATGTATTTATTTGTACATTATTCTTATGGACTAATCGGAAAAAAACTACTTGGCTACGTAGAGATATGTCCGTCACACTTCGCTCAATACGTCAAAATTTTACCCGTTTAAGCATCTGGATCCAAATTGGATCCAGAAATCTGGATCCAGACAAACAAATAATCAAAATTTTAACTTTGTCTGTGGTTTACAAATAAAATGAAGGCGACCAACTTCTTAAAGTTAATTAAAAAAATTCACAATACAGTCGAGAATTACCGGAATTACCCAGTTTCGTGTAACGTAGACGGCTTAATTAATAAAAAAAATGTATTTTTCGGCAAACTTCCTGAAGCTCAAGCGGATCTCGGAAGGACTGCCATTAATCATACCCGTTTCGCACCAAAACGCCTTTCATAAAAATATATTAAAAAGTTTTCCAGCTCGTCATTCATAAAGAGCGATTCTACGCCTCGTATGTTAATTTTGGTGTCGTAAAGTGGTATCAGCGTTTTATGCTAGTAGATATAGGTCAATTTATATTTCGGGGAATGTACCCATTATTTCAATTCCACCGTATTTGGCTGTCTTCGTCCTTGCGGAAAAAATCGTTGGCAGAGTCAGTCGTGGGAAGCAATGGCGGCGATGAGCACGATTTGTCACGTCCTTTGATGTCAAGTTCCGATGACAATATAATATTAAGGTGACAGCGAGCTGATCTGATGATCGAGACGAAAAGTGGACAGCGAAACTCCTCGATACATAATAGTAGATTGGTCGTGTTTTGATTTGATTTGATTTGCTTAATTCACTTTATTTTGCTTTATCGATCACTAATCTAATAAAATCCTAGGTATATTGAAAAATATATTTTCATAAAAAACTTATTATATTCAATTTTGATCTTTTAAATTGTGATAGCAAGCCTTCTTCAACCATAAATTATTTTTTTACGACTTTATTATTATAATTTATATGAATATTAACCCTCTTACCAGCGATACTATCTACAGAATTACACGGCCATTTGGAGATAAGATTGGAAAAGGCAGCTTGAAATTAAAACCTCTTGAGTGCTGTAAATACAGCCAGCAGCAAAAGTACCTAATAAACCTTTTTTAACCGCAACATCTCTTCCTTAGCGAGTTTCGAACAAAAACCTTATTTTAGAGGGCATGGTCGATTTATATTTTCGATTACGCAGAAAACAT
Source organism: Operophtera brumata (assembly GCA_932527175.1). NCBI lineage: Eukaryota > Metazoa > Arthropoda > Insecta > Lepidoptera > Geometridae > Operophtera > Operophtera brumata. The sequence continues at coordinate 29,885,639 of OW052228.1, forward strand.
TTGTTCAAATACCTGTTTTTGTTAAATTTTCGTAGCACGAGCGCTGTTGTGTCACTTTCTAACTTATCTGAACTTTACTGAGTTAGATAGTGACAAAATTTAGCTGTTGTCTACCTCTAAAGTAGATAGGTACTTGTGGACAGTTATCTATCACTTGAGTGTTAAGGATTTATCACACTGGATGCGTTCTGCGGTCTGCGGTCAGGTCAAAGCGAACGCAGGCTGCATCATGTATAAACAACATTGTCGGTCTCAATATATTTTGTATAGAATGCGATCTGAGGGCCTATGCTAGGTTTCGCAAAGCAATTCGACCGACTTTCGACTTCCGAGTACCGAGCACTCGTTACTGAATGGAGTAATTTCAATCGATACATCTTTCACCTTACCATAGGTGTTCGGCGTACTCGTAAAACGGTCGATCGAGCGCTCACCCATAACTGCGGAGTTACTCGTAACTTGTTGGTTTTAGAAAGATGGCGAATTGGATTTAAAACGTGAAATGCTAGCAAATCTCTATGGAATTTGATTTTCGAAGCTGTCAGTGTCGCCTAAAGCATTCATCCCTCCAAGAAAAAACGTTTAAATTCCCAACATTTTAAAAAAATGCTCTAAAATAGGAGCGATTGTTTGTTTGTTTCAGTAACACAAACAAAACTCTTCTATGAAATAGAAAAGTGAAGCTACTACAAAATGTGGACAAGTCCAATGTAATTTCAGATTATGATAAAGTTTATGGAGTTGTTAATAAATATTTTCTTCATATTCTATGGACATTGTTTTTTACAACTCTACTAGCATTTGCTGTTTTCGTTATAGGTTATCTCGGATCCCTATCCAATTTAGACGATTCATAAAATTAGAAAATGCTAGAAAATATCTAAATGACATAATTGAATTAAAAAAGAAAAAAGATCGTTCCAAAATACTCCAAGATTTGGTCTCGAGATAACGAAAACAAGCTTCTCACCGTCCAAAACCCAAGTGAGACTGAAACACGAAACGATTATCGTATATCGAGTGATTTCGATCATAGTACTGTCAATTTGGGAACTCATCATCGCATTTTGCAGAAAAACCGTTGTAATCGTGAGTTGGTCTCACGAAACGATCGTAGTGAGTGGATTTCCGCTAGGGGCGCTCATCGGTGACTCCATACAAATTACGACATTTGGAGTCGCAATTCGGTTTTCGTTATTCCGAGTTTTAACAAATTACAAACCTATGGTAGGCCCTCTGACCGTGCGAGCACAAGCAAAGAACGCAGACTGGTGCGCGACGAGGCGGTCGCTCGACAACGTTGTTCATTCATGATGCGGGCTGCTTTCGCTTTGACCTGACCGAAGACCGCAGAACGCATCCAGTGTGACAAATATTTTAGTAACTTAAAATCAAAATTCTGTTTACAATATTCGAAGTGTGTATGCGCTTTTCCAGTCGCTTGTACACGGACCCTGAGGGATGATTGTAGGCTCTCGCTACTGTAGCTCCCAGTAAATTGATATAGCCTCGGGGTGTATTAGAGAGCTATTAATTAGATTTATCTATTTGATGTATTGTGCGACCGTATCCTCGATATTTCCATAGAATAGCGACAAATTTTATGTATCTACTAGGTACCCAATTATTCTTAAGTAGATACCTAGGTTTTAGATGTAACGGCATGATCAAAACCGTAATTATGGTCCATACACACTATAGTTATATAACTTTTGAAACTATCATGGTTATGTACATGCTTTTCACTAGAAACGAGATATCTCCCGTGATCATGGCGTATGCAACTGTGCCGAAATATCGGGAACTCTAAAATCATGGTAAATATCCCGTTTCTAGTGAAAAGTATTATAGTTATATTATAAGTATTTGACGACCTCTGTGGCGGGGCGGGCGAACGTTCGCCTGCGACGCCAGAGGTTGCGGGTTCGATTCCAGCCTCGGAGCAAATATTTGCGCGATCTGCAGATATTTGTTCAGGGTGTTCTGGGTATTTTCTATGTATTATAAAAAATATCTATCTATGTTATATATTGTATTAAGTATATCAGTTATCTAGTACCCATAACACAAGCTTTGCTTAGCTTGGGGCTAGATGATATTGTGTTAACTGTCCAGCATTTTTTTGTTATTATAGTCTGTAGCAGATTGTATAGCTTCGGTTTGTATGTAGCGGGGAAGTGGTACAGTTCTCTTAAAATCCCATATGATTTTAAACTAATGGTTTGCGTTCGTTCCCAGAGTAAAAATCCTAGGAGCGGAAGCAAACCATTAATTCAACACTATGTTATAACCGTCGAAAGCAACGAAACCTCTCGGGGAAAATCAACTCGGCTCACATGTTCTGACGATTTTTCCACGTCTCATTTGTTACTTGTCCTAACTTACGTAGTACGTGCGGCAAATTCTTATTTTCCTACTTAATAAAGTTGGAGGAAGCCAGATTTGAAGCGAAGATATCGGGTCTGTTAAGTTGGAGCGGAGTCTTTCGATCCATTCTTGCTATTTACGAGTTAACAAAGTTCAACTTTAAAATTTTATTATTATCTCTTCGTATGAAGCCAGACTTCGAAGTAAGTAATTGTGTTATGGGTACTAGTTAACTGATATACTTAATACAATACATTACATAGATAGATATTTTTTATTATCCATAGAAAATACCAAGAACACCCTGAACAAATATCTGCAGATCGCACAAATAATTGTTCGGAGGCGGGGATCGAACCCGCAACCTCCTGCGTCGCAGGCGAACCATCGCCATTCGCACGACAGAGGTCGTCCACAGAGGTACAGCTCTTACCCCTGCCACATGCAGGTGACCCTTGCTCCTGCCACTTCATTCCCTTTATGATAACGTGACAGATATGGATTCTCCTACTTACCGGCCCAGACCAGCAAGGTCGATGAAACTAGAAGAAGTTCCTTGAAAAAATTTACTGCAGTACTTTTTACTGCATTCTACTTGCGTGATTTTGTTCAAGAAGACACTGTTTGATCAAATCACATTATATGCCTAGAAAACGCAGATCCAGTAGAGAGTACTTTGCAACGACACTTTTCTGTAGTTACAACCAAATAAACGTCATTGTTGTCTTCTAAGGACTAACGACTAAGGTTAATTCCTTAGGGCTTAAAACAGACTGGATTGGGGAGTGTTAAACTTTACATAAACTTAAATTATTTTTTGTAGCATGAATAGTAAAGTTTGTTTTTAATAAATTATAACTTATCTAACAAGGAAAAACACAAAAAAGAACGTCGTGTGATCCGGATGAAAAGTAACTTGAAAAGTCCTATTTGTCCTCTCACGTAAACCCGGAAAAAATGGTTATTTTCCTGTTGTCGGGTGATAAAATTCCCACGAAATACCACAAATCATTCTCTATCTCTTTTTTAAAAGCTTAGTAGGGATATTATTAGGGTTCCGTAGCCAAATGGCAAAAAACTGAACCCTCATGGATTCATCATGTCTGTCTGTCTGTATGTCTGTTTGTCTGTCTGTATGTCTGTCTGTCTGTCTGTATGTCTGTCTGTCTGTCTGTCCGTCCGTATATCACAGCCACTTTTTTCCGAAACTATAAGAGCTCTGCTGTTGAAACTTGGTATGTAGATGTATTCGGTGAACGGCATTAAGATTTTCACACAAAAATAGAATAAAAACAATACATTTTTGGGTTTCCCCATACTTAGAACTGAAACTCAATTTTTTTTTTTCATCAAACCCATGCTTGTGGTTTATCTATGGATAGGTCTTCAAAAATGATATTGCAGTTTTTAATATATTCTAATAAACTGAATAGTTTGCGCATAAGACACTTCCAAAGTGGTAAAATGTGTGTCCCCCCGTAACTTCTAAAATAAGAGAATGATAAAACTAGAAAAATATATGATGTACATTACCATGTAAACTTCCACCGAAAATTGGTTTGAACGAGATCTAGTGAGTTTTTTTTTTTTTTAATACGTCATAAATCGTAATCCATCCTAGAACTTTTATATTATGTTACTTGCTGCTACAAAACCCTTCATGGCCGAGTCCGACTCGCACTTGGCCGCTTTTTGTTAGTGTGCCTACCTCAAGTATGTAGCCAGCAGTGACAAGGACGATTATTTTTATTTGAACGTGTTGATATTTACGATGAGTGCATTTGAAACGGTAATATGTAGTAGTAACGAGAATAGCTGAACCAGGAAATATGGGAAATACGTACATAGACAGACGCCTTCTTCCCCGAAAGGGTGTGCAGAGCCTCAAATGGGCCTCTTTTCAATGTGAGTTGCACCACGTGGGCAATAGACGTGACAAGTGGTGAGCTCATCGCCGCCATTGCTTCCCACGACTGAATCTACTAACGCTTTCTTCCAGTAATTACACATTCCTTAAATAAGCTAGCAGCTAGGACAAATCTTATACAAACTAATCTAACTAACAAGTAATCCCTTAGTCGGCTTTAACGACATCCACAGGAGGAGATGAAGGGGTCCATTCTTAATATATGTGAGTATTAATATATGGGTAAGTACCTGTACCTATCTACTGCATTGATACGATGGCTAGTTTTCACCATGTCCACTGGTGAACTCGGAAAGTTGTACACTGGAAATCCAATTATAAAATCTCAGTGTTAGAAAGAAAAAAATAAAGGAAGAATCTATATTTATTTGTATACAAGAGTTACACAAACACATAAAAAACATAAGCTAAGGGCAAACAGATTTGAAGTTACCAAGTTCAACTCAAGTAACAAAATGGTTCTGCCTCAGCATGAGTTGGTTGACTACCAAGCTAACAACCAACGCTGGTCTTCCGTCAGAGCCACTTGTTGGCGTTATTCAATTCAATTCAATACTTTTTATTTCAGACTATACACAAATAATACAAAAAATATGAGGAATAGTCCATAGTTTGGTTAAATAAATATAATTACTACACTAACTTAATACCAAAATATACACAACTCACCGTATGTCACAAGAGAAACTGGTAGAAAGCATGACATGCTGTTCATTGATGCATTATGTTGTTCATTCCACGGTCAAGGTTTCATCAGTAAAATCACAGAATAAAGAATAATAATCCACTAAACTGTACGGAGTTTTTCTTTTGAATGGGCCCTGGAATTTTCGGAAACGCACACTTGCTTTCAGTCGTTCCTCCAACTTTCCTCAACTCCACTCAACCTCGCTCGTATTCCATATTCGAAAATTGACATTCAAATACAAAATAAAATATCCTCGGGTGAGGTCGAGTCGAAGAAAGTTACAGGAATTACTGAGAATTTCGGTGTTAGATAAGGAAAGTTTCAGTTTTTTGCTCGCGAATTCGGGACAAGGGCTAATGCCTTGTGATTAATTGCTGTAACTGAACTTTTTCTACAAATCCTCAGCGTACCCTTCTCGATTGTAGAATTTTACGTGAATTGGCCTACATTGTGAGATAAATCGGAGAGACATTGATTGATGAATGGAAACGAATGAAAAAGATTAAAAGTTTTAATTTGACTTCCCTTTTAACCATAAAATTTTTGCAGGTTTGACACAAAGGCATGTCTTTTTTATCCTCCAGCAATAATCTTTGTGGCGAGACGGTCGAGATGCGAGAAATTGCGGGTTTGATTCCCGAGGTGGGGCAAATTGTCTGATCTGCAAATATTTGTTTTGGGTCTGGGATTTGTGTAACAAGATGCACGTAGTTTCTGGCACTCACGACATGGATTCTAGTATAGGATCTGGAGGGCAATTCTCGGATTGTAGAGATTAAGTCGAATTGGACATATGTCGAAAAAAGATGGCGAATGTCGAATAAAATCTTAATTTGCTATTCTCGTGATGTCACAAATAGACATAAGTCGACCAAAATCATTCAAATCGAATACGATTTGATGGTTATTGTGACATTTTCGTGACATTTTTTGTAGACATTCTTGCTTCGACATTATCTCTAATTTAGAGATAATCTCTACAATCCGAGAATTGCCCTCCAGGACTATAAATATGACTCAATAGTCAAATGTAAATAAAAACATAAGTAAGGGCGCGTACACATAGAACGTCTGATTTTACAGGATCCTTTTTAACTGACGGATTGCTGCTTATTTTGTCTGTTTACTGGATCCGGAATACTGTATTCTGTGTGAACTCGCTCAACAACTATATACGCTAATAACATATACGTTTAAACGGACCTGTAAAACGGCCGTTCTATGTGTACGCGCCCTAACACCCAACGGTGTTAGTTATGTGTGGCTTCTGTGGAATATTCCAAGTATTTAGGCAATGTCAAGTACCTACATAACATTAAATTCAAGACAAAATTAAGTCAAGTCATCAAGTCTCCGTCAAGTCATAACCCAGTATAAACCGGACGAGTGTTTTTACCGTCACGAGCCTTCAGGGGAGAGCGAGGAATACTGGCCAATTGCCCATATATATTTATAAAAAACAAACTATCATGGTCGTTTAGTAAAATTTCCGCTAGAGGCGGTGTGCATAATTATCTGCATAAAAATTCGAGTTATGCGATCGTGATAGTAATAATGAAAAACTCTCACATGGCATACGGGGTGTAAACTTGGGATGAATACGGACGCACCCAACTTCATCGCTTCGTACTTGTTCCAGTACATTATGTTTCACGCTTCCTACCCACTGCGTTAGTATTTTGTGCTTGCATCGTATTGAAAACGCTCATAATAGTCCAGTCGGCAGGTGGTTTCAGATGGAAAAAGGTCAAAAGTTAATGAAACTTTGGGAGGTTGTTTAGGGATAGTTAATTAACATTTTCCCAAGTTTTGGACCTGGAGGACCCTGTGCGAAAAGAAAAAGGGTGGGGGGGGGGAACTACACCTTCCTCCGGTTTTTTCTCAATAACTTTTTTCCCTTACATTCTACGGCAAAAGTACCAAGTACTTTTTTGTAGAACGTTAAGTTTACTATAATTTTGACTATTCAAACATGTTTTTATGTCGATAGGTTATCGAGATATGGCAATTTGTGTTTTTTTCTAAGTACATCACAATATGAGAGCATTCATTTCGATGTTGATGACACAAATGGTGGATGCTAGCATCGAAGTGAAGTAGCCATACGATGGGGATGGGGTTGAGAAGAGAAGACTGCGTCCCTGAGAAGACTGCTTCCACCCCCAATTAGTGGGATACAAGTTGACTTCCCGCCAGTTCTGCAATTGCTTGGAGGTAACATCTTGCTGCATGGTGGCCTGTGGCATCTTCCGTCGGTGGCAAAAGGGCGATGTTGAAGTGATAAACGACTTACATTTGAGAAAATCCGCACCCGGTCACGCGGTAAAATCCACTTATGACTGGTTTTGATTATCTGTCGTTTTTGAGAGAACCGCCGGGCCTATAGGTACCAGTTTAGTTTAAAATTAAAGCTTATTTAATTTAATACAACTTCATTTCAAATAATATTTGACGTGGGATGCATATTTTAGAAGATATTTCACAAAATAAGTAAAAATTTCTGCCTATTTTCGAAGAACTTTATCTTGGGAACAAATAGATGTAAAGAGCTCGCCCTAGTGTCAAATTGTAGAAAATTTAGTTTACTTTAAAAGTATGCATGGTGACTCATGCATGGTGCATGGTGGTCAGAACCTTCCTTCACAAAGATATTGAGCAAAAACTTGTTTTTTTTGAGCCGCTCGCACAGCACTTGGAAAATCAGGTTTTTTAATATTGGTTAAGGTCTTAGCAACATATAAAAAAAACAGCGTAACCGGAACTTTTGCAAGCACGACCCCTTTTTCCTTTCCTTGACTGGACTATAATATGAATACCAACATGATGATGTGAATATCGTTGGTTTTCATCAGAGAAGAAAATCAGCTTTGGAGATCTGGTTTGGGTGGAGGGGAGTGGGGGTTTCCAAAGTAGGTGATTGTAACCAGGAACCATAATTATAACAACATTCTTTCCTAACATTCCGGGCTTTCTTGTTTTACACACCTAACAACTTCATCTATGTAGTTTTCAATGAAACTTGTATGGAATTTGTTTTTTTGCTTCACATAGTACATTTTATAAGTTATTCGATTAATTGCTCGTCAGCTTGTGAAGCCTACTTATTGTTAGTTGATAATTTTCCTTTTAACTTCGTTATCATATATACAGTGGTGGCCATATAATTAAGAACGCTGATATAAAGGGAAGATTTTTTCCAACTAAGATGCAAAACTAATTGTATGCATTTGTTTTTATTTCTCTCGGTATCGTAAAACATTTCCATATTACCACTGTATTCATTGATACACATGATTGGCTAAAAATCAATAGGCAAACTTTTTACACTACTTTTAAACAAAGTATTCCTTATTACTGGCTGGTCACGTAATTAAGAACGCTAAGTAGTTTATACCTTTATTCAAATTTAAATAGAGAACACTCAGTCGATTTGTTACTGTTTGTATAATTTTGGCGCCATTACGTGCTGTAAATGATTAAAGGTGATTGCTTCTTTAGAAAAAACAATGGGAAAAAATAAAAGTTGTGATAAATCTACAAGGGAAGTAATAATAAAACTTCGCCGGAAGGATTGGTCTTATAAAAAGATAGCCGACCATCTGCAATGGTCAAAAACGATGGTTTTCCATGCTGTAAAGCATTTTGCTACGTATCAAACTACTTCGAATGTTCCACGTGTACCTAAACAGAGAAAAACAACTCCTCGAGATGACCGAAACATCGTTCGTATGGCAAAACAAAATCCTTTTAAAGGGTCCAATGAGCTTAGAAAATTATATTTTGGTGAAAACAACCCTTCAGCAATCTCAGCACGCAGTATTCGAAGACGTTTGGTAGAAGAAAAATTGCACGGTAGGATAGCAAGAAAGGTACCCATGTTAAAACTTTGCCACAGGCAAGCCCGGCTTGCATTTGCGAGAAAGTATGAAAACTGGACTGTGCAACAGTGGAAAAATGTACTTTTTTCTGACGAGACGAAAATAAACAGAGTATGTTCTGATGGAAAACGATATGTACGACGTCCCCCGAATACAGCATTCGACCCAAAGTACACGAAAGTTACATTAAAGCACGGTGGTGGAAATGTGAAAATTTGGGGTTGCTTTTCTGGACATGGTGTAGGACCTGTAAAGTTGATAGAAGGTAACATGGATCAGTTCCAATACGAAAATATACTGGAAGAAACAATGTTACCATACGCTGAAGACGTTCTACCAGTCATTTGAACATTCCAGCATGACAATGATCCAAAGCACACTGCACGCACCGTAAAGGAATTTCTTACAGCGCAATTAGTTTCTGTCTTAGACTGGCCTGCTAACAGTCCAGATCTAAACCCAATAGAGAATCTGTGGTTTGAAGTAAAGAAAAAGGTTACAAATACAAAGTGTGGAAATTTAAGAGAGCTGTATGACGTTTTTTTAGAAGAATGGAACTCTATTTCTCTTGCGAAATGTCAAAAATTAATAGAGTCAATGCCTCGCCGGTGTAAAGCTGTAATTAAAAGCCGTGGATATGCTATTAACTATTAATTTTAGTTAAATATTTATTAAATTTCTTGTTATGTTTCCTGTGCTACATAATATTGTGATTTTTTAAATCTAAGTGTCATACAAAACAATTCCCGAGCAGTTAAATAAATCGTTCTTAATTATTTGTCCAGTTTCAGTACTATTTGAATGTGTTACTTTGATAAAATCAATAAAATGTGCAAAAAATAGTTAGCGATTTCATACTTTATTCTTAAGTCAGGTTGCTCTATTAATGTGACTATTATATAACATAACTAGTTGCTTCTCAGAAGGTACACATCTCTGTGTATGATACGATTTAAATAAAAAACTTCTAGAACTTCAAATCGTTCTTAATTATATGACCACAACTGTATATATTACTGCAAAATGACAGCTTTCTAGTACTATCAGTCTCTGAGCTAAGCTGCGGACAGACAGACAGACGAAGACATGGCAAAACTATAACGGTTCCTTGTTCTGATGACTGCGGAACCATGAACTGTCATAATAACGGCCATAATACAAAACGAGAGGCTGTTTCATTTATAGCTTTGATTCTTCAAAGCTAAAAAGCTAAGCTTCTTCAAGCTTTCTAGCTTGAAAATCACGAGCAATTTTTTTTAACTACCTACGTGATCTCTATCATATTAATGACCGTCAAATGACGGCCGCCATTTAAGAAAACCCTGGCTTATGAAGCCGAGGAGTGTGTGCAAATCCGGCTTAGTCTTGGATATTGAAACGGGAACTTTCCCGTCGAAACCATTTTTTGTACCCGGGATAAGAGCCTTACCAACAAACTCAACATGATTCGAATATACTTTTTCATTAGAGAGTTCCCTTTGGAAAGTAAATATTTGTTAATGCTCTTATGAGTTTAATTTCTGTTCTTGGGTTAGGGGTTAATATATTACCCCAAAAGTTACCGAACAGATAGGAATCAATCCCGCAACCGCCGCCTTGATACGGAGATTTGTTGACGCTGTGCCACTGGTTGTACAAATTAGGATAAATATTTTTTAGCTAATGTCAGTTTTACAGCTTCCAATATTTTCATATGATCAATATCGTTATCAAGTAGATGTTAGAATATTTGAAGATCTATACTAGGTAAGGATTATTTTTTTGTTAAAGTGACCCCCTGTCTCTTCTCTCTGCTTGAAAAGAATGGATACAGAAAGTATTCACATAAACCGTAGGTAAGTGGTATTCATCATCATCATCAGCCTACTATGTCTTTCTCTAGCCTTTAATGTCTTTGGTCCATCGAAAAGGGGGGGCATTCCTCTTTTGCATCTTCCGGTTTGTGGTCGCCACTCGAGAACCTATCTTCCCCAACGGTTATCAGTTCTGCAAGCTATATAACCTGCCCATAGCCACTTCACCTCGTTAATTCTGAGAACTATGTCAGTGATCTTGGTTCTCCTACAGATCGCCTCATTCTGGATTCTATCACGTAGTAAAGGTCTGAGCATAGCTCTCTTTATAGCTCTATGGAGCTTCTATTCAAATAACACAGGAACTTGGTTCCAATATCACCACATTATGTTACTTTAAGCGTTTGAAATTCTAAAGCCAGCCAAATTCTTCTAACCGCCGCTTTCGTCGTGATTTATTGGTCGCTCCAGAAAGCAACGCTGCAATTTCTGAAACGAGGAATCACCTATCCTATTAGATTTTACTATTGGACGTGGAAATTGCTATTCCGATCACTAAGGTCGTGTGGTTCTTTCGTGGTGAAGAAAGAGTCACGGCGAAAGCGTACCCGTGCTTGCGAAACTACATTAAACGAACATCCTTGATTAGTACGAAAATAGCTTCAAAAAAATTACCAAAATGAAATTTTCTATAAAACTAAGTGTAAAGTCGAGCTCGCGCACGAAGGGTTCCGTACCAATATCTATAAAAAACGGCAAAAAAAGCATGTCCGTTGTATGGTAAAAAAATAAATATTTAAATATTTATATTTAAATATTTATTTTATTCTGGTTTTAGTATTTGTTGTTATACCGGCAACATAAATATCTACATCATATATGAAAATTTCAACTGTCCAGCTATCACGGTTCATGAGATACAGCCTGGTGACTCAGACTGGTGATGGACAGCGAAGTTTTAGTAATAGGGTGCCGTTTTACCCTTTGGGTACGGAACCCGAAAAACTGATGATGGACAACTATTAAGTGTGTTGTGTCTTGGCTATAAGATAAGATATAAGTTGAGTACCTGATGACCAGTGGTGTATTCTATTTCGAATTTTGGGTACACCAATGTTCTCAGTTTCACTGGTTTCACCATGATTTTTTGTATGTTCTAGATCGATAAGATAATGGTAAGATGAAAACAGCGGTCCAGTAGCTACGTAGTCTTAGCTGCGGCCACATAAAATTCCATATCTGGAGCCAATAAATAGCTCGACTCGTATGTGTCTTGCAAGAAACGCCCATTGTCTTCTAACTACGGAATACAATGGATAATATCCATATTAAGACATTCATACAGCCCAACGCCTACGGTACCGGATGCTTAATTATGGATTTGTCGCTCCCTGCGTTGTACATTGCTCTAAGTATCGTTTGAAAGGGTACCATTACAAAAGGAAAGGAAAGTTGTGTTTTCCAGGTGCTCCCTATTGGTGCTACGCGCTTCGTAAGTCGCGCGCAGTTCGCTAGTTCATTACCTACGACTAGATCCAGTTGCTTCCCAACAGCCAAATTTCTTCACTATTCAGGTAAGTTAGAAAGACAAGGAATATAGGTATAGCGCTCGCGCAACGAAAAGTGAAGGAAAATCACGAAAAACAGTATCAATAAAAATTTGCTGAGTAGCGGTAAACGTTTTTTTTTTGAGAAAATTTATCGAAATCGTTTTTTTGGCTCTATCATGCCCTTGGAAATATGTTTTTTTTTTTTTTTTGTTTTAATAAACTACGTATATTTTGCTAAAATTGACTCTTGATATTATAGCCTCTTTAAGGTGTAGCAAAACATAAGCATTTACAATGCGCTCATAAACCATTGTGGTACACTCTGTTTATAAATAAATGTAGACTACTCGTATACAGAGACGGATTCATAAGTAGGTGCTGAATGGTGGTTTTAGTGAAAACACTGCTAGCGCCAGCGTCTTCCATAATATCCGTCTCGTTTAACAATTACGATACAACCAAACCTCCAGTTAGAAGAGGCTCGTAAAGCATCACACTTTATTTCGTGCACGTGCGAAGTGCTTCATTTTTTCTCGAGGAAACTCGGCAAGCGGCAAAGAAAATTAAAATAAAGCTTTAAAGTTGCTAAGAAGTTTTAGTACGTCTGCAAGCGGCTGAGCCTCATAAAAAGTGCTCCAGACATGTCGACGTATTTCCAGACGGTTTTATTCGTGCGAAAAAGGTTGTATTCACGCTGAAAGCTGACCAGAGCCTATACTATATTTAGTACACGTTCTCTCGACTACCTTAGTTGCGAGTCCATATTTGTTCTTTTATAGTGTAACTGTTTTTTTTAAAGTCCGTTTTGTGTGCGTACCACCATTACAAAACCACATTTAAACGTAAAATTTGGGAGTCGGGATAATGAATGCAAAATATAGACTAGGCCCTCTGGTCAGCTTTCAGCGGGAATACAGCCTTTTTCGCACGAATAAACCCGTCCAGAAATTCGCCGACATGTCTGGAGCACACACATTTCGACTCACAATTCGGGAGTCGGGAGACCGAATGCCAAACTTAGACTAAACTGCTCTCAGTACAGGCGCATAATAAATTAATAAAAAAACTTTATAACAGTTTTTATTGGTTTCATCCTCGTCGTGTCACTGGTTTCTTTTTGGTTACCCTTCGCTAGGTAAGAGAGTAGCTTGAGTCATGGTGGCCTTGAAAAGGGCCTAACGCCACCGACGAAAGAACTAGTGTGGTGAAGGGTGCATTTCGGAGGGTAGAGATGGAGAGGCTCCATTCATGCACATTATCGTTGTCATGTTTTTTTTTTTAGTTCATGGCCATAGTAATTCTGCATAGCATGGTATCATAGGGTTGTCCTCGTTGTGGCCGGGCCAAACATGTTTAATTATGGCCATTGTTTTAAAACGTTATATCAGACGTTTACTTCTTTAAACGTTTAATTAGACATCAGGGGCCCAATTCTACTATTTTTGAAAGAAAAACCAGTCTATTACTATGTAATTACAATTCAATTACCATTACCATTTTTGATGACAATTACTAAAATTACTAATTTACTAAGGTTATTCTGTGACTCAGGCAAAACATATGATTTTACGATTTTTTACGAAGAAAGATTTTACGATTGTTTTATAAATGGTCACAATTATAATGCAATTGAAAAACCATTGAAGTTAGTAGTATACCAAAAGTGTCAAAATTATTATAAGTATGTGACAATTCATTGACAATTTAAATACAATTAGTTTAGTAGAATTGGGCCCCTGGAAGAGGTACAGTCCCCACAAACCACGTGTCGTGCGATATATAAATAATAAAAAATATTAAATAAAAAGCCTTTTTATTTTCCTTACCAACTGTTTTACATAAATTTTGGATCCTACTCTTAACATTCCTGGTTAGGAACCCCTCTTTGGGTAAAGGCCTCCTCCAATATCTCTATCGCTCGCCACGGCGCGGCGATCCACTGTCTTCCAGCTGTTTTTATGATACCTTCTATCTGACCATCTCTTTCTTGGCCGTCATGCGATATGCGATAATTTAATGTTATGTACCTATTACTTAGTCTTGTAAAGATCATAATAACGTCTTATATTCTAAGACTCATCGTTACCGGCAGACAGGCACTTCAACCTGATTTATCTGTGAATTCAGCCAAATAGGAGAGGAACGATGAGGACTTTTGTTTTCTTTTCATTAGACCGGCAAAAAAACCGAATGAAAAAGTTGGCTGGCAGAGCTTGTATCAGTCGAAAGGGGCAAGTTTGTGTAATTTGTGAAACAACTCTCGAACTAGTAACAAAAACATGTACAACGTAGTCAGTAAATACGTTAATACGTGGCAAACAAAATAAATTCCTTTATCTTAATATATAAAAAAAAACAATGCTGTTCGTTGGTTTTGGGAAGGACCGTTAAAGCTTTTTTTTAAATGTTTGTAATTGTCCGAATAAGGTTTTTAGGAAAATAAAAATTGGAAAGTTGTCCGGATAATTTGAAAATTGGGGAAAAACTGAAAATTCTTTTTTCTATGGTATTTTCATACAAACTCAAGACAGGACAGTGTCTGTGGGGTCAATGGTTTAGCGGATTTTGATAATATTTGATTTGTGGATGGATGCAAGGGGGGAAGGGGGGAGAAGGTTGCAGGAGGGAGACACTTTTTATCCCGATACAACAGGTGTGAAACCACGGGCAAGGATAGTTAAAAATAAAACAACTACCAGTGTTCGTAATTGTTCGTAAATAAATAAAAGTAGCAAATGAGAAATGCAAGATCTCTAAAACTTTTATCTGGGTTGTATTCATGGTGGCAGGTCCAGTTTTGGTTTGAATTCTTGATGTTTTGGCATATCCGTCGCTGTATCGATCTGGCTGAAAGTAAAAGTTTACATAAAAATTAAGAGGTAAGAAAGTACTGTCAAGCTCCATCTTAGATCGTACATCCTATATTATGGGTGTATATTCGTTTTAAAATTAAACTAGCCTTTTTTAGCCCGCGGTATTGCAGGCGTTGTGTCGGGATAATAAGCAGTCCTCCCCTCCTGCCCTCCCCCCAGTACAACGTAGTTTATCCACTCACCAAGGATCATCAAAATCCGCGGAGTGGAGTTAAATAGTTTTTAGAATCGGATTATTAGTGCAATTAATTATCTCCTACATATGAACTCATAACAAACTTTACCTCATAATAATATTAGTATAGATAGATGTCACGAAAATATATGTATTTACATTTAAAGAATACTTAATTCTAGTACCTATATATTTTTTGTAGATGTAGTTGTGTACAGTCGTTGATGTAAATATAAATTGCATTTCAATAATACGTATCCTGGCACTAAAAGCGACAATTTAAGTTCATTATTTTCAAGTTAAACTGCGAAAGGCGGCTTTGGCTTTTAATAAGCCCACGCACTTGGTGTTTAGTCCAAGTGTTATACGCAGCTAGCTTTTACCCGCATCGCATTAACTTTTGTTTTATGGGGTCCAATCAAAACGCAAGGAAATGCAGATAAAAAGTAAAATAAGAGTATCTTTAGTAACTAACGTATGGTCATATGTTATAGGTAGTACAATTTTCAATGTGCTCATTCTTTGCTATAGTAAAGCGTGTGAATATCACTGAGGTATTATGAACCATAACAGCTCAATGGTAAATATTTCTATAGCAATGTTAAGTCTACTAAATAGGGACACCATCATTACACAAATAATAATTTAGTGTTTCTCGATATTTATAGGGAAATACATACTGGTTTTCACATTTATGTATGAGTAAGCCATTCTCTTTTTTATATGAATGTGCAAACTCTTTAATAATTTCCTGTTTTAAATAGTATGTAAAAAAAGAAAAGAGATTGAACAAAATGTTGTGTTCGACGCGTGACTGGAGTTTTCTCTGGACGACAACATACCTGGGGGGTTAGTACGAGAATTTGACAGTATTCGAAACTATATGAAGTTTCGTTTCCTTCCATACATTTACTAGCAGCGCCCCTAGCGAAAACGAGAAGAAAACTAAGGACGCTGTCATAAAATGTATTGAAGGAAACGAAACTTCATATAGTTTCGAATACTGTCAAATTCTCGTACTAAGGGTACTGACATATCTGACGGATGAAAACATAACGACTTCACTTCTTGTCAACGATCGTTTTTCTGGTTTTACTCCCATCTATTTGCGTACCAACCTTGGGCTATATCTATGTGAAAATAGATTCTTTAGGAGTAAACTCCAATAAAAAATATCAATAGCTACCTGAGTAGTGACACCAAAACTGTGATTATCAATCCACGCCTGCCATGGTAATTATGGCAAATACCCCATGCATTCAATGGGGCTGAAATGGCAACGGGCTGGGCATATATGCTGAAGAACTGACAACCGCTGGGGTGAAAGTGTTCTAGAGTGGAGGCTACGTCTTGGTAAACGTAGTGTGGGGGTAGTGGCTAGGTGGAGCGGGTGGGGGTAGTGGCTAGGTGGAGCGGCGATCTGTGTAAGGCAGCTAGTAGATATTGGATGGGAAGAGCTGGAAATCGGTCTAAATGGCGCGCATGGGAGATGCCTATGTCCAACTGTGGACTGATATAGGCTGATGATGATGATGATGATGATGATTCAATGGAGAGGTCTCGTACAGCAGTGGACGTCTACTGGCTGATTATTCTGAAGAAGATACTCAAAGGCGTAAAACACTATTTACGGAGACGGTTCAGAGGTAGATTTTTAAATAAAATTTAATACACACTAAAACTCTAAACGATATGTTACTCTTGTAACCTAGACTAGACGATAGAAACCAAGCAGTTTGTATTAGCAGGTTGGAAATTATGCTTAGTCTAGCTCACAAACACGCGTAGGCGCAGGCGGCGCCATCATATCGGTGCGTTTGCCCACTATCTTTCATAACAAGTTTGCAACACCTGATAGTTAAAGATAAATTGATTGTTGTTTTTTTTGTGAATACAAGCTAAGTTTTAAGAAATTATGGGATTTACCCACTGACCCTATATAAAGATAGACACTGCAAGTGCACTACTTTGCGTGTCACCTTGCCTGTGCGAAAGCTTGCGCAATGTACCTATTAGCTTAGCAAACCTCAAATCAGTTCGCTCTCTCTCGTCTGTCTTCGCGGTAGCACAACAACAAGATTTTTTGGATAAATATTTTTTAAATACAAGATTTTATGAATTTATTGATCAGGAACGTGTGTTGAACAAATGAGCCAAACACGACCAGATACTCCACCTTTTTCTTCATCATCAGCTCATTATCATCATAATATTATATTCTCACCAGAACTAAAGATAAATGAAAAATTTCAGCAAAATCGGTTGGATGAAAATGGTTAAAAATTCAGTTGCAAGATTTTTCTCAAACATACTAACATACTAACAGGTGAAGTTAAATAAAGGCTTCCAAAAACCAAACTAATATAACTAATACCATTGTTGAAATTGCGTACTAAATAAAAATAACAACAATGTCACTAAATAGTTTAACCTATAAATAGCTGTGTAGGTAAATCATTTCGCTCTGAGATTCATTGCTTGCCTGGTGCCGCGTGTAAATCATAGCAGAAATTCATTGGCTATCGTGGGATCCTCTACCGGCAAAATAATGATTAATTGTGATTTATTTAGCAAGTTATACCACAATATACCTACAAGTATACTGTTTAACAGTAGATACTTGACAATGAGCAATTAAACTCAATAAATCAACTAAATTTCACACAAAATATGAGGAAGAATTTATAACATGAAATTTCCATATCTATTAAAATAGCACTTAAAATGGTTTGTTGACGAAAAAGGCCTAACCCATAAATTTTAGGGAGTGAATCATCAGTTCACCCTGATTATATTGAACAATGAAATAATTTTTGCTTTCACCTGGCTCAACGCATTAGTATTGCCATTCAGCGTGGCAATGCAGCCAGCATCTTAGGGACGCTTCCGTCTGGTAGTGATTTGGATCAGTTGAGCTATCGGTTGTTGGTAATAAGTGGTAACAGTCTGTACTTATCTTAGCTCAAATGTTATGTATACCTACTCGCATCGATATAATATACTATTTATCGATGCCTACTCGTGTTAGTTGTATTATTCTGTCTGGAAATAAAGCTTTGTCAAAATACATCTTGCGCAACAATATTTAAAAGTCCATAGTTGTTTTTTCACAAAGAGACTAAGTCAAACAGTAGTTTAAAAAGAGACAAAAAATTAATGGCATCGATCATCTCCCAACAAGGAAGTCTTAACTAGTAAGTTTTTCCAAAGAAGTGTGGTGAAGCGAACTGACGCGAACATCCTAAGACTCGGAGACAGGGAGCATTTATCACTGCAGACGGGTTGAGCGGAGGAAATGCCCGTAAATAGGTGAAGTTGGATGCAAATACGGCAGTTGTCTGCTCATCAATCAATAGCTTCGACGGCGGGCGAAACACTGTGGTTGCGTTTTGCGACGCAGAGTATAAAGGGCTCGTAAAAAAGATGAAATTACAAGGTCTACGTGTGCCACAGGTATAAGCGCACTTCTGATGAAATTTAAAGGCTTAGAAAACGTGTTTTTTTTAAGACAAACCACTTTTTAAGCTTATTTCAATAATTAAAGCGAAGTAACTCAAAATTAGCAGGCCAATGCGTTTTGAAAAAAACATCGATCTTAGCAACGTAGATTTAAGGGCTAATTCAGTTCGAACTTCAGTATGGCGATTGCGACACAGGCAAAGAGCCTGATTTCAGATATTTATTGGTTTTTAATTTTTTTTCGCTTCCAAGTAATATACATTTTACCCTGGTATACTCTCCGCGGGTAGACAGTAGAAGTCTAAAGTATTTTTTATACTTCTATAAGTGTATGTAGTAGTTTTAGTTAAGTATTACTTAATTATAAATATAACTAGAGCGTCGTCAGAGCACGTATTTAATAGCTAAGCTCACGAATTGAATCCCCATAGGAGTATATCCTCAGATCTCTACTCAGGTTCATGAGGACATCGTACTTCGAGGTATAAGGGCACTGCAGGTTTGGATATATCTGTAAACCTTCTTTCTTACCTACCAAATTCCATGAAAATTGTCTGAATGTGTTTTAGCATGAAAGCACGACTAATAACACATAAAACTTCACCTGCATTCTGTTGCTCGCCTGGTATATCGGATAAATTCCGGATACGTATTATAGGTAATGAATACCGGATAGCAGTGATGATAACATGAAT
Organism: Operophtera brumata; assembly: GCA_932527175.1. Lineage (NCBI taxonomy): Eukaryota > Metazoa > Arthropoda > Insecta > Lepidoptera > Geometridae > Operophtera > Operophtera brumata. Next base: position 29,905,044 of record OW052228.1, read on the forward strand.
GCTAACTTATATGATATCACTAACCCATGATATCCACTAACCGGACTACTCCTGCTGTCTGCTGCTAGCTTGGTAGATATTAATTTTCGGAAATGCGGCTTTGAGTACCGGATAGCGATTTAAATCCAGAGATTAATTTTCTGGACGAGAAGTATCCTATAGCCCAATTCAGGTCATAATCTATCCTTGTGCCAAGTTTGATCAAAATCTGTTTAGTCGTTATAGCGTGACTGAGTAACAAACATCGCATTATACGAGTAATTAGTGGGATAGGATGGGATACCTACATTTTATCTACGTGGAAAACTCCGTTTTCTAATCATTTATACTGATCAAATAGTTGATATAGGTCAGCGCGACACCATATTCGAATAATAATGAATTTGTTATTTATTTTCAACTCTCTCTCATAGTGTGGGATGACATTGTTATATTCTGACATGATCTGAATGTTTATTTTATTTTCAAGTTAACGATAAAATAACTCTATTTAAAACATTCCAAATAATACTTATATGTGATCAAAATAACTACATTTCCATCAGTTTACGGTCGCAACTAAGTAAATTTAGTATGCTGTAAAGTTGTCTTTAGTTTAGTGGAAGTACTTAATTTTGATAACAATATTATTGAAGTCCTGAATTTCAAATATGATTATAATTTGAGATATAAACAATTCAAATTATCAGTAACGAATCATACATATTTGACAAAGTTAACTAATTAACTTAAAAATAGATTGTAGAGCATGACATAACGTGAAATAAACAATTGAAAACTAACATTGACTTAACAAAATTGTGAAAACTAAAGCCACAGAAGCCAAAAATAAAAGAAGAAGAAGAAGATTCAACTGCAAGCGTTATTTCATGACCACTGCCACAAACTGTCACGTATTGATGTGTAACATCTTTCTGTCGCTTTTCTGCAATCTGTGGGAGTGATTTGAAGGGACGGAAGTGTGTAACAGGAAGCGCGCATTTATCCGAGAGGTTGGTACTATCAGCCATGTTGCTTATTACCAAGGAGGTGAAATGTCAGAAAGCGCGCATTCTTCCGAGAGGTTGGTACTATCAGCCATGTTGCTTATTACCAAGGAGGTAATAAGCAACATGTGTCAGATATTACACATCACATGCGATACACATTTGTTTTTAATAATCGAAAACATTAGAAAAAACTTAATTTGTATGAAAAAAACATGGCACTATATTATGTTCTTTTAATTTTTGATTTTGTCATTTCTGTACCTACTGCTCTTGTTTGCGTGGAGCGAGAGGTCTGTCAATCGTCAAGAAATAACACACGCAGATAATGCCTTGTTTTATCTACACATTGAATTATATGTTGAACTTAGGATCATGTCCCGATAACACAGCAACAAACCTTTTGTTAAATTATTATCAACTTATCTGTGTTCACATTTAATAACTATTTTGTTCATCATCATCATATCATCCTATTTACATCCTGTTTATTGTTGGACATTATGGCTCTCCAATTTTCGGCTATTCTCGTCCACTTTTGTACAGCCGCCTGTCGCACAGATCGTCGTTACACACAATAATATAAGACTACGCCAACACCAGGCAGAAATCTTCATACAAAAAAAACGCCTTGCAACGCTCGAATCGGTTTTTATATTTTTTTTAATTCTCTAAGGTTTTTATTGAATGTCTCGTAAAACATAGATAACTTTCAGCTTTGTTGTTTTGATTTTATATGACTAATTTTTTACTTCCTACTAAGCACCATTTTAATAAACAATCGGACCTAGGCAAAAAATAGTCGTAAGTTTGGATATTTTTTCTATAGAGAAAATATTGTCCTATCGTGTTTCTTGTACAGTGATCCCTCGTAATTATAATGTAGTATCCAAACATATTAATAATTTGAATATTGTACTTGATTTAGTCACGTAAAAATCAAATCTGATTCTTACTGGTAATTTTTCGACATAACCCACCTTAAGTCATCATCAGCTTTAAAAAGTCCACCGATGGAAAAATCATCCCTGTGGGGATGGCTTTGTATGGGCATTCTATGGAATGCTACGACAAACGGTGCTTAGCCGCCTTCATCCACTGATTTCTGGCGACCTTCCTCAGACCTTACTTTTAGTAGTAGTAGAGCTTTTTTGTGAGAGTTCGGCCGGGGAAGTACTACCAACATACCTATTTCTGCCGCAAAGCAGTAGTGCTCACATTGCTGTGATCCGGTTGGAAGGGTATGGTTGCCGGTAAAATTACAGGCACATGAGATTTTTCATCTTTATGTCTCAGGGTGGCGGGCGCAGTGCAATGCCACATAGGGCGCGTCCTAGGTGGACGTGACCAATACTAGGTAATGCACTGTTCATAGTTCATAGGCAGAGGTTACCGCTTAACATCAGGTGGGCCATCTGCTTGTTCCGTCAATCAAGTCGTATAATAAAAAAAAACATTTCGTACTGTCCATAACCGTTATCATGCCTTGGTCATGAAGTTAAGACTCTCGTCATAATGTGAGCTTTAGTGTATTCCACTCCTTAGCACTCCTAATCACTCTAGATCATCTTTTCTGGATCCTGGATTTTGGGATCTATCAAGTGATATTTCGATCGTAGCTCTCTCCATAGCTATATTAAGTGACTAATGGTAGTAAAAGCTAGTTTGAAGACTGACATTGATATCAGTTGTATTTCAAGTTTGGTCACGTCTCAAGTAGGCGTCACTCCAAAAGCTACCGTTTTTCAACAAGACTGTGCTGTGATTACAAATATCCCAAAATTACGAGTTTAACGATGTTGAATTTATCTTTCTACATTCTAGTGTTCTGTGTCCACACTATTATTATTATTATTAGATTGGTTAGTGTTTTTTTTACTTTGTCTATGACGGAACAAGCATATGGCCCACCTGATGTTAAGCGGTAACCTCTGCATTTAACAATGCATTGTCTCATAGGTCACGTCCACCTAGGATGCACCCTATGTGGCATTGCACTGACCTCGCCACCCTGAGACATAAAGTCTCATGTGCCTGTAATTTCACCGGCACCCATACCCTTGAAACCGGAACACAGCAATGCGAGCACTACTTCTTTGCGGCAGAAATACGTACTACATGCGGTAGTAGGTACTCCCCGAACGAACTCAGAACAGTCTTACTATATTAGTATTATGTAGTAAGTAGAGATTTTTTGGAACTATTTTGTCGGGAGAAGTTCTTCCACCATACCTAATTCTGCTGCAAAGCAGTAGTGCTCAAATTGCTGCGTTCCGGTTTGAAGGATGTGGGTGCCGGTGAAATTACAAATGAGACTTTTCATTTCTATCAGGGTGGCGCGCGCAGTGCAATGCCGTATAGGGCGCTTCCTAGGTGGACGTGACCTATGAGATAATAGGCAGAGTTACCGTTAAGTTGAGCCGACTAAGGGATTACACGGACTAGTTGACAAAATTCGCAGGTATAAGATTTGTCCTGGCAGCTAGATTATGGAATGTGTTATTACTAGAAGAAAGCGTTAGCTGAGTCTGTTGTGGGAGGCATTGGGAGCGATGAGCTCACCACTCGTCACGTCTGTATTCCACGATGGTGCAACCCACTGTGAATAGAGGTCCAGTGAGGCGCTGCCTACCCCTTCGGCGAAAAAGGCGTGTGTCTTTCTGTCAATCTGAGCCTGAGCCATCTGCTTGTTCAGTCATTTAAATCAAATAAAAAGAAGAAAAAAAAGACAGTAATTATTTTTGAGTTGACAATCAAATGTCAACATGCATTACTGTATTTAAGTTTAATTTAAATTAAGTAGGGATATATTTGTCCGATTTCTTTATATTTGCATATGGACATGAAATTAAAATTCTTCCATAATATATGTTAATTTACCGGTCCAATTAAAACATACCTTAGAGGGTAATTCAAATCAGTCTCATAAACAAGTGAGCATCACTTAATCGCTTCGTTAAGTTTTCTTACGAATTCCTCGAAATTTTAAATGCAAATTGGGCGACATTATGTTCTCACATTGTCAAATGGTGTGACTTTTTTGCAAGATGTTTATCGTGAGCTTTGAGCGCCCGCTGCAAATTCGTACGAAGCCACTGGGGGGGGAGTTGAAAATAACAATGTAGAGTCGCATACTAACAAGATGTTGTAGATGTTTGCTCTCGCAATACCTGTAAATGGATATATTGAATTACATATATATATCCATAACATATAAACAATGATTAGTATCCCTGTTGATTGTTAATGATAAATGAGGCATGGTGTGTCCTGCAAAATAATTTACCCCTCCATCTCCTCCCGTGGATGTCGCCATCCACGGGAGGAGATGGAGGGGTAAATTATTAAATAAATAAATAGTAAATAAATAAAATAGACGGGTAAATAGACGGAGCTACGACTTATACGAATAAGTCGCCTAAAGGATTACACCAGGGGAGGGCAGCAGCATCCACCTGAACACTCAACGCCAATATACTGAGATCACCAATCCAACAAACCCTGGCAAACCCCCATTACATTCTATGAGGCCTTGTTACCTTGTCCAGCAGTTGACGTCTAAAAACTACTTATGGTATGATGGTATGCTCCATAGATTTAGAATTTTCGCTACGTATGCTCAAAGGTAAATAACGTTATTTCGCTCTCGAATTGAAATTAGAACGAGTAGCGTAGAGAGAAAACAATAAATACAGACAGTAGGCTCCTAGTCGAAATAATTTACTTGTTACCTCATTATCGCACTTTTGATTTAAAATCCTATATAAGATAGCCGACAAAAGAAACAATTACAAGTGAAGTAATAAGTTATTAGCCTCGCCTTAATAACCTCCAATGTTTTTCTCCCACAACAGCGTCATTTACTCGTCATTTTATACAGCGCCCTGAGCTATAATTTACGTTAAAAAAAATAAAAAGAATCAGGGCCCTGCCTCACCTATTAGCGGCTCGCCTATGTATGGGTTTGTATGGGATGTATTGTGCGAACTGTGAATGACCTCTTCAGCATAATAATGGTCGAAGGGATGCGCAGGAGCGCGTGCGAGGGGGAGACCGGTTTGAAATTAGAACGTTTTTTATTCAAACTTGGAACCTTTGTCGGCGTGCCCGCCCGGTGCGTGTGCGCTAACTCGACAAAAGCGTCGTATGAAATAAGCCGTATTTTATTTCCATTATTGAATGGCCTTCGAATTTTAATTTTGTAGGGATGTTTGGACAAAAGATTATCAGGGAATTTGGGGTAAGATGTTTGTTTGCTGCGTAGAAAGTCTTAGGATGAAATCCTGTTGTCGTAAGGTATAAGAACTTTTTGTGTTGTGGAAGCACAAAAAGTTTATAGCCAGATGGCAATCAATCACATTACAAAAAGCTACGATACAACCAAATTTTGTTACAAAAGTCGGACTAGTCATAAGAAAACTTCATTGGTAGAGAGTTCTATGGAAGAGTAGCAAGGGATTTTAATAAACCAAACTTTATCATGCTGAAATTAATTATTTACTGAAACATTTATCAAACAAACATTAAGCCCGTAAGTGTTATAGGCCGCGATTACACAAATGTGCACTTAACGTGTGACGGTTACGCAAATTGCTGTCTATAAAGCACAGAGCTTTACTTGACATACCATCCTAAATAGGCCATAATGGGTTTATGTTCCAAATAGGTACATAGACAAGGCGCCTATAGTACCCCCCATTTGGGACTCTGTAAACATAGATGAGGAAGGGAGGTACGAGCGAACGCGATAGTGTAACGCAAGACTCGTGTCCGTTCGGTCGTGTCGCGAACGCGTCGAGTTTATGTATCCGCGATGTCGAGTTTTCAACTTTTAAAATTCGAATTTCGAAGAACATAAAGTTGTCGATGGACTATTTTGAAGCATAAAATAGTGGACAATGCTAAAAATGTGTGGTTGTTTTAGTGAAATCGGAAGCATGTAAAATAGTGCCGTGAATTAAGTATAAATTGGTGGCAGTATGGTGGATGCTGGTGCTAATGAGTGCGATAACACCATAAATGGAAGAAACCAATTCGTGTTTCTCGTGTTTGTGCATTTACTTCTTATTGGACTGAATGGAACTAATGGTAAATATTACTTTCAATCCGTTCTTTTATTCATAAACCCTTCATTCATATCATTGATGAGTTTACATTTGGCATTGTTTTACTTAAGCTAGATGGAGCTTTTTGACAAATACTTTCATTCTTCTGCGTAGGTTACTATATACTTTGTAAGCTGTAACCAACCAGCGTTAGTGCTGTATATGATGGAAGAGGAATAAAGTAAATTAAAAGTTTCCTAATGTGTTTATGAGAGCGTTACGAGAGGAAGATAAATAATTCAAATTCATTAAGAGGCTACCATTACATTTGAATTATCTAACACTTTATCTAATAATTTATCTACGTATCAAGTAATTAAAGTAGCACGGGGCCAATTAACAAAATGTAGTTTCATGGTACCTACTGTTCATTTGTAGGTACTCGTTTGAACAATGGAAGCCTTTTTTATTTTTGAACGAAGCTTAATTAACGTTAACAGTAGCGTAAAATTACAAAAGCCGGTGGCTAGTGGATTGGAATTCGATATTTTAATGGCCTTTTTGTATCTAGTAGAGGTAAAGTTAGTTGACTGTTTGGTGCAATGTGATAGAGAAAAACAAAAGCTTCGCGTTTCTTTTGTTTTTTGGTTCACAATTCACAAACAATTGATTAAATGAAACAAGCTACTTAAATAACATCACCCTCAAAATAATGCATAGTTAAGGTTATTTTTATTCCCAAATTTTTAACAATCCCTGTTTTTAATAGGTGGGTTGGGACAAACGATTTCTTTGTTTATTTTATGCTTTCGCTTACCTTTGGCAAGCTATACTGAGTTGTTATCAATGAAAATTCGTAAACTTACTAGATAAATAGGTAGGTACAAAAGGGTAAAAAATATCAGAGAACTTAAAAGTCAATGGAAAAATTGCGCTGAAAAAAGTACTAATTTCAATTTTAACAACACGAAACTTGAAGGGACTCACTTGATTATTTTACAATCACACAAGATGAGCTTTGTTAAATATTGTTTCTTAAATTCATGAATTTAGCTAAAGACCTATTTTTATTAACTTTGAGAAAGAACCAACATAAGAAATGCTTGGCAGGTGTGGAGCAAGGAATCAGTATATGAGACTGTTTACAACAACCTATTAATAAGTAAATAATAAGATGGAAACCGGTCTTTTAAACAAGTTTACTATCCGAAGCGTAGAGTCACTTTTATAGATGAGTATTTTTAGTGACAATTCATTGATTAGGTTACTCGTAAACCGGGTTTTACTTTTGTGTTTGGTAATGGATTTATTTAGATGAAAACTATACAACATTTTGGTATTTGCCCGCGTAATTAGGGCGAGCGGAGCGAGTTCTCTACTATCCCACAACGTTATGATTTTTTTTGGTATTACTTTACGAAAACACTATCTCACTTCTAGATTTGTAATTTAACATACTACTTAGTTTAAATTCATGTCTAGATGTGTTAACTATCAATAATATATAATTTTTCAAAAAGTAAAGAATAACTTGCCCTAACAAAGCTGTGTTTTTTTGCTAGTAAATGGTAGGTATCTAATAGAGATGCGACCAGTATCTACTCGTGTATTACTCGATACTCGTTTTTTTTTTAGTAACCGTACTCGGCCTAATAACTTGTCTTAACTGTAACAGAGTACCTACTCTGTTAAAATATTGATTAATTGGACTCTCATGGTCTCGTAGTATGAAATTTTCGTCTAAATAAAGTTCTTATAAGAGGGTAACAGGACTTTTAGGATCTCCGTACTCTGGGGACCCGGAAGAAGCTATTTCTTCGTAGTAACTTCAAAGAGCGGGATTTCTTTCTTCAATTTTTTGTTTCTTTAATTTAGTTTTCTGTTTAAACCTAACCGAGTAATTCGGCTGCGTGCTCGGTTCGGCAAAACATAAAACCGAGTAACACTCGGTACTCGGTTATTCGGTATACATTATACTATACTTATTATATATTATATATTATACTTGGTTCATGTCCAGTGTCTCTAGTATAGTTGATTATGAAAGCTTACGGTCCTCATACCATAATGTTTTCTATGCTTATACTATAGAGTAATGTAAATGTAAATGATCTCATGATTATTAATAAACATAACATAACATTACATAATACAACACCCAGCCGGAACAAATATTTGCAGATCATACTCACATTTGTTCCACAGCGGGAATCGAACCCGCAGTCTTTCGCATTTCAGCTGGCTACTCGCTCGCCGCGCTACAGAGGTCGTCAAAATAATTAATAATGATTTAGATTAGTTATTAGGAGTAATTATTGACTCCTTTACCGGGTTTATTTCCATAATATAGTATTCCAATTATTTAATCAGGGGTTATACACAAAAATGAACAACCTTCGTCCTAAGACTTGGAAATCCATTTTAGTTATACATTGAACAAAAAACACAGAAAACTATCGTAGAACTACAAAAAGAAGTTTAACAAAAGTTGTTCCTTTTGTGATAACGTAAATATCCTGGGTCACTGTATTAAAGTCAGTACCTACCCACTAACACTTCTAATGAATCTAAAGATACGAGTACTTTTAGTTCTCGACTCCATTATTAGATGCATCTCAAAGGTTACGGATCAATAAAACCTTACATTTGTCCGTTCCACTGCATTTAGATAGACTCAGAGATAAGCAACGCAAAGGGCATTGTTATAATTTTGATTTATTTTTAGTAGGGCCGCGGTCAAGCGGTAGTTGTCCTTTATTAAACTTGTCACTGTCATTGATAGCGGTCACAATAATATTATCTTGACATGTTTGTCTTTTTATTGCCGGCTGGTAGGTGCGTGCAGCGAGTATAAATTAAATTCATTAATCATTTCACGATATAAACACAATGATATGAGAATTATTTAGTCTTTTTACCCCATCATCATCAGCCAACAGAAGTCCACTGCTGGACATAGGCCTCCTCCATAGAATGCCATGACGAACGGTCTTGAGCTGCCTCCATCTACTGCCTTCCTGTGACCTCTTATTTTTCGTGGGATAAATACGGCTTTTGGTCAGAATCTGGAACTAAATATTCATGGGATGAATACATGGGATCAATACGGACGCACCCCTGTTATGTCGTTGGTCCATCAAAAGGGGGCACTCCTCTTTTGCGTCGTCCAGTTTGTTGAGCTTTTACATATTGACTGATAATAGTAGATTGTTAACAAGGAGCTAAAATTACCCATTCTATACGAGAGCGAGGGAGTAAACAGAAACCGAGTTTTAATGGGTTTTTAGCGCCATGTGTTAGGTACACTCTACTTTTCACTACGATTGCGAGAAAATAAAATTATCCTATACAATATGAAAAATTAATTACTGTCACTACAAATTGAATTTGCAATTCTAAAGATGTCTTTTTTTTATTTCCAACACATTGCATGCATTCTACCAAAGAGATCGTCGATTGTAGTTATATTTTCAAAAATAAAATGTTGTTCTTTTTTTATGAAACAGTAATAAGTCGAGTCTTTATTCATGGTTGTTCTACTTATGACTAAAGATTTTATCGTTTTTGTAAGCCCATTGTCATTTGAAAAAAAAAAACCTTTATTGAATGAATGCTATTTTTTCTTCGCTCTGGTACGACCACAATGTCGGTCTTTTTGAGCAAGAGGAGTGAAAAAATATTTAAAGGTGTCGTTTAGAAAATTATATTGCTATTGTGTGATGTTTTCCAAATGAAGCTTAAAGCAAAACAAACGCAACATACCTACTCAAGAGCATAATATATCTACATGCATGAATTATTACTATTATTATTTTATTATTTGCATCATCCCTAAACTAGTGTGAATTGTGTAATTATAATGTAATAGAGACATCAGTATAACTATAGGTACATATCTAGGTAGGTAGGTATAGGTAAATGTTTTTAATTTCATTTATTTCTATCTTTTGGAGGAATGTATTGGACTTGCATAAGCGTTTGACAGCCCCTGTCATCCGCATAAATGTGCTTAGCGCATGACTGTTGTACTACATCTTCCTAGGCTTAGCGATACCAATTTTGCATTATTTGGCAACATAAATAAACATTTATGAAATTGAACTAACATCTGAATGATAATTATATTAATATTGGAACTGTGAGTTGATTAAAAAGAGCCTGCTTCTTATATAATCTCAAAAACTTCCAGCCCTGGTAGAGGAGAATTCACGTTTTTTTTTACTAGAGTGGAACCTCTGTGAACGGTGGTGGGGCAAAGTAGACGCCGAAAAAGTAAATGTGGACTATGCTCCACCCGTAAGGCACATAGGTGGGGCAGAGTGAATGCTAGTGAATGCACCCAATTAAGGTGCCGCAGTGTTGGTACTATTATCCATTGAGGAGTTCCCTGGATCGTTTTCCGTCTCCATAATCTGATCAGCTCGTTGGTCGTTGGTGATCGTTTGTCACACAAAATGCTAAATAGTGCAAAATTTTACTTAATAAACGATTACAATACCTATGTATGTACAAAATGTGATTGTTAGTTTGTTAATAACTCTGGACAAACAGGCAGACGTAAACCTAAGTCTCACTTATAGTTTTTATTTTTACCTCTTATGTACCTATAATTACTTTAAAAAGGTAAAAAAGGCCTAAAAAGGCCCTAAAAAGTGTATTAGTGTCACAGCTATGCGCAAAAATATATTGAGTAATCTTTCATAAGATGAAGTAATCTGTGCAACCTAATTTGAAAAGGGCTCTCCCTCAAAGCTTATTTTATTTTTCATCATGCCAGCCAATTTGTTACGTTTGAAAATATTTTTAAAGCAAAATGTAATTTACATTTTGGTACTTTCTTTTTAGCCCAAATATTTTGCGGACTCTGTTTACTGTTTACCTTCTGTCAATAATTTCTGCAATAAAATTCTTATCCACTGCAATCAACGGTTATGATAACTAATAAAGTATGAAAATATTGTAAAAACATAAAAGTTAAAAGAAAAACGCAACTACGGAAATTATTTACTGAAAACTCAGAAAACGCTTATGAGACCATTTGTTAAGGAATTAAAAACAAATGCAAATATATATATTTAGAATGTGCTCATAAATACCTACATTTATTTTGATACCAATCATGACATGATGACATGATAATCTCAAAAAAAAAGTTGCGAATTTAACTAAAAAATTTGGCAAGTAGTTTTTTATGCTATTCAACTTAAAACACGCGGAGTGATTCAATCTCAACCAATCCAATATAAATCCAAGCACATCACATTTGTCAAAATCGCTTAAGTGGTTTAGGAGACACGAGGGAACAGATGAACATACACAGATATATACAAACATACTACATACATACATCCCCCCTTTTTCGTAGATAACAGGGGTTTAACTACTCGTTAGTGTGTTGCTGAACTTTTACAGCCTTATTCATAAAAAGTTATCGGACATCTAAAGTCTCTCTAATGTATGGTGGTCGATTTTTTGTATTCATAAACGCATTTTAGCACTAATACGTTGATTAGATGCATTATAACTTATGGACAAGTTATGGGAGGCAGGACCCTACTTTAGCGCCATATTAAGAGGAAACATGGCCGACTCACAACAGCTGATTTGTATTGTAATGGGTGTAACTGTGAATTTTGTCATAAAAACAATCTGACGCGCAGTATTTCTCTCCGATTTCTTCATCCTCGAGTTTAGTTGTGATAGTTCATAGTTAGTTTATAGTTGATAATTGAATTTGTGAGTGACGGTCTTATTTTTGTGTACCTACATCCTTGAAATATGCAAGCGCTAAATAGATTGGATGTTGTTGCAAACGTTCAAAGTTTAGAAAACCCTCCACGCCGTGCAAAGGTTTACAAGGACAGAATTAATAATTTTAGTTTGGATGACGAGGACTTTAGAAAAAGTTATGCGCTATATATATATTGTAAACCAATCATCAAGACAAGCAATCATTAGTAACTTTTTGGCGGAAACTCTCAAAAAAGTATAAATGTCAATGTCAGAAAGTCAACACAACCGTCAAATATATTGCTATTTGGGTGCGTGTTGGATGGTTTGACGGCTGATTTCATCAAGCACACGAGTAAACAGGAAGTATTTCAGCTAAATGGCAACATTTTTATTTTATGGTGCACTACAGTTGCACATTAGCTATCGGAGCTTTAGTGAACGTTTATGAATAATCAAAATTTTAAAACGCATATTAGGCTTAATGAGCATTTTAACTAATCGACGTCTAAAATGTCTTTTAGCGTTTTTTTATGAATAAGACTGTAAGTAAACAGTAATGACTGAGTTATTTTCTGTCTTAAATATGGACTACAGGTTTTTCTGAGTTGTAAGTTACTAATTTAGATCCCGTGGCGTTGATCCATTGTACTAATAAACATAACGTCATTGTATCTTTTAGTAATTCCATAAACATCACAAACATTTTACATCTAGCTCCCGGTCCATGCTTATTTTTTTAATTTGTTTTTTGACGTTTTAAATGCAAAAGCCGTGCGATGCCAATTATAAAGAAAAAAAAACGTCTGACATTCGGTTTGGTAGGGTAGCCATGGAGGGTAGCCAGACCAATTTTTTTTGATGCAACTTTGAATGACTGGTGTTCAAATCAGTTCAAAATGAAACGATCTCTTCCGGACAGTCTTTGGATCGTAATGGTAATTAGATTTTCACAACATTTTAGCTTTATATTTCTGCCTCTGCCAAGAATCTCAACTCGCAATTATGTTGGTTCGCGTATTCGCGTTACAAGGCAATTCCAATGAGTGTTAGGTAGGTGCTTTATGTAAGATGGCTTGCAATAAGTATTGATTTTCAGACTAATAATATTAATGATTCCGTTATTAATGTGAGGCTATTTTGCCAATTTTTCGACCGTTTGACCTTGGCGAGATGCTATATTTATTTCAAAAAATCATAATTGCTTAATTGTTTTTATTTTTAAGACTGGTTAAGATTATTATGAACGTTGTCTACTATATAATAACAGTGAGGAAGTCTAAAAATATAATAGTAGAGGAACTACTAAAGTTTATAAATATTATTGTAAAGGATTTAGCCATATTTTAGTGCAACCCCCCCACCCCTCCTAAAAGCTCTCCTGTAAGGGCAGTCCAACCCGTATATACAGGTGTAAGGATGGATTTCCAATTCCTTTCCAGCGGGACCCGAACCCACATCGTCGCCTTTATTTGGCCTTCACACATTTGGCCATGAAACGAACTGACACATAAGGTACAAAAGTAATTTTATAACATAAGTTTGGCTTCATCATCTGTCATTAGATGTCCACTGCTGGACAACGCCTACCCCTAGAATGCAATGGGCACTTGCCATAATTACTATGCTTTGCAGGCAGATATGATCGCAGTATTGGTGTTAAGTACTCGGGTGGATGCTGCTGCCTTCTCCTGGTGTAATCCTTTAGTCGTCTATTACGAAATTGATGAGAGGAGATTGTGGTATATTCTTAAGCCAGACATGTTCACACCCCATGTCTATCAGTCCGTAAAAAAACAGTACAACTACTGTACTGAGAGTTTATAAGTTGCAAGTAGATCACCCTTAGCACAAAACTAAGGCCTAGTACATATTTGTACGAAGGCTGCAAATCATGTTTGATAGATTTTCAACTGTTTTCTTTAACGGTGTCTATATAGACTTCTGGGAGTAACGGCATGACTTGTTTTGTCTTTAGCGCAAAACCGAGCGCCTCGCATCAAAGAGCACCCGTCCAACACAGTATCCGGCCGCAGCGAGCCCGCTACCCTGCGGTGTGTGGTCGAAGGCCGACCCAAGCCGTACGTGCAGTGGTATAAGGACGGATCTCTTCTGCCGCAGGCGGAAGACGGCCATAGGGTCCTGTTGGAAGACGGACTGTTATTTTTGAGGTAAATTATAAAGGGTTGTGTGTACTATCTGTTGTTGGCGACCAAACTTCCGCACCAACCACGCAAGCCTCCTTCAAAAATTAAGGGAGGCTGGCTGGATACAAACCTCTGACGACCTCTGTGGGGCGGCGGGCGAAGCTTGGCCTGCAACGCAGGAGGTTGCGAGTTCGATTCCCGCCTCGGAACAAATATTTGTGCGATCGCAGATATTTGTTCAGGGTGTTCTGGGTATTTTCAATGTATAATAAAAAATATCTATTATGTAATATATTGTATTAAGTATATCAGTTATCTAATACCCATAACACAAGCTCTGCTTAGCTTGGGGCTTGATAATGTTGTGTGAACTGTCCAGCATTATTTATTTATTTATTATTTTATTATTTATATAGTTTATATTTTAAATTTGTTCTTTTTGTGATGTTTGGTATATTATTTTGTGTTTTGAGTTAGTTTTTTATAAGTTTTGAATTAGAATGGTTGTGCTATTTTATGGGATTAGGGCGAAATAGTGCGCGGTGGATAATTCCTTTCCTTGTAGTTTGGTCCGCAACATAAAAAACTGTAAACCCCCTTTTTCGAACAAAATATTCTGGATAATACTGGATTTCAGACTGGATGCACAGTAAATTAATCAAATGTAGTATTAAGTAAAACTAAGTGAAAGTATCGGACTCTGGTATGGGCTCTCGTCAGTGCTCTCGCGAGGTTCAGAGCGCAACCTCCCACGCATGCTACTGACTCCGCGTTTTTATATGCACTCTAGGGGCGTGACGCATAAGACCATGTGGTGCCAGGGTGCTCCATTTACCTCTATTGTAAGATCGGCTAACTTAGTGCAAGTCAGTATTTTTGTTAGTGGAGACTATTCGTGAGCTTGAATTGTATATAGAGGTGCAGTTTAAATATTCCCCGTTTATTAAATCTATGCCACAAACCAGAATTAGCTAAAAAATAATCGAGAATTTCTAACTTTATTGGTCCTCATAAACATCGCCAGCCGATAAAAGTTCACTCACCAACTCCCAGCTACCGTTACAATGTGATAGATCCAGCGACCGTTTTGGCCCTTTGATGACCGTATTATTGCACACTATACCGAATTCTTAAAATTCATAATTTCTCTGACATCTATTAGATGCTGCATATAAGTAGGTACCTTCTATCAGGACTTCTCATGGTTTGTAATTATAGCTGAGCTTGGTTTGCAGGGTAAATCGGGGTAAGAAAGAGAGCGACGAAGGAGTATACTGGTGCGTGGCACGCAACCTCGCTGGCGAGGCCGTCAGTCACAACGCGTCTCTCAATGTGGCAGGTAATCATTTAATACTATAATATATTTTTTTCAATAATATTCCGTCCGATACATTGCATTCTCCTAGTCCTAGGTGGATGGTCGTATACCGTTTTGATACAAAACTTTGAGGAATGAATGTCGGTGATAGTTATAATTAAAGTAAAAACTAATGAAAATAAAGCAATTACCTAGATTAATTACATAAAATTAATTTAAATCCTAATAAGTAGTATTAAAATTATTTTTGTCATACAAACATAAATTGTGTGTGATACTTACTAGTAGTATTTTTTTTTTTTTTTTTAACCCTCGACGCAAAAACGACGGGGTGTTATAAGTTTGACGTGTCTGTGTGTGTGTCTATTTGTGTGTCTGTCTGTGGCATCGTAGCTCCCGAACGGATGAACAGATTTTGTTTTTTGTTTTGTTTGAAATGTGAATTAGTCAGGAGTGTTCTTAGCTATGTTTGATCAACAAACAATCGGTTCAGCCGTTTCATTGCGTTGAGGGTTTTTTAATTTTAACAAAATTAATTACTTGTTATAATAAAACTGGGCAATTGCCAATTTGTAATTCGTTTCTACTTATAATAAAATAATTTGATTTGAATATTTATTCTTCCTCAAATTTTTGTATGGGAAACGGTTTGACGACGTATCTAATGCACTCGCAAATCTTCTGAATTAGCCACTTTCAGAGTGTCTCGGCAATATTTGTGCCTCTTTAGTACCTATGTTAAAAGAACAAATATCAGTAATCTTTTTGGCAGTTATCTTATAATAACAATTTGAATGGATTCTGAATGGATTAAACAGTTGAATGGATTATGTTAACTAGCAATATGTTTTCAGTTCTCCGTGATGAGTTCAGAGCAGAACCGAGGGATGTCCAGGTAGCAGCCGGTGAACCTGCTCTCTTAGAGTGTTCACCTCCAAGAGGAGTTCCAGAGCCTTCTGTCCACTGGCTCAAGGATGGACAGCTGTTTGATGTGGAAGTTAACGGGAGGTAAACTAAACATTTACTTGTTAAGGTTGCTTCTACTTGTATCTATACGCACTCTTTGTTAAGTATAAAATAACTCGAGATATAACTTGCTAGAGTGTGTTCGGTTTGCTGGTCTATCAATGCCGTATTTTCTTTAGTAAAAGCCAATCACTGAGTAATTAAATCAATTTTTATCATTGAATTCATAAATCATTCGAAATGTTTTTTTTTCTCTTTGCAGGGTAACAATAACAGAAACAGGAAACCTAAAAATTTTGGAATCGTTACCAACAGACAGCGGTCTGTTTAGATGTGTAGCGTCAAATATCGCCGGTGAAAGACAGTCAAGGGCTGCAGCGTTGATGATAATAAGACGACCACACTTTGTGGTCAAGCCTAGTAATATTACCGCTTTAGTAGGACAGAATATTGAATTGAATTGTCAGGTAAGTGCCTTACATGATTATGATAAATTACAATCTGAATTTTAAAATCATTATGCTTTATAATGTTTATCTGCTTGTAGAGTTACGATTCAACTGTAAAAATAACATGGGTCAAAGAAGATGGGTCGCTGCCTTCGCATGCCACAATAGTTCGTGGGCTATTAAAATTGGAGCACGTGTCTGCGACCGATGCTGGGATCTATTCCTGCCGAGCAGACAGCCACGCGGGCACCAGTATCACAAGCGCCACACTCACCGTCTACTGTATGTCTTTATTACTATAAACTTTATTGCAGTCATAACTCAGTGCTATTTCAATCCAGCCATCTGTTGCAGCATTACCACACTTCACACAAATACCGTCCAATCTCACCGCATGGGAGAGAGATGTGGTGTCCATTCCGTGCGAAGCCAAAGGATTACCGACGCCTACCACATTCTGGATACTTGAAGGGAACCAAGACTCTTTACTTTTCCCAGAATGCACAAAAAGCAATACGAGCTTATTATATTTGGACAGCGCGCGGGCGGAGCACAGCGGTAGGGTAATTTGTACAGCTGTCAACGCAGCTGGAAGCATCATGAAAGAGGCTTACCTCAAAGTACTAAAGAAAGGAAACAATGAATTAAACGAACGCGCCTCCAGTCACGAATTCAATATTGATAATGAACGCGAGTTTCACATGCCGGAGTACGAACTTGTTCAAGCAAGGAAATATTTGCAACAGAATGTATTAGTTCTGAGAAGGGTGGAAGCTTTGTCGTCAACTTCCCTGAAAGTTGTTTGGGACGTGAGTATCTGTCTACCTTTGTATCATATTCGTGCAAAGCTAACATGGCATTCACATCGTGCGTTGCATATTTTAGGTGCTGACAGACTACAATGAATATTTAGAGGGTGTTAAAATTTGGTATAATGGAACAACGTTGAATTGGCGCAATGTGACCGATGAAGAGTTAATCCTCAACTCGGCTCCCGATTCTGCGTGCTCGAATGGGTCGCTGACAAACGTTGACAACAGCGGATCGTCAATCTACATCCTCACTGGATTGATGGCGTATACACAATATGACATATTTTTGATGCCATATTACAAGATGTTGTTGGGAAAACCCTCGAATATGATGACAAGCTACACTGAAGAGGAGAGTAAGTTATTACCGTTTGTTCTTTGAATAGGATCATCGTGTGTTGTATTTACGTTTAGTGTTTGTTTTAGTGCCATCTGCGCCTCCCCAGAGCGTGACGGCAGGCGTAATAAACGCAACATCGGCGTGGATACGATGGGAGCCACCACCTGTGAGCACGTGGAACGGTGAACTTACAGGTTACTTGGTAAGTTTCGCTTACATTTCAAACTAGTTAATTGTTTGTTGTTCGTAAACTTTTACGTATGGGGTCGTTAATGTTTCGGGGAAAGTAATTAGGCAGAAATTGCTTATTGTTTATCGTTGTATGGCCATGCCCGGCTGAGTGCTGGGAAATATAACATAATGATGTTAAGAGTTACTCTCCTAATCTTCATCATAAAAATTGTTGACAACTATGTCTTCTTGAGGCAAACGATTCAACTAGGTAGGTCCTACGTCATCAAAGAGGTTAGTACTAATCCAATTCGGATCATCTCAGTGCGTGTTGCTAGTGATGAATTACGGCACTGAGACATGGCTGCACAGTAACATCACAAAAATGCGTAGAGGGCGAGCTATGCTTAGAGCTTCATTACGTGATCAAATCCAAAATGCGGAGATCCACAGAAGAACCAAGATCACCAACATAGCTCTCAGAATTAGCAAGTTGAAGTGGCCATGGGCGGAGGGGCCATATAGCTCGCAGAACTAATAACCGTTGGGGAAAAAAGGTTCTGACAACATCAAACAGGACGATGCAAAAGAGGAAGATTCTCTCTCGATGTCCCAAAGACATTATGAAAATAGCAGGAAGTAGCAGGAGGCGTCTCAAGAATACGGCCATACTTGTAAAGTTCTGCTTTCCTTGACGTTATACTTTCGTTTAACTGCTGTCGTGAGAGTGTACAGGCATACGGAAGTTTTACACTCAAATATTGACTGCAGATTGAAATCCGAGTAACTGGAACCAGCGGCGGTCGAGTGGTGGGTCAGATGTCACTAGGCGCCCGCACGCGCGCCGCGGCGGCCAGCTCGCTGCGCGCTGGCGGGCGGTACAGCGCGCGCGCCGCCGCCGTCACGCGCCGCGGACAAGGGCCCTTCTCTGCGCCCGTGCTCATACACATGTTGCCCACTCACTCCCAGAGACACTACGTGCAGTAAGTCCCTTGATATCATCATTGACATTCTGCTATCATCATCATCATCATCATCACCATACACAGCCTGACTCAACCCACTGCTGAGTATAGGCCTCTCTTTGCCTTTGCCATTCCTTACGGTCCCGTGCCAGTCTCATGCAGGTTCGGTCCGTGACGCATGCGATATCGTCTGCCCATCACACTACTGGACGACCAACGTTTCTGTACCCAGTTCTTGGGCGCCATTCAGTTAGCGCCTCACTCCACCTATCGTCACCTATTCTGCTATCACTACGTTCGAAATCTCTATTCGTTTTCGCTTGCCGCTGCAGTCCTGTGGTAACTTCTTCCAGGTTTAACCCATACCATCGAAACTCTTTTTTTATCGCTGCTGGATGACCACCATTTTTATTTTAAATATACCACTATTCAGTCAACAACTTGCTCTTTCAATGTCGTCATCCATATTCAGAAATACCTTTAGCTGACAATGTGTAAAATAGCATAGCATAGCATTCTGATGTCAGTTCTCTAAATTTATTTATTTATCTTAAACTTACTTGTTAACTTCTACCAATGAAAAAGACTTGTTAAAATAAATGCGGTTGATAACCATTGAAAAAGTTCCACACATTGGAAATGTTATCTCATGTGTATGTGCGCATGAAAGCTGTTTACGGTCGATGACTCTGATGTCACTGGGCGCGAAAATAAGTCGTACACAGATGTGTCGTGTGGCCTACCTACTTTAACTGGAACACTTGATGTGTCATATAATTTTAGAATCGTAAATCTGTAAAATAAGGTTGCTGAATAAGCTGAGCACCTTGCTTGTGTTTGAGAGCATATGCCACTGCTGTTGGGGAATATGGGTTCTCGAGTGGCAACCACAAGCAGGATAACGCAGTTTAGGAAGGCCCCTCCTCTCAATAGATCAAGGCATTATATTGGTGGCATAGAATTTGGTGGATGGGAGCAGCCAATGTCGTTTATCGTGGCTTTCTATGCGGGAGGCCTATGTCAAGCAGTGAGGTTCTACAGGCTGATGATGATGATGATGATGATGATGCTGCCACTGCCACTACAAACTTTATCAAACAATTGGGCTGAATAAATTTTTAAAGTCATACGTATTTTTTTAATTATTGAAATTACAATAATAATTTGAAATTTGGGTAAATCAATCGCTCGGAGATGCCAATTAATTAAAACATATATTGTTATTTTATTTCAATAATCATATCATTGTTTCAGGACAGAGCCTCCAAAAGACACAAACATACCTCACATATTCAACGAGACGTGGTTACTTGCCCTCTGCTTGACCTTACTGTCTATCATCGTGATTGGCTTGTTTAGTATTTTCTACATAAGGCGACGGAACAATATTCAAAGGAAGAAGTCATCGGGTAAGTTCAGCTCCTTACAAATGATGACGTACAGACGACAATCGTAATTTCAAAGACGATAAAGTTGAGGTTACTTTGTTATTTTTAACGTACCTACGACCAATAGGTTCCAAGCCTTATTTTGTATACATGATCAATACACTAATATATATCTAGTGGTTGCTAAGACTGTGGGTTGACAGTTTCTTATAAAATAATATGGTTTCCAAATCATAGACATTTATTAGAAAATGACAAACCACGGGTTTAGTTACTAGTGTACTGATCATGTGTACATCATTTCATGGAGTCTGATGAGATAATTATCCAACATAGGAGCATACTTCGTTTGGATATTGTATAAGGGCTCAAGTGCCGTAGCGGTACAATCTGCGCTAGAAAAGCTAGAAAGCTTATAAATAAGGGCTATTGTCTTATATTATCCGAGTAATTGAAACATTGAACTCTTTATTGTAGGTCAGTCAATTGCAACTGCACAGCAGTGTCTATTGAATAAAGACACGATCTGGCTACGAGACCGGCCCGTGTTTTCGGCTTCAAACGATCCCAGTTTGGATGTGAGCAGCTGTCATCAAAGTCTCTTACATGGTAAGTGTGAGTATTGCTATCTTATCCCTATACGTTATCGGAAATAACTTTTATCTGTATGTTTTTAGATGGCATATTTCTCACGATATTTACTGATAAGAATCGCGTAGTCATTCAGTGTATTTCGATGACATCAGTGGCGCGGTGACCGCGTATCCGGCTGAGATGCGAGAGGTGTCGGTTCGATTCCTGTGGGGCAAATGTTTAAATGATCTACAAATATTTGTTTCAGAACTAGGTAATGTGGTGCATTGGTACTCGTATTTTGTTATACCCACGACAAGTGTCTAAGTGTAGGATTAGGACTATTTATGTAACTAATCGGTGTAATGCTATGTTATTTAATATTCCTATTTGTTTTACTAGGTGGACAATCAACCAGCATCCTAAGCGTAGAGCCAGAGTACAGTCTGCCACAAAATTCAATACCTTGCTTAGATGCATCAAGCGTTGATAGGATGCGCAGACCACCCGAACCATACGCATCAAACGCTATTTACACCGAGCTCAATTTCAAGGTACGCCGCGATAAGCTTCATGTGAAACCATTGTTGACACAAGATTAGATTACTGGAATTTGCATAACTCAACACCCTTAGAAATTCCAGTTAATTTAAACAATGTAAATTTTCCTTGCAGGACAGTAACGATATCGGAGACCTGAGAAACTGTCCGGAAAGACGATCTCATAATAACAGCATTGTTCGCTCGTGTAATGGAAGCCTGCAGTACTCGAATGGGGAGTGCTCTACGTGTTGCCACAGCACGTCCAGTCGATCCACCAAAGACTACAGAGAGCCGAGACACGAGAACGCGCATAATGAGATTAATGTAGCGGAGGATGATTGCGCTTCCTGTCACACCAATAGGTCGGGATCGCGCAGCAGGCAGGACAAAAGTAAAGTGTGTCCAGCCAGTGATTTAGAGTACGACTATCCGCAGTGGCACTGGCTCGGAAGGGAAAACAGTTTCAAAATTCCAATCCAGATGAGCAGACATTCGAATGTAGCGAGGTCGGAGCAGGGCTGTCAAATAAATCTGTGTGATATACTGCCGCCGCCGCCGTATGAGGTAAATTGAAGTTGTTTACACTTTTATCCATACAATCAGTGTTTGTCAATGTTATGGATGGGTGTCGCTGTCGAATTGACATCATTATTATTATTTTCAGAGCCCTGAAGTCAAAAATGTATGCGGTTCGGGACATCAGTAGGAGGATTAGGACGTATGAACGGAATTTGGTAAAAGCAATAATCACATTTCAACACTAACGAAAGTAGTCATCAAGAACCTTGGTTAAAAGTATCTAGATATCTGTAGAAACGTGGTAACCGTGTAGTTGTGCTTATTATAATGTAGATACAGAAATTTCGTAATTGTAATTTATTCCTAATCTATGATCTAGTCACAGTACGTAGGACTAGTTTTACCGATTGGTAAAAGTATTTAAAACTATCCCATTATTTCTTATAAGTAATACAAGTTTGTATGTAACATCAAAACTCAAGGTTGTTACAATTTGACTGGAAAACTTAGAATATAAAGCCCTGCATTTGACTGCCATATACTGTGGATTAGTTCAACCCTTACCCAAAAATCTAAATTTCATTCTGAAATGAAATGCTGCATTTTTCCATTTTAGCATTTTGGGTAAATCTTGAACTAATCCAATACATTAGTGTTAGATAATTAGTGTAATTTTTGACTGTGATATTTATTATTAAATTTGTGTATTTAGTAGTAATAAATGTAACCAATAGCTTATGAAAACTTTTCCTCACTTTGCAAAACGACAGCTATTTCTTAGCACCTTTTCAATAAACTTTTAGACGCCACTGTAAACGTATTTTGAGAGCCCGTTGTGTTTGTACCATTTGATGATATTAAAACTGAAATTAGAAATCTTTTCAAATTAATATTTCTTTTATTTTCATCCTCAAGACTCTCATTTTCCTTATTTTCACTATTATTATCAGAAGGATTGGTTAGAATGTTTGGACCCTACTAGGAATCATGAAATGTAATATCAACTTTATTATTTTCTGGTTTCATGTTGGTTCTAGTCATAGCATCATAAAATAAAGGTAAACGTGACATAATAGAAGAATCTAGTGATAAAGCTTGTCGTTTCTGAGCATTACAAACTTTAACACGGTCTTTTGTAGTAACAAAGTATATAGGTAAAGCCATAAAAAGTACTTTATGAACAGCGGTTTTACCAAATTTGATCAATTCAATTGAAGCGTTAACTTATTATTTAGGCCTTTGTATGTAGTTGAATATCAGCCACAGGCGTCTTGAATCGAGTCTTTTACATCAAAATAGTTAAATTAAATGTAACGGCTTGGTCTAATTCCCAGATTAAGTTTATGTCACTAAATAACAGCCCATTTGGAAGATTTACATTAAAATTTTGAACCACGGATCTCGTTCGGCACGGCTTGGGTTAAGAGCATTTGGCTATAAATCGCTGAGCCCAATTTATTTCTGTCTTTCGTATCGCCACGTTTATAGCCAGAAACACCTTTTCGGAATGGATTTTCCTTTATCAGAGAGTTTTATACGGAACAAAGGACTATTTGATTCAAATTACAACGAGCTATTCAAGGAAGGATCCAACAAAGGTAAAAGCCGAATGCAAACTAACGGGTTTAATTAAGGTAAGTGTCGTCTCATAGGGCTTGGTCAAAGGTTGGGTAAGTAGGTATAGACAGTCTAACCGAATTTAATTTTTATAAGGGTATTTTTATTATTGCGTTGTTGATTTAGCCTGGGTGTCAATTCACCTGGTAGGTGATTGAATAAGTGGTATGTGGTGGTTCACCTACAAGTTGAATTGACACCTATATTTTAAGCTATATTAATTACATTATCATTACGTGAAATGGTCTAAGTAAGTCTCAGGTATAAAATAATCCATTTACTGATGTCAAATGTCTGGATGTCTAGTGTATGGAGCTAGTGCTCGCATAAGGGTACCCGAGCCGAATTTCTACTATGTATGTACTAAGATTTTGAGAGTAATTATTATTTTGGAACTAACGCTAATTCCTGTGGTTGGATTAGTACAACGAAACTTGCAGGTAATTAATGAAGTGTGCAAGCTTTTGATATTTAGAAGGAAAAATATTTTCCTATGGAGAAATTGCCATCGAGTGTTTTGTTACTATTCAGTACAAATGCTGAGACTAACAAAAGTAATTTTTCAATTGATTGCGTCCAATCAGTCAATGGGTCAGCTAAGTTGGTGCTCAAACAAACCATGGATAACTTTCGACGTTATAAGTTCGTAGCATCTGGCAACGAAAAGTGAAAGAAAGCTGTGCTTTTTTTCTCGTAACATCGTAAAGTATAATAGATATTTTACCAATAACTATCAGGTAATTAGTGTTTTGGGTATTGACTCCTGGACCTCAATTACTGTTCTTGACTGCAAGAGTGTCTCAGTTTAAAAAGTAAATGCTTTTGTTTTTATACAACTTTAGATGACGGAACAAGCAGATGACCCACCTGATGTGAAGCGGTACCCTCTGCCTATAAACAGTGCATTACCA
This sequence comes from Operophtera brumata, assembly GCA_932527175.1. Classification (NCBI taxonomy): domain Eukaryota; kingdom Metazoa; phylum Arthropoda; class Insecta; order Lepidoptera; family Geometridae; genus Operophtera; species Operophtera brumata. The sequence continues at coordinate 29,929,524 of OW052228.1, forward strand.
CATAGGTCACGCCCACGAAGTACGCGCCCTATGTGGCATTGCACTGCGCCCGTACCCTAGGCACCCCTACCTCCTACCTGGGTACCCTAGGTGTGTACCCTGAGACATAAAGATGGAAATTCTCATGTGCCTGTAGTTTCACCGGCACCCATACCCTTCAAACTGGAATACAGTAATGCGAGGACTACTTGTTTGCGGCAGAAATAGGTATGGTGGTAGTACTTCCCCGGACAAACTCTTTCACAAAAAAGCTCTATTACTTTCAACTGGTAGATGCCATGGCTTTCCAATGTTTGTTTCTAGATATTACATCTTCCTAGAGTCAATCGACCACCATCAACAGCATCCGTTAGACTTCCTCTGTTGGACGTGCCCTCCCTTACAGAATGTAATGGGGGGATCACCATGCTAGGCAAGTTTGGTGATCGAAGTATTGGTGTTAAGTGCTCAAGTGGATGCTGCTGCCCATTACCTGGAGTAGTCCCTTGTCATTTTGTACGATATCCAAGGGAAAGGACAGAGGGGTACCTAGATTTTATAATTAATTTAAAACTAATATTACTTTTGTAGTCAGTTAAAAATTCACATCAAATAGTTTTGAAGTTCCTTTAACAAATCTCTAGCTAAAAAGTAAAGTAAACAATTAAACATACTGTATATATTCTGTGACATAACGAAGGGTTAAAGAATATTTGCCTACCTTTAGTCTAGCATGCAAAAACAAAAAAACAAAAAAGAACTTTATTATTGAGATTATAAAGTTGTTTTGTATGTGTGCCTACTCGTTAGTACATTTTTAACAAGTAACAGAAAAACAACACCCAATCACAATTAACTAGCAAATTTTCTTATAATAAAAGTTTATATAGCTGTAGTTTATTGACCTCGTTGACTTATACAGGGTAATGTTTTTATGGGCATCTAACTTGCCCACCCTTATAGTGCCATAACATCGGTGTTGGTTTACGATGCTCACTATGTCCGACTCAACATAATAAAACTCTCGTAAATATTATAGTTCCATTCAAATTACTGGAACTGCATGAGTTAGTAAGAAAAGGTAGATAGTTTAGGGTATCATTGTTGTGTGGTAATTCATGATGGGACTTCTGAGCACTATGAATGACGTAAGCAACATATTTCCATACTCTGCGAAGTTACTTATTTACTTTTCAACTACTCAAACTTGTGCAGCGAGCTATGGAGAGAGCTATGTTCGGAGTTTCACTGCGTGATAGAGTCCGAAATAATCAGATCCGTAGATGAGCCAGGTCACCGACATACCTCTCAGTTTTATTTATACTACTTCAGAACAGTATTACAGAACAAGCATATGGCCCACCTGATGATAAGCGGTTCCCTCTGCCTATGAACAGTGTATTATCACATAGGTCACGTCCACCTAGGTACACTTACTTTGGGTAGGTATTATCAAGTTAAAGTGGCAATGGGCAGGACATATAGCTAGCAGAACTGATAACTGTTGGACAATAAAGGTTACCAGAAACCACAAACCAGTGATCAGTAGTGACCACAAACTGACGCAGAAGAGGAAGGCCCAACCAATGGGCTGATTCTCTCGATGGACCAACCACATTATAAAGGTAGCAAGATGTCGATGTTAGTAGATAGAGCTTTTATGTGAAAGGGTTCGTCCGGGGTAGTACTACCGGGAAGTACTACGCTATGTCTACCGCAAAGCAGTAGTGCTCGCATCACTGTGTTTCGGTTTGAAGGGTATGGGTGCCGGTGAAATTACAGGCACATGAGACTGTCCATCTTTATGTCTCAGGGTGAAGGCCGCAGTGCAATGCCACATAGGGCGCGTCTTATGTAGACGTGACCTATGAGATAATGCACTGTTCATATGCAGGGGGTACCGCTTTACATCACGTGGGCCACCTACTTGTCTCGTAATCCAAAGTTGTTTAAAAAAAAAAAACTGGATGGTGGCAGGTCAAGACCGTTCGTCATGGCATTCTACGGGAGAGTCCAGCAGTAGACTTCTATAGGCTGATATTATGATGATGATTTACTTTTCAATGGAGTCCATAGCATCTGTTTCATCTGAGAAAAACACAAAAGGGTTATTATGAAGAATACGATTACCTAGGTACTTCTTTCCTCACTTATGGGATATAAGTGGATGTATCTTCTTTTGAATGTTTTATATAGATAGGTCATGTTAGTTATAGCGGTATTAAACGGTTCAACCAAACTGATTCCCGTTATCTAGAAGTGATCTGGCCCAATCACGCTAATTTAGAACGTTATAAAAAAATGGGTTATCTCCACTAGGCACACTCTATAGTTATGCAATTTTTTGAAATGTAACTCCATTTCGTACACTGCCACAACCGACTTTGGTCGAAGGCCACAACACTGCCTACCAGGACAGTCAAAGAAAAAAGTGTTATGGATTTAATCTCGAATGAAAAATGACGAATAAAAAGTCTCGAATGAAAAATCTCGAATGAAAAATGACGAATAAAAATTACGAATAAAAAGTCTCGAATAAAAAATGCCGAAATAAAAATCTCGAATGAAAAATCTCGAATAAAAAATGCCGAATAAAAGGTCTCGGATGAAAAATCTTAATTCAACCTTAAATTTCGTTATTCAAATTTATTTATGAGTGTAATGATATCTGTACAGTGAACAAATAGTAACATTAAAACTTCTAGGATCAAAAAGCGGGGTCACTAACCACGGCACTGCTCTGTATTTCCTGAAAACAATTATATCTTGATTCAGATTACTTATCACTTCTCCATAAACATGAAGCCAATAACTAAACTACCAAATTAGTTATTCGTAGACTGCAAGCGGCTTCATAATATCTCCTCGAAGCTTACCGTCGACGCAGCAATAATGCTAAAATTTAATATAACATTGTAATTAATGCTAATAAATTCTGAATTATTTCCTCCGAACCGCATTTATCATCAGATCCCGATCAGAAATAAGCCGAGTTTGCGAATTGCAATTTGCGATCCTTTTCTATTTACTACCTACACCTCATTTGAATATTTGGGAACTCGTAAATTATGTATGGAGGCTAGAGGTAGCTGGTTGCTACATTTTCGTAGGAATATGTTAACGCTTGATAAAATAAGGTGACCCAGTTTGGTTATGAGAGTGACAAAAGGCAAAAACACCAATGAAAAACACATATTTTTTCGCCTCTTTTTGGTAGCACAGAATCTGTACTTAAGTACGTACAATGTTTTAGTATTACGATCAAGCTCATACGATGTACTTTTTTAGTAAAGTCAAAGTCAAAGTCAAAGTCAAAAGTATTTTAATAATTGAAATCATTTTTAAAACCCGATCAAACTCATGTTCAAACTTAAAAATTATATTCAAATAACCTACTAAGTTTAATGGAATGGAATGGAATGGATCTACGGTTCTGCCTTAATCGTCGGAAAAACACTTACAAACTTGTATACACGTTACAAACGCCGTTACATGCAAGTTGACTCAGAGTACTCGCTTCGCTCGTTCAACTAACGTACATTAGTCAGATCTTTATAAAATGTTGTAGATATAATCGGAAAAGACTTAAAAAATGAACTAGAAATTTTTAAGCTCATGTCACGAGAAAAGCTTAAACTTTAAAATACGTAGACACAAGCCTTTATCAGTAGTCTTTTTTTTCACACACTTGTAGATTGAGCCTACAAGTATGTGTAGAATCTTTTCACTTTGACCAAATCTTATACCAACGAATCTTATTAAAAAGTCCGGGTAAATCTTTACAAAAAAAGTAGATAAAAAGGTATCGATATTGGTTCAAAACCTGACTCAATGTTATGCTTGCGAAATCAATGCTACTTCGCTCAATTGTGTAAAATCATCTTGGGTGGTCGGGTCGTGTTTGGTTATCGCTACCATCTTGTTAAAATGCAATAAAATATCGCACGTGATAGATGAATCTAAAGTATGATTACCAGAGGTATGATCCAACCCTGTTTGTTCCATGACATTTTACTACCACCATTTTTCTAAAAATAATTTATCTGCTAAGATAAAAATCAGGGTAAGAGACACTTATCTGAGGACACATTTTCATTGTTCAAACGCAACGACTTTCCAAGAACTCTACGATGGACTTAGGAACTAGGATGCACACTATGAATTCCAAAATAAACACCTTTGAAAATTCGAATGATGACAAATGAGTTCGATACACTGCCGGTTCACACTCTAGTCCTTAAAATGTGTTCAATAATCAAGCAGCAATGGATGGATAAAACTTGTCAGAATTGTCCCACTTTATGCATTTTGTCTCTCTTTTGGTTCGGACACTTTTCTCGAACTTTTTTCGGAAACTTAATCTTTTATGACATTTAAATTTTCATATATTTATGGATTCTGACTCCCACATCCACCCTCTCACTACGACCGTAGCGTAGCATCACTATTGTATTCCCCTCTAGACCAAACTAATCCATTAGCCTTACATGAAAACTTAATACATATGTCAATAAAATACTCGGACAGGTATAGAGTCGTCCCCAGCCCTGGGGTGCAACTGGCTCTTTCATTATTTTATTATTAGGAAGGCAAAGAAATACAAGTAAAAGCTCATCAAGTAAAAGTAAAAGTCATTTGAAATTTTTCATAAATAAAAGTAAAAGTGTTTTGGTAGCTGTACTAATTTTTGTAAGTACCTACCGACTTGTAAGTACAGGTAGTCGATGATTATTTTCTAAAGTTACTTGCTGAAGCACAAGAGTAGCTAATAATTTTGGATGTGATTGGATATATTAAAAATAGGCTGACTAAAGAAGAATTAAAAAAACAAAAATAAAGATGAAATGGCTTACATTCATGGAAAGGAATGAGCTCTGAGATGTCATCTGGTAGAAAATATGACATCTGATAGAAAATAATGGAAGAACAAAACATGTAGCGACCCCAAATAATATGGGATAAGGGCAGGAAGATAATCTGCGGAAGCATGATTATTCACACTTTTTTAAACTACACAGGGGGAGAAGGAGAGGGAGAGAGGGAGAGAGAGAGAGAGAGAGAGAGAGAGAGAGAGAGAGAGAGAGAGAAGTTTTGCTGAAACAGCGTAACTGATTTAATAAGTAGTGAATAAGTAAGTGAAGGTCAAAGTTAATAACATAAATTCTATTTTTGATGGAATACTCTTACAACTCTCATTAAGATGTTTACGAGCTTTAATGGAAAGGAATACCTAATCCAAAATGCTAATAAGAACAGAATTTGAATCGGAATGTAGGACATCTGTCTCCGGCTTACCAAGGTAATTTATTCAAGAACAGAAATCGCAGTCTAAATTTAATTGTTCTCGGTTGAAGACATAAATCTCTGTGAGATCCTGGCGGAAGCAATTTACATAAACGCCGCAGTTTCAGCCTTTATGCCTTCCTTAGCGTCGCCTATTTATAATATTGTATTACCAAAAGATAATCTTAATACCTACCTAATTAATTTAGCAATCTCTTTAGCAAGCTAGCTAGGTCCATCGCCAAACACGTAGTACAACAACCTTATTACATGTTGACTGAATCGAGGCAACTTTAGACTTAAAATCAGTATGCTGCTCCAATTTAGTCTACTCTCGATCATGTTTCAATCAATATTCAAAGCCAATTTTGTTACCTATACCTATCGCCTTAAATGCCATACACGGATCAATTTCGTTTCAATATTGCTTTTAATTTCATTGCTTCAGTGGCATTGAGACATCTAAATACATTTCAATTCACTGAGCGCTTTCAGTGCAATTGAATTGAATTGAATTTCAATGTACTTGTTTCAATTAGGTTGATCCGTTCTGAATTGTAGTATACCTGTCAAGTTTCGGTGAGAATAGAAACAAAAAAAGATTTATTACTAAAATTGGCCATGAGCCTTGAGATAAGAAAGTGATCCAGCACTTAAATAAATAAATAATAACGCTGGACAGTTCACACAACATTACCTAGCCCCAAGCTAAGCAGAGCTTGTATTATGAGTACATAGATAACAATACATTACATAGATAGATATTTTTTATTATACATAGAAAATACCCAGAACACCCTGAACAATTATCTGCAGATCGTACAAATATTTGTTCCGAGGCCGGAATCGAACCCGCAACATCCTGCTTCGCAGGCGAACCTTCGTCCGCCGCGCCACAGAGGTCGTCACTGGGCTGTCAACAAAAGTATAACTTGCTCTGAGAAGAGTTATGGGAATACCGTAGACATATCTTTATTCACCCCTATTACGGATTCGGACTAGAGACTCGTAACAAGTGGGTTGACTGAATCACGGGATAATAACGATAGTTAACCTTTGTAGCTAGCACTGGCGACACTTCATGGTACAAATTTAGCTGAAGGTAAGTGTATCGAGTTACTGGCAACCATATCCTGGCTAAGGCCGAGTTTAAACTGTTCTGTGGACTACATAGAAAACACCCTATACCACATTAGATTGACCATACTCCGCAGTCTGTCTGACTGTGGATTTGTGTGTCTACCATAGGTGTCTGTTTTGAAACCTTGTTCTAAATGTGTAGAGTAGTAAAGAAGCCCTATGTAAAACACACAAATATAACATTTCGCGTTGTGTACAGGTACTCTTCGTAATAGTTTTTAATAAACTAGTGGTACGCCCGCGACTTCGTCTGCGTGGAAAAACAAAGCGAAATAACCCCTTAGGGGGTGAACTTCAGGAATTCCTTTTTTAGTACACCGGAAACTATTATCGACATTTCCGGTTTCAGACGCTGTGCATTGATAGTTAGTCAGTCAGTAACGCAACGTTTTTTAGTTTTTACGTGAAAGAGTAACAAAGATACATCCTTACAAACTTTCGCGTTTATAATATTAATAGGATACATTTATGACACATGAAAATCCAAATGTACTCAATAAATCCATTAAAAGCTGTCTTTAATTGAACAATTTGCTCATTATATTGAAATTGAATTTCCCGCTTTTACAGATTTTATTAACGGACGAGCGGTACAAAAAAAAGACCCATTTAATTATCAAGCCCTTTAAATTTTGTATTGAACTAAAGGCACACCAAATTACCACCACCTAAATAAAAATACTCAACAGTGTTGAAAGTGTAGGAATGTGTGCTTACCCTAACCCAAAGGAATCCTCTGAAATTGTAGGGAGTTAAGGGGAAACGAAGCCCGACAGTTACGTGAATGTTGTAATTAAACGCCTCGTCTAATTGTGGCCTTCGACTCCGTTCAGCCCTTTGTAATAGAATATTCAGGGATTATGTAAATACGTACCTATAGCACCTACACCTAATCGGGATTATTAGAAGTTTTCGTAACAGTCTCATATTCGGGCAACTCAAGTGAGGTTTGATCTGGTTTGATGGGCATGGCCGCATGGGTAGCCGAGTGGTAGCCTAGTGTGTGTGGTGCCGTATCCGTGCGTCAACCGTTCCGTGCTAAAAATCAACGCTGCGGTTCACTGCAGCACACTGACCTTATTAGGGTTCCGTACCCAAAGGGTAAAACGGGACCCTATTACTAAGACTCCGCTGTCCGACCGTCTGTCTGTCTGTACGTCAGTCACCAGGCTGTATCTCATGAACCGTGATAGTTAGACAGTTGAAATTTTCACAGGTGATGTATTTCTGTTGCCGCTATAACAAAAAATACTAAAAAACAGAATAAATAAATATTTAAGGGGTACCATACAAAAAACGTGTTTTTTTGCCGTTTTTATTGATAGTTGTACGGAACCCTTCGTGCGCGATTTTGACTCCCACTTGGCCGGTTTTTTTTGAAACATACAGCAGAACATATTTTTGGACGGTGTAACTATTGCATTAAGTACCCAAGCTGTGTTTTAAAAATAAATTATTTATATTCTATTTTTAAAATTCTTAAATGTTTGGAACATGAAAATAAATGATTTACCTTATAAGGCGTAAAAGCTGACTAAGAGATTACACCAGGGTATAGAAAGCAGCATCCAACGGAGTACTCAACACCCATTCTACGATCAGCAATCCGCGTGCCAAGCGTGGTGATTATGGCTAAATTTAGTAGTAGTGGAGCTTTTTTGTAAAAGAGTTCGTCCGGGGAAGTACTACCTCCATACTTCTGCCGTAAAGCAGTAGTGTTCGCATTGCTGTGTTCCGGTTTGAAGGCTATGGGTGCCGGTGATATTACAGGCATATGAGAAGGAATCATTAAATTCACTTTTGGAAGCAGTAGGCTGTTTTTGTGTAAACTATAGGAAACTTTGGATTTTTTCCTGTCAAGTGTACCAATTACATCAAAAAATAAATATAAATAAATATTTTGAGTATATTAATATGTTTAATTTTTATATTATTTGAAAAATCCGTTTGTAAGAAGTAGGCATTCAAAGAGAGGTCTTATATTTTAGTTTTCAGGTCTATTATCGCCTTAACTTTCGTAGAACATTCGTCCTGGCAGTGCCTATGACCAGCAGTGGACTTCTATAGGTTGATGATGATGAATGTTATTCACACGAATAAAAATAATTTTCTCTAGGATTCTTTTGATGAAGCTATCACTCATAAATTGCATACTAAGAAGTCTGTAATTATAGAGTTAATCGCCGGTATAATTGCATTTGAATACCATACTTTTATGTTTTTGATCCATTATTATGTAGATTACCCCGTTATTTTAAGCGATACAAATTACCTTTTTATAAGACAAGCTTGATAATATTTTTATGTGTCCCTGATAAATCGATATCCAGAGAAAAACCGATCAAGTGTGAATAAAACTCGTGTGTAAGTAGGCTACATAGTAACCACGAGACCAATTACTTATTAGCCCTCGGTGATATTTTAAACGCATTCTCTCTTCATGAATATTTCCAGTTTCCTGTGTCCTCATCGTGTAGGTGATGGACAAAAGTATTTTCTTTTAATTTTCTTTTTTTTCCACACAAATCACAATTCGTTTATTAAAGCTATACGTCCGTGATTGGGTCACGAATTTCAACTTTTTCGCCCAGTTGTGGTCCAGTAGATTCGGAGAAAATAAGCTGTGTCGGCTGTGACAGACATACAGACACGCGAGAGTAAATCCTATAATAGTTACGTGGTACTTTTTGAGGTATGGAATTCTAGAAGTTATAGTCTAATAAAATGTATAGGTACTAGGTATTGTGAAACGTTGTGAACTAGTCGTCGTCGTTTTGTATGAGGTAGTGCTGGCCTCTGGTGTCAGAGTTTGTCAAGCCGCCCGAGGGCCTCTCACATGGCTTATCGACTGCTATTATTAGTTGTGAACTACTAAACTGTAACTTAAAATATCTGTAATAAACTGCTTGTATCCTTCATCTCCCAACCTCGATATGCTGGTGATGTTAGTCATCATCATCAACTATGTGATATCCACTGTTGGACGAGGATAGAATGCATGCGATATGCCGTAATCAACAAGCTTGGCAGGCGGATTGGTAATCGCAGTATTGGTTTTGAGCCTATATTCAGCAGTAGATTTCTACAGGCTGATGATGATGATAAAACTTCTAACAATAACTATAGCATAACATAACATATAATAGGGACTGGGTCAAAATAGACTTGCAGGCTTTAGACTTTTCCGAAACTTCGCCGGCTTGGAAATGGTCCAAGCTGAGGACGGCAACCACATATTTTTAGTGAATTGGGTTATTATCAACTTGTTAGGGCCGGCGCCCAGTGCCAGCACGGCACGGCATGGCATAGCAGGTTGTGCTGCGGCATCCACAGCGTTCCGTGGCATGCCGTGGCATGCCGTGGCATCCTGCTGAAAGCCCAGTACAAGTTTCAACCTTATTTCAACTAGCTTAGTAATCATAATTCCTCGGCATGAAGTGACCTACACGTCTCGTGGGATGGAATTGCGCGCCGCGGCAACCCGTGGAATGAAACGGAATGAAGCATCCCGCGTCGCGTCGCGTCATTTCGCGGGATTGTGGTATCGAAATAAAGTAACATGAATTCTAATCTCATTGAATTAAGATTCAAAATAACTTGATTAGTAATATAATTCTTTGCCATGCCATGCCATGCCGTGCCGGCAATGAGCACCGGGCCTTTCTTTTTTTTGTCGATGTGAAATCTGCAAACAGATACCGTATTGCATTGAGGGTGCAATACGGTTATGTGAGGTTCACGGACTCGTGGACTCACTAAAACACCCCGGTGGCCATCCTCTGCGCATGTCGATGGGCTCCGGGATCTCCTACGGAACGCACCGGTGCCCATCTCGCGCGACGCCCAACAGGGCCCATCCCGTGGTTGGCCAAAAAGCCAACCACAAACACTCCCTCCAAATGTGGCAGCACAGGGTCCATTCTGTGCTGCCACCGTCCAAGGGCTCCAGTGAGCGCCGGGCCTAACTCGACCAAGCAATTTAAAAAAACACTGGTGTAACATTTGTCAATTTTAGAAAGTCCCAAGGTACAACGAATCAACCAAGTTTTTTGTGCACTTTTTGATAGCCTTCAAATACCTAATGAGTCCGGTCCGTAATTGCTATTCGAAGAAGTAAAATGTACCAAAACATACGCACTTCAAATTGCCCACTACACAAAACGCTCCACATTTGGCTCAGGCAACCTTGTTTTTTAAGGGTATTATTTCAAGCTGCACCACTTCAAAGTGACCCCATCTTGTTACTTGTTACTTTACTCATTTCATTACATCTTGTTACTCGATGAGGTAAGGTTGACTACGGTGCGTGCTTGTACTATTCTGCTATTCGCAGCTGCAAAGTTATTTGGTGTGGTATTTTTCATCCGTTAAGGATTTCCTGCTTTGTATGAGTGTGTGATGTAACTTGGAAGCTAAATCAACATCAAAAGCGTTTTCAGTGAGCTATAAATCAGGTCCTTTACCCTTTTAATAGTCCTTTAATTTGGCTCCTGACGTTAACGTCGTGAGCAGGTTTTCCCTTTATTTCAATGGGTAATTTTTTACCAATTCGTACAGGTACTTTCGCAACTCAATAAGTTACTAGTTTTTTTCTAGTATCCGCCCGCGCCTTAGATTGCGTTTTACCAGGATAAAAAACAGCCTATCGCTGAATCCGGGACATAAACTATCTTTGTACCAAATTTCATCAAAAGCGGTACAGCGGTTTCGGCGTGATTGAGTAACAAACATACAAACATCCAAACAATTACACATCGTACCTTTGGTACTTATGATACTACTGTGATTTACAATAAGCTTTTTGTAGAAAAATATACCTGACATCACAACTGTCGACGTCCCATTTAGGACGATTTTTGAACTACCCTTTCAGTTCATCGTCCTATTTAGGACGCGATTTTGGCATGTGTTATAGCGCGGGGACAGTTAGAGTTAAGAAATAAATAATCAATAATATAAATAACCCCACGAATATCATAAAAGTCAAAAGTACGATGTTTGGATGTTTGCTACCCATTGGCTTGATTGAGTAACTAACATCCAAACATCCGAAACGGCTGGACCGATTTCGATCGGTACACTGATAGATTATGACCCCGATTGAGCTATAGGCTACTTTTTATCCCGTTAAATTGCGAGTGAAGCCGCGGGCGGACACTTGTAATATATATAAGCTTTTATGAAATTATTGATCGGAACGGTGTGCTGATCAAAATGAGCCCAAACACAGTGAGTCAGTCAGTCCGTCTGTCCGTCCGTTTGTCTGTCCGTCCGTCACATGGGTATATACCTACCTCGGCTGCCGTAAGAGGCAGCTGGTTATATCTATTCGGTACACCCTATTGTAAAATTTTACTCTGTTTTGTACACTGCCTACTAGGAAAGATAAAGCCAAAATTCTTATAATAATAATATTATAAATAATGCATTTATTAAGTCAGACATTACAGGTCCATTATATGTGAGCAGGTATATATTCTTAAAATCTATGTTATAAATACATCAGCTACAGGTGTAATTTTAAGCGAAAACTCTCATCCGAATCCCTACCAAACCAACTATTATTTATTCTGTGACCAAACGGACTCTAGCGAGACTACCTACCTGATGAGTACCCGGATAAAAGCCTTCATTACTGGCAGGTCATAGCGATAAGCAATGACCTGGAGGATGCTGTTGGAACTGCTCCGCACTCTGCTGAGCAATGAGGCAGTTTACAAAATTTATTAGATCAGTATTTAGCACAAGTTATAATTACATAGATTCAAAATGGAAGTTAGTGCGTGTTTACGCAAACAAATACACACGAGAAGCCTCGCCCCTCGCTTCCCTGCGCGGGGGGACTAGAACGCACTTAGCCATGGACCGCCGACATATCGGCACCAGATTAATATATTTATATTTAGAACCTATCTGTAAATCACAAGAAATACATTATTAAACGTAGATTCAATACAAGAAGTTCTTCATATTAATCCTCAACAAGTTTTGGCGACCGTTTGACAAGAAAAACACGAATTTGCAATTTACAAGCTGCCGGCCGGTGGACATTTTGTATGGAGCATTGGAAACGACCTTTGGAATGCAACGATGAATATTGGATTGGACTGGAACAAACAAAGAAAATACTAAAGGATTTGCAGTGTGTGACAGTGAAGTTGGTTTCTGAAAGGGAGGTTTGCCCGTTCCTTAACTTATTCTCCTAATTCCTAATTCATTTTTTGTCTAGCTTGCTCGAGTTCCTAAATAATTTTGTTTCGCAAAGGCTTCCATCAAATACCTACCTACGCGCTTTGAGCAGAGTTTCTTCGGCTAAGTCAAACTACAACAATGCTATAGTAGCATATTCACGTAAATATTAGTGATACTTATATATTTTTCTATTCAATATACCAATAATACATTGGTATTATAGCAGTCCATAGAGAAAACATCTTCCCATTTCTGCGTGGCATTATTTTATATTACCTACATGTTTAGGTATATGCTACGCCAAGCTTGCTAAACGTTATTTATCCTCTTGTAGGTGAAACATATTGATTTTTACCTATCTATCACACCATTTCAACTTTATTTTATGTTTTCGTCGGAAAATAGGTACTTAATTGAAATACCTACGTAAAATAAAAGGCCCTGATCGTAAACAGTTAAAGTTAGTGAAATTAATCACAATTCATGTCAATTCCAGGTTAATCAAGCGAGTTCAAGCGCAATCAGTTGACAGATACCTACCTAAATCTATGCACTCTTATCTACCTGTCGGTGACGACGTATTCCGTGCATATTACCTATTGTTTTCGCTCGACATCACAGCTGTTTTGAAGGTTTGCTTCGAGTAAAGGTATTTATACATTTGATATTTTTTGTCTTCATTACAATGACTGGCGCAGACGAGTTAAAGGATCTTAAGGCTAAAAGGGCTTCCATAAAAGGAAGGCTAACTACTTTTGAAAAATATTTAGATGAATTGAAGCCATTAGTTACCATAAGTAAACTTAGATGCCATGAAACAAAAACACGATTAAAAAAGTTGGAAGGGCTATTTGAAGAGTATGATCTAATTCAAACTAGCATAGAAGTTAAGCAGGAAAATCCAGAAAATCAGAGCGAGAGGGAATCTAGTGAAAATCGGTTTTATAAATGTATGGCGGAGGCCCAAGAAATAATAGATAAATATAAAAATGTTATTGAGTCTGACGTGCTTAGTTCATGTTCGAGTACAACCAAACAAACTTCGAATATAAAGTTACCTCAAATTAAAATACCTAATTTTGATGGTGACGGATCAAAATGGTTGGAATTTCACGATACGTATACTTCTATGATTCATACCAATGATTCCATTGCAAGCATAAACAAGTATCAATATTTGAAAAGTGCACTTACCGGTTCCGCAGCCTCTGTGATAGCATCCTTAGAGTTATCGAGCCGTAACTATGATATCGCCTGGAAACTCCTGTGTGACCGATATAATGATAAGCGTAAGCTAGTATGTACTCACCTTAAGGCTATGTTCGACGCGCCGATTACCAGTGAAGCAAGTTCGCTGCGTTCTCTGGCCGACCATATTGCGAAACATTTGAGAGCATTAAGTACGTTAGGTGAAAAAACTGATAATTGGGACAGTCTGATTATATTTCTCTTTTCAGCGAAATTAGATAGCGTAACAAGTATTAAATGGGAGGAATATAAAGGATCTCTGAGTGAGGTACCTAATTTAGAATTATTTTATGCATTTTTGCGTATGAGAGCAGACGTTCTCGAGGCGACAGCAGCAAGTAGCAGCGAGCATGGTTCTGGGCAGCAACAAGCGCACCAACAACCACAGCTGCAGCAATTTAGGCGCATGAATAAACAACAAAAGTCATTCGCCGCAGTTTCCAATGAGAGTAACAAAAATAACAACAAATGCTTAGTTTGTAATGGTGAGCATTTAATTTATTATTGCAAAACATTCTTGGCGATGTCACCGTCAGACAGATTCAAATTAATCGTGAAAAATAGATATTGTATCAACTGTCTACGTAGCGGACATTTAGCCCCAGAATGCAAGTCTTTAACTTGCAAAATATGCAGTCACAAACACAATTCGCTTTTGCATTTTGACAAACCGATTGCAGAGAACAAGCAAGAGGTTACTAGTAGTCCGATTTCATTGTCAACTTGCATTGCTAATCAAGTTTTATTATCGACAGCTATTGTCAAGGTTTCATGTATCAATTCAAATGATTTTGTGGAAGCACGCTGCCTGCTAGATAGCGGAAGCCAGTCGTCTTTCATCCATCAAGAACTAATAAAAAACCTATGCCTTCCAACTGAGAATGTAGACTCGGTTTGCGTAACAGGCATTAACGGCATATCGTTCGAAGCGTTACAGCGCTGTAACATCAAAGTACAGTCGCGCACAAATACATTTAGCACGTCAGTCAATGCATTTGTTATCAACAATATAACAAGTTCGATTCCAGGTAATGAAGTAGATGTATCTAGGATTAAAGTACCAAAAAATTTAACTCTTGCTGATTTAAACTATAACATGCCTGCGAAAATTGATTTGTTGTTAGGAGCGGACGTGTTCTGGGACATATTATGTACAGAACAAATCAAGTTAGGTAGCCAATTGCCTATTTTACAGAATTCCATGTTTGGCTGGTTGATATCGGGACCAGTCATGTGTAGCGAAAATAATAATAATCAAACTAAACTGGTGTGTAATTTCAGTCATGAAATTCGAAGTCAACTCAGTAAATTTTGGGAACTCGAAGAAGTTCCTCAAAAGCCCGTCAGGTCTCAGGAAGAGATGGAGTGCGAGCAGCATTTCGAGCAGCACACTCGACGGCTTGAGGACGGGAGGTTCTGTGTCACGTTGCCTTTGAAAGCGAAGCCTGAAACGTTAGGAGATTCATATTATATCGCACGCAAGAGGTTTGAGTCATTAGAGCGACGTTTTCAAAAGCAACCTGATGTAAAACGTCAGTATTCAGACTTTATAGACGAGTATGAAGCTCTTGGTCATTTGTCAAGGATTGAGAGACCGGAAAATGCTGTAATTTTGGCACACCACCCTGTGCTGAAGGAAAAAAGTGAAAGCACAAAATGTCGGGTAGTGTTTGATGCTTCGTGCAAAACCACATCGGGTCTCTCACTCAATGATATTCTGATGGTAGGACCTACTCTTCAAGATGATGTATTTTCAATTTTAGTACGATTGAGACAGCATGCGTTTATTGTAACGGGAGACATTGAAAAATTTTACAGACAGATTTATCTCGAACCAAGTCAAAGACACCTTCAAACAATCTTATGGCGTAAAGACGAGCGGGAACCCATAAATTGCCTGCAGTTAAATACTGTGACGTATGGTACCTCATCTGCCCCTTATCTAAGTACGAGATGTATCGTTCAACTAGCGATCGAATGCAATGATCCGTTGATCCGCGATATAATGATCCATGATCTGTATATCGATGATTTAATTACAGGCCATTCGGACGAAACCGAATTAAGTAATATTTACAATGGCATAACAGCAAACTTCGCATCAGCAGGTTTTAATTTACGAAAGGTAAAGAGTAATTCTCCCATGGTATTGAACTTAATATCGAATGAATCTAACACTCAAGAAAATTTAAAAATTTCTACGGTGACGAATACTTTGGGTATCGAATGGGACCCTAATTCTGATTCTATTATTATTGCAGTAGAAAAGTCATCGAAAATGTATGAACAATGTAGTAATTTTATTACAAAACGTATAGTCTTATCAGTGTCATCAACAATATTTGATCCACTAGGACTATTATGTGTGTGCGTTATAACGTGTAAAATCATTTTACAGAAACTATGGTTGCAAAAAATTGGATGGGATGAACAGATTCCTCAGGAGATTTCGGAAATGTGGCATAAAATCATCCAGAACTTAAAACATATTGAACGTCTGTCCATCCCACGCCAGGTAGTATGCGCTAATCCATTTAAAGTTGAAATACATACATTTTCTGATGCATCAATGAACGCATACGCTGCGTGCGTCTATGTGCGTTCGTTTGATGCGCTGGGGCATATAACTGTGCGACTTTTATGTGCAAAATCAAAGGTAGCCCCACTTAAAACGTCAACTATACCTAGACTTGAACTGTGTGGAGCAGTTCTAGCCGCTCGCCTATGTAAGAAGGTAACAGAATCACTGCGTTGTACAGTAGATTACAAATATTTTTGGTGCGACTCAAATGTTGTACTGGGCTGGCTGAATACTCCTCCGCACAAGTTGAGTACCTTTGTGTCGCATCGCGTAGCTGAGGTCGGTGAGTTGTGTGCTGAGAATTGCGTGTGGATGTACGTGCCTTCAGCGCTTAATCCGGCGGATCTTGCTTCGCGCGGTGTGTATCCCGAGGAGGTACCAAACTTGTCGTTGTGGTGGGATGGGCCTACATACCTAAAAAGCCCACAAGATCAGTGGCCTGACCAGCGGCGCAGTGAAACACAAAATATGAACTTACCTGAGGTGAGAGTTCACTTTTCAAATATTGATACAAATCCAAAGTCAATTATTGATTTTGAGCGATATTCAAGTTTTATAAAATTACGTCGTATATTCGCGTATGTCAGTAGATTTATTATTATTTGCCGAAAGAAGGTGAAAATAATTGGGCCATTCACTGTCGAAGAATTAGAGAACAGTGAGTTGAAGCTAGCTCAATTTTCACAACTAGAAAGTTTTTCTATTTACAAGAATAATTTTAAAGCATTACCTGCATTGCATAATTTAACCCCCACGGTTGATGAACAAACCGGCCTGATTCGTGTTGGTGGGAGGTTGGACAACTCAGATTACAAGTTTGAAAAACGTCATCCAATTGTTTTGAATAGTAAACATCGGTATACGGAACTCATCATGAACTATTATCATATGAAATTAATGCATGCAGGGCCGCAATTGCTTCTTTCAGTCGTCAGAGAACAATACTGGCCCATTGGTGGTAGATGCTTAGCAAGACGAGTATGTAAGCATTGTTTAAGATGCAAACGAATGAAAGGAGCAGTTGCAAAACAGATTATGGGTAACTTACCTTCTGTAAGATTATCACCAGGTTCTCCTTTCGAAATAACAGGAACTGATTATGCAGGACCTTTTTTAATCGTCAACAAAAAGGGTCGTGGCGCCAGGCTAATAAAATGCTATCTCTGTGTGTTTATATGCTTCAAGGTTAAGGCGGTTCATCTAGAACTCGTTAGTGATTTGACCACAGAAGCGTTTATATTGGCCTTGCGACGCTTTATGTCTCGCCGAGGAAAGCCTCGCGAGATATTTTGTGACAACGGCACCAATTTCGTCGGTGCAAGCCGAGAGATTGCTGCCCTTGTCAAGAATTGTTCAGAGTCTGTGTCAGATTTAGCTAGTGAAGGCATTAAATTCAAATTTTCGCCGGTATACACGCCCTATTTCGGGGGTCTATACGAAGCAGCTGTGAAGTCAGCTAAATTCCATTTGAAAAGGGTCGTAGGTAACGCTCATTTCACATTCGAAGAGCTCACTACACTATTTTGCCAAATAGAGGCCATTTTGAATTCGAGACCGCTAGTTCCTATGTCCTCCGATCCAAATGACCTTTGTCCATTGACCCCAGGGCACTTCCTCGTAGGGAGACCGCTCACGTCATTACCTGCCCCCGATCTAAAAGATGTTAATCCAAGCCGACTCCACAGATACGCCCTCATAGAGCAAGCGAGGCAGCACATGTGGAACAGATGGAGCCGCGAATATATATGCGAACTGCAGCAGCGAACAAAATGGCAAAACAGACAACCTGACATCAAACCCAATCAATTGGTGCTTATCAGAGACGAATGCAGCCCACCCATGAAGTGGCCATTAGGAAGGATCACAGCCGTCTACAGAGGCTCTGATGGTGCCTGTCGTTTAGCAGACATTCAAACAAGCAGCAAGGGAATCGTAAGACGAGCAATAAACAGAATTTGCCCTCTCATGGATCTTCCCTAGAAGGAACAGGAATCTTCACTTTTCAAGGAGGCGGAGATTGTTTACGCAAACAAATACACACGAGAAGCCTCGCCCCTCGCTTCCCTGCGCGGGGGGACTAGAACGCACTTAGCCATGGACCGCCGACATATCGGCACCAGATTAATATATTTATATTTAGAACCTATCTGTAAATCACAAGAAATACATTATTAAACGTAGATTCAATACAAGAAGTTCTTCATATTAATCCTCAACAGTGCGTTACGAGTAAAGTAGTTAAGGTAGGTATTAATTTTCAGGTATTTTAAATTCACAGATTAGAAGTAGTTGTGGCATGAACTCTGAGCAAGATATCCTGTAAACTGTGACTTGAAAACGGAACCCTATACTATGGGTTTCCAGTACGAATTTGGCCGGTTGATTAACCTTTCAATGGCAAAAATACCAAACCATTTTTAGAGAGCTTGGTTTTATAAGCTGTAAGTTCCAACTAACTCATGTTATTTTTTTGTTGGATTTCTTGCTTCCAATCAGTACAATGGCATGCCAACGAGACTTAAAGAGTTAAAATTGAAACGAAATGAATTCGTTCCAAGCAAGTTATTCTGATTGAACATCTTAGAATATGTATTTTCTGGTCCGTTAGTGGACCGGTCATGTTATGAATTCCTTTTTAACCGACTTCAGAACAGGAGGTGGTTCTATGTTATTGTGTATTTTTTATTATTGCCCGTTTAAGAATAGACCCCCTCAATCTCACGCCAGGATTACACCAGAGTTGGCACCAGCATCCACCTGAATACTTAAAGCGCATACCACAGCCAAATTCGGTCACATTCTAACTCAATAAAGTTCAGGTAAGTTAGAAAGTGACAGACTACAGCCCGCGGAACGAAAAGTAAGTGAATGTCACGAAAAACAGGTATAATGCCACGTGAAAAACCATCTCATCACAGAATCATACGTTCAACTTGAAGAAAAAATCTTTGCTGACATTTAAGTGAAAAAAAAAGTACAAAATTTTGAGTCGTTTCAAAGTTGACTCAAATGTTCAGTCGAAAACAGCTGCATTTTTTTTTTCACATTGTTAATTAACAGGTAGAACATTTTTGCACTTTCACTTTACAGATAAAAGGTCAATGATTGGCTTTTTTTTCAGCACATAGCTTTGACACCTCTATGAGGAGAATGCCTCCAAATAAGACCTATCAGCTGCTGTATACGCCTTAACACTGCGATCACAAATCTGCCTGCATTATATATGGGGGAGTTCTCGTCCAACATTGGACATCTAAAGGCTGTTAATATTGTACTTATCACAAGCAATTCTTAACAGGAATGCTAGCAAGTCTCCGGTTAAAGAGATATCACCAAAGCCTGTATCTATGTGAAAAACGGCCACCACCAGTTTGCAACAGAATACAAATTAGTTCCCATTTTGTGGCGCACCATTATCTCAAACCGCATTGACACTGAAAATAAAAGACAGCTATTTTATCGTCTCAAAAATCCATGCACTTAATTTAGAGACAAGAGCTCTGTCATCAGAAATACACTAACTTAACAGTAAGTACGAAAGATCATGCACGTAACTAGAGACGCCTATCAACAATCCAATAAAACTAGCTATGAAATCGTAGAAATCCTGTGTCTGCCTACGGATAGCCGTTTAATATCTCGCTAAATCCGAAGGTACTGATTTCTCTGACTAAGCAAAATTTACTACTTATTTTTTTCTATAGAACGTAAAATCATACTTAAAAGCAAAGTTGAGTCACCTCTCTGTCAAACGTTGTCTCATGATAAATCTGCTCAAATGTAGTTTATGCTTCCGTATTTTTAACTGACTTCAGGAAGGAGGTGGTTCTATGTCCGTGTGCATGTATTTTTGATGCATGTTCAATGATATCTCCGTGAATTGTGAACTGATTTGGATAAATCTTTTTTTTTTGAATGGGTATACTTACTTCAAAGTTATTCCCATATTCACCAAGTTAGGATCTGATGATGGAATCTCAGAGAAATCAAGGGAAATCCTCAAAAAATGATGGCGCGTGCATTGTGTTTTTTTCATAACTTATTCGGGTGTTAGAAGCGAGTCCAATCGTAATCTGATTTTTAGGGATTGAACGCCTCACGAAAACCCTGGCCATGCTCTGTGGCTCAAAGAATCCACGGTAGAGCTCCTTCCCGAAAGCATTTGGTGTGCTATCGTAACTGAAATGGCAGTTTGCAAAAAGAGAATGTGACATCAAAGCGCGGGCGATCCGTCCACGACGGGTGCGACGTGATTCGGGTTGGAAATAACCTGGAAGCCAGTGGCGGGCTTAGGACGGAAACGATTATGGTGTTGTGGATTAGAGAACAAAATAGTATAGGGATTATTGAGTATGATACGAAGCTAGTAGTCTTTTCGTCTTTGGGAAACCAAGATGTAAGTCTAAAAAAATTGTAAAGCTTTTTTGTTTCATATACCTTCAAAAAAAAGAGTTAATGGCAGGCCCACCTGATGTTAAGCGGTAGCCTCTGCCTATGACAATGCTTACCTCACAGGCCACCTAGAACGCGCCCTACATGCCTACAGCCTAAAGCTAAAGCTAAGCGCCTAAAGTGTCCTGTGCATGTTATTTTACCGGCACCCTTAAAACCGGAACACAGCAGATCATAGCCAATGGATCCATCAGCTACCCAGCAAATCGAGCACTATTACTACTTTGCGGTAGAATAGGATGTAGGGGGTAATCTCCGGAACTGCTGATCCCATTCTGTTAATTATTTCTGAGTTTTTCCATGTTTTAGTAATATTCGTCCGCGGTTACACCTCGTTACGTGTCGCTGTAGTTGCACTCAACTCCGTAAAGGATGAGCGGATTTTGATGATATTTGGTGTGTGGATGCTGAGGAGGGGTGCGAAGTGGGGGCAGTAGGGGGAAGGGGGGCCGCAATGCTGCGATCAAAATGTTAGTTGTTTATAAATTCAACATATAAATATCCTTTCCTGTTTTAACCGGCCCATGTAGTAGCGAGCAACAAGACATTTCATCTCGACAACTCGCCCACTGCTATGAATGTCCATGTCGAATTCTCGTGAATTATTTCAGTGGACGTTTCGTTTCAGTGGACGGTCTACTTTGTCCCCTTTTGTGCGCCTGCGTCGATAATAATTCTTAGAAGTGGCAGAGAGCAAATAATAGTATTAAGGAAGAAAGGTTTCACTCTCCCGACGACACAGAATCAGCAGTACTCTGAAGCACGCATGCGATGTTGAATCTTATAGATCAGTGGGATACAGCTCAATATCAATATGAAGTCAGTTTTGAGTAACTCAGGGCTTAAAATACCTATAGCGTCTATAAATTCCTTCATTAGTCAGCGTAGGAAGGTGTGCTGTGGAAACTTTAATGAAGATGTATGGAATTATGGAAATGAGTATGAAATACCTTTGATCACTGTTTTTAAAAGCTTTTGAAAGCTTTTGTAATTCGTTAGAAATAAAGTACGACGTTGTGTTCTTGATCGAAGACTACGACAGTGAAATCGCACATAGTACGAAATTAATTCCTAGTTTTCCTTACTTCTCTGCGTCACAAAATCCTGTCATCAATCTGATGATGACTACCGTAGGATATGAACAGTATACACTATAGTGTACCCTAGATCCTGTTCATCTTGTTCTGTTGTTCAGCTTTATAAAGCTGAATCTTCAAGTTTGAGGTCAAAGTTCACATTAAGATATTATGTCATCCTACCGCAGACTCCAGGGTCTGATGATGACCAGCAATGAATAGGAGCTAGGGTCCAATTTTAATGCGGTTTTATTTATATGAAAACTGGTATTGAACCACTAAAAATAGTCAGGGGTTTTTAATTACTAATAAAATTAACATTTATAAATATTACTAGTGTAACTATTACCGTTCCGCTTTCACGAATTTAAGCAGACGCATATAAATGTGGTGCGGTTACGTTATCGACGCCCCCACTGAAATAATTATACGTTACGGGTTGTGAATATCGCACGGATACCTACAGCGGGCGGCGAGGGCACGCAGTCAACGGACAATCAGTACCGCAAGTTTCTTAGGTAACGACCTCTGTGGCGCGGCGGGCGAAGGTTAGCCTGCGACGCAGGAGGTTGCGGGTTCGATTCACGCCTCGGAACGAATATTTGTACGATCTGCAGATATTTGTTCAGGGTCTTCTGGGTATTTTCAATGTATAATAAATAATATCAGATAGATATAAATGTATTGTATTAAGTACCAGGTGTATCAGTTATCTAGTACCCATAACACAAGCTCTGCTTAGCTTGGGCTAGATAATGATGTTTTCTTTATTTTATATGCATAACTAAAGAAAAAACTTTGTAATGTATTAAGTAATCATTTATTCTCAAAGGCGCCTCCTGCTGGCACTCACAACTTCTCTCGCAATGCTTTTGACGGGGACTCTCATTTTTTTGATTGAAATCGCTATTTTAAATATTTGTAGTTGTTGCTTTACCTGCTCATTCACTAACAGTAAAGGTTACAAACTTGATGTTTATACAGTAATTACTTGAGGATGTAATCTTAATAAATCATAGACTAGAAACACGATTGGAGAAACCTTTCTCAATAGCTTTATTTTTGGAAATTGGCCCTCCTATAACCCGTTTTAGGTCCCTCCTTCGACAAGAGAAAATATTAAGCGTAAATTTGTATACTATTCAGTAGGAAATCACATAACTTAGATTAACAATGGATAATTTATTTTTATATTTGCTACTTTAGAAGCATAACGAAGTTTTATCATTTGTCGCTTACGTCAATTACTTCCGAGCGGCACAAATCTATACCTCATCTATTCCCGGGTTCAAGTAAATAATAATGCTGTCACTGTGTTGCAGCTATTATACCGCCTATTCGATATTTTAACATATCGCCCTAATTAGATATTTGAATAGATTCTCCTTGTGGCTGCAGGTGGCTAGGTCTCTATGCAGACTCAAAAGCGTGAACCAACATGATTCTTTGTTTGCAGTTGAGATACTGAAAAATATATTGTGTTGCAAGTAATGGCTCGTTAAAGTTGATGAGAGCTGGCGCCCTTTGCCGGTGCTCAAGCCTTCCTGCTACGCGTATTTCGACGGCTTGTCTCACGCGAATTTACGCGGAACTTGAAAGAGTTTCCCTGTCAATTAGTTTCTGTGATATCTGGCTAGAATTTACTGGGAGATTCAATATTTGGGGTCCTTTTGTTTACCGTGCCATGGAATACTATTCCGTGTTTTGTCTCAAGCTTCTTTCGTGTCATTGGCTAAACTGACTTTATATTTTATTGCACCAATAAGACGCGATCTTTATTCTTCTCTCCGTTGCCTGGTCCAAGTCCTCTCGTGTGCAGTCGTCGGGCAGATAGAACATGAGAGTGAGCCATATGGACTTAGTTGACCGAGCGAGCGAAGTCATTGCAACAACTGGCAACATTTGCTTTCATCTGTCCGGATGTACGTATGTATATTGGTACTCGCCTACAGGTCGTAGTTTTCAATTAATCTTGACTACTTGTACTATTATATATATTCTGTCTTGACGAAACTTTATAAACGGGTTCTACAATTTCATAATTATTTATTCGACAGCGATATTTAATTAGAGGGGTAGGTATTTCATTAAATTTAAATGTGACCCAATAATATGGACCCATAGTGTAGTTAAAAATAACAAACTTTAAGGAGGAGTATTTCCTACAAAAAGGGGGGAACTTTGCTGCGGATAATATTTGGCAGAACAATTTGGTACTCAATTCAAGCCTCGGCAATCGCCGGTAATTGTCGCTTTTTAAATAACTTTCAACTTAATATAAAAAAAAATGTTTAGAAAAACCGATGATTGCCGAGGCCTAGGATGCCGAGGATGAATACCTGTAGGCATGGTCCATGCCTGTAGAGTTCGCGCCACGATTGAAGTCCTGTGACTGGAGCGCTAGTTTCTATGCGCAAAAGTGCAAAAGCGAAAATCTTCCTCTGTTTTCCGTTAGTTCCTCAAAAGGCCTTCGGACTTCAGTCGTGACGTGGACTCTAGGTAGCTGATGACATAACAAATGTCAGTTGGGATCAAAATACTGCCATCACTCGTCGCCGCCGCCGGCCGAAATGCAAAACGGGCTTTACCGATGCAGAATAAACAACAGTTACTCCTCTAATTATATCTAACGGGTCTCAGTGCCGCTTGCATCGAGACATTAAAATTAACTGCAGAGAGCGTTTGATCTTTCCATTATAGCATCACATAAATAAAACTCTACAAAGTTATGAGTCAATCTTACTGTAAAAGGTGTTATTTGGAACAATGTACTTTAATTTGTACTAAAATGCAGTAAAGCATGAAGATAAACTGGATTAAGTGGCAGCTACAATGTCGTATTGATAAATTGCAGCGTCAGATTCCTGCATGTTTGCATACATCATATTTTTATAGTCAGTGACAAAGTATTTGATGATGCCATGCTGTATCCGGCCTAAGAATAGACGTCTTCTTCTCCTCTCGTGGATTATTGTAAAAGCCGAGATTATACAAAGCAGTAGTGCTCGCATTGCTGTGTTTCGGTTTGAAAGGTATGAGTGCTGGTGAAATTGCAGACTTTCATCTTTGTGTTTTAGGGTGGCGGGTGCAGTGTAATGCCCCATAGGGTGCGTCCTAGGTGGACGTGACCTTTGAGGCAATGCATTGTTAAAAGCAGAGGTTACCGCTTAACATCAGGTGGGCCATCTGCTTGTACCGTAATACACGGAAAAAAAGAAGTTAAACTACATGGGGTGGCAAACATCAGCCAGCTGAGTACGATCACCAATCCGCCTGCCAAGCGTGATGATTACGGAAACTTCGCCAATTGCATTCTGTAGGGAAGCCTAATAGTTCAGCAGTAAACGTCTATGGATGCTGCGATGATGATGATTATGTGATGTGATGATTATTATTGAGTTGTGAAAACTTTTTGTGAATTCCACGTCACTATTCCCCTTTATCACCTAAATGAACTGGTCACCAGATCTTTCTTCGTCGCAGTGTTTTTGGTTAGAGACCAGATTTAATAGTAAAATATTATATTCACTTATATCCTTCGACTTAATATCGGTCCAGATAAAAGTCGACTTGACTTCATGGTTTTTTGGGTGTTTTTTTGTTATTCGTTTTTTTGGTTTTTTGGTGTTTACAACCTTTTATAAAATTTATAATCGGAAACATGTGCTGATCAAAATGAGCCTAAACACGGCCAATCACGGAATCCATCGAGGAGTTTCGTGGTCCTCCTTCCGTCTCAATCATCATCATCGCTGTCACCATAATATTGTATTGTAATCCGAACTCGACCGGTATGCCAAATTGCACCTCAATCGGATATCGGCAAGTGGTCGAAAATTTGATCGCCAGATTTGTCCACACATACTAAAAAACAGGTTATAAAATTTATATAAATAAAAGTTTATATAAACTTTCAATATAAATTAAAGTTTGTAAAAGTGTTCGCGCTGCATTGTACTTCCAATGGTGCGCAAAAACAAAGTGTCACAATACCCTTTACTTTCCTCGACATCTTGTAACTAATTGCAGTTATTCGCAGAAAGTCGACACATAAACAAGCTGGTAAAATGCCGTTTTATCACTTGCCGCCTTATTTATAAATAAGCACCCGTATTCATAAATTATATCAATAACATTGTCTTATGTCATCTCAATTAGCTCGACATAAACATATATTTACTGTGACATAAATAACTTGTAATCACAAGCTTACAACTCTAGATGTGATTTTATAATTCGAATTTTTTGATTAGTGCCTTATATAGAGACTGGATATAAATAGGTACCTTTCGATGTACCTAAGATACTTTTAAGCAGGGGTAGTAGGTGGTTCAAGACTTTTAGTCTTGGCATTCTATGGATGAGGCCTTTTCCCAGCATGGACTTCAACAGGTGATGATGCCGAGGTCTCATGCATTGAGTTCGAACAGATTTATATGATATAGCACTCAACGGACACAAATGTTTAGTCCTGATCCCACACTAGGAGTCCCTGTGTCGTGGGTATTAGGAACAGGGCTACCAGACGAATCATCAGATTACACGCAACGAATTATAAGAATTACCCACTTTTACCCGCCTTCAGAGTTCAAACTTCAACCAACTTTGGTCAAGGAAATCAAACACAAAATACCAAAGATAAATCTTTGCAAAATACCCGAAAATGGAGTATATTTTTAGGCCTATATCTAAAAAAAGCAGCCAAGTGCGAGTTGGACTCGCCCATGAAGGGTTCCGTAGCAGCAAGTAACAATATAAAAGTTCTTGGATGGTTTACGATTTATGACGTATTAAAAAAAAGTACTTGCTAGATCTTGTTCAAACCAATTTTCGTTGGAAGTTTAGATGGTAATGGTAACTCTTATTTTATTTCACGGGGGGAGGGAGGGGGGGGGGGGCACATTTTACCACTTTGGATGTGGCTCTCGCGCAAACTATTCAGTTTAGAAAAAAATTATATTAGAAACCTCAATATCGATACCCCACACGTATGGGTTTGATGAAAAAAAAAATGAGTTTCAGTTCTAAGTATGGGGAACCCAAATTATTTATTGTTTTTTTTTCTATTTTTGTGTAAAAATCTTAATGCGGTTCGCAGAATACATCAGAATACACTACCAAGTTTCAACAGCATAGCTCTTATAGTTTCGGAAAAAAGTGGCTGTGACATAGGGACGGACAGACAGACAGACCGACAGACAGACAGACACGACGAATCCATAAGGTTTCCATACTTTGCCATTTGGCTACGGAACCCTAAAAACTAACAAAACATCACCTCGACATGACCTCAACCATCGACGTTTTATTTTACTTTGGTCGAAGACCTCAACCAATAAAACTGACGTTTGTTTTATAGACGTTCTACTAAACAGAACAATAATGTAGCAGTACGGCGCGGTTACAAATTTGAGGTTTATTATAACTCTGTTCAAATTTATATTCTATAAACTTTCATAAAGTAACCTCCGCAATCCTCAAGCAAGCTAGATCGGACTAAGACATAAATCCATTATCGGGATATAAAACACAGTACGTGTAAGAACACATTACCCTTGGGATATGGCACCACACGTTCCAGTATCGTATCGCAATGATTGAGTCAATAAACCACCACGGCACCGAAGTGCCTTGCGATCTCACCGAGATAAAACCTATACCACAGAATAAATATTAGTACAAGTATATAGTGCCTATACAGGCTGTCCCAACATAGAATGTTATCTAATAAAGTGGAAAAAAAAAAAAAAATAAGCAACTTTGAATGACGGATCAAGCAGATGGCCCCCCTGATGTTAAGCGGTACCCTCTGCCTATGAACAGTGCATTATCACATAGGTCACGTCCAACTAGGACGCACCCTATGTGGCATTGCACTGCGCCCGCCATCCTGAGACATAAATATGAAAAGTCTCATGTGCATGTAATTTCACCGGCATCCATACCCTTCAATCCGGAACACAGCAATGCCAGCACTACTGCTTTGCGGCAGAAATAGTATGGTGGTAGTACTTCCCCGGACGAACTCTTTCACAAAAAAGCTCTGCTACTACTTTATTTGATTTGAATGACGGAACAGGTTGCACTCGATGTGAAGCGGTAACCTCTGCCTATACAATGCATTACCTCATAGGTCTAGTCCACCTAGGGCACGCCCTATGCGGCACTGCACTGCGCCCGCCACCCTGAGACATAAAGGTTATAAATCTCATGTTCCTGTAGTTTCACCGGCATTCATACCTTCCAAACCGGGACACAGTAATGCGAACACTACTGTTTTGCAGATTGCTCTGCGGCAGGAATATTTCCCACATAAAGGTAATAAACACATAAGGAAATCATTTTTCTACAGACGGGTTTCGGAAATTGATCTTAATTAATATTCACAAAACACAGCTTTACTTTAATTATATAATCTACTGAATTTTAAAGCAGTTATCATCAACCGATTGAGATGAAATTTGGCATACCTGTCAAGTTCCGATGACAAAACGAAATTATCGTGATAGCGAGCTGATCTGATAATGGAGATCCTTTCAGCTGTTGACAACCAACGGAAATCATCGATGGATATTGATGTAGGTTCCAAATTCCAATAAAGAAGTTCAATAAATAAAAAAAAGAAGATTATAAGAAAAGTGTGAGTATAATTATCATATACCTTCGTGTACTTGAACAGCCTGTAGTTGATACCCCATCCCTTTCTAACTACAAACAACAGAAGAAGAAAGTATGTTGGGGATAAGAAAGACCAATACAGGAGTCAGGAACCGATGTATTCGAACGGCTTCTCATGAAAATACTTAGTTTGTTCTACGTAAAAGCTTCGCACTTGGCTTTTAGCACAGTACACATTAATTTCTAGTCGGGCGTGTACCACTTTGTACAACAGTTTACCTACCTATGTGCAATAGAGAAACTACCATAATAATGAGAAAGCAAAATGCAGTATCTATTTTTACAAGCTATAACAGCTTTGTGTGTTCTTTTAACAGACTTAAAAAATAGAGGAGGTTTTCAATTCATGGATAGGTATCTTTTTTTTTTTATTATGGTCGCCGATTACTTGAAGTCGCCTTGACCGATTTCGAAAATTATTTTTTGTTTGAAAGGTTATACTTGCCAGGTGATCCCATGGTTATCAGGTCAGGATCTGATGATGGGATCCTGGAGAAATCTGAATCTGGAGGAGCTGAACTTATATGGAAGATTGGTTGGGGTGTACCCATATTTAAATATAAAAGAAATACTTTCAATAAATAAACTTACACATTATTACAAAAAAATATTACAGAATAATAGATAAGATAATAGATACACACAAATATATATATAAATATATATATATATATATATATATATATAACTATTAACTATTGTTTGTTTATATGATGATGCCATATTTGATAATATTCGACGGATATAAGGAGACAATGGATAGGTGTGAATCACTCCATGATTTAGATAGTTATAGTCTACAGTCTGTCGTCAGTCAGGACATTGCTTTTTATATATCACGACCTATGTAGTGCGTCGGGCGAGTAGCCGGCTGAGATGCAAAGATTGCGGGTTCGATTCCCGCTGCGGGACAAATGTTTGTATGACCTGCAAATATTTGTTCCGGGTCTGGGTGTTATGGTACCATAGTACTCATAGTTTCTGGTACCCACGACACTAGTGTGGGATGAGGGCTATGTATGTGACTGTTGGGTGTTATGTTATGTTATGTATGTTATATGATATAATCTAAAACGTAGGTTTAATTAACCTAACGCGCTCCACCACCTCATAACAACAGTCACGTGCTGTGACGAAGTTTTTATTTCCTTAGACCTCTATCTACTGGGCCACGATCGGTCGCCGTGATTGTACCCGACTACGGCAAAGCCAAAAGGAAGAGTTATGTTTTCAGCAGTCTATGTATTTATGTATTTACGTGTGTTCCACCGTAGCGCCTAAACTATTCATCCGATTTTAATAAATGAGGTGTCAATCGATTTGTTATTATTTGTAAGCTTTTATATAACTTGCAATCTTTGATAGTATGTGTGGGCCAAATATAGCCATCGAATTTTTTACCACTTCCCTATATCTGATTGAGCTGAAATTTGGCCGATGACAATACAATATTATGGTATAGCGAGCTGATCTGATGACGGAGATGGAAGGTGGACAGCGGAACTCCTCGATGGATAGACTAGACTGGTGGTAGACTGGCCGTTTTTAGGCTCATTTTGATCGGTTCACTAATTTTATAAAATCTTGTGTTGAAAGTTTTTACTTTTACTTGTATAAAGTATGTACTCATTGAAATATTTCTAACATTTGAAAAGACGCCAACATCGACATACGTCATTTACCGAAACGCCATAAAGCCATTCCGGTGTAATGGCTCAAGCCTTTTCATGCACCCCCTACCCCTGACGTGCATTGTGCAAACATGATTAATAGTACACATAAATGATACGAGTCTTTTTTGTAGCGTGTAACATTACGATGACATTTTTAGGAAACTGGGTCGCGTTGAACAATACATATTTTGTTTTAGATGTGAGCAGAGACATTAATAAAATGGAAAACGGATACATTGCTAGCTAGGCATCGAGCATACGGAGGCCTGCAATGCTCTAAGTAGCTAGGCATTGAGCCCATTCTATATCGGATGAGAAGCGTTACGTTGCCGTAATACAGTTTTGAAGTAGCACTAATTATACTTACGAACATCTTTGAAATTAATGCAAATGATAATTATGATTTGTTGTACCTATTCTAAGTGAAATAAACTAATCTTTATCTTATCTTTAAGAAGGTAAGGGCCCGAATCGCGCTATTTTGAACGTTTGAAACGTTCGTATGTAACGTTTTTAGTTTGATTTAGATTTGGTTTAGGTACATGTTGTAAGAAAATGGTATCGCGCTATTTTGATATAATGTAAAGTTATTTCAATCGTTACACCCACTTAGGTATCTTTTAAAACAAATCTTAAATGTTTACGTACAAATGATTAGCGTGATACGAAATGTGCATATTGTAACGGTTTTGTTTGTGGTTTTTTGGTAAATTAGCCCTGAAGTACTAGAAAATGCTCTACACTTGCTTTTCAAGCTAAATCCACATGCTAAAACTACGAGTAGGTAGACTTCAAAGTCTGGGTATTAATTTATAAAATTGGACATGTAAGTAATACTATGTTTGTTTGTTTGTTTGCAAATGGTGTGAAAATGGTTTGAAGCAGGTTGAACTGAATTTCGTTTACCTCTCAAGTTTCTATAATAAAACTGTAGGTATGATGGTGACAGTAACTTGATCTGATGATGGAGACGGAAAGTGAAATATATGGATGGTCGATCTTGGAACTTATGGCTTAATGCAATATTACATGCAAATGTTTTCAATTTATTGTCAAATAGTGTCATAAGCGATATTATGAGATGGCGTAGGCGCACTACATACAAGAGACACAAAAAAAGGACTTAAAAAAAACCGGCCAAGTGCGTGTCAGTCTCGCGCACGAAGGGTTCCGTACCATTATCTAAAATACGGCAAAAAAAAACACGTTTGTTGTATGCCCTTAAATATTTGTTTTAATTCATTTGAATAAAATACATTTATTTACAGAAAGAATAATAGAAGGTATGTACAAAATACATATGAAACAGTTGTGCCACCTGAAGACCGCTGCAAGCGATCTAAAGGTAGCTCATCTGATCCAAATCACTACCAGACGTAAGCGTCCCTAAGATTATTCATTTTAATTATTTATTTTTAAGGTAGGTATTATAGCTAAATAACCTGTAAATATTTCAAGCGTCTACCTATTGCAGTTATCAATATCGAGCAAAAACGAGCAAAAAAAATCATGTTTGTTGTATTGGAGCCCCCTTAAATATTTATTTTATTCTATTTTTTTTTGTATTTGTTAATATAGAGGCAACAGAAATACATCATCTGTGAAAATTTCAACTGTCTAACTTTCACGGTTCATGAGATACAGCCTGGTGACAGACGGACAGACTGACAGACAGACAGACAGACGGACGGACAGCGGAGTATTAGTAATAGGGTAAACCCTTTGGGAACGGAACCTTAAAAATTAAAGAGTTTAAAAAAATCTAATGTACGGAAGCCTCAGGGCGCGAGTCCTACTCTCACTTGTCCGTATTTATTCATTCTCCGTCAATAAAAATGAAACAAAAACATCGGAGCAGAAAATAAAGTAAGTGAATAATGTCTACTCTGCCCCAGATAAAGAATTCAATGTCCGATTTTGAATACAAAATGAGTCGAGACTTTCTTTTGGGAACTGTGTGGATAAATGTTTCATACCCGTGTTATACAGATAAATTGTCACAATCTAACCCACCAGGACATAAAGTGGAATTCACCCCTTAATTGGGAAAAAGGGGTAAATCTCTGGGTTTTTTAAAGCTTTCATTTAAATTGCAATGTTTGTAAGTTCGGGTCAAAACTTGCAACTGAATTTTAAAGCAGTTATCCTCAACCGATTGTGATGAAATTTGGCATACCTACCTGTCAACTTCCGATGGCAATCAATATGATGGTGACAGCGAGCTGATCTGATGATGGAGACGCAAGGTGGACAACGAAACTCCTAGTTGACTGACCTGTGTCTAGGTTTTGTTTTGATAAGCACACGGTTCCGATCACTAATTTATAAAAGCTTGTATTGAATAAATATTTTTCACCAAGAAACTTAAGTTAAATCGTCAAATAAAAAAAAAAATGTATATAGCAAAATGAAGAATGAACCACCGACATTTTTTTTTATTCCTGAAGTTGTAATCTGCCGTGGTGTGTCCGAACTGAGAATAGAACCCTCCGTCTCCTCCCGTGGATCTCGTAAAAGCCGTCATGTACATGTCCGTATTCAGACAGCATTGTAATTTTAATTTTCGAAATTCGAATTCTTTCGCTCCGACGAGGCATAGCAAGCTATCCAATACTCTGTGACGACATAGATTAGCGAATAGAGAAACGTGAATAAAATGTTTTTTTGGAAAAAGAATTTTCCCTGATATGAGACCTACTAGATCGATTTTTCGCCCCCAAAACAACAATAAACCCAGAATAAATAATTCATAAAGCAAATTTTATCGATATTGTTAGAGTCGTTTTCGAGAAAAAATTACAAACAAATACCAATAATATATAGGATATCAATCTATGCAAAACTGAATTGGCTGTTGGTGATTTTTCATACTAACGTATTTTACCAAATATGGGCGAACAAAGCTATTTTTACACTGAAATGACTGTTGTTGGCTTTTATATTAGTCATTATTTGCGGCAAATCATATTTGGTTGAAGAAAACAGTGGATTAATAGCGAAAATAATATCGAAATTTTAGTCCATACAAGTCATTTCGATGTTAAAAAGCAAGCACCTTAACCCAAGTGTTTCGAAGTCCAGAAAGCAGTTCTACCGCTACTCCTATAAACAGGGCAATGTGGAAAACAATCCCCTATTATAGCGAGATTGTACGTAACATCGCCACCGTTAATGAGGTGGCCGAGGTTATATTAAAGGAAATGTTCATGTTATTAAAAGACAGCGCGAATATAATTTAACATTAGGACAGGATAGATTTTATGTTTATAATAATTTTAATTCTTAAATAAATAAATGTACGAGCGTTCGGTTCTTTTATTTTCCCGTGACTTCCTATGAGAAGTAGGTATAGGTTTAGGTTTAGGTAGGTTTAGGTATAGGTTTTGTGGTAGTTCTAGTGCCACTGTTTTAGATTTTAACATCGATCGATACATGGAATTCCAGAGGGTGCTGAACTTTGGTTCTAAATGATTTACTTGTTAATATTAATGGGTGTTCCAGACTAATGATTGGAAGGATCATGTCCATAATTATCCCACAGTAGAAATAAGATTTTTGAAATAGTTTTTAATTCAAGCTTTTATTAAATTAGTTATGCTTATCAAAATGAGCCTAAGTACAGTCTACTATTATCCATCGGGGAGTTTCGTAGTCCACCTTCCGCCTCTATCATCAGATCAACTTACCTACTGTTACCATAATATTGTATTGTCATCGGAACTTGACACGTATGCAAAATTTCAGCTCAATCGAACGAGGTTACCTGGTTCAAAATTCAGTTTCAAGATTTGTCCCACACTTACACAATAACCACCTATCGCGTTACAGCCAGCGTTATATAGATACTCTCGGTCGCTACAAAGGTTGCGAATGGTACTGATTAAGCGTGTCGAAACCAAAAAGTTCTGAAACTTATTTTGCCGGAGCACGGATTGACATGAAACCGCTCAATTATGCGCTTGCACCTAAAATAACATTTGGATCCTGCGGGTGGTCTGCTCAGGACCACAGACTATACAACGTACAGACGCCGTGCTTTCAAGAAACGCAACTAAGTTTATCAGTTAGTTTAACCATATTGTTATTGTTGTTGTTGTTATTTTGACACCAGAGGTCAGCGCTTACCTCATACGAAAAGAAGAAGACCATATTGTTCTAAAATAATGTTGTAAATTATGTATAATTTAAACCTTTTTTAATGGATTTCAGTTTTGTTAAAGGGAGGTTCTTGAGTGGAGACCGCGTCTTGGCAAACGTAGCGTGGGGCGCCCTCTGGCTATGTGGAGCTATGACCTAAAAAAAGGCGGCGGGCAGAAAGTGGATGGGAAGAGCCGAACACCGGGCTCAGTGGCGCGTATTGGGAGAGGCCTATGTCCAGCAGTGTATACTAGTGTGGGCTGATGATGATGATAGGGAGGTCGCTAACAGCAAAGCCGAGGCGGAGGAGGTGTCGATGCGTAGTCGAGTTGGAGTCGTTTATGCCTTGCTTAGAAGATGCATTCAACATTTCCACTTCGGAAGACGAAGACGTGCTTACGCTTATACAAGTGCTTATACGTGCAAAGGCTCCTGTGCTAGAAATCAATTGACATAAAATGGCGGACAGGCGAGGTGGAGTTCCCGTGACTACAACGTGACTACAACAGACAAGGACTAAGGGCGAATAAGGGCCCTGGGCCATAGGAGATTTCTTGCCAATAACGTCATAGTGTCGCGTCATAATGTATTCTAAACGTGATTACACGCAGATATCGTAATGAGTCCGCGTTATGTTATGTTTGGTCATAGCGAATAATGCGAGGAACGTCACTATTCACACCACCAATAAAAAGGTACGATAATGTTTCGTGTAGGTGTAGGTACATTTTATCGTTACAAATACGTAGGTTAACTAGATAGGCGTAATTTAAATCATTACTGTCATATCTATGTTTTACAAACTAATAATACTGGGACGCGATTGCTTAAAAGTTTTGACTCTGAACTTCTTGCTCTGTGGCACTCAGTTACTCGAGAATAGAGAGCGCTTACTCGCGGTAATAGCGCATCTCCTCGAGCTGCCGAAAGGTTAATCGATTGGAGCAATTTATTCATTTGGATTTGAGATTGAAATGAAGTTAATGCTTTATCGTTTTAGTAAATCACTTCGTAATTCCTTGATCTCTTGCTAGCGTAGCAAAAATATATAATGACGTTACTCATGCTTTTCCTAAAGCATTGTCCTAAAAATGAGATCCTTGATTCTACTTTCTACCTTAAAGCAGAAACACTAATTAACCTAGCTGATATTTTCGCTTCCTTTTACCATTGAATTATAAAGTGTTATAGTAAAATTGATGTAGGTAGTTCTAGGTGGGATAAATACGAACTCCAAAAATTACGTATTAAGATTTCCGGCATAATTATTATTACTTTTAGCTTGTGGCATGAATTTCTGGGATCAATACGGATGCACCCAAATTTTAAGCTCATTTTGTAAGTTAGCAAGTCTAGAATTAGTAAATAATTTTTGTATTCTAAAAAGTTCATCTCTTGCGATGTCAAGCTTGTTTATTTTTACTATCTGCAGACTTTGTTTGTTTAATTCCCCAAGTGTTTGTTTAGGCGGAGTTTACACAAATTGTAGCTTGTCATTGATGATTCTTGAGGCCTTGCATTATTTTTATTGAAAATATTGTTAATATTAATAAATAACCATTACTAAATGTTCTCTCACCTGAGGTTTCGTAAGTTGTGGAAGTACTTATTATCATAAGTGTTAGCACGCTGCCTTATTTAAGTAAAATCAGTACAGCCAAACCGAGATTTCATGCAATTGCAAGTAAATCGAAGCCAAAACGTGAAGCAGCCAGAAAATGAATTGTCAAAATCGACATTTGACGAGCATTCATTTGGGGCAATTCTATCTGTTGTTTGTTGGTTGATTTCTCATTTGAGTTCAATTGCATGTTTTCTCACTTTAGATTTTTACATAGTATTTTGTGGCTAGCAGCGATTGCATTTTGTCTCAATTTAGTGAATAAGGTGAATAAGTGGTTTGGTGTATTCAGGGTAACGTTCTATGCTGAGGTTGCCAAGTAAGAATCGACCCGTGGTCTTCCGACAGCTGGTTTTGTAATGACGACTCTCACTCACTGCATATTTGTACACTTTTCTGAACCAAAAACGCATAGTGCACTCTCTAAGCTTTTGGTTCAAGCGGGGCGAAATTATGACTAGGATACTCTTTTGAGCGACTCAGTATTTGATTAAAATCAGTACCTACCTATATATTGTTCATTACCTCGAAATGTTCACAGTGAAAACTGACCACAAGATACAATGTTAACCAATTGTTTTGCCGACCGGTCCAGAACGCAGACATAACAATGGTTTAAATCAAGACTCTGTGTAAACAAATTTTGCGGTTAGCACAAAATAACTTAACCAAACAAATCGACTGCATTTCCAACTGTTATTGTTTAAAATAATATGTTGGTTGAGGCTGTTCGCACTCTGGTTTTGGTTGTTTCAATAATCAAACGGAGTGTACAGAACATCTGCTCAATGATTTGCTGCTGATTAGCCCAAACCGATTTAGCTGTGATGTTAGCTTTAGCTTAATTTGTAAAATTACTAGGTGACTATACAAATAAAAACAATGTTAGCACCATGAACTAACTATACCTGAAAAAATATTGAATAAAATATTTAAATATTGTAGTAAATCCTCTGGGATACCAAGAAAGACGAAGGCGAAATAAGAAAGAAGTCGTAAGAAGATTCTCCGGTAATTCCGATAAAATCATAAATGTCAAAGTTTCGATGTTTGGATAATTGGTACCTACTCACAATCACGCCGAAACGAATCAACCGATTTCGGTGAAATTTGACATACAGATAGATTACAACAACCTATATTATTATTATTATAACCTATTCGTTACTTTGTATTCCGGTAAGAGCGAACGAAGTTGCGGGAAAAAGCCTTGTAAAAAATAAAAACGTCAATGCTGAAACAGACTTCGCATTTGAGTTAAATTCATTGTTTTATTTATCAGAAAAAAAAAATTATCATCTTCATGAAACGTACACGACTGTTAGACTAGGTGTACCTTTCTTTTTGAATATTTCCTACGTGGCGACAAAACACACATATAACCAAGGCTATCTTTGCAGCCGCTTTGAAAGTGGGAGCTGTCTTCGGTTATTATAAGCCATAATTCAGAAGTGGGAATGCGGTGCAAAAGTGCAATATCTGAGTGGGGCTATAACTGTCGCCAGCGTGAATCAGTGCCGTATAAATTACGAGTAGGACAGCTTCGCGCCTGGACCTGTGCATCGCTACCTCGCTACCCCATTTAGGTTCTATCGATTCAATATATATATAACCATTATAGGCCAAATATAAAACAGTTTGACAACATCATTCTTCATTTACTTGATTAAGTGCAAACCAGTTTCATTACTAGAGAAAGAATTTAAAGGGTTTTTACAACCTAAATAAAGTTCACGGGGACGACGCTTTCTGCGAATTTGTCGCAAAATTTACGTAAATTTCCTCGTTCATAACTTTACGAGTTCTTAACTAGAATCGAATTTGTAATTTAATTAATCCTTTGAATTATAAACGTATCTGTCAGTTTTAAACGGGCAATTCGA
This sequence comes from Operophtera brumata, assembly GCA_932527175.1. Classification (NCBI taxonomy): domain Eukaryota; kingdom Metazoa; phylum Arthropoda; class Insecta; order Lepidoptera; family Geometridae; genus Operophtera; species Operophtera brumata. The sequence continues at coordinate 29,967,467 of OW052228.1, forward strand.
AACTTTTAAAGGGTTTTCTTTCGAACGATAAACTTAATTTACAACTAGGCGTGCTATATTTGTACGCATTTAGTTCGATGCAATCCCCATAAAAGTTCCGTAAACTATCGAACTGGACAGATCTGGGACTGATCGCTCATCCCGTCCATATTTACGGCCCTTTGATTTATTTTGTTATCTCTTTATTGCCAGGCTAACGACAGCATTCTCCTCCAAGATTAATCACTCACGTCAGAGTGATTTAGCAGTGCAACCGATATTTAATGTGCACTGTTTAGAATACGATCTCCGTTTATATTTAGACGATCCACAAAGCTAAGCGGTCGAGTGTCCAATCGTCAAGTTAATTCATTAAAGGGTTGCGAACGCGGCTTCTGAGAATAATTTGATATTGTATTTGTAAAGGAATGTTATTACAGGTTACAATACTTTGAGTAGTAATAAACGCGTGTGCGAGGCTTCGCGTACCCGTTAACTTGAGCTAAGCGTCGGCATGTTCATGTTAAACCGTTTAACTGAATAGCACCCGCCCACCCGGCTCATCTCTCGCAAATATTACGAGAGATGCTGAGCTTCGAGCCCAATAAATTCAGTTTCAGAAGCAATTACTGGTGTGCTATTACAGGGAATAACTATCCCTTAAGTGTTGATAGCCGCGCGTTGAAAATTAAAAGGCTATTATGTCTCGTCCCACGCGAGAACGATCCAAGTTAAGGGTTTGTTCCCAAGCGTTTAGTAGATACAGTGTAGAGTCGGTAGATACACTAGTACAGTGATAGTCGGGGCCGAGCCGAGACGGCCCGTGGGCGGTGGCGCCAGCTCGACACTGGTACCAGCTAACTTAACATAAGTCGTACCTGCTATCGCCTAGAAACAGTGATTAGTAGCGACGTTGGTTTCGATAATTACCACGCCGACCAATGCTTTCGACGTCTATAACTTTAATGTTCCTATATATTTATAGATTTTGTATCCAACTTCTAGACAAAACTTTATAACTCTGCTACACTTTATGTACATAAAATGATACAATTAATTAAGGTGGGGTATAACGCAAAATTACCAATATTAGATTCGATTTTAAACTGACTAAATCAAGTACAATATTCAAATTAAAAATATGCATAGATACTACATTATAATACCAAGGGATCACCTAGACAGAAACACGACAGGACAAAATTTTCTCGATAAAAAAAAATCACAAAGTTACCTCTTACTTTTGGCTAGATTTGATTGTTTATCAATATGGTACAGATTATTGGGTCAAAAATTGGATAAATAAAATCAATACTATAAAAAAGACGGTTCACCCAAGGAGTTTTTTAAAATGATCTATATTTCACGAGATGTTCAATGAAAACCACTTTTTCGAGCGGCGCGTGGTTTTTTTTTCGTATGAAGATTTCTGCCTGGCGGTGGCAAGTCTTAACGGTGTCTCATAAAGCTGCGTTTTAGATTTTGTTTACCAAGTCAAATAGTAGGGCACTTCATTTGTGTATTGACAGGCATAATTCCTAGAGCAGGTAACGACGTCCATAAAACATTCGCGTTTCCATAGACATTATAATGACAGACAGGGTAATAATATCTCAAAATATGTTAAGGTATTCTGTAACAGAATTAAGTTAATGTACGTATTCCATTAGGCGTGAAAAATAAGTTGAAAGGATTAACGAGTAAAACAAATCAGGAACATCCGCCGGCTCATATGTCATACATCATTTAACTTTTTATTCCGTTGTTATTCAAATGAATATTTAATTTCCGTGTCAGATGATGACGTGTTGAGCCTTAATATGACACGAAACGGATTTGACATGCGTGATGAAAAAATCGCAAAATGTTCTTTTTATTTACGTTAATAAATAGTATGTGGGCAGGTATCTTTGAATTCCCCTACTAAACGTTCGAATTTCTGGATAAATTCGTAAATGGATTATTTTCGATACAGTTTTAACTTTTGGAGTTTACTTCTTAAAAATTGATTTTATTTATAAGGCCCCATAGTACGAAACTAGATGGAGAGTAAAACCATAAAACAGAGCGTTAACAAAAAGGGAAGTCCGTTATGTTGTCCCTCTGCGCAACATATTTGAATATCTTATAGGTACTGAACTGGACTGGAGTAAACTCCAGTCACGAGTCGGAGCTGCACAGAGCATTCAGATTCCCCTTAGATTAGGCCCCTTCTTACTAGCTGACTTACACCAGGGTATGGACAACAACATCTACCAATGTACTCCATACTAATACCATAGTCTAACTAAACACAATAGACTGCCAATCTCATACAAGAAAACGTGCATCGATAAATGATTGCCTTCAATGACGCTAGATGTCAACGCGTGTTTTGTTCTATGTTATCGGTCTATTGTGTTTAATTAGTCTATGCTACACCTACTACAATCTCCAATTCGCCTGCGTGATCCATTGCATTATTTTGGAGAGGCGTCGTCTATCAGTAGACATCTGAAACTTGTGTCAGTATTTATTATTTCAACCCAACCCATTCATGGCATTTACGAGTGAAATATCTTTGATGTTTAGGTATTTCCCATTTTGTTGCTATAATTTTGAGACATGACATCAGGCGCAGTACATCAGGTTGCCGCAGCTTGAGTCGGCAATTAGGGCTCTGGAAGACTGGACTGTCCCAGCCCGCCCTGTTGCCACTATTTGCATAATAATTTTCACTTATGAATAGGTATTAAGGCGTTATTGCACTTATAAATATTTACAACTAATCTCGAGTGGATCGAGTGGGAGGGTTCGATGAGATGATTTTCTTGTCAAGGCGCTGACGGGCGGAATGCTTCGCAGAGTTCTAGGAGGCAATGATAAATGGTGCTTGTAATCAGTGTTTTGTATTGCGTATTCATTGGGCTTCCATTAAGAATAAATTATGACGGTTGAAAGACTTACTTTCTTTAGGTACCCACGTTCCCTCCTCTAGCGAATTTGGAGGCATAGGAAAAATCCCACCGAAAACATATGTGTGAAAAAAGCAAACTTCGTAACAATTTTTATCTAGTACCTAGTTCTGGGAACAGTAACTCAGAGAGAACTAACTTGTATAAAACTATGCATTATGTCGATCCATACAGCCCAAACAAAGAACCCAAAAAGGCATATTTTTGATAAAAATACTTTTTTTACTGTTGAATATATTATTTTCAAAGTCGAGCATCACATTTCGATGACTCTTACGGTTTCAGACATCGCCAAGTAGCCCTGAAAAAAGAAAATATCCCTCAAATCAAAACACGCCGACGAAATAAAAACTATGAAATTCTAGAACCCGTGTATCAAGTTTCGTCAAGACTAGTTGAAAAATACGACCTGTACGCTAGTACCAACATACAAACATACATCCGGACAGATGAAAGCAAATGCCGGTTGTTGCAATGACGTTTCGCTCGCTATGTCGGTGAACTTTTATTCAGTGGAAGGACTGTTTTAACTTTTAAAAAAAAAACTATAGAGCAAGTATTTTTTGTTTCTGAAACGTGACTTTGTTAAGAACTTTTGTTAAGTATAAAGTTTTATTGATCAAATTCCTTTATTGGTTTCGCGAAGGTACGAAAGAACTAAAACAAAAAAGGGCCTGTTTTAACGGGAAAACTTCTAACCTTCAATGTTTTCCGCCAGGTATCGGGTAAGCTTGATAAAGTTATAAAATCGCTTTTCCCTGCGTGACCGCACTGCCTAACGCGTTTTCTATCTTCAGCGTGTTTTATTGAAAAAGTTCAGATCGTGCGGCGAATGGGGAAGGCTCATCGTAAAATATGAATAATCGATCCCTTAGAAGAGCCTTTACCTGTAAATCGGGGATAGTCTGTGGGGAATCGTCCGTTTCTTTATGGAGATCGGAGGTAAAAGAGATAAGTTACCATGGATTACCCTTAAAAATTTCAGACGTGGTTGAAAATTCCAAAGGTTTTCGGAGCTCAATTTTGGCAAAATGAATATTTGGGATTCATAAAATATCGTTTCAGATTTATCGATTCAATTACATTGGATTGGTGAAATTGATGGGCATTTTCGTTAAAAGCTGGGATGACACCTACAAAATATTGCTGACTTTACTCCATATAAAAACATATAACATCACAAAGGGTCGTACATAAGGTGTCTTATATTCCGTGATGTAATCTCGTCATTAATCACGTATTCATAACCTCCGTCAATCATGCAGTGACATCCGCAAACGTTGCGGTTTACCCGCCTCACTTCGTTTACATTCGTGCTGGGCCACTGAACAGGCGATTAATATCCCAAGTCATCTTATAGCATAACAGTTTAGACACACGTTTACCTAATTACTAAGCTAGTGCTTCCTGTTCTCGACTATCGAAGTCCTGAATCAGAAAGATATAGTTTTTCAGTGACTTCTATTTTCATTACGTACAAGATTTAACTTTAATATTTTTTTTTGTTTGGAGGCTTCTCTGTGAAAATTTCACTACTATTGCGATGTGGAGACCTTTCATTTTTAACTTTGTTTTATGTTTATTATTTGGTGTTGTGTACCTAGTTTTACTCAATTTTACGCATTTCTTGTATGGGAGCCCCCGTTAATTTCTAACTTAATTTATTTTTGATTATAGCGGCAATACACACTCTGTGAAAATTTCAACTGTCTACCTATTTTGGTTCATGAGATACAACTCGCTGACAGACAGACAAACAGACGGATGGACGGACAGACAGTGAAGGATTGTAGTAGTAGGGTTGGCACTCTGTATGGAACCCTAAAAATCTTCAAGGAGATTGTAATTTACGAAAACTGTTCCAATATTCGCGCTGATCTCAAAGACAAACAGTCCAGACAGTTTTTTCCCTAACAAATAAGGATAATTCTGCCGACTACTTCCCTAAATGAAAGGTGAAATGGGATGAGAGAATGCTAATCTTGGTAAGTGCCCATATTTTAGTAAAATCAGGAATGGCAGACGTTTCCTTGTTTTTCTACCTCTCGTTCATTTTAACGTAGGTAAGACTAATCTAATAAATCTTCAGGATGACTTGGGTGCTTTGTTCAATTCACACACAGATAACTGCTAGAAAGAATTGTAGTTACTCCACATTTAGCAGCGAACCTAGATATACATATATTTACTGTACAGGTTGTTTTCATTGTCGTGTTAAGTGTGAGTGTGTCTGCTTCATTCTGTTACATTATTCTTGTATCATAAGGAAGGAAGAAATAATATATTACATGTTCACCTTAATTGCAATTTGTAATTTAATTAATTTATATTATTATTGTTTAAATTAGTTTTTTTTGTTATTACTATTTATTAACAATTCCTGACCGACGTGTAAAAATTATTTACCAATAATTGATTATTCTGATTATTGATTATTCTGATTATTGATTATTCTGATTATTCTGATTATTCTAATGTCAGTGTTAAGGATTTATGTACTTATGCGTACCTACGTTAACAGCTAATGTACGATTAATATGATAATGGTTACGGTAAGTTCATATTATATAGTTACTATGAAAGTACTTCTACTGTTAACCATTATAAACATGTTTTTTATGAAATTAAAGATTTAGGAACTTTTCAGATATATACATATTTGAACTTTTTCATTATTCTCTTATTCAGGCTGAAGAAATCGAATCGCGTATGGTTAAATTATCTTCAAAGGATATTCCATCAACTTCAAAATGTTTATTAATAATTTTAAAAATGGTTTTCATATTGGTATAGTGATTTTTTATTAATCTACAAAACTATGACTTTCTTTAAAAAAGTTTAGTAAAACTCTGAAATAAAACAACACACGCGGTCATAAAGATTTTCAGTGTTTGTTTTAGTCGCGTGGCTAGTTGAAATAAAAAATATCTTAATTGTAACGGATGGCGTGTTTTCTGATAAAAACAAAATAAATTATACTGTAATTATATCGCTCTAACCGTGTTTACCATAATGAGTTAGATAAAGTGGGCCACGGTTTTTCCACATTTAACGAGAACGAAGTTAAATCAAAACATATGTAGGTATATACATAAAGCTTACCAATTAAATAAAACCATGTTATTATAAAGTTATTTTGGAATAACTCATTTTAATAGCTTAAAATGGTATTTACTTCAACCGAGATCCACTAAATAAAATCTAAGGAGTAATTATTACATAAATATAAGTGCTACCTCAAACATGTGCTCAAAAATTAGGTATAAGGCTTTATATAATGTAGTTATTTTATCGTTAATTACTGACATGTGAATAACTTATGATAGCTTTCAGTAATAACAACTTGGGCAGGTTACATATCACACAGCTCGGAGAACCAGCAACCGTAGGTAATTAAAGGTTCTTGGGTGGCGATCATGACCAGAGCCTCGTTTTTGCAAATTTGATAAGCAACTACACGGGCGTGTGGTGTACACTACACGGATTTTAGTATGGATTAACCAAAGAGTGCCCCTAGCAGACACCTTGAGAACCTCAAATTCCATACAAAAATCCATGTAGTGACACCATACGGTCGTGTAAGTTGCTTGTTACATTTGCTGACTAGCCCCTCAGGACAATGCAGACTTGGAAGGCACCGCTCTCGATGGATAGACGACATATTAAAGACTGCAGGAAGTCGGTGGAAGGAGGGATCTGAAGGCCGATCAGAGGTTTATATCCAGCAACGGACTTCAAATGCCTGATGATGAATATGAAGTAAATAACGATAACCTAATAATCGACATTGTACAATTTTGTACAACCATTGTACCTCAAATTTTAGGATTGTTTTATAGGCTACGTTCAGACGACAAAAATCTGATGAGCGTTTTCAAATCACGCGATAAAATCGTTTACATGAACGCGCGTCAATGCGCGGTATGGTTCGTTACCGCCGCGTTCAGTACCCTTACCACAAGTTTCTGACGTTATCGAATCGGTAGCGAAACGATAGTCAGTGTCAAATATTGGCCAATGTCATCTGGGTGACTAGAAATCTTAATAACTTGATTGGTTAATATTTGACATTGGCTATCGTCTAGTTAACGATTCGATAACGTCAGAAACATGTGGTACGTGTACATAAAACATCCGTAGACGTTTAGAAATACAGACAATGCTGTCAGTTGTTGACCGCGCGTTTCCATCGCAATCGGACGAGTTTCCTTTGTTTTACTATAGTCACATACCTACTACAGAGATAAGAAAATTGCTATTTAGCGAGAAAATGTTGCAGGGGCTTACGCGAACCACGCGCTACCGCTTGAACTTTCCAACGCGCGCTAACACGTGTCACATCCGAACTTAGCCACTCTTTGGATAGTATGTATGAAACCCTGAAAACAAAGATTTCTTGATATTTTTGAGTTGATTCTAGTTTATCTGAAAGATACTCTTGAGCCAGTTTTAAAGTCTGTAGCTTTGAACCGTGGGTGTATTTTAACCTTCATGGCAGGACAACATTTGTATTCACTTTAACCTGGTTACCTTTGATGTACAAATTCTGAGCTTAAAGTACAGAGGTACAAATTCAATTCGTAATTTATACCTAAATGCTGCTCATACTGAGGCAGAGTCATTTTGTTACTTGAGTTACACTTCGTACCTTTAAATCTGAAGTCAATTGTTTCTGTGTAGCTCTTGTATACAAATAAGTATATTATATTCTTTTCACACCACCTGCTCGACAATGTCCAATTACATATCTTGCAACCTCATTGTAAAGTAAAGCATTATCTCCCTAGGGATATAAAGTTGTATGAAACTCCCTAGGGAATAAAGTGATTTGAATTTGGAACGTCAAATTCGTGTGGAAACTCGAGGAAAAACTCTAAGTAAAAAGAAGCCCATATGGCATTGTAAAGAGGTTTGTTCGAAAAATTGAACTGGCCACCATAAGCAGAACAATGAAACAAAAGACGGTGTTTGGTACTGTAATTTTCAGTGAATTTTTATTGTCTCGCAGAAGATGTGAAAAGTAGAGTATGCACCTCTGGAATAAAACCTGTCTTCGTCTTGGGCAGCTTGAAACCCTCGTTACGCGCAGGGTTCAATATGCCGCCCGGCGCGACATACTATTCTTTATTTCTATTCTAAATTTGAAGAAGCTGATTTGGTCCTGCCTGTCAATGTCAGTATCAAGCAATAATTTGTACGCGTCATTTGCCCTGTTAACGCCACTAATTAAAGCTCTTAATTCGAAGGGAATAAGGATTAAGTCTACCACCAGTTGCGAGGACCGTTGGCTCAGCTCCAAATGATTTTAAAAGAAACCCTGAACCGACCTCGCTTTACTGGATCATGGCGTTATTACTCCACTATTGTTTTTCTTAGGTTTATTTAGGAGGGTTTACCGAAGTGATTTTAAAAGCAGTTAACTGGAATGAGGGCTTCCTTGTTATTTTTGTTTTCAATGTTTTAACACAGCTTCCGATTTATTTTTAAACTTCCGATCATCGTAACTGAACTAAAATATTGAGTTCAAAAAATAATACGTAGGTATACGTACATCAACAAGTATCATATATTATTTTATTCTTTATATATACATAAAGAATAAAACAACTAATATAAAAGGTATACACAAAATAAAAAATGAAACATATGAAATAGTTGAGCTGCATAAAGAACATTGCAAATAATCAAAAAATAGCTCAACTGATCCAAAGCAATACCAGACGGAAGCGTTTAAAATTACTTTCTTGTACACGACGTGGTATTGATCAGGATGTTTCATAAATAGGCCATCCACCTCCTATCTTTTATATCATCAGTCTATAGAAGTCCACTGCTAGACACAGGCCTCCCCCACAGACTACAACGATGCCGCCTCCATCCACTGACTTCTTGAGACCTTTATAATGTCCTTAGTCCATTGAGAAGGAGTCCTTTCTAGTTCCTACACTGCGTTATCCAGTTTGTGGTCGCAACTCGACCTTTTTTCCCCAACGGTAATCGTACATTGCTTTTGTATATCCTCAGACATCCTGTACAGACACGTAACATAAGAAATAAGTAAATTAAAAGACCTTCATACCCATAAATACCCTTACTTATTGCCCTTAGATAATCTTAACTATGTAATAAAAAGGAAACTTGAACGAACAAAACGAATCGCCGTAATTCTCTTTATATTACGTGGCACAAAACTACAGTTCGGTAGTTAAGACTATAAAGTTGCCGTGACCCTCTGAGCTCTTATTATGGCCATAGAATATGTCATAGCAAGTATTACATTGGCCACAGATTATGAAAAAGTATGTTGGACGTTATAGCTTCCGAGGCACACCGTCTACTTTATGGCTAATAAATACTAGACCAAACGCAAACTTTTTGGCCGTACGAAAACTGATTATAGTTTGATCAGAAAACAGGAATTTGGTTGTTCCAATATTGGTAGTTATAGGACTTCTAGTTCGTTAAAAAAATATTACCCCATGAATAAGGAAAATGTTAATATAAATTATACACGCCTTTTTCCTAGACAGAGTAGGCAGTGCCTCAATAGGACTCTTTTCACAGTGAATATAAATTAACAGGCAAATGACGAGTACCTTTTGCTTTTGTCTTTACACGCATGATGTCAGGATAAAAAGCAGTCCCCTCCCAACCATCCATCCACATACCAAATATCAACAAAATCCGCTCAACCGTTGACCTGGCAGTTGGCCTGTCCAGTGGCCTTCAGTCCATATACAAATGGAACCCGCGGCTCTCCCTTAGATACGCCATCGGTTCGCCTCACGCACGTCAGAGAACTTAGTACGAGTTTTGATAGTTTTTGATACTATATAGTTTAGTTTCCTTCCATAAATTCATTTAGTTAGGATGGAAAAGAAACATAAAATGTTTTTAAAAAAAAGAAAAAAAAAACTTACTTATTTTCGAAAACTATCAAAACTAGTACCTTTTAAAGCCTCAGATCATAATTCTTGGAACGGTATCGCCTCTTTCTCTAAGAGTACAATATATTATTAAAAAGTGTCCACCCGCCGCTACGCTCTCGTTTTACCGGAATAAAAAGTAGCCATAAAAAATAGCTCAATCCAGGTTATAATTGATCACACCAAATTTCACAAATACAAATAGGTGCATCGGTTCAGCAGTCTCGGCGTGATTGAGTTAATATCCAAACATCCAAACTTTGACACTAATCCTATTAGTTACTGATCAAATCTAGGTTATTTTTGATCTTGAGCATTTAACAAAAAAAAACTTCTTTCATCAATCATTATTCTGTCCTACATACAATATTGCTCAGATATCTACGTTCCTTTTCCTAAATCAACCTCCTACTCAAATTAGACCCTGTCAAATATTATTTGCGATTCCAGAATAGACGGGCCTCTCTCACAATAAAGCACTGGATTTTATTGCCATGCGTAGAATTTCTTTGCATCACCAGATATTATCATAACGATTGGATATTGGATCCGCAGAAGAAATAATAGTAGGTAGTTCATTCCGCAACGTCGTTTACACTTTATATTATTCTGTGCCACGGACACTACTATACTAATATTGAAACTAAAAACATGTGCGTGAAAGTTCATTTCCATTTGACAACGCAATTTGGCATCCAGATTTTATGGAAATCAAATTGCTCGCATCTAAAGAGTGATATAGGCCTGCCAATAGCACCAATAGCAATTGCTTATTCATATGATTTTTTCCTATGTTTGGATTTCTGGTCCCGATAGCTTCCTTATTTCCTATTGCTGTTTTATTGCTTGCCATATTTCTGGGACGAGTCCGTCCGATCCCTACCGATAGCGTATCTTGTCTATCTATTGGATTCTGATTAGTGTCTGGAACGCTTTGAATTTTATCAAGATTTTGGTACGGTTTTTAGGGTTCCGTATCCAAAGGGTAAAATTTCATCAAAATCGGTCTAGTGTTTTAGGAGGAGTTCAGTGACAAACACACGAACAGAAGAGTTATATTTTTTTTTAACTATAGTCTTTACTTTAGTCTTTTCGGTGGCGGATGCTGTTCAATGCCACGTAGGGCGCGTCTTAGGTGGAAAGTGACCTGTGAGCTAATGTTAATGGCAGAGGTTACCGCTTAACATCAGGTGGGTCATCTCCTCGTATCATTATTCAAACAGTTAAAAAAACATCGAAGACGACAGCACAAGTTAAGTCTGTGATGCATGTTTATCTAGTTGTGTATGTATTCTAAAGTAAAATGGGATTTCATTAATTCCATATTCCATTAATCCAACAATCCATCCATTCATAATTCTAATGCGATCGCTGAAGACGTAATGTATTGTTCAAGTGGAGCGAGTGAACAAAACCCTGCGTTCAATAGCTTAATTCCGGAGCAGACTGAAGCTCGATTCGAATGAATGAACTCCATCTCGATCGTGGATTGGATCGCTTGGGTATTAAGGTGGTGTTAGAGACTGGATACCGACGCGACCTACAGGGCACCGAACTTCTACGTTGATTTTACGTCGCATCTACGTTGCTTCTACGTCATGTCTAAGTTGGATATACGACGCAACTACCTTGCTTCTACGTCATGTCTACGTTGGGTCTACGACGCATCTACGTTGCTTCTACGTCATGTCTACGTTGGGTCTACGACACATCTACGTTGCTTCTACGTCATGTCCACGTTGGTTCTACGACGCATGTACGTTGCTTCGACGTCATGTTTACGTTGGGTCTACGTCGCATCTACGTTACTTCGACGTCATGTCTACGTTGGGTTTACGTCGCATCAACGTTGCTTCTACGTCATGTCTACGTTGGGTCTACGACACATCTACGTTGCTTCTACTTCATGTCTACGTTGGGTCTACGACCTATCTACGTTGCTTCTACGTGGTGTCTACGTTGGGTCTACGTCGCAACTACATTGCTTTTACGTCATGTCTACGTTGGGCCTACGACGCAACTACGTTGCTTCTACGTCATGTCTACGTTAGGTCTACGCTAAGTCTACATGGAGTTTACATAACATGCTTCTGTTTATACGTGAAAAGCTCTTAGATTCAATAAAATAGTAAGAAGAGTGCGTGAAATCGTGATCGCATCCCACTTATCTTACTTATCTTATTTGTTCAGGGTGTTCTCGGTATTTCCTATATATAATTAACTGTCCAGCATAATATTTTTTTTTTGTATCTGGGTCTCATGCCTCGGATTCCACATGCCACCTTTATACCTACTCAATGTCATGTATGCCTACGATTTCAAGACAGTGTAGACGGTATCACAGAATCCTTCAGATGGAAATTGGAATGCAAAACATTTGTTAGCAAAACGAGAAAAACAATTTCCTTTCAGAAAATATTTTGATAAAGATTTGTTCATCAAAGAAAACAAGCTTTCCAAGCAACATGGTTTTAAATCAACAATTTAGGGAAACATTTTCCGTGGAAACTGGTAGGCGGTACAGTGCCTGGTAAAAATCGTCTGTTATGTTTTTTTTAATACTATTTGATTACGGAACAAGCAGATGGCCCACCTGATGTTAAGCGGTAACCTCTGCCTATGAACAGTGCATTACCTCACAGGTCACGTCCACCTAGGACGCACCCTATGTGACATTGCACTGCGGCCGCCACCCTGAGACAAAGATGAAAAGTCTTGCCCTTACCAACCAAATCGAAACACAGCAAAAAAAATAAAAAAAAAATTTTTTGCTAGGTAACGAAGAGCCTCGATCCATGAGAATTTTCGTAAACCCTTCGGGAACAGACAACGGGAGGCAGAGTGAAATTGACAGATTTATTTGCGTTTGGATAAACCCGGGTTCGGGACTAGCTGCATTTTTTACCACCACAGTAACGTCGATAAATGTTGGTTATACATTTCTTTGAGTAACTTACCTTCTGAAATATTTATGCGGCGATAGAGGCTTTTAGAAAGGAGATTTAAGAGCTCTGGGCAGGATTGATTTAGTGGAAAAACAAAATTATTTCTTCTCAGATGACGGTACTTTTATATCTAAGTAACGTGGGTTACATTAAAATACATTCACACAAAATAATTGCTACATTGTAATCCGAATAGTATGACCGAAATAATCCCTGGGATAGCCGCTATTATGAGAGTGGGGCCAACAAAACCGATTGTAGCTTAGAGTTACGTGGAACATAGGGTCGCTATATAAAAGTATAAAAGGACAGAATTTGGAAATAATCTTTTTTTTCTTCTTTTTTTTATACTACTTGAATGTCGGGACATGGCGATGGCCCACCTTTCTGTCCATAAACAGTGCATTACCTCATAGGTCACGTCCACCTAGGATGCACCCTATGTGGCATTGCACTGCGCCCGCCACCATGAGACATACAGATGAAAAGTCTCATGTGCCTGTAATTTCACCGGCACCCTTACCCTTCAAACCGGATCACAACAATGCGAGAACTACTGCTTTGCGGCAGAAATAGGTATGGTGGTAGTACTTCCCTGGACGAACTCTTTCACAAAAAAGCTTTACTACTACTAACAACACCTTACAATAACTTAACCCTATAACTAAAAGATAAAATAAAAAGGGAGGCTCAGTTGTTTCCAGGAGTTTGCTAACTTGTTTATGTTATCAGGGCTGCAACCAATTTTTGTAAAGCCGTCCTCAAAAATCTGAAAAATAATGGTACTTTGGTAGTAAGTGGTTTGCTCTCATACCCTAAAATCCATATTGTTCGTTGGTACGAGCGTCTTTTAACTACTTAATCTACATTATACTACAAACAGAACACTGTTATTTGATTTGAAACAATTTTATTTCTGGCCGGGATAGTTGGACAAGTTCTGAATTGTTAGGCAACTCGGGTGATTCAGTTCCATTTATCTACAATTATTTCAGTAGTTTGGCGACAACGTGCAAATTTTCTAGCAGGCGGCCTCGTAAACCGCTCGACGGTCCCACCACAATTTACTTTTAACAATGTGTGTGTTAAAGCAAACGGTGTCCCGCTATCACAAACAGAGTTACCCGACAAGGAGCTACTCAGAAATTATCAAAAAAGTTAGTTTTCATAAATTTAGAATGTTTGTAATAATTATAGGTTATCATCATTCAATTCTATGATGAGCAATATTTGTACAAATTATAAAAAAATATGATCTCGAAAACGAGTAACGATTTCGTTTACGATTAGAACATTGCTATATTTTTTTGAAAAAAGCTATTTTCCACAAAAAACAATTAAAACGGTTCGCTATTTGCTAATTTATGTCAGTCACAAAGTTTTCAATAGTTAACTTTACCTCGGCTATTGTATTATTTTATCTGTGTCTCGGCCGAGCGCCCAAATTTGAATTTCGAACCGTCTTAGGAATATTAGATATTGTAAGAGCGATACTTAGAAAACACTATTTAAAAAAAAACCGACATGTTGTCACTCTGGATATTTTAATTAATACACAACAGTTTAACTTATAATTCAAAATGTTGAATTATATTTGTCGTAAAGAGTGTGTAAAAAAATGTTTATTACCGTTCCGTGAAGTTAAGCCGATCGTCCAACGCCAGCTAAACTAAGTTAGTTTAGCATAGTTGAGCTAGTATATCATACATGTGCGTCCACCGCAAACTATGCCAGCTAAGCTAATTAAAATAGCTCAACAACAAACTAAATTAGTTGTGTAGGCCGATCCGAAGCTACGCGAACTAAGCTACGCCCCTCTCACCCCCTTACCACAGAATATATAATAGTTGCCCCTACGTTACTCCTCTGCTTTCGCTAGTGTTGTTTTGTAGTGTGTGATCGAGCGCAGGCAGTGAAACTTATTTTTCAGTGGACGGACAACTTATTCCCAGTTTAGTTTAGCTTAGTTCACTGAGGTTAGTTCTTAATTAGTTTAGCTGGCCGTGGACGATTGGCTTTAAACTTACCCTGGTTACCCTCGTTGGTGCAAGCCCAACAAGTTATATTACGCAAGAAGTAATAAAACCACTTGGAATTGGCTCACTTTACACGAAACAAGCTTACAATGTAAAGATTTACGTATAAAACTTCTATATTCATTTAATTAATACATTTCGCTGCCGCACGGAAAATACCGAACTGTGCAGTAGCTTCAATTACCCAATAGCGTCCGAAGTGCAGTGTCGTCACGCCATCAAATGTCGTCTACTAGAGCGTTTCGCGTCAGGTTTCACTGTAACGCCTTCGCCCTCGATCGCAAGGAAGCGGTAATTTCCCCGGAGATGTTCAGTATTGACGCGGACCCGCCTGAATTGTCACAGCGTCTATACTGACATATTGAAGGCGAATTTGTCGGATGCAGGAAGTGGAAGCATCTTCTAAGACTAGGTATTCCAAAGGTGTAAGTTATTAAAACTATAACCCAATATGATGAACCACAACCTTAGGTACCTACTTATGCAAGTACAATATTTTTATTAAATAAACTTATTTTCTTTTTATGAAATAAGTTCTTTTTGCAAAATGGAAATAAATATCTCAATGAATTCAGAATTTTCTCCTATTTCAATGAAGGCCTCATTTTCAAATAAAAAAAAAGTAGTTCAATTTGGCTCGATAGATGGCGCTGACTCAAGGTTGCTTGACAAAATTAACAAATGCATTGCCTTTGTGTGATAGTAAAAAATTACCACGTAAATATATCACTACGTTGTTGACTTTGACATTTCACTTTGTTTTGAAAGCTAGGTTCAAAGCAGCGCATGATTTGAAACGTCCGTGAAAACCCCTCATTGAAATCCCAATCGATACGATAGCAAAAAAAAAGAGCGGGCCTTCCAAAAGTCGCGAATGATGTGTCAGTCAGTCTATCTGACATCCTCACCTCCTTGCAACATGGCAACCTCTCGGAAAAATGCGCGCTTCCTGTCAGAGGTCACATCATAAGCGATTATTGTAAGGTCCGCTCGTTTTTTTTTATTGACCGAGCGAAGAAAGATATTTTTTTTTATTTCGAGATGCTTTTAATATCCTATGTATGCGAGTTGGTGGGTATCTATGTTTTATAGGAGTTTATTCAAAGATAACTTTTCCAATCACCATGAAATTTGGTAGCTGTACAATTTTCTTGTTCAAATACGATTCGCTGAGATAGGCGATGTCTCAGTTCGGGCCAAACTACTACCTATTTATTTTAATTTGACACAAGGGGCCATAGTTCTGTAATAAATGACAAACCAACTTATCATTATCATTATCGTTGGCCCAGAAGGAAACTATTTCTACCCAAGACAACAAAGGCCAATAATCTTAGATGAAGATTCCACCTTGCCGTGTAATAAAGTAAGTTTACACGATCCTATGTAGTAATCCCTGGTGAGTAACGGTGTGGGTTCTGCCTGCAGCGCATTAATTTGCTAGGGGATTTGTTTGTGTTGCTATTGTTAGTGCTAATATTAATATACGTTCTGTATGTGAATTGCAACCTGATTTTAAATTCAAATACAAAATCTTTAATTCAGGCTTATTGAGGAATGCACTAAACATAAATACCTCAGAAACTAACATACATATAAAAACAATTTATTTATAACTAAATCTAACACACGTGTGATCGCCGATGCGTCGCGGCCCAGGGGATCACGTGACAGGCGGTCCTTGATCTGCCGGAACTTCAACCCTTTCAGCCAGAAGTCAGGGCTAAAGTAGGTCTGCTGTGTTATTCAAGTCGTCCGGTTCGGTTGCCACTCGAGAAGTGTTGTTCCCCTGCGGTTGATTTTTTACAAGCTTTTATTTAGCTTGCAATTTGTATGAAGTATATCTAGTACCCATAACACAAGCTCTGCTTAGCTTGGGGCTAGATAATGTTGTGTTAACTGTCAAGCATTATTTATTTATTTGTTTATTTATTGTCTGGGTGGAATCCGGGTGGAATCTTGGAACTGAATTTAAAAACAGTTATCCTCAACCAATTGAGCTGAAATTTGGCATACCTGTCAAGTTCCGATGACAATACAATATAATGGTAACAGCGAGCTGATCTGATGATGGAGACGGAAGGTGGACAATGGAACTCCTCGATGGATAATAGAAGACTGGCCGTGTATAGGCTCATTTTGACCAGCACACGGTAACGATCACTAATTTTATGAAAGCTTGTATTGAAAAATATATTTTTACCAAAAAACTTATTAATAAAAGGAAAATACTGATTCATTGACGAAAAAACCGTACGATTGTACAGTAATGTTTTTACATAGAACATTCAAAATGTATAAAAACGCTAAAGACAAAAGTAGTTTGAAAGTTTTTACTCGACATTTGTGTATTATGGAAGCAAAGTTATTCCACCCATTCGTTCCCGGCACCCATATATATAAACAAAACACTCGGGCATTTGCTTCTTCCGTATACATTTTTTGTGTGACGATAGTAAGGTTTAGGGTTTCCCATTGTTCCGTGTTTGATATTCATGTTTTCTACGTCATTGCTTGAGAATTCACAAGTTCTTACCTGTATAATAAAATTGTTTATATCTTAAGGCAAGGACTGTTCCGCAGCGAACCTTGCGCAATACTAAGCCATTCAATATTATGACTTCGGACAAAGAGATAAGGTCCAGAATGTGAGAGGAAAAGGTAGAATTGCGAACGTTCGTATTCAGTCAATCTCTACCTTTACCTTTTCAGCGAGGAATCTCGCAAAGCTTTGGTTATATTGCCACCTGCGATAAGGAGACAGTATAACACCCCAAACAAAACCAAAGCATAAAACTGAAAGCACAGAGCACAAAATTCCTTGACTAAAAACAATTAATATAAAGCTGACGTACCTTCGATTTTGTGACTGTTGCAGGAGCCAAATGTCTATTTTGATATTAGATTTACATTTGTGGATAGGCATCTCTATATGACGGGAAATCACGGGAAATGCATCATTGTTTATGGTTATGCAAAAGTAATTATCAATACCGGCTAAATAAAATTGATAAAGTTATTAGCAACATCGTGGAGATCGACATTTTTGTCATTTGTCATCAAATATCATCTAAACGACGTATGACAGAGGAAACTCTAAAACCACGGTATAAAACCGATAAAAACAATGCGTCTGAATACGAAAATAAGGTAATGAGGTAATGCAGTGTTCATAGGCAGAGGTTACCGCTTAACATCAGGTGGACCTCTTGCTTGATCCGTCATCCAATTAGTATAAACAATAAAAAAAAACTAGCGGCCCAACGCACCCAGTTTGCTGCGGCTGATACTGGCTGATATATCTTATAAAATAAATTTAAAAAAAAAACCTCCAACGCAATGAAACGGCTGAACCAATTTTGATTAAACATATCTAAGAAACATCACTAGAAAACCTGCTTTCAAATGAAAAAAACCGCATTCAAATCGGTTCTCTCGTTTAAGAGCTACGGTGCCACAGACAGACACAGATACAGATACACATAGCGGTCTAACTTATAACCCCCCTCTTTTTGCGTTGGGGGTTAAAAATTACCTATTTGACCCCACGCAACATATTTAGGTACTACTTACTGTTAATTGACCTGGCTGATTAATTGGCTGTTTGACGACCTCTGTGGCGGGGCGGGCGAACGTTCGCCTGCGACGCCGGAGGTTGCGGGTTCGATTCCCGCCTCAAAACAAATATTTGTGCAATATGCATATATTTGTTCAGGGTGTTCTGGGTATTTTTTATGTATAATAAAAATATCTATCTATGTTATATATTGTATTAAGTATAACAGTTATCTAGTATCCATAACACAAGCTCTGCTTAGCTTGGGGCTAGATAATGTTGTGTAAAACTGTCCAGCATTATTTATTATTTAATTATACGAGTACACAATTTTTTTAATTCAAATTTTTGACTTTCTCTCTAGTGCAAGTATGCCGCCCTAATATCAAAAATTAATTAGGTACTCTAATAGAATAGATTAGAATTATGCTATTTCGTACACTTGTTCTGTAGACCTATTAGAGATATTTGAGTCGCATGAGCCGAATTTTGAATGAGTCTTAAATGTGTCTCGATTTGTGTCTCACGGTATTCAATTTACAATAAAAACACTAAAAATCGATTGATGTGTATCGGTGTTCAAAATGAACTGACGTTGTGCCAAAACCCTGTCGATGGGGCTGATAAAGTTTGATGGCAGCCCGCCTGCCCCATCGAGCCTCCTGCCTCACTCATGTTACTGTCACCTCGTCCAATCGGGTTAAACGGTTTCCTGTCAGACACCAAGTGACTCTCCGTTTTTAAAATGTAATTTTCCTGCACATTCAGTCACATACATCTTCGATAATATATGGGTACTTAAGAGGAAACACAAGGGCCGTTTTCCCATACAAACGTAGTCCCCTGTTTTCTCCCTGGATAATTCCAGTAGAGCAATTTTTTTCCAAAATATCTATAGCCACCATGGCATGTCCCTATGTTTTCCTTTTTTTTATAAATTAATTATTAAAAGAGATATGAAAATTCAAAAACCTAAAAAATGACAGATTTTCCGCTGTGTTCAAACATCCTGAAAACAAATTCGACTAGATTATATAAAAAAAAAACATAGGAACACGAATTAAACTTTCTTTTATTTTTAATTAAAAAAAATGTTAAATTGGTTATGTTTTGGATCAGGGGACTACGAATCGTTGATTTTATGTACTTTTAATAGGTATGGTTGATCCAAGCTGCAGTTGTCTCTATCACGCTCTGCGGGGGGAGGTTTGAGGTCTGCGCGACAGCAATAGATTTTACAAATACCTATTTTTTATTCTCTAGCCCTTGGTGTTGCCTCTTCATTAATATTTTCTTAGAGATTTTTCGAAAAAGATCGTTTAGAAAAAAGCTTTTTATTTATTGAAGTTTATTTATTGGATTTTAATTATAGGTAAAGACCACGGTACGTAAATAGATGTGGAGTAAAACTTAAAAATCGAGCGTTACCAAAAAGTGTCCTTTATGATTTCCCTCTGCGCAACATATTCACTCATCTTATACTGAATTACACTGGAGTAAACTCCAGTTGTGCATCGGAGCTGTCACACACTATTTGTTGTGATCTCTTAATCACAAGGGAAAATAAACACAAGTGAAATGATTGTTGTGTAATCCATAAATTTCTTCCTACAAAATGTCGGTAGTAATCCCGTCTACTGTGGGAGCAGGCGTGATCTACTTCCACCGTGGGATGCCCTTTTACGAGGACAGTTAGAGACATAAATAACTCTTCAGTTTACGACTGTTTTGTAAGCAAAACTAAAATTTTAAAAGTCTCTAATGCAGCGACAGTAGTAAAAGTACGACACATGTTCCTATTGTTGACTGGAGGGTCGCTGTGTTTGTTTAGGTAACCATGTTTGGTACCCGGACGGTATGGCCCATTGACCATAACCTACTCAATAAACCTTAAAATATATGTACGTTATATGCCTTCAAAAAACTAAATGCTGAATTCTGTATCTAACGAACATTCGGTTCAGTTAAAATTATCACTCACTGATGAGTTGGAATGGATGTGTATTTAACTTGAGCCAATTTTGTTAGGCGCATCAATGATAATACAACTTTGAAATAGTAGTTCAAAGTTGTAAGGTGTTGTTAGAAGTTACAACTTTGAAATAGTAGTTCAAAGTTGTAAGGTGTTGTTAGAAGTAGTAGAGCTTTTTTGTGAAAGAGTTCGTCCGGGGAAGTACTACCACAATACCTATTTCTGCCGCAAAGCAGTAGTGCTCGCATTGCTGTGTTCCGGTTTGAAGGGTAAGGGTGCCGGTGAAATTACAGGCACATGAGACTTTTAATCTTTATGTCTCAAGGTGGCGGGCGCAGTGCAATGCCACATAGGGTGCGTCCTAGGTGGACGTGACCTATGAGGTAATGCACTGATCATAGGCAGATGTTACCGCTGGGCCATCTGCTTATTCCGTCATTCATGTGGTATAAAAAAAAACAGCTTCGTTAGACTTATTTATAATAGGGTTTCTAGCTAATGTGTTTGACTTATGTGCAAATAGGAACTTTGGCTATTGGTTTGATTGTAAACTAAATATGGATCGTGATGTACCTAGTTAGTTTACAAAGAGACGTTTTGCTAGTACTTATATCCATTTCCACTATTCGAAGTCTTTCTGTCTTTTCCGATTAGTAACTTTCAGTATTTTCAGGGTGTTATTAGTAAATACATCATGTCGATGCATAATCTATATGTTGACAACCTCGTGATTCGTGACTGATTTTGCTCATACTCGAAATTCTTGTTTAGTTTTTTTTTTTAAGTACCAAATGTTTCTGCCTTTTCAAAATTAGGCGACAAATGGTGCCGCAGCATACTTCCCCCTTTTTGGAGAAAATACCACTCCAATCAAAAATCGCCGACGACAAATAAAACCTATATGAAATTGTAAGACCTGTATATTATGTTTCGTCTGTATATCTGTACGCGAGAACCAACATACCTACATCCGGACAGATTTTAGCTAATTTTGCCAGTTGTTGCAGGCTTCGCTCAGTCAATTATTTAATCTGTGACGCGGGGGTAACCATCACTATGTTTTACCGTCTGTACTTACATTCAATTTGAATTCTTCGCATTGTCACCATATGCTTGTGATGATTTGTCATTTTTGCAAAGCGCCATTAATATAAGTCGGCGACACAACCCTCACGCAAGTATGCAGTCAGGAATTGAACCCACGCACCTGATTTGCGACTTCTCAGCCTAGCCGGTCTGGTTAGTGACGATGTCTCACCTCAAGTTACCGTTTGTTGTGTTACCTACCTACATTTTTGTAGATAGTTCGTATGGAATATTCTGCTATTGAAAAACCGAAGCAAATTATGTTTAACGATAGAGCCGAGTCTTTTTTACCAATGACGGCCATGAGCCTGGAACTTGAAGCGAAGTGACCACAGTTTTCATACAAACTGAAAAGTGGGCTATGACTAATGACAGTTTCAAAAGAGGAAAACGAGTGACAAACTTTCTGGGCTGGTCCTACTCAACTGAGTCTGCTGACACACCCCGTACTTAAGTCGCAACAATGTCAATGTCGAGAACGGTTGTGTTCTAGTATAGACCTAAATCGCATCAAAATGCCTTCTTGTGAAACTGTCACTGGCTAGGACCGACATTTGGTGTAAAAATATAAAATAATCACCATATGTTGCATAATCACAATCAGTAACACTAGTAACTTTGGACAGAAGATAACAAATAACTCATGAAGACAGACCTAACGGGTCTCATTACGAAAGATGGCTCAAACTTGGGGCTACATAAGCTAGGCTTAAATATAGACCTTTGCTAAAGACGACCTTAAAAATAAACCGATGGTTTGTTTTCCGAAATCAATACTCGCGCTGCTACACAAAGTTGCAACGTGTCAAACTGACTGATCTTGTATGAAAGTGTACACACCACAGAAGAAGTAGTACAACTACATTCATGGTTCACACTCACCTCATCAAGCAATGAACTATCCATTTGTATGAACATTCGTAAACTAGAGGGCTGCCTGATTTGAGAAAAACCAAGAGATAGGCCGATGTTTTGTAATTTTTGACATAACTTCAGATTATCTATTTCGAGAATTTATTTCGGAAAACATACGATCTGCTTTATATATCGAATTATTTAAAGTGTATGTTATCTTGAATGTCAACTTGACATTCATACTAGGTACTTACAAATTGGTTAAACTTAAATTAGTTATGACTTAAATAAAATACGTTCACACAAAAGCGTAGGCCTTGTTAGATCGTGTCGTGATTTTCTGCAATTCATAATGCATAATCTGTTCCGATATGAATACATTCATCAAATCAGCGTTGTATTTATTACGTCTGCGTTTGAGATTATGGCTAAATCAGGACGGTGCGCGAGTCGCATAATCGCAGTGATTGATTCTGCAAGCACGACACTCCTTACAATTTATGGACGATGAAGCTATAAAATTGTGGTGTAGGTTATAAGCAAGGAAGAAAATATTTCACCTTAGTAAGTAGAACCTCTCGAAGAGACTTGGTATGGTTGACCGATAATGATATCGGTGAATTTGGACATATTCTATCTTTTAGACCACCAAAACAAGGAGATCGCAAGAAGGATACAACCGAGTCGAAGTCGTAGTTTTAGGTTGGAATAGATAAAATATTATACATATATAATAAAATATTAAACGCCACTAACCTACCTACACATACCGGCTCCTCCGTAAAAATACACTCTTTTTTTATTTCACACCAGTTTCCACTGACGGCTTCGCTAACGTTTTACTAGGATAAAAAGTAGCCAAATTACTATAAATAAAATTATCTCTATTTTATCACTTTACCAAATTTCATCGAAATCAGTTCAGCCGTTTCGGCGTGATTGAGTAGGTAATAAACATATAAATATACAAACATTGTTACTTTGTCAATTATGTTATTAGTGGGATTTCTGGGTAACGTATTGGGCTTTACTGTACTGGAATCTATAAATTAGAAAGTAGGTATGACGAGTAGACAAGGAAAATAATTATTGGAATTCGTCAACTCACCATGCATATGACGAGTTTTTGGAAGACGAGATGACGAAGAACTTACATTATATGTGAGTTCTATCGTTAGACTAAAAACCAGTATTATCCTTAATCCATAACTTAAAATCCTAGCCTGGAAAAAATATATTTTATTATAATTTTTCCTCTCAAACGTTCATAACATTTTCAATAACAAAGCTGCTCTGCAAACACGTTTACGCTAATATCCTGCTGTAATTAAAACTAAGCAAGCTATACATTTAACCTAATGACTAGTGTGCGAGAGAGACGGACTGTAGAAAGAGAGGAGCAGAATTAACGAGGGCTAAATTACATTTGCTTCGTGAGAGGAATACATGTGACAATGCTTATAAGTTTCAGCACATACTCTGTTTGTGCTCACTGGAAGGAGTTATTGTATCCAAGACCCTATTGCACAAGAACTGAAATCCCGACTAAAATTATACTTATCAAATTGTCTTCTCAGTAGTTTAGTAGTACCTAGTTGATCTTTTTTGTGAAAGAGTTCGTCCGGGGAAGTACCACCATACCTATTTCTGCCGCAGAGCAGTAGCACAGAATAAATATTAGTACGCAGTAGTTCTCGCATTGCTGTGTTCCGGTTTGAAGGGTATAGTTGCCGTTGAAATTACAGGCACATGAGACTTTCATCATCATCTTTGTGTCAGGGTGGCGGGCGCAGTGCAATGCCACATAGGTGAGTCCTAAGTGGTGTGACCTATGTGATAATGCACTGTTCATAGGCAGAGGGTACCGAATACCGCTTAACATCAGGTGGGCCATCGGCTTGATCCGGCTTTCCAAGTAGTATTAAAAAAAAATACTATTTCGGATAAATTGATTTAGTAGGCCGGTACCAAAACGGACAAAACAATAGACTTAATAAGCTTATTTTTTTTTAATTTTCAGGGTAGTTTCCATCTTTGTTAATTAATTAATGAAGACGATAGTTTTAAGCTGGTTCATATTTACTTAACGTACTAAATACCTATCGAGATTGAAACTCTCGATTTGGCAAACCTAAAGGTAATTTCGCAAAATGGTAACTCATAATGTTTCTATGGCCTTATTCACAAGAGTAGAGGCATACGAGTTCTGTAAGTCTGCTTAACTGCTGTTCATGGGATGAGATAGCGAAGTTTCAAATCCTTTCGTATGTTATCCCTGTTTCTGGATATTGCTACAAACCCTCTTTCTCTCGGAGGAACTTTGTGGGAAATAAATATGGATGTGAAACTTTGGGACGTGCACAGTCTCAAGATATGGCAGTATTTTGTAGAAGCTTAAAGTGTTGGGGATAGGTAGCAGTACTTGCTAACTAGCTTGGAAAACCTCTGTGGCGTGGCGGCCGGGACACTGGCTGAGATGCAAGAGGTTGCAGATTTGATTCCCGCTGCGGAACAAATGTTTTTGTGATCTGCGGGTGGTCTGTATCTGGATGTTGTGGGTACCATGGTACTCCTAGTTCCTGATACCCAATCCACAGAGGGGATCTTAGTGTGGGATCAGGACTTTGTATTTGACTGATGGGTGTCCATGTTATTTTATGATTATGTATGTTATGTGTGGTATTTAAGATTTTCAAAGGTTTGGTGAGGAACACATTCTGCTACCGAACCCTGCGCCTGCCCCTGGCGTCAGGTTGTACTATTATTTAATATGTGTGCCAGGTATCCTCGATGTTTCTGCTGAACATGCAAGAGTTGGAGAAAAACACGGATCGTTAGATTTAACTCATTATTGATCACCATATACAGAAACAATACAAAAAATAATAACACAATGAAAAGGCAAACCAATGGACGGCCTTATCGCAATGAAAGATAAAAGTTCTAATAAACTAATAGCGAATAAAACTTACATAATGATAATTCTAATAGGATTTCATTTGGGTTGATCATGTTATGGAATATCTGTATACGTACCTACCTACGTCAATCCCAATTAGGTATATTCTCAAACTCCCTATTAATCCAACTACCCGTACATACGACAAGCTGATCGCGCTGTATTTAGTGTTGTACACAGTACACTAATTAGAGATGAGCCGCCGAAAGTCTTTATTGGTCCATTAATATGCATTATGCTCATACCTGCTCTATTAGGGCCCATTATACAGGATTACAATTATGTACGCCTCTGAATTTACTATCGCATAATGGAATTAGGTTTTGAGCACATGACTTATTACTGATAATCTTAATGTTTTGGTATGTCGTCACATTATTCTGTTACAACATAAGCAGAGAGGGGCGTTGTACTCATAGGAATTACATTATCAGGTAGGCTTAGTTGGTTTTCCTCGTTTTCTTTGAATCAGCTTTTCCATGTTCTCAAGGCACCACACAGGTACTCCCCATCTAGTAGTAAGAAGGCGGATCAAATAAAGCCAAGCCGTGTTTGTTGTCTGATTCTTTAAGGTTTGGTCGCTTTGGAACAGGAGTAAATAAATTGTATACCATTCTCCCGCTGAAAAGCTTATTTTATTCACTAAAAACAGTGAATAAAAAGCAATTTTAATCTCCATTTTGGAGTTTGAATTTAGAACACACCAATATATTCGACCTCCATCTCAGTGATATATACAACCTCCTTGCACAAAAAAACCCGTGAACTCCACGCCCTTCAACGTCCAAAGATGTCCCAGAGTTTCCTCCAGCAGAAGGTTCTGACCATCGATAGGAAATAAATATCGCTTCACAAGTTGACCATCCAAATAATAATATTATGAAAACTGAAACACTTGTGTCTTGGGTTGGCGTAGTTGTTTTTGTGTGTTCAAGTAAAAAGTAACTAATTTTGTAAAAATAAAAAAAAAACCCTCAACGCAATGAAACGGCTGAACCGATTTTGATTAAACATAGCTAAGAAAACACCCGACTAATTTACAGTTCAAAAAAAAAAACTGTTCATCCGTTCGGGAGCTACGATGCCACAGAAAGACACACAAACAGACACACACACAGACACGTTAAACTTATAACACCCCGTCGTGATTGCGTCGGGGATAAAAAAAATAGCATTTATGGTTGTGTAAAGTCAAGATTATTTTTATTGAGTTGTGTCAAAATTATATACTTTAATAATTAGACACTAGACAGTTTAAAATAGCGCTAGGCTTCAGACTAACTTGGCAACTAAGTTTACCTAACTCATGCAAACGTTCAGAAGTTCGCCTGACTTAGCACCCGATAGGAAGCTAAGTTATCTAAGTTAGCGTCTGGTAACTTGCAGCTCACGTTTAATGTAACTTTATTAATAATATCGCGGTGGGCCGGGAGAGACGGTAGAATGTATACTGGAGAGAGTGTTTCTAAAACGTTAGGTACTTAGTGAAATTTACATGACAGTTCTTACTCCTACAAATAGAGTAAGTTTGGATGAATTGCTGTGACGTGTCATACTCCTCCGCCTCTTCTCATGGATGTCAAAAAAGCCGACTAAGGATTACACCACGGGATGGGCAGCAACATGTACCTGAGTAGGTATTTAACACCCATCCACCTGCCAAGCTTGGTGATTATGGCAAATCCCCACATTGTATCCCCCATAGGATCCTTCCCGATGGGAGGCCCCAAACAGTCCACTAGTGGACGTTTAAAGGTGATGATGAAATTTGAATGTTTAGATTGTGTTTTACTCAATAACAAGGTAACGGATGAACTATTTTTGTTAAAATTTGCTAGAGTTTTTTTTTTTTTTTTTTGAAAACCTTTATTTATCCATTGAATAGGTACAAAATTATCTTAACAACAATTGTATAAGAGTACAATAAACTTAAATAAAAAAGAATCATCATGCTTAAACAAACTATGCATTTTGCATATTTATTATTATTACTTTTTTATACAAGGCCAATAAGATTAATAATGGCATTATATATATATAGAAATAAACAACATTTTTAAGTATCTTATATTATTAATTATTGTTAATGTTTCATTGTAAATGGAAAATAGTAATTTATTAATTATAAAACAAATTATTGACTATGCATTCTATAAATATATTTTCGTGCCATCGCCTAGTATTTTATAGTTACTTTTATATTTATTTATTTTAATTTTTATGTTAGATGTAGACCAATATTTATCTAAGTATTTTTTTTTTCTTAGCATTTTTACTGTATTTATACATAATATATAGATTACATAGTTTATTATAGGTATGTATATTTTATTCAATTCATTCAAAGATCTTTGTCCGAGTAAAGGCCTGCTCCAGTTTGTGCCAAGTCTCCCTGTCTGTCGCCATCTTTGTCCAGTCCGTTCCTGCAGTTTCTTTGAGTTCGTCTTCCCACCTTTCTAGTGGTCTACCTTGTTATCGTTTGTCGGCTGGGCCGCGCCAAGTTGTTACAATTTTCGTCCATGTTTTGTTGTTCATTCTGGCTACGTGGCCTGCCCATTTCCATTTTAGTTTTCGGCAATGATGTAGAGCATCTATAACCTTTGTCTTCTTTCTGATGTTCATGTTTCTTTGCCTGTGTTTTCTTTTAATGTTCAGAATGCTCCTTTCCATTGCTCGTTGGGTTGTTTGAATCTTGTTATTTGTAAATTTATTGAAGATCCATGTTTGGCTGGCGTATGACAGACAAGGCAGCAGGCATGAGTCCATTATTTTTTTCTTGAAAATAAGTGGTAGGTCTGATTTCAGTAATTCTTTGTAGGCCCAGAACTTGTTCCATGTGTTAGAGATTATGACCTCACTAATTTACACCTAAAGCTGCAATGTATCGAAGGAAGAGTTTGTAAGCACACATTGAGTAAACAAACACATAATATCGTAGTGTCCCTACGTTGTGGGCCACAATGTCAACGACAATAATGTTGAATGGGACGCAGTGTCAGTGGTCTACAAACCTTGGGACACAAAGTCAACATTTCGTATATTATATTAGAAATACCATTTTGATTTTTCATAATTTACAGAGTATTTCATTCCTCAATAGTTAATAAACAAATGAGCACATGATAGGCACAATTCAAATATCCCATTACTTTACAACGACTCATAGAATCCGGCACTATTCCACTTAATAGTATTCTCTATGAACCACACGAACATGCAATTACATTAAAATATTTTTATATCGAACATTTTAGGCATAATTTTGAAGGAGAACGAGCAATTTGCGCTGAAAGTCATAAAATTCGTCTCGGCCGATGACAGCCAAGGCGCCGTCGTCTCTCACAAAGCCACTATTAAAAAGTTTAGGGCGTCTATTTTTGGTACCGTCGTCATGGTACAAAATAAGAGTTATGTGACAACTTGTGAATAAGTTACATGGTTCGCGTGAAAAAATGTCTGAGAAAGTTCGTTGTAATAAGAAAGTAGCTTTGAAAAGAAAGGAATTTTCTGGGAAGAAGTATTAATCTGGCGTCGCAGTCTAAGCTAATATAAGGCGCTCGTAGTAATGTTTTTTATAACAATTTAGCTGACGGAGCAAGCAGATGGCCCACCTTCACCTCTGCTTATGAACAGTGCATTATCTCATAGGTCACGTCCACCTAGGACGCACTCTATGTGGCATTGCACTGCGCCCGCCACCCTGAGACATAAAGGTGAAAAGTCTCATATGCCTGTAATTTACCGGCAACCATACTCTTCAAACCGGAACACAGCAATGCGACCACTACTGCTTTGCGGCAGAAATAGTTATGGTGGTAGTACTTCCCCGGACGAACTGTTACACAAAAAAGTTCTACATTACTAAGGTTTCATATTATCTACATCAAATATTCATGTCGACTTTATTTGCAGTAAAAATAATGCAACCTACAAATACATAAAAAAATTAAAAATATCTAATTAAATTTATAAAAATTAAAATTTTATATAGTTATTTTAGAAACCGATCCAGCCAATAATCTAAAGACACCTCAACTGGTTCAACCACATCAATACCAATGGTAAAGTCAAGCTCTTCGATCACGCGTCTCATCGACCAGAAACCCGAAAGGCTCATTATACTATAAGCTTTAGTGAGACTTGCATATTTGCAATATCCTCACAGCCGAATCACCCGCTGAAACTAATTTGTGTCCTGGACAAATTAGACACTGATATACGAATAATATTAGAAATCTCTGTAAAACTTACATATAGACGGAAGGTAAAGCCGTCTCCTACTTTTATTTAATTGTTAAAATAAAAAAGCTTCCTACTTTATACACTCAGTGATCGATCTGAATAATCAATGTGAACACAAGGGGAGCGGTGTTAATGGAGACATCCGCATATAAGTGCTTTTTAATATTTTTGGGATGTATGACACAGAAATAGATAGAACATTACAGGGGCGAAAGTGCTTGGGTGAAAAAATGCACGCCCTTCATTTCACAGCGGCGCTATTTTCGTTGATGAGATACTAAAATAGTATGAATATTTAAACTACTTGTCGGAATAAGTTAACTAGAAATCCAGAGACGATTCAGAAGATTGGGTCAGATTATATGCAAAAATACTCGGAGATCTTGCCTCAGACGCAATCATCAGAGGGCATTGCATATGTAGCGGGCTATAATATGCTACATAATTTTAATAAAGATCTGCTGTGATACTAACACCTGCTTATTTCATAAACTCTCCGAATGTCTCACAAAACAAAGGTAAACAAAAATATCATCGGTTTAATCTTTTTAAATGCATTAGTTTTTTCTTTTCAAATTACTTTTAAGTAAATCGTTCTAAGGTGGAAGAACACCAAGAATCGATATACGGAGGTTTTTGTATATTTCAAAGTAGTTTTCAATTTTTGATGGCTGTGTAGAATAGAAAAACATAGGCAATTGCAATAATTAGGGGTCAGTTTTTTTGATAAACCTCCATAAACTGGAGGTTTATCACGCTTTCGTTCCCACCAGCATAGAGTGAAAAAACATTTTCTATTGGTTTTTATCACTAAAATTTTTTTTTGTTAGAAGCCCATATTCAATCGATTATGCGCTCACTGCGATTTTCACCTCGTTGCCTTTTGTTGAACCTATAGGGCCATAAACGTCAATTATTACGTCATTTCCCAGCTTACTTTGTATCAAATAGTTTGGCCTGGCTACCGACCCGAAACTGCAGACGTTGAAAACGTCAAAACATCTCATCCTACAAGTTCTGCCAAATGCGCGGAAGCAAGTAAACTGCACATCTTCCCAAAAGCTTTCAGCTACATTTACGTTTAAAATACACCCCAACGGTTCAAGAATTCCTGTGTATACCTAACTAGGCGTAAACAACGCCGCTGGCTGGCAAGTTTAGCTGTAAATTTCAATAGCATGCAAAAGCCACAAATTCAGCTGTAAACAGCTTAAACCGGCCCAAGTTGTCGAAGTTGTTGCTCTTATACGCCTCCAGCGAACAATAGCTGACATCGCTGGTCGCTACCTATTTGCATATTGATTTTGCGAAATATGGGACAGAAGTTTAGCATGAAAGGACGTCTAGACACCTAATTTACTGATTTCGTTGTTGAAGGTTTGGAAAATGGTCCAATTACGAACTAAATTACAATTATTACAAAAACTAGTTTACGAGCTAAAAGTTATTTACTATAAGATTACACTTTTTTAATGAACTTTAGGCAATCAGTCAGAACTTTGATGTTTTTGTGTTTATGCGATATGTGGTTTTGCTATTCGTGTCACAGGTTCTTGTTTGGTCACCAGCCTTTTGAAGAAATTAAAACTCTTTGGTGGCGGGATAAAAGTTTGCATGATTTGCAAATATTTATTCTGGGTCTGTGTGTTATGGTAAAATAGTATTCGTTTTTCGTAATACCCACGACACAGGGAATCCTAGTGTGGGATTAGGACTATGTTTGTGACTGTTGGGTGTTATGTTATGTTATTACGCGTGATTTCACAATAAGAACATATTTTCGATAGCAGTCAGCAAAATTGCACAAAAGTCGATAATTCGACTCGTATAGACGACTAATAGGGTATGATGCTACCTACGCGGGTAGAGCCTCATATAACATGTGCCTTAACAGTGCACACTGTGCACTAACCATATTTACTACAATTACACGGTACACACCATTTTGGGCTGATCCAGGTCCTAATTCATACGGCAATATTATGGCGAGGCCAGTTCAGTAACCATGACTAATCTAAAGACCTCAGCGAGGGATTAGGATACAATTTATTTGAGTAGTTGCAGAGAAATCAATTTATTTTGAATCGTATAAACATTATTCCAGTGCATTGTTATGTGAGCAGGTAATATTTTTCGAGAAATGTTTTTTGTGGAACTTTCATAACCAAGATAAAAGTTTAAACACAGAAAAAAATAAGTTGATGTTAAGGTTTAGAATACGGAAAATCTTTACAGAAAAGGGTTTAAACATAAAAGAAAAGTTAAGTTAAGTTTAAGGTTTAGAATACGGAAAATCTTTACTGAAAAGTTCGAAAACGCTTGTTTTAATACGTGTGTCCAGCCTCAGAATAGAACCCTTCGTCTCCTCCCGTGGATGTCGTAAAAACCGACTAAGAGATTACCCGGACTTGTTGGTAAGATTCGTTGGTAGGTATATATCATTTGTCCTGGCTGCTAGCTTAGGAATGTGTTATTACTGGAGGAAAGCGTTAGCCAAGTCAGTCATATGGTAAGTAATCGCGGCGATGAGCTCACCCATTGTCACGTCTATTACTCCCACGATGGTGCAACGCACGGTGAAAAGCGGCCCATTGAAGCTCTGCCTAACCTTTCGGGGAAAAGGCGTGTCTATGTTATGTATGTTAACTTTGTCGACCTTAAATCTCATGTTATAGGTAGGATAGTAAGTGGATAGTAGTAAGTACCTAGATTATGTGGAGGTACTTACGGCTGGCTGTTAGCGCGCTTATCATCATCATCATTGGCAGCTCAAATAATAGCCCACTGCTGGGTATAAGCCTCCTCCCTCAAACGCCACTCCAAATGGTTCTGTGCGATTAGCATCCAGGTCTTACCCTCTACGGCCTCTATATCATCCGCCCACCTGGCTGATGGCCTGCCACAGCCTCTAGTGCTCCCTCTCGGGATGGCCGGATCTAACTCAGGGATTCCTAGCACCCTCTGCCCCACCTCTTGCTTGGCCGCCATCGTGACCAGGACGACTAGTGAGGCTGCTGGGGACTGAGGGCCGATTTTCTTTGGAGTGATTCATATTTGGAGAGGGTTTTTTAGCCTTAAAACGGCACGCTATAGTAGGTATTAAATTAATGAGGTTGACAGACAGTGCCCTTAAAGCAACAAAGCCACATGCAAACTGTTCCAGTAAAAATAAAGCGTTTAATTTCACGTAAGTTCGTCGCGAGTCAAATACATTAAAGCATAGTGGTCACGATAACACAATTATGTTTTAATTTATAAACGCCGTAACTTTACCACGCAAACTCCCGCTCGTTAACACGCACCTTTATCAAAGAAAGGTCCTAGTAGCTTTATACTAATTATTAAGATAAATATATAACCACTGCTTAGAACATGTCGTTAACGTGATTATGAGTTATATTTGTTGGCCTGTTGAGTATATAACGACCGGTAAACACAATGCTTTCGCGATTTCTGTATCGCTTTGTGACAGCTTGTTAAATTATGATGACATGGCACGTTTTTAATTAGATTTTTGTCTATGTTTTGGCAACCATCGTATCGATGGTGACGATTACGGCGATAGTCTGTGAATTACGAATACTCAACTAAACTGTGCGCGCGCTCGATAATGGCACAAGGTTATGTGTGTCTGTGTGTGTGTGTGTGTGTGTGTGTGTGTGTGTGTGTGTGTGTGTGTCTGTGGCATCGTAGCTCCTGAACGGATGAACTGTTTTTTTTGTTTTGTTTGAAAGGTTAATTAGTCGGTTGTGTTCTTAGCCATGTTTGAACAAAATCGGTTCAGCCGTTTCATAGCGTTGAGGGTTTTTTTAATTTTTACAAAATAAACTACTTGTTAACAGACTAAATCCAGTACATTATTCAAATTAAAAATATGCATTATAATTCCGAGGGGTCACTGTACCAGAAACACGACAGGATTATATTTTTTCGATGTATAAAAAGCTAAAGTTACGTCTATTTTTTTGCCTAGATTCGATTGTTTATTAAAATGGTGCATATTATTGGATAAAAAGTTAGATAAATAAAATCAATACAATAAAGCCGAGGGCTTACTTTAGAGGTTTTGTTAAATTATCTATATTTTACAAGATATTCAATAAAAAAAAACGCTTTTTCGAACGGCGGGAAGCGTTTTTTTTTAAAGAAGATTTCTGTCTGGGTTTGGCGCAATCTTAATGGCTAGTTACTTACTAAGTAATACACGGACAAAGTTTGGTTTTGCGAGCCATATTCGCTCACATAGATAGGGAAATTTTTGAATTGTATAGACATCAAAATTGGGTTGTCAGGGTTCGCCATCGACGGATACGTTGAGGAGGACTATATATAATACACGGACAATCGAGGTAATCGTCATCGTTACGATGGTTGCAGCAAAACCTAGACTAGGACCTGTTAAGTATTTGAAGATTAAGTAGTCCGATAAGGAACACTTATAAGATGGTTTTAAGTAAAAAAAAAACTTTTTTCAATATAATTAACCGCTTTCAAAGGTTTTTAACGGAAAACTTTAAACGGATAAATCAAAACAAATGAAAGCTTGAATTCATGCCATTGTTATACGAAAAGAAAAGTTTGCCGTGAGGAAATTTTTGCAGAATCATGTTTTCCATTTCGAGAGGCGACAATCCAACAAATCAATATTGAGGTATATTTCAGTACATAAACAAGAACAATTATCAAAAAATCAAAAACACGACTGGCTGAATAATTTGGATATACCCAGCGTCACTCTCACAATTATACGAATCTAACGAAACCTCTCAAGCACACATAAAGCCGTTTAGGTTACAGAGCGTGTCAAAGAAATATGCATACATGCATACACCCAAAAATAATAACCCTCCTTCTAGCGCTGTCGGGTAAAAGGTTCGCTTGAAGCCCATAAGGATGATAGGATAAGAACAGAGTAGTAGTAGGAGTAGTAGTAGTAGAGCTTCTTTGTGAAAGAGTTCGTCCGGGGAAGTCCTATTTCTGCCGCAAAGCAGTAGTGCTCGCATTGCTGTTTTCCGGTTTGAAGGTTAAGGGTGCCGGTGAAATTGCAGGCACATGAGACTTTATCTTTATGTCTCAGGGTGGCGGGTGCAGGGCAACGCCACACAGGGTGCGTCCCAGGTGGGAGTGACCTGTGAGGTAATGCACTGTTCATAGGCAGAGGGTATCACTTAACATCAGGTGCGCCATCTGCTTGACCAGTCATTCAAAGTAGTATAAAAAAAAGAAAAAAACACTTATTTTCCTGAAGAAACGAAACTCCTTTATGCTGTGGTGTGTGTGGCGGGGCGTAGGTATCCTATGTGAGGTGCTGTCCACGGGAAAGTACTGAAATTGCAAGTATTGGTTACATAACTATTTATTTCTGCAAACTGGACAAATAACTGTACACAATACAACTTTTGGAATGCAAAAAGTTCATGAGAAAAGGGGAAAGTGCTAATGTTGGCACACTATTGCACGTCTGAGTAAACAAAGAGATAGATGCCACGTGACCAGAACAAGCGCGACCATAACCTTAAATCAGAGATGGGGCTCTAATTGCTCAGAAAACATTAACATCGTTATTGGGTCTGCAAGGCACAAGATACCAGCGTGTTAGACACGCTGGTATCAACACAACAGTTTATTCTTTATTCTATTTCAACAGTCGTATACGAATACAATAGACAATGTGACATTTCCGATACGTCAATCTCCTACATTGTTGGTATTTTTTACTAGCGTCGCGTCGTCGCTAAATGTTACTTTTTATTAACACGCTTTTATTAGCTTGGGTTGTATCTATGTATGTATGTATGTATGTATGTAACGGAATCTTTGAGCATAGTTTTCACCAATTTCCACAAGTCTGATTAATTTGAAACTTTGCATACGTATCAAACACCGATGAAAATGCAATAATTTGATAACAGTTTCCCGTTATCCTTATTAGGACCGCCAGGATTAATAAATTCTTTGATAGATCCTCTGTAGTAAATGATGAGATTGCGAAATGATTTGTGAGAAATTTCAATACCACATGTCAACAAATAACTAATTGATAAATCGAACTAAAATATGAAAAATAAATAATAGTTTAAAAAAACTAAAAAAAACACGCTTTTATAGCTAACCGAACTAAAAAATAGAAAATAATTTTCAATTTCACGTGCTTGATAAAGTAAATGTAACAATCATTCTATTGGCAACTATCTATGAGAGGAGAGTTATGAAAAGTAATAAAATGCACCCCACGCTTTAAAAAAAAAAAATTATTGATTGTTCGATCTTCTACTACTGTAATAAAAACTCTTTGAAATTGAAAATTATTTTATATTTTTTAGTTTGGTTAGCTATAAAAGCTTCATTTTTTTTATTTTTTTTAACCTATTATTTATACTACTAGTATAATATTGTTGTTTTAGTGTTGTTGTTGTATAGTCGTTGTGAGTGGTTAGCCGTAACGCCAACAAGTGGTTCTGCCGGAAGACCAGCGTTGGTTGCTAGCTTGCTGTCAACCAACTCATGCTGAGGCAGAGCCATTTTGTTACTTGAGTTACACCTCGTACCTTCATATCTGTTTCTTCTTAGTTAAATACGTGTTTCTGTGTAGCTCATGTATACAAATAAATATATATTCTTTCTTTCTTCTTTCTTTATTATTTTATCTGTGCTTTGACTAACGAAGGCCTCAGGAAACAGTAGGAATTTTGACGACCTCTCTGGCGCGGCGGGCGATGGTTCGCCTGCAACGCAGGAGGTTGCTGGTTCGATTCCCGCCTCGGAAAAAATATTTGTATGATCTTCAGATATTTGTTCAGGGTGTTCTGGGTATTTTATATGTATTCGCACTGCAGCACTATTCAAACATAACCACCTGCTTCACCAGTTTTTGTCGCTATGATGTGGTGTGGGTGCGGTACGTGTGAATATACCCTTAACTCCGAGACCTCGGTTAGCTCGAACAATCGGATAAATTCAGTTAAATCAGTTAAGTTAATTTCCATAAACATATAAAATTACTAACGTAAACTTATAACTTACGAAACAAACAAAAAAGCTCAATCGCTTTTAACTCACATCGGTCCTACACACTGCTTGTGTTGTAGCAAGACATAATTTTATTCCCCCAACGTATGACTGTGGGGTCAATAGGGGATGTTTAGTCTCATGTGTAAACGACCCTGGCCACGACCATTTGATTCGCAATAAATAACATTCCAATGTCATTGTCACGGCGTTTGCGCATTTAGCGACTGATGCGCTTACATTTTCATTTAAACTTGCACATTGACAGTTAAATGTTTGCGCATTTAGCGACTGATGCGCTTACATTTTCATTTAAACTTGCACATTGACAGTTAAATGTTTGAACTAATTACTGTCTCAGTTCGAAGGGCGATTTTTATTTTATTTTAATCAACATCATCAGAAATCTACTGATGGACAGGCCTCTACCACAGAATGACATGACGACCTGTCTTGAGCCGCCTACATCCTCTTACTTCCAGCGACCTTAAGTAAAAATATATACTTTTGTATTTGAATTCTGTATTTCGTATTTGAGTTGCTTATTGCCAGGTAGATCAAATATAAAGACCTCAAAGTAAATAAACTTCGTGCTAGCGTTCAATATGTATTCAAACCAAAGGAGAGACAAAACGCATAGAGAGGTACAATTCTGTCAATTGCTCCTTGATTATTGACCACATTTGAAGGACTAGAGTGTAAACCGGCAGTGTATCGAACTCATTTGTCATCGTTCGAATTTTCAAAGGTGCCATAAATGTTGGCGTTGATAGTGTGGTACCTATATTTGACTACCTATATAAGACAAAAAAAAAACTAAGGGTATGCTATTCAAGAGTTATTAGAACCTCTTTGATCAAATGTCTTAATTTATATTGTGCTGAAATACCAGTTTTATTTTATTAATTTGATTTAGTATTATTATTTTAAAGCGTTGTTTAGTGTTTATTTTTAGGATAGTGTTGTTTTTTTTTTCTTAAATTCAAAAGCTTTTTGAATTAATTATTCGTGCTAGTGAAAAATCTCAGTAACAAGAACTGAATTTTACTAATAATCCATCTAACCCTAAAATACAACCACGCGTATTCATTACCGCGTAACTATAGCACGCACCGCGGGTCGATTAGACCCACCCTTATAAGGCACCCTCACAAATTGCATTGCAACTTTTATTATTATACGCTAGAAAGAGATACCACTATACAATTTTGCTCCCATCTCTGTCAGCATACAAACATTATGCTGCCTACATACTCATGGCAAGTGCCCACAATCTGTATAAGTAGGTACTTTATTTACACTAGCTTAGTCTTTTTCAGGCGTATTGATGTTCAGTATCGTCTTTCACTAATCGAACTGAGGTAAGCGCGCTTGTCACAAATATTTAGTTTTATAAGTTGCTTGTCATGAGTTTGTAGCCACCCGAAGACATAAAACTCACGGCAAGTGCCAACAAACTGTATTACTTAACTTGACAAGTGATGACGACTTAATCAACTTTTTACGAGTCTGGCCGCGTTGTTTTGCAGTGTCGTCTTTCACTTTAATGCCACGGTGGTAAGTTGTGCACAAGCACATTTGGACAAGTAGCTTGGTATGAGTCTGCAAGCACCACCAAGACATAACACTCACGGCAAGTGCCCACAAACTGTCGTGTTGTTTTGCGACTTGGCTGGAGTCTGCACCATGACATCAAACTAATGTATAGTTTTTTTTTATACAACTTGGTTTGACGGATCAAGCTGATGGCCCACCTGATGCTAAGCGGTACCCTCTGCCTATAAACAGTGCATTATCACATAGGCCACGTCCACCTAGGACGCACCCTATGTGGCATTGCACTGCGCCCGCCACCCTGAGACATAAAGATGAAAAGTCTCATGTTCCTGTAATTTCACCGTCACCCATACCCTTCAAACCGGAATACAGCAATGCGACCAGTACTGCTTTGCGCCAGAAATAGGTCTGGTGGTAGTACTTCCCCGGACGAACTCTTTCAAAAAAAAGCTCTACTACTAACAAAAGTGAAGTTGAAGTGCCCGCCCACTAAGTACCTTATATTCAACTATACAATTGTTGACGCTAGTTTAATCCACTTTTTAAAACGACGTGGTGCTATAAGTTTGACGTGTCTGTGTGTGTGTGTGTGTGTGTGTGCGTGTGTGTGTGGCTGTGTGTGTGTCTGTCTGTGGCATTGTAGCTCCCGAGCGGATGAACCAATTACGTTTTTTTTTGTATGTTTGTAAGGTGTATTTGTCGGGAGTATTCTTAGCTATGTTTGATCAAAATCGGTTCAGCCGTTTCATTGCGTTGAAGGTTTTTTTTTGAATTTTTACAAAATCAATTACTTGTTTCGAGCCAGGAGTTGTTATTTTGCAACTTGGCATGAGTCTGTAGACACCAACAAGACATAAAATCTCGCTGTAGCGTGTGTTTACCTTGTATCAGTTTACAGTACATTGAGAGTGGTTGCGAAAGTAAAACTGTTAAATTGTCAGGAACACCATTTAGGGGACAGAAAACAGACAGTCGAGTGTTGCTTTGCAAGCTTGAACCTGAACGGTTAGACGAGTTATAAGCAAAATCGAGCTAAATGGTTTGCTTTGGGGAAGACTTTTGTCCAACAGTGGACTAACACAGGTTAATTAAGTTATTGAGGGCACAATGTCGATGTTCAATGATTTAATCAAGTATTACGAACTAATGCTTGATTTATTTCCTACCTTCTATGGAACAACTATAACTTCACCGGCTTGGTCACCCTTCGTTAGGTCGAAGACTAGCTTCAGGTATCTCTCTCTTCTTCGTCAACCTATTGCCACCCAATGCTGATTGAAGCCCACTTCCATAGCACGCCATCCTTCTCACTGTTGAACTTTCTACGTCCAGTTACTTTACTACCAGTTACCCTGCTACTTTGACCAAGTCTTAGTCATTGCTACATCTCATGTGCATTCTGCCCATATATCTGAGAGTAATCTCGGTTTCTCTCCTTGACCGAATTCGCAATACAGAAATCAGGAGAAGAACCAAGCTAACTGACATATACCGTGTGCGAAGAGGAAGTGGAACGCCTAACATAGCCCTCTCCATAGCTCTTCGAGTGACCTGTAATTTGGTAATCAACTGCTTGGTGAGCGCTCAAGTTTTTGCTCCATA
Source organism: Operophtera brumata (assembly GCA_932527175.1). Lineage (NCBI taxonomy): Eukaryota > Metazoa > Arthropoda > Insecta > Lepidoptera > Geometridae > Operophtera > Operophtera brumata. The sequence goes on from OW052228.1 coordinate 30,007,144, forward strand.
CACAATAAAAGGGAGAACACGGTCTAGGTAGACGTTTTAGGTTGAGCGGTATAAACATCGGACTTGTATTGCAACTTGTATAAAACTTGTATTGTCATTAGAACAGTTATACAGTATTTTCTCTTTTGCATTGATAAGCAGTTTAAAATTCGATCGAAAGAGACAGAACACGGAGTGACTATTCATCGTAGAGGATCTGCACTAGAGACGACATTCACCCATCTGTTTAATAGATGAAAAGTATTTTATATGAAATTTAATATAGAGGAAAATATATTTAACTCGAGTCTAAAAAAATCCTGTCCAGACTATGATTCGTTAAAAAATTTAAAACCAGCCAAGTGCGAGTCGGACGGAAGTAAAAAGTGATTGTTTTTTTTATTAATCTTTGTCTGGACAGGTTTTTTTTAGACAACCCATTCGAGATATATTTTCTATGAAGGTCGTCTCTAATGCGGATCTTAGACTATCAGGATATTCAGCGTTTGTTCGAAGAACGGTTAATGACGAATAGTGAAGGAACCAGTCTGGTGAAAGGATTTAGTAAGGCTTGAAGAGTCTCTTTTCGTGCACCTGTCACATGTAGGTACACGATGTCAAAATGGTGGTTTTTTGATAGGACGTTTTCCTTCACCGTTTGAAAGCATGTAATATTGCAAGTAACTAAGTAAGTTAGTAAGTAAGCTACCTTATTTGAGCGGAAAAAATAATTGGAATTAGAAGCCACGACTTTACATGATCTGAAGAATCTACGAAGCTCTAGCAAGGCTTCGAAGGCTAGTGGAAGGAGTACCCTTCTACTTGCTAAAACATCAGTGTTCTCAATTTTTCATTTTATACCAAGAGATTTGTTATGGGTTATTATCTAACTTAGGCAGAAAACAGACAAATCATTCATCCAAATACAACAATGGCTTAAATTATAAATCTGCAGAGGGTCCACCCTAACAGGCACAAAGGCCAACAGGGCTTTTACGTATCAATTATGGGATTATGTGAATTATAGAGGGAGATCATAATAATCGATCTCTATTATCCACCCTGTATGGAAAAATTGAGGAGAAATAATAAAGCGTAGAAAATTGCTGGGACGCTATAAAAAACGGATAAAAGCTAGGGTTGGTCGAAAATTTACAGTTTTTATCGCATGTTATAAATTCATGTAGGTAGGTTGTGCTCATATCCAATGTTCATAGCATTTTAATACCGATTACCGAAAAGGAGACGCTCAATTTCGGATTAAATTTGGAGGAGGACGACTTCTGTGGCGCGGCGGGCGGGAAGCCGTCTGAGATGCGAGAGGTTGCGTGTTCGATTGCCGCTGCGGGTTTTTTTTAAATGATCTGCAAATATTTGTTCCGTGTCTGGTTATGGTACTCGTAGTACCTGATACATACGGGGTTCCTTGGTGTGAGATCAGAAACCCAATCGCGCGAATTTTTAACGTTTTTCCAAAACAAAACCAGAACTGTTGACGTTCGTACCTACGTCGAGATTGAGGGATCCTTGCTTGAGTGGCCTGAAACTCAGTGGATTAAGGAAACTACATTTCAGGTAATAACGTTCAATGTTAACGCGATTGGGGCCCAGGACTATGTATGCGACTGTTGGGTATGTTAAGTAATATGTAACCATTAACAAAAAAAAAACTCTGTCATATTTTGTTATTCACGCACCATTGTGTCCGATTTGAACCAAGATTTTGTACTGTTATTTATTCTGTGACCAAGATCACTTTCATGGGATATCTACATCTTGTAGCAGACGTAGTTTCTATTCCAAATTGAAATTAAATAATACACATACATTGAAAAACATACGTTGCAAGTAGTTTTAAAGTTATTGTACTGCTTAATCGCGGGCTCTTATTAATTCCCGGGTATTGTAAAGCTCTGTGCTGACCGTTAATCGCCGTATAATTTTGATTGATAGCTCTGCGCTTATTTTTACTTATTTTTCATACATAACTTTATGGGCAATAACGATAATGAATATATAGAAGAGAAGAGTTATGGTGTAATAACCGATATTTATGTGGCAATATTCAACTAATATCCACTCAAAGTATCTTGTGGCTTTTTTTCGATATAATCGCCTGTATAGGTGTAGTTTTTTAATAGTTGTATAATAAATACCTAAATTATTTTCTGATTCATCATCATCGTCAATAGCTTTTAATCGTCCACTGCGGCCAAGTGCGAGTTGGACTCGCCCATGAAGGGTTCCGTAGCAGCAAGTAACATAATATAAAAGTTCTTGTAGTTCGTTGTAACTTTGATCGATTTTTTGATCGATGTTTTAATAATAGTGTATTTAAAAAAAACTACTGACTAGATCACGTTCAAACCAATTTTCGGTGGAAGTTTACATGGGTACATCATATTTTTTTTTAGTTTTATCATTCTCTTATTTTAGAAGTTACAGGGGGAGGGAGGGGGGGGGGGGAGGGGGGGGGGGCATTTTACCACTTTGGAAGTGTCTCTCGCGCAAACTATTCAGTTGTTTTTTTTTTCTATTTTTGTGTAAAAATCTTAATGCGGTTCACAGAATACATCTACTTACCAAGTTTCAACAGCATAGTTCTTTTTGTTTCGGAAAAAAGTGGCTGTGACATAGATAGATAGATAGAAAATTCTTTATTGCACAAGACAAAAAGCAGTACATAGGCGAACTTAATGCTAATTAGCATTTTCGATACGGACGGATAGACAGGCAGACAGACATGACGGATCCACAAGGGTTCCGTTTGTTGCCATTTGGCTACGGAACCCTAAAATCTGTGTTACGGCACAGAATATATAATATGGTTACGTCAAGGTGTGTGTTACTGTGTTACTTCTCACCCCATATAGATAGATAAATTTATACCTCATAAGCTAACATACATATTTTATGCTTAAAACTATTACTTAACGTCACTTAACATCAATGATGATGATGATGATCAGTTTAAAGTGCACATGACAAAAGCGCACGGTGCATTTTTCCTCATAAAGATTTTAATTCCTCCACTTAGCAAAAAATAGCTGAGTTTAAGAGAATTCCATGAAAGTTAAACGAGCCGTGAAGTCATAGCATTAAGTGGAGAGGGCTTCGCCAACACTTAATTAAGAATTCACCTCCACTCTCCCCCTCCCCCTCCAGTCACAACAAAAGATTCAATGCAAGCTATCTTAATTAAATTTAATTCATTTTTAAATACGATATCTACGTGGATATCATAATATTAAAAATAGAATACGTGTACATAATTTTTTGACTGAAAATGGTTAAACGTTTACTTATTGATCTTCGACCAAAGTAAAAATGAGTATTGATAGAACTCTATCCAAGTGTATAGTGAATAGTATAAGTGTACAGTGATAAATATAACCAGCCAAGTGCGAGTCTGACTCGCGCACGACGGGTTCCGTACCATTATCTATAAAAACGGCAAAAAAACACGTTTGCTGTATACAACAAACATGATTTTAAAAAAACAAGCTGCTTTTTAGTATTTGTTGTATAGTATTTGCACAGAATATATAATAGTACGTTATAGCGGCAACAGAAATACATCATCTGTGAAAATTTCAACTGTCTAACTATCACCGTTCATGAGATCGAGTACAGCCTGGTGACAGACGGACGGACGGACAGCGGAGGCATAGTAATAGGGTCCCGTTTTACCTTTTTGGGTAAGAAACCCTAAAAATTGAATAAATACAGATATTTCAACTGAAAATGGTAAAACATGTATCGATAGAACTCTATCCAAGTGTATAAGTGTATAGTGATAAAAAATGGCCTTGTTATTAATTTCTGAAACACAGTATTTTACCACACAAAAAGGAACATTTCAAATGCCCAGATAGCAAAGCCCAGTAATGGCAATTTTATCTTTGTATGAAACTGAATGTATTTCACGGATTTCCAGTTTTAATATCTGATGTGGACGTTAAAACCGCTCTTAGCATCAAAGGTCACTAAGGCTACCGTCAATCTACAAGGAGACTAACACAAAACTAACCAGCATCATCATCAGCATCAGCCTACAGAAACCCACTGCTGAACATAAGCCACAATGAATGGTCTTAAGCCGCCTCCATCCACAGCCTTCCTGCGACCTTATATATCTTTCCATCGAGAGAGCCTTCCTGAACAGCGTTGTTCAGTTTGAGGTCGCTCACGTGAACATTTATCCCCTAATGGTTATCAGTTCTGCTACTTATATGGCCTGCCATTTGCAACTTCAACTCTCTATCATGTAATTAAACTCCAAGCATAGCTCTCTCCACACCCTGCTTCACAACTTTGAGCTTTAAATTAACTATACTTGCAGGATTGTATACCGACTTATATGTAGACACTACAACACAGTACCTAGACACGCCTTTTACCCCGAAGGGTTAGGCAAAGCCTCAATGGGCCTCATTTCACCGGCAGCACAATCGTAGGAATAGTGATAGACGTGACCAGTGGTGTGCTCATCACTGCCACTGCAGTTATTTTTTTTAGTACATTTGCAACCTTATGCCTTAGGTAGGTAAGTATACAAGGCAGTTGAGGCCCAGCTAACTTACTAAGACTTCGAAAAAAATAATATGCTAAGACGCTTAATCAATGAAACAAAATAATTTGAATTAATATGAAGTGATGTGGAAATAAAAAAACAACAGCTTTTTATCTGTTGGAAAAATGTATGCCCAATGACAACAAACAAACAAAATCAAATGTATTCATGGTACGCTGGAATATATCGAAAGAGGATTAAATAGGATAAAAATTGCCGTGTGATCCAACAACCGAACAAACAAATATATACATGTGATTTTTGATGTTGGCAAAAATGGTGACATTTTTATTACTCACAATATTCAAACTAACGATTTTTAACTATATAAGTAGGAACCTTAGAGCATAAATAATTACCTAATATTTTTGATTACCTACCTCCTTTCAATAAATCTTGATTACAATTGAGGAAATATGAAATTAGTTTGTTTTTATTAATTTCTGAATTTTAAAATAAAGCAATAAACCTTAAGTAAATCTAAAACTAAACTAAAAACCTACCTTCCAGATCACCAAGCCGTCACCCGGCAGCGTGCCCAGAATGCTGGCTGCATTGCCACGCTGAATGGCAATGCTTATTTGTCGACCAAAATAAAACCAGCACTCTTCAAGCGTGGACTCGAAAAACCACTCCGAAAGTTTTTTTTTATTTCAATATTAAATGTAAATTAACCGGCCAAATGCGTACGGCGTAAATACGCATAGCTACCGTTTTCAAATTACAGTTTTCATTACGAATACGTAATTCTAAAAGTATACCTACCTACATCACATGATATCTTTACTAGATATTTGCTCATCGCCCTGTGTGAATTACAACTGGCTACCTCTAACGGCTGCCGAGATATATCCTTGTGACACAATACAGACGGACGGACAACCATTGGGTACGGAACCCTAAAATTCAGTAAGACTTTCTTCAGAAAACGATTAATATTTGTACTGATAGAATAATACAACTAATACAAGTGGGGATACAAAACTTTAAAATGAAATGGCTCAATGTGCCTGGAAATTTCGTTATAACGTTATTACGTTACGTAACACATTTTCTTGCATCCGTTACATCAAGTATGTTGGCCTGCCTAACTAACCCGAAATTACAAATGTTTGAAACCTGCGATCTGTGTTCGAAGTTTGAAACGATAAAAAAATGAAAGAGTTGAGCTACCTAGAGTCCACTGTAAACTATCTTAAGATAGCTCAGTTGATCCAAATCACTCTCAGATGGAATATAACTAGAGAACATGAAGGCACTAAAATTTTGGCGAGTATGAAAGCTTTTCGAAACATGCAAATTTTAGACGCTTTGGCAAATACACAAACCATGCTAGGTCTGCCAAAAAAACAACATTGCCAGACCATGTCGAACAACAGAGAATGGATAACAATTCCATCGGGAAAATCCATTCGGCTCCATCCAACTGAATAAAACGACATGAAGCGGAATTATTATGGAAGGGATCAAATTTGCTAGTAGACATTTATTGTGGGTGCTTCCATCCCCTGCTAAATTATTTGATCAGAATTATATATCTACTTGACGGATGTTAAATCAGCCCCAACTATTTTTTGCTTATTGTTTTAGTTGCTACGCAAAAGTATAAAATCGTACAAGGATGGTTAAGTTTGGTTTAGACTCCTTCGGGATTTGAAGTAGCCTTAGTGGTCACTAATGCTACTACTCTGAGCATCAATTTCATCAAATAACACAGAATATAAAGAACCGTGGTCCTAGTACAGTTTATCTAATACTTACATTTGGTATCCCGACTATCGAATTTTATTGCGAGTCGATATTTTTTTTTAAGTGTGGTTTTAATGAGTTTCTCAATAAGTCCGCAAAAGGCGCTTATCATTTTCTGCATACAAAAACGACATTTTGTCTCGCAATTTGGTTTTCGTTATTCTGATTGGTTCCAAATTATAAAATTGTACTAAGCCCTCTGCATCGCTTACCTACTCGCTCTAAGTGGTTCCCAACCAGTGGTCCGCGGACCACCGGTTTTATACATTTTTAATTATATGACCTGTTATTAATTTGCAACAAAAAGTTCAAGCAAATTCTTTTTAGAATTAGCTACACCTTCTCTATTGATTTTCATAAAGAGTACAATTACAGACCTACAGTTTGTTGATTCATCGTTTCAATGTTAATCTTACTGAATTAGAATACGTACGTTATTCTGTAGCAGGTATACCGCTCAGTTCTAAATTAACCATTTTACCACCAACATGCATGTTGAAGAAATTACTTTCTCAATTGAAATACTAAAATTTCGTGCAACATGAAATTTATTTGTCATTAAATCACATAAAACAGTTGATTTATGCATCGTCGTCCTTAATACGAGCATGGGAGCCGTCGGTTTGTCTCAATAAAGTCTTAAAATGACATAATACTTGCTCACTGAACATTATTTTTATTTCAACAGAATATTAACTGATCGTAACTTGAAACAAAGTAGTGACCGACACAGATTCGTTCGAATAAAATGTTGATTTGTAATGTAATTTGTGGTTATTATCATATCAGAAGATGCTTTCTCATTAATAATTCGTATTCAAAAGCTGGCACACAGTATAAAATTAAAGACTTCTATTAATTAGGCAACAAATGTTGAGCAATAATAACACGTTTCCTACATAAATTATATAACCAAACATCGAAATAAGCAAAGATTATGAGCAAAGTACGTCTAAAAGTCTCAGCAGCAGACAAAATCACGCGTATCAGTACCATCCTTATCTCATTAAATTTAGTATCTCTATTCGTACTAAAGGTTTTGGTTCTACCTTTACTATGCGAAGTGCTAAGGAGTGGAACACAATACCATCGTCTGTCTTTCCTGAAAATTATAATCTGGGTTGTGCTCCATCGTCGGCCGCATCGTCATTTACCAACAGGTGAGATCGCGGTCAAATAAAGGTCTATCAAAATTATCGACCCATGTTGCGAAACAAATATCGCCTACTGCATACACAGCCTATTAAAGAATTCGGTCGTAAAACACCGACTTCCTATAGTGTTGAGTGAGGCTGGATTAAACTCGCATTTGCAATTGTAATGAACTCAGTTATATGACTGGTGACAAGTCTATTATTTTTGTATGAAGCCAGTAGTGGGACACGGGGGGAATTACCATAGAACGTGGCTAACATTAATTTGGCTTATTGATGAATATAAGCGTAGATCTATAAACAATATTTTAAATGGATATGGCAAACATGAATAGATAGATGTACGAGGGATCGAACAGGACAAGGCATCGAACTCAAGTGACTAACAAACACGTACTCAGAACTAGGAGAATCAGGAACTAGGTAGGTACTCGACTTTTACGCTATCTGTCTGCATGTTTTTAATTCCCGACCAAAAAGATGGGTGCTATAAGTTTGACGTACCTATGTCTATATGTGTATCTGTGAATCTGTCTGTGGCATCATAGCTCCCAAATAGACGAACCGATTTTGATTTAGTTTGTTTTATTTTAAGGGTTGGCTTGATTGATAGTGTTCTTTGCTATGTTTGATGGAAATTGGTGCAGCCGTTTTCAGGATCATCAGCTGCAATTTTTTTTTGAAGGGAACTCTGTCATTTTCATGGTATGAAAGCTGACAGCGCGTTCTTTTTATGTGGTGACATCTTAGTCGTGAATAGTGCCATTGGTGCCAATAGCACTTGGGGGCCAATGAAGCCCCCAAACGCTTCTATTGGTACTCCTTTTTCCAATTTTAATGAAACACTGTTTTTTAATACTTTTTTAACGATGATACATAAATGATATTCCATACAGCGAGTTTATGGCACAGGAATGTTGTATGTTGTTGTTCAGAAAACAATGGCAAAAATACATGCCTCCTCCATTTTCATCTCTAATCTTTGTCCAATCTACAGGCGGTCTAGAGAGAGCTCACGTACACCCCGGCTGGTAGCTTTAAATAAAACAACACTCGCAGTAATTAATGACTAGTTGATTTTTATCTATTTGTTTATAATATTGCGGGTGGTTTAATCATTGTAAGGGTCTTAGTCTGAGGCGTGTTTAGTACCTCCTGTTTTAAGAGTCTCGAGTCTCTGTGTACATATCATAGGACCAGAGGGCTCTACGTTTTGCATTTGGTATCCCGTCTATCGAATACTGAATCCATAGGTATTTGTTTTTATGTATAGTGTTAATGAGTTTCTCAACAAGTCCGCTAGGGGCGCTTATCATTTACTATATACAAAAACGACATTTCGACTTGCAATTCGGTTTTCGTTACTCCTAGTGGTTCCAAATTACAAACCTGTACTAAGCCCTCTAATTCTACTCTGTACTTTTATTCGGTAAGATTCACATTGAAACGATGAATCAAAAAACTGAAGGTAGTGTACTTTTCATGAAAATCAATAGAGAATACAGGTGTATATAATTCTAAAAAGAATTTGCTTGAACTTCTTGTTGCAAATTGATAACAGTTCATAGAACACCAAAGGTAATTTTTCAGAAACTATCTCAATAAGTCGAATTTTAGTGTACGAGATCACGGAAAAATAATGTCTGTGCTACGTTAGACTATAACATGTCATACGTCAAGTTTTTACAAAATATATAAATATCTATATATATAAAACAAAGTCGTGTTAGTTATACCACCTATAACTCAAGAACGGGTGAACAGATTTGGCTGAAAATTGGTAGGGAGGTAGCTTAGAACCAGGAGATTGACATAGGTGAGAGGGGTCAGAGGGGGGGGGGGGGGGGGGGGGGGGGGGTTACTGGGGGCTACCCGTGTGAAGCCAGGGCGAGTCGCTAGTAATTCATAAAAAAAAACTTTTTTTTAACCTTGCGCTTCTATAGCGCGTGTTTATCTTTAACGTATGTTGTAGGTATATAATCATTATATTTCTGGGGTTAAGGGGAAGCCTATGTCCAATTGTTTCTATCTCACTAAAGGATTCTTAAAGCTAAAATAAACAGCACCTGGCATGAAAACTTCTGCCATAATCTACGGTGAACTGCACAAAATGAAAACGTGCACGTAAATTCAAAAAGGAATTCATAAGGTGGGTCTTCATACCTTTCGCGCGACATAAATCAGTATAACGAGCCAGCCTTCCGTAAGGTGCCCCTCTCGTAGCATTAAGCTCCTGTAATATTTTCTCACTTACGACAAAATTTTCTGTCTTCGTATTTATGTGGCTACCATGGACCCAACAACGCTTAGATAGAAACCCTCGGAAAACGTGCCCGCAAGCCATGGAAAAAAGAAACACTTTAAACGAGATTTTTCGGCAAACAATTTATGATTGAAAAGTTTTCATTTGCGACCGAATTATGTTCTACCTATGTAGGACTTTTCATTGACAATTATTATTGTGACTGTTTTGATACAATTGAAATTAGTAACAAGATACAATAGAAAAAAAACAGGCTTATGTATGAGAAACTAATATATAGAAAAGAAAATAATGCTTCATGAAAGTTTAGAGGTCGAATCGAGTCTGAATTGTTGGTTGACAGTTTATAACGAAACCATAAACTCGCCCCAGCTTCGCACGGGTAGTGTCGGGATAAATCCCCCTAACCCTCCCCCCCTTCCCAACCTCCCATCTATCCACACACCAGATACAACAATTAGGTAAGCATATTTTTTACATCTTGGATATATAGATTGATAGATGAACACTTTATTGTACACAACGAAAATATAACAAAATAATCATATTTTATTTATTTTATTTTATTAAATAGGACACCCAACACAGGTTTACACTAACACATTAAAAAAACAAAACAAAACAAGGTCTTAATCTTAGTGTTCCCGTAATTATAGGGTATCACAGCGTGCGCAAGAAATACAAAATGTACTAATAAACAATAAATACAGTACAATGGGCGGCTTTATCGCTGAGAGCGATAAGGGTTATTTTATTGGAGTTTTCGTAAGGATTCCCAATTTTTTGGAAAATATTATATAGCCTATGTCACCCGGGGATAGTGTAGCTTCCCAACATTTAAATATTTTTTTAAATCGGTTCAGTAAATTCGGAGCCTATTCAATGCAAACAAACAATCAAATCTTTCCTCCTTATAATTAGTATACCTAGATATAGATTTGGGGTTCTGGTGCTTCGAAGATGTTCAGACTGTCACCGAAAGTTCGTCTCTAGTCCAAGTTTTCGTTCATCCGTGGTACTGTTTTGCTTGAGATGCTGAGAGCCGTCGTCTCAAGCTGTACTCGTAAAGTAATACCCGGGTAATATTCAAGCTAAAAGCTAAATTTAAGGACGCTTAATATCAGTCTACATTAATAAGGAACACCTGTGCAGAATGACAGACCATATTTAGCAGTAATACCAACTGTGACTTGAAGTAACTTCAAATAACTAGTGGTTCGCCCCGAACTGAGAAACCAATTCATGCAAGTTGACTGAGAGAACTCGCTTCGCACATTCAAATATCCATTACAAGAAAAGATTTAAAGTTTTTCATGGGAACCCTTTTTCCCGGGGAAAAATAACCTTCAGTATGCTCAGAAGTTCTCAAAACCATATTGAAGTTGATTGTGTCTTAACAAGGACGCAAAAAGACTGATTTGAAAAGTGTAAAGATAAAGTCAGAACGAATGTGTTATTCATGAAAGAAAGCGTTAGCAGAGTCAGTCGTGGGAAGCAATGGCGGCGATGAGCTCACCACTTGTCACACTTTGCCACGATGGTGCAACCCACAGTGAAAAGAGGCCCATTTGAGACTCTGCCTACCCTTTCGGGGAAAAAGGCGTGTATGTATGTTAAAAATAGATTACTAAATATAAAAAAACAAAAACAGTTGGTCTACAGTTAAACAAATCTAGAGTCTTGCATGTCACCTCCCACTTCATTTGAAACAATGAACATAACTCTGCTTTGATCTTAATGAGCTATAATTTATCTTTATTACTTCCTTATTAACAGAGAGACAAAAGGACATCGGTGATCTTCAGTAAACCTATTCTTAGTGTTTCTGGCACAGAAAACATACTTCACTCTGCGGAACTTCTACTGTTGCTTCTGGCTTCTGTACTCAACATTTTAAAAACTAGCCCGACTACCGTGAACTACAGCATTAAGTACTTATATAAGTACAATATTTTAAGGAAGTATATGCAAAATGTAATTAAATATCTTTATGAATTCATAATTTTCTCCTCTTTCACTAGAAATCCCAATCGAAAATCAATGCTTCAGCCAAAAATGATTTTGTGTCGGGGCAGTCAGGGGTTAAAAACCAGATGAGTAGATTAGGCGCCACGATGAAATACCTATAACATAAATACTAACATAAGTATACACACATATATTTTATTTCAGAATGGTTTTGTACTTTTAATATTAATTTTACAAACACAAATTTAATTATCAATATAAAGACATTTAAGACTAAGACAATAAACCAAAACTAAATATAAGTATACATACATGTATACGTAGACTGCTGTAAACATAAAATTTCCTTTTGGCTTTGCCGGAGTCAAATCTGTTCAAGCTGATGTGAGGACGCTATTTGGCCATAGAATATTTTCTGTTATTGTTATCGTTTATAGCTAGACTGAGCCAAATGGGCGAAATTACTTAGGTTCAACTGATCCGTAAGTTTGCCTGAAATCTGCTTGCACCTTGTTCTATAATTTAACGAAGAAAGGTTTTCGTTTGATGTACGACGAAGAGATTATAACAAATAAGTTGCAAGCAACTTAAAAGTGCAGATTATAACAAGTAATTAATTTTGTAAAAATTCAAAAACCCTCAACGCAATGAAACGACTGAACCGAATTTGATCAAACATAGCTTAAAAAGCTATGTTTGATCAAATTCGGTTCAGTGTTCTTACACTCGCAACAAATTCAACTTTCAAACAAAAAAGAACTAAATCGGTTCATCCGTTCGGGAGCTACGATGGGACAGACAGACACGCACACACACACACACACACACACAGACACGTCAAACTTATAACACACCGTCGTTACCATTATCTATAAAAACGGCAAAAAAACACGTTTGTTGTATGGGAGCTTCTTAAATATTTATTTTATTCTGTTTTTAGTATTTGTTATAGCGGCAACAGAAATACAGCATCTGTGAAAATTTCAACTGTATATCTATCACGATTCATGAGATATATACTGGTGACAGACGGACAGACGGACAGCGGAGTCTTAATAAATAGGGTCTAGTCTAAAAATATTTTAATTGTACGTTTTCCGAATTAAAAAAGACACGCAGTCGGAGTTCTAAAACTCTTCAGAACGATGTAGTTCGTGAAAAAGTTCATATAATCTACCAACTCCACTGTTGTTGAATATTTCCCCCACAAAGTTTTATGAACAAGTTCAAAGCAGTCCACTTTACTTAGTCTTTGTTGGGCCTCATTTAAAATCAATTGCAGCCATTTTGTTGGGTGGCGCCCTGAGACGAGATTTTGGAGGGAATTCGTAATTAAGCTGGCCGGATCCTCTTTACTTAATGGACGCGTCCGAAAGCCTTAGAAGTAAATGAAAGGCGGGTGAAGTCAGGGAGAATAAGATTATCGTGTAAGATAAAGTTTTAATTTGCGTCTTTGCGAGGATCTTAATTTTTATGGCGATGAGACGCGAGAGGTGGGCACGCCATCTTGTGCATTTTAATATCGTTGCTATCAAGATAAAACATACCTCGTTAGTATAGTAAGTAGGTACACCTGGTGTTTATGTACACTTTTTCGTATTAGACTCCAAAATTATATCGATGCTGAATATTAACGCAATTCTACTAATATAAACGCGAAAGTTTGTAAGTATATCCATCCTTACAAACTTTCGCGTTTATCCATCCGGATGGATGGATGTTTGTTACTCTTTCACGTAAAAACTACCGGATGTATTTGGATGAAATTTGGAATGGAGATAACTGGACTCCCGGAATAACACATAGGCACATATTTATCCTGATATTCCCACGGGATCGAGACTTACGCGGGTGTAACCGCGGGGCGCTGCTTGTACATACATACATAAACTCACCCCTGTATCCCGGAGGGGTAGGGAGAGCCCACGGATTTCCATTTTTTACAATCCTGTGATACATCTTTTGCTTCATTCACTCATCATCACATCACACACATTTTCCATACATGCTCGTCGGTTAAGGGTACTCTTGACCGATCTTTTCCCAGAAAGTCTCCGACATGGTATGAATACGTTCGCCGAGGTCTTCTTCCCACTGTCCAATTCACGCTCGTCTTATGTACACTGGGCCGTCTTATGAAAAAAATGGGTCGATTTATCGGTATGGCTGAGCCGTGTAAACCCGGTACAGCAGTTGCAAACGTGTCAACACGGCTAGAGTTGCCGTGTGTCGCTGAAACAGCTACGATGGACACACGGTTAAAATGCACACGGCTAGCCCGGGGGCGACCCCTGACCCCAGGGCGCCTACCGACCCCAGGTTGACACGGCTGAAGTAGGCAGGTTTTGTTTTGCACACGGCCTGTTCTGTCCTGTATAAAACGGCTCCAACAACGATGTTTGAGAGATCAATTCATGACACGGGTGAAGAAGAAGGTTTTGTTTTGCACACGGCTTGTTGGGCCGTGTTTTGAACGGTTCCAATGCCAGGTTTCTTTGACAACACGGCCCAATCTTCTGTGTCAACACCGCTCCTACAACCGTTTTTGTCCGTAACCGTGCATTTTTGCACGGCTAGGGTTTTGACACGGCTAGAAAAATATTCTACAAGTTTAACGTAGCCGTCTTTAACCGCTAACGCAGCTGAGTAAATGGCTAAAGTAGCAGTGCCAAATGTCTAACCGTGTACACGGCTTTACACACGGCTGCCAAAATCGGTAGGCAAAGCCGTTTACATGGCTCCGCAAATGGTAGCCATGTTCGAAAGCTGTATTTTTTTCCCAGTGTACCCGTTTCGTCAATCTAATAGAGTCAATCTTTTTAAATGCCCAAACCATCTGAGCTTACCTTTCTCAATCCTTGTCACTACGTCTTTTTAAATTTCGCAACGCTCTCTTATCACACTTTTTCTCATTCTATCTCTCAAGGTCACACCACACATATTTCTCAAAGCTCTCATCTCCACTGCATTTATTCTACTTTCATGTTTATTCTGCCTACTCAACTTTCGCTACCATACAACGCTATTTCTGTATTAAGTAGGTTATTTTTAATGATTACCTCATGAAAACCTTATGGATGGGTACATTTCTAGATTCTATCAAAAGCACTCTGTACTATTCCTCTAACCTAATTCGTAGTATTATTAATTATAATGCATATAGGTGTGTAAAGGTTCTAGTACTCGGGTTCATTAAAACAACATGGATGCTCATAATTACGTTTTGTTCCACTAATGTTATCCTTTTATGTTTTCTTTGATAATGTATTCTCTACTATCCCTTTAATAATACGGCGCCTGGCAGGTCTATAGTTAAGGTAATTATAGGGGTTTTCACAAACATTTACATTCATAATAGCTACGAATTAGCAAGATTTATAATATGAGATGATGATGCTAAGTTTAGTTAGTTAATATTACTCCATAAACACACATACATAGACACACGCCTTTTTCCCGAAAGGGTAGGCAAAACCTCAATTGGCCTCTTTTTATCGTGGGTTGCCACTATCGTGGGAGTATAGATGTGACAAGTGGTGAGCTCAACATCGCCATTGCTTCCCACGACTAGGGTTACCATATTACAGGCGATTGCCACATTTGACAGGCATTTTAAGCTTTAGACAGGTGTGCGGTCAGGCACTTTTTTAAATTTCTGTATATTAAACGCAACTTTAAATGCTATCAAATCTCGTAAAGATGAACATTTTAAATAATTGTCAGTTATTGGATTACTGAACACTCTGGAAAACAACGGAATTAGTACCGATAATTTTAAAACGGAGATTCTGGGCCTGCTTGTAGATTTAACAGCTTATTTGGAAAAATGGATAAAAAATATTGAAGATTTATCTTCCTTCCGGTGGATGATTTTACAAAATGAAATGAAAAATTTCTCATGTTCTGGTTTAGCTTCATCTGTAGAATTTCTCTCTTAGCTGAATATTAGTGTTGACGACGTGAAACTGTTTGAAGAATACGAAGTTCTAAAAGAATATTGTAGGAGTTCAGATAGCATATTTTTTTCTGAAAGCTTAACTTCACAGTGGTGCATCTTTCTCACAAGTAGGGAATAGTAGTGAATGGTGGCATTACAGAATTCGTGAAAATCTGCCAGTTTGTGTTCTCTATTTTGGCACACAATGCGAACATAGAACGTACGTTTTCTCTCGTCAACGCCCAGTGGAGTAAAGAAAGAAATCGGCTGACAATTGAATCAGTAAAAGCAATATTGATTACTCAGGAAAATTACAAAACTGTATCTTGTGAAGATTTTTACGTTTATGTATTACAAAAGAAAGAACTATTAAAAAAAAAACCTTTGTCAAATATCAGTAATAAATATCCTTCTTCATTATTATCTATTTGCTTTTACTCGGCTAACCTACAGCGTTTTAATTAGACAGGCATTTTTCTGAAAAATCAGGCATTTTAGGTACCATAGACAGGCATCCCTCTATTTACATATGGTAACCACCCTACCCACGATTGACTCTGCTAACGCTTTCATCAAGTAACAACGCAAGCTAGCATCCAGGACAAATCTTATTCCAACTAATCTTAATAACAACGCCGGGTAATCCCTTAGTCGGCTATTACGACATCCACGGGTGGGGACCGAGGGCCCTTTTTTAAGCCGGACCCAACCTCATATAACAATGTTCTTTTACAAAATGACCGTCTTAACTGTAATAAATAACATCGAAATTACAAGTATGAACTAAAATTTCAATATAATTTTCGCTAATAATCCACTGTTTTATTATTAATCAATTAAATATGATTTACTGCAAATAAAGACCAATACAAAAGCTAACAACAGTAATTTCAGTGTAAAATTGTACTCTCTTCGCTATAATGGAAAAAATTGTATGAAGAAGCAACCACCTTAGTGACATCAGTGAATGTCACTGACTACAGACCGTTCACCGTAAGATGCCATCTGCCATGGAGTATTTATTTTTCTATGGTTGTCACTATTCCCAAGGCAGGGACACACAGACTAAGAGTATAACTCAGGGGACATCTTACGGTGAACGGTCTGTACACAGCAGAAATAAGTTTTGAGGTCTTTAATTTCTAAACAGGCAATTGCCCAAGCAATTGGTACTGGTACCAAAATAAAGGTACCACTGAATGGATTCATTTATCACTATCTACTTCCTAAGCAGGTGTGCCGGATGGCCTCAGGCACGTGTTCCTCCGACAATAAGCAACGGTTCCTTCCGTCAGACAAAATACTTCTAAAAATTTACTGCACAATAGGAAGTACCTACCATCGAATTAAAAACCCTCAAACGATTGTAGACCTTGTTGAAATGAAATAGAGTGGTAGTATTGTTCAGTTCAGTTTGATTGATTGGCCAGTATGAATTAGAAATGAATGCGATGGAATCGAATTGTGTAGGACGGTCATTAATCTTTGCTAAATAGTACCTTCGAAAACCTTTGAAAGAATGTTTATTTCGACTGCTTAGAGTTTTTATAGTGTGATGAAATTGTTGGAACTTGAGGAATACAATGAAAATACAGGAAATCTGGAGTTTGCAAACTAATGTGCTTAAAACAACTAAATTTCTAGGACTGAGGACGAGGCCACCTGCGATGCTTTCATTGCTCTGGACAAGTTTAAAACATGCCAGGGTGAACTAATAAAATATTATCAGAATAAGTTATAGTTTCGTTCATAATAAATCAAACAGACAATGGAGAATTTCTCAAGAATTTCTATCTAACTTAAGAATGCGAAGCAATCACTCCTCACCGCGTTAACGTAATTATTCGTAGGTCGAAACTTATAGATACAAATGTGCGGTTGACACTGTTAAATGGGTCTGGCATGCTTGAATAATGCCCTCCATTGCCTAACTTGTCTTTAACTATCGCAAACAAAACGTTACAGAGCCGCAAGATTTGTCCAAAGCTTCGGCAGACTTGACTGTTCGTGGTAATATCAACAGCTGTGAGCTGATAAACAAGGCTCGTGAAGTATTTGCGTTTGTAGGTTATTTGACTTTGATAATAATGAACAGAGGTCCTGGGGATAGGTACTATCTGTATTTACGAGACAAAAAGTTTGAGAATGTTTAACTTTGACATCATAATCTGAGCTACCAGAGTGTGAGACAATGAGATCGAATAAAAATTAATGAGATATCTAACTTGATATAGAAACTTGTCGTTTACTTGTCCTGTATAAATTGGGCGCTTTCACATTGGATGATACGGATACGACACGATATCGTTGACGTTACCAGGGGCGAAACGAAGCACCACATCACACACAATATGACCGCAGCGCTGCGGATAAATACAGCACACTTTTTTTTTATACAGTTTTGTATGACGAATCAAGCAGGTGGCGTGGTGAAGTACACGCACACATGTGAAGTGGTTTGCGTTACTACTAAATGCTTTCACACTGTCAACGATATCGTCGACGACACGGTGCGGGGTGAAGGAGCGTGGCGGGCGGGTTGACGCGCCGTAGCACACACCACATCTATGTCTGTGTGCCGCACTTTGTTTGCTGTATTACCCGACGTGCTGCGGTCGTGTGTGTGATGTGGTGCGTCATTTCGACCTTGGTATCGTCAACGATATCGTGTCGTGTCTTCATCGCCCAATGTAAAAGCGCCCATGGCACGTTCATATTTCATCAGTTCGACCCTTACCTACCTACTTCAAATATATGTGGTTCGACTTTACGCTGATAAAGTTTCACTGAATACAGTTACTCACCCGAAATATTATTGTAGGTACGCTGCTTGCATCATCATGTTAATAGCTATATCGCATTTAACATTTAGCAGACTGAGCCGTTATAGATTAAATGATAAAAATAAATCTGATCTCGATACAAGGTTTAGCGACGCGTAAATATCAATTACTGAGCTTAAATCGGGAAATATCGGCGAATATGGGAAGCGGTCAGTAATTGGTGAGCCGCCCTACCAATACAGCTAAAAAGGAGTATCTAGTACAATCGAAACGGTGGAGCGCAACGTATACTCATTACTCTGTCAAATCATAGCATAACAAGTATTTTATTTTGTTAAAATTAAAAAACCCTCAACGCAATGAAACGGCTGAACCAATTTTGATAAAACATATCTGAGAACAATCCCGACAAATTCAATTTCAAAAAAAAAAAAAAAAAAAACTTAATCGGTTCATCCGTTCGGGAGCTACGATGCCACAGACAGACACACACACGCACACAGAACTTTGAGGTAACAAAAGTTATTTTTTTATTCGACAATAATATAATAAGCTAAAAGGGAGTGCATTTACGTACATGTACATATATTAGGTATTTGTTATCGTTAGGTTTCGATTGTTTGCAATGCATAATCAGATTTAACTATCGAAATTTTTGGGAGGGTTAGAAATCCAGTAGGCATTGTATATATTATAGTAACAGTAATTTTCGTTATAAAACTGATTTTATAATTTAAAACAGTTTTTGAATAACCCTGGTATAATATTGCGTGCATTACGCACGGGATCGACAGCCTCCACGACAGAAGAAGTATTAAGATACTCAAGATACGTTTTAGCGCTCACGAATGCCTGTAGGTAATTATTTTGTAGATAACTAAAGTGTTAGGTTTAATGATTTTCTATTAGAGTGAAGTATCTGTTCCTACTATTTATTATCCGTGCTATGGTCAACGACATTCGACTGACACCACCAATCACACGCCACTATAACTAAGATTCGTTTCGAATACTATACGAGTTGGTTAACGATTTCCTTTGAGCTATGTAGCTGGTCAATCCCAGTGCATTCTGGGGAATATTGCTAATTTATTTTTATTACACTAATATATCGACGGAAATGTTTCCCCGAATGGTCATTTTCAATGTTTACCGTAAAATTTTGCACAAAGTTAATTAAATGTTATGTTTTTCTGTGTTTTGCACGGGACGTGAAATTGGCTTAGGTATGCGTTTCATGGCAACAATTTATTTTTTCAAGCTTTTAATTAAGTTGCAATGTTTGTATGTTTGATTATTTTTTTAAGCCAAATCTTGCAAGAGTGCTAACCACTTTTTGAAATCTGATGGAGCTGATATTTTGCATAGGTACCTGTCAGGTTACGATGACAATACAATATTATAGTGAAAGCGAGCTGATCTGATGATGGAGACAGAAGGTGGACAACGGAACTCTTCGATGGTTTATCATAGACTGGCCTTGCTTAGGCTCATTTTGATCAGCTCGCGGTTTAAAGCGACAGTACTAATATTTATTCTGTGGCGACAGTCTGACATCGCATTTGGTTTAGGGTAGTCTTGTGGTTACTAATTTACTATGCAGACATTTAATATGATAGAAGGTAGATATGTAGATTGGTTCACATTTAATTGCACACCAAATTAAATCATATCCAAAAAAAATAAAAAATATAACGTACAAGGCGATAAGCTTTATGATCAGTAAGTGTGTAGATTTTATTTGTAAAGTAGGTATTTAATAATTCATGTTTTGAACCCCCGACAAAAAACGAAGGGGTGTTATAAGTTTGAAGTGTCTGTGTTTGTGTGTGTCTGTCTGTCCCAACGTAGCTGCCGAACAGCTGAAAAGTATTTTTTTTTTGAAGGTGTATTTGTCGGGAGTGTTCTTAGCTTTGTTTGATCAAAATCGGTTCAGCCGTTCAGCGTTGGGGTTTTTATTTTATTTTAACAAAATTAATTACTTGTTACAAAGAAACTTTCCTCACAAAGAAGCTCTTATTCAAAACAAAGCAATTTATTTCATATTTATAACTTGTAATAACGGAACAAGCAGATGGCCCACCTGATGTTAAGCGGTACCCTCTATATATAAACAGTTCATTATCTCATTGGCCACTGTGCCTGCCACCCTGGGACATAAAGATGAATCAAAATTGAATAGTCCCATGCGCCTGTAATTTCAGCGGTACCCATACCTACCCATCCAATCGGAACACAGCAATGTGAGCACTACTGCTTTGCGGCTGATATGTGGTAGTATCTCATCTTCGGACGAACTCTTACACTAAAAGCTCTACTACTTCTAAAATTTCATTGTAACAATAAAACCGCAACCGAATTCAGCGTTGCAGTCAAATATTTTCCATTCATTTCCCCATTACCCGCGAAAATTCAGGCCCCTTAAGCCATACGTCGCGCTTGACACACATTGTGCTCGTGATTAATGATATATGTATACGCAATTTTCTTTAACGTAAAAATGTCCGGGTAAAATATGTGATACGGAAGTTATTGTCGTAGAGATGAAGCGTGAATCAGCTATTTACGGTTAAAGTTTTATCGTTATAATTTTATTTTGACACGATTGCCCCAATAAAATAAATGTACTGTTTTCAGGGTTCATGTAAGTGTATGTGTGTTTATTTAATCTACAATATCTTTTAAACGCCTTAAATGATTTAGGTGATTGAGAATATACAAAAAAGCTTGTAGAGTCGTGGTACGTCAACCTTTGTGCCTTTACCACAGAATAAATAATAGTTTAAGTACTTACTATATTTATTTATTTAGACAGTGGCGATCATTATACGGCCGCATAATAGCCAAAACGCCCGGTGTGTTTCCGCTATTTTAGGGCCTATTTTCAGTTATTCTATGTCGAATAAATAATACCAGCGGTAGAATATCGAAGTCACATCAGGAACCTAGAATTAAGGGCGAAATAAGCTGGACTTAGGATTATCTAATCTAAAATATATGATTTGCAAGTTGCACCATATTTCATGCAATAAATTATTATTTAATTTCATGGATTTAGACACGTGCCTATTTCGAAAAATATCTAAAAGCTTGCTACTATCAAAAAATTCATGTTACAAGCCCATTGTAACTTTACGCTTATAGGAAATTAATGTCGTTTTTACTTCCACCATGTGTACATCCCTTTAGTTGGCAGCATCAAAGCGAGATAATGGAGGCAAAACAAGGTCTAATGCACGGTGTTAGGTTCCTGAGCAAACACGAGATCGAGCTTTGGGCGCATTCACGCATAGGCTACATTCACACAGAAAACAGAAGCCCAATGTCGTAATACAAATTAGTCAAAATTTATACGAACTATGGATCATGCTCATAATAATATAGTGACGATGTTATTAATACCACAAGTTATATTATACTCAAATAACAATATAACACGGAAACGTGACTGAACGAAATGTGACCGAAACATTAACGTTAGCTTAATATAAGCGTCTCTCTTTCAATCATTTTCTAATTGTAGCACTGTCCTACTCTTATCTATGGTCGCCATGAATCAAAAATAGTTCTTTTTTTATCATGTGGTGTAGTTTTCAGAACATTCAAAATAGAGTCTCGGTTCGGTCAACTTTCAGAATGGTTTTTAAATAATTACGAGAATTGGCCTTTTGAATTTCCCATATCATTATTCTTTTTGTAAAGGTTTTAAGGGTGCTGTACCCAATGGATGCCGACGGGACCCTATAAACGAAAATTGTCGACGAAAAGTCTTACGAACGATATTTGGCCACAAATTAAAACTTTTTAAAATAATTCGATTTAAATACAATGAGCGGTTTTCCAGCAGGCATTTTAGCAATCATTATCTCTCGCTAGATGGCATTGGCGACAGTTTTGGACAGTTGTGTGGTAAAAATGAATGTGCTAAACCAGTGAGTAAATATTTCAAAATACGTAACTAACATAAAGATATTAATTATTATATAATTTTACAGAATTTTGTATATTTTTAAACTATTTTAAAAAGGCCGAACGAAGTTTACTACCGTGATAAAGGTTAAAATGTAAATATACCAAAGAGATTGATTTTGTGTGCGCCTGCAGACCGGCACTGGGAACCAGCTGTAATACGTAAATGTGGCCACAGTGTTGTGTTACCAGCACATGGTAAAGGTCGTGAAAAGATGTGTGTTTTTGGTTGAAACTCTGAATGGTGATTTCAATAATAGTAAGCATGAACAGGCATCAGTATCTTGTAATATTTTTTTGTGATTGTTTTATTATAAATAAAATAATTTAAATTATGTGACATTTCCTCCGGTACGGAGTCTGTACTCGTATTGCTCTAAGGATATTTCTAACATTAAGAGTTTTGAGACTAAAAGGGGTTATAATTTTGAGCCCATTGTATGTCTGTCTCTATATAATATCTGATGGTAAGTTGATTTGCTGTCACTTAGCTCCAGAGCTACTTTTAAATTAATTTTAATACTAAAAGTTAAAATAGTCGAAGGGGTTTTAATTATTTTGTATCCATCTATTAAATCCTTTTATTTAGAATCATTGCAGTTCATTGTTTCATTATTTTGACATTCACTGGATAGAAAATTGATAAAAACATTCCCACAGCGCCCTAACAGGGTCAATAATATACTACTCAGGAGCTGTTACTAAATCTGAAGCTCTGTATTTACCTATGTAAGCATGAATAAATTAATTAAGAATATAATTTTTTAAATGAATTTAAAACATCGTTATAAAAAATATATACAGCTCTTAACAGGGATTGCCTACCAGTAATATACCAGTAGGTACGAGGAAAACGTTACGTTTTCCAAATTAACGTTTACAATATAAAAATACCGTTTTTGTTGGTATCTACCTCAGTTCACGGCAAGCTTCAGAAAATTTTAGTTATCACAAATATCAAGATGCAAATAAAAGAAAATACCTAAACCTAGTATTAGAAACCCGACCGAATGCAGTGGTAGCTTCAGGCCCAAAATGCTTTGCATCTACATAATCGATGGCGTATTGTCATTCCCGTTTACTTCTAAATTGCAAATTTTCCGCACGATTTCGCTAAACGGAATAAATTTTCAAGCCGCGGTCCGAATTAGCGTATCGCCGGTCAGTTTCCTTATTCGTCAATTTTGCTGATTCAACAGTTTAATGATTAGACTGTTTCTTAATTCGCCAATTTCCTTTTTTGCCAGTTTCACTAAATTGTCAGAGCCTCTATTAAGGCAGTTTCTTGACTCGCAAACTTCCTTATTCCTCAATTATCTTAAGTTGTCAGTTTTGCTATTTCGTCATTTTCCTAATGCTTTCCTTGTTCATCTGATAGTTTAGTTTGTCAGTTTTCCCATCTCGTCATGTTTATGATTTGCTAATTTTGGGGTTTCGTAGTAAACTAGGAACCCAGCTGTTTTTAAGGCGATCTTAAGGCGATACAAGACATATTTGTACGCAATATAATCTCTATCAAGCCTTGGTCTCTTGCTACTAGCCACACGACCCTGAAATCACCTTGTATATTTGATACACCGAAACACGACTATAAGACCCTGGCAACTAGTTTTTTTTTTTTTTTTTTTTTTTATTAGTGTACATAATATATTTTATGTACAATACCATTACAATCTAGCCATAAAGCAGGCTAATGAGTAATTTAACATTGACCTAGATTTATAACATAAATTATAACCTAAGAATGTGTCCATTGACACTTTTCTTACTGTCTCTATTTAAGGGGAGGACACTTCGTTCTTGTGTTCTTTTTAGCAAGCACTAGTTTGCACTACATTACACTATAGTTTACACTACACTAACTCATAAGGTTTAATTCTTTTGAGTCTTCTCACTATGTCCGTGTTGTCGAGAAGCTGGATTGCCTCGACGTTCACATGATGATGAAGTCTACGTTCGTGAGCTTCTGCATACTTTTGAATGACTTTATTGACGAACTCTATATTAAGGTCCCGGTGGAGATCGTCGTTTCTTACGTACCAACTAGTGAAACTGGCGAATATAGAAACTGATTATCTAGGGAAAATGACCATTTGACCAAACTGACGAATAATTAAATTAGCACATACGGAAACTAGCAAATTTACGAAACTGAAGCCTAGCAAAACTGGCGAAGAAGTAAACTGAAGATTTAAGAAAATGACCCACTAGCGAAATTGTCAACCTAGTGAAAATTACCAGAAGGTAAACTGTTGAATCAACAAAATTGACGAATAAGGAAACTGACCGGCGATACGCTAATTCCGCGGTCCAATGCAACTATTTTTAGTATTTCTTATTTATTGTATTGGTATTTGTTTTTGAGTTTATTTTCTGTAACGCCTGCTAGGGTAAAACTGCTATAATTATGTGTTCTGGAAGAAATAGCTTCCAGCCCATTGCAGCCAATTTTTTTAGTTATAATCTTATTTTTTTGTCTACTTTAATGTGTTAATCTATCTATCGTCTGTATCAGAATAGTTTGGGTACATAAAATACTTGGCTATTTGACATGGCGGCCGGTCTGAAAGCTTCAGATAGATAGATTAACTCTTTATTGTACACCTAAGAAAAATAAAACAAAACAAAGTGACAAACAGCAAACTAATTAACAACGTACAATGGGTGGTGTTATCGCTAAAAGAGATCTCTTCCAGACAACCTTCGGATGTACAGGATAAAACAATAACATAAGACGGCGGTGTACAGGTAACAAAATTAAACATAATATAACATACTACATACTTTAAAAATAATATAAATATAGCCTAACCTACATGGCCCGGCCATCCTCACGTGCTTATAGTTTTCTTAACAGAGAGGTAGGTACGTTGAAAATAATATCTGTTCAATATTACTGACTTCAAGTACATTCGTAATTAGAAATAGTGCACAGTGTAAACTTTTCTTTATCTTTTCTTTTTTCAAACTAAATGATCTTTACTTCTGACGAAGTCTTCAAGCTTACCTTCCATTAACACCTACGAACACCTTTATCTGAAGCAGCCAACAGGCCATATTCATAACAAACAATTTACCAAATCCGAAAATGTCAATAACATAGACCTCAATTACCAGTTAAAAGCTCTTAACGTGAAGATGACACCGACAGTCTAAATTGGGGGTCATTCGATTTGCATATAAAGTGCGTGCCAGCCTCAATGAGGAGGTCGAGTGTTCCCGAACATTAGAAGGTGTAGAAACCAGGATATGCAAGCTTTTCCTGTCACGAGTTGCAGCTTCCATTTTCCGAGGCAAGTGTGTTGTGTCGCGGATAGAGAGGTTCATGTTGATACATTAACTTCTCTATCGACGAATTCTGTAAATATAAATATTGTTATAACATTTGCCTGTTCCTATAAAGGAAGCTGCAACTCTTTATATCGTTTTATTTTAGTATTTTGACTATAATAAAGCACGACTATCTGATTCACCGAAAAAATGGTGTGTGTCAGGTCGATGAAAATCGATTCTTATGGAGTAAACTCTAACAATTTTAAAATTGTATTGTGCATTTGGATCGATCTTGGGAGTTGGGATTTGCTTTAGTTACTTGGACATATACGTGGACCACCACAGAAACCTATGTGTCGATGATGCGCGGTGGTTAATTCCAGCTTTCTTCTGGATTCAATGTGAAATATGTTTTTTTTACAAGAATCCTTCTATGTCTTCTTATTCAATGGCTTTGATTGTGCACTCCATTTAACCTGGCATGCCAATTGCTATGAACATTGTCGGTTTTTGGTATTGTGACTTTGAACACTGAATAAGTTTGTAGTAGATTTTAGGTAATACGAAAGAAAACGTGATAATTTTAAATTACGTTTTCTTTCGTTAAATCTCAAAAGTCAGACAATAAATAGTCTATAGTATTTTATTGGTAAAAAAAATATTTTACTAGTCATTATGGATTATTGGATTAAAAGTAACTATTGACTAACACATCAACATAACATAACATACAACCAAACTACCTGTATTCACGCAAATAAATCTTTTCATTTCATTTCATTTCAAACAAGAAAACGTAATAATTTTAAATGACGTTTTTTTTTCGTTGAATCTCAAAAATTAGACAATAAATAGTCAATAGTATTTTATTGGTAAAAAATATATTTTACTAGTCATTATGGATTATTGAATCAATAGTAACTATTGACTAACACATTCATACAAAAAAATAACATTTAACAAAATAAATATACAAATAGATTACAATTATGTCAAAGCTAATTTTAAAGTTAGAGTAGTTACGTATAATCATACCAATGAATTAACAAATTCTTTGGAACTGTAGAAAGTCTGGTTGACGAGCCAACGCTTAAGCCTTGATTTAAAACAAGGTATATTATTGTTTCAGGCAGATTGTTGTAAACTGCGGGCCCCCATAAATGAAAAGATCTTACTTTTAAGGAGAAATTTAGTAGTAAACTCGTTTGATAACTTATCAGCGGTAGTCTGTTATCATAACACACAGTTATACAGTTCTATTTCGCGGCGGTCCACTTCAAAAGCTTGAATATTTCACACTACGGGTTCTAGGTACAATCAGATAAAAGAGTACGTGCAGTATTTACGGACTGGAAGTGTATAATAAATATTCCACGTCACATTATAAAGTTTAATACGGTGCTACAACTAAATACAAAGCCTCTTCCCCATCGACTGAAACTGACTGGCGCTAAGGTTTCAGGCTGTAATCATTCTTAAATTAAGATAAATTTCGTCTATAATAAATTATGACGTAAATTTCCAAACATTTTTTAAATTTTTAAATTTACTAACGTCTGAGAATTCTTTCACTTATAGGAAGCTACATTATCCTTGAGTGGGCTATGTTTTATTAGCTTCCGCCAGCGGCTGCGCTCGCGTTTTGTGCTACACCAGCTACACATAAGTCCGTAATGGTTGCGGCGGATTTTAACGATATTAGGTGTGTGGATGGATGCTTGAGGCATCTGAGCGGGGAGGGGGAGGGGAACTTATTTTTATTCCGTTAACATAAAACGGGCAAGGTTTAAAAAATTTCAAACTTTTTTTTGTTTTTATATATTTCATCACCGTGGTAGTCCTTAAGTATTGATAGTAGGTACAGTAAAAATTTGCACCTCATTTGAAGGAATTTCAAAGTTTATTTTCGTAAAAGTAATTATGATATTCTCTGACTATGATTATGACGACCTCTGTAGCGCGTCAGGCAAGTAACCGACTGAGATGCGAAAGATTGCGTGTCGATTCCCGCTGCGGGACAAATGTTTGCATGATCTGCAAATATTTGTTCTGGGTCTGGGTGTTATGGTACCATGGTACTCGTAGTTTCTGATACCCACGACACAGGGGATCCTTGTGTGGGATCAGGAGTATGTATGTGACTGTTGGGTGTTATGTTATTATGTTATAGTAATCCTAAAGGTGTCCGAGATATTAGGAAAGACTCACCCTCCACTCCCGGGAACTTAGTACGTTCCTCAGGACACCTCAATGATATACCAATTTAGCAAAACTAATTTTAAATTTCATAACAATTGTTAGAACTACTTGAATTACTCATTTGTTCTGAAAAGCCCAATTTTCGGCAAATGTTCTTATACAAAATTTTATAAAACGTTTCCGTGAACTATGTACTTAACTAGTTGGTGTTACCGGTTTTTGTGAACTGTTCTATCTTGTATATAATAAAAAGCTTAAATTGACATAAAACTTTGGAATTTGTGCCACTGTATACGATATTTTACTGTGTGCAATAAAATACGGACACTCAGGCACGTGACTCTCTCAAAAGAGTAGTAGGAATGTAAATATTTACTGCTAAATTTAACAACCATCTAAACTAGTCTTTTATTAGATTTATTTGTAGTATTCAGTCACAAATTTAAGTTAGGATTAACTCTAGTTTTATTTTAGGAAACCAATTCTAAGAATGGGATTTGCCATGCATATTTTTAATGCATCAAATTTACCTGGGAAAAATAAAAGAAACATCTTGGGCAAACATGAACTTGACTAGATTTTTGTGTCACTGTCCGCCTTTTGCAAATATTTGAATAACAAACTTTTTTTTTAAATTATATTGTGGTTATAATTTCTGCAAAAAAAAATAACTAACTAACTCGTAACTATTGTCCACGCCTTATTCAATTTAATATGACGTCAAAACCAGCAGGCAATCAAGGCGATTCCAACGATAACTCATTTGTCTAATCATGGTAAGTAGTTTAGAAGTAATGAGGGAACAGATGAACACATACAAACATACCTACCTGTCAAAATCATAGCCCTCCTTTTTGCTTCGCCGTAGTCGGGTAAAAAGAAACGCGAATTATGTAAATGAGCACTGCAACGAAATGTCGTTGGAATTTTCATGCGACTGAATAAGCAAAGCACACGAGCAAAATAAAAATAAAATAAAAACTGCGGCACATAATTGAATGAATAAAGCGTTATTTACGTACAAAGCCCCAGTATTTTACGTAGAACAGCAAACGATAAATTTACTGAGAGCTTCGCAAAGCAACCTTACAACACTGCTCCGACCTTAAATAATTAGGCAATTACTTTTCTTTATTAAATGAGAGCATAATTGTTATAAATGGGCGCTGATCACGAATAAACATGGTTCTCATATACCTACTATATCAGTCAGAAATTACACTAAAAGTTTCAAAATACTGGGGAAAACCCGTTTTTCAGTTTTTGGTGACCAATTTTTGCGTGTAATTTTCTTTTGATGTCGAAAAATCGAGCGAAGATCGGTCGCTCCAGGTAAGTAGGTACTAAAATTGACAAAGATGATCTCAGCGATGATTCAACTCGGCTGCGTTTACAAAACTGGACTACATTTAAAATCTGCCTCTGCTAATAACGACGGTTCCCACGTACAACTTGAACTTTTCGGCTGAATTTGGGTATTTTTTTTATTGGTTCAATGTTTCAAATATGTAGAAAACGAAGGACCTGTTTAAGTGTTATCCGATTATATCTGCAAAATATTATGTAGATCTGACTTGTGGTTTTTAGGGTTCCGTAACAAAATTACGGAACCCTTCTGGATTCGTCATGTCTGTCTGTCTGTCTGTCCGTGTATGTCACAGCCATTTTCTTCCGAAACTATAAGAGCTATGCTGTTGAAACTTGGTAAGTAGATGTATTCTGTGAACCGCATTAAGATTTTCAAACAAAAATATAAAAAAAAACAAGAAATTTTTGGGGTTCCCCGTACTTAGAACTGAATCTCAAAAAAAAAACATCAAACACATACGTGTGGGTTTATGAATAGGTCTTCAAAAATGATTTTGAGTTTTATTTTTTTTATTTTTTCTAAAGTGAATAGTTTGCGCGAGAGACACTTCCAAAGTGGTAAAATGTGTGTGTGTGTGTGTTCGTAACTTCTAAATTAAGAGAAAGATAAAACTAAAAAAAAAATGATGTATATAAACCATGTAAATTTCCAACGAAAATTGGTTTGAACGAGATCTAGTAAGTAGTTTTTTTTAATATTTCATAAATCGTAAACCATCCAAGAACTTTTATATTATGTTACTTACTGCTACGGAATCCTTCATATTTGAGTCCGACCCGCACTTGCCCGCTTTATTTAGTAAATGGTAAACTACGTTTTTTCTTTCCTCAGATATTGAGCCAGCGAGTGTGTTGCGGCCCGAACCTGGATACGTCTATCGCAGGACCGTGGTGCGTAGCACAAACAGAGGCCTATTAATAATTTCCAGCAATAGGCGAAGTTGGGCTGTGGATGATGATAAAAAACTTGTTAAACTAAGGAAAATACCAAGCAGAGCTATATAAACATTGGTAGAATGTTTCATTAATATTTAATTATTAATTTGGGACGGCATGGCAATTTTACTTTAAGCTTATCTTCAACCAATTACTGCGTAAGGGACAAAATTCTGATTAGGGTCGGACCATCTTTGTTTCAGATATCCCCACCCGCGCTATCTTTTGGTAATTTGATTTCAGCAATTCTGGTAGGTACAAATTTAAAAATATTTTTTTCTTAAAATGTATACATAATAATGGTTTACACCGTCGACAGTGGACGACTAGATGTATAGAGGCGGTTCAAGACCGTTTGCCATGACATTATATGGGGAAAGCCTAAGCAGTGGTCACCAAAAGTGACCTTCATTGCCATCATCAACAGAGCCAATTGATGAAATGATGAAGCTCAATAAATTGTGCGAGACCAAAGTGGATTTTCATGCTGAATTTGTTTTGTTGATGTCTTCGAGTATAATGAAGATATAATGAGTATATGAGCTTAACCTGACTGACTGAATAATTCATCATCACCGAACTGAAACCGATTAGCAAGTGTGAGTATCATAATATTTTTCGAAAGCGCTACTTCCGCTGAATAACGAAGGAATTTTCTAGCTTTTTACCCAACGATAATACCCCCTCACTGTAAATTTAAAGTTAATTGTTTAACAAAAGAAGTAATTTGCGATAACTGCAGCGATAAGCTAGCTTTAAAAACTACCATTTCCTTTACGAAATGACCTTTTTTATGAAGAAAATAACTACAGTCACGCTGCATGTATTTTTGCACAGAAACTTTATAAATTGTACTTAATGGTACTTATAGTTTAATTGAAAGAGAACTCGAAGTAGTTCAAGTACCTATTAATTCAAATAAGGGGATATTTTTGTAAAAATAACTATACCGTAGGTATGTAAGTAGGTACATTGTATATTGTAATCATCTAAAGTTGGTCTAAAGCATATTAGAAAGTATTAAATTTAAATGTAGCCCAAAAATTTCGTTCCAGCGGGAAAGTATTGTTACTAGAGTTCTGGATAAGGTAATAACACAAAGCACCGGTTACCAAAATTATACTTTTAATAAAATTATCGAAGACGTCATGTCAGAGGCACTCGGGCGGCTTGACAAACTTCGACACCAGAGGCCAGCACTACCTCATACGAAACGAAACGATACTAAAATGAAATTATCCAAAAAAACACTACACTCTTTACTTTAACTGTACTTCACTACACTGTTCACAATTGTTCACTCTCAAGTCACTTGATTTATTCACACTCAAAGCCAGTTATTTACTACGACTAACCACTTTCCCAGCAAATTACTCTTTATACACGGGAGCTTTAGAGTCTGGAACCTTCTAGCATTATCGAGCATGCAGTAGAAATGTCTAGATGAAACGTTCTACTCTAACAACATAATAGAGATAGCAGTTATACGCTAGTCATCAGCAGATGGCGCAAGCTTCTCTGCAATTACTAAAGCGGCTACGGTATATAGTGCGTCTATTCGCCAAGAGATGGCGCTACGAGGCTATAAATGTGCTCATACTATAAGTCGGCGTAGCAATATGTATATTTCTTGGTATAAAGTGCCTATCACTGTACGCGTAAAAAATGTTTTTGCAAACTCATTACAATTGTTTGGTGCTATACCTATAGCGCATTAAAACAACTGTATTGATTCAAATAGTGTATTGAATTTTAAACTATAAGAACTCTTATCAAAAACTGAAAAGGCAGTTTCAAATTCGGTTGAAAGAGACTATTTGGTTCACTTAAGTTCCGCTTTCGTTAGCATAAATATAAGGCTGTTATTTTTCGGAAAAATGGAAACTGAAATCTTTAAAAAAGACGGTGTCACTATAATTGTAAGGATATTCAGCGTTTATTAGTAACGAAAGTTGTAAATACAATGTCTAATTAGTTCGAAAAGGCAAGTTATACTGTATGATGTTTTATGGTTTTTGTGTCCAAAATTTTCCGCAGTATCTAATTCGGATAAACGAAACCGAACACCGTTGGATATAGAGTAGGTAAGTACTGCAATATTCATATTTCATCTGGCAATGCGACGCTGGACTGGAGAGGACTCGCTTGCATTGCAAATTCTGCAACATAGCTGATGGATGGCGGTGTACGGTGCATACTGAATATTTCAAAATACTGCGGCCTGTTTCTGTTTTCGTTCAGAAAAACGTGGTCCTGTTGTTGCCATGGTGCACTATTCTAATGGGTCTCTACTTACAATTTACACACATACCTACATAGAAACACGCTTTTTTCCTCCGAAAGGGTAGGCAGAGCCTCTTATCACGGTAGGTTGCACCATCGTGGGAATATAGACGTGACAAGTGGTGAGCTCATCCGCCGCCATTGTTTCCCACGACTGACTCGGCTAACGCTTTCTTCCGGTAATAAGCAGCCAAGACAAATTATATACCAACAAATCTTACTAACAACAAGTTTTTTGGGAAGAATTCTGTTTTATTTGTTATCAGGCTAAATTAATTTTATTATTTAATGAAAGAATGCGATAGCCGTGTTCGTAGTAGGTAAGCAATGGTGATGGTGAGCTCACCACTGGTCATGTCTATATTCCCTAGATTGTGCGACAGTTGGTGAAATGAGGCCCATTGAGACTGTGCCTACCACTTCGAGGAAATAGGTGTGTTTTTTATTATTTAAGTACCTACTGGCAACCCTACCTTGCCGTGGCATGACGTGGCCAGACCCTAAGATTAGACACCTCTGTTTTCTCTCCGAGAGAACTAGAGAGAGGTTGATTGGTGGTTAAAAGCCGAGCCGATTAGGGGATTACACCAGGAGATTATCAGTTATCTAGTACCCATAACACAAGCTCTGCTTAGCTTGGGGCTAGATAATGTAGTGTGAACTGTCCAGTTTTTTTTTGTTTATTTATTAGGTCATGTGGACAGCATCCATCATTGCCCAGAGACATAAAGATGAAAAGAATAATGTGATTCCATTTTCTCCGGCGCCCGTTTCCCTCAAACCAGATACTTGATTAGTAGGTACCTATAATGACTGCAAAAGTCCATGTAAATTTATTTGAAGCATATCTTTGAAATAACAAATTCAACCTACGAGTCCCTCTTAGGTTGTATGTCTTAAGCACTTGCGGAGTTATTGTCCTGATTGATGGACCGCAATAAAATAAATAAGATGTAATTTTTCAACCAGTTGAGCTCTTGAAAGGCAATTACGCCGCGGGGCTACAAATAGCTACGATTTTCTGCTTCGTTTATCATTTTGCTAATAGATCTATGTACTTTTTAATATATTTCATTAGTGAGCTTGGTAGATGTAGTTACGCTGATCTAATGGCGTTAACGCACTTAGAGCCTCTTAGCGCAATCTGTTGATGAGTGGATGTAGAATTGCTAGTCCTATCAAAGGTAGAGCAGGACTCATGTATGATTGGTCCTCATTGGATGCTTTAGGAGAATTCTACAGATTGCTCGTTAGTACTGGAACATTCTTGGTTTCTATTGTTCACATAATATATAAATGGAACGTGCTCGAAGAGTCATAAATTGGCTTTCAGTGCGAATAAATCAACTAACTTGAAAGTGATTTCAGAACCGGCTCATTAAGCCTAGTCACGGCGTGTAACTGACTTTGACAATTATTTTTTATAACAAATAATTATGCTTCTTCAATTTTCTGAGCTAAAGAATATATATAGTAATTCAACCCCGATAGTGAATAATGACCCATTTATTCTCAAGACGCCGGTTTTAAAACCTAGATGGAGCAAAACTTGAAGGGTCACATGGGAGCGCGGTCGCCGGAACAGGCCATTTGGCAGAAACTATGGGAACTATGCTCACCGTGATTAGCAAAGTGGATGTCCTGGGACTTCTACAGGCTGATGAGTATGATGATGATCATGATAGTCATTTGCATTTATTAGGATCAACGTTTTATCCACAAGAGAGCACACTTTAGAATGGTAAATCAAGTTTATGTTGCACACTTGTGTACTTCCGTACTGTTACTAACTATGATGGGTGAGTTTACTTGCTTCTTCGCGACGACAGCCATAAAATTTAGTTTCGTCGGACTAACTTACTTGGCTTATTCCATGTAATTTCCTATGCAAATTTAATTGTACCCGGGGTCCGCGTAAATCTCTGCTCTCTCTGGCTGCAAAGTTAATTACGCTGGGAGTTCGCGATTAACGAGCCAGGGTGCTTTTATTGTGTCTACATCGACAAAGGAAACATGGAAAATGATATTAGCAGATGCGAAAATGAACGCTCCACGAGATTTACGTCTCTCCAAGCGAGATGAGCACGCGATGAAATACCAACTGTGAAGTTTATCAAAACGGTGTGTGTTCTGGTGAATATTTTTATCTATGTTGGTACTAATTTGGATATCGGTCTTCAGTGATCTTTACTTTTATTTTTACCTGAAAAATTAGTTACTGTCTGTTTAGTTTTACCTTCCACCATTTTTAAAGTTGTTACTGACGTAGGGCAGAGGCAGATTTATTCAGAAAATGCTTGTACTCGTACATGGAGAGGGTAAAATGCTGAATCAATCTGCCATTTTTGAAAGAAAATTCGATTTTTATTTTATTACATTTTAATGTGTTTTTTCGAGTTATTTCGTCTAATTTTAGTTGAATTTTAACCGGTGTAACTTGGATATATGGCACATGTGTGATGTAGTGAAATTTAAGTGTATTTCTTTTCGAAATGGTGGATTTTTCCCTGTAAAAACCCAGTTTTTCTGCTACTATTTAAACTGGGTTGTGACTTGACGGAGACTTGACGACTTGACTATAAAAATATAATAATTATATCACATTATATTGGCTAAATATTTGAGAATAATGCGCAGAAGCCGTCTTACCTAAGCTAAGAAGAAGGGTAAAACGCGTGGGCTACTCGCACGGGTGTCTCGCACGGGTGTCTCGCACGGTTGTCTCGCACGGGTGAAAAGCGCGGGCTAATGCGCCGGTTACTTGCTCGTATTGTGATGATGGTTGCGAGCTGCATGCGCAAGTTCCTTGCGCACTTTTTTCACGGTTGTTTACACGATACCAAGTGCCTCAACATACGCATGTTACATGCGCCGCGTACTAGCACTATTGGGGTAAATTTAAATATTAGACAATTATAAATAGTGATTATTTTGTATTTTAGCGAGCAAGTTGTATTTTAGTACGTCATAAATGTTTAACATAATACAGAGCTATGCGTAGATTTTTCTTGGCTCTTTATACCTACCTGGAAACCTATAAACACATTCATCCAATAAGACTAAGTGAGAAATGGTATGAATTAATTTTTTTTTCCCGCTATGCGTGTAAAGCTTTGGCGTAAATCCAACGTCATGACAACATCAAGTTGTGAGCTTTCAAAAGTTTATCCAATAAATTTTCTGGAGAGTGTGTACCTACCATGAATTTGGATGGACCTGTTATCTAGTGTAGCTATATAAAGAAACCTATTTTTCGCCAAAAAAAATGCGTAGGTACAGCTCGTTCACAGTAATATGGCATCTGCGTTATACTCTTAGTCTGTGTCCCCTTCCTTGGGAATAGTGCCATCCATAGAAAAATAAATACTCTATGGCAGGTGCCATCTTACGGTGAATGGTCTGTGAATTAGGAACTTTATTAAAAAGTTTGAAAAAAAATTGCTTGACTACTGTGTACGCCAATATAGCACACAGTCAATTCTAAAACACGTTCCTATTTACTTTGGCTGCACTTTCGTAAATAAATTTTCTTAATTGCTCAAATAATTCATTTATTTTGTTGTTTTATTAAACATCAGCCAGGTGGCAGAGCTCTCAGCATCACTCAGTCTATCATAATCCATTAGACTCGAGAGTAAGGTTTAGATCACTCGTCTGTTCTCATTATCTAAGTAATTAACAGCTAAAACCAAGTTTGTACGACCTTGGATTGCTTGAGAACAGTAAATTGCTTTAACAAAGTAACTTACTCGTAAAAGCTCTAGAAGTAAAAGGCTGATATATATTGAACACTTGGTTTATTATAGTACAACTTCTCCTAGTCCAGTATTATAACCTTCCTCCTTGCGAGTTGTTACTCGAATGCCCCAGTATTTCGCTTGCACTCTATTATAATGCGCAACAAACAACACCCAGAGTCAAACGAAGTACTGGTGTCATTGCAAAATAAAAATAAACTTAAAATAAAACTTTCTCAAAATAAATAAATAAATAATTATTTAACTTAATAACAAAGTATTTCTGTTTAGGATCTGAACTGACAGTGACTTCCCTTTGAGTCATAAACAAAACTTGGTACGCTGTCAGTTCAGTTACTTTATTACTACCTATCGTTCTCAAATATAATCACAAAAATTGCTTGACGACAATTAAGTGCTAACACTCGTATGTTTAGTATGAAGCATACTTGATTGATGAGGTCCTGTGCAGGAGCCACAGTTTAGCGCCGTATTTATTGGGCGCCTATTTATTGGGCGCCTATTTATAGGGTTTTTTGTTTTTTCCTCTCAATTTCAGTGTATACTGGACTAATCGGTAAAACTTCAGTAGTCACAAGTTGAGCCTTTTGAAGAAATTTAAACTCTTTTGTGGCGGGAGAAATGTTTGCATTATTTGCAAATATTTTTTCCGGTTCTGGGTGTTGTGGTAGATACCATGGTATTCGTAGTTCTTGATACTGATTCCTGATACCTACGAGACAGGGTATCCTAGTAAGGGATCAGGAATAGTCCTGATCCCTTACTAGGATACCCTGTCTCGTAGGTACATGATTGTTTTATGTGTAGTGTTAGTCAAATCCATGAGCCTTCAGCAGCGTTGATGGATATAGAACCTCCTGAAAAAAATATCGTTTGACTAACTGATAACGATGCAAGATAAGTAAAGTAAAAATAGATATAGACCGTACCGCAGTTCAGACAGATTGACAGACTTGGCTTCAAGCTTGTACCTACAACTTATCATTTTGTGTCGGGGGGGATATAAATGGGGGGTTATGTTTCGGCAAATTGCAAGACATGAAAAACTTTCCACCGAACATATTTTCTGTTAAAAGAACAAGGATATTTCATAACCACAATGGGTAAAAACAAGTACAAAAATAAACAATAACTCAGCTCGTAACAGACATTGCGGTGGCATAAAAGCATTGTCTGCAAACACATATCTCATAAAGTTAGTTGGCGAGCAAAACATCTCGCTGGTATCTACAATGTAGCACATTTTGGCATTCGAGGCGAGAACAATCTGGGTAATAGAATATACTTTCTTTGGATCATACTTCGAGAGGCGACGGTTAGGCGGCGACAAGATTTGAATACAGTCTACACGCTTTTATGGCCCTTGGATGTAGATAAATTGTCAGTAGGCAACGGCGATAACATGTGTTTGAAATAATAATAAATCTATTTACATCTTTAGTGTTACAGTGAATCATGTAAGAATAGTTAACACGTGTAAGTTTTTTAAAAATATATCCTAGTTATAAATCTAGAGTTCTTGTGGGCATCGAAAATTATGAATCCAAGATCGATTTTCGTAGCGCTTGAAGTAGGTTATTCAGGTGTTTCAGAAAAAAGTAAGTTTTATGTGTGTTTATTGGTATTTATGATTTGTAAGCCATTTACTACTACCTCAAAGAAGGTTCTTACGTACCTACAAAGATAGATTTTTCAATATTTGTAGTATGTAGGTATCCTATAGCCTTATTCTTTGTCTATAGCACTGTCCAGGTCAAGGTGATTCTAGTGATACCTAGAAAGAAAGAAAGAAAGAAAATTTATTTATTTTTCCCCAAGAGGACACAACACACACACACACACACATAAACTTAATACAAGATAACAAAACATTAAATGAAATAAAAATAAAAACCGGCAGTAGAAAGTAGATTCTGTGGGGTCAAATAGGTCCCTGTCTCAGGATAAGCTGTACCTTTTTTTTTTGTGACGAGGTGCAGATCTGCTAACAGATACCCTACCACATTGAGGGTATGGTAGGGTTATGTGAGGTTCACGGACTCGTGGACTCACTAAAAACACCCCAGTGGCCGGCCTCGATGCATGTCAAGGAGCTCCGGGATCTCCATACGGAACGCACCGGTGCCCCTCTCGCATTTGCCTGTAGAGCACAGTCCCGGGCATGACTTCCAAAGTCACGCCCAACACCCTCGCTGGTGCTCACAGCAACTACTTGCCACAAGTTGTCGCTGCCTTCCCGGGATCCGCATACAGGCAGCCAGAGCCCTCACTCCTACCACCCGCGGACCCGAAAAGGCCCCTGCTCGGCAGGGGCTACCGCACACCCCCTTTATTGGGGGACAGGCAGCGCGGGGCGGCCGTTGCCAACGCCCCGCCGCCGCCTCCTTCTCCGAGCGGGATCGGCCCTCTCCCGATCTCGCACGGCGGCCTCTTTCCGAACCATGACGGTCTCACAGAAAGAGGCCACTGCCTTCCACGATGTCTCATCTGCCAGCATAGCCTCAACTACGCTTGGCAGAGAGAGATCCTGCCCGATCCTGTTAACCAGGATTCCGCGCTCCACGCACCACGCTGAGCACTGCTCCAACGTATGCTGCGCGGAATCCAAGTCCCACCCACAATGGTGGCATTGTGGTGTCGGTTCGCGTCCGATCCTACTGAGATACTCACCGAAGCACCCGTGCCCGGTGAGTACCTGGGTAAGTCTATAGGTGACGTTCCCATGCTTCCTTCCCAGCCAGTCTTCGAGGTCTGGCGCAATGGCGCCGACGACGCGCTGGCGTGAGCTTCGCGGCTCATCGAGCCGCTCACGCCATTCAACGAGCGCACGTCGGCGCTCCTGCACCCGCACTTCAGCTGGCGCGGCGTCGCCCGCGGCACCCTGTCTGAGACGGACATACACGCGTGCGTCCATCTCCGCCAAGATGTCGAGGGGCGGGAACCGCGCCAAGATGGTGGCCGCCTCTAGGGATATCGTTCGGTACCCCCGTGCGATCCGGATGGCTATAGGACGCTGTAGGCTATAGTATAATAGCCTATAGCGCCTAACACCCGCTAGTCTTTGAGACCAGACGGGTGCTCTGTAGAGAGCCATCGATCGCACCACTCCCGCATAGAGGCGGCGAACGCCCTCCCTAGGTCCCCCGAGATTTGGTAGCAGTCTATGCAGAGCACCCACTACCCTCTGAATCCAGGGGACGGAGCGGCTGAAGTGCTCCCCGAAGTCCCAGCGACCATCCAAGGTGAGGCCAAGGTACCTCATGTACCGCCCCACCTGGACGTCAACGTCATCTACGCGAACCGACATGCCGGGTGGTTCCCGTCCCCTCGAGAACTTGTGGTACCATATCGCCTCAGTCTTGTGAGGCGCTATTCGCAGACCCAGGTCGTGAATCTTGTCCACGACACATGCCACCCCAAGCTCAGCGAGCCCTTTGGTCCCGTCAAAGGAGTCCCCACCAGCTAATACAAGCGTATCATCCGCGTAGCAGACGACTTGTATGCCGGTGGGGAGATTGACGCGCAGGACCGCGTCGTATGCCAAATTCCACAAGAGGGGGCCCAAGACGGACCCCTGCGGAACCCCACAATACACCTCCCTCTTGTACAAAGCACCGTTTCTGCCCTCATACTGCACACATCTGTCTCGCAGGTACGCGCAAACGATGCGCTGCAGGTAGAGGGGCACTCCGTGAAACACAAGTGCCTCCCTGATCGCCCTCCAGGGCAAGCAATAGCATAGCAATAAATAACTAGTATGTAAAAATAAATACATAGATACAAAAAAATTATATGGAAAGTGCGTAATGATGAGGCAGGTCGCTAAGTTAATTTAAAACGTCTGTGGGAGTAAGTATTCCTCCATGTTATAGACCCATGACATGATAATATCAACACTGGCAGCATTGTGTATCACACAGTAACCGTACAATACTTCAAACATCATAATCTATCCCGTTTTTGGATGCTACGCGGTAAAGTTTTATTTTTGCCACATACATACAAAGATACGCGCGAAACACATACCCGGACTGACCTGTCAGCCAGCCCGGAATTAATTAAAGTAGACACAATCTAAAGACCTCTGGTTTATAAATTTTGCATTGATAAGATTTCTATAAAAATATGTATGTCGGTATGATTTGGACACCATATAATTTTGTATGAAACTGACAAACCACGGGTAGGTCTATTAAACATGTTTAAAAAAAAAGAAATTTGATGAGATAATATCAAAAATGGGAGCAATCTTAGTCTGTATGCGGAGCGCTCAAGCGCCCTAGTGGCACACTGCTCTTAATTCTTCTTTAATGACAAATCAAATTGGTTGAAACCTCGTCTGTGATCGTTAATTGCAATTTAATCAAGTTGGACACTCAAGCAGAAGTTCGCAACTGTAGACATTGTCTGAAAGCCCAAGTTAGCAATGTTTCAAAGTTGTCCGAACTCGGGCTCCACTAGAATTTAACCAACAACTTGGGCTCATTTTAAATTGTATTTTGTAATGTTTTGGACATATATACGGATTCATTTGTATCTATTATGTCAATCACTCAAATTAGATAGATAGCTCTAAGTTTTAATTATAGAGCTCTTAATAAGGGGAGCTACGCACGACACGGTATGGTTTCATCACTCCTGTGATGATGGCGAGCCTAATTGGCGCAGTAAATTTAAATAATACTGACACTTTACTGACGGTGCCCGGACTAATTGAGAGTGAGAATCGTAAAAATAATTTTACTCGGCTCATTTGTACTGAGCTTAGTTTTAATTTTATTTCTTTTACGGCTGGTAAGCCTGATTGGACATCCCACGTTTCTATCTTTAGATGTGGGTTTTAATTTACTAGTGGAACGAATTTTAATTCTTTTTCGTGCGAGAAGTCCATTAAGAAATTTTTATTGGAGTTTTACCACGTTCTTTGATGCAACGGAAGTAATGGTCTAGCCATTGTTGAATTCATTACTCTATCGGGTAAATTGAACGAGCCGTTTGTTGTTAACTATTGAAGCAAATAAAGCTACCACATCATCATCATCACTTTGTAGAAGCCCACTGCTGGACATTATTATTTTTAATAAAAATACTCCCAAGACTGAGCCCGTTTATGACGAGCTTATTATGTGCATTCCATTCACTATGAACGCCAAAATATGGCATCTTCAAAAATTGGACGCTTCAAAGCAGTAGTGATCGCATTGCTATGTTCCGGTTTGAAGGGTATGTATGGGTGCCAGTAAAATTACAGGCACACGAGACTTTTCATCTTTATGTCTCAGAGTGGCGCACTGCAATGCCACATAGGGTGCGTCCTAGGTGCACGTGACCTATCGTGTGCATTTTTAAAGGCAGAGGTTACAGCTTAAGTGAGCCATCTGCATGTGCCATCAAGAACGCAGTAATAAAGAATCAAAATACATAATAACATTATCTTTCAATGCCAATGCCTTACCATAACTGACACGTCCCTGCTCAACCTTCAAAGAATAGACCTTCGCTCCATCGTGGAGACACTCACAGAACACTGTCTGCTGAACAT
The DNA here is from genome assembly GCA_932527175.1 of Operophtera brumata. Classification (NCBI taxonomy): domain Eukaryota; kingdom Metazoa; phylum Arthropoda; class Insecta; order Lepidoptera; family Geometridae; genus Operophtera; species Operophtera brumata. Next base: position 30,048,878 of record OW052228.1, read on the forward strand.
CCTCTTCAACATCGGAGTCACAGACAGCCCATTCTGCAGCGTCTCTGACCGAAGAACAATCAACCCCACGTAGTCCTGGAATATGTGGGAGTAGCAGCTCAACGTAAACAAATCCTCAACAACACAAGATCACTCCGCCAAGCCTGCGATGACCCTAGGATGAAACTTCTGTGCTTCTGGATGGAGTTAGGCTGGCTAACTACCTAGTCAGACAACTCTCACGCATAATAGACCACCCAGATTTCGAATGCGGAAAAGGGAGTTCTTTAACATTAACAATTAACATCAATGCCGATGAGTCAGAAATTGGTTTAAGAGCTAACATCCATATGTGGTATTTATAACGTGCTAAAGTTTTTACATTGCCAGCCGTGTCGAAACACAATTATTCACTGGGCATTTTGAATCATTTAAAACGGTCCATCGACTTGACCGTTAGAGTGATGGCATTTAACTCTTTTCGCAAACATCTTTGTATATTTTTTTTTACTTTGTTCTTGATAAATCAACCTTGCTTGTCTAGGCCTGCATCGTTAGTTTGAAAATCCATATCTTTTGTGTTATCACAAACGGAATTTTAATATGAAAATCATCGAATCAAGACGCTGAAATGGTGGCAGGAAGCAGGCATGTTGCATGTTTAAGAAACAAGAAGAAATTTAAAAATTTAAAAAACCCCAGCGCATTAAAAAGGCTGCCCCAATTTTAATTAAACATGTCTAGAAAACCTGATTTCAAAAAAAAAACTGCTTTCAAATCAGTTCAACCGTTATAGAGCTACGGTGCCACAGACAGGCACACAGACAGATAGGCAGACACACAGCGGTCAAACTTATAACACCTCTCTTTGTGCGTCGGGGGTTAAAAATGTATATCTAGGGTGTAACATAATATCCATATCTATAGACGGGGACGGTATTCGGTAGTTTTTTTAAATGCCTCATAACTGTTTCATCCAGAAATTTATACAGGAACACATGAGGCAGCCCTATTACAGCTGTTTTATTTGACCTTGAACTTGACTCATTCACAAGAGATAACAAACAAATAAAAGTTGTTGACGCCTCGTACAGAATATCTTCACGCCTTTTTCCCAGAAGGGGTAGGCAGAGTCTCAGTGGGCCTCTTTTCACAGTGGGTTGCACCATCGTGGAATATAGACGTGGCAAGTGGTGAGCTCATCGCCGCCATTGATTCGCACAATTGACTCGGCTAACGCTTTCTTCCAGTAATGACACATTCCATAATAAGCTAGCAGCCAGGACAAATCTTATACCAACGAATCTTAACAACAAGTCCGGGTAATCCCTTAGTCAGCTTTTACGACATCCACGAGAGGAGATGGAGGGGCCACCGCTATTCTTAGGCCGGGCACACCACAGCCCTGTGTAAGTAAATGTATGGAAGTTTACGAAACTACTTATAGTTTCGAAAACTATCAAAACTCATACAAAGGTTTCCTGTAGCCACTTGATCCCCCACCCCCCTCCCCCCAGCAAAGAATATTTTGAATCTAATTCGCATGAAAAAATTGGAAAATTGATCAAAAATTTCAGGGGCTGAAAAACATTTTCATTTTCCATTTACTTTTAAGTTTAACGATACCCGTCTAAAGCCCATCCCTATACATTTAAATACGCCATTAAAGCGAAATGAATTCTTCAGCGTGGACACTCGGCGTAAATAAGGAATGAGATGGAATTTAATGCGACCGCTAATGGTTAATTTCCCTCGGGAGTATCATTTTCCGAGCGACGAATAGAAAACTTAGTTATAAGCACTTCCGGTGCCTGTGGCGAATTGAACTGAACAAAATGAGCGCCGTGGCTTGGTGGGCGAGTATTGAAGTGAGAAGTGCGGGTTCGATACTCGCTGCAGGATAAATGTTTGTATGAACCATAGATCTCAGAAGGTTTTTAAGTTGGTTTTCCTTTTTTCATTGAATCAGCTTCCACTTGTTCTCGAGGCACCACACAGGCGCTCCCCACCTAAGAAGAATCATCAAAAAAAACAGACCGTGTTTGTTGCCTGATTCTTCTAGGTCTGGTTGTAATTGTAAATTTATTTATTAAGACGATTCAAAATGATCCTTTTGATTTCAATGAATAAAATACTTTTTGACTTTGACTTTTTGACTTTAAATCTGTATTATTTGTTTTCAACCGTCCGTCCCAGGTTTGCTACCCACCAACTAACCTTACCTATGGGATTCTTCATTGTTGAAAATCAAACAATTTTGCCTGGAATTAGTTTAGCTGTTAGAGCTTTCTTGCAACATCGATGCTACTAATTTGAAATCGATTGAACAATTTCCTGAATAAGTCGTAAAGCAATTTACTACGTTTCAATGATAATAGTCTGTAAATGGAAAAGTCCGTTAAAAGCCTCTGTTATGTTTAATATTTTATGCACTGACCTCAAAGATCTAATAGCAGAGGCGGAGGATAAAAACACTGTTCAATTAATAATGGAAGATTGTTTTTATTTAGCTGGCTTGTATCTGATCAACGGAACTCCTCATGAAAAGTAGATTGTCGTGAATGGGCTCATTCTGATAAGCATGCAACGAACACCAAGGGCCGGTGCCCTTTGCTGGCATGGCACGGCGTGGCATGGCAGGTTGTGCTGCGGCATCCCACGGCGTTCCGTGGCATCCCGTGGCATGCAGTGGCATCCTGCTGAAAGCCCAGCCACTCTGGCATCAACCGAAATGACCGCTGCATAAGTGCTATGGAATCATAATTCCTCGACATAAAGTGACCCATACGTCTCGCGGGATGCAATGGCGCGCCGCGGCATGCCGTGGCATGCTGTGGCATCCCGTGGCATGCCGCAGCATCCCGCGCGCGACGCGTCGCGTCTTTTCGCGGCATCGTGGTATCGAAATAAAGTAACATGAATAAACTTGATTAGCAATAAAACCCAGCGTGACTCGCCGTCAGTGAGCGCCGGCCCGTATTAAACAAAAGTCATATTAAAATTCGTAGAAAATCGCTGGATGGAGACGGCTCAACGTCGTTCGTGGTGGCATTCTATGGGGGTAGTTTATGTACATGCAGCTGGACTTCTGCAGGCTGTTGATAATGACTCGTACGCAGCCAACCAACAGCAAACCATTCCGCTTAAGTATTTACTTAGACAAATTAATTTATGGCTTAGCCTAAGTACATAGTCGTGTTTCCATTATTGATTGTTATCCGGGGTCCATACTGACTATATCTTATCTGGGTTCGTCCTGTAACTTATGTCGAGGTTAGATACCTAATCCGGCACTTTGATCACTATCCGGCTAAAAGTCCTGAAGCTCATTTCTCGTAATAATAAAGGACTAGGGCTCTTTCAACAGTAGTCAACAAGTAGTTCCGATCATGGTAGAAAAACCATACAAGGTATTTTCTTCCAACGATGGCTCAAGACTGTAGACCGTTCACCGTAAGATGTCCCCTGCCTTGGTTGAGTGTCAACGAAGGTCTGTTCCTTCTTATACGGTGAACGGTTTGTAGATCACAAACCAAGTGCTGTCAGGTCAATGAATCAATAACCAAGCCAAAAATTATAAAAAGGTGATAAAATAAGTTTTAAAATGCATTTGAGAAAACAATAACAAAAACACACACACAGCACACACACACAGAACAAATACACATACAATACACACATACACACAGAACAGCACAGAATAAATAATAGTACAAGTAGTATTATTGGGCAAAAATTGGTTACTTCTTTCGGGTCGGAGGAAAAAAACAACACTTTAAAGAGTTATATTAAATGATTTAAGCTTAAGTCGCTTCTTCTTCTTCTTCGTGTCGTTGGTTAACATAGATAACTAAATTATTTTAGACCATTTAGCCACGTCGACAGCATTTTCAGTGGCTTCGCAAAAGTAATTTAGTGTGCAGGTGGACAGGACAGCAAGTGAGGCTTCGTCTGTGGAGTGAACCAACAGACCCGTAGTGCCTATTTTCTTTTTTCATAAAAACAGACTTTGACAGATTTTCATAAAGTTTAAGTTTTAAAAAATTACCGGCTTTCTGATTCATCATGCGACTCTGCGTTGCGGATAATGGTTAAAAAGAAAAGCAGAGCAAAGCCATCCCCCGAATTTATGAGCGGTTTAACCGCGAAACAAAACGAGAAGAAAACAATAATGTGTTATTTTGAAATACGGGCCTCGGAAAATAAAGACGATCAAGTGTAAGTAGGACTAGCGCTCGAAAGGTTCCGTCGCGGTATTTTGATTTAAATTAGCTGAAGGAATGTGTTATAACTGGAAGAAAGCATTAGCAGATTCAGTCGTGGGAAGCAAAGGCGGCGATGAGCTCACCACTTGTCACGTCTATATTCCCACGATGGTGCAAACCACTGTGAAAAGAGGCCCATTGAGTCTCTACTTACCCTAAAAAGGCCAGTGTGTATGTATGTAAATTTACCATTTTTTACAGAATTTTACATAATAAACAGTTTTTACCATACAATTTTTACCATTATTCTATTCACATTTAGGAATATATAATTAAACATGTTTCACAATTAAATATGAATTTGGCAAATTTAAAAATAATGGGGTTATTTCTTTGTTTTTTATAGTAATTTTATAGTTATATCTTGAATTGATATAAGAATTCTGTTATTTTTTCATATGACTATGATTTAGCTACTAGTACTAGAACTTACACAGACTTGTCACCTTTAATACCTTTAGGCGTTCCAGAGTAAAATGGCAGATCGATAAGATGAATCCTACTAGGGTTTAGTTTGTTCACTCTGAGGTACGGAACTCTAACGCCTTCCCGCTATAATGGGTCGATTTTTCACTGCGAAGAAAACCCGATGAAACGGTACGGCTTTTTCTATAATAAATTGGAATCGGGGTACGTATTTCCTTTTTCATTCATTTCAAATTCGGATTTATGGGCAGTCGGGTGCTCGATACAATAAATAAACAATTTCCGTTCGTTTAGCTTAGTCAAAGGAAAGGTAAATAAAAAAAGCAACAGATGTTTGTGCCCGAAAATAACAGAGAAGTCAATAATTTAATAAACCGTACATAAAAAGTAGGTATGGGAAAATACCAATGAAGTACATATATAATTTTATAAAACTTTCATAAAAAAGTATGTGAAAGTTTTGTTCCTTGGATCTTTAAAATAATCTCGGCTATGGAATGGAACATTCAGAATCAATATACCTACACCATCATCTGAATCAAAGGACTCTTAGGCCTTTAATAGTAGATTAGTAGCCAAGGGCTGTAAGGCATCAATTGCAGCCCGAGATATTTAGGCGCACGAGCGTGCGTGTGATGCTTACACCCGAGCTAACTACTCTGATTTACATCTCGATTGTGAGGTAAGTAGAAAAAAACCGGCATTACAAGAATAAAACATTTTATTAGTTAAAGTATGTTAAGAATACAGTCTCAGATAAAGACTCGTTTTTCTTTTCGCCACTTCTTGAACTCGTCGTAAGTTTTCAAATATCTCTCTTTAGAACTTTCAGGCAAAATATTGATAATTGCTGCTTCAGCTTCCATTTTCATTGAATCGGGAGTGCAGCTTATATCTTCATCACTTGCAGAACTCATGTTTTTTCCTAATTAGCACGTAATTATAAAAAAATCCCAAAAACAAACATTATTTAAAGTAAAAGTTTTCAATTCCCGCCTTTTTTCATCTGTTTTTAAATTATTTTTTCAAAAACGAAATTGAGCTTCGCCGTTCGATATTTAAAATTGATGACTATTATACTCATACGAAGACAAGGCTGAATAGCGAAGCGACTTCTTTTGTCATTGGGCAAATTGGGGTCATCCATGATGTCTATTGCCAGTATGATGGTTAGATGTACGCGAACTTTTTTAAAGAGTGAAGTTTTTTTTTTTATTACTTACCGCCCTAGGGCTTTTCTAGCTACATTATTACCCTAGAGCGCTAATTGGTCACCTACAAGCCCCATTTGGGGTTAATAAGGACCTACTTACCGAATATGAGATATGTAAAAACACTATAATAATACTGATTTACTTAATACAATACATTAAATAGATAGATATTTTTTATTATACATAGTAAATACCCAGAACACCCTTAACAAATATCTGCAGATCGTACAAGTATTTGTTCCAAGGCGGGAATCGAACCCGCAACCTCCTGCGTCGCATGCAAACCTGCGCCTGCCGTGCCACAGAGGTCGACTATGATATAAATATGATCCTATCTCGTACCTAGATATCATCATAAAACAAATAAATATGTACTCTGTCAATATCTGTATAAATGTACCTATAAATCTAACCTAAACTAGTTATCCAATCCAATAACAAATACTATTAAACGAGCAATGTTTGTATTATTATAAGTTATGATTTAAAAAAAACAAGATTTTGATGTAATTTCGTAAATGTAAGTTTTTGGGTGCAAAATATCGATCTAGCTAGATCACATCTCTGGGAAAACGTGATTTTCTACAAAAATTAGTAATAACTGTTCGCGATTTGCTTATCTGTGTCGTCAATGCAGAATATTAAATAGTCAGAGAATCACCGGCCGAGCGCCCGAATTCGAATTTCGAACAGACTTAATCTGAATAGACAAGAAGAAACATTGTAGGCTGAAGAGAAACATTATAAATTGTGGTAGCACTTATTTATTTCTTTATTATTATACTTAGCTTTAGTACCTATATTTTAGAGATCTATGACTACTTTGGTACGGAGGCCTGCAATGCTCTAAGACTACTTAGTAGTTATTTTTTGAATGTGTAATGTAAGCCTGTTTTGGTTGTCCTGTAAATACACTTACCACTTACTTGTAATCGTACTTAATAAATAAATGAATATATAAGTAAAGGATTTGGGCCCAAGTGAACAGTGCCCAGTCCGATAAAAAAATCATGCGTGTATTTCATGATTATCCCGACTATTGATCTCCTTTACCTATGTAGGTACTATATTAATAGATTTGAAATGATCTAACCTGACCTCACAGACCCTACAACTATTTTTAGTTACTTATTCCACTGTCAACAATCACAGTAATATTGCATTAGTTATGAGCCTGGAACACCCACACACATAGGTACCTTATGTACCTACCTCGGGATGATGCAAGCATTGGCGATAGATGTCTCTAGTTGACTGACGTAGATACTTTGATTTGCTTTGTGTCCCACACAATGCAATGTTGTTTGGAAGTTGTATGGTGATAGCTGATAACATAAATTATGTGACGAGAGCCTTTAATTTGATGTAATGATTTCATAATTTTATTAAGTTTTCGTTTTTTATGTGTAGCATCTTTCCTCTCGATCTCCTGCAATCTGTGGGAGTGATTTCGTGAAAAAGAATGGAAGTGGCATGCATTTTTCCGAGAGGTTGGTACTATCATCCATGTTGCTTATTACTAAGGAGGTGAGATGTCAGATGACCTCATAGCGACTACTAGGTATAAGGCACGTCCACTCACTCATGCCATTTCAATGAAGATTTTGAAAATGGAATCAAAGGTTACTCAAGTGAGGCTGAGTCGAGTCAAGCAAAGTTAGAGGAAATAACCGATGATAATCTTTGTTAATTATTAAGTACCTGCTAACCTCGTTTAATGTTTTAACTAACGAAATAAACGCATTTGTCTGAATAAATTTATATTATTGTTAATATTGGACGTGACATCAGTAGGATATTGTAGGGCAGAGAGCAAATAACCCCATTTTCATCATTGAAAATAGAGTAATCAATTATGCTTCTAATTAGTACACAATTGATAACATTCATAAGTCACCAGGCGACATAATAGACGTTATTAATTGTAAGGTTCAGTGTCACGTCCATGTGCCGACGGGAACAATGAGAGCTTTCATTGATAGCAGTGATGTACGATGTCTTGTGTTATTTTGTTGCTGTTTTAAGCTCAATAATACTAAAAAAGTTAGTTGAAAGAAATTACACAAAATCAACCCGAACTGCTTTATCTTGGTCAACCCAATTTTTCTTAATTAATCCCGATAACTAAATTTCCCTCATCAACTGTGAAACAGCGGAAGTTTCGGCGTTAATGTAAAATAACGAGCGGATCGACCCTCGGGAGTTAAGGGACGGGAATACGATACCCTACGCTAATGGGACTTGCCCAGTTTCAGAGGTCACCATATTAGTTGCATATAGGTTGAGAAAGCCAGAGATATTTCATAGAAGAGATGATATATTTTGATCAGTCAGTTCTTTAATTACAAATAACAAAGAGTTCCGAGTTCACGCAAAGGCCTTCATTATCAGTGACGATATGGGAACATTTCGAACATGAAATTGGAATAAAGGAACTGAATGATCAAAATATTTCAGCTCTTCTATGAAACTTCTTTGGTAACCTCTGACTTTCTCAACTTATACTTACATACAAACTAATATTTGGGTGACCTCCAAAGAACTTCTAATAACTCTAATAACGATGGTCTTACACGCTGTTTTCACTGAAATATTTGCGAAATTACAGATAGAGATACACTATCAACGTAAAAATATGGCATCTTTGAAATTTTTAACGTTGTTTATAGAGTTAATTACACTGCCGGTTCACACTTTAGTCCTTCATATGTGTTCCATGAACGGATACAATTTGACAGAATAATTTTCTTTGTATGCGTTTTGATTCTCTTTTGGTTCGAATACTTTTTAAGCGCTGACCCGAAGTCCATTTACTTTGAGGTCAGTGGTGACTTCAGAAATTTATACGCCTGTATTTTCAGACAAATTATTGCTAGCAGAAATTTTATCAGGACCACAATCTGGTAAATATTCTGTTTTTATGTTATTATTTGGGATTATTTTCTGTAGTTAACGAAATGAAAACACTAATTACTTAAAGTATTTCACGTCTATAGAATCTCCAAACCTTTTACACAGCAGCCTTCAAAGTCCACGGGCTTTGACAAGCACCCTCTTTCACTAAAATGGTCTTGACTTGAGACTTTGTCGATTCCTTTAAAACCGACTCTTAGTGAAATCGCTTTTTCATCCTTCATAATGGCGCCGCTCCGGGACATTTTAATTAACTTCCACTGGGGCTTTTTAGTTTTCCGATAAAATATTGGTATAATTCCGTCTCAGAAAGGAAATTTTCTTTGGGTTTTGTGACGTAAATAAACTTGACTTTCAAAGAGCATTTTGATCAGATAAATACAAGAGTGACGTATCATTCAGTAAATTAAATTAAAAAGTAATTTAATTGTTTAATTAATTAATAAGGTTAAATTGGTACATCTGGGCTGGCATAATACTTGTAGATACGGTCTGCAATTAATACTGTATTAGGCCTAACTACCTGGAGCTCAGTGGTCCGCTAAGGTAACCGCAATTAATGGCAATTATGTCGTCAGTTGATCTTAACCTGTTGGTGGTAAAAATTTTGAATTCAGGAGCTGTTAAAAAAACCGTACAGCTTTCCCAATAGATAAATACCTACTGTTTGTTTGGTATTTCGTTTGCTTTGAGGCGTACCAACTGTTGGCGGGCCACCGAGCAACGGGTGGTCTTTATCATTTCAAATGTAAACAGAGTGCTCAAACAACACATAATATAATACATTCAAAATCAACATTGGCTTTTCTGATGTGGATTTCATGTTTCGAAAGCTTGTTTTAAGGATAAACATGACCTCATTGTTTTATGGTTCAGATTGCTCTAGTTTTTTTAATAATGGGTATAATGAACTATATAATCTTTTAGGACACTTTCAAAGCATTCATTTGCTTTACATACGTTTGCTTGGACACGTCGCCGCATCGTCGTGAACAACATCTTGCTTACAAGGATTATAGCTGCAACTACAATAACAACAACTTCACCCAGCACTATCCACAGCCTTAGTTTTGTCCATTAATGAGTAGGTATCAGGTTTATCTTTGCATCAACACTCTTTAAACAACCAATCATTTTTCAGGGCGCTCTGGTTAAAGCAACACGTGACCCAAGAGCTGGCTCTTATTTGGCTCAATGCATTGGTGCTCAGTCCATTCAGCGTTACAATACATGCAGCATCTTGGGGAATCTTCTATCTGGTATTAATTGGATCAGTTGAGCTGTCGTTAGATCGTTTGTAACGGTCTTTATATACGGTATTTTTTTTACCTCAACTGTTTCATTTATTTTGTAATATGTACTTGTATTAGTAGTATTATTATTTCTTTGTACTTCAGTAGTATTGTTTTTCATTTGGCAGTTGTCTAACAAATTAAATTATACCTAGGTACCTAGGTGCTTCCTTGTTGAATAAATCAGAAACATTACTTACTTTGTTAATTCTAGCCAAACATGAGGAACTGTCAACAGCAATTCCCATAGCCAATATTTTTACTAAAATTGGAATACCCAACTCAAATATTGACTTTTAATAGATAAACAGTCACTTCCTGCTTCAAATAATCGCTCGCTGGGCTTGGGCAAGACTTTGAAGTGGTACACAAAGCAGAGCTATCAAACGATTGCACACATCAAATCGTATAAATCACAAACTTAACGAGTTTCTGGTCAAACAGCCAAACATACGTGGTCCAGAGTTTTGATTATTTTACAAACACTCGACGCGTAATGGTCCATGGGAACTTTGTTTGCTGTTTTTATGCTAAGTCTGAATCGTTGGGTAACATAAGCACTACACAAGTATTTGTCTAGCGGTCCAAAGACGATGTCGTGACAGTATGGTAATAGTCTTTTAAAATATTCATATAAATATTTTAGTTCGTCGTTAACGTCGCGTGTCTTTGCCTCGAGGTGTAGGCCTCGAGTTTTTACTGTTCTCTTTTATCTTTTACTGTTCGATGACATGCGAAATGAATCATGCAAGCGTTCCGAGATACTGTCAATAAATATTAAAGTTTTAATCGTGGCTTCAAAGCTCAGGCTATTTGGTTCCGATGCGCTTATTATATGTCTCATGTCACACAATGACCGGCAAGAGGCAGGTTGTTTTCATTGAGGCACAGCTGAGTTACCAGTTACTTCGGCAGGGGTCTGTCGGGGCTTTATACTCAAAAGCTCCCCGCTGCGTTCGTGAAGCGAAAACCCGCGAGCCGATAACTCTTTCGAAGTCTTCACAGCAATCGATGATGTATTGATGTATTAACTCATTAAAATTCAAGCCGTTTATGAGTTAAAGGTTAAAGACTTCATAAAAAACGCACTTACTCGTGTCCCCTGCTGAGTTAAAGAATTTAAATGAAGCGTGAATGTTCACAAAGGATTTTATGCTAAGTGTGGTCGATGATTTTGAGACAGAATTTGTTAAAATAAGTGATGTTTTAGTACCGATGTATGGTTTTTCGACGAGTCAAATGTGAGAATAATTCATATTTATATCGACCTCATAGAAAATTCCCCTTCTATTTCTTTGTCCTTTATTTCACGAGCACAATCGCGTCACAAACAACGCTATAAAGACTTGACAAAAACGCCTTCAGCGCTACATGAGTGTAATTTATATTTTCCTTTTATCCTCAAGGAAGCCTTGATTCTTTATACATGGTTTTTATTTCAGAATTGTCTGTTTCTGCTTGCTTTGCAAAGATCTCATACCTATCTAATCTTTAGAGTTATCCTTTGTAAGAACTAATGTTTCCTTGGAATATCTTTTGTATTTTTTGCTAGACTATTAGACTAGACGCATTAAATTTTTGGAATATTTTCATATGACACCCACGGTACAACTGAATAAATAACAGTATAGGTAACGCTACACAAATAGAAGGGGAGTGAAATCGTAAAATTGAGCGTCATCAAACATTTAAATCCGTTATGTTTCCCTCTGCGCAACATACTTGCACATCTAATACTGAACTGGACTGCAGTAAACTCCAGTCGCACGTTGGAGCTGACACACACCATTTTTTTTATGAATGCATCTCGAATTCGCATCGCTTCTGCAACCTCATCTGGCCTGCACCTGCATTTGGTGTGGTGGAGCCCTTAATCAACCAACCTGCATAGCAGCTGGTTAAGCAGACGAAACAATCATACGCCATACAGTGCCACAATAACCATTTGGCACGTCTTGCAGCCGTCATTATGGTGCTGTTTGATATTAGATTACAAGATGGCGGTGTTAGTTCTGATTTCGGCCACGAGACAAATGAACCTTGTAGCACTGTAGGTGCATATTAGGGAAATTTGTGCATACCGATTAACTATGCCGTATTATTTATGAACGTGATTAAGTTGACCAGTTACTCTTAGCCCCACTAGTTGTTCCTACCTGTGGGGCTTAGGCAGTGCCGGATTCCCCTATTAGGCCTACAAGGCACGGGCCTTAGTAGCCCAGCTAGCCTAGGGGACCCAACCACCCAGCTACCCTGACCAGATAGCTTACACCTTCACTCGCTCACGTGGTTACAGAATAGAGGCAGACCTTTTTGACCCCACACAATATGCATGACGCTTATGTGGAATTTTTGTTTTTTGTTTTTTAAACTTTTGTTTCCTGTGATATTTTTTGTATCTACTTGTTTTTTAAATGTCATGTGTTTTTTGGGGACAAATAAATATATTTTATAAATTTTGGGGTGGGCGGCTAAATGTCTAGTGCCCAGGGGACCTGGGTCTCTAAGTCCGGCCCTGGGCTTAGGTGTAGGTTAGTTTATCTTTCTTAACGGGCAAGAATAACCGAAGCTAAACTAAGTGGATAAGCCACGATTATAAATAACGCGAATGCGGAATAATGCCCAGATTTCCCTTATTCGTGGTACAAATGGACCTAGATACGAGACCGCCATAAAAAATAATTTCTCACTCACGATAACGTTCAAACAAATTCACAAAACGTTTACAACAGATAAGGCATACCCAACAAATTCACAGCGTTTGAAACCGACACATTACACAGAATTAGCCGTCAAGGAGGGCTCCCCGTTTATCTCTGCCCATATTTTTGAGTAAATTACAAATAGGTGTGTATCGCCCCCGCGTTGCCACCGGCTGCCGTGCGGTGCGCGCTATCGAGACAGGGGATCGCGAATTGTCGAATGCTTTACATTTGGTACATACTAGGATACTTTCCTTCACTAGAGCGTTAGTATTTCCCAATAGAAAAGAAGAATAGAATAGAATAGAATAGATTAGATTTATTTTTATTTGTAACAACACAGATAGGTACCTACCTAAACAAAAGAAAACATGAAAAAAAACACAAAATGATAGTTGCACAAAATGCTGTTACAAAAAGGTCTCTAACTCAGCATATGCAGGTTGTAAACAACCTGCGCTGGTCTTCCATTAGAGCCTTTTTCTAACCAAGAGAACATAAAAAAAACAGCAGACGTGTATCTGAATGATACGAACAATATACAATATATTAATTTAGCAGTAGGTAGAACAAAAATAAAATATATAGGAACCTACAATAAAAATAAAGTACTAATAATACTAGGATTAGAATTACAAGAAAATAACAAAGTATATCTACAAATAACGTAGGTGTAAGTGCCTATTTAAATAATTAGAGACATTCCTGCGTCTTCTGCCAATCAATTAGGTATTTCTTAAGCTTTATACGAAACCCTTGAACGCAATGTATGTATGCTGCAGAAACCTGGACTTATAGGAAGAATGAGAATAAGTTTTTTGTGAATAATATATTTTTCAATACAAACTTTTATAAAATTAGTGATCATAACCGTGTGCTGATCAAAATGAGCCTAAACACGGCCAGTCTACTTTTATCCCTCGAGGACTTCCTTTGTCCACCTTCCATGTGTGTGTCCATGACATGTTTCTTAATAAATAAATAATAAATAATAATAATAATGTACATCTTCAGATCAGCTCGCTGTCGCCATAATATTGTTTTGCCATCAGAACTTGACAGGTATGCCAATTTTCAGGTCAATCGGTTGATAACTGCTTTAAAATTCAGTTGCAAGATTCCACCCGGACATACATTTGCAAGATTCCACCCGGAACAACATTCTTACATTGCGAATTAATATAAAGCTTGAAAAAAGAGGATTAGATGCACTCGATATGAGGTGCTGGAAAATAATGCTTTGGGTTTCGTAGACTGAGTTTCATACCAATCCAAACAGTGAATATCACCTACCAAGCAATCTCGTATCCTCACTTTCTTCAGACATGTGGCACGACGCGGAGAGGTGCCTATTGAACGTCTTGTAATACAGGGTAGAGTTGAGGGTACACGAGCATGGGCCCATGAGTTTGTCTGACCAAATAAATGGATGGTCCAATGCACGAATGCACCAGAAAGGCTGCAGTGTGAGACGAGTGGCGAAAGATTGTACCTAAAGCAAGCCACAGACTCCTGAAGTGACAACCACGATCACACTGCCAAGAGTGTAACGACGAAGAATATGATACTTTTAATCTCATAATTTTTTTGTAGAGGCCCTTGTGTTTTCAATATATCTATACTATTTTCATTTTGTAGTTTCATAACTATCTGCTTTTGTTTTTGCAAGCAGTTGGTCTCTATATCAGAAGTTAATTGGCCAATGAAAGTTGACAGAATCTACTGAATAGTGAATTACCAAAAAAAGTTAGGTATTATGTTCGCTCCATGTTCGCTCATAGAGTCCGCGCCACCACTGTAGTCCGACGGCCTTTTAAGGCACTAACGGATAACAGAGGTAGATTTTCGCTTTTGCACTTTTGCGCATAGAAACTAGCGCTTCAGTCACCGGACTTCAGTCGTGGCGCGGACTCTAATAACAGTTTATAGTCATGGCAACCATAGACAAGAGTAGGATAGTGTTATATAGCCATATAGGAAAGAGTTCTCTCTTCACTCTGTTTGTCTACTTTTCAGCCAACATTCTCGGAAAAACTATAAAGGGTTCAAGTTTTGGTCACATTTCGATGTAATCACATTTACGTATTGTATTGTTAGTTGAGGAGAATACCATTTCTGACGTTTATGGCATTAGATCGGGACATGATCCAAGCTTTATTATGACTAATTTATTTATTATGAGAAATGGGCTTCTGGTTGAAGTAGGTAGGTAAATCGTTCTATATCTTTTTGTTACGTAGTTAATAGGTATAAGACTGCATAAAACTCAGCTTTAATTTATATTAGGTATCATACTGTATACGTACACCGCCGCCGGAAACCTTTTTTCGTCTAGTCTCCGTAGCATTTCCAAGCTTTTCAACCTGACGGGTTTTCCTTCCATTGATAAGGTCGTTAGTGAGGCTCTTTGCGTGATAGTGGTGCTTGAATATATAAGGCTCACTTCAAATTAGCCAATAATAAATAGCTTTAAGAATATGTGTGCAACTTCCTCGATATGGGCTTCGTTTATCGATACCTTCAGACTGCACCAACACCAGGCAGAAAACTTCATACAAAAAAAAACAAAAAAAAACTCGTTAAATATAGATAATTTTGTCCTATCATGTGTCTGTCTGGGTGATCCCTCGGTGTTTTAATGTAGTATCCATGCATATTTTTAATTTGAATATTGTACTTGATTTAGTTAGTTAAAAATCTAATCTAAGATTGGTAATTTTGCGGTTGGTAGCAGTTTGGTTTTGCTTCAGGACTGTGAACTATTAGTAACCTCTGTTGCGAAACATAAGTCAGACCTTTGGGTTATAACATAAGTTATATAGGTTTCTATAAATAGAACCTATTTGCATACGACGCCTATTTATAACCTAACGGCTTGCCATCGAATCCCGCGGGACACGAAACGGGCCCAAACTTCAAATTAGTTGGTGAAATGTTCAAACTTTTGGGTTGTATCAGTTTAGTAGCTGGGATTAATTTTAACGGGGTTAGTACGGTTTAATCACCGTCATTTCTCTAATCCGAAACTAGACGGGCAATGTGTTCCCTAAATCGATTTGTGTTATTCATTTCCGTAATTGGACTCTCGCAGTCGGAATAAACAAAAGTCGGTCGATTTTACTAAAGTAATCAGTAATGATGTTTATTTGTTTTCATGTGGATATCTTTAGGTGGGTTGCTACAGTTTTTGTTGTTGAAAAAAGTTTTATCAAAACACGCTTTTATATGAAACTAGTGTCGCCCGCGGCTTCGCTTGCGTTTTATCAGGATAAAAGTAGCCTATAGCTTAATCTAGGCTATAATCTATTTGCGTACCAAATTTAATTAAAATCGGTTCAGCCGATTCGTCGTGATTAAGTAACAAACATCCAAATATCGTAACATTAACATTTATGAATGTGAGATTAGTGATCGGATCGGTGTGCTGATCAAAATGAGCCCAAACACTATACCAGTCTGCATTATCCATCGAGGAATGCCGTTGTCCACCTTCCAACTGCATCAGCAGATCAGCTCCCTGTGACCATAATATTGTATTGTCATCGGAATTTGGCAGGTATGCCAAATTTCAGCTCAATAGAACACGGGAAAAAAATCTTACTTTAACTTTGTAAGATTTGAGTATAGACACCGGAACAGGTAAAACTAAATAAAAGCTTGTAAAATGATGTGTGTCAGCACCGACGTGCGACTGGAGTTCTCTCCAGTTCAGTTCAGTATAACATGCGCGAATATGTTGCGCAGAGGGAAAACATAACGGACTTAATTTTTTGTTAACGCTCGATTTTTCGATTTTACATCTATTTGCGTATCGAGGGCGTTATATGAAAATCGATTCTTAAGGAGTAATCTCCAAAACAATCTCAAGCAAACAAGGAAAGTGAAAGTGAAGTGAAATGTTTGCAACGTATTTGCGCAGTCCCTCTGCGCAACATATTCGCGCATCTCATGCTGAACTGGACTGGAAAAAACTCCAGTCGCTCGTCGAGGCTAAAACCTCGACAAACACAAACAATTTATTTATATTTTTCTTTGGAAAATTTCTTCGGTAAGATTTATATTATGTATTTTATTTTTTCAGGGTCGGGGAGAGTTTTTTATAAGAAGTAGGTAGTGACTTTTGAAATTTTATAGACAAATCATACTAGATACATTCTTTCAGTATTTGCCCACCTTAGTTTGGTCAGTGGTCTCATCACATCCACGTGTTCCCTCATTGAAATAGAAATGACCAGTAAACAAATAAAACATAAACAATCGCAGACAATTTCCATCAAAACAGTATAAATTACAATCATGCCTCCACATTTTACATAGACAAAGCTTCTATTTAAACCCGCATTAGTCATGGTACGCGTTGTGCTATAAATCACCAAAAAACAGGCACCTGTCATGGACTAACCGACAGTTAGTAGGGAACCTGTGCCGTGGATTAGTTAGCAGTTAGTATGAGGCATGCCATGGATTAGTGGAGTGTTGGTATGCAGTATGGTCGTTGCGTGACCCCGCGCGTCACGTTATGGCGATGTCATAATTCTGTTGATTTCGTTCACCAGTAACTAATGCCTTTGGGTTCCCGGTAATTGGTAGAAATTTTTCGATTACTTCGATGGTATAACAAGTTTTTAATGACTGAAATTGACTAGGTAAGTACCTACGCCAAAGCTAGCAAGCTTTTAACTTGATTTCAGTCTTATGTCTTATGGCATCATAAAAGGTTAGTATATGTAAGTTTGGGAAAAATCTTTAAACTGAATTTAAACTATAGAATTGAAACTTGAACTTGAACTTGAATTGGACCTTTACTCCACTCCGCCACTACTGTTTGTGGTACTGTAATCGGTCTGGAGAGTGATACCGTGAGTGTAGTGTGTACGCAGCCTTATACCGACGACGTAGGTAGTGCTAGTGACGTAGATGAACTAATTCTCGACGCGCGCGCAACGAACCTACCGCCGCCGCCGCCGCCGCCGCCGCCGCTGTCCCAGCGAGCTGAGCGCGCGGTTGCACGCAGTATTCGCTGGTCCACCGTCGAACGCGGTCGCGGGCGGTGCTCATGATGAAGAGGCTTCTGAACTCAGTCTCGAAACGTCAGCAAAGTGACGAATAATAGTGGTAATTAGCCGTTTATCTTTTAATATGAATTTAAACTATTTAACCCTAACCAATTAGGCTGAAATTTAGCAAACCTGTCAAGTTCCGATGACAATACAATATTAAGGTGACAGCGAGCTGATCTGATGAGGAAGACGGAAGGTGGACAAGGGAACTCCTTGATAGATAATAGTAATCTGGCCGTGCTTAGGCTCGTTTTGGTCAGCACACGGTTCCGATCACTAATATTATAAAAGCTTGTAATTTACAAAGAAAAGTCTTATTTTCTCCATTATCATATTAGTACAGGGTATATTCTCAATGGTATATGACACTTAGTTTGTAAAAACACGACAAGTATACCTATCTACCTAGTTAAGTGTAGTTGTAAAGGAACAGATGAACATAACATACATGCAAACACAGACGTACCACATAACCCTACTATGGATATGAAGTAGACGAAAACGAGACAAAAAATAATAATTATTTTCTGTATTACGTATGGACGGATACGTAAAAGCTATAGAGTAAAGACCACAAAGATGATAAGTATTTCTTCGAGTGGGGCCCCACATCACCTTCAGTCTTTAAACCACAAATTCTTTAAACCTCCGGCGGGAGTCTCCACACCTGAAGTGCAGAACTGGAAATTGGAAACCGTAACTCAACAAGTATTAGGGGGACGGAAAACTCCACAGCCGCCATCTGTAGGCCTTATCTGCGCCCATAAATATACGGAACCCAACGAACGAGGACGAATTATGGCTCCAAAAGTACCTTTCCTCCTCGGTCGTACCACAGAAGGAATATAAGTAATAGCGAGAGGTTTCACTACGGACTAGCAATCTGTGACACACACTGCGATGAAGTCGGTATCGGTAGTGACCCCGACTTCCGATCCCTAAGGTCGTAGGTTCAAATCCCAGTCGAAAACAATATCATTTTTTAATCTCGTAAAATGTATGACACTTAATAAGACAACCGGTATTTCCTAAAACCAATACTTCGAAAAAATGTGTTTATAGGAGCCCCTGCAACGCCTGTTTCTTTCCCCATCGGTCACTAGGACCTTTTTAAAGCCACCATACCTCAACGGTCACTGATCTAACGCAGGGTGACCATGAAAGAACCAGTGTCGAATTTAAGCTATATTAAAGCTTTTGAAACAATTAGATGTGTTTGTAGGTAATACTGCTGATATTTTGTATTTAATCTAACTATGGACTTTGTCTGAAATAAAGAGATTTTATTTTATTTATGATTAATACATTTCGTAGGTAATTGGAATTGCTCAGATCCGAGCTATATTTTATACAAAGACAGAGCATTAAAGCTCATTTTACTTTGAAAACCAATTCGGAGTGGCACATGCCTAGTGTACCTACCTAATGGATAATTCATGCACCCTCGTGTCTGTTTCATAATTTTACGGACATTTTTGTAATTATTTTCCAAAGTTCGTGACTTTTTCAACGAAATGACGTACAATGAACCTGAGGATTTATTTTTAGCTGGTCTGAATTTATGTTGCCATTTGAATCCTCTGTAGCAAACGTGGTGATTAGAATTTATGTTGCCATTTGAATCCTCTGTAGCAAACGTGGTGATTAGAATTTATGACACCGTTACATCATCATCATCTATTTTCCGCAAGGGGCATGACGTTAAATTTCAGCCAAATCGGTCGAGGTTTAACTGTCTCAAAATTTAGTTTCAAGATTTGTCTCATAAATAACAGGCAAAGTTTTTTTTTTAAATGTATCTTTTTTTTTATACTGCATGAATGACGGAACAACCAGATGGCCCACCTGATGTTAAGCGGTAACCTCTGCCTATAAACAGTGCATTACCTCATAGGTCACGTCCACGTACGACGCACCCTATGTGGCATTGCACTGCGCCCGCCACCCTGAGATATAAAGATGAAAAGGCTCATGTGCCTGTAATTTCACTGGCACCTTCAAACCGGAACACAGCAATGCGAGCACTACTGCTTTGCGGCAGAAATAGGTATGGTGGTAGTACTTCCCCGGACGAACTCGTTCACAAACAAGCTCTACTTTTAAAACTATTTATCTACCATCTTCTATTTATCTTCTTTCCTTTTCACCTCAAAAATGCATAGTTAAATCAACATTAGTTTTCTAGACAGAATTAGCAGACCACTTAGCTCGCGGAACCGGAGTTGACAATCACTGGAGAATAAAATAGCGACCATAACGACAAACCAGTGTGGAAGGTCTCTTCTCTCCTCTCGATGGACCAACGTGAAGATGGTGGAAAAAAGCGGCTCAACACCGTTCGTTGTGACATTCTATGGGGAAGGCATAAAAACCAGTTGTGTCTGAAATACTGTGCTGATGTTGTTTTCTATTTGTTAGAGTTCCTGTCGTCCTGTTGTCAGTTATGGAGTCTTATTTGCTCTAATAAATGTCATGCTTCTCTAATTTGTGATGACGTTATTAATAGCTTTAACAAAAATGTAATTAAGAATTCGGCTCAAGGTCCCGGACAAGAGTGTAACTAATCATACGTGCTGACTGATGATTCGTTTACTTCACAAACATATTTAAGGTTAAAAATGTTGCACAGTTCAAGAAATCTAGCAAGTAAAACATGCTAGGAATAACAATATAAATAAACAACTTGAAATTATTCAGTATTTAAAAATTATATACATAATGTAACTGTTAAGAATCGCTCCGCCGTCGAGATCTACCCACTTCGTTCCGTTTCGCGGAAACACATAATATTTTAATCGATTTAAAGAGCTTGAAGTTAGGAGAATTTGAAATGTCTGTAAGAGACAAATAAAACAATAGAAATTGAGTGGAGTGAATGACCTTTGCTGTTGGAATCGTATAACACCGATAGTAGCACCGGTAGCGACGCCGGTAGCGACGCCGGTAGCGACGCCGGTAGCGACGCCGGTAGTGACGCCGGTAGCGACGCCGGTAGCGACGCCGGTAGCGACGCCGGTAGTAACGCCGATAGTAACACCGATAGTAGCACCGGTAGCGACGCCGGTAGCGACGCCGGTAGCGACGCCGGTAGCGACGCCGGTAGTGACGCCGATAGCGACGCCGGTAGCGACGCCGGTAGTAACGCCGATAGTAACACCGATAGTAGCACCGGTAGCGACGCCGGTAGCGACGCCGGTAGTGACGCCGGTAGCGACGCCGGTAGCGACGCCGGTAGTAACGCCGAAAGTAACATCGATAGTAGCACCGGTAGCGACGCCGGTAGCGACGCCGGTAGCGACGCCGGTAGTGACGCCGGTAGTGACGCCGGTAGTGACGCCGGTAGCGACGCCGGTAGTAACGCCGATAGTAACACCGATAGTAGCACCGGTAGCGACGCCGGTAGCGACGCCGGTAGTGACGCCGGTAGTGACGCCGGTAGCGACGCCGGTAGTAACGCCGATAGTTTTTGTATAAATTGAGAACAATTAACGTGAAAAAGGCAGTTTATTTCGAGAGGCCAGAAGGACACAGTTGGAGCTGGGAGAATCATTGGTAAGTCAATTGTTTTTATAACTTTTGTAATGTTGTGTCTTATTGATTAAATTGATGGCTTGTGTGTACTTTACAGATAAAATAAATTAAATTAAAGTAATTAAAATAATTAAAATATTTTATGTTTACGTTGCGTTTATGTTGCGTTATGTTTGCATTGACGCTTACGTTTGCGTTTACGTTTCGCTTGATTGCGTTGACGTTTATATTGCGTTTGTGTTATGTTTACATTTACGTTTGCGTTTACGTTTGCGTTTACATTCATTGTTTCGACTACGTTTATGTAGCGTTATGTTTGCATTGACACTTACGTTTGCGTTTATGTTACGCTTGATTGCGTTGACGTCTATGTTGCGTTTGTGTTGTGTTTGCATTTACGTTTGCGGTTACGTTTTCGTCTGAATTAATAATGAAGTCTTTCAAAGCAGTTTAATTGCTTTAATGATTTTACTTAATAGTTTTTACCCTTTCTTTGATAAATTGAATCTAGAAACTTGTTCTTGGTTTCCACGTAACCTTTTAGTTAGAGTTTATATCTTGATAGAAATTCCTTTTCATATTTGCAGTCTATTACTTAATGTGAATCTTACTTATCGATTAAATCTAAAATCCAACTTATTTTGAGAAAGTGAACTTCTGTGTTTAATTGGAGAGAAATAATTCACAAATTTTACATAGTGATATCTATTGAGATGAAAGATAACTCAATTTTGTTATTAACGGTTATACTCCAGTCAAGCAAAGCCGTACTGAAGATGATCTCTACTAGAGAAGGGAGTGACTCTTGAGACACTGACCTGATGTAACAAACCAGGATATCTACTATCATAATTTATATTCAAAGAATAGTTTTGAATTTTGAATTGGATTCAGAAGTTCTATTTTTAAACTATCTTGTTTAGAGATAATAAGCTAGTAAATCTAAACTTGATAAAAGTAAAAGTTATGATTTTAGATTATTTTGTTGTGACAAAATTATAAAGTTTTAAACAAATAGGTAACGGGGGTTTTACCAAAAGCAATGAAGAAATCGTTTTGATATTCTTGATTATACTCAGCCTAGCAAGAGCCGTGCTAAGTGAATCCTGACTAGAATAGAAGGAGGAACTTGAAGTCCCTAATCTGAAATATCAAATATTAATAATTCTTTCCTATGCTATTTTATTATGTTCCAAGGTTTTATTTGGGGAATTCTTTAAAACAGAAATTAGTTTCTTGTAAAGGTAAAGACAGACTTTGACTGTATTTTATTTATTTAAATTATTCAGAAGAGTTTTATTATACCGAGCTTTATTTGTAGTTTAGATTATTTTCTACTAGGCTTTGTAGAATGTAGGATTACTATTAGAACTTAGGGGCCTTTCCGTGAAGGCAAGTCCGGGTTAGAAGAGTGTTGGATGATCGCGAGTTAACCCACCTCACTGTTAGTTCGTTTAAATATAAAATAAAATATTTAACTTCAAGGTAGTTCTTGTTCTTATTCCGTAGAATGTTAGGTTACTATTAGAACTTAGGGGCCTTTCCGTGAAGGCAAGTCCGGGTTAGAAGAGTGTTGGAAGATCGCGAGTTAACCCACCTCACTGTTAGTTCGTTTAAATATAAAATAAAATATTTAACTTCAAGGTAGTTCTAGTTCTTATTCCGTAGAATGTTAGGGTTATTATTAGAACTTAGGGGCCTTTCCGTGAAGGCAAGTCCGGGTTAGAAGAGTGTTGGATGATCGCGAGTTAACCCACCTCACTGTTAGTTCGTTTAAATATAAAATAAAATATTTAACTTCAAGGTAGTTCTAGTTCTTATTCCGTAGAATGTTAGGTTATTATTAGAACTTAGGGGCCTTTCCGTAAAGGCAAGTCCGGGGTTAGAAGAGTTGATGGAAGATCGCGAGCTACCCTCCTCACTGCTAGTTCGAATAAAAATAGATTAACAATAAAACCTTTAGGTAGTTCGAGTAAGAGAATTCGTAGTTGTTGTAGGTATTAAGGTAAGACTTTCGTTTAGGTTAATTCAAGATATTTTATGAATACCGTTATAACCGTTATTTCCATCTAATAAATAAATATTTAGGCTAAAATGCTTGATGACCAAATGAGTCTGAAGTCAAGTTTGAATCTTAGACACTTGACTAAATGGTATTTATAAATATACTTAATCATTCATTATCTGAGGTTTTAGCCTCTAAGAATTTATAAGTTTGAGCGTGTCTTGGACCATTAGAGTTTGTGAATCCTCTTTTAAAGCATAAATGAGTCTATAAAGATCAATAAAGATCTATATTTTAATATGAGTCTCAAAATTAAGACTTTTATATTAAATATAATTTTAAATCCTGAAATACATTTTTATACAAACATTCTGGAATAATAACTTTCCTGTATGAATGTTTATTTGTCCCTTAACGTCATTATATTTTATAATATTTATTTATGGCGAGGTTCGGAAAGACAGTTGAGGGGAGGTCGGATGAACTGTCCCGCACAATTTTATTGTGCGGCCCTTAAAGTGTCCCAGTACAAGACTATACAGACTGACTAACAAACTTTAGCTAAGTCCTTTGCTTTGATCATGATAATTTATGAAGTATCATTACCTATTGTTGTTATGAGGATAATACATCTCTTTTGATTCTGTGATGCGTTCATACTAATTAAATTATGTTGGAGTGAACTTTAGGATAAAGTCTTTAAATAGATTTGTTTATAGGTATTATATTAAGTTAGGAAATTTTATAAGTATAGTATAGCGAGGAAGTCTTTGAACTGTAGTTATAGATAAGGATAAAATCTAAAATTAATAACGTCGGGATAAACTAGGTTAATCAAATTATATTTTAAAATTAATCAATATAGAATTTATATTTTAGTAGTTTCTATATTATTCATTATTCGTTAGATAAGGTTAGTTAGGTTTCATTAGGTATTGTTAGGTCTTGACATAAATAACTTGAAATTACCTGAATTACTACAATTACACAACGTACGGTCCTACCACTAAAACTAGACGATCACCATGGCCAAAATAATTAAATAATGAATCAATTTAACCCATATCTAGTATGATGAGTATATCAAAGATACGTTCATGTAAGTAACTATGAAAAGTAAGAAAACGGGAGTTCAGTTAAGAGTAGTCAATAGTTATAGTATTTGTGGGTTTAGTAGGGTTGAGGGTTGAGAGGTTAAGAAATTAGAAAGGGGGGTAGTGGGTGTGAGGGGGGGGAAGTTACAATATGGTCTAGCCGTGACCAGGATAGTTTATGTCTAAATTAAGTAGTTTCTCAATTTATTAGTAATATTAATTTAATTAGGTTATTATTTTTTTAAGCTGTCATAAGTATAAAGTAAATATTTTTGGGTATATTGTTGGTTTGTGGGTTGTTGATTTAGTATTTAATTCATGTGGCGGGTTTCTCGCACAATTTGTTGCCGTAAATATAGGAAAGTTCTATGTCAAGTCAAACTATAATTAGGTATTTTATTTAGTAATTTTTGTAGGCATCATTTCATTAAATAGTTTTATAAATTATGTAAGTCTTCGTTGTTGGAAAGTAATTTCATTACGTTAGTTGGAAGGTAGGTAGTGTTTGTTAAATTTATTATATATAAATAGATAATTGAGTCCTTGTTTAAAAGGTTATCGAACTTAAAGACTATGCGAGAAAATAGGTAGGTTAACTTATATTTCTAGGCAAAGTAACAAAGTAAATAAAGTCACTTTCAGTCTTATGTAGTTGCGATTTTTAAATTCTTTAATGGTAGATATCATTTTATTGGCAAATTTTGGATAAATTGAAATAAAATTGATTAAGTGAGGTTCTGTTGAGGTTAATTGAATATAATGAATCTAAAAACTTTTGCAGAAAGATTGTTCAAAGTACATTCAGGTTCATCTCCTTTTATCGCCTTCTAGAAACGACTGAACAAGTCATTGTAGATACATAAAATAGGTTACTAGTAAAATAGGATTATGTTAATAGTAAATTTATATTTTTAAGTTTCTTATTTTATTTTGAGCTACTTATCTATGATTTGTGTTGTTATAATATACTAAGTTTTGTTCCATTTACATAGAATAAAACGGGGTTAATTCTAACTAGGTAGAATTTCTAAATTTTGCCTAAGGTATTTTTATTTAAAATAAGAAGTTAACTTAGAGTAGTTCTACCCAACATTTCTAATAACTGTAAAAATAGGTATTAAATTCCTTAAACGGGGGGTCGGTTGGTTAATTAATTTTATGTAAGTAATAGTGGGTTTGCATTGTAAAAGTGGGAATTAAAATTCTTTAAACGAGGGGTCGGTTGGTTAATTAATTTTAAGTAAGTAAATAGTGGGTTTGCATTTTAAAAGTGGGAATTACAATTCTTTAAACAGGGGGTCGGTTAGTTAATTAATTTTAAGCAGGTTAATAGTGGGTTTGCATTGTAAAAGTGGGAATTAAAATTCTTTAAACGGGGGGTTGGTTAGTTAATTAATTTTAAGCAGTAAATAGTGGGTTTGCATTGTAAAAGTGGGAATTAAAATTCTTTGAATGGGGGGTCGATAAATAAATTATTTGTAATTAGACTAAAATAGGTAAATACTTTTATAAAGATAGATAGGTAGATAGATAGGAAAATAGACAGGTAGATAGTTAGATAAATTGATAGATAATATTTTTCAGATTTTAGGGGTTGATTTCTTTAAGCGGGATTATTCAAAGATATTAATTTATTAAGAAGGTATATTATTACATTAGAAATTAATGAACGTTAAACAAGTCGTTTAAAAATAGATTTTGTAAATGGTTAACTCTATCTTTGCATACAAGTAAATATGTTATTCTTTAATCGGGGGGTCGTAAATTCAATTCGAATGCCTTAATATGGAATCCCCACGAAGCCAAGTACAGGCTAATGATTGAGAAAATACAAAATAAGTTTGCACGCTTTTTGTACCTGAAGGAGTACGGGGTAGACCCTTACTACCCTCTGATGTACCCGAGTTTGTTCGTATTGGGTATGGTCGGGTACTGTCGACTGTCGGTGAGGAGGGATGTGGCGCTGGTCAAGTACGTGGTGCGAGTGTTGCGCGGGCTCGTGCATCACGAGGAGGTGCTCGCGGCGCTGCGGCTGCGCGCGCCCGACGAGTACCGTGGGCGCGCGCCGCCGCCCCGCTATGCTCAGTCAGCCAACATCTAGAACTAACTTGCTCAAATTTGCCCCAATGTCACACGCCATCCGTTTAGTTAATATTCTCTCAGAGAACAATTTTGACATTTTTTGTCATAGCTTGCCGAAGCTCATGGAAATGGCGCAGCTTGTTTTAGAGAATATTTAATGCAAGTACTTAGTGTTAGTTATTATTGTATGTCTATCCTCGGTAGGCGTTACCTACTTATTCTAAGCTTGGTTGTTTTTATTTTTTATTGTTATATAATTGTGTGCATGCAACATCGCTTTGGATTTCTGTTATGGTGTTGTACTTGTTTCTTAATAAATAAATAAATAAATAATAAATAAATAATTATTTTTAGTTAACTATAGTATCGTGAAATGGTTTTTGTTATAAAAGTAGATATATAATTATTCAAATAGGGAAGTCGGAAAATATATTGTTTTGCTTTAGAATAAATCTTCTTTGATATTATACGTAGGTATGTAGTTATTTGAAAAGGGGGTTGTAGATTGCTTGCATTTAGGTTTTACATCTGTGGTAAACGATTACGTAAGAATGTACCTTTAAAAATCCTTAAATTGAGATTAAAATAAATCTATTCATATCTTCATTATTAATTATTTTTAATCATAGGCGGTCTTAGTATAAAAAATAAGTTGCATAGAACAAAATAATGAATTGTTGGAACAAATGGGTTTGGTTCGTTTCTGAGCATTAATTTGTTAGAATCAAATATTGTAATAACATAATCTAAATTAGGTTTCGAAAAAAAAAAAAAAAACTATAAAAAAAGAAAGGTTTCGCTTAGGATGTTAAAAGGAACATCTGCTTAAGATTTTCTTAGGTTAGGTTGTTAGGTTTCACTTAGGTAAGGTAAGAAAAAAAAAAAAAACACTACTTAGGTTTTTCTTTTTATACTACTTGAAATTGCGGATCAAGTGGATGGCCCAACTGATGTTGAGTGGTACCCTCTGTCTATGAACGGGGCATTGCCTCATGGGTCGCCTACACTTAGGACGCGCCCGGTGTGGCAATGCGCTGCAGCCGCCACCCTGAGACGTGGAGATGGGGAATCTCACGTGTCTGTAATTTCACCGGCACCCTTCCTCTTTGAGCCGGAGCACAGCGGTGCAGCACTGCTGCTTTGCGGCTGAAATAGGTATGGTGGTAGTGCTTCCCGAACGAACTCTTCCTTAGGTTAGGTTAGGTTAAGATAAAGGGTTTAGCAAAGTTAGGCGAGGTTTTTTAAAAAAAAAAAAAAAAAGTTTGATTTAGTTTAGAAAAAAAGGGAATTATCTTAGATTTGTTTATTTATTTTCAAGTTTTAGACTCATAAATACGCCTAAAGTAAATGAGGGTTCTATTGTACAAAATGCAGTATCACAAATTTTCATTCTCGAGTTATATTTATTCTTATAAAAGTTTAGTAATATCATACTTAAATGGTTTATTGCATTAGTGCCTGTAGTAGAAGAAAAAAAAAGGAGTAACTTAGGATTAAGAAAATAAATAGGTATGGCAAAACTCTTCTGAACTAGAATAGTCTAGAAACTGATTGAGTTGGGTTATTATTTCTAACCAATATCTTGTTGTTGGTCAAAGTTTGATTTTATTCTTTTTTTAAGTTTGGGTGATAAAAAAAAGGGTAATGTAAAATATATACAACATATTTAGCATTTATTCTTTCTGAGTAAAGGGGTAATTTATTGAAAGGTTTGGTTACTATATCTTCAAACTATTTGGAGATTTTTAAATGGGGTAAACTAAAAAAGGAGTAGCTTAATTTGAACAGGTGAGATTCATACTAAGCTAATAGTTAAGAGTAGTTCATTAAAAGGTAAATTATGTATTTAAATAAAAATAATGCTGTTGGAAAGCTAGGGATGAATGAACTACAATGAATAGTGTCTAAAAGGAGTCGTGTATGTTAATGAATGAACAGGTAATTTAAGTAGATTTTTAAATGGCCAGAAAAAAAAATTGTTGGGGTTTTAGGTTATGGAGGGCCCTAGTGTTTCAACAGTGTTTTCAATGAGTTTTTCATAATAAAATATTTGAAAAAAAGGTTGCGTGAAATATAGGAACAAAATGTTTGATTTTAGAGGTTAAAATTTAACGTTCTTGATAAGATTTCTGAAGTACAATATTATTTGATTAGAAAGGAGGGTATAAAATCCTGAACAGGTCTAGTCAATGTTTTTATTTTTCAGAAATTGTTGGTAGAAAAGTAGAGTTTCAAAATATAAAAAAAAGGGTTAAAGCCGGGCCAATTTGGTGGGTGACATTTGACATTTGTCGGTTTTATCTTCATATTGAGGTGTCTTGGAAACATCGATTAGGGTGAATGAATCGATACGGACTTGGAACATATGTGAATTTTAAGGGTCATCAGGCGAATCCCTGTCTCATTATTTTCTTTCGTAAATTTAAGGAGCAAAATAAGACAGTTACATAATTTAATTAAAAAAAAAAAAAGCATTTATCCAGTTGAACTATCAGAACTGTTATTAGTATTGTCATCTTCATCACTGCTGTCAGCATTTAGAGATATTATTAATTCATTTCCAATAATATTGTCTATTCTAACATCTCGTTCAAAATCTTGTAAAATTACTTTCTTTATTTTCTCTACGACATTTCTGACTACGCTTTTAATGAAGCTTGAATATTACGGTATAACGGCAGAAGCTCTAAGTCTGATAGCGTCATACCTTGCTGACAGAGGTCAACGAGTTGCTGTATCTGGCGTCAAGTCTTCAGGCTCTCTTATTAAACTTGGGGTTCCTCAAGGCTCCATACTGGGTCCTTTCTTATTTCTCATATATATTAATGACTTGCCTTACGTGATTCAAAGGCAAACAACTGATGAAGTCGTCCTTTTTGCCGATGACACATCGTTACTATTTAAAACTAAAAGAGGATCCTCTGATCTAAGTGCCGTAAATTATGCTTTAGACTTAATTTCTGAATGGTTTGCGGTCAATAACTTATTGTTAAACCCTTCCAAAACAAAATGCATTAAGTTTACTTTGCCCAATGTTAACCAGGCACAAACACATGTAATAATGGGCACTAAAATTGACACCAGTGATTCTACAAAGTTTCTGGGGATAATATTGGACAGCAAACTGCAATGGGGTCCCCATATTTATGCACTTGGAAATAGGTTGAGTTCGGCAGTCTATGCAATCCGAGAGGTACGGAAACTCACAGACGTAGCCACTGCTAGACTTGTCTACTTTGCTTATTTCCATAGCCTCATGAGCTATGGAATTTTGTTATGGGGTGCTGGTGCTGACATCAGTGTTATTTTTATTCTTCAGAAGCGGGCAATTCGGGCTATTTTTAACCTCAAAAGTAGAGACTCCCTTAGAATATTTTATAAGAAAATTAATATTTTGACTGTACCTTCATTGTACATTTACGAAAACATTATGTATATTCGGAAAAATTTATGCAATTTTCAAAAGCGGAGTGACGTACATAGTGCTAATACGCGCAATAAATATAAATTGTTGAACTCTGGGTATAGGTTGCAAAAGTCGAATAAAAGTTTTGTAGGAAATTCGGTGCGCTTCTACAACAAACTACCTAAACATATAGTGGATTTAACAGAAAAGGGATTTAAGAGATGTATTAAAGTTAATCTGATAAAAAAGGCATATTACACAACTGGTGACTACTTAGCTGACACAGAAGCTTGGGATGAGAAGGAATAAGGTAGCTTAAGTTTTGACAAAGCCCCTGTACAGCTACTTGCCTATGTTTTAATTTAATTAATTTTATTGACAAGGCCTTTATACAGCCGCTTAAAATTTGACATTGTTCTATTATTTTATTTTATTTTCGTTGTGATAATATGACAAAGCCCCTATACAGCTGCATCTATTATCAACATGTTTTTTTTTTGTTTTTCTTCTATATTTTGCTATAATGTACATTGATGTGTAAATGAATTGACGTAACTAAGTGTTCCCTGAGATCCTACAGCTTGAATAAATATATGAATATGAATATGAATATGAATATGACTGACTTCTGCACACACAATTTGTAGCAGAGTCGTCATTTTAGCAGTACTGAAGAGTCGTTCAGTATTGTTTCGCGCTGCATGACCCTTTAGTTGTGCCCAAATAAGCTCGAAGCGTTATACTGGCAGTGGTAGGGATGAAATTGAATAACTTTGTGTCCATGCTCTAGGGCTAGTTCATCGAGTACATAGCGGAGCTTGGACGACTTAGTTGCTTTTACCAGATTTAACAACTCAACTTTTAATAAAATTGGACTTGGTCCACGCCATTTCTTAACATTCACGAGACAATTTCAATATTTATGAGTTGGTGGTGTGACAACTTGTGCAGCATACGATATTGTCATTACAATACGGAGCATTGTCCATTATAATTTATACATCCCACCTAAATTGTATTTAACATCAATGATTTTTCTATTTAGTTTTTTGTATTTTTATAGTTAGTTAAAAGAATAATAAATATAATAATGTTTTCTATAATCACAACGAGGTTACTAATTTATGAAGATATTTCTTCACAAGTAATCGCTGCATTCTATTCTACTTATCGGCTTTCGATTTTTGGAGTGGCATCCCTAGTGTTTGTAAATAAAAAGGTTAAATGACACAACATTGTGGCGGCGTTCAGTTCTTTGGATCAGGAATTGTTTATTATGTTTAGAATGGTTTGTTAGTGAAAGAAAATCGTAAAATTACTCGTATCGGTCATTATTACAATAAATACGTAATCGTAATTGAAAAAAAAAATGTTAAGCATTGTGCAGTTCTTATTTTATGCCCGCCGTTACAGGGTTACGTTGTTGAATTTTGATGAGTTGTCAAGTGTTACCTATTGGAATGGCCTGACTATAGTATATTATTATAATGATAAATATATGTAAGTATGATAATTATGTTTTGAAAACAATATAATAGAATGAAATTCAAGTAAAAATATTGGGAACTTAAAAAAAAAAAAAAATACTTCGAGGTAGTTCGTTTTCGTTTCGTAGAATATAGGATATTTTTAGAATTAGGGGCCTTTCCGTGAAGGCAAGTCCGCGGTTAGAAGAGTGAAGGATGATCGCGAGTTAGCCCTCCTCACTGTTAGTTCTATTAAAAAACAAAAATAAATTATTTAACTTCAAGGTAGTTCGTTTTCGTTTCGTAGAATATAGGATATTTTTAGAATTAGGGGCCTTTCCGTGAAGGCAAGTCCGCGGTTAGAAGAGTGAAGGATGATCGCGAGTTAGCCCTCCTCACTGTTAGTTCTATTAAAAAAAAAACAAAAAAAATTTATTTAACTTCAAGGTAGTTCGTTTTCGTTTCGTAGAAAATAGGATATTTTTAGAATTAGGGGCCTTTCCGTGAAGGCAAGTCCGGTATTAGAAGAGTGAAGGATGATCGTGAGTTAACCTTCCTCACTGTTTGTTCGATTAAAATAATAAAATATATAACTTAAATTATATTCATATTTTTCATGCAGTAAATAAACATGAAGATTCAAAATAAAAAAAAGTAAATGAATTTGATGTCATGCTGTGGTTTGTTACAGAAATTGATTATCTAGGATATTTAAGAAATAAAAAGGTTAACAAATAATAGTTTGAATGATCATAATCTGGTTAAGCAAGCATTCATCGGTTGAATTGATTTATTATTTATCAGCATAAATTTAATGAATTTATTTTGTTATTTTACAAAAGTTTCTTACCTAAACTGACCTGTTGGGCTAATTAAGTAGCGTGAATCTACTGCGAAACATTTACGTGAGGAGTATCGTGAGATGATGAATGAAAAAAAAAAAAAAAAAAAAAAAAAAAAAAACAACAATAATTATAAAAAAAAAATAAAGGGCTTAGTTAATTCCACAGTTCCTAGGTTAGAAACGGTTGCTGGTGCTTAATTTTAGATATGACATTTACTACACAAAGGACGGTTGGTGAAGGAAGGGATTTGGTGTTAGGTTTAAGTCTTTAGACAAAATATTCCTGTCACGAGTTGCCTTCATTAAAAGTTCTACTTACGTGGTTAGGTTCGAACTGGGCACTCCTACATGCGCCGAATTGAAAATGGCTCATTATGGGACTTTAGCTTCAGGGGAACAACATGATTATTTCGCCCCGTTACACTTGCCATTATTGGGTGATCTGGAAAAAGTAGGGGGGAGGTAGTACTTTCACTTCAAACAAGGGTTTGATCGGGAAGGGCTACTTGATATCACTCGGGTATAGCAGAATTCACAGCCCTGCTTCTTCTGCTGAACCTAGATTAAACAGATGGTTTCTGTGGTTGGGTGTTTTGGTCATGCCATCATAATTATCGTCTGATGCTCGACTTCTTAATGGACTGTTTTCAGATTGGGTTTAAAAACACTTTACACTTTATACACACCCACCCGAACACACACGAGATTAAATATATATTTGATTTTAAGCACTATCAAATTGTAGTTTACTTGTAATTTGGAAAGTATAAAGAGAATAATGAAGTTCTATTGTGTTTGTGAGTAAAATTGGATTATGCCAAATTTCCTAAAGTAAATTTTGGGAAAATTAACTGCGAAAATTTGCAGGGGGTCGAGCTGTAACTAATCATACGTGCTGACTGATGATTCGTTTACTTCACAAACATATTTAAGGTTAAAAATGTTGCACAGTTCAAGAAATCTAGCAAGTAAAACATGCTAGGAATAACAATATAAATAAACAACTTGAAATTATTCAGTATTTAAAAATTATATACATAATGTAACTGTTAAGAATCGCTCCGCCGTCGAGATCTACCCACTTCGTTCCGTTTCGCGGAAACACATAATATTTTAATCGATTTAAAGAGCTTGAAGTTAGGAGAATTTGAAATGTCTGTAAGAGACAAATAAAACAATAGAAATTGAGTGGAGTGAATGACCTTTGCTGTTGGAATCGTATAACACCGATAGTAGCACCGGTAGCGACGCCGGTAGCGACGCCGGTAGCGACGCCGGTAGCGACGCCGGTAGTGACGCCGGTAGCGACGCCGGTAGCGACGCCGGTAGCGACGCCGGTAGTAACGCCGATAGTAACACCGATAGTAGCACCGGTAGCGACGCCGGTAGCGACGCCGGTAGCGACGCCGGTAGCGACGCCGGTAGTGACGCCGATAGCGACGCCGGTAGCGACGCCGGTAGTAACGCCGATAGTAACACCGATAGTAGCACCGGTAGCGACGCCGGTAGCGACGCCGGTAGTGACGCCGGTAGCGACGCCGGTAGCGACGCCGGTAGTAACGCCGAAAGTAACATCGATAGTAGCACCGGTAGCGACGCCGGTAGCGACGCCGGTAGCGACGCCGGTAGTGACGCCGGTAGCGACGCCGGTAGTAACGCCGATAGTAACACCGATAGTAGCACCGGTAGCGACGCCGGTAGCGACGCCGGTAGTGACGCCGGTAGTGACGCCGGTAGCGACGCCGGTAGTAACGCCGATAGTTTTTGTATAAATTGAGAACAATTAACGTGAAAAAGGCAGTTTATTTCGAGAGGCCAGAAGGACACAGTTGGAGCTGGGAGAATCATTGGTAAGTCAATTGTTTTTATAACTTTTGTAATGTTGTGTCTTATTGATTAAATTGATGGCTTGTGTGTACTTTACAGATAAAATAAATTAAATTAAAGTAATTAAAATAATTAAAATATTTTATGTTTACGTTGCGTTTATGTTGCGTTATGTTTGCATTGACGCTTACGTTTGCGTTTACGTTTCGCTTGATTGCGTTGACGTTTATGTTGCGTTTGTGTTATGTTTACATTTACGTTTGCGTTTACGTTTGCGTTTACATTCATTGTTTCGACTACGTTTATGTAGCGTTATGTTTGCATTGACACTTACGTTTGCGTTTATGTTACGCTTGATTGCGTTGACGTCTATGTTGCGTTTGTGTTGTGTTTGCATTTACGTTTGCGGTTACGTTTTCGTCTGAATTAATAATGAAGTCTTTCAAAGCAGTTTAATTGCTTTAATGATTTTACTTAATAGTTTTTACCCTTTCTTTGATAAATTGAATCTAGAAACTTGTTCTTGGTTTCCACGTAACCTTTTAGTTAGAGTTTATATCTTGATAGAAATTCCTTTTCATATTTGCAGTCTATTACTTAATGTGAATCTTACTTATCGATTAAATCTAAAATCCAACTTATTTTGAGAAAGTGAACTTCTGTGTTTAATTGGAGAGAAATAATTCACAAATTTTACATAGTGATATCTATTGAGATGAAAGATAACTCAATTTTGTTATTAACGGTTATACTCCAGTCAAGCAAAGCCGTACTGAAGATGATCTCTACTAGAGAAGGGAGTGACTCTTGAGACACTGACCTGATGTAACAAACCAGGATATCTACTATCATAATTTATATTCAAAGAATAGTTTTGAATTTTGAATTGGATTCAGAAGTTCTATTTTTAAACTATCTTGTTTAGAGATAATAAGCTAGTAAATCTAAACTTGATAAAAGTAAAAGTTATGATTTTAGATTATTTTGTTGTGACAAAATTATAAAGTTTTAAACAAATAGGTAACGGGGGTTTTACCAAAAGCAATGAAGAAATCGTTTTGATATTCTTGATTATACTCAGCCTAGCAAGAGCCGTGCTAAGTGAATCCTGACTAGAATAGAAGGAGGAACTTGAAGTCCCTAATCTGAAATATCAAATATTAATAATTCTTTCCTATGCTATTTTATTATGTTCTGTTGCGTGTTTATTTCGCGACATGGTTTTCCTATTATTTAGTTCTACAACATAGTGTTTTGGTGGAATAACATTTTATATATCATCCGACGGCGGCGAAGTTTGCAGCTACTAATTCTCATCCAAATTAAGTCACAGTTTTTGGTAAGATACGTTACACTGCTGAGCACACTTCACGACCTTTGTTTAGTAATTTATCTTTCAGGATTCCCTGTAAATTTCACATTTTAGCATCACAACCATTCCTTTTGCAAATCTTTGTTTGTTTTTCTGTATGACATTTTGACACGCTTTTGCGTAGACAGTGACATTGACAGGACGCGCTCTTCAGACGTTTGCGTTCGCCGACATTCCAGTGGACCACAGCGTCGGCCTACAAATTGATGTTTTTTTATTAGAAATTCGGTGTAATACTGTAGGTCTGTCGGTCAAACTCAAGAAAGATTGCAACGTCATCTGTGGTCGCGAACTGTCAGTTCTTTTCATTGAAAATGTTTCCGGTGTAAGAACCTTGAAAATATAGAAAGAATTTATCTAATTACATCTCAGTCGCAGCACATGAGAAATTTCACTCGACGCCGTATGACGTAGTTAGCGTCTCGCGAAGAGCTTTGACAAGGAACCCTTATCCATTGATGGAATGCGACAGGTAAATAGCTTCAGTAATCCCCTAAGAGAGCGAGTTCTCTCATTTTCCCAGAACAATTTAGTTAACATCGACTTTCTGTTTTTACAGATGTCGCTTCCATGTTTTGATCTACTCTTTACTTTGAAGAACGCGGGGCATACTCCCCCACTTTTGGAGACCAGAGGGGTGATGATTCTAGAGGATCCCCATGACAACTTGTAAGGTCTTTCCAATACTATTTCACCCGATGGAGGAATCGAGCCCGGTGTAACTTAAACTTGGAACACTCCCAGTAGAATAATTTGAGCATAAGAAAGCCTTCAGCTTAGAACTAGAAGAACCACAGGCTGGCCCCCTGCGGTTCGCTTTATTGTATCTATTGTAAGAAGTCCATAATAATCGAACATTGTAAGGGATCCCAAGAATAGAAAGGACATAAATCAAATTAGGATTTTACAGATTAAATTAAACATAACTGATTCCACTTTACCTTTGGTATCATTTACTGAGAATCCAACACTCAATAGATGTTGGTGGCGCCCATAAATTAGGCAAACACTAACCCCCACTAGTAATCTCCGGTGACAAAAGGACCAAGAAACAAAACCGAACCCACAGCAGCGCGGAATCCCGCGACCTGAAGGCTGAGCTAGTCCAAAAACACGCACGGCCCAAGTGCGAGTAACAGTTCCAAGGTTTTATTTGGGGAATTCTTTAAAACAGAAATTAGTTTCTTGTAAAGGTAAAGACAGACTTTGACTGTATTTTATTTATTTAAATTATTCAGAAGAGTTTTATTATACCGAGCTTTATTTGTAGTTTAGATTATTTTCTACTAGGCTTTGTAGAATGTAGGATTACTATTAGAACTTAGGGGCCTTTCCGTGAAGGCAAGTCCGGGTTAGAAGAGTGTTGGATGATCGCGAGTTAACCCACCTCACTGTTAGTTCGTTTAAATATAAAATAAAATATTTAACTTCAAGGTAGTTCTTGTTCTTATTCCGTAGAATGTTAGGTTACTATTAGAACTTAGGGGCCTTTCCGTGAAGGCAAGTCCGGGTTAGAAGAGTGTTGGAAGATCGCGAGTTAACCCACCTCACTGTTAGTTCGTTTAAATATAAAATAAAATATTTAACTTCAAGGTAGTTCTAGTTCTTATTCCGTAGAATGTTAGGGTTATTATTAGAACTTAGGGGCCTTTCCGTGAAGGCAAGTTCGGGTTAGAAGAGTGTTGGATGATCGCGAGTTAACCCACCTCACTGTTAGTTCGTTTAAATATAAAATAAAATATTTAACTTCAAGGTAGTTCTAGTTCTTATTCCGTAGAATGTTAGGTTATTATTAGAACTTAGGGGCCTTTCCGTAAAGGCAAGTCCGGGGTTAGAAGAGTTGATGGAAGATCGCGAGCTACCCTCCTCACTGCTAGTTCGAATAAAAATAGATTAACAATAAAACCTTTAGGTAGTTCGAGTAAGAGAATTCGTAGTTGTTGTAGGTATTAAGGTAAGACTTTCGTTTAGGTTAATTCAAGATATTTTATGAATACCGTTATAACCGTTATTTCCATCTAATAAATAAATATTTAGGCTAAAATGCTTGATGACCAAATGAGTCTGAAGTCAAGTTTGAATCTTAGACACTTGACTAAATGGTATTTATAAATATACTTAATCATTCATTATCTGAGGTTTTAGCCTCTAAGAATTTATAAGTTTGAGTGTGTCTTGGACCATTAGAGTTTGTGAATCCTCTTTTAAAGCATAAATGAGTCTATAAAGATCAATAAAGATCTATATTTTAATATGAGTCTCAAAATTAAGACTTTTATATTAAATATAATTTTAAATCCTGAAATACATTTTTATACAAACATTCTGGAATAATAACTTTCCTGTATGAATGTTTATTTGTCCCTTAACGTCATTATATTTTATAATATTTATTTATGGCGAGGTTCGGAAAGACAGTTGAGGGGAGGTCGGATGAACTGTCCCGCACAATTTTATTGTGCGGCCCTTAAAGTGTCCCAGTACAAGACTATACAGACTGACTAACAAACTTTAGCTAAGTCCTTTGCTTTGATCATGATAATTTATGAAGTATCATTACCTATTGTTGTTATGAGGATAATACATCTCTTTTGATTCTGTGATGCGTTCATACTAATTAAATTATGTTGGAGTGAACTTTAGGATAAAGTCTTTAAATAGATTTGTTTATAGGTATTATATTAAGTTAGGAAATTTTATAAGTATAGTATAGCGAGGAAGTCTTTGAACTGTAGTTATAGATTAGGATAAAATCTAAAATTAATAACGTCGGGATAAACTAGGTTAATCAAATTATATTTTAAAATTAATCAATATAGAATTTATATTTTAGTAGTTTCTATATTATTCATTATTCGTTAGATAAGGTTAGTTAGTTTTCATTAGGTATTGTTAGGTCTTGACATAAATAACTTGAAATTACCTGAATTACTACAATTACACAACGTACGGTCCTACCACTAAAACTAGACGATCACCATGGCCAAAATAATTAAATAATGAATCAATTTAACCCATATCTAGTATGATGAGTATATCAAAGATACGTTCATGTAAGTAACTATGAAAAGTAAGAAAACGGGAGTTCAGTTAAGAGTAGTCAATAGTTATAGTATTTGTGGGTTTAGTAGGGTTGAGGGTTGAGAGGTTAAGAAATTAGAAAGGGGGGTAGTGGGTGTGAGGGGGGGGAAGTTACAAGAGGATGGTGTTCAAATTAAGGAAGACGGCGCGGCTGTGACACAAATGATAACAGTGTTGATCATCATCATTGACGACCTCTGTGGCGTGTCGGGCGAAGGTTGGCTGCGGCGCGATTAAGTAACAAACATCCAAATATCGTAACATTAACATTTATGAATGTGAGATTAGTGATCCGATCCGGGTGTGCTGATCAAAATGAGCCCAAACACTATACCAGTCTGCATTATCCATCGAGGAATGCCGTTGTCCACCTTCCAACTGCATCAGCAGATCAGCTCCCTGTGACCATAATATTGTATTGTCATCGGAATTTGGCAGGTATGCCAAATTTCAGCTCAATAGAACACGGGAACAAAATCTCACTTTAACTTTGTAAGATTTGAGTATAGACACCGGAACAGGTAAAACTAAATAAAAGCTTGTAAAATGATGTGTGTCAGCACCGACGTGCGACTGGAGTTCTCTCCAGTTCAGTTCAGTATAACATGCGCGAATATGTTGCGCCGCAGAGGGAAAACATAACGGACTTCATTT
This sequence comes from Operophtera brumata, assembly GCA_932527175.1. Lineage (NCBI taxonomy): Eukaryota > Metazoa > Arthropoda > Insecta > Lepidoptera > Geometridae > Operophtera > Operophtera brumata. The sequence continues at coordinate 30,088,091 of OW052228.1, forward strand.
TTTGTTAACGCTCGATTTTACGATTTTACATCTATTTGCGTATCGAGGGCGTTATATGAAAATCGATTCTTAAGGAGTAATCTCCAAAACAATCTCAAGCAAACAAGGAAAGTGAAAGTGAAGTGAAATGTTTGCAACGTATTTGCGCAGTCCCTCTGCGTAACATATTCGCGCATCTCATGCTGAACTGGACTGGAAAAAACTCCAGTCGCTCGTCGAGGCTAAAACCTCGACAAACACAAACAATTTATTTTTCTTTTTCTTTGGAAAATTTCTTCGGTAAGATTTATATTATGTATTTTATTTTTTCAGGGTCGGGGAGAGTTTTTTATAAGAAGTAGGTAGTGACTTTTGATATTTTATAATGCCGCGTAGACTTATAGACAAATCATACTAGATACATTCTTTCAGTATTTGCCCACCTTAGTTTGGTCAGTGGTCTCATCACATCCACGTGTTCCCTCATTGAAATAGAAATGACCAGTAAACAAATAAAACATAAACAATCGCAGACAATTTCCATCAAAACAGTATAAATTACAATCATGCCTCCACATTTTACATAGACAAAGCTTCTATTTAAACCCGCATTAGTCATGGTACGCGTTGTGCTATAAATCACCAAAAAACAGGCACCTGTCATGGACTAACCGACAGTTAGTAGGGAACCTGTGCCGTGGATTAGTTAGCAGTTAGTATGAGGCATGCCATGGATTAGTGGAGTGTTGGTATGCAGTATGGTCGTTGCGTGACCCCGCGCGTCACGTTATGGCGATGTCATAATTCTGTTGATTTCGTTCACCAGTAACTAATGCCTTTGGGTTCCCGGTAATTGGTAGAAAATTTTCGATTACTTCGATGGTATAACAAGTTTTTAATGACTGAAATTGACTAGGTAAGTACCTACGCCAAAACTAGCAAGCATTTAACTTGATTTCAGTCTTATTGATTTTAGTATGGCATCATAAAAGGTTAGTATGTAAGTTTGGGAAAAATCTTTAAACTGAATTTAAACTATTTAACCCTAACCAATTAGGCTGAAATTTAGCAAACCTGTCAAGTTCCGATGACAATACAATATTAAGGTGACAGCGAGCTGATCTGATGAGGAAGACGGAAGGTGGACAACGGAACTCCTTGATAGATAATAGTAAACTGGCCGTGCTTAGGCTCGTTTTGGTCAGCACACGGTTCCGATCACTAATATTATAAAAGCTTGTAATTTACAAAAAAAAAAATTATTTTCTCCATTATCATATTAGTACAGGGTATATTCTTAATGGTATATGACACTTAGTTTGTAAAAACACGACAAGTATACCTATCTACCTAGTTAAGTGTAGTTGTAAAGGAACAGATGAACATAACATACATGCAAACACAGACGTACCACATAACCCTACTATGGATATGAAGTAGACGGAATTAAAGAACGAGACAAAAAATTATAATTATTTTCTGGATTACGTATGGACGGATACGTAAAAGCTATAGAGTAAAGACCACAAAGATGATAAGTATTTCTTCGAGTGGGGCCCCACATCACCTTCAGTCTTTAAACCACAAATTCTTTAAACCTCCGGCGGGAGTCTCCACACCTGAAGTGCAGAACTGGAAATTGGAAACCGTAACTCAACAAGTATTAGGGGGACGGAAAACTCCGCAGCCGCCATCTGTAGGCCTTATCTGCGCCCATAAATATACGGAACCCAACGAACGAGGACGAATTATGGCTCCAAAAGTACCTTTCCTCCTCGGTCGTACCACAGAAGGAATATAAGTAATAGCGGGAGGTTTCACTACGGACTAGCAATCTGTGACACACACTGTGATGTAGTCGGTATCGGTAGTGACCCCGACTTCCGATCCCTAAGGTCGTAGGTTCAAATCCCAGTCGAAAACAATATCATTTTTTAATCTCGTAAAATGTATATCACTTAATAAGACAACCGGTATTTCCTAAAACCAATACTTCGAAAAAATGTGTTTATAGGAGCCCCTGCAACGCTTGTTTCTTTCCCCATCGGTCACTAGGCCCCTTTTAAAGCCACCATACCTCAACGGTCACTGGTCTAACGCAGGGTGACCATGAAAGAACCAGTGACGAATTTAAGCTATATTAAAGCTTTTGACACAATTAGATGCGTTTGTAGGTAATACTGCTGATATTTTGTATCTAATCTAACTATGGACTTTGTCTGAAATAAAGATATTTTATTTTATTTATTATTAATACATTTCGTAGGTAATTGGAATTGCTCAGATCCGAGCTATATTTTATCCAAAGACAGAGCATTAAAGCTCATTTTACTTTGAAAACCAATTCGGAGTGGCACATGCCTAGTGTACCTACCTAATGGATAATTCATGCACCCTCGTGTCTGTTTCATAATTTTACGGACATTTTTGTAATTATTTTCCAAAGTTCGTGACTTTTTCAACGAAATGACGTACAATGAACCTGAGGATTTATTTTTAGCTGGTCTGAATTTATGTTGCCATTTGAATCCTCTGTAGCAAACGTGGTGATTAGAATTTATGACACCGTTACATCATCATCATCTATTTTCCGCAAGGGGCATGACGTTAAATTTCAGCCAAATCGGTCGAGGTTTAACTGTCTCAAAATTTAGTTTCAAGATTTGTCTCATAAATAACAGGCAAAGTTTTTTTTTTTAAATGTATCTTTTTTTTATACTGCATGAATGACGGAACAACCAGATGGCCCACCTGATGTTAAGCGGTAACCTCTGCCTATAAACAGTGCATTACCTAATAGGTCACGTCCACCTAGGACGCGCCCTATGTGGCATTGCACTGCGCCCGCCACCCTGAGACATAAAGATGAAAAGTCTCATGTGTCTGTAATTTCACTGGCACCCTAGTCCTTCAAACCGGAACACAGCAATGCGAGCACTACTACTTTGCGGCAGAAATAGATATGGTGGTAGTACTTCCCCGGACGAACTCTTTCACAAACAAGCTCTACTTCTACTAAAACTATTTATCTACCATCTTCTATTTATCTTCTTTCCTTTTCACCTCAAAAATGCATAGTTAAATCAACATTAGTTTTCTAGACAGAATTAGCAGACCACTTAGCTCGCGGAACCGGAGTTGACAATCACTGGAGAATAAAATAGCGACCATAACGACAAACCAGTGTGGAAGGTCTCTTCTCTCCTCTCGATGGACCAACGTGAAGATGGTGGAAAAAAGCGGCTCAACACCGTTCGTTGTGACATTCTATGGGGAAGGCATAAAAACCAGTTGTGTCTGAAATACTGTGCTGATGTTGTTTTCTATTTGTTAGAGTTCCTGTCGTCCTGTTGTCAGTTATGGAGTCTTATTTGCTCTAATAAATGTCATGCTTCTCTAATTTGTGATGACGTTATTAATAGCTTTAACAAAAATGTAATTAAGAATTCGGCTCAAGGTCCCGGACAAGAGGATGGTGTTCAAATTAAGGAAGACGGCTGTGACACAAATGATAACAGTGTTGATCATCATCATTGACGACCTCTGTGGCGTGTCGGGCGAAGGTTGGCTGCGGCGCAGGAGGTTGCGGGTTCGATTCCCGACTCGGAACAAATATTTGTGCAATCGCAGTTATTTGTTCAGGGTGTTCTGGGTATTTTCTATGTATAATAAAAAATATCTATCTATGTTATATATTGTATTAATTATATTAGTTATCTAGTACCCATAACACAAGCTCTGCTTAGCTTGGGGCTAGATAATGTTGTTTTGAACTGCCCAGCATTATTATTTATTTATTTATTTATCATCATCATCAGCCTTTAGACGTCCACTGCTGGACGAGCTCTCACCATAGAATGCAATGGGGGATTTGCCATAATGCATAATGACATGGCAGGCGGATTGGTGACCCAGATTATGTGTTAAGTAGTCAGGTGGTGTTATCTCTTAGTCAGCTTTTAAAGCATCCACGGAAGGAGACGGAGGGATATATTCTTAGGCTTGACACACGACAGAAAACTGTTGTTTTAGATAAGTAGTAAGAGTAATTTTAAATTTTACATTACATAATACATACATAGACACACGCCTTTTCGCCGAAGGGGGGTCGGCAGAGCCTCAATGGGCCTTTTTTCACAGTATGTAAAATAAAATAAAAATAAATAACAAATAAAGCTGTATTTTCCATCAGTCTTAAAAGCTATGTGATATTTGTTTTTATAGGTGCTACTATCTTAGATAATAATCAAAGGCTACTATGTGTTTAATTCCTAATCGGGCGTCAAGAATTAGACGAAGACAACGGTTTTCTTCTTTTTTTTTAATAATTATTTTGTATGATTGCACCAACATGATGTTATAAGCAATGAAAAGATAATAATTACCAAAACCAAAATAAATAATCATAAATTGGAAATGAATATAAAGCATTTTATTTTACTTTCTTCATTCTTGTCGGTATTGCTTTCCTGCTAAACCTTTTAATTCAAGAAGACAAGAGAAATACCCGTACTTTTTCACTGTCTTGTGATTTAATCCCGAAAATGGCACTCTCAACGCAATTTAGCCTAACAATGCCGACATTCATTTGTTTGCTTGTCTCACCTCCAACCGCTGGCTTCAAAGTTTCTCATAACGAAACAATAGCCAGGGAGCCCGTGATGACTTTTTCACGACATATCGCTGAACCGCCGATTGACGAACCTGCAGCGTGTATTTCTATGTAGGTGTGTGCGTGCGTTATGTGAGATTGGCAGTTAATGTGCGCTAAATACATTACTTTCCGTCTTTAAAGATGTTAAAATGAAAGATTTTTGTATATTTGGTATGGAGTTTACTATACTATTAGAAAGATAGACTCGAGGTAAGTGTTCCAAACAGCCGACCATGGGCTCGCAATTTGTCACTTGAATGAATGCTAACTGGTAAAACCAAAACTGAAAGGCAGTTAGCAGAAAGTATATGAAATGAGAAGAGATTGAGCACAGTTTGGTCCTTGAGGAAAGGCGGTAGACTAGATGTGGTCTGATGTTTATAATGATAGCTATAAGTAAGCATAAGCGGACACAAGTATTAGTTTACTTGTATTTGAATAACCCTCAATGAATATGCTCTTTAAAGGCACTTACAGTCATGAGACTAACGTGGATAAGTGCATAATAAAAGCCTACTTGCGAGGCACACTGAGTCCTTTCGCTAAACTGGTTTTGTTGTGCGTGTCAGCTCCGTCATGCGACTGGAGTTTAATCCAGTCTAGTTCAGTATAAGATGCGCAAATATTGCGCAAGGGTAAAACATAACTTCACTTTTTGCTAACGTTCGAGTTTACGATTTTACACCCCATCTATTTGTAGTAGGCCTTATATTAAAATGGCGTAAACTTGAAAAGAGTTCCATCTTAAACTGTTCACTGACCAAATGCAGTCAGCCGTTACAACCAAAAATAATGTACCCATCAACATAGTACATTATTAGGAACTTATCTTTGGATTGCTATTTAGGTAAAGTAGTGGGCTAGTACAAGATGATGTGATGGTCAAAATGCAAACTGCATCAGCCGTACGACAATGACGAGAAAAAACCATCGCTATCTCCCACACCACAAGTTTCTCATAACGATGCCGCCGACATCCCTTCAATTTTTCTCTGTCATCCCGCCTCTTGACTTTTGGGCGTCAGAGAGGTTTTTACACTGAAAATTGCTCCATAGGGGAGCGTTGATTAATAAAGAAAATAAAAATTCGCGAGCACTCAGGGGATGTATGATTGAATGATGGCACGTACACTCGCGCGCTGAAATGTGATTTCATAACTTATTCAGTGTGATCATGTAAATTGATTCGTGGCTTTACGGAATATTTTATTGAGTTGACTCGTCGAATGAAAATGGGTTGGAATTAATGAATGATGTAAATATGTAGAAGGTATTTCGTGGCATTTCAAACCACGGTGAATCGTATGCCACAAATTTATTATTCGGTAAGTGTAGTGAAATACGTTTTTCGGGTTCCGTAGTCAAAGACAAGGAACCCTTATAGATTCGTCATGTCTGTCTGTCTGTCTGTCTGTCTGTCCGTGTATGTCACAGCCTTTTTTTTCCGAAACTATAAGAGCTAAACTGTTGAAACTTAATAGGTAGATGTATTCTGTGAACCGTATTAAGATTTTTACACAAAAATTGAAAAAAAAAAACAATTATTCCCCATACCACAGAGTAAGGAATAATACTAACGTACAACCCATACTTAGAACTGAAACTCAACAATTTTTTTTTCATTAAACCTATACGTGTGGGTTATCTATGGATAGGTCTTCAAAAATGATGTTGAGGTTTCTAATATTATTTTTTTCTAAACTTAATAGTTTGCGCGAGAGACACTTCCAAAGTGGTAAAAAGTGTGTGTCCCCCCCCCCCCCTTAACTTCTAAAATAAGAGAATGATAAAACTAAAAAAAATATATGATGTACATTACCATGTAAACTTTCACTCAAAATTGGTTTGAACGAGATCTAGTAAGTAGTTTTTTTTTAATACGTCATTAATCGTAATCCATCCAAGAACATTTATAAAAGTTACTTGCTGCTACGGAACCCTTCATGGGCGAGTCCGAATCGCACTTGGCCGCTTTTATTTTGTTATAGAATATCTATTTAAAAACAAGCTTTTATAAAATTAGTGATCGGAACCGTGAGCTAATCAAAATGAGCCCAAACACAGCCAGGCTACGTTAACCATCGAGGAGTTACTCATTGACCACCTCCCTGTCTCCAAATGCAGATCAGCTCGCTATCATAGTAAAAATATTGAGATGATTATCGCTGTCATTATTTGATATACATTTTATCATGTTTTATACTTCCTTTAACCGTTACTACGAGTATACTATACACCGTATTTTGTCTCATTCGATCGAATATGAAGCTGCCTGACTATGCAAGAGACAAAACACTGTAAACTAAGGATAATTCGCGTTTTATAGTACCACGGTAAAACTTCTAGGCGTACAAAACACAATAGCCAATTAAAGTAGCTATACATCAGCTCGTGTCTTTTTTGGATTAATCTCTGAGGATTGATCAAAAGAAACAAGTTGTCATAGATTTGGGTATGGTTATTAATATTATCATTTATCACGTGTTACTTCTTACTTTTTGTCACCTTGCTTTTTGCGTTCCACCTAGATTACTAGTTATTAAGTTTGGTTATCTTTGTTCCAACAAAGGAAAATAAAGGTATACTACACAGGAAAACCTGCGAGAGTTTTGTTTTAATTGGCTCATGCCTTAGAGCATTGCAGGCCTATGGCTCATGCACAATGAAAACAGAACTACTGCAAGGAGGAGTACGTATCAAGGCTGCACTCGTATCAACAGTCAAGTGGTACCAAGGGGAGCAATTAAATATCTCCATCACACGTCACAGTTCAATTTGACAAGAGGTATCCGACACCTGGTGTGAAATGCAATCAAGTTTAATTATTGAGGGTATTAATAACAAGGGTGCACTGAGGGTAAGCGAAGCCTGGTTGCCATGGCAACGCCCTTCCGACGCAGCCTGCGTCTCACGCACAATACGTGTTCAGTTATTTATGAGGAAAGCTGATTACAAATGTAATTATTTGAAGCTTTCCTGAACACTCGTGGCAAGAGAATAATGGCAGTAATAGTGTGAGGAATGGAAGGGTTAAAGGCTTTGGTGATCGATAAATTTGCGTAGGTAGTTCAGAACTATATACAGTAATTTTATCAATGGAAACTGGCGAAATTACAGACGAAGATATGCTTGTAATTTCACTGATAAGCACCGCAAAGCGTGTTTATTTAAATTTATTAAAGTACGGTGAAAAGAGACCCATTGAGGCTCTGCCTTCCCTTTCGGGGAAAAAGGCGTGTGTCTTTGTTTGTATGACTTCGGAATGCACACGACCGTGACGTTTATGTAAGCCACGCTCCCAAAAGTTTCAGTCACTTTTACTCTAGCCCGAAATGCCCCGTGGATTGAACTGGTGTTGTGCTGTGTCCAGCCTAAAACCCTATCACCTCCGGTGGATGTCATACGAGCCGACTAAGGTTACACCAGGGGATGGACTACTTGGCTGCGATCATCAATCCGCCTGCCAAGCGTGATGATTATGGTAAATCCCCTGATTGCATTTTACGGGGGAGGCCTTGTCCAGCAGTGGGCATCTAAAGGCATGGGTTCTGAGTATTTGCGTCTTTATCGACAAGTTGTTCCAGTTAATTCTTGAACAAACCCTTTTCAGATCAGGTTACTTGTCAGGTATAGATTTTTTAAAATTTAAATTATTATTACTATTTTTTTTAATTATTATTTGTGTTTTTTTTGTTTTGTATGTAGCTAAACTATATCGATGCCATTACTTAGTACAACTTTGGTACAAAGTTGTATTTAAAAACAGCTGGAATTCCTCACGTTACTTTACGATGCTTACATTTTATTGCGACCAAATGCCGGTACACAAAGAATTAATTGCCCTATACTCTGGGGTGTATCCGACCAATTAAATACTTTAGTGGCCAATAAACTTGCGAATAGCTTGTTAAATATGAGTTATAGTCCTCTCACTTTCTGAGTAGGTTCTGGATTATTTTTAGATATCAAGGATTGTTTTTTTTTTGTTGGTAAAACAGATATAAGTATCAAGAATCAAAAACTAAGTAAATATAACTTAATAAAAGAAATTTAAACTTCTTAAGCATGTTTTCGAATTGTATCGTTCAACCATGGTACTCGTAGTTTCTGATACCCACGACATAGGGAATCCTAGTGTGCTCGGGAACTATGTGTGTGACTGTTGTCTGTTATGTTATGTGACTAATAACCTGCGTTACCTGTCGTTGCCTTACAGAGAGAGCACAGGGAACGCACCACATTTACTGATTCTATTTTAAAGTTATTGTGTATTACTAGTTGACGATCCTTTTAAATAAATAATAATAGTTTACTCAGTAAAACACTAACAACCGTGATCTAGCTGAATTATCTGAAAATATTAACAAGGCGATAAAAACGTAAACTTTCGGCAAAAGTAAAAAAATAGACAAATAAGGATAAAAAATGTTGTTTAATAATAATGCTGGCCTGTTTATAGAAGACAAAATGTTCGATATATAATAGGAATCTTGTTTAATACTTCACTATTTCAGGAAAATTACACTAATAACCTACTTAGAAATACTGCGATAAAATTGTAAAAGTTTATCAAACATTTCAAAATATGTACAAAACTTAAAATAGACTAAGAAATTATACTATATCACAGTCACTAGAGAGATGAAAAACCTAATCGCCTACATTACCTTAGCAGTCTATCAGATACACGTTCACAAAAACTACAATCAATCTCCATAGGCCGTCAATCACACCGACACGTAACATTAAGTACCTGCTAATGATATAGATGCAAAAAATAATGAGAAAATCAATTTCGCGTTCAAGTTGTCAAGAATAAGTAGGAGTGGCTAGTTAGATACCTACTTAATAAACGAGTCACCTTCTACTCATACACTTTCTAATGATAGAAAATATAGAACCTAGAAAGCTAACATAAGTAATATGATTGTTTCTAAAAAGATCAAATTAAAACTCAAAAATCTAAATTGACACTGACTATATTTTAGACTACCAGCGCCCCGCAGTTTCACCCGCGTAAGTCTCGATCCCGTGGGAATATCGGGATAAAAATGTGCCTATGTGATATTCCAGGAGTCCAGTTATCTCCATTCCAAATTACATCCAAATCCGTTCAGACTTTTCAGCGTGAAGAAGTAACAAACACACACACTCACAAACTTTGGCATTTATAATATTATTGTGATGTGATAAACGATGATCTAGTCTAATCCGCACTCACATACTGCGATTATGTGTTATAGTTTACAAAAACAGGCCCTCCAATAAACAAGTCACAGAAATTTTCAATTAAAATCAACTAGCATTCAACCACGCACAGCTTATAATATATTCGTAGGCGCGCGAATATTTACTACGTGACGGTGTGATGGCATCCATTTAACGTTCAGAATATGCAGACTTTTATACAAATATACAAATACATTTCACTATCATAGTATTGCTTGTATTACGTACTAGTGATATTATATTAGAACTAGAACTAACTTCGATACGTATGACCTGAACAACCTGATGCCCCTGAGTGATTGGCGAATGCCTGCATATCTCGATATGGTGATTCTCTGTGGACAAATACAAGTTTTAGATTATATCCCAAAATGTATAAGTCAGATGCTAACTACATATGTTTCCACGTTTTACCTTTCATATGGTGGCGGTGGAAGAATATCACACAAATTCATTCTACAATTACTCTGGTCGCTCCTTCCTGCACTAGAGTACCCCACTTCTTGTCCCTGCTGCCTGAAACTGTTTTCTCTTGCTAACCAATGCCACTGAGGGTAATCGTATTCCACCTCTACCATGGCCCATTCTTTATTAGCTTCATGATTGCTTGACGACCTCGATTGATTGGTCTTGCATGATGGGCATTCGTCTATTGACAAATCCTGCTCTTCATCATTACCACATTTGGTCATCTCACTATATTCTTTAGTCAATGTGGAACTACTGCTTCTACAACACGTAGAGCATTCTTCGTTCGAGTATTGGTTACTATCATAAGATCGTACCATACTGTTATCATAAGACCCTGGACTGACGGCACATTTCATACATGAATCTTCAGCGTCTGTATGATCTTGGAATTCGTTCTTTGTAAATGGTATATCTAAATGGTATTGCTGGTCTAATTTACTTCTTACTTGGTAGTTCAGTTCTGTGTATATGGCACTTGACGCGTAAGGTTCCGGAGGGTTCCTTCGATGTTGTTCTTCGGGGATTGGATTCATTGCACTACTGTGTTGTGGAAGAGTATATTCTGCTTCCATAGCCATTGTTGTCATAGAACTACCTCCTGAAGACAAAACAGAAACTTTAAGTTTTTGGAATGATATAAAAAATAAGATACAAAAAATTTAAAGTTTGAATTTTCTTACCCCGTATCAAACTCTGATGGCAATTAAGTATTTCAATTCTAGATTCATTGGAGCTTTGAAACATTGGTCTTTCCCTTAGCCATACTGCTTCTTTCCCAAGCAAACATTGTTGTGCATTGGCAATGGCGGTAGCTAAAAGGGTAATAGTGACACACGTTTAAAATTGGAGGATTTTTTTGTCAATATTTTGTTGTAGAAAGTTGTAGTAATTTAATTCATAGTTTGAAAAGTAACTTACCAGTATTATTTTGAGTTTTCCTTTGCTTAGAGTTGCGCCTCGTAATAAAAGCAATAACAACACCGCCGACCACCACGAGCACCAACAATGTAAGGCACAGCGCTAAGAGCCAGGTTTCCTGGAACAGCGACTTAATTGCCTTGTCTGTCGCTGGCTCCGTTCTGTAACGAAAATATTTAGTTTCAAATGAAATAGACGAGAGCGTTGACTGCAATAAACGTAATTTTTAATATTGTTCGCTTTTAGTGTGCTTTCGAGATAGTTGTTATGAATCACTCAGATGCTACAACTACTTCTTTTTCTTGGTTTTTCTGCGTTAGGTCAATTTACTCGTATGAAGGAGCAATGTATTAGGGTAAGTATAGCCTCTTTTTTCTGGTGGTAAGAAGTGGTGCGTACACTGTAACGGTAGGTGATATAGGAGTAGAGAATGTAATGAACATAAACATAGACTTACTGCACGTAGTGTCTCTGGGAGTGAGTGGGCAGCATGTGTATGAGCGCGGGCGCAGAAAAGGGGCCATGTCCGCGGCGCGTGACGGCGGCGGCGCGCGCGCTGTATCGGCCGCCAGCACGCAGCGAGCTTGCTGCAGCAGCACGGGTACGAGCTCCAAGAGACATCTGACCCACCACTCGACCCCCACTAGTCCCACCTACTCTTACCTCAATCTAGAAAACAGGAAATAAAGTAGCGTGAAATTAAACCGTCAACAAAAATTTGCTGGAGGAAAAAGTACTCACCAAATAGCCTGAAATTTCCCCGTTCCACGTATGTACTGGGGGTGGGTCCCACCGAATCCAAGCGGATGTCGCATTTATCACTCCCGCGGTAACACTTTGCGGTGGGTCTGATGGAACTAAAATATACACATAACTTAGCAACTCTACTTTCGCAGTGAAATGCATTATGTTAATGGTAATTTGAGTGCTTACCATCTTCTTCGGTAAATCCAGTCTTTAAGTTGGAGGGTTTGCCAAGCAGTAATTTATAGAAAGGCATTAGGAACACATCGTATTGAGCATAAGGCAATAATCCAGTTAGAACGTGACTTGACGAACCACTGTTATGGACTGTTGTCATTGTAAAATTTTCGTATTTTCTAAAGTCTTTTATGCTAAATGATACATTAGTTTGTTGAACAGTTTGAAGATCTAAGGCTCGTCGATTTATTGAAGTACCATTGAACCAAATTTTGACGCCTTCTAAATATTCATTGTAGTCCGTCAAGACCTGAAAATATGAATGATTGTACAACGTCTCTAACAGAATCAACACATAACATTTAAGGCCAAAAATAATCTTACATCCCAAACAATTTTTAGCGTAGTAGCTGATATTCCTTCTACTCTTCGCAAAACCAACACATCCTGTTGCAAGTAACGCCTCGCTTGAACAAGTTCATACTGTGTCATCGGAGGATGATTTTGAGGTTTACCCAATTCCGGGTATGATGTGGACGATTCTGAATCAAAATTGAAGGCGTTAGCTTCTCTTCTTAATACCTGAAAATTTTATTCAATCAGAAACCTTACATACTAGATATCAAACTGGGAAGTTTTTGAGGATATTTACTTGTAAAGTTGCTGTATGCGATGCGCTTCCCGCTGCGCTAACGGCTACACAGGTCAGTCGGCCAGCGTGTTTGGTCATCACGCGATCCAAATATAGAGAACTTGTGCCATGTATAGTTTTTGGGAAAACTAATTCCTGCAACAAAACATTTTATAATAAGCATTGATAGAGGTACTGTGACTGCAAGAGATAGTTTAGCAGATTTTACTACCTGTGAACCTTCCATGGTCCAAAAAACTATTGGTTTCGGTGACCCGTCTGCTTCACATGGAAAAGACACAGCTTCTCCTTCCCAAGCTGTTTGGTCCGAAGGCACTCTTTTGAAATGAGGTAGTGCTGAAAGAAAATCTCTGTTTAATTTCTAGTTTTACAATATAGTTTGACATTACCCCCGGTGTTGCCGGTGTCTATAAGCGACGGTGACCACTTTACATCAGGTGGGCCGTAAGCTAGTTTTCCTATTAGTTACATAAAAATAAAAAATAAAGTGTTTGGGTTTTGGGCCTCATTCGTATTCGTACAAAAACTATACAGCACTACACTACCATCTTCACTTATTTTTATTCACAACGGAACGAAGACCGTGCATGCGTTAGGGGTGAGAGGTTGTTGGGTGTGTCTTGATTTATTGCAGTGTTTTTTAAATTTATTTGTAAGACTAGGATCTCGGAGATGTTCTATCATCACACAACTAGGGGGCACTGCAGTTGAAAAGACACATATATATATGCTATGTCGTGGGTTTTATATTTGATTACTGACTAGCTGTGCCCGCAACTTCGTTCGCATGTTACATTTATATCGTCTGAACCCTGCAAGACATCGAAAGGCAATAGAAGAAGATTTCAGTTAAAATTTCTATTTAAATCCCTAACATTTTCATTGCAATCCATTGAGCCGTTTAGCCTATCCGAGGCAAACTATCAGACAAACAGACAGACAGAAAAAGAATATAACAATTCTATTTTAAGTCATCTTATTTTTTCTTTTGCTTGTGTTTTTTATACTTTTCGTAAAAAAAACACATATTCCGTAATATGAAGAATGCAGGTTGTAGAGCTTTTCTTAAAATGAACAGATTCAAATTCCTTACAATGTACAGTCAGGGTAGCACTAGCTACACTGTTCCCAGCTTGGCTTTCTGCTCGACATGTATAAGTCCCTGCATCAGTGGCCACAACTCGGTCTATCCTCAAGGATCCTCTCCGAACAATGGCATACGGTGACAGAGAACCGTTATCTCGAGACCAAGTGACCGACACGTCGGATTCCGGTGATGCCTAAAATCAAAGACAAATCATACTTAAACAAAAACAAGAGCTAAAGCTTTCAAACACAGATTTTGGAACAATTAATTTAAAAAACAAAAACCGACTGACTGAACTAATTGGCCACCAATATATAACCAAATTGATAACGTGTTTATTGGTATTTATCTCTAGAAATGCTAAACCGATTTGGATGCGGTTTTTGTTAGAACGACATCAAAGAAGGTTCTTAGTTAAAAATAACAGTCATTTAGTGCAGAAAACCAAGTTTTTTTCTCTGTGTACGTTTCTTAATTTTAATTTGTTTATTATGTACGGTGTGTCCGACCTAAGAATAGACCCCTCCGTCTCCTCCCATGGATGTCGTAAAAGCCGACAAAGGGATTACCCGGGCTTGTTGATAAGATTCGTTGGTATGAAAGTTTTCCTGGCTGCTAGCTTATTATGGAATGTGTTATTACTGGGAGAAAGTGTTAGCCGAGTCAGTCATGGGAAGCAATGGCGGCGATGAGCTCACCACTTATCACGTCTATATTTCACGATGGTGCAACCCACAGTGAAAAGAAGCCCATTGAAGCTCTGCCTAGCCCTTCGGGGAAAATGACGTGTGTCTATGTATGTTAGCTATTATATGTTAGGTATATTGTTTGCAATGTACGGTAACAGATTGGCCTTTGTTATAATTTTTTGAGTGTGTGAATAAATAAATAGGTGCTTAGTGAAAACAAAATTGTTTCATCCCGATGAATGTTCGATTTACTTAACGTGTTTGTTTTGCCTCGCGAATATTCTCAGGAGCCCTAGTCTAGAGTTCAGTCTGATTATGGTAATACTCAAATTAAGTGGGTCTACTTACTTGGCAGTGAAACTCAATATTATGTCCTAGCAATGCAGTTATGTTATTAGGTTTCACGAGAAAATGTGGTCTGCGTAAGACAAGAAGCGTAGCAGGGCGCGATTGCCTCTCTCCGGCCACGTTAGAAGCTATGCATCTGTACACGCCACTGTCTGATGGAAGACTTTCTTGGACCTTTAGGATGCCGCCGTCTACTATTGATATGCTGAAAGAAATATACACAGGATGAGCCATAATTAGACTAACCACCCTATTACGTAGTAAATAATGGAGTCAAATATTGGTTATACATATTCAAGTTTTTATAGAGTGTTCTGAAACGATAAAATTTTCGACTGTTTTACGCATATCTTTCGCAAGCCGCGTGATTTTGAATTTTGAACGTATATAAATTTAAAATTATCCGACACTTCTGCCGGCTTTATTATACCATCAATATGCGTATCAATTTGCTACGTGTCCCCAATCTTTACCAGATAGACTCCCGGACTATCTGGCACAAAAAAAACACGTATAACTTGTTCAAAGCAAAAACTTTTTGAGAAGTTAGCCAGTGTTCAAAAACGTGGCAGCGCAAGTATGGCGGCCCGCAGTTGTTGGTGTTGCCCTGCGCAATATTTGTGTGTCAAAAAATGTGTATAACAGGCACAAGTGCCATACTCATGTTTTTGAGACATATTTAACGTCTAGAATACGAATTTTGTACTACACCGATAGTAAAACTAAAAAACCTATAAACTTCGGAACGAACCTAATTTGGAACTTTACAGGTTTATTTCTTTACTTAGACATGATACCGGGATGGCACAAATTTATTCGTATTCCAGACTCAAATATGTCTCTATGTAAGCATATGTAACTCAATACTTGAGTATGACACTTGTGACTGAAAGATATATTTTTTCAAAAAAAATATTGAGCACGGCAACACCGACAACTATGGGCCGCTATACTTGAACAGCCCTGTATTTTAAATCACTGGCTTACTTCTCATAAAATTTTAGCTTCGTGCTAATCATACGTGTTTTTTTTTTGTCTCCCGGACTAAGAGCCGGGACTAGATTCAGAGCTGAAGCTGGATCGAAATAGGAGCTGGAGCCACAGAAGGTTGCCTGTGTGTCCATAGCAGATGCCAAGATTGGCTCCAACTTTTCAAATATTACACGGAAAGTTGTTACCTTCTGGATGGCATCACCAGCAAAACAAAACAGCTTTTGATTCAGAAAAGATCCTAAGTTTTTTCATGTAATAGATAAAGTGGTATTATTACCGTCCGTTCCCTTGGTCGACATCCAGAGTTTGACCATCTTTGGTCCAATGCACAGATGGGTCGGGAACCCCTTTTGGACCTGAGCATTCCAGTACTGCTGGTTCACCCGAAGCCACCTTCACATCCCGGGGTTCTGTCTTGAACTCATCTCGTAAAACTAGAGTAAAATATTGAAAGCTATAGTTCAATTAGGTACTACGAGTATAAAACATACAAGTAATTAATTTTGTAATTTTTTTAAAAACCCTGAACACAATGAAACGGCTGAACCGATTTTGATCAAACATAGTTAAGAACACTCCCGACAAAATCACCTTCCAAAAAAAAAAAACGATGTCGGTTCATCCGTTCGGGAGCTACGATGCCACAGACAGACACAAACACACCCACACACACACCAACACACACACACAACACACAAGTCAAACTTATAACACCCCATCGTTTTTGCGTCGAGGGTTAAAAATTGTGATGTGATAAAAATATTTTAGATTAAAGATGCAGGCTAGACAGACGAATGAAGTTTGGAATGGTGCCAAAAATAAACCTGTGAGCTTTCGTTTTGAACCAGGATCACAACGTTTATTCAAAATTTGTTTTGTGGCAAATTTATTTTATCAATATTGTCAGTTTGTGGAATACTCCATTGGAATATTAAACTAGGGTATGAATGGGATATGCCTACATTTTTAAAGAGAATTTTGATAGCAGTACCGTTCCTGTTAAAAAACAAAGCAGTGTTTACACTTTGATTAGTTCGAGTGCGAGTGTTTAGTGATTAGTGCGAGTTATTGGTACATACAAAACGTGAATTGAGAGCGGTATCAATACTGTTTGTTACTTATCACTCACATTCGCGGGCTTAAGACCACAGAGTTTTCTTTTAAATGAGGCAGTGCACGATCTTCTTACCACGACCAAGGTGAAGGTGGAAATACCTACACAAGTAATTGCATCTAATACTTACCAGCTATAGTAAGGGTGGCGTTCTTGCTGACCGCCACGCCGACGATGTTGCGTGCGACGCACCAGTAGACACCCTCGTCAGTCTCCTTCTTACCCCGCATGACCCTACGGGGGAATTACACAAGCAATTACCTTGCACTTGAGCTTAAATGTAACAAAGTGGTCCGTGTCAATGATTTAAAATAATATTGTCTAATGTTATGCATATATTGTAAATTGGAATATACAAATTAATTAGTAAGTCTAAAGGCTAATGGACCAAAATATACAGGATGTTTTTTTGTGTAAATCTAGGGATTAAGGTGTGAGTAAAAAATATTAAGTACCGACCTATAAAATATATAGAATTTTTTGACAACTACTTATACTTAGTGTATAGGTACAGTTGTTTCTTGGTCACCCGATCAGAGACCAGCTTGAGGGTATAGTGGCCCCAAAGGTAAAAGAACCAGTGTGGTGAATGTATTCAGTACGCCTTGCGTACTAAACTGCTTGCGTACCTTGGGTCTTTCATGCATAATAAATCTTTTGTACATTCAAAAAGACCAGAAGGACATAAAGAAAAGACTTCAAAAGAGCTTCTAAAGCTTTAAAAATTTGATCAGAAAACAATGGAAGACCAGAGGCTTACAAAGAAACAGATAACAACGAGATTGAATAGAGGCATAATGAGGCGTGGTTTGGTTAGTTTTGGTTATTTCCAAAGAAGTTTTGAATAAAAAGCTAACGGTCACCCGCATTGAGTAAAACCACGTTGTTATAAATATAATAAACAGCCTATTGTCTAACATCTACAAACAGATAATGTAATGACTCACCTCAAGAACAGCAATCCGTCTTCGAGTAACACTCTATGCGGGTGGTCATTAGGCAACAGTGGGGCACCATCCTTGTACCATAGGATTGTGGGCTTGGGCTTGCCTTCCGATACACATCTTAAGGTAGCGGGTTCACTTCTCCCGACTATCGTATCAGCTGGGTGCTCTTTGATACGGGGGGCGCGGCTTTGACCTATAGAAAAAAGATATTATGATTGATTTCATCCATCAACATAATTTAAACTACGAAATTGAATAAATTCACTAATTGGCTGATAATAAAAAACTCTGCAAAAACAAATAAGTCAGTCAAATAAAAAGATATAAAAACAACAGCGACAAAGATTGCTTATCAAACGTGTCTCTGCCAATTTAAATTGCTCTGAAACACACGACCGCGGCTTGGATTTTTTATCGTGCACAAATTTTGCACTCACCTTTTGTGGAAGGCAACGTCATCAAAAGATGCAGTAGCACCATTATCTTGAACTGGTTCCATGCGCATGTTTTAATTGGACCCGCAATCATACTTGACACTCCTGATTATCACCACTTAGCACGTATACCACATAGTCCCACCGTAACCACAACCACGTGTATGACTTTGAAAAATCCGTTTTTAAAGCACATTTTTCGCGTTTCCTTCGTATATTATTTTGTTCAGGTAAAAACTGAGTTTTGTACGTAGTTTACGCGCATCGCGATGTGTACAGACCGCAAAGCGACACAACCTCCACGTGCAAAGCTGCCGAGGTTACTGTCCCCCTCTACGATGATGACATTTCGCGCCGACTCAGTAGGGCTTTGTGTTTTTGAGGATCAAGCCTCCTTGATGATAATGATTTGGATATCAGTGATAGTATAATCACAGATTACTTAATAGTTACTACGTAAGTATATTGTAAGTTGTTCAATGTTCATGTCAAATCCAAAGTAACGTTTCATAAAACTATGAAATCGAGATTTAAATCGAGCTGGCTCCATTTCCGAATATCGCAGCTATAATCTCGATCCATTTTTAAGATAGTGCACCTGTTTTTGTTGCAGTCTTTTCGTGTCCAATTATGGTGATTTTTATGGTGTCTGATTCGTTCTAATTCGACCTACGAATTAGAGCAGATAGGGCATGTTCCTCTTCGCACAAAACTTAATTAATTAGGTAAGTTCCCCTTTAGGCGGTGAAATCCATGGAAGAATAAATATTCCATGGTGAAATCGAACAGTTTTCTATATTAGTTCAAAACAATGTACGAACAAGCTCCAATCGGCAAAATTAAATAAAGCACTGGCAGTAACGGGACCGCCAAATTAGGTTCAACCCGACGTCAATTCTGCACACGTGTTAGAGTTAGAAGTGTCCAAGTTTGGTTATTTACCTACTTCCGGTCAAATACCTGCATAACCGGCTTTTTAAAAAGTTCTCAAATAAATGACAAACAAAGCTGTATTTTCCATCCGCCTTAAAAGCCATGTGCTATTTGTGTTTATCTTATTACAGGCCTCCGTATTCTGTGTTGCTTGATGGTGTTTTAAGGTGCTACTATGTGTTTGATCCTTAATCGGCTCCCAAGAATTAGACGAAGACAACAGTTTTCAACTTTTTTTTTTACTATTTATTCTATATGATAATAGAAAATATGTCCCATGATTTCTGGAGGCTGCTTACTCAACTTTGTTTCAATAAACAAATAAATACCTTGAAATAATATCAATTTAACTAAAATGAATATACCTTACCTATGTTAGTCTGTTTAAAACCTAGGTCCTGACAAAGTTTGTCTTTCATGGAGATTTAGCCCCGCGTGTGTTTTAAACGCAATTTTTTGTGTTTTAGACACGGGATTTACCATATATGTTAGGAATTTAGAAGATTTTTCCGGCTTACTTGTAATCTTCCGGCAACTCTATGGTTTGAACGTGTCAATTGGCACTTGCTCATGCGGCTCACGTATTTAGTTACTCAACTCCGGGCTCCACAGAAATATCCTGATTGGGACCTCTAGATAATCTTATCGTGAACTGACAAATTTATGCAACCACAGTCATCGGAGGAAAGTGGCGACGCGTCAGTGCGCAATCGAAGTTACGAAACATGATGTGGTTAAAAATAAATTGAGTAAACATGCAGTTGGAACAAGGCTGATTACATGACTTTAATTGAATAATCCGAAGTGTAATATGAATATCAAAAATATAGAAATAAGAAAACATCATCAAACGAGTTGCAATATCTGGCTACACATGGCATAGTATATCTCTGTATTCTATTATAAATAGAGTACCTTGCATGACGTACCTACCTACGATAGAGCGGAGTCTAGTTATTGTTTTCTAGTGATCCACAGGAATAATTATTAGGTCAGTACTGCGATCACAGGTGATCGAAGGGTCAGTAGTAAGTAGTTAGGTATCCTGGAATTTTTCTGACATTATTAAATATATCTATTTATCATGGAATGAATTTTATCCTAGAATTGTATTCTTAATATATTTTGATATATACATTTAATAATATTTTTTTTGTTTACTACTTGAATGACGGAACAAGCAGATGGCCCACCTGATGTTAAGCGGTAACCTCTGCCTAATGAACAGTGCATTACCTAATAGGTCACGTCCACCTAGAACGCACCCTATGTGGCATTGAAATTTGCACTGCGCCCGCCACCCTGAGGCATAAAGATGAAAAGTCTCATGTGCCTGTAATTTGACCGGCACCCTTACCCTTCAAACCGGAACACAGCAATGCGAGCACTACTGCTTTGCGGTAGAAATAATTGTATTGTATATAATTCACTATAAAAACTTATAATAAACATGCAACGCCCATGCAGGGTCATATACTGACATTATAGGTATACCATTCGAGCTTAATTACGTTTAGCATCAATAAATTATATATGAAATAATCAGTTTATGATTAGAACCCCCCTACCTAGGAGGAAGAAAACAATTTTATTTCATTTTCCCTCTTAAGTTCCTGGAAATCTCCGAAGCCAAGCCTGGCCATGTAATTAACCTATCAGGACAGGACGGAACAAAGGCGTCCTTCATTAACTCAACTGCTAAAATATTCATTAACTATCTTTAGTTGATTGTTTTGGGATCAAGTTTATGTAGACAGACACAGACTTCATTCAATATTGAGACCGGACACCGGTAACACAGAATAAATAGTAGTTAATACTAACAGTGTTAAATGCGCTGTAAGTGGAGTTTCCTACCTTTTAAATGTTTGATTCGTTCGTTTAATCGAGGTTTACCTCAAATCCTGTGTTCGACTTAGTTAATTAAACTGCGTAGCTTTTGGTGTTAAGGTGGCTAGCTGTTACGACGTTTCAATTATCATTGTCATAGGTACTACATATATTATAAACTAACGGCCCGCTAGCAATTTCCACTTCGTAAAAGTTACTGTTTTTTTTATAAAAGGGCTACTGGTTTTGTTCAATAAAAAAAAATAAAATTAAAACATCTGCTTGATCCGTCATTCCAAGTAGTATACAAAAATTAAAATAAAAACTTCGTTCGCGTGTTTCCGGTGACCGGCTGTAGCGCCACCTACCGGGTTTTAAAAGAAATCCTTGTCCAAACAATAATGAACACAACAAAAAAAAAACAATTTGGTGCAATCTTCCTGAAGTGACCAAGGGAAATAGGGATTCATTTATTTAGAAAGATTGATTTCAATGTGAAAACCATGAGAATTTCGGACCACTTGCAAAACTAGGAATATTTTATATATCCCCTTAGGATAGCTCTCAAACAGTCTATTTATCATGCAAAGACATCCTGCACTATCAAATACTAAACGCTGGTCACGTAGTTTCGGACTCAGATCGTGTCAGGTGAGGCGGACTACGATACAGATCACTTGCACGTGGCTGAGATAAAAGAGCCAGTGACGAAGACGAAATAAGATAATCATTGGTGAAAAATACGAGATCCTTTATTCTTTACTCTTTATTGCACACAAGAAAATACAAAATAAAAAGTAAGAGGTAGCGAACATGTACAGAGGCGAGCTTAAACCTAAAAAGAGTTTTCTACCAGCAAACCTTTGAGGCTAGAGAGAGGTGATTAGTGAGATCTGACTGGCTGCCCACACAAACCCATGCTTCCGAATTCGCATGGAGTCATATATCGAACTAGTGCCGCCGTGACTTCGTCTGCGTCGAATTTAGTAGTAGTAGAGCTTTTTTGTGAAAGAGTTCGTCCGGGGAAGTATTACCACCATACCTATTTCTGCCGCGAAGCAGTAGTGCTCGCATTGCTGTGTTCCGGTTTGAAGAGTAAGGGTGCCGGTGAAATTACAGGCACATGAGACTTTTCATCTTTATGTCTCAGGGTGGCGGGCGCAGTGCAATGTCACATAGGGTGCATCCTAGGTGGTGTGGCCTATGTGGTAATGCACTGTTCATATGCAGAGGGTACCGCTTAACATCAGGTGGGCTATTGGCTTGACCCGCCATTCCAAGAAGAATAAACAAAACAAAAAACAGCATACTTTTGCACACCCTTAGTGGTGACTTTCACAAATAGGTACCTTCCAGTAAGGAAGCAACCCTAACCACAAAAGGAATCTACCCTTCTTTCAGGACTCGAGGTCGCGTTCAGAATCAAGGATTCTGCTAAGCAAATCAAATAAAGGCTGATTTTATGAAAACAATTTGAATTTATTTATATAACTACGTATCCGTTTTTAACATAAGAACTTTTTTCAAAAATAGCCTTCAGAAATACAATGAATCCTTTTCCTGGTTGATCAATGATCATGGCATCTGTTCTGGGTATTATTTTAAAGAAAGTTGATGAATAACAATGATCTTTTAACTAAAATAGATAATTTGTAGGCTCATTTCCACTATATTTAATAGCTATAGTAAATTTAAACCGACATCGACCGAAAAAGCTCACAGAATAAACGATCGACACAAGTGAAATAAATTCTCGTCTACGGTATCGGGCAAGCGCCTCAGGGGCCACTAATTCAATCAATTGGCCTACCATAAATAAAACGGAGGACAGTTCGCGATACCAGGGCCCCGTTCGAAGAAAAAATTATCTCTTCAGTCTACTCTATACACTCTGCAACTTGTGTTATTCAAAATATCAAAATGCTATTTTATACAATAATGCAGAGACTATAGAGCTTTCTTCCAATACCAAGAGGCTTGGTCTAAAACAACTTGCGAACATGTTTATATTATAAAAATGACCTGACTATTTTCAGCTAAGAACACTCTCGATCAAAATACATATCAAACAAAACAATAAATAAAATAAATATAAATAAATAAAATAAAAATCGGCTTATCCGTTCAGGAGCTATGATGCCACAGACAGACACAGATAACAATTTTCTTCGGGGGTTGAAAAGGAATATACTACGCTAGCTCTAAGCAAGAACTCGTGAATCTACAATCTACATTCCCGTAGGTAGGTACTCTTGACTTAACAAAAGTGTGGGTATCTAAAAGGTATCTATACCGGGTTGTAAAACGCGTAAAACGCGGGTTGGGGATAACGTATGTTTCGTTCATGCTCTCATCCTGGGTAAACAAACAGCAGAAAGATTTTTACGGACGTAAACAAAGTAATTGAATAGTTCTTCGAATGGGCCCCAGACACGTATGCACACGTAATTGAGAAGCATCAAAGCATGGCTCTGAGCGACAAATCAATTAGACCCGAAGAGGATGCATTAATAATTTAGGAAATAAAGTCGGATACGGGATTCTCTTAACGTCATGATAAAGATGCGGATTAATGACGATTCATGAATGGTAAAGGACACTTTAATGTTTAGTTATAATCCATATCCGTATTCTGGGAAAATAATATTGATTCAGATTGTTTCTGAAATGAATGAAATGTGGCGAATAGCCTAACCGTCAGTTAATGCACGAATATTGTCTGTAAAAATCCTCATCTACACAACTGTGGCAACTTACCATGAATTGATTGGGTAAAGTGATTACCAGGAACTTTTTATACACGAGATGACATATTCAGCATGAAACCATTATTTTGAATGGGCGTCATACGAGATGTGACGTCGTCTCGTAGACTAGATTTGTATGAAAATATGGGCCCTGAACTTTTTTAAATCTTTTTGTTGTGTGAGACTCTTGTTAAACTGGGAAGAACATAGGTAGGTATGATATGTATTTAAATGAGCACTTCAAAATCAATGAAGACCGAATTGAGACAAATGACATAATTCGTCAGATGTTGGTGGTCTTCAAGCTGAACAAAAACAGCGACACATGGCAACGTAAACAAACAGGATATAAGACACCGGTGCCTAAGCAGGCTTACGGACATAATCCCTGTTTCTGTAAGGGGGTCTGCCAACAAATGGGAGTGACAGCGTCTGCAGTACAAAATTAATCGTGAAAAATCTCTTGAGCGGGGATGAAGCACCCGCTAAATCGTGCCACGTGCGCTGTCTATTACCGGTTGACACTATTGGGCTAAAGCCAGAGAGGGCTTCATATCGGCGACACGATGTGTTAATTCATATAGTTCGGGCACCAGAAATAACCTCTATTAGGAATATACCAATATTATCAAACATGTCTGTGATTGTTACTGTTATATTTAGTTATTTTTAATTAATCATCATCATCATCAGTAGGAAAAGACGTCCACTGCCGGATGAGGCTTCCTCCATAAAATACAATGAAGGGATTTGTCTTAATCACCAAGATCGGCAGACGGTTTGATGACCCTAATAATCATGTGATTACTCTAGTGGATGCTGCCGCCCACCCCCTTGTGTAATTAGTCTCCCTTAGTCGTCTTTTACGACATCCACGGGAGGAGATGGAGGGGTTAAGGTATTCTTAGGCCAGATAACTACGGCAATTTCTTTAATTATTAATTTAAATAAATGGTCCTCATTATACTCTCTCTCTCTCTTCGTCAACCTATCGTCACCCAATGATGAATGAAGGCCTCTTCCATAGCACGCCATCTATCGGTGTTGAGCTTTCCGCATCCAGTTCTTCCCTGCTACTTTGACCAAGTCATCTGTCCATCACATATGCGTTCTGCCCACATATCTGCGACCTCACCTAGGTATCCACTCCAGACCTCTTCAATATAAATGGCATTTAAAATGGACATCATTAGGTACACTACACATTCAATTGCGTCATGTGAACTATACTGAGTGTCATAGTGTACTCGTATCGACGTTGTCATAGTCTTGGTGCGTCTTTCATTCCATTTTACTGTGAACCCTTATCGGTGTCGGGTCGGCTCATGTGAAAACGCCTAAAATGAGATCGGTAAATACAACACACTGCAATAATTTATAGCTCAAATGACGGCGTAAACTTAGCGCTCAGTCAACTTCTGGGAAACTTGCTACTTGC
The DNA here is from genome assembly GCA_932527175.1 of Operophtera brumata. Classification (NCBI taxonomy): domain Eukaryota; kingdom Metazoa; phylum Arthropoda; class Insecta; order Lepidoptera; family Geometridae; genus Operophtera; species Operophtera brumata. The sequence goes on from OW052228.1 coordinate 30,113,475, forward strand.
TGCTTATTTTTCTTGAGTAAAATCGATTCGCAACGTGCGTGCTTTGACATCACGAACTTTTATGAACATTATTTTCTTTCATGGTAAAATTTTAGGAGGATAGGATTTTTTTATCATTGATGGATTAGGGTAACAAAATTCTGCTGAAATTCTTGGAAAAATTTGAAGCGTTTTCAAGTTTCGGTCACATTTCAATGTAATCACAATTCCATGTTGTATTGTCAGTTCAGGGGAATATAATTTGTGACATTTACGACATTGACACTAGATTTGGAAATTTACTTGACTACATTTTACTATGCGAATTGGGCCACAGAACGTTAAGATTGTACATAATATCCACATTACAATGTGCCTAATCAATAACATCATATTATGTTATTGAATGCGCTTTAATAATTCAAAGTTATATTCCGTTATTCAAACAAAAGTTATAAATAATAATGTAAGAAAGCTTATCAGCCAAGATAAACGTTTGTCGTGATTTGTGAGCGCTGTTTGTAATATAACGAGTTATCGCGACGTACACAATGGGTAACAAATTAGAGGAGGTCTACCACAGACCTTATCTTGCCTGCGATGCTTCACTTCTATAAATGTGCCCCCTCGCCTTAAAGGCTTAATTCCATTGGGGTGCTCAGAATTCACGTTGACTTTCCTGATTAAATTCAAGCTTTTGGTTTGTTTACGAAACAAATCGGGAACCAAATTCGCTTAAAAAAATTGACAAAGTTTAGTTCGGATCATGCTCCGATCTAGTATCGATGACGTAAATGTCACAAATGATATTTTACTCAACCTGACAATACATCAGGGAAATATGACTAAAATTATGCATGACCGAAATTTTAACGTTTCAAGTTTTTCTGTAAATTTTAGCTTAATAGACGCTTAGATCCTTCATTCTTTCCAATTATATTATATCACTATGCTACTATAATCCATGGTCGCCTTTAATCGAAAATACAGAGCTACAAGGATCATTTGGCACGTGGCCGAAATCGGAACTAGCACGGCTATCTTGTATCAGTGTCACGGCGGCCAGAAGACGTGCCAAATGATCTTTGTAGCACTTTAGACTACATTGATATTTTGAGGGAGTGGAATATCTTCTAATTTTCAGTCAATTCACAATACTTTCTCGATTCGATCAACTTTCAGTGTGGTTTTAAAATAGGTAATTAAAAGAATTTGTCTTCTAATTTATTGAAATAAAGAACAACAAAATAAACAATATAAAAAAACTGTACATAGATTTATTTTAATGTCTTTGTATATACTGCCTAATTTACAAATTCGCCTTACCATCTGTGCAGTTTTTAAAACAAAACAAGGCTCAGCGCAATTCTATCATTGATGTTACTGCAACTAATTTTCGTTTATTGCCCGTGTTAATACCAGTAATTACTACCAGTCCTTAAAACCAGAACCACAGAACGAAAAATACAGAGCCTAAAAATAAGAATAAAGACCGATTTTGACGAAGAAAGTTTCTTGCCCAACACTTACACATTCTAGCCGATCATGGAATACGATAATTGTACGTTTAGGACTCCTTTCTGACGTATAAACATTTGAATGTGGTGTAAAGTATTGCTAAATCATTACCTAATGTGCTACACACAAGGCGCAAATATCTACCTATTCCTTATCTCAAACAAACACGGCAACGAATTGCTGAGCAGATTTAGGAGCGCCACGTGGTGGCTCTTATCTCCGCCTCGGCGCGTCACTGCCGCCGTGCTGCTTAGGGGGTTTAGGGGCCTCGTGTGTATTAAGTTCCAGTCCAATAGCTTTTATGCTTTGCTATTTTTGGCTGAACATTATTTGATATACACGCCTGCCCGTACTTTCTAACACAATTCACTTTATAACCCCAGGTAAGTGTATACCTAAGCATTTTTTTTAAACTACGTTAATGACGGATCAAGTAGATGGTCCAACTGATGTTAAGCGGTAACCTCTGCCTTTTACAATGCATTTTCTTATAGGTTACGTCCACCTAGGACGCGCCCTATGATTGCACTGAACTGCGCGCGCCAATCAGAGACATAAAATGAAAAACAAAAAATGGTAAATATTCCGTTTCTAGTGAAAATTATAAAATGAAAAGTCTCATGTGCCTGTAATTTCACCGGCACCCATACCCTTCAAACCGGAACACAGCAATGCGAGCACTACTGTTTTGTGGCAGAAATGGGTATAGAGGTAGTATTTCCCTGGACGAACACTTTCACAAAAAAGCTCTACTACTACTAATCGATCCTTGGAGCAAACTACAAATCCATTCTTCTATGTAATAATGTAATACTTTTCATAGTTCCATGTAAAACTTTTCATAGTTTACTTTTGTCCCTACATTAACATCATTGTCATCAGCCTGTAGAAGTCCACTGCTGGACATAGGCCTCCCCATAGAATGCCACTACAATCGGGCTCCATCCAACTACTTCCTGTGACCTTTGTAACGTCCTTGGTTCATCGAAAGGGGGGGCCTTCTCACACAGAGTTGTCCGGTTCAATGTCGCCACTTGTGGATCGTTATTCCATAACGGTTGTATCTAACCTGCCCATTACTACTTGCTATTTCTGACGGATATTATATCGATGTTCTTGATTCTTTTACAGATTTCCTCATTTCGAGTTCTATCAGGATCTACCCCCTCTTGTTCTTCACTTCTATCACTATTCTATTTTCCCTTATCCATGTTAAAAAAAAAGTTCTAAGAAAAATCTTCAAACCTAAGTGCAGACTTGGAATGTCAGACACAAGAATCTTGAAGCAGTACGATAATATAAGTAAAGCTGGGACAATTCCCTTTAAAAATGTTTCGTTTCAAACATGCTTGAACCGATATAGAAAGAATAATAGCCCTGTCGATTTCGTTTACGATAGCAGACTCCCCTGAATACACACTCTCGGAGCATTTGTCCCGACGCTATCTGTGACAAACACTTTGCGAGAAAAATGTGCTTTTGCTTTTTAAATCTGTCGCAAATCATTCCACAATTGTGTTTTTGTCGGAAGATCTTTGGTTTTTTGTTTGATTTTTATTATGACAAAGGTACTCTTAAGCGGTTCATGGAAAAGGTTGAGGATATCCCGAGTCCAGTGAACAAACAACAGTCTTATTATAGAAAAAATAACCTGCCAAGTGCGAGTCAGACTCCTCTACGAAGGGTTCCGTACCATTATCTATAAAAACCGGCCAACTGCGAGTCGGACTCGCGCACGAAGGGTTTCGTACCATTATCTATAAAAACGGCAAAAAAATTACGTTTGTTGTATAGGAGCCCCCCTTAAACATTTATTTTATTCTGTTTTTTAGTATTTGTTGTTATAACAGCAACAGAAATACATCATCTGCGTAAATTTCAACTGTCTAACTATCACGGTTTATGAGATACAGCCTGGTGACAGAAGGACAGACACACAGACAGACACACTGACAGCGGAGTCTTAGTAATAGGGTCCTGTTTTACCCTTTGGATACGGAACCCTAAAATACTTTACTATTCTCCTGGTGACGTATCGCTTCTTCATGAGCACCGACCGCGACCACGCTCGAAGCTCATGAAACAACAGTCTGACTGATCATCATCATCATCCACCTAGTGCAGTCCACTGATGGACATGGTATAGCTCATGGTGCGTTACTGAGCCATCATTGACTCTCTCCATGTAATTGCTGCCGAACACCCAGCGCAAGTCATTGCTACTTCTAATAGGTGGGCGCTCTATACCACACATAACATAATACATAACACACCCAACATCACATACTACATAGTCCTGACTCTACACTAGGACTCCCTATGTCGCAGGTATCAGGAACTACAAGTACCATGGTATCGCAACACCTAGGTGTCTAGACCCGGGACAAATATTGGCAGATCATACAAATATTTGCTCCATAACGGGAATCGAACCCGCAACCTCTCGCATCTCAGCCGGCTACTCGCACGCCGCACCACAGAATTGCTATACTATAACCATATACTCCATCCAATCCATACTCGTAAATGGAAATAAACATACTTGAAAACTCTACTAAGCATTTCCTTTCCAAATTCCAGGACCATATTTTTCACAGCATCTGGATGTGTCTGGAGCTAATACAATTTTAGTACGATGTTCTGCAGACAAGCCGTAAGCTTTTACGAGATTACTCCGAATGAATGAGCGCATATGAGTAGAATTACCAAATATGTTTCTAACGGAGAATTTGCGTCAAAGAGAATAGACGCAGGTTTACTTACACTCAAACCGAATTGTCGGCCGATTTCGGGTCGGCTGTTCAGCTACTCTCTCGGACTATCACCTGGATATCAGTTCATTACTAAATTTTAATTTACTTTAAATGTACAACTGTCGTTATCGAGCGTTGCCAATCTAGTAGTCCAACAGTAAAGAGATAAGAGAGAAGACGCATTAAAAAAAAAAGCCTTTTTAGTTGCTAAATTTTTTGATGTCTGCAACAGATATACCTATCCATCTATGATGCAACTTCAGCCCGTAGCCGTTTTGCAATATAACGTTTATATATATAATTGTTATATTGCAAAAAACGAGAGAGAAAAGAAAAAGAATATTTGAAAAATGAGTAATCTCGAAGAAATTTTTGAATATTTAGTTATAATATTATAACTAAATATTCAAACATTTCTTCGAGATTACTCTTGCCGCTCTACGCCGGCAGTATTAGTATGAAAATCAATATATGTCACGGAATGTATCTGTGAGAATCATCAAATTAACTCATGGATAAATAAGATGTCAATCGACACTTTACAAAGGGCCGTCAACATTGAACATTTTCGTGGCTCGCTCCCCTCGCCATTGTGTATTGGCACAGAATATATAATAGTACATTGGAAACTTTGTATAATTTTTACTGGATTATGCTTGAGCCAAAAATCACAGAATGTATATGCGGCTCGCTCCGCTTTCTATTATAATATTCTGCTAGTAGCTATCATTTTTGATAAATAATCTAGATAGCTAAAAATATTTTTGAAATTTGCTTGGATTAAGTTATTTAACGGGCAGAAAGGTATCTCTCGTGTCTGTAGAAAAGGAACCGAGAATCTGGAATAGAAAGGACCATAATTATATTTCAAAGATAGAATAAGACCGTTCTCTCAACGTCTTTTGCTGTGGTTTTCACCCTTTATCCGACGACGTCGTTAAAAGAACGATGGAGTTTTATCAAACGGAACTGCGATATACTTTACTAACTTGAGAACTCTGAAGCTGATAAACACGGCTATTGATAAAGTTCGTTTCACCTACGTTTTCATTACATTTCCCCGACAAAGTGACTACGCTTCTGTAGCGGCTAGCAACCCTGCAGCCTCTCAGAAAAAGGGGAAGAAGCGGAGCTGTGAACCTGTTCGCAGCGCTGCAACCGCTAGGGCTCCAAGGAAGGAGCCCTGTGATGCAGAGGGCTTTATCGAGGTGATAAGGAAGAAACGGAAGCCCTCTAGCCGGAACCAGTGTGGTACTCACCATCTATCCAGTGAGCAGCACTTCCGAGCGGAGGTACCCACTACGCAGATCTACGTGTCCCGCGTCTTCTTCGATGTGAAGGCCGCAGATGTGGTGGAGTACGTCAAGAGGAAAGTCGGAGTGGGATTGAGGGTCGTGAAGTTGGACTCTCGTCATAATGCTTTAGCTCATTTATGGTGAGGGTCCCTACGGAGGATCTGAAGATCTACTTGAGCCCTGACTTCTGGCCGAAAGGGGTGAAGTTTTGGCGGTTCAAGGGCCGTCTGACACGTGATCCCCGGGCCGCGACGCGTCGGCGATCACACATGTGTTAGATTAAGTTATAAATATCTTTATATGTATGTTAGTTGTAAGGTATATATTACTATGGTATATATTATTATTATTTGCCTTTTTTGACGGCACTATACACATAGCAACAAATATTTTATTTTTTGACTGTGTGTATGCTGCTGTGCAAAATAAATTATTTCTATTCTATTCTATTCTATGGGGCTTTTTCTAGTACAATGTACATTTTTCACTGTTGCCTGAAATAAATGTATTGAATTGAATTTAATTAAATTATTTTTGATGTTGCAAGCGATGTAGATATGTTAGGATATAGGATTTTAGTTTATCAAAGCGGTCGGTAATGTATTTTTACGTAGTACGTGACTTTGTTCTGCTGTTTTGAGCTTCGACCAAAGTAAAATAAAGCTTTGAGTATGAATACCTGTGTGATTTTATGTATAAGTAATACTTTCAAAATAAAATAAAAACTGCTCAATCAAAGTAGATAATCGCAGGGTGCAATAATAAAACGAAGAACTATGTAGTTGAAGAATCAAATGAGCTTTTGGTTGGGTCTTATTTTAATTTCGTTTAGTAAAAGGTGCTCAAAGTCGATTCGATGGTCACAGTCCTTTTGTTTATATTTGATATAATATCATTTTCGTTACACTTTATTAGAATTAGGTGTTCATGTTATTTCCTGATAAATTTTATCTTTGCTGTTGTACTCGTACCTCGCAAAACAGGCATGGTTTACGTTATATTGTATTGTATCAGTGGGTTACAAAGGGTGAAATCTTATTTAACCGAAAATTATTGAACACATTTGAAACCTCACCTTAACATTTCCATAGTCCATTGTTTACAGATCGGTTCATTCTACCTCATTCTGAAAACAGCTTTTGCAAAAGGGAGATTGTTTCCAACAGTACCGGAAGACAGAATACGAACTAATACGGTAGACCTTCATACCTACGTAGGTATGGAGTGGAGTTGTACATGCAGCTAAGCAAGACGGGTATCCAAATAAACCTACGCAAACAAAAATAAAAAAACCATGGTGGTCCAAAGAGAGCTGGTATATCTCTCACTGGTTATTGAGAGATCACTCTCATATTAATATCATCCGATATACAAGTACAGGGTTCGAATACCGGTCACCATTAATATCATAATACGAAAAAGGAAAAGAGCAGATCTCTATAAAAATAAGAGCTTGAGGAGAAGGAATTCGCGTTAATGAATTAAACTTGTACGTTCCGATGAGTAAATTAAAACTATTACAAAATAAATTAAGCCGTTTATAAAGAATCATAACTTACAAATTCAAATTTCAATACGTTTAAAATACATAAGTTCAAAATAGATAAATTTAAAAACCCTAATGGTTTAAAATTTATAATTTTATTTGATATAAGTTTAGAATACTGAAGTTTGAAATACAAGTACCTGCATATAAAAATAATGTCTACAACACTTACCAGCTATAAAATAATAATGGCTACATAGCATAACAGTCAAATACTTTTGAGCTCATCGCTGCCATTGCTTCCCACTACTGACTAATGAAGAGTGAATGAGTTTGAAGATGCTCAACATATTCATTTTTTTTATGTGAAGAGCAACTTCACACTCTTCTATCATTTCAACAACCAAGCGAGTCACAATAACGTAGAAATTTATCAGCTGTTTACTTTAGGTATGGCTAACTGGATGTGTTTGGTAATTTTGAGTGCAGGCTGTGCTGGGTGATTTCGGGCACCTGAGTTGCTTAGCTACTTCTGATCGTGACCGTACCTACCCTACAGATGGAGGTACCCCATTCGACCCTCGCATAAAGCAGATATGCCTTCGGTGGGCCATTACACGGTCTATTGTCTGCATCGGCTCGTCCAACCCTTGCACAAGTAGGGATGCCAGATTAAAAATCGACCGGAAAAAAGATCGGTCAATTTTGTAGCCTTTGCAACCGATTTGAAAAAGATTGATTTTATAGGCCTTAGCAACACTAGGTCCTTCAGGACTCTTGTCACATCAACAGAATCGATGTCACAGGAGGAAGCTTATGTAGATCGCGCGCAACGAACAACGTGGGGACGGCATCAGGGTCGGTTTCCAGGAACACTTTGAAGATGTCCTGCAGGTCTCTTTTGCCACGTGTGGTCACGGCTGTGTCAGTTAGCACTTTCATCGCCACCTGAATCTGTTCTTCCGTGAAGCTGGTCATCAGAATTTGTTCCAGGTCCATAATGTCCATTCACTGTTGAAAAAACGCCAGGAATTCCTGCATCACAACGTGGACTGGTGCGGCCATTGCGTAATATTTTCGCAATTTCGCGAAAATAAAGTGGGTCCATATTGGAGCAATCGCTGGATTACGAAACTACTGCTCACGGCGGATTTGACGTGACTGTATAAACTGTAATGTTATAGAGTAAATAAAATAATTTTAATTTAATTTGTTGAGCTCATGATTCATTCGTTATGTATAAAAATCCTTAATATTCTGTCAGAATTATAGGCAAAGAAAATCGACGATCAACTATTCATGTTTCTGGAGCTAAGGTAAACGCACTCGCATTACCGATTGTTCATACAACCATTAGGTACTGTTTGTAAATTCCGTTTACGTGATCTACTGTATGTCTGAATTATACAGGAGGTCTATCTCATATTGATTTGGAATATTGAAATCATGGAGTAAAAATATACAGGAGGGCAGTGGAAAGAGTTTTTATTTACCTGGTACCAGTCAGTGACTCAATACAATATACCAAGTTTTAGTCAAATCAGGCCATTGGCCTATTAATATATCGCTGGATTAACCAGTCAGTCCCGAGGAAAATGACAACTTTGGAGTAAATTTGATGTTTGTGCCTAGTTTTTGGGTAGCGAGAACAGGGACTTAACTATGAATCAGTTCGTAACTGGATATCAATCATCAATATGAGCCCTGTTTAAAACAGGAGATAATGCAATGGTACAAAAATAGCACAGCACCATCTAATTTCAAACTTGTCTCGAAAGATCATGGCCAGTGTTCTATGGGATAAGGAAAAAATTGGTAAAAATGGACTCAAAATGTGAGCTGCTTTTCAGAACGACGCACCAGTTCACGAGCCAACGCCACATAGGGCGCGTCCTAGGTGGACATGACCTGTGAGGTAATGCATTGTTATAGGCAGCAGGTGGGCTATCCAATGTCCGATTGTTCGTATGTGCTGAGATGTGCTCTATACCTAGTTATTTCTCTGAGATTCAAAGAGGCCCATCAAAGAGAGTGCTATAAAATATTCAGACAAAAGTTGGACGTCCGATATCGATCTATGAATTATTTGTAAGGTGCATTGACCATCATCTAAAAGTCTATTCACCTAATGGAAGACGTACCCACAAGAGTATCTGAACGATATTGAACGATTTATCTACTTTCATTTGGAAATTTCGTAGCAAAATGATTCTCTGCCGAGATAAAGCACCGTTGAAAGGCATTTACAGTACCATCAGCCCACGGAAGTTCACTACTGGAAATAGGCCTCCCCCTCGTTTCGTTTCGTATGAGGTAGTGCTGGCCTCTGGTGTCGGAGTTTGTCTAGCCGCCCGAGGGCCTCTGACATGGCTTATCGACTGCTATTAATCAATAACAGCCGGGACCGACAGCTTAACGTGCCCTCCGAAGCACAGAGCGATAGAAATCCGCACATAACTTAGAAAAATCATTGGTGCGGAGCCTAACTCTAGGCCTCCCCCTAGAATTCCACGACGAACAGCCTTGAGTCGCGTCCAGTCACTAACTTCCTGCGACCTCCATTATGTCTTTGGTCCATCGAGAGGAGGGTTTTCCTCTTCTGCGTCGTCTGGTTTGTAGTTTTGTTGAAAAATAAAGGTTTTACACAAGAAAATATTGTTTGAAAATGCTCCGGAGAAGGTAACAGGAACTCATAAAGCTACCGCGACTACAGAAAGCATTATGTCCTCTCGAATTACGCCAGTCTCTTTAATATTTCATACGAAGTTAGATTCATTCCTAACCGTACTGCAACTGAGCCTTTGAATAATAAAGGTTTGGAAAATTATTATTAGATCTATTACGAACTCAAATTAGATAAAGTTAAAAAGTTTACAGTTACTAGAAACCAGACATGGTTGGTTTATCCTACAAACCCACTAACCGCCACGCCGCCGCGGCCGTAATACTGTAAGTACCAATTTTTATATAACTTGGTACCAATAGGCATTTTATCATGGTACCTTGCGAGCAAATCCGTGGTCAGAAGCTAGCAAGCTCTCTTTTATTCATCTGTTAGTTTGTAATATGCTTCTGACAAATCTAGCCATCGAATTTTCGAGCACTTACCGCTATCCGATTGAGCTGAAATTTGGCATAGGTATCTGTCAAGTTCCGATGACAATACAATATTATGGTGACAGCGAGCTGATCTGATGATGGAGACAACGTTGGACAACGGCACTTTTTGATGGATTGTATTGGTAGACTGGCAGTGTTTGTGCTCATTCTGATCAGCACACCGTTCCGATCACTAATTTTATAAAAACTTTTATAATTAAAAATATATTTTTCTCAAAAAGCTTGATAGTTTTCTATTATATATTGTTCTACTAGGTACCTATTTATTTTTGGGTGAGATGAAGAATTAACTGAAGAAAGGGGCAAATTTCATCAGCTTGTGGGGAGTGGATGTGACGGCGGTGGCAAATTGAAGGTGACAATGCTTTTAGCTTCAGTCTCGGCCCTAATAACTATTAAGTAATCTGTGCCTCGGTGGCAAATAGGATCACTGCTTGCTGCAGCGTGGTGTAAGTTGAGTCGTAGTATATTTTACTAGTAGGAGCACGATACTATAATATTATTAAGAATAGATCCCTCCGTCTCCTCCCGTGGATGTCGTAAAAGCCGAATTTGGGATTACCCGGCCTGTTAGAAAGATTCGTTACAATAGTATAAGATTTGTCCTGGCTGCTAGCTGTGTTATTACTGGAGGAAAGCGTTAGCCGAGTCAGTCGTGGCAAGCCATGACAGAGATGAGCTCACCCCTTGTCGCGTCTATATTCCCACGATGGTGCAACCCACTTGAAAAGAGGCCCATTTGAGGCTAACCCTTTCGGGGAAAAAGGTGTGTGTCTATGTATGTATGTGTATCTAAGTAAAGTTTGTTTGTGGGTTTGTATGTGGGGAGTATTCTCTGGAACTACTGATCTGATTTAATTTAACAATAGGCAGTTGGAATTCGTTCATTCGAACCATGTGTAAACTTTGTTTCAACAACTGTTGTTGAAGCAAAGTATTCCATTTATGGAAACATTCGTGTGAAAATATTTTTTTAGGAAATCTCTATTTTTAACCCCCGGCGAAAAACGAAGGGATGCTATAAGTTTGACGAGTCTGTGCGTGTGCGTGTGTGTGTGTGTGTGTCTGTCTGTCCCATCGTAGCTCCCGAACGGACGAACCGATTTAGGTTTTTTTTTGTTTGAAAGGTGTATTTGTCTGGAGTGTTCTTAGCTTTCTTTGATCAAAATCGGTTCAGCCGTTTCATTGCGTTGGGGGTTTTTTAATTTTTACAAAATTAATTACTTGTATTACACAATACCATTTTATTAATTAGGTACTGATGATATAATTTAATGGTATTTTGCAGATATGAATATTATATGACTTGGGCCGAAAACTACCAGTAACTATTATTCAGTAACTATTATTAAAGATATTGTTTACGATGAGCAAACACTTTATGTATCTTTAGCGCCTCTTTTGGCTAACTACTCTTTGTTGTTTTGTCTAACATCTAACGGTATTATCGCTTCATGGGTTCGAATGCCGCTCGTGCGCAAATTTATTTGGCATTCGAAAACTCTATGCATGATATTTATCGTGAGGAAACCAGATGTCCTAGAACCAAAAAGTCATACATGCGTGCAACCTTTATGGTTTTTGCCATTGTGCCTTTCACCACATTGTTTCTCTCACCACAAGTCACTAGTCCCTATTAAGAGCGACCATTTTTAGGGTTCCGTAACCAAATTACGGAACCCTTATAGATTCTTCATGTCTGTCAGTCTGTCTGTCTGTCTGTCCGTGTTTGTCACAGCCACTTTTTTCCGAAACCATAAGAACTAAGACTGTTGAAACTTGGTAAGTAGATGTATTCTGTGAATGAAAATCGAAAAAAATATAAATTGTTGGGGTTACTTAGCACTGAAACTCAACTTTTTTTTTTTATCAAACCCGTACGTGTGGTTTGTCTGTGGATAGGTCTTCAAAAATGATATTGAGGTTTCTAATGTAATTTTTTTCTAAACTGAATAGTTTGCGCGAGACACACTTCCAAAGTGGTAAAATGTGTGTGTGTGTGTGTGTGTGTCCCGTAACTAGTAAAATAAGAGAATGGTAAAACTAAAAAAAAAATATGACGTAAAATGAAAATTAAAATGAAAATTACCACGTAAACTTCCAACGAAAATTGGTTTGTAGGAGATCTAGTAAGTAGTTTTTTTTTAATACGCTATAAATCGTTATCCATCCAAGAACTTTAATATTATGTTACTTGCTGCTACGGCACCCTTCATGGGGGATTCCGAACCGCACTTGGCCGCTTTTTTAATTTTAATTACTTGAATGACGGAACAAGCATATGGTTCACCTGATGTTAACTGGTAACCTCTGTTAAAAATGCATTACCACATAGGTCACGTCCACCTAGGACGCACCTTATGTGGCTTTACACTGTGCCCGCCACCCTGAGACATAAAGATGAAAAGTCTCATGTTATTAACTAACTCAAGCTGGCCTCTACTAACGTAGTTTAGTAGCGTGCCAATGGTTCGCGATCCCTGGACTAGACCAAAGTCAAAGTCAAAGTCAAAAAGTATTTTACTCATTGAAATCACAAGGAAAATTTTGATTCGTCTTAAAAAATAAATTTACATTTACTCCTGTTCCAACGCAACCTACTAGAAGAATCAGGCAACAAATCTGATAGGTACATTCAGTTACGAAAGTTTATTCATTTTTGCTGGTAGAGTCACAAGGTGTTTTCGTGCAAGCACGTGGCAATCACAGATGCATGTTTGTTGGAACAAGTGTTAGCGCTGAATAAATGAGAAGGAACTTGCTAATTTATTCAAAATAACACTAAGATGTTAGTCTAACTGTTATACTCTAACCAGGGATGGCCAACCAACGGCATGCGTCAATAATTAAGGAATTTGGGTACTTAAATCAAAACAATTAACATTTTCGTCTAATTGAGGTCACTAACAAAGTGTATTGTTTCTGCAGTAACGGCAATGTTTGAATGCTTTTTGGTCTCAAAACACAGATTTCTCGCTACTTGCTCCACTCGCTGGTATCTTCCATGTTCCTGTTCTCTTCGTGCCCAAATGAATGAAGCCAATAACTTTTATTGCATTATTTGCTGATCCTTTACCCTAAAAAGCCTGTTTTTTTTTCGAAATTAAACCTTATTAAATTTAATTGCAAATAAAGAGTTTCAAATAGCATTATTTTGTCCACTATTTAGTAAAGATTCTTTGACAGTACGACTACCTCTTTAAATATTTATTTTAAAAATAGCAAGTAGATCAATCAAGGTTTGCGATCGCTGCTAACCTTGCTAACACATACATATTTCTAAGACTTCTAAGTACCTTAAACAACATAAGATTAGAGGATCCTTAACTGAGACTTAACTAAACTGCAGTGTGAGCCATATCTCTGCTTAGTAAATCTGCATGCAAATAAAGCTCAACCACAGCTAAAAGCAAGAATAGCTGGTTGTCTCGTCAGAAACAAATGACAGTGACCTAATTTTTGTAATGAATGAGCATTAGACCATCAAAGTTCATCGACAGAATCTTAACCGGTCGAGTAGCGCGATTTCGCTTGTATACTATAGCCCTTGAGTCGCGGGTGGATCACGGCAAAAATGATGGATGGGCGACTCATCACTAAATCGTTAATTGTGGCCGGATAATAAAACTAATACGACTAAAAGAATCCACTTGAAATTTCTTATTGGTTTCTTTATAAACAACTATTTTATAAAAACTTACCGTTTTTTTTGAAAATAAATAAAATAAATAAATATTGCTGGACAGTTCACACAACATTATCTAGCCCCAAGCTAAGCAGAGCTTGTGTTATGGGTACTAGACAACTGATATACTTAATACAATCTATTACATAGATAGATATTTTTTATTATATATAGAAAATACCCAGAACACTCTGAACAAATATCTGCGATCGCACATATATTTGTTCAGAAGCGGGAATCGAACCTGCAACCTCCTGCATCGCAGGCGAACGTTTGCCCGCCGCGCCACAGAGTTCGTCAAAAGAAATTAAAATAAACATTTCCTCACTGCGGCTAAATTGCCAGCGAAAACTGAGACCACTAACTTTGAGATCACAATAAACATCTTCACAAAGCACTTTCTAGTAGTTTATTGGCAATAACACATGGTCTATATCATAAAAAACATTATTATTGGAGTCATTTACACTCAAATATCCAGAAAACACTCAATTTTCTTTATTTCATAAAAACTTGACCGCGGCAATCACACGGCAACAAAATGGCGATCAGATTTTATTTGTTTACTAACGTAACTTTAATCGTCAAAAGTGGTTATTGCCTCTTTGTCAGTCTACCATCATGCCTCTATGGAATAGTGTTGCAATATCTAGCATCCGGTTCCTAAATAATGATTGATAGACAATATAATAAACCCTCTATGGACTGTGTCGGCCGACACGTGTACATCCTTGGAAGATGTCAGTACATTTGTCTTTCTCAGGAAGTCCACTTTTTTTTGCTTTCTGTGCCCTCAGTTGCCATGCTGACGGTACTCGACCTGGATTGTGTCATGGTTGCAACTGATTGCTCCTAAGGTTACGCACACTAAAACAATGTGAGTGTGCATGCAGTATGCACTATGACAAACAGACAAACGGACTTCGTGATATAGAATACCTGTACTATAAAATGAGACAGGGTTTTTTTTGACCCAACACAACACGCATGACGCTTGCAGCATTTTTATTTTATTTTACCTGCTTAACTTGTTTTGAAAATCTCATGTATTTTTGGGGACAATTTTTTTTCTTTATATCTAACATACAGAAACCGGTACCGAAACAACCACCTCGAATTGTTTGCACGGTGGTCATTGGGATCATCCACGGTGAATGACATCACTAAAACTTTTTAAATGATAAGAGCTTTGGTGTCCGACGGCTTCATACAGATTTTTGAATGTGAAACAGACTGTATGTCAGAAGACTCATTTTTGTAACGTAGTCAAATCTAAAAGAGTGCACCAGCTGTTTTTAATTTCAACTGTGGTTAAACCGTTATCTTGCTAACAAGTTACCAATACGGTAGCTATGGATAGACTTGTAAAATTTTGCATAATCATAGGGCATGTTTGGTAAGAGAAAGATAGGCTTGAAGATAATGCTAATATCCTAGTCATAAATTAAACGGTAGATTCATGCACGTATATCAGCAAAAGCGTTATGAGTTCCCTAACATATATTAATGAGGTCCGTACCTAATATCTGATACATCGTTTAACATTAGGTTGGAAATCTTAGTTGCAGAAAAATACTAGTATTAGAAAGTACGTATAGGTACACATAAAAATAGTAACTTTGTTAGTAGTAGGTAGGTACCTACCTACTACTAACATAATTAAAATTGTTAGTACCTAGAGCCTTTTTATGTGAAAGTTCGTCCGTGGAAGTACTGCTACCATACCTATTTCTGCCACAAAGTAGTATTGCCACATTGCTGTGTTTCGGTTTTAAGGGTATGGGTGCCGGTAAAATAACAGGCACATGCGACTTTTCATCTTTGTCTCAGAGTGGCGTAGATTGAATTATGAAAAGTGTATTTTGTGTAGATAGTGTATGGAATGCCATCGTAGAGTTATTAAGAAAACAAGTTGGAAGTCATTTTGTTACAAAGCAGAAAACTGTATAAAACTCTCACAAAGCTTAAAGAAAACAGATTCGTCGAGATGCACACATAATCTCCAAAGAGAATGCAGCTACTTTGAGCTGCGCTCGCAAAGCTCGACGAGAACAAACGTATCTCGGCAACAAGACGTGATGCAACATTTCAAACTGAAGACTGCGTTGAAGATTGCTGAAGGTGACCAAAAGTTTGAATTTACCACAGCTTACTCGGAGATTCTTGCTGTCGTATCTCGGGCCTTAATACTACTAATACTAATAATATAAATACTTCTTTCTCCTTCCGTAAATGGCATAAGCCCCGACTTAGGGATTACACCAGGGGATGGGCAGCAGTACCCACCTGAGTACTCAACACCAATACTGCGATCACCAATCCACCAGCAAAGTATAATGGTGATTATGGAAAATCCTCCCATCACATTCTATGGGTGAGGCCTCGTCCAGCAGTGGACGTCTAAAGGCTGCTGATTGACGGATTCTCGAAGAACATTATCATGTTACAGAATCGTCCGAGTCTCGTTTGGCTGCCAGGTAAAAAGAAGGTACCTTAGTCCAGTTGCAAGTAAATAAAAAATTTATACACTTGTTATTACAAGATTATTTTGATAGGACGCAGGCTACGTGCACTAAACAGTTTTTTTTTATACTACTTGAATGACGGAACAAGCAGATAGCCCACCTGATGTTCAGCGGTAACCTCTTATATGAACAGTGCATTACCTCATAGGTCACGTTCACCTAGGACGCACCCTATGTGGCATTGCGCTGTGCCCGCCACCCTGAGACATAAAGATGAAAAGTCTCATGTGCCTGTAATTTCACCGGCACCCGTACCCTTCAAACCGGAACACAGCAATGCGAGCACTACTTCTTTGCAGCAGAAATAGGTATGGTGGTAGTACTTCCCCGGACGAACTCTTTCACAAAAAAGCTCTACTACTACTAAAACAGTACTAGTACTAACAGTGTCTGATTCTCAGCCATTGAACTATTATTAATAAGTAATTTCAACTCACTGTTCTCAGCATATGTCTTTTTAACCGACTGCGTCGAAGCCAAACAGGAGGGTTATGTGTTTGACCTGTATGTATGTTTGTCCATAAATTCCCTCGTAACTACGAATACCTGGTAATACTAACGATATCGATAATATATTAAAATGATTTTTCAAAAAATACTTATGTTATGGGTTTCAAAATATGCTAACTGCCCACCCAGTAAGCCTTTGCCTGGTGTCATTTGTAACCCCACGGGAATTTCTAATGCGTTATCTGCCCTGAAGGACATGCAGCTTGCATCGGTAAAGAGTTCTGCTAGCACATCATCGCGTTCTCGCGAGAGTTGGGAGACTCGTGATTCTATCAACCATTAGGATCATTGATAATAAGCTCATAATTCAATCAGTTATCAGAATGATCAAAAGGTAATCGGTTACAACAATCAATTGTTTATGTAACATATTTGATGCTAAACATTTTTTTTTTAATAATCAGTATTTCATGCTATTACGGGGTAAACTTCTTTCTACATATAGGTACATTATAACTTTCCCATTTTACCGCGATACATGTTCACCCTTGTCTGAAACAAACAATGGAAAGTTCAGGCTTTTCATAACTCTTTCGTATTATACTGCATTCTTTAAGTTTCATTTCGACGAGAATGTCTGCTGAGCTCCAACCAAAAAAAGCTTAGCCTTCATAACAATTTGTTTACATTCGTATTTTTTTTTTACCGGAAAATATCCTTTGGTATCGTGTTCAATAATAGTTATCTACACATTCAAAATCAATTTTAAGTTATAATATTCAATTAAGGTTGCTGAATCGGTACAATAATTATAGGTACTTAATTTCACGATTTTTATGAAGAAATCAATGCAATAAGTTTAACCACACTATTATAAGTTAGTTTTTTGTCTATTTTATGAGTATGTTTAGTTATATATACATTTGTGTGTATATTATTACTTATCTATTATTCTGTAATATTTTGTATAATGTGCAAGTTGGATTTTTGAAAAAAAAAACATCTACATATAAATATGGGTACACCCCAACCGATCTTCCATATAAGTTTAGCTACTCTCCATCCCAAGGTTATCTGGAAGAGATCGCATCTTAGCGATAAGACCGCCCATTGTACATTTAGTTTTCGTTTAGTTGTTGTGTGTTTATTTTAACCAGTTTGTAAATTGTGCAATTAAGTATTTTCATTCATTTATTCACACTAATACAATATATATAACCACAAACAATTTACAATGACGCGACATGTAGCTAGCACGTACAAACACGAAGTCACTCCGTCAAATCGATAACAGTAGGTACTAAACCGGCCCTCATCGCGACGGGCAATTAGTGCTTTGGACGGATATCCGTCTATCGGTTGTACGAAGTTGCGAAAGTAATTGGAAGTGGTATCATGATATCATATCATAATTATAATATAGACGAACTTGATGATGGTTAGCATTTTATAGGCAGTTTTCCAAAATATATATTTCTTTATGGTTTCCAATTAGCATAAGATTTACACCTCTCTCTTGCCTCAAAGGTTTGCTGTCAGAAAACTCTCTGGGGTTAAGCTCGCCTTTGTACTTAACTTTTGTTTTTATTTTATTTGTAATGTGTTTTTCTGTGTACGTGTACCATAAAGAATTATAAGATTTGTAAGTAATATGACGTGCAGCCAAGGATCATGTCAGCAAAGTATTGTAAAGAGCTACGAAAATAGCAAAGCAAGGCTCGGATTCCAAAACTAAACTCACACTGAAGCGAGACTCATTAATTGATTAAAAAAATACCGTTTCTTTTTTTTTGTTTATTCCGTAACAATTTTTTAAACCGATATAGAAAATAATTTTTTATTTGAAAGTATACACTTTTAGACTGGTCGCGTTTTTATCAATATCTAGTTCTGATGGGGAATTGAGGGAATTCCTTAAATATTATACGCATACATATAGCGATTTTAGTATTTACAGCAGCATGTGAAGCATTAATTTTCATTCAGAAAGTATAATTTGGTGAAGTGGATCTGATGAAAAATACCACAGATGTCCACACATGTGTCTCTTCAATAATAATTACTTCACGGGTGGCGATAAGATATATCGATTAAGATATTAATATATTATAATATTATATATATAGCTGTTATATACATAACTTTACATCGTTTGGTAGCGATCTCACCTGTTTTTCTGTCTTTGCCAGCTCCAATTATTATTCGTAGTTCTGATAGATATGCACGCCGCTATTACCCGCTCGCATATCCGGCTGGCTTCGTTTACCCGGCTCGGGCACGGATCAATTACTGCTATGTCTGCCTAATCGTGTTGACTGCTATGAATTTGGAATTCGGATCTGCTTTGTTGGATTGGTTAGTTTATTTTCCAATTTGTGATTGGTTTATTTGCCGTGGCAGAAGAATATTATTTAAAGCCAGTTAGAATTTGCTTAGACATAACGGTCAGCATTTGACGGCCATAAGCGTGATAGAGCTTTCTTCAAATGTCGAAACCGCGTGTCAACTAAATTTACCATTTTTTTTTTAATTCCGTTGTTCGATGACGTTCAAAGCGCATCGGCCGATTAGCTGGGTAAGACGCGAGAGGTTTAGGTTAAATTCCTGCTGCGGGTAAAATGATTGCATGATCGGCAAATATTTATTTCGGGCCTGGATGTTGTAGTACAATGGTACTCGTGTGGTAAGTGTGGGATCAGGATTATGTATGTGACTGTTGGGTGTTACATATTATGGCCGTAAACCCACTCATATCCATAGTTTTAGAAGAGCATTAGACTTTTTATAAACCATTAGGTATCTATTTAATTACAATTGTTTCTGAGAAGGACCGTTTAAGTTATATAAACTAGTTTATCAATAAGTGGTTTTGCAATAATCCAAATAGAGATAATCTCGTATTATCTTAACGCTGTAGATACAAGCACATCCCATTCCTGTCTCGCTTCTTTATCAGAGAGTGTCCATTTATTCGTCGAAAACATTACATAAAACACATTAACACAATCTCCGGTCCATAGTTCTGATCGTAATGGCCTTGTTTATAACACAAGAACTCTCAAGTCAAGATATCCTCGAGGAAAATACACTGTATTTTTCGTCTATTTCGTCTTTCCCGTTTCAAGCACCTCCACTTATAGGATTTTCGTCTTGTCGATGTAATTCTATTTCGTTAGGATTAAATAGGGTCTCGTCGAATAAATTGATTGAATTATTCATTGTAATTTTTGATGGAGGCTTTTTTGTAGTCACTTGCATATACAATTTAGGATATTACATATATTTTCTCCATTGTTGAGATCGAAAAATAAAATATTTCATGTTAAAAGTGTTCATATTTAATGAATGAATTTATAATGCTGCAATGTTTTACTTTTTATAGGTTACGCGTTGAGGTAGGTACTAAAAAGCATATCTATTGCATATAGTACCTACTTCCCTACTTTAAGTTGGTTTTCATTGCATCATAAGATAAAATCCAATCTGACAAAACCTCTTCACAACCTCATATCTTCTCATATCTCACAACTTTTACTGTACATTCTCAATTTCCAAGTTCCGCACTATATCGAAGAATTGCAAAAAATAAATTCGATAAAGGTTCCTCTCAAGATTGATGGAGCCTGCATACGACCTCAAAGATATTTGCGTTCAACGCACTGGTAATACAATTTAAAGTTTGTAGCCCACATGAGCCTGTCTCGTTGCCATAGCAACTCCCTACGTACGCTAAATTTTGGGTAAACGCACGACGTGTGCGGATAAAGGAAGCGATTTTCCGAGGAGGTGAATATCATTAGCTGATACGTCGATCGTGTACGCTTTGTAAATTCCATTACTTGAACAAGTATTTGTGCTCTCAAAACTAAGCCTTTAGGATAAAGTATTTTCTAGAAATTTATAGTCTCAAGCCTTTTTAACAATAGATTAAGGCCTAACATTCTAGCTCGCATGGAACAGGTGCTTGCTTTGCACGCCTATGGTAATTCTTTAGCAGTAGATGACCTAAGTGCCAGTTCGTCGTTTATTTCATCATAGTTTCTCTACAAAAATAACCTTTGTCGCGTTCCGTAGTGTGTTATTTAAAAAATAAAATGCGACATTGAATTGTTCGAATAAATCACTTCGTAGGTACAATGAATGAAAAAAGAATCGGTCGTGCAACAGACGAGCTGTTCGTTTATTCACCCCCTTTATTTACAGTGTGGATTTACTGAACCACCCTGGATTTCCCCGCACTATCTGTGTTGACGTGGATCCACTACGTTACTTGATTTCGAATTTATTTTTCTGTTTTAGGAGGTCGGAAATGTTTTCTTGGCGACATTTTTATACTGAACATGAAGTTGATTGTAAATATTTGAACAGCGTGGTATTTTCTGTACAAGCATTTTTAGGGTTCCGTAGCCAAATGGCAAAAAACGGAACCCTTATGGATTCGACATTTCTGCCTGTATGTCTGTCTGTCTGTCTGTCCGTATGTCACAGCCACTTTTTTCCGAAACTATAAGAACTATGCTGTTGTTGTTGTTTCGTATGAGGTAGTGCTGGCCTCTGGTTTCAGAGTTTGTCAAGCCGCCCGAGGGCCTCTGACATGGCTTATCGACTGCTATTATTCAATAACAGCCGGGACCGACAGCTTAACGTGCCCTCCGAAGCACAGAGCGATGGAAATCCACACATAACTTAGTAAAGTCATTGGTGCGGAGCCTAGGATCGAACCCGGTATCGTTGGAACTATGCTGTTGAAACTTGGTAGGTAGATGTATGTGAACCACATTAAGATTTTCACACATAAATATATAAAAAAAAAAAACAGAACAGGGGTTTGGGCAACAGAAACTAATAAAAAATAAATTTTTCATCAATCCCATATTTTTGGGGTATCCTATGGATAGGTCTTCAAAAATGATATTGAGGTTTCTAATATAAAAATATTTTTTTTTCTAAACTTAATAGTTTGTGCGAGAGACACTTCCAAAGTGGTAATATGTGTGCCGCCCCCCCCCCCCCCCCCTGTAACTTCTATAACAAGAGAAAGATAAAACTAAAAAAAAAATATGATGTACATTACTATGTCAACTTCCACCGAAAATTGGTTTGAACGAGATCTAGTAAGTAGTTTTTTTTAATACTTCATAAATCGTAAACCATCAAAGAACATTTATATTGTTACTTGCTGCTACGGAACCCTTCATGGGCGAGTCCGACTCGCACTTGGCTGCTTTTTTATATAATACGCAGACGTTTATGTATATATGTATGTAAGCATAGCAACCATGGTGTATAATATTGTTACAAAATCTCACTGGTTATTTTTACTTATTGTTATGAATAGATTACTTACACGCATGCATGTTGTAGGTGGTTATCAAGCGCGATAAAATAAGTTTTTCCAAAATAGACGGCTTTCAAAATGTAAATTAACTAATAATTTTGATTTATGGACACAAACTCGGTCTATGTCTAAATTGCCCGCCCACACGAGGGCGGGGTGAGGGAAGCGATTAATCTAAATTAAAGCGATTATTTCAACCCTTTCCTGGATACAACGCAAAATAACACGTGGATGAATCCTCTTAATTTATATAAATTTCTGTAATTTGTTGGTTTAAACGAAGTTTATTATTTTGGTTAACTGGATCAAATTAGGTTAATTAACAGAGTTGATTGTTAAAATATTTTTTTTTACATTACAGTCACCACTTCAGAATCACCAACCCAATCGACATATTATCACCGTGCAAAATAAATGGGTTTAAACATACACAAAAAATACAGCTAAATTGAGAATTTCCTCTTTTTTTCGGAAGCCGGTTACAAACTAGATAATATTGAGTAATCCTTGAGTAAACCCCCAAAACTACCTACTACCTTCAAAATTATAACCATAAGACAGTGGTTAGAAGTTAAAACCACGAATTAAACAATCCACGCCATGAAGCATTCTGGACACATACAATTACAAAAGTTGCCAAGACTTATTACTTATTTAGTTTTGACTTAGATGAGTAGGTTCTCGGTAATATATATGGTAGGCAATGCTATGTTCTTCAGCAGCACTTTTTGATAACGTCACAAGGTAATGTTTATCGTAGCGGCCAAACGACGTGTCTGTAATATTTTATAAGTCTGTAATAATAAAGCTATAACTAGCAGACAGTTTTAAAATAAATAGGTATTAACATAGAATTGAAACTATCGTTGTTGGGAATCATATTAAAAGATAAACGGCTAATTACCACTATTATTCGTCACTTTGCTGACGTTTCGAGACTGAGTTCAGCCTCTTCATCATGAGCACCGCCCGCGACCGCGTTCGACGGTGGACCAGCGAATACAATAGAATAGTGATAGTGGTAAAATAATAGTGGTAATTACCCGTTTATCTTTTAATAGATATTAACATTGTCAACATTGGAGTGTTTCAGAGTACCTATTTTATCTTGTCCAAATTCAAATGAAGTTAAAATTATTTACAGGTTAGTCATACAGTTGATTAGTTTGTTATTATTTTCTTGTTACCAATATTAATGTTTTTTCCTTTTTTTTTGTTGTTTGTTCTTTTTATTAAATACCCTTAGAAATTTCAGTTCAGTTCAGTTCTTGAACAAGTGGCCTTTGCGGAGTAGCCCACAAACGTTCAGCTTTTGCACGAAGATATTGCGGTGTATGGAGAGTGGACAGTGTGCCAACCCTTAGAAATTTATTTGTAGGTATTTGTAAATATAGGCTGACAGGAACATGATGCTCAAAAGTCAACAAAAAAAAGAAAAACAAAGCTATAAATCTTGATGATGAAAAAGATGATATTGCTTCAATAAACATTTTATACCTAGGTCTCTCATCCACGGGTATTCCCGACTTCTTAAAAACCACTGAGTCACATTTAAAGTGTGGTTATTATAATTTTAAGTTCATTTAAGCTAGATAATGTTGTGTGAACTGTCCAGCATTATTCATTTATTTATTTATTATTTTTACTCGGGTAAAAAGTAAAAAGTAAAGTAAAAAGTAAAAAAGTGATAAGTGTTCGGAGTATTAGTGCTCTCAAACGGTGAAGGAAAACATCGTTACAAAACCGGCATAGCTATAGAACCAAAAATTCGACGATAAAGTACTTTATCTTATAATTCCGTTTGCTGTCAGTCCAGCTGTGTATACAAAGAGATACTCACAAAAAGAGCAAATTACAACGCACTGCTAACTGGATTTACGTTGTCTTTCATTGATTTGCTTAGAATAACCACAAACCTACCTTCTTATTTACTCTGTATGAATCCTACATAATGCTCGATGTAATGTAGCTAATATTATTTATTCTGTGTCGTGTCGGTTGACGCATTATCTCGTCCGCAAAAGGTTATCGTCTAGTCATTGACTGACCACTATAGGAACAATACATCGCACCATTTGTACTGTGGTGAAATGAATAAGAAATGCGTATATTGTCACAGTTAATTTTGTTCGCTGGCCTTTTGTGCGTGTGCGTTAGCTACGATATGATAATCGGAGATACGGTGCATAGGAAGCTGGTGTTTCACCAGCGGGTGAAAGATTTTGCGATACCTTTCAAGAAGAGGATTAAGACGCTCACTTATACGGACCCAGATAAAAGGATAATAAAGGTATTTTTTTTAAATATTAACTAGATATTTAAATAACAATTTCTATGTAGTAGAAATGTAGGTATCTCAAATCAAATAATTATCGGGCTTGTTTAGATTGTTTAGTTATCTATTTGTAAGTACCATTACCTAAGCACCATCAGTCTAAACACGTCAGGAAGACCAAAAACAGTGACCAGGAAGCAGATAAAATTTTAATTGAAAAATATTTTTTAAACAGGGTTACCAGAAAAATATTACTATAAAATTAAGAAGTAAGTACTTAATCAGAATCTTGAGTTGATCAAAATAAGCCTAAACACTGCATATTTACTATTAATCGAGGAGTTCCGTAGTCCACCTTCCGCCTCCATCATCAGGTCAGCTCACTGTCGTCATAATATTGTATTGTCATTGGAATTTCATCGTTTTTATCGGTCTGTTTAAGTCCACTTCTGGGCATAGGCATTCCCAATAGAATGCTATTATGAACTGTCTTAAGACGCCCCCATTCACCGACTTCCTGCGACCATTATAATATTGTGTCGGTCCAAAGAGAGGGGGCACACCATATCACAGATTATGTAATAGCCACTTATTTAGTTGCCATCAATTTTTGTGTGCCGGTAAATTGTAATATTATGCAATATTTTAACACTATTTTATTGTTATTTAACGATTCGTTTTCATTTTTAATGTCACGATTTATTTTTCTGTTTTAAAGAATAGAGAGTTTTTTTGTCCTTTTGATTTCGGATATGTAACTACTTATGTACCTACCTAAACTCCTGGAAAAAAAACTCTTACTTGATGTATAAATGCTATAAATTGAATGTACAAAAAATTATATTACACTATAAATTTGTGGCGTATAGTAATGAGGCTCATGTTGATTTGTTCCATAAACTCTAAGTTATAGCGGTAATATTAGTTACACCTCATTTTATGGGAATACTGAACAACTACCTGTATGTGAATTACTCTATTGCCTTCTAGACCTTGGTGCGCCAATGTTGGCTGCAACGTAACTAACCAACAGGTGAGATCTCGCGGTAAAGCGAGGTTCTATCAATGTAAACAACAAAAACCAACTTGTATGTCAGAAAAACCTAAACAAAAACTCACCTTGGGTTCTAGCTACATGCTAAGCAATCGCTCTGTTTTTTAAATTATTGTGACATTCATGCTTTAATATCATATTTCTCAATAAGTCCCGTTAGCTGAACTATAACTAGAATTTAGAGTTTATAAGAAACAAATCAAAATTAAACACGCCACAAAAAAGAGGAAGGCCTATTTTCCATTTTTTTTTTTTATCTCCTATAGTAACAGAAGACTTCGCTAAAGGTTGTTTGATCAGCGTTTGAGAAACCGGCTGTTAATGCTAATAATCATGATGATGATGACTATTTCCGTTTCCAGGGTGTAGCGGCAGTGGACAATGACTTCTCACACGCCAGCGCTAACATCACCGAGGGCGGGGCTGGCTTCTCACACGTCACAGTCAGAATGAAGAGCCAGAGGCATCACCCCCTCAACTTTGAAGTCGAAATATACATCTAGTCGGATTGTTTTATCCAACTCGGGACTGAAGGTTTTGTTTGTTCAACAAACTATTGCATCTACAGAGCTGACTATAGATCATCATCATCATGTAGTCCACTGCTGGACATAGTAGTAGTAGAGCTTTTTTGTGAAAGAGTTCGTCCGGGGAAGTACTACCACCATAACTATTTCTGCCGCAAAGCAGTAGTGCTCGCATTGCTGTGTTCTGGTTTGAAGGGTAAGGGTGCCGGTGAAATTACAGGCACATGAGACTTTTCATCTTTATGTCTCAGGGTGGCGGGCGCATTGCAATGCCACATAGGGTGCGTCCTAGGTGGACGTGACCTATGAGGTAATGAACTGTTCATAGGCAGAGGTTACCGCTTAACATCAGGTGGGCCAACTGCTTGTTCCGTC
Organism: Operophtera brumata; assembly: GCA_932527175.1. Taxonomy (NCBI): domain Eukaryota; kingdom Metazoa; phylum Arthropoda; class Insecta; order Lepidoptera; family Geometridae; genus Operophtera; species Operophtera brumata. The sequence goes on from OW052228.1 coordinate 30,139,855, forward strand.
ATTCAGTAGTATAAAAAAAAAAAAAAATAGTACTCCCATGCCGCACCACTGTGCCCGGTCTTCGCTCTTCATGCAATTTATGCCAGCCACCTCGCGCAAACGTCGCTCCATCTAGCCGGAAGGTCTACACCAATCTTGCCTCGACGCGGTCAGCACTCAAGAATCCGTTTATTCCAACGGTCATCGATTCTACGGCAGACATGACCAGCTCGCTGCCACTTCCGTTTGCTAATCTACAGATACATTGACGTAGATATTCAGGTCATGTTGATTAATGTTGTAAGCCCTCACTGTACTACCGCTGTACCAATCTTTACGGTCATACAGTGCTTCAAATAAACGCGAATCGTCCATTGAATAGTTACACCGTGTTTTGTCTCTTTTGATCGAATTTGAAAATGCCTGTCAATGCAAAACACAAAACACTGTGTAAGTATTCCAAGGATAATTCGAATTTTACTGTAGCACGGTAAAGCTAAATGTATTCCACTGATTGCTGAAGGTATCTCGGTAGATATTTGTAGCTCCTCTCGTACATGTCATACGAATTATAAGCAGTGTAGGGTTCGTCACAGTTTATCCTCTTCAACTCGTATAGATTGATTGCGGGAGTACATTGTATTGGCGATTGAAATTGAAATCCTATCTAAAGTATCCTTACAGACATACAGACATAGACACACACCTTTTTTTCCATAAGGCAGAGCCTCAATCGACCTCTTTTCACCGTGGGTTGCACCATCGTGGGAAATATACTTTATATCAATGTTATGCAATTTGGTTTATAACTGTGATAGTTATGACTCTTATGACACTGCGCTGTGATAGACTGGGACGGACGGGCAGACGTACGGCTCGGACGATCTTATAAAGGTTCCTCGTCGGCCTCGGAACCCTAAATATTTGCAATAGAATCGACAGGTCCGCCCTTCTTAGTAGGTACTTAGCTTCTTTGATTTGCTGTGGGTACAAACACATAAAAGTGATTCATATAACATAGGTAACGTAATGTATTACCGAACAGTTAGGTATCAGGAACTATAAATACCAAAACAAAAAGACCCGAAACAAATATTTACAGATAGTAACTATAGTGGCAGTAGTACCTATTGTTGGATTTGGACTTTGAATGTAACTGGGTGTTATATAAATTATTTGTCCCACAGGGGAAATTGCACCAGCAACCTCTCGCAATTCGCCCACTGCGCCACAATAATCGTCAATGGGTCTCACTCAAATCACTTCTTTCCTAATTCTGTTATTTCCTGGGGCATCTATGACCAGTGTAATAGGTATATAGGTATAAATATGACGTCAATAATGTTGTGTAAGTAAATTAGTAAACGATTAAGAATTTGGTAATTAATAGTAACGTTTATTTTAAAGAATAATGCAATCAATTGTCCTAATGTAGCAGTTGATCTATCGAACTACAGTTGCAACCGATGTAACAATAGCTCATTCAAGCTCGGCTCTTGTCGATGCAACGATGCAGTTCCATTTATCTCTTTTCAATGGGGTTCTTTTACCTGATTGTACGACATGGCCGCAACCTCCTCCTTGTAATCAAATTCGCGGTCTTTCTCTTCGTCGTTTTCCTCCTAAGGGTTTTTATAAAGCTGTCATGTCTTATAAGATGACCAACCATCTTTCTTTTGTATGGATAGCTCGTCTAATCCAAATTACTACAAGATGGAAGCGATTGGTAGTTTATTGATTTGTTTTGCAATCATTGACTCATTTAACTCAATGATTTGAAAACAAAAATAAGTGAACTGTTTTGAAGGAGTACCTAGTTTCTAGACCTAAAATGACCCATTACCACTTCAAGTTGCTGTTTCTGAGAGCTATGACGCTGATCGGAGTTCTTCTATGGATTTCACGTTTCGGATTCTATCACGTAGTGGAACTCCGACACTGTCTCTCTTCATAGCCTGCTGGACGATTTTGAGCGTGTGTATGAGGCCAATAGTTAGCGACCCCGTCTCAGTATCGTTAGCCATCCCCTGGCAACATGATTATAAAACGTCTCGAGGCTCTGCGGTATCTCAGATATATTTTTAGGTGAATATCTAACTATAGAAGCTGTTATCGACATAACTAACGACTGCGATATTCTACATGAATCTATGAATAGCAGTGTTTTTGATTTGTTTGTTGTAAACAGATATCGTTTTGTAAACATAAGAGAGTGTGATATTATGCAGTCACGTCCTCATTGACTTTAGAGGTTGATTTGTTTATATTACGTAACTTTTAGTCTATAATGTGTAGTGATATCATACGTGTGCTGAATCTTATACATGTAGGCTTACAGACATGTGATTTAAACCCTAACCATGCTACTAATATACCGTGTTTTGTCTCATTCGATCGTATTTGAAACTCATTTCAGACCCACGGTACCCCTGGCCATACCCCTGGCGGTACCGTAGGTCTTTTAAAGTTAAACGGTACCACCGATTAATAGTGATGTAATGAGTCCGGACCCGTGCTTCACCTTAGGTACCAACTCCTACCATATTTTTTATTATTCTAAATGACTAAAAATACATTTTGTCTATGAAATTAAAGCACAACTTGGCGGTAAATAAAATGAACCAAAACGGAAAATAATAAATTTTTAAAACCACTCGCTCAAAAAAAAAAAACTATCTATCTATCTAATTACCCATTTATCATACGAGAGATAGCTAGGTCCCCGCGGTTACGTTTACACCATTGATTTGCCCCATTAATGGTGCAGACGTAACTGGTTAGTTACGTTTGCACCATTAATGGTGCAGACGTAACTAGTTAGTTATGTTTGCACCATTGATTAATAGGGAAAAGAAAAAACAGACAAACAGACAGTACGGGTTCCGTACCATTATCTATAAAAATGGCAAAAAATACACTAATATGGGTAATATCCCTTATTTTTTTTTATTTTTTTGTATTTGTTGTTTTATACGCAACAGAAATACATCATTTGTGAAAATTTCAACTGTCTTACTATCAGGGTTCATGAGATACAGCCTGGTGACAGAAATAATAAATAAAACAAAAATAACATTGTGACAGCTGTCATTCAAAATGTAGATTTTGTCATCAGCTTTCATTTGAGCCATACAACTAAACTCTAGCAAGAGTAGTTCCCGAAATATGACTTTCAATTTTGACAGCTGTCATCCAAAATGTAGATTTTGTCATCAGCTTTCATTTGAGCCATACAACGAAACTCTAGCAAGAGTAGTTTCCAAAATATGACTGTTTCAATTTTGACAGCTGTCATCCAAAATGTAGATTTTGTCATCAGCTTTCATTTGAGCCATACAACGAAACTCTAGCAAGAGTAGTTTCCGAAATATGACTGTTTCAATTTTGACAGCTGTCATCCAAAATGTTGATTTTGTCATCAGCTTTCATTTGAGCCATACAACGAAACTCTAGCACGAGTAGTTTCCGAAATATGACTGAATCAATTTTGACAGCTGTCATCCAAAAAAACGGCTATAGTTGCGATTTGCCGGTTGCCGCAACTGAGAGTTCAAAATTTTGTCGTGTTCTGAGCGCTTTATAGATTGATAAAACTATGTGATCCCAAAAAAGTCAACATTATAGGAACACAACTTTAAAATAATACAACACTAAAAAGAAACAACATTGCGGGAAATTATACATTTTGGAATTTCAAAATTTTGCAAAGTCAACCTAAAGGAACTTGTTTTTTGGTGAACATTCTATCCAAAAAACCATGTCAAAAACAAACGCCAAATAAACAAATTTTTATGGCGAGAAAAGCTAGGTTAGTATGTTTTATCAAATTGAATGGTGCAAACGTAACTAACCAGTTACGTCTGCACCATTAATGGGGCAAATCAATGGTTCAAACATAACCGTGGGGCTAGGTCAACACATCACTAGGGTCACTTACTCGGTGGTACCGTTTAACTTTAAAAGACCTACGGTACCGCCAGGGGTATGGCCAGGGGTACCGTGGGTCTGAAATGTTTGAAACTGCATGTCAATTGCAATTGACAAAACACTGTGTATTCCAAAGATGATTTGCATTTTGTATTATTAGCACGGTAAGATTAATAAATTTTGTTGCCAAAAGGATATTTTGTATAATCGAATGGAAAATATAATATAAGTATGCAAATTAGGAAGGTAGGTATGTAAAATAATAATAGGTAGTTAGGTAAGAATTAAGGTAATTATTTTAAGATTTGTTTTAAGGCTTTGAAACGTTACGAAAAAGATTTGATTAAAAATGTACGGTTTTCAAATGGTTTGTTTGTTCCTTTTGCCATGGTATGTCCGACCTAAAAATATTCCCCTCCTCTCCCGTGGATGACGTAAAAGCCGACTAAGTGATTACACCAAGGGATGGGCAGCAGCATCCATCTGAGCATTCAATACCAATACTGCGATCACCAATCCGCCTGCCAAGCGTGGTGATTATGGCAAATTGTTATGGTGAGACCTCGACCAGCAGTGGACGTCTAAATGCTGATGATGATGATGATGATGATGATGATAATTAATGATGATACTGATAGATGTTCTCTCACCCACCCACAAACCCATATCTCCGTCTCCTTTCGTAATTTACCGATCACAATCGCCAGTGAGAAAAGCATGAAAGAAAAATGATTCCCTCGCCATCCGGAAATTAATATCCCAAGGATGTCATGCGTATTTTCCGCACGTATTAACTGCATACATTTTTGGTTTAGACATATTTCGTAGTTGTTAATTTCACGCCTGTCAGTCTTGGAACAATAGCGTCCCAATATGGGATGTGGGTACAAAACAATGTAAGTATTATTATGAAGGTAGGTTTTGTAAGATGGTATGAAGAATCTAGTAAATTTCTTTGTTCTTTTATTTGTTCTGTCAAGCCTGGGAAAATAAAGCTTTTTCTATAGACTTTGTAGCTAAGTAGGTATATGATAACACAGTATATGATGTAGAAATTAAAGAAAACAATATTTAGATAGTAACTTCTTATTTAATTAAAGCACAGAATAAATAATAGTACCTTAAAGCCAAATGAGGATCGAAAACGATAAAATAGAGTAAGTTTTTTGTTGAAAATATAGTTTTCAATACAAGCTTTTATAAAATTAGTGATCGGACCGTGTGCTGATAAAAATGAGCACTCCGAAAAATGAGGTTCCCATCTGACGGCCTTTGAGCGTGGTCACGGTCGATGCTCATGAAGAAGGACCTCTAAATGGTCAACGAAACATCAGCAGGAGAAAAGTTAAGTACGTGGTGTATAGTCGTAATTTTTCTAAAAAGAAAAATGAGTAAGTCAACTGTTATCCATTGAGGAGTTCCGTCTCCATCATCATCAGATGAGCTAGCTGTCACCATAATACTGTATTGTCATCGGAACTTGTACAGGTATGCATACATTTCAGCTTGATTTTATTGGTTGAGGTTAACTGGTTTAAAATTCAACTTGCAAGATTTGTCCCACACTAACTTACATACAGTAACAGGTCAAGATAAATAAAAGCTTGTAAAGTAGGGATAGGTAATTGTACTAATAATAATTATTGGTTGCTCAAAATGTATCTAGGCAAATTACCCATTTATGAAATTACAGGCACATGAGACTTTTCATCTTTATATGTCTCAGGGTGGCGGGCGCAGTGCAATGCCACATAGGGCGCGTCCTAGGTGGACGTGAGGTATGAGGCAATGCACTGTTCATAGGCAGAGGTTACCGCTTAACATCAGATGGGCCATCTGCTTGTTCCGTCATTCAAGTAGTATAAAAAAAACAAAAAAAACCTATTCGCGTTTTACCACGATAAATGTGGCCTATATAGCTTATCCAGGTCATAATCATCTGTGTAACAAATTACATCAAAATTGGTTCAGCCATTTTAGCGTGATTGAGTTAAACATCCAAACATCGAAACTTTGACATTTGTGATATTAGTGTTATATTGTAAGTAGGTCAAACGCAAGCTTCTTAACACAAAAACTCTCTGACAAAGGTTGACAAAGGTAGACCTTTGTAACAAAAACACGATGTTTTTCGTATTCATACATTTGTAAACAGGTATTACAAGGGATCTAAGGATCTAAATAAAAACCGCGGACAATGCCTTCCTCTTGAATATTTATGTCTTCACTAGCTCTGCGCGCGGTGTCACTCATGACCTACGTAAGTAAATACCTACCTACGTCCACAAGCGTAGACTGTAGTAAAATTAATAATGAATGAATATTATTATAATGAATGAATGAATAATATTATTTGGTTATAACAATGTGGAAACTTGTAATTTTCCTTCAGGATATATGTACTCACAAATGCATTGTAATCTGTTATGGGAACCAAAATTAAAGTTGTTCATTGAAAATTCACATGTTTTTATTATTTTATAAGCTATGGTTACTAATTTAGTAATCTGTGGGATAATACCCGCTCATTGTCAATGATAGAGTTCATTCTATGTTTTGTTTATGGAAAATCTATAGTATCCGGTCAGATTGTCTATTTTTTGATATCCGGAATTCAGAAGTTTCAACGATCTCTCTCAAGCGTCAGCCATGATGACGAACAGTCATAAATTCAGATAATATTGGTCAATTTCAAGAATTCAGTTAAATAGAGACTCGAGGAGTTTCTCAAAGTCATAATGACATTCATGTATAAACTCATAATATAATCAAATACGATAATGGTGAAATTATAATGTTTGATAGGGCACGTGTCGCGGGGACGCCTGTCCAGTAATTTAAAAACGTGTTGTGTAAAGTCTTTATTAAAAACAGTGTTAAAATCACTTCAGAACTTTCATTCAAGATCCTCAAGTGTATAAGGACTAAGACACAGCTGGTGGCCCAATTCTCCATAACAAATTGCTCTACCTAAGACGCCAGCCAACGACGCCTTTAACAGGTAGAAGTAATTTCTCTCGTCGCAACACCGGTTCAGGTGAGGCGAACTTCACACCAGAGAAAAGGCAGTCATCTTTTCGACATTTTCTGGTGGTCCATGAGGGGAAAATAGTCAACGGTTCATCACACGCAAGATCGCGTTTCATTTCATGGGAAATGCTCAACGGTTTCATCAAACGCTAGTCAGCGTCACATCTCATCGGTGCCTACGTCGACTCGAGGGAAGGCGCCAAATCTCATCAGAAAGCAGAGCAGAGCGCTTGAGCGAGGCGTCGCGTCTCAACTCACCGGCGCAAACGACGGAACGGGAATCAGTTGCCGAGCTTACGCCAGTCGGCGCAGACGTCGGTTCATCGTAAAACCAGTGCTAGTGCCGTTAAAAAAGGTCAATCTCGGTGTGTAGTGCTGTGAAAATCATTCATAGTGTTTGTTGCGTAATGAGACATTCAACGCCATTTTGTGTACGGACATTCGACCGAAGCCAGCTTGTTACGAAAAGACAATTTCCGATAGCTTCGGGTGAATTCGGATAACTTCGCTTCGGCCGCCGACAGAGGACGGCAGTGAACAAGTTTGTAGCAAACTTCAGTTCAGTTAAGTGAACAAAGACAATATTTCTCTATCAATCAGTCATTCATTCGTGTCATTTATGTCAGTTTGTTCAGTCAGTTCAACACGTCAGTTTGGTCAGTTCAGTATTTTGTTTACATTTGCATTTTGTGTTTGCAAATAAGTTATATTTACTTAAAGTCTAATTATAATTAGTAAAAATGGCAAGCAAATCAGTTTTAGTGCAGTTCAAATCGAAATATCGAATGCTGTTGGACTTTGCAGCGACAATACAAAATAGTCAATCATCAATTGCTATTTCGGTTGCTAAGCGGCATTTCGATAAATACTATATTGAATTCATAGCAGCATACGAGTCTGTAATTGGTACCGAGGGTTTTAGCGAAGAACAATTGTCAGGATATCAAGATCAATTCTCGGAAGTAAATAGGCTTATGATAACTTTGGATCAGCAGACTTCAGTCATGGGAACCTCCGAGCCGGAACCACTTCATATCAAATCGGAACAGGTAAAGGCCCGACTACCTTTAATAGAAATTCCTAAGTTTTCAGGAAAGTTGATCGATTGGGTACCGTTCTATGACTTGTTTCAGTCACTTGTTCATGATAGGACTAACATGTCTGATGCGGAAAAACACTACTATCTCAGGGCTTCGTTGGAGGGTGAAGCCCTATCAATCATTAGGCAGCTACCTATGGACGAGAGCAATTACGCAGTGGCTATCAACTTACTAAAGGGTCGGTATCAAAATCATCGGTTACTATTAGACACGTACCTCGGCCGGATAATCAATTTACCGACTGTACAAGGACATCATTCATTGAGAGCCGACTTCTTTGATCCGCTGCGTGAATCAATTCAAGCACTTGAAGGGCTCAAGGTGCCGACCAAGGAATGGTCATATATCATACTGTTTCTAATGTTACAGAAGGTCCCGGTACGAATCCGGTCCCTCTTCGAAGAAAGGTATGGCAAGTCAAGGGATGATTTGCCAACCCTAGATCAACTGATGGAACTATTAGATGAGCAGTGCCGTCTTCATCAGGCGGTCGGTGATACGCCTCGGGTGAGGTCACCTAAACCTTTAGTATCGCACCGTGGGAAGTCGACTTCAGCGGCGGGGTCCTCGGCGACTTCTCATGCATCAAGGACGGTGCCATCAACCTCTGCACCTCGCGGTTCAGGATCATCTCGCCATTCATATCAGGTGATTTCAACATCATGTTTTTACTGCGAGAAAACTGATCATACTTTGTACAGATGCGAGTCATTTAAAGCCATGCACCCTCGGGAAAGGAAGTCATGGGCTCGCAAGTCAGGTCACTGCTTTAAATGTTTGAGGAAGCATTACGCAAGTGAATGTCAACATCCGAATTGGTGTTTCCGGTGTGGATCCCCTGATCACAATTCGCTCATCTGCTCCGAACCTAGGAGTACTGGAAAATCAGGAGAGGTCAGGACCACCGATCCTCAACCATCATCATCAACGTTGTCACAGGTGACACAAAGTAGCCGGTCACCTTCGCCAAGACAAGCGGCGCAGTCAAACATGTGTCAGCTGGACCAACCGTTCCAATATCAAAGATTGCGTCCCTCTGTTGGTGAACGCGCAGTTCATGCGCAAGTACGGTTCAACGAACTCCGATATGGATCTCGGACAAGTCCAGATCTACAATAGGACAGGTCGACTGTTGGTATGGGCAATGAGGTATTGCCAACCACTATATGCCCGACCGCATTAGTGGCTATCAAATCAAATACGGGACAGTATATTACCTGTAGGGCATTACTAGACACGGGGGCTAGTGTGTCAGTTATCACGCAATCATTAGTCACTCAATTAAAATTATACCAACAGTCTTCTAGTAATAATATATATGGAGTAGGTAATCAAAAGGTCAAATTACCGGGTACTACAGTTAAGTTGGTTGTCAAACCACTGGGACAACTGGTACCTATCATCAGTACTGTAGCAGTAGTCATGTATTCATTAACAGGAGCGATTCCATCACACAACGTAAACTGTAAAAGCAAATTGGATTCATCAAATATTCAATTTGCTGATAATGCATTCGATCAGGCAAGTGATGTTTATGTAATTCTAGGAACAGACATAATCAATTATGTGCTTGATGGTTCAAAGATTCCACTTTCAATTCCAGGATTAGCAGCGTATGGGACCTGCTTTGGTCATGTCATCATGGGATCAGTTCCGACGACTCATCAGTCATTAGTCAAGGTCAACGCCTCTCAGCGAGAGCGCGGTTCATCGGTGCAGGACTATGGGCTTCTGGTCACGAGGCTGGAGGACGTTCTTGAAAGGTTCTGGAAAGTGGAGGAGCCACCGTCGCAACCTGCAAAGCATCCGGAGCACATGGAATGTGAAAGGTTGTATCAATCCACTACTAAACGTATGCCAGATGGCAAATATATGGTACGGTTACCACTATTATCAGAACGACCAGCTCTAGGTGATTCACGACCTTTAGCCATTCAACGACTCAAGACCTTGGAAAGGAAAATGGAGAAAAACCCGGATTTCGCGAAGAAATATAAGGAATTCATGAAAGAGTACGAGACTCTTGGTCATATGTCAGAATCAAGCTTTCAGTTCAATTCGGAACATTATGTTATAGCTCACCATGGAGTATTCAAAAAGGGCACAGAGAAACTGCGAGTGGTTTTTGATGGAAGTGGAAAAAGTTCATCGGGAACGTCAATCAATCAATGCCTTCATACGGGTGAACCACTCCAGAACGATATAACAAAGATATTATTGAATTTCAGACATCATCAAGTCGTTTTCACTACGGACATCAAGATGATGTTCAGAATGACCTGGGTAGCTCCTGAGGACCGGAAGTACCAGCTCATCTTATGGAGAGAGAATCCATCCGAGAAAATCAAGGTATATGAATTAAATACTAACACATATGGGCTTAGGTCAAGTCCCTTCATATCAATCAGAACCTTGATACAGTTAGCGGATGACTGGGAGGTCAGTCACCCCGCCTCAAAGGCATCAGCCATCCTCCGGAGGAGCGTCTACGTTGATGATATACCTACTGGCCTAGACACACTTTCAGAGGCACAACGGTTAAAATCAGAACTCATCGAGCTCATGAGGAGTGCCGGCTATGAGCTCAGAAAATGGTCATCCAATTGCAAAGAATTGTTAGAAGACCTGCCTCAAGATCATTGTGAGCTGCCTCGTCATTTCGATAATGAAGATAAAAGCTTCATTAAGGTTCTAGGTATTCAATGGAACCCAGCATCAGATTCATTTTCATATGAAATCAACATACCTACGGGAGAAGCGATCACGAAGCGACACATACTTAGTACAATAGCAAGATTATATGATCCGTGCGGTTATTGCACCCCGGTCGTATTCCGCTTCAAAGTATTTCTTCAGTCACTGTTCATGGATGGAATTGGATGGGATGATCCAATCAACAGACAACTCGATCTTCAATGGAAAGAACTCATTTTAGATCTTAATCACTTACATCAGTTACAGATACCAAGATGTGTATCGCTGCCGGAAGCAGTCTCATATTCACTCCATGGATTCGGAGACGCTTCGGAGCTGGGCTACGGAGCTTGTATATACCTCAGAACAGTGGATTCATCAGGAAGCATCATGGTTCACCTGGTCTTGGCTAAATCAAAGGTAGCACCCAAAAGGACTACTCAAACTATTCCCAAACTTGAGCTCAGTGCAGCTCACTTGACATGTAAATTATTGAACCACGTAGCGGATGCTTACGAAGATTCTATTCAGCTGGATAGCATTAACGCATGGTCGGATAGTACTATAGTGTTATCATGGTTAAATTCCAAACCACATATGCTACAGACGTTCGAATGCAATAGAGTACAAGACATTCAGAACTCACAGCGTCATATGATTTAGCGACATATTCGTTCAGAGCTTAATCCAGCAGATTTGGTATCAAGAGGAATGTCAGCAAAGGATATTCTTAATTCAGAAAAATGGTGGTCAACCTCCTGGTTAAAGTTGGAAGAATCACAATGGCCGCGATCAACAATAACGGTTCCAGATAATCTACCAGGCTTCAAGAAACTCATTCACTCAACAACGCAAATTGAACATTGGGAAGATTCTTTATTAACGCGAATCAGTTCATTCAACAAGATTATTAATGTTACTGCATTCGTAATCAGATTTTGTAAGAACATTAGATTACCTAAAGATCAAAGGAATCTAACTTCAACACTTTCAATCGAGGAGACGCGAATAGCAACCAAGCACTGGATAAGAAAGATTCAGTCAGATTCATATTCACAGGATATCATATCATTAAATAAAGGAAAATTAGTTTCAAAGGAACTACAAAAACTCAGCATTTTTAAGGACCAGGAAGGTCTACTCAGAGTCGGAGGCCGACTTAGGAAATCATCACTATCATATGGAGCAAGACATCCCTATCTAGTACCCAAGGATCATCAATGGGGTCAGCTGCTAATAGAACATTATCATCGGACATACTGTCATGCAGCTACGAACGCGCTGATAGCTATTCTAAGAAGAGAATACTGGATCACTTCAATTAGACGTCAGGTGTCGCGAGTTATTAGAAAATGTTTAATATGTTTCAGATTCAACCCGTCAATCCAACCGCCATTCATGGCAGATCTGCCAGCTGATAGAGTTACAGCTGCGAGACCATTTTCAGGGGTAGCGACGGATTTCGCTGGACCATATTTAGTTAAAAGCAGTTTATTGAGAAATGCTAAATCAGTCAAAGCTTATCTATGTGTCTTTGTATGTTTAGGTACAAAGGCAGTACACCTTGAAGCAGTGTCATCCTTGAACGTAGAGGCGTTCATCGCAGCCTTCACCAGGTTTGTCAGCCGTAAAGGACTGCCGTCACTCATCCGATCAGACAGAGGTACAAACTTTATTGGAGCTAATAATTATCTCAAGGAGGTCAATCAATTCCTCTTGGATCATGAAGTCATTCTCACAGAGGAGTTCAGGAGGCAGAATATCAGGTGGGTCTTCAATCCGCCAGCCACTCCTCATATGTCTGGGCTCGTCGAGGCAGCAGTCAAAAGCTCCAAGAATTTGATAAAAAGGGAGGTAAGAGATACCATACTAACTTTTGAAGAATTGACAACTTTGTTTTCCAAAATAGAAGCTATTCTTAATTCACGCCCACTCGTACCAATGTCAGATGATCCGTGTGATTTAGAAGTGCTCACACCTGGTCACTTCATTATAGGTCAACCATTAGTTGCTTTGCCAGAAAGTCATTGGACAGATACTAAAATGTCACGATTATCACGATTTCAAGTTATTCAAAAAATGTATCAAAATATATGGTCACGTTGGCATATTGAGTATCTTCATACATTACAATCTCGTAACAAATGGTTCAAACATGTAACTAATATTAAGCTAGGCGAATTAGTACTTATTGTAGATGAAAATTCACCACCACTTCAGTGGCGAAGAGGTAGAGTCATAGAGTTGTATAAAGGTTCAGATCAGGTTGTCAGATCAGTTAAATTAAAAACTCTACTTGGTGACTTGGTACGACCAATTGTAAAATTATGTAAATTACCTGGTGATCCAGACGATAACTGTAGTGATAAGTTATAGTCATAAGAATAATTATAGAGTTAATTAGATAGTTAGTATAAGTTTCACAAGTACTTACTTTCTTTGATCTTGTTTTAATATTGTATACTCAGAGTCATTCCAGATCTAACTTAGATCTTCCATTCCCCTGGGGGCCGGAGGAATGTTCATTGAAAATTCACATGTTTTTATTATTTTATAAGCTATGGTTACTAATTTAGTAATCTGTGGGATAATACCCGCTCATTGTCAATGATAGAGTTCATTCTATGTTTTGTTTATGGAAAATCTATAGTATCCGGTCAGATTGTCTATTTTTTGATATCCGGAATTCAGAAGTTTCAACGATCTCTCTCAAGCGTCAGCCATGATGACGAACAGTCATAAATTCAGATAATATTGGTCAATTTCAAGAATTCAGTTAAATAGAGACTCGAGGAGTTTCTCAAAGTCATAATGACATTCATGTATAAACTCATAATATAATCAAATACGATAATGGTGAAATTATAATGTTTGATAGGGCACGTGTCGCGGGGACGCCTGTCCAGTAATTTAAAAACGTGTTGTGTAAAGTCTTTATTAAAAACAGTGTTAAAATCACTTCAGAACTTTCATTCAAGATCCTCAAGTGTATAAGGACTAAGACACAGCTGGTGGCCCAATTCTCCATAACAAATTGCTCTACCTAAGACGCCAGCCAACGACGCCTTTAACAGGTAGAAGTAATTTCTCTCGTCGCAACACCGGTTCAGGTGAGGCGAACTTCACACCAGAGAAAAGGCAGTCATCTTTTCGACAAAAGTAAAAAAAACGGTAATGAACAAAATTGATTTTTCATCACACTTATTCGAAAAACAACAATTGGCTATAGAGGATAGCAATTTTGTTCCCTATAGGAAATTTGAGGTTTCTCTCTTCTGATTGGTCAACATCAGTGCTTCTGATAGACTAGCGAAGTTAGATTGGATGCTTGAAAGTTTAATGTAAAAAAAAAAACCCTAACTGATATTCAATTCTCTTTGGTGATAAACCTCGGAACAACGGATAAACTAATTTTTGTGATTGATTAGCAAGGAGTTTGTATTATAAAACTAACACTTTGTTGATTAGTATGTGAAGTTGACCAAAGAGGGCGAACGCATAATTAGGTTAGGCTCTTAGTTTTTTATTTTTCTCTTATGTAATGATCAAAAATTGTATGTATCACTCGGGGCCAAAATTATTATTTTATTTTCGGGTGGCGTTTATTGAATTCCTCGCTACGCTCAGGATTCTACCTTAGATATTTACTATAGAATCCTTAACTTCGCTCTGAATTCGAAATACCGCCCTAGGAACAAAATATTTATTTGGCCCCTTGTAACACAAACCACTTTTAAGTACTCAAGTAGGTATCTATATTATTTACCTACTTACCTAGATATATTAGGCTTAAACTCAGGTATAATTTTTTAATATGGAACATACAAACAAACACATCACGTTATAGGTACAATAGGTAGGTCTGTGGTTATATTTCATCAAAGCGGCGAGCCGGAAGTAGCGGCCGGGGTAAACAAAAAGGGTGGTTTTTGCAGCCCCGCCGTTATTAATGTAATAACTGACACTTTGTTTTACGCGAGTTTCTACTTAGCTATATTCTAGCACAGTATGTACAGATAGATATAAGAATATATATTCTTAGAGATAGATAGAATAGTTATTTAATATGCAAGGCTGCAAAGTTATTTCTCGGCGCGAGTACCTACTTGTATTCAGAGGTACGAGAAACAGAATAACTCTGCTGCCGAGCGACACACAATTGTTCACATCACTAAAGCGAGGAAAATGATACTGCAAGAAAAACAGCTAAAATAAGTAAATTAGTCCAATCGTCGTGCTGACCAGTGCGATTATTTTAAAAATGAGGCTTGTGGTATATAAAACCTTGTTGAATAGACAGGTTCGAATTTTAAAAACCTTTTCCACGTTAGCGAATAAACAAAAGAAGATTTGTAATAATAAATAAAACCTTTCCGATTTTGTAAAGCGAAAAATTATTTATTGCACAAAACAGAAAAGCACACGTAGGCGAACTTAGTGCTAATTAACATTTTCGTTCGTCCGGGAATTTACTACCGTTTCTGCCGCAAAGCAGTAGTGCTCGCATTGCTATGCTCCGGTATTAAGGGTATGGGTGCCGTTGAAATCACAGGTACCTACGTGGTAGAGGTTACCGCTTAACATCAGGTGGGCCATCGGCTTTTACTGTCTTACAAGCAGTTAAAAATAAAACAATAGTATAACAATTAGTTTAACATTTTTAAATGGCAAAAAGTATTAGTACAGTTTGGACTTGAAGATTCCCATGGAAACAAGAAATATAGCCCAACAAACAGTATAGAAAGACTAGGAACAAAATATTAGGATCTAAAAACCACGCAGGCTCAGACACATTTTTTTCTCTGTGTTTTCACAACGTCTTGGTGGTATCACGGGTTTATAAGTACTATGCTGGGAAAAGATTTAGTTGTTCTGCTACTTGCTGAGGCAAAACTGTGGCTTTAGTTGGTAACAGCGTACGATAACTCGAGCGCTGGAACCCAAGTTGTTAATGAATATTAAACTCTTAATTTGCCAAAAGCGATTAACCACTCCCAACTCTTAGTAAGATATTATTAATTTACATTTACTTGGTTGTGTCTACACGTACTTATAAAGAGATAACTTGTCTGGTTATCAATACCTATAACAAAACATTAGAACCCGGTATGTCTGTATATTGAAGAAAAGTAATATTTATATTACTTTTTTAATAAATAGTAAGGGGGTGACTAATGAAGAGTAATAGAAAACAAATCAGCTATTTTTAGAATTATTTTCAGTGTGTTTGTTTGTTCGCGCACATCTCCGAAACTACATGAAAATACATAAGTTTCTAACTACAGTGCAGGTGCTCGGGCAGGACGGAGAAGTTAGCAGGTGGGGCATGATCTGCAAAGCTAAGGTCAGACCAACGCGTTTAGCCCGCGTCCTCAGTGGCGTCACAGAATAAATATTAGTAAAGTAGGCGTGCACGGTGGCGATCAATGGTATACAATCGATCGCCACCGTGCACGCCACCGCGGACGCGGGTTGAACGCGTTGGTCTACCTTAGCCCAAATGGTCCACGTCAAAGTAGTTCTCAGTTCTCTTTCGGCTAGAATAAGTATGCTCTCTATAAAATGTCCTTACCATTTATTTTTAAACAAAAGGATATACGCCGCGTGACAGAAAAGCTTGCACGTCCGAGACAGGACTTCCCTGCAATCGCAGCTTGACTATCGTCTACGTTCGATATCAGTCGACGTTTCGTTCGTTCAGGAATTTCCAATAATACCCTTCTACCACCGACCTAGCTCGAAACAATAGATATATCAACAACCTTATCGTCACAGCCTTAGAGTCTTTTATTATACAACAAACGGAAAGAAGTGCGAAAAAAGAAAATTGCCAAGCCACTTTTGCGATACTAGAGGTAAATTCAAAAGAGTTTCGAGTTTTCGAAGCTATGCCACGTTGTTACGGGCTAGGTACGAAGGTTAAGTCGAAGGCAGTAAAAGAAAATTGCTTCAGTAATGGAATTATTTTTCTTGAGCTTTCGCGAAGGAAATAGAATTATGAAAAGAAACGTTAACCGTTTTCAGGGGAGACTGTTAATCGGCTCTTTAAGGTTGTTCCTCGTGGTCAGCTAGGCACGACAACGTCAATAGATGGCGCTGTTGCCAAATTTTGAAGTATTTTATGTATTTATGAATTAAAATGTGCATATTATGTCATAACACTAACGTTCACGCAAATGGTGGTTCATTTGCTATGTACCTAGCTATATTTCAGGTTATTTTAGTCTCTAGTTTTAACATACTTGTGCCGAGCAAATTCCGAGCAATATGAAAGCCTACTCACGCACACAGTCAAGGATATTATTGTATTAGAACTATAAGCTAATTTCGGCGCGCGAATTTCAAAATAGTTGGATTAGCGGCTTGGACTGTCGACTCAGAACTTCTGAACCCACGTTACTGCGTTCGATTCTATACTGCCTTTATTTTTTGTATTTTTTTTTTTACTTTTTTTTTGTAACCAGTGACTAGATCTCTCGACACTAAAACCACAGTACTGGGTTCGATACCAGACTATTTTTTTTTATAAATGTTTTTGTAATGATCTACAAAATACACTGATTCTGCTTCAGCCAATATTATGTTTGTGAAGTGAGTGTTGTGGTGTGTCCTTATTTCAAATCAAAAAGTAGGTACTCGATTCTTAACCGACCTCAAAAAATGGAGGAGGTTATCAATTCCAGAGTTTTTTATTATGTTTGTTACCTCATACCATTTACGTAACGATTAGGAAAAAAAATTACATGATATACTTCCAGATTGGTGCCATTTTCATTAAAATGTTTTTCTGATGATGGAATCCATGAAGATTGAGGGAACTCCTCAAATATTATAGGCACACATATATCAATTTCGGTATTTTCAGCAACAAGTCAAGCATTTGCATTCAGAATGTTTTTTTTTTTATACTACTAGAATGACGGAACATGCTGATGGCCCACCTGATGTTAAGCGGTAACCTCTGCCTATGAACAGTGCATTACCTCATAGGTCACGTCCACCTAGGACGCGCCCTATGTGGCATAGCACTGCGCCCGCCACCCTGAGACATAAAGGTGAAACGTCTCATGTGCCTGTAATTTCACCGGCACCCTTACCCTTCAAACCGGAACACAGCAATGCGAGGACTACTGCTTTGCGGCAGAAATAGGTATGGTGGTAGTACTTCCCCGGACGAACTCTTACACAAAAAAGCTCTACTACTACTATATTTCATGGGTGGCAACAATGGTGTCTCCTGCGATATCCGATTGAGCTGAAATTTGGCATACTCGTACCTATCTAGTTCCGATGACAGTACAATACTATGGTGAAAGCGAGCTGATCTGATGATGGAGACGGAACGTGGACAGCGGAACTCCTCGATGGATAATAGTAGACTGGCCGTGTTTAGGCTCATTTTCATCAGCACACTAATTTTATTAAGTCTTATACCCGGACTTGTAGTTAGCTTGTAGTTCCTGACTGCTAGCTTATTTCAGGAATGTATTATACTGGAAGAAAGCATTAGCAGAGTCAGTCGTGGGAAGCAATGGCGGCGATGAGCTCACCACTTGTCACGTGTATTTCCCACGATGGTGCAACCCACAGTGAAAAGAGGCACATGAGAGGCTCTGCTTACTCTTTCGGGGAAAAAGGCGTGTGTCTATGTATGTATTTATGTTGTATTGGGTATAAACTCCTAGCTATGAAGTCGTTTTTCAGGGTTCCGAAAAAAAAAATACGGAACCCTTATGGATTCGTCATGTATGTCTGTCTGTCCGTGTATGTCACAGCCACTTTTTTCCGAAACTAATTTTCACACAAAAATAGAAAAAAACAATAAGTTTTTGGGGTTCCCCATACTTAAAACTGAAACACATTTTTTTTTCATCAAACCTGTGTGGGGTATCAATGGATAGGTCTTCAAAAATGATATTGAGGTTTCTAATATCATTTTTTTCTAAACTGAATAGTTTGCGAGAGAGAGAATGATAAAACTAAAAAAAAAAATATGGTGTACATTACCATGTAAACTTCCAACGAAAATTGTTTTGAAAGAGATCTAGTACGTAGTTTTTTTTAATATATCATAAGTTGTAAACCATCCAAGAACTTTTATGTTATGTTACTTGCTGCTACGGAACCCTTCATGGGCGAGTCTGACTCGCACTTGGCCGCTTTTTTTTCTAAAGATTTAGTTACTTTCAGCTTTTATTGATAGATCATCAACTGAAGTCCACGGCTGGGCATAGGCCTCCCCCATAATATAATGCACATAGAAACTTTATTTTACGCCGCATCAATGGCTATTGCTTTACAAAGCACAAGTAAGGCCGCACGTAGAAACTGTTCCCATCTATGGCACGGGGCAACCAAGTACCAGCTGCTTCGTTTTGACTCCTTACAGAGAAGAGCCATTAGCATCATCGGTGACCCCAAGCTCTCCGATACTCTAGAACCGCTTAGCCAACGCAGAGCTATCGGATCTCTTTGCGTGTTCTACCGCCTCTACAACGGGGAATGTTCTGACGAGCTTTCCGATCTCATCCTCGCATCGAGATTTTACCATCGCTCTTCCCGGCACCGTGACAAAGCTCATCCGCACATCATAGAACCCTGGGTTTCTCGAACGAGTCGTTTCTCGAGATCATTTCTTCCCCATAAAGTACTATTATTTATTCTGTGCCTACAAACTATGGAATGAGCTTCCATCTGAGGTTTTAACGCTTGGTTACGTACGACATGTTTTATTTCATGAAAAATGGTCATAAATTCCTTCAGGGTAGGCAGCGCATCGACAATTACCCCCGGTGTTGCCGGTGTCTATAAGCGACGGTGACCACTTCACATCAGAAAGCCAATTCTCGTAATAAAAAATAGTCAAATTAAAGTTCGGATCATGTTACGATCGAGTGTCGATGTCACAAACGTCAAAAATGGTATTCTGCTCACCTGACAATACAACACGGAATGTGATTATATCGAAATGTGACTGTAACTTGAATGTTTCAAAGTTCTGAGAATTCTCTCTTTCACTCTTTACAATTATTATATAGCACTATCCTACTCTAATATATGGTCGCAAGAACCGAAAGTAGATTATCTTGTTATTGTGAGGGAGCAGAATACCAATTTCTCAGTCAATTTACAATACAATCTCGTTTCGGTCAACTTGCAGTGTGGTTATAAAATAATTAAGAGAATTGGGCTTCAGGCCGTATGCTAGTTTGCCAATTCGTATCATAAAAAATAAAAAAAAACTGCCAAGTGCTAGTCGGACTCTAGCACGAAGGGTTCCATACAATAACCTAAAATAAAAATAAAAATTACACGCAAATGTACCAGCCATCACCCAATCACGCAACAGGGGGACAGATCCAACTTTTTTGTTCTAACTGTCACCTTAGGGGGGACAGATCAGTGTGACAAATGGGAATAATTCGTCGCGCTCCATTTCCATTATTGTGATGTCTTGAGTTTGAGAAATAAAGCCGA
Organism: Operophtera brumata; assembly: GCA_932527175.1. Taxonomy (NCBI): domain Eukaryota; kingdom Metazoa; phylum Arthropoda; class Insecta; order Lepidoptera; family Geometridae; genus Operophtera; species Operophtera brumata. Next base: position 30,160,062 of record OW052228.1, read on the forward strand.
CGAAGTAACAATTCTTCATTGAGGAAATCCGCAGTTGACCCTATTTTCAACAAGTTTTTTTTTTTTTTTTTAAACATTTATAGACCTTTGTTTGTGCACGATCTCACCTGTTGGTAAGTGACGATGCGGCCGAAGATGGAGCACAAAGGTCTAGAAGGCACCTATTCACTCTAGCCTTGAAGAGGTCCAGATTATAGTTGAGTTAGTAATTAATTTTGTAAAAATAAAAAAATAAACCCAACGCTGAACGGCTGAACCGATTTTGATCAAACAAAGCTAAGAACACTCCCGAAAAATACACCTTTCAAACAAAAAAAAACGATTTCGGTTCATCCGTTTGGGAGCTACGATGGGACAGACAGACACACACACACACACACAGACACGTCAAACTTATAATACCCCTTCGTTTTTCGTCGGGGGTTAAAAAAGAGGATAACCCATTCAATAAAAATTAATTATATAATTTTTAATTTCGAGGCCTTTGCGACTTGCGAGACAATGAGGGAAAGGATTGTATTTCAAAAAGGCTAATTCTCCTTAAAAAAAAGATTGTTAATTTGTATTACACTATGTATAAAATATTTATCTTTTTTATGTTTTTTTATTTATCTTCACTATTATTTTGTATTTTTTAACCCCCGACGAAAAACGAAGGGGTGTTATAAGTTTGACGTGTCTGTGTGTGTGTGTGTGTGTGTCTGTATGTCCCAACGTGGCTCCCGAACGGATGAACCGAAATCGTTTTTTGTTTTTGTTTGATAGGTGTATTTGTCGGGAGTGTTCTTAGCTTAGTTGGATCAAAATCGGTTCAGCCGTTTTATTTCGTTCGGGTTTTTTTTAATTTTTACAAAATTAATTCCCTGTAAATATGTAAACTTTGTTGTTTTGTTTGTTTGTTTGTTTGCCAAGCTGCGGTGAAATGGCTAGTACAGTATAAACACAATTACCTACTAGTAATAAATTAGTGCTTAGGAACGTACCATCTGGACTAGCGCCTAGAAAGGAATGGAATCGCTTCGAAGCGAATGTCATTTGGCTAGGGCGGCTGATATGCATTGCATGCAAATAATATTATGGAAATTAAAAAAAAAAAGTGGCCAAGTGCGAGTCGGACTCGCCCATGAAGGGTTCCGTAGCAGCAAGTAACATAATATCAAAGTTCTTGGATGGTTTACGATTTATGACGTATTAAAAAAAACTACTAACTAGATATCGTTCAAACCAATTTTCGTTGGAAGTTTACATGGTAATGTACATTTTTTTTTTAGTTTAATCATTCTCTTATTTTAGAAGTTACGGGGTTGGGGGGGGGACTTTTTACCACTTTGGAAGTGTCTGTCGCGCAAACTATTTAGTTTAGAAAAAAGTTATATTAGAAACCTCAATATCATTTTTGAAGACCTATACATAGATACCCCACACCAACAGGAATGATGAAAAAAAAAATGAGTTTCAGTTCTAAGTACTAATACTTAGAACTGAACCCCCATTTTTTTTTGTTTTTTTATTTTTTTTTGTGAAAATCTGAATGCGGTTCTCAGAATACATCTACTTACCAAGTTTCAACAGCATAGATCCTATAGTTTCGGAAAAAAGTGGCTGTGACATACACGGACAGACATAACATGTCATAGTAAGATGAACTCTTGTCTTCTAAGCAGGAGGCAAAATGTTCAATACCCACCCTGGGCCTGCATATCTGAATCTTCCGAAGACCCTAACTCGCAATTATAATGAATAATACCCCTAGGAATCATTTCAACGAATTTGTTTGAAGATTGTAGTTTCACCTACCTACACAGAACTGACTTCGACTGAAACAAGGCAATTTTTTTTTTTTTTTTTAAATATTGAATGAGCGAAGCGAGTTCTCTGATTCAACTTGGAAGAATTGGCATTTGTATGTATGTATGTATGTATGTTTGTCCGAGCATAACTTCCGAACCGTTAATCCGATCTTCATGAAATTTGATTGGGAGGTGATAGTATTGGTACAATTTGTTGGTAAGGTTATGAGCTATATCGGTCGGGGGGTTGTTGAGATATTGGGGTCCAAGAGGAGGTAAAAAAAAGTGAGAATATCAGATCAAATGTGGTGTCATATGAAAGTTCCTCGCTTCGACATTTCAAAACTTTTTTAGTTTTTGAGATGTTAGGGTAAATCAAAAATGTAAAAAAACAAAACCTCTAGGGTACTTCCACTAATCCTACAACGCTGTTTTTTTTACGTTTGTAGATTTTATGATACAAATACTGGGAAAAGTCTAAAATTTATGAATCTTGAAACTTGTAGGTACCTATACTCTATAAAATAACAACCAGTGTATAACATTCTTTGTTGACCTCCCGTTTCTAGGAATTTGAACGACGTTGAAGGTCTAACTTTTCGAACCACATGTGGATGTACATAGATATTTTTTTCGAAATAAATAAGGTAACCTTCCTAAACCGTGTGTATTCGTGAGGTCTCAGTTCAAAAAACCTTGTGCGTAAATATATAGGTAATTATGATCAGCTAGTAGTATTTAATTTAATTTTTACGTAATTAAGATAATATTATATGTGTCTGTAATTTCTGTCTAGTTGTTTGTAATTTAATTTTCTCCCATTATTTATACAAAGTTCATATGTAGAGACCTTGCAATGCATTGCGGCCTCCGGCTGTCTGGCTGATTCGCATACACATGTCCAATCCTAAATGTTTGTTTTTCTAATATTTTCTATCCGAGCTAATTATGATATGACAGATCGAAGCGGCAACAGCGCTTAGCCGGCGTAAGTCACGAGCTGACAACGTCGCGTGTAAGAGACTTGTAACTGTTGTCTAATCTGCGGCTATGTGTGTTACACTGTCAGTGTACACCCACACACTGACATAAATGAACTAAAATTTCGATGTTATTTTCGCTATTAATCCACTGTTTTCTTCAACCAAATATGTGTTGACGCAAATAATGACCAATATAAAAGCCAACAACAGTCATTTCAGTGTAAAATTATACTCTGTTTGCCCATATTTGTGCTAATACGTTTGTATGGAAAAGCGACCACCTTAAAGTGAAGTTCGCATCAACAATTTATTGAATTGCTGTGCAAAATTATTACTAAAGGTAATGGAAATCCATAAACCAGGCGTCGTGCAGATTGTTCTTTCACAGCTTAAAACGTTAGTATTGTTTGTTTAGTATTCCGTACCTACATAAGATGAAAAAAAAACGTATTGTATCACTTTGTTGTCCGTCTGTCTGTGTTTCAAGACCAGACCCTTTTTCTCAGGGTCTTTTTAAGGGTATCAACTTGAAATTAATACTAAATCGTATGGTCTGTACCGTAAAAAAAACAAGTTTCTGGCTTCTAGCATTAAAAATAAATGACAATGAACTGTCGTTTTTTTTATAGAAGCCGCGTAACTGAAAAACATATAGTTAATTCCAGTAATCTGATATTTGGATTGCTCGGGGTCTTTGTGCCATGTTCAAAAATGAAGCTGATCGTGCTTGTAATCAATGTGTAGGTTCTAAAAATATAAAACACTAGCGACTCATCCCGGCTTCACGCGGGTAGTTCAAGTATGAAAAAGCCCCCCCCCCCCCCCACTCTCCTATCCCCCCCTGGTAGCCATGTCACTCAGGGTGAATGTAGCTTTCCAATGGTGAAATATTTTTTGAAATCGGCTCAGTGTTTTTTGAGTTTATTCATTACAAACATACACACACACAAAAATAAAAATCTTTCCTCTTTACAATATTAGTGTAGACTAAGGTCAAGTCTCAAGTTTTTTTAGAAATTAAGAACTGGCTTTAAAATGATGGCAGTTGTGTTTTCGATAATTTTAATGAACGTACTTGTTAACAGATATTTTGAAGGAGCCTGCGTACAAAAGAAGTCGTTAACCTATATTTATCATCAGCTTTCTATTTTTATCCCATTCACTACTTTGTTGTTCGGTTTTGTTATCATGCCGATGAACTCCTGCCATAAACATTTGAACCGATGGGTGAATGAAATGTTTTCATCGGAAGCAGGATATCTTAAGACTGCGATGCAGCAGTCAGAAATCTTCATTAAAAAAAAACGCCATGCGCCGCTTGAAAAAGCGGTTATTATTCAATATCTCGTGAAATATCGGTAGATAATTTAAAAAAAACCCCGTGGGTGAACGCTCCGTTATATTGTATTGATTTTATTTATCCAATTTTTAAACAAATATTCTGTACCCTATTGATAAACAATAGAATCTAGGCAAAAGTTAGAGGTAACTTTGTGTTTTTTTTATCGAGAGTGTTTCTGTCTAGGTGATCCCTCGGTATTATAATTTAGTATCCATGCATATTTTTTATTTGAATGTTGTACTTGATTTAGTCAGTTATAAATCTAATCTAAGATTGGTAATTTTGCGTTATACCCCACCTTAATTCGGGTGCCTTTATCGTAACTAGTAGAATAACAGCAACGCGACATCGTCCGCTTGAAGTTTTTTCCATACAAACTTCAAAATCCCGCTACAATCCAGAATTACATTGCATTCCATGAAATTTTGAATTGATCATACTGAGTTTTGTATATACAACCATCGACGTAAATAAAATGAATGGACGGGCCTTAGGGAACGATAGTTTTGAAGCTTCTAAACAGACCTAGCTAGTATACTTCGCTTCAGTCAGTCTTTGTCACGGCAACGAGTGACAGCTATGCTGAAAAATACCAAAATTAGATACCTTGGTGATACAATGCCTTCCTGTGCTTTTCTGCAAGTGCAAACAACACAAGAAATACAAATAAAGCTTCAGGCATCGCATTTAATTCGTCAGTAAAGGTTTTGTAATATAATTTTCATCAATTGATAAAAAACTTATAAATCGTCGTGTGGTAGGAAAACTACATAACTAACACATTTTGCGAAATCGACTTTATTGCATGGTTATGATGGCCCATACATGTCGATGGACACGTCTTGCTCTAGAGGACGAGCGACAAGGAGGACTACGCCCCAGGACATTATCTCAATGTTCCCCACTCTGAATGAAAGTTAACAGACACAAGTTTATACTCGTAGATAGTTTTAATTTTAGTCGACATACCTTTTTCTTTTTGATACTTAGAATTATTGTGTTCCACAATTTTTTTTCATTTTGTTGATTTTATAAGCATTAGTCGTATGATAAGTTTGTTATGTCACTTACTTTGAATTTATAAGTCTGCTAAAATAATGAAGGTGTTTTAGTAGTTTTCTAATATTCAGTCTTGATAAAAAGAAATGATTATAAGTTGGTTTTATTTTAAAATGTATTTTAATATTATATAAATCTATACCCATGGATAGGATTGTCATATTCAAATAAGTAAATAATAGATCATTTCAATTATTCAAAACTTTGGCGAGGGAAAAATACATAGTCGTTTTTTGATTTTTTTCTCTTAATCAAAAGAACTAAAATGTATTATCATTAAATTCGAAAATAGATACAGTACCAATCTATAACATATCAAAACACGGACTGAAAAATTAATTACGATAAAAAAGTTATTGCCATTTTTGACGCAATAAAACAGTAAATCGCGTTTTTCTCGCGATGTTGGTTTTGTTGTTGTTATTACTTATTTAGTTTTCCAACTACAGCGACGAAATATTTGACAAGACTTCACGCACGACGGATGGTCCGGTACAGACTGCAAAAAAATCTGATGCCTAAGGGGTATCGTATTGATTTAGAATTGTAATTTGCATTATTTACGTCAAAACATTGCTAAGCACGTCGCTTTAGGTAATTGCATATAATATGTAATGGCATGTTAATTAACCTTATAGCTTTCCAAAAAAAAACTAAGGTAAACAAAAATGGATAGAAGTCATAAGACGAGCAAGAACAGACGACTTTTGGAAGTGAAATACATTTTCCCGTATTAGCTCTGATCATTTTCTACACAATGAATTCTATACGCCAAAAAACGGTTAGTAGTAGTAGAGCTTTTTTGTGAAAGAGTTCGTCCGGGGAAGTACTACCACCATACCTGTTTCTGCCGCAAAGCAGTAGTGCTCGCATTGCTGTGTTCCGGTTTGAAGGGTAAGGGTGCCGATGAAATTACGGCCACATGGGACTTTTCATCTTTATGTTTCAGGGTGGCGGGCGCAGTGGAATGCCACATAGGGCGCGTCGTAGGTGGACGTGACCTGAGGTAATGCACTGTTCATAGGCAAAGGGTACCACTTGACATCAGGTGGGCCATCTTCTTGATCTGTCATTCCAAGTAGTATAAAAAAACTCATTGTGCAAAATTCTTAAAACTGCACTCTGCAGTTTCTTAAATACTGGAATTTTTATACATTTATGTTTCCGTACGATTTTTATGATATTTTCTTAGTTTATTGAGTGATGAAAAATATATTTTTCACAAATTGATTGAGCTGAAGACCTTAGGTGGACTTGCTTTTCTATTGATTTATATTGTGTATGTTTGAGAGCTGAAAAATAGATACGTAACTACATAAAACAGAAGGGAACCATGTATTTTTGTAAAAGTTTCATTCAATAATTGCATTTTTTTCGGCGATTTTTTGTACTATAAACCTACTGAAATAACTTTAGAAAACACATTGCATCTGTTAAAGTATTAAGTATTAAAAAAATACAGTTTTTAAGAAGTTCAATAATTTAATTTCACCTAGTTTATTTACAAGACCGCCAGGAGTGGCGCTATAGAGAAGAGGCCTTTACTCAGCAGTGGCTGGATAGATAGATAGATAGATAGATAGTTTATTTGTTGACCGTACCCTAAAACCGAATTGTCTTATTTTTCACGGACGTTTTGTATGGGTAAGGCCAGTCCATTTATTTTACTTTGGTCGAAGTATACAACGGTACAATTCCCTCAAACTTCCAATATCTTAAAGTGCATACCAGAGCCAAATTCCGTCACTTTCTAACTCATTAAAGTTCAGGTAAGTTAGAAAGTGACAGAATAGCGCTCACGTAACGAAAAGTAAGTGAAAATGAAGAAAACCAATTATTTGCCACGTGAAAAACCGTCGCATCACAGAATCATACGATCAACTTGAAGGTACTAAAAAAAAGTACAAAATTATAAGGCGTTTAAAAGTTAAATAACATTTTCAGTCGAAAACAGCTAACTTTGTTATTTTTTTTCACATGGTTAATGAACATTTCGGCGGTGGAAATTTCAAATGTCGTTAGGGAGATTTTGTCGTAAGTCCACTCTTTATACCACTGAACTGGAAATGTTGTTCTCCATCGAACTGTAATTTTATAATTTTGATATCTCTTCAAATAAAGGAGCTACGACGTCAAATTATTTTGTAGTAAGTGTCATAGTAGTAAAACTTTGAGTCGTATAGGTCAAGTTTTGGATTCTAACTTTGTTTTAGTTTTTTGCAACGTCGTAAATCTAAATAGACGTCCGACTTAAACGATGCAACGCTCATAGAAAAAATTAAAAGTCCTTTACAACATAAAATACAATCAAATATTTTTAAGTTTTGTATAAACATTGGTGTAAGTAGCAAAGATTTATTACATTAAGTCCGTTACAACATTTTGTTAGAAATATAGTTTTGGAAGTGTTGATGAAAGTTGTCGTAAGTAGCAATAGTTGTTACATTATTACGTTCGTTACGACATTATGTTCACCAAAATAATTTATAATAATTATCTATTGAATATCAATTTTGTAATTACGAGTTACATAGTTGTCTAGTTACATATTTGTTTTGGGTTTTTATTCATGACTTAGATAAATTAGTGTGTCTAAATAATAATATTGAGCGGGTTATATTCCAGGGATTTTTATAGTCTGTGTCTTTTTGTAGTTCTGCCTAGCACTGATTCCTTTCAGCACTCTACTGAAGAACTAGACTATCAACATCGAGGAGAGGGTGAGATCATCTCTCACCTGCTGTATATGGATGACCTCAAGCTTTTTGCACCGAAAAAACTAGAGCTGGTAGTGTTGTTGAATATCACACAGGTATTCAGCAACGTTATATGCATGGGATTCGGTGTAGATAAGTATGAGGTCTTGAAAGTGCAGCGGAGGAAATATGAAAATTCTACGAATGTGATGCTTTCAGAGACAATGTCCCTTAAATATCTGTCCGAAGTCGAAACCTACAAATACCTTGGTATGTCGGAGTCGTTAGGTATGGTAGATAGGGACATAAAGTAGTCGGTGAAGGAGCGTTTCTATTGCGACCTGACAAATTACTCAATATTTTTTAGATGGGTGGCAACAAGGTTCGCTCTTTTAAAGGCTGGGTTATGGCCCTGCTCATATACATCTTCAGCATACTAAGGTGGACCCAGACAGAGTTAGATGCCCTGTATGGATTGTAGAGTTCATCAACTGCTAGCTACCCACCACATGCGACATCCGCGCTCGTCGGTAATGAGAATGTACATCTGCATGTCGTTGCAGTTGACAAGAACTTTATCCCGCTTTTCTTAGCAAACGAGAACTGGCGCAAACCACCGGTTTTGAGCACTCAGGACCGCGAGGCTGTATGGGAGAGCAAGGAATTGCACGGACGATTCTACAAGGCCCTCACAGGGCCCGATGTGGATCAGCTCGCTTTGGTGAACTGGCAACGTTTCGGTGACCTCTTTGGGGAAACTGAGGGTATTGTGTTCTGTGCGATTATGGATGAGGTTATCAAGACGAACAGCTACCGAAAGCAAATCATGAAGGTTGGTACGGCTGGCCATCTTTAGGGCATGTCCCGGAGAAACCCTCAGGCATGTGTATTCGGGTTGTTTGCATTTTGCTAACTCAGAGTATTTGCACTGATACAACCAAGAAGCCAGAATCAAACACCTACGGTCGTTCTCCGATACGAACTTGTCGGGCTTGAGGTTCCGTACTTATAAGTACGTAAGTATAAGTTTTCTCATAGATAAACTTAGATACAAACCTAGAAACCAGAAATTACTGGCTTGCATCAGTACTGCTGATCCTGATGCAGTGTGCAGCATTGCCTAAAGTCTTACTCATTTTAAGTGGTATAACCTTATTGTATCAGTGTGGCTCACTCTTTTAGTACTTACCTACCTAATAAAAAGTACTAAACTAACCCATTATTTTTTTCTACAACCTAAAATCTTATAAAGTTACTACAATTTTCTATGCATTTCATTGGAACCAATTTTGCTATGGTAACTTACCTCGTTAATCTAATTAATCTGTTAACGTTACAGCATAAGATGCCAGTGTGAACAAGACTGTTAAGTCACTTACGACAAAATGATTTTAATTAGGCTAAGGTTGTAAGGTACATATTTTTTAAATCGCAATATTTTCAGTGTTGTAACGGACATCTCTTCCAAAATTTAAATGTGTAAGGGACTCCATCTTCTAGACTATTGAGTTTAACGAGGTTTTATGTATAGTTTGCTATATATAAATTAATTTTAAAACAATCTGTCCAGAAACCATCGAAATAGGAAATAAAGACAAAAAGTTGTGCGTTTTTAAGAGTATCATTTTGTTTTTTTGCTCTTCTGTAAAGTCAGGGGTTGACACTTACGACATTTGAAATATCCACCGTCGATTTGTGTAAGTATGTTCACTTTACAGATAAAAGGTCAATGAATGACATATCTCTTTTTCAGCACATAACATTAAATAATTAAATAATGCTGGACAGTTCACACAACATTATCTAGCTCCAAGCTAAGCGGAGCTTGTGTTATGGGTACTAGATAACTGATATACTTAATACAATATATTACATAGATAGATATTTTTTATTATACATAGAAAATACCCAGAACACACTGAACAAATATCAGCATATCACACAAATATTTGTTTCGAGGCGGGAATCGAACCCGCAACCTCCTGCGTCAAAGGCCAACCTTTGCCCGTCGCGCTACAGAGGTCGTCCGCCACATTGACTCCGCTATGAGGAGAGAGCCTCCAAATAAGACGAATCAGCTGCTGTGCTGTATGCGTCTTAAGTCTCATAGTGTCACAGCCATTCATGACTCACTATTTAACAAAACTGCTCGATCTTCGAGAAGACACATGTGTCAACCCGAAGATAGAATAATTCTGCAGGACCGCGCCGGATTTCGTTGGGAAGCTAATTGCTTACGGGTCAGGCATCCATCAATCAGGATCTGTCGTGGGCCGCACCAGCCGAACACGGCCTAATTTGCTCGTTTGTTTTGCCTGTAAGCCCGCTGCGGCTTTACGGATCTGCTTACTGATAGATGTTTGATAAAGCCACGGTTTTATAAGCTGTGGCCGTAGTTTGGTAGATGATGGACGTTAGTTTATCTATAGCGGAGATGTGGAAAACGTAAAACAGGATCAATAAAAAAAAAAACGTAATATTCATGAATTTTATAAAAAGGGGATATGTTCACTTACCGTTATCTCGGTATAGGTACCGACAGGTTTCAACTACAATTTCGAGTCTTTCTCAAGGTAAACGTGATGCACTTCCTCAGCGTTCCGTTTGTTCTAAACCTGAAAAATCTGGCTCAACGCATTAGTATTGCCATTCAGTGTGGCAATGCAGCCTGCATCTTAGGGACGCTTCCGTCTAGTAGTGATTTCGATCAGTTGAGCTATCTTTAGATCGTTAGCAGCGGTCTTCAGGTAGCTCAACTGTTTCATGTCTTTTTTAATTTTGTATTACGTACCTACTTGTATTATTCTTTCAGTAAAGGCTATACAAATACAAATACATATACAAATATATTTATTTCGTCAGAATCTTAGGTAGGTACAAGACAGTTCTTATTTTATAGGCGTTACATTAAAATTCTACCAATACAGGCATACGAAATTCACTTAATTATGTACACAATCAATCAATTTAAACAGTTAACACAGGACATCGGAAAAAGACAGAAAAACACAATCCTCTTTAAATACCCAAATTCAATTCAATTAATTAATTGGCGCAAGTTTCGAAGTACATGCAATATTACGACCGTCATATAGCAGTGACCTCTATCTAGGAAATCCTGGCGTAGTACTAACTTCGGGTCGTGCGTTTGACGCAATTATGCGGATTTATTATTCATTGTCCAAAAGCGGAGTTTGATGGAGAATGATGAGAGGAAATTGATGCTGATGGTTTGGACAATGACACTTATTGAGTTTTGAAAGAGAGTACCTACATTACTAAAATTATTTTGATGATGATAGATAAGATAGGTTCTTATGTACAGTGGTGGAATGAAAATGTTCGTCACCTTAGGGCCTATTTTTGGTTGTTCAATGCAAAAAACATAGATACTGTTTTACCGACATACGTACCGGACTACGTATCGGAACTGTAAATGTGTCAATTTTGCATAATTACGAAAATAACCTTCAGTTACCATGACAACAGATATTAGCAGCGATTGTATGACAGATAGTCTACGAATAAAATTACAAAACTTCTGGCTAACTCAATAAAAAACTGGCCTAGTGCGCATCGGACCTCGCGCATTCAGGTTTCCGTCGTAGAAACTATTATATAATTTGTGGTTCCGTAACAACTGTAGAAGTTATAAATTTCCTGAGTTTAGTTAATCCACACGCAAAATTAAATCTATTTGTAATATAAATATGAATAAAATGGAAATTAAATTGAACTTAGTAACAAAAATACAGTCTTATTCTACTTAATAAGCTCTAAAATTATAATTTTCACTAGAAACGGGATATTTACCATGATTTTTGAGTTTTTTTTAGTGAAAATTATGTACATAACCATGATAGTTTCAAAAGTTATATCTAAAATTATACTCCACATGCTAGGGTACGACAGATTTATTTTTCCCTCCCGACTTTAAATTGTACGGCAGCCATACTTCAAAATAATTTTTGGTTATTATTTTTGGGTTTGGGTCAGTAAGATACATAAATAGTACAAATATGAATACTACTATGGTTTAGTCGCTATAGACCCGTGTGATAGAGAGACGGACAGACGGATGAGCGAGGGCAATAGGGCTTCGTTTGGCCCCTTTGGGAACGGGACCCTAAAAAAGTCGTTCCAAACTTAAACAAGCAACTGATCAAAGGTGTGCGATTTTTATCTTTATAATAAATATTTAAATTATGGTGTTCTTTACAGCAGTCTGCTACGTAGAATAGTTGGAAAAGGTAATATGCTAAGGGGATTCCTTTGAAAACTGACGAACGTTTTCATTCCGCCACTGTACCTACGCTTGTCAACTAATTGATTGATGATTATGCTTGGACTTCAGTCGTAGCTTTTTAAGATCCAGTTACCATTTCTGACTGTTTCTGACCGTCATCGCAATTTATTTTAATTAAGATCAATACAAGGTTTTTTTATGTCTAATTAAAGCTATTATCGATATTATGTGTCAACAAGGATATATGCCTGATTTATTGTATTTTTTATTCAGTCAATTTGATGACTTTTAGTAAAGGAGATAATATAACCCTGAAGTTAAGTTGTTCTTTGTTTTTCAGTAAAACTAGGTGCTGGAGATTCATCATTACAAAACAAATAAAGTAGTGTTTGCAAACGTTGCGTAGGTACTATGTTTCAATAAAATAGATTTTTATATTTTTATATTTATTGAACAATATAAAAGTTTTTCCTATGATGTTAGTGGCAAATTCTTAGGCGCTGTCTCCACGAGCGAGAGAATCGCGACGAGTTCGCGCTCGCCCATACAAATTATCGCCGCGATAACATCACCGTGTGGAGACGCGTTCTCTCGCTCGTGGAGACAGCGTCTAAGATTAGGTACTCGCATGAAAATGTGAACTGCCTCTTAACCGACTACGGGAAAGTCAAAAGGAATGGCTTTGTTATATATGTATTTATTACCTATGTGTATTTGTATTTACGTATGTTCCATCGTAGCTTAAGCAGTAAGCTTCCATCCAGATATGACTAGAATTTAATGTCTGATAGGTCGTATCGCCTGCACTTAATTGTGGTTTTATTTACAATTATTGTACATCATTAGTTTCCGAAATAAACCATCACTTTGTGAACCGCGCTGAAGTAATACTAATTTCTACTTTGTTCATAAAACAATAGGTTCAGACAACATTTTATGGAGAATCCCAGAGGCTCAAGCTCTATAAAGACACCTGCAAGCAAAAATGAGTTTTGTTACACTGTTTTTAGATTGTACTATATTACTTATAGACATAGGTACCAGTTACTGTAGGTATCTACTGAAGTTGCAGCTCAAACCTTCGGAATGGAAGTCGTAAAATAGTTATAACCGAGAGGGTTTGTATCTGTTTGTGCAGCTAGTTTCCAACTCCAATGTCAATTTGGTTTCGATAGCTTGCGATGCCTTTTTAAGCGTCTAAAGTTGAAAGTTTCTGTATCGAATGCTGCAGAGCTTACGGAGATAACTTTTTGTATTGTATTGTAATTTGGTCCGAGCTTCCAGAATGCTTATGTTGAATGTTACGCTAGCTCATAAATATGTAGTTGCCTTTTTAAACCAGGCTAGGTTTTCTTACAAATAAATAATAAATAAATAAATATTTCTGGACAAATCACAAAACATTATCTAGTCCCAAGCTAAGCAGAGCTTGCGTTAGGGGTACTAGACAACTGATATACTTAATACAATATATTAAATAGATGGATATTTTTTATTATACATAGAAAATACCCAGAACACCCTGAACAAATATCTGCGGATCGCACAAATATTTGTTCCGAGGCGGGAATCGAACCCGCAATCTCCTGCGTCGCCGCGCTACAGAGGTTTTACACGTGGTAGGGTATGTTTTGTTTTTTTATACAATCAAGGTAGCAATTAAGCATACGGCCCACCTGTTGGTAAGCGGTTACCGTAGCCTATGGACGCCTGCAATACTAGAAACGCGCGTTGCCGACCTATTGAAAAATCCAAACACCCCTTTGGAAGAACCCCATACTGTAGTCACTTGATCAGTTTAATAATATCTTAATCTTTATATCTTTGGCTTATCTATCTTACTCCTTTCTCCACTATCGGCTCATGTGTCAACTGCTGGGCTTAGATTTTTTTCTATATTGTTATTATACCTATAATAATATGCTACCTACAACCGGTATCAATATTTTCCCCAATAACTATCGCACCTTATCTTTTCTTATTGGTAACAACCTCACGAACCTCTTTGAGGAACTTGGCGAAGGCTTTTTGGCAAGGGAAAGTTAGTGCGAACGTCTTGTACATACAAATTAAAGGAAATGGCTTTCCCGGAAGTTATTGAAATACAGCATTCTGTGGGAGATTATCCGTAACACAGACTTTATGTCTACGCATAAAATAACAATAATTATATAGTCTAGTCTAGAAAATAAGGTCTACGATTTAGATGTTACTAATAAAGACAAATATAATACAACAATCTAGCTACCTAACCGTTGCAAATGATCTAAAAGATCTTACTAATGTCAACCACTGTGCCGCACTGGATCGCATGGCTGAGATGCGAAAGGTGCGGGTTCGATTCCCGCTGCAGGAAAAATGTCTTCACGTCCGACTCACCTTCAGACTGGTTTATTTGTATGATCAATAAATATTTGTTCCGGGTCTGTGTATTTTGGCACATCCTGAAAATGACACATGACACAGGAATGTGGGATCAGGACTATGTACTCGTATGTGACTATAATAATAAATAATAATAATAAAAAATCTTTATTGACATAATACAGAGTACATAATATATTACTGAATCCATAGGCTCCCAAACTAGTTTAAAAACTGTATATCAGGAGCCAGTGGCTTCTCCCACCTTATACCACAATTAATTATGTCTTAAGCAAACTAAATAAAAAATCTATAAAAAGAAAAAACTAAAACTAAAAATCCAAAACAAAGACTAAAACAAAACTAAACTGAACAAAACAAAACAAGCCCTCTAACAATAGTGTTAAAAAGATAAATTAAAGATGAATGAATAAAAGGAATTAACATTATAAACGTACCTACTAAATTGTATTTATGGGTAAATTTACATTCATACTCACAAAAAAAATATTGATTATAAATATTTATATATAATAGTATATAAATATATATATATAAATAAAGGACTTAAAAATATATATATTTATAAGCGTGTTTATATAAAATAATATGTAAAATTAATGTATGTGTGAGAGGTCTGCATGGATATTTATGTAAAATGTGTCAGAAGTAAAAACCAGCTAACATTGACTCGATGCCCCCGTAATCAAACACACTAATCCAGGTATGTATACTTTTTTTAATTTCATTATTGCTCTTCTTTTTTACTCTGAGAGCTTTATTAAGTTCATTATAAAGATGCGGGGCAACAACATTAAACTGCTTCTGTCCAAACCTAGTCTTAGCTTTGAGAACAGGACAACGGTCAACTCTCTTACTAAAATCGGGTATGTAAGGAACTACTTTTCTGTGGTATCTTCGCAAGCACTCATAAACAAATAGTTTTCTTACGCTTAGAACATTAGCTTTCTCATAGACAGCCGTGGTCGGATGCCTATAAGGGAGGTAAAGTAGAACTTTTAACACAGCACGCTGCGCACGTTCTGCAGTAATCAGATACGATTTAGCTACCGTACCCCAAGCACAAATGCAGTATCTGACGATGCATTCACACAGTGCCTTATAGGTTTGAATAACTAAATTGAAATCGGCTACTGTTCGGAGGGCTCTGAAAACGTAAATAAGTTTCCTTATCCTCAGAGCCAACGACGCTATGTGGTTACTCCAGTTAAGTTTGTCATCTATTAATACTCCAAGATATTTAATAAAGGAAACACGATACAAGATAGAGCAACTACATTTGACAGGACGGCTGCTGCGGTTACAGGGATAGGTATGAATCCTGACATTTAAATCAGATCCCGGCTCCCCTGCAGCTGTTATACATGTACTGTATGTACTTCGTTTTGCTAGTATTTAGTGTAAGGAGGCTATTCTCCAACCAATTTGTTACAACTGAAAGACAGTCCTCAGCCAGCTCTACAACGTTTTGCCAGGTTTTTTCATGAAGGAGTAGCACAGTGTCATCAGCAAACATCAGCAAGTCCAGACCATGCAAGGTAGTATTACATAGGTCATTTATATAAATGAGAAAAAGCGTAGGTCCCAGTGTACTACCTTGAGGTACGCCATATGTGCACACTGCGCTATCACTTTCATGTCCCTCGACACGAACCCGTTGAGATCTACCCGCCAGATAGTCCCTAAACCAGTCCAGAGCCAGCCCTCTGATACCAACGTTCTCCAACCTAGTTAACAGGATTGGGATGGACACGGTGTCAAATGCTTTCTGGAGGTCCAGGAATACACCTAAGCACTTGTCTCCATTATCCAGATAGGACTTGATTTGAGACGTTAGCATCAGAACAGCATCCTCAGTCGACCTACCTTCTCTAAAGCCGTATTGGTGTTTACTCAGTAGGTTATTTTTTTCGAGATACCGCATAACCCGCCTTTTTACAAGCTTTTCTAAGACTTTCGATAGGGTCGATAGAAGGGAGATAGGTCTGTAATTTGAAGGATTCTTCTTATTCCCTGCCTTAAAAACTGGACAAACAACAGCAGATTTAAGAGAATCAGGAAATGTGCCTGTTGCAAAACTTAAGTTGCATAAGAATGCAATAGGTTCAGCAAAAAAATATATGAATTGTTTAAGTAATGTCGCTGTAATTTTGTCCCAACCGGGCGCACTATTCGATTTAAGTCCGAAGACCACACTTTTAACTTCAGCTGGATCAGTTGGAAGAAGGGACATAGAGTTGACAGGTGAGTTTGATGTTTTCGCAAGTATTGCAAGTTCTCTTTCAGTGGTTTTCATGTTTTTTAGAGTCATATTCGCAAGAGTTCCCCCGACAGTAGTAAAATATGAATTAACCTGATTGAGTGATTGAGTTGGATTATTACTTATGTCTAACAAATCACTGGGTGATTTCTTTGTTTGATCAAAGTTACAAACTTCCCTTATTACTTTCCATGTTTCTTTGATATTACCTTGATTTTTAGTAAGTTTATTTCTGTAGTAATCCATTTTTAAACACTTTATAATTCTATTACAAACATTTCTATATTTGTTATATTTCTCTTTAAGCTTTTCATCTTCCGGTGCCTTCTTAACCTTTATATGCAGTCCATCCCTTTTTCTTATTGATCTAACGACACTCCGTGTGATCCAGGGCTTTAAAGGTTGATTTATTTTAGAAAATGTCTTGACCAGGGTATTCAGATTAAGAATAGATATAATTTTAGTTGTAAACAAATCAGTAGCAACATTAGCATTATCAATCGAAAACAGATCCTCCCAGGACTCATTAACTAGTGATTCTTTAATACCTTCATAATTCACGGTAACTCTATTGTATGTGTTTACTTTTTTGATCACTCTAGCATTATTAATATAAAGCAGGATGGGAGAATGGTCAGTTAACTGCTGTTCGAAGACTAGTGTTTTCCAAGTACCATGAAGTTTAACCATGAAATGATCCAAACACGTGACTACTCTGGTAGGGAGATTTATACCTTGACTAAGTCCATGCATAGCCATCAGGTTCAAATAATCTAATGCATAATCTGCTATGTTATCAGGTAAAATATTTAAATTAATATCACCAGTAAATATAATATTTTTGGTAGAGATACTTGATAACACGGAGACAATGGATTCCAAATATTTATTAGCATTACGAAAACATGGTGGACGGTAAGAGCATACGACAGTATAATCAGGTGATAACGTAATTACGAGGCAATTGCCTTCTGAACAAGGTGGTTCAACTGCAGAGGCTACTAATTGTTCTCGAATATATACGACCACACCGTCATTCTGGTTTAACTTCTGTCTCGTCCAGAACATATTATAATTGTCTACGCTAGGTGGCGGATTTAAAGAACTGGTCCTACACTCTGTCAGCACGAAAACATCTACTGATATGCTTAGGCTAGATATAAATGCTAGAAATATGTCAATGTTAGCGTTTATACTCCGAATGTTTTGAGTTACAATAGAAAGTATGTGCTTACTGTTAACGTCCGGGCCTAAAACATTAGGGCAGCTTTTAGAGTCACCAATTGAAAGGCAGTCTGTGAAAGGCTGTGAGTTATCAACTTCTGCACTAATAAAAGAGTTGTCATCCATTATGAAGTGAAAAAGTATTCGGGTGCAAAAATTGATTCTGTTACAGAAATAAGGTTACAACGAATTGAGTCTGACAGCAGAAAGGGTGTGTTTACATAATATGTATAGAGTGAAAGGGTATGTTTAATGTTTTGTTTCATTTCCTGAGAGAGAGAGAGATTGTTTTTGAAATTTATATAAACTATAATTATTATAAAATTGATTGTGCGATAAAGAAAGCTAAAAAACAGTTCTAACTTGTAGACCGAAAAAAATGCCCTAACTAGTCAGTTACTCTTCAAATTCTCCAAATCACTTTCATTATTGACCTTAATGAGTGCAGCTCCATCTGACCGTCTCAGGTATATTTTGCCTCTCGAAGCCCAGCAGAACTAAAAGTCACTACTCTTGGCAAACTCCCTGGCCATAAAGAACAGTTTCTTCGTCTGCGGAGCGAGACTCTCCGATATAAAGATCGGCTTCGTTGGGCCTTCAAGCTTTAAGTTGGAGGTGCTGAACTTAGTGGTTGTATATTTTTTATTATACGACTTTACTGAGCTGACGATTTTATCCCTCAAAATTACGCTTGTAAACTCCGCAACGATGGGCTGGTTGGTCTCACTCTTGGTGTTGATGCGGTAAACATCTCGGACCTCTGTCTGCTGCACAGGTACATTCAGCGCGCCACCAACTTTCGCTATAAGATTCAGCAGGTCTTCTTTTGACTCACCGGCTTTTTTTGGTACATTTCGTACTTCAATACTCGAGCCACGAAGGCTTCGGTCCAGTTGATCCAGTCTGGCTTCCAGAGACTGGATATATTTACGATCCGCTGATTTTTCACGCTCCAGGGAATCTATTCTTGAAACCATCTCATCATACTTTTGACCAAGAAAGTCAATGGAGCTTAAATTTTTTGCATTCTGCTCAGTATGCGTTTGTATACCGTCCTGTATCTTGTTCAGAAGGGCGGTAAATCTCTGATCTTGTTCCTGCTTAAACAAAGAAAACATCTCCGAAACATCCTCCCCACTAAACTCCTCCCTCTTACATCTCCGCAGCGTGATATTAGGATCGCTTGTAGCATCGCGGGAAAGAGTAGGTACGGCAATAGAGTCCATTGCCGCCTTCGGCGAGCCAGTTAAATTCGATTCCGACACACTATGCGTCAACGGAGGCACCAGCGGTGCAGGTGAGGCAGACAAAGCCGGCGGCGGGGAGCGGTGAACACGCGGCATCGTAGCTATATCGGGGCAAGCGCAGCTGGGTGGCGAGTGGCGCGGCACAGCGCGGCAGCGCGGCGCAGCGATGGATTGATACCAGTACCAGGCAAGCAGAAGGCGCAATATGGTGTGCGTGCGCACCAGCCTGGCGGAACACACCTACGCACCTTGTGTTTGTGTGTGGTGGGGCGTGGCAACCGGGCGCGCGTGCGTACACACGTAGTGCAGTGTGCGTAAGTGACGTGGGAGATGCACTCACCGATTGCACACAACCGTAGTATGCCGAGTCGTAAGGTTACTTCGAGCTTCTCACAACTTATGCACTCCTATTATTTTGATCTTATTAACGTAACGAAAACTTTGCTTAAATTCAAATTTAAAATAAAAAATAAGTACTGGGTGAATACGTCTGCTTTGCACAGGGGTCCGGGGGAGAAGACTGTGTTTGTTATTTTATGTTACCTACGTACAGGGAGGCATAATTGATCCAAATTACGGTGATAAAGTTCTGCATATCATATCCTAGTAGCACCTATTATAAATTATATAATAGGTGCTACTAGGTTTTTTTGTTTGTTTGTTGTTGAACCACATCGTAACGGCTGAACCAATTTCGGTATACAGATAGATGATAACCTGGATTGTGAAAATGCTTCTTTTTACCCTATTGCCACGCGAGCGATACGGCAGGCTCCTGCGTCAGCGGGGGACTAGACTGGAGACTGCGGGGATTGCTGAACCCCCCCAGGAAAGGCCATCGGGTCCTCTCATTCATTGTCCAGTCCCAAGTCGTTTATGTCCGATAATGTTAGATTAAAGACGTATTGCATAGGATACAAATGATTCGGTTTCTTCAATGTTTATATGTATAATATGATAACGTGGACATCAGGAACGTTTTTTTAATTATTATATTTTCGTCTCATAAACTCAAGATGGACAACGACAATAGACGGAGCGAAAACGCATCAGCCGGTCATTTGTTGGTAAAAATTGGTAATCGGTTTGGAAAATGAGCCCATAACTTTTCTCGACTCCCTTTCAACAAAGTAATAACTCCTACTAGATAAATTGGGCGGTCAGTAGCGAACATATTGCTTAAGTTATAGAGCAGTTTTTCTTTGACCACCTACAAAGGACCGTAACGCTGAAACGCGTTAAGGAGCATGTTTTTATATGGCCAAACATAAATCATTTGTAACGAGCCGCCTTTTTCCTGTGGCATTTTCACACGTTTTCCTTGTGGATGATACCTACTTCTGGTCAGTGGATAGCTACTTTAGTTTAGAGGAATCGTTAAGGGAAATGCTTTACGGTTGTGAAAGTTGTAGCATGTCTACAGGGCGCAGTTAGAGTGAGAGGGAGTTAAATGTTTGTTACTTCACTCACCTTCTCAAAAATGCCTTTGTCGGCCTGTAGAGAGGGTTGCATTGGCGGCGAAGTGATTTGAACCTATTTACTATTCATTCTGCGAACGGTAGACCTCGCGGTCTTGGCAACCTCTTGACCGGTTTTGCTCATATCCGTTATATTTTGCTCAATTCTTGTTTAGATTTGAGTACCAAATGTTTTAACAGTACCAAATATACAGAGGCTACTTTTCAAATTTATTTCTTTTTTTTAAGTTACATTAAAAAAAACAGGTGGGTGGGTGGTGGTTGGTGCTTTGTATGATGTACATTAACATTTATTTATTTTGTTGATTTTTCGATACAGATCGTGGAAAAAAAGGTGCATTGAATGCACCACATTTCACATATATCCACGCATATATCACATATTTCACATATAATTAAAACTTATACCTAATCTATGAGAACCAAGAATCCTGCCATTTTGATATGTGCTATTTTTCTTATATAGAATTCATTCAGCGTCTTGTCTCCTAAAAAAGTTTCATAACATTTGAAAAACGTTAAAGTTTAATTAACTTCGTTCTTAACTTAACTTGGTTCAATTCTCGTCTTAAAAAGTTGACGGGCTCGGACGAAGATCCAAAGTTTTTGCAGATTAAAAGTGACGTTTTTATATTCTCATGGAGTATCTTAACTTATTTTTCAGAAATACCATCAAAAGGTGAGATAAAAGGCTATTAAAAATAACCCCTGTGCCAGAAGACATTTTTGTTTTTATTCCACTCTTAGCATTATAATGTAGTAGGAGCACGCTAACAAATTATTGAAATATGATACGTAAGCTCACGCTTGTGGCGCGAAATTCAATTTGTTTGGTGTTTATTGTTTTTTTCAACACTTCTTCAGATAGCGAAAGTTGATTTCGCGAGAACTAGGAGACTTAACACACTTGTTTAATAGAGAAAATAGAGTCATATAGAACTATAGAATAGAATAAAATATAACCTAACGGCGTTAAGAATAAAGTACCTATACGTTTTTGTAGTGTAATTTTTGTGTATAAATTGTAATCGGATTTAATTCCAATTTTGTCTTCCTGAACAGATAAGTTGTTGGCACTGTACAGAGCAAACTATCTAAGTACCTACAGGGCTTAACTGACAGATTGTCAAACATTTGACAATACACAAGTAAAACAAAACGTTAGACAGCGTGTTCAGGTACGATGGCTAATTCGAGGGAAACTAAATGTTTCGTAAAATGCACATTGAAAAGGGCTACAAATGTCAGAAAGCCTAATTTATCTATAGCCAAGATTATTTAGAATACGGAAACCTCGTGGATTCTGGCGCCCACACTTCACTGTGTCAGTTTGAGAAATGTGCGCCGTTAGCAGCATATTCTATTTTTTATTTAACTATGCCGTTACGTGCCTTCGTGCCTACCTACCTACTTTTATTTACATTCCCATTTACGTCGTTATATTATTATCTAAGACGGTTTTTGACGTATAAGATTTTATATATAGTAGTAGGGAGGCCAGTCCTCCGAAATTGAATTCCCGTTGGACAGACGAGTTCCGCGCCAACAACCAGTATCATTGTGTTCAGCGTGATCTCCTGAACAAGAATAGACCGGTTGTCGCATTCTTAAGTGGTGGAGGGAGGAGAGAGGGGAGGGGAAAGATTTAAAAACCAGGTATCAGATTTGGTTAATATCTCAATAACCGCTTGTCCGATTTCAAAAAATAAGTTGTCATACGATAGGTAATTAAATGGTCAACATACTATGTCGAACAATAGTTTAAGTAAATGTCATAGTTTATTAAATATTTAGAAAAAATACTAATTTCAAACAAAATATTATTATGGATTTGGTGAAAATGACAGTAAATGGCATCTGACTAAAAAGTAATGTATCACAAGGAATTAGGAGCTTTATTAACCTTTCCTACCGTTTTTTCGAAACTTGAAATTCTTACAGAATATGTACTGCTGTTGTTTCTATAAGAAAACATAATTAAAATAAAATAAAAATAAAATTGATAACAATAAACTTTTGTTTTTGCTTGATCTTGATTATGGCTGTATATTTTGAACCGTAATAGATAGAAACTTGAAATTTTCACAGAATATGTACTGATATAGTTTCTACAATAAAACATAACAAAAATAAAACAAAGTAAAAAATAAAATATAGTAAACTTTTGTTTTTGCTCGATCTTAATAAGAGCTGTATTTTTTGAACTGTAATAGTATCGAACTTTTTGCAGAATATGAACTGCTGTAGTTTCTATAAGAAAACATAATAAAAATAAAATTCGTAAGAATAAACTTTTGTTTTTGCTCGATCTTGATTACGGCTGTATCTTTTGAACCGTAATAGCTATAAACTTGAAATTTTTACAGAGTATGTATTGCTGTAGTTTTTACAAGAAAACATAAAAATAAAATAAAAATAAAATTCATAAGAATAAACATTTGTTTTCGCTCGATTTTGATTACGGCTGCATCTTTTGAACCGTAATAGATAGAAACTTGAAATTTTCACAGAGTATGTATAGCTATAGTTTCTATAAGAACACAATAAAAATAAAATTAAAATAAAATTCATAAGAATAAACTTTTGTTTTTGCTCGATCTTGATTACGGCTGTATCTTTTGAACCGTAATATATAGAAACTTGAAATTTTCACAAAACAAGTACTTACATAGTTTTTACAAGAAAACATAATAAAAATTAAATAAAAATAAAATTCATAAGAATAAACTTTTGTTTTTGCTTGATCTTGATTACGGCTGTATTTTTTGAACCGTAATAGATAGAAACTTGAAATTTTCACAGAATAAGTACTGCTGTAGTTTTTACAAGAAAACACAATAAAAATCAAATAAAGTTTAAAATAAACAAAACTAAAAACGTATTTGGTCTGAAATTGGTCTATTTTTGAATATATATAATAAAATTTGGTATTTGCAAAAACCTGCCACAGTTTTGTCGTTTCTCAAGCAAATAAAAAAATTGAAAAAGCAAAATACTTCTGAATAAATCGCTCAATTTTTCGTATTACATCACTTTTTAGTTAGGTGTCATTTTCTGCCGTTTTAAACACAATCAAAACCTTTTTAGGGTTCCGTAAAAAAATTTACGGAACCCTTATAGATTCGTCATGTCTGTCTGTCTGTCTGTCCGAGTATGTCACAGCCACTCTTTTCCGAAACTATAAGAGCTATACTGTTGAAACTTGAAAGGTAGATGTATTCTGTGAACCGCATTAATATTTTCACACAAAAATTGAAAAAAAAAAAATTATTTTTGGGGTTCCTCATACTTAGAGCTGAAACTCAATTTTTTTTTTCATTAAACCTATACGTGTGGGGCATTTATGGATAGGTCTTCAAAAATGATGTTGAGCTTTCTAATATATTTTTTTTTTAAACTTAGTAGTTTGCGCGAGAGACACTTCCAAAGTGGTAAAAGTGTGTCCCCCGTAACTTCTAAAATAAGAGAATGATAAAACTAAAAAAATATGTGATGTACATTACCATGTAAACTTTCACTCAAAATTGGTTTAAACGAGATCTAGTAAGTAGTTTTTTATTTTGGGGTTCCCCATACTTAAAACTGAAACTCTAAAAACTTTTTTTCATCATACACATACGTGTGGGGTATCTATGGATAGGTCTTCAAAAATGATTTTAAGGTTTCTAATGTAAAACTCCCCCCCCCCCATAACATCTAAAATAAGAGAATGATAAAACTAAAAAAAAAATATGTAAAAAGAGGGGTCCTTTTAGGGGTGGTTTGTTGGTGACACTCTTTCTAGCTATATATAGTTTGGTGGTATTTGTGGTATTTAAAAGTCTTGTATAAGATGGTAAATGGTTTGTATTAATAGTCACAATATTACTTAACTCACTAATAATTGTATAACTATGGTTTTATTGTATTTTAATGGTATATGGCTTATGGTAGATATATTAATGGTATGGTTTTATGTGAGCACGCGATGCCTGAAGGGCTGGTGTTCGCGAACTGGCTCGGTTTTGGCAAATGCGTATTAAATGCAGACGTTGCTTAATACACATTTGCTGTGTTCGGTTAAAATCTGAACATACTCCCGAGCACGAGATGAAGATGCATGAGATGAAAATATGATACAATCATCTAAATCTACAACATCATTATGGTCAAACTAGGTATAAAAGATTGGTAAAATTATAATCTAATAATGGTTAAAGATCGCACTTGCATACGTAGATTAAACATGGTAAGGGTATATGGTACATGGTAAAATGATAACAAAGTTAAATTAAAGGTTTCTCAAAAGTAGAGTCAATTGGTCCTATATGTTTAGCCGATTAAACGCACTAAGCACACACTCACACACACACAAACTTGGTTCACTTAAACACTCAGCTTACGATCAGCTGTGTTTTCGCGCACTTCACTATTGGTTCGTTGGTTGGCCGTGCGGTTCATGACGCGGGTGGTGCCGGCGCCGGCGCGCCCAAGCGTTTCCGCTGACACAGGCATGGCACCGCGGCACGCGCGGCGGTGAGCCTCCCCGCGGCACCGAGAGTCAGGACTCGGGAGCGGATAGACTACGGCTACTCCATCACATAGAAGCAGCTCGTTGACTTGCAGTAGCTTGTAAGACTACTGAAGATCTGTTGTGGTGTTTTTTATTGGTAATGCGCAAGCAACTGTCAGCTGGTACCTATCCCGTTTGTAAGACGAGATTGGCGCCGACACGTCTAGAGTACTCGTTGGTACCTACGTAGACACTAAAACGATGCGACAGCACAAATGCATCGCAGTGTTCTATCCTGCAAGTTCTTAGTAGATATAACTCTTGCCGTTACTGTGGTACCCATGATCTTGTTTCAATGGTTGGTCATTGTTGGTCGATGATAGTTTTTTTTTTTTTTTTTTTTTATGGTATTTTATTTTTCCCTTGTTGGTTTCAAAGAGATGGCAGTCTTCTTTATCCTGCTTTGTCTTCTGGTTATATCTTGTACTTCTCGTCTGGTTTTTTGAACAAATTCAATGTTAATTTGAATCATTTTGATGATGGTCACTGGTAGTTAGGTAGGTATTGTGTAATCGACAGTGCACTGGTCAGCATTTTTGCGTGGCGACCGATTTGTGCCACATGATATACCTACCTACTTCGGGTTGACGAACTTGATTCTTGTTATTAACAAAGTAGTAGGTATAATTTACAATTTGAATAATATTTGGTTGCTTCTGTATTGGTTTGGTTTCTGTTGGTTTTCAAATGATGTAGGCCGTAACAACGGGCCTCTCCACCATAACTCATGGTTTTGGTTATGTTTATCAATCTTTTTCTCCTGGTTGTTGGTATTGGTTTTTGGTTGATGGTATCTTGGTTTCTGGTTAATACCTATACTTTTCTCTGACATTCTTCTAGGGTTGTGAAGAGCAATGTTGCAATAATACAATGGATTTGTATCTAATTTTGGACTTTGCTTCATAAATGCCTCGTGTAACAAAGTATTATGTCTACTTAGGCATTTGCCACATCGCTTTGTTGAGAAGCATTCTTTATGTTCGTGGTTAATAAGGCAGTTTTTGCAATAATTCAGCTGGTTAATGTTTTTCAGTTTCTGCTCGGCTTTCATGTTTCGAAATCTAGGGCATCGCCATAGTTCGTGGTCAGCATTACACATTGCACAATTGAAATGCCGCGAAACATGGAACGACTTATATATATTTGAATTCTCTTCCTCTGCATGGTGATTACTTGGCTGGATGAAACTCCTTGGGTTCTCGTGGATTGGTTGTGGTTGAGTTGTATTGCTCATCCTTTGGTTAGCGCGTTCTGGTTTGCGCTGAGAAGCTTCTAATGCGATAAATTTTCTTTCTAAAAAGTCCAGGAACTCCTGTTAAATGGGTAGCTCTCTGGGCTTTCTGATGGACTTCATGTAGTCCTCAAATGACTCATTGTCGAGTTTCTGGGCTAATAAATGTACTAGGAGGGGATCCCATGTGGTTGTATCCACTCCCATGTTTTGAATTGCATGGAGACATTCCCTGGTAGTATCGTGCAGTTTTTTGATCATGCACAGGGACTTTTGTTGCATGCTGGGAAGGCCGAGCAGAATATTGATATGTGATGTAAAGATCCGCTTCTGGTTATCGTAGCGATGTTTCAGTATCTCCCAACACACCTCGTAGTTGTCAGAGCTGATCTGAAGATGGTGGATCAGACGCTCAGCTTCTCCTGTTACCTTTCCCTTTAAAAACTGCATCTTTTGGGCATTCGACAGTGATGGACTCTTGTGGATGACCTCATTGAATAGATCCTTGAAAGAAGTCCATTGGTTATAATTACCATCGAACACTGGAATCTCCATTTTTAGTGTATATTTCTCTCGATGTGACACCGACCACATCTTGGTATTTATGGTGTTGGTCAATTCGTCGTGGAGCTTTTCATGCTTCGTGAATTCGGCCTGGTATCGGCTGTCTCCTCCACCAAGCACTCCTTCTATCTCCCAATGGAGGGTATCAATGGTACTCCAACGACTGTCAAGAGATTTGAGGGCATTCTCAAACTGCCACTTGCTCTCATACTGGTCTAGATTTATTCTACTCACGGTTCTCATGAGAGCTTTAAAATTAATCGTTTGCTTCTCAATCTTCTCCATTTTGGTTTGGTGTATAATTTGGTAGGTGAGTAAATGTAAATGGTTCACTTAGACCTGGTTTTCTTCTTCTATAGTCTTTGCAGTCCACCTCAGTTGAAGTCACTGCAATCCAACTGGTTTTGGTTCACTGTTTCACTTGGTAGGCACTGGTAGGTAATGTTCGAAGGACCATGTAAAAAGAGGGGTCCTTTTAGGGGTGGTTTGTTGGTGACCCTAGGACACTCTTTCTAGCTATATATAGTTTGGTGGTATTTGTGGTATTTAAAAGTCTTGTATAAGATGGTAAATGGTTTGTATTAATAGTCACAATATTACTTAACTCACTAATAATTGTATAACTATGGTTTTATTGTATTTTAATGGTATATGGCTTATGGTAGGTATATTAATGGTATGGTTTTATGTGAGCACGCGATGCCTGAAGGGCTGGTGTTCGCGAACTGGCTCGGTTTTGGCAAATGCGTATTAAATGCAGACGTTGCTTAATACACATTTGCTGTAATGTACATCATATTTTGTTCAGGTTTTAACCGAACAAAATATGATGTACATTACCATAAAAACCGGCCGGTAACCAGTTTATCGGTTCAGTCAGAATGCAACGTTTTTTTTTTTACGACAAACATAACTAGTTCCTACTTAAATTACCTAACTTATTTATGTATTTACCTATTTTAAGCGGTGAAGAGGAAACTGTATTACAGATTAAGATTATGTATTTATACCTAAGGAGGTTTGTATACACTCTGAACAAACCCATAAGGGTCTTTTGAGTGTATAATACTTTGTTTGTTTTAATTTTTTTAAGATATAATAAAAAAAAACAAAAAAAAATTTAAACTTTCACTCAAAATTGGTTTGAACGAGATCTAGTAAGTAGTTTTTTTAATACGTCAATAATCGTAATCCATCCATTATGTTACTTGCTGTTACGGAACCCTTCATGGCCGAGTCTGACTCGCACTTGGCCGTATTTTTTTATTTTTAATTTGCTTTTTTTCGAAATATTTAATAAAGTATGGTATTTACAAAAAATATTTAAAGACTAATTTTTCTGTCTAAGATTTTATTACCTATCGTATGACACCTTATTTGATTAAATCGGACAAGCAGTTATTGAGATATTAACCAAACCTTATACCCGGTTTTCGCATATTTCCCCTCCCCTCTCTCCCCCCTCCACCACTTTAGAATGCGACAACCGGTTTATTCTTGTTCAGGACATCATGGTAAATACAATGATACCGGTTGTCGGCGCGGGAATAGTCTGTCCAACGGGAATCGCCATTTGACGACTTTTTGAGAAGTGGCCTCTCTACTATAGGGCCTACTATTAGCTCTACCTACAAATACCTATTATGATAACTTATTTTGAATCGTTTTTGAAGTTTTGTTAGTATAGTAGAGCTATTTTATGAGATATTAATATGACACATGACATTTTCTATAAATATTACTATACTCTCTTTCTATAACAATAAATAATAGAAATAAAATAAATAAAGTCAAAAATAAAGGAGTAATCAAAAAAGTACCTACCTACATAGTGTTCAATCTCGTACGATGGTAAGGAACCCTTCGTGTGCGAGTATGACTCGCACTTGGCAGTTTATTTATTTAATCATACATTTAATTATAACATACAAACCTACCTGCAAAAACAGTTCCAAAACCGAACCAATTAATTTCCCAGTTTTCTGGATGGAGCATACTTTATACAAAACCTGTTTTATATATCCCGCGCTGCATTTCACTTTGTACGCATAAACATTTGCCAATTAGCCGTTATTTCAATTCCATGGATATTACGAGGGCTCGAGGGAAATTTTTCATCGAAATAGGAGCGGGCGAAAAGAATGGCATTAATCAAGGAAAATGAATTGTCCAGACCGTGCGATGCCAGCGTTTATTTATATCCATGAAAAAAACTGTAGCGACTTACGATATAACGTTTTCAAAGAGTTGGTTTAGAAATAGTAGATTGTATCATAAGGGAGCAACAAAATATTTTTACGGCGAGGGCGCTTTTTTGAATCCAGAGCGAAGTGAGGGATTCTAGAGTAGAATCCTGAACGTAGCGAGGGATTCAAAGTACGTCGCCCGAGCCAAAAATATATGTTGCGCCCGTGTGATACACTCTGCTTTTCATCACCCACTATGAGAAAATAAAAGGCGCCTCATGTGTTATTGTAATATTATTATTTAATAAAACAAATGGTTGTTTTTTTTGTGTTTTTTTTGTTGTGTTTGTGTTTTTTTTTTGGGTGTTTTTTTGTGTTTTGTGCTTTTTTGTATTTTTTGTTTTTTTTTTGTGTTTTGTGTTTTTTGTGTGTATTGTGCTTTATTGTATTTTTTTTTGTTTTTTTTTTGTGTTTCATGGTTTTTGTGTTTTTTTGTGTTTTTGTGTATTTTTTGTGATTTGTGTTTTTTGTGTGTTTTGTATTTTTTGTGTTTTTTTTTGTGTTTTTGTGTTTTTTTTGTGTTTTGTGTTTTTGTGTGTATTGTGTGTATTGTGTTTTTTGTGTTTTGTGTTTTTTTGTGTTTTTTTTTTGTGTTTTGTGTTTTTTGTGTGTTTTGGGTTTTTTTGTTTTGGGTTTTGGGCCGTCGTACCAGCCAGTATTTATTCAAACAATATTATATAATATTAATAACTAGCTGTAACCCGCGACTTCGTACGCGTAATATTGTTTTATCCATAACTCTGCGTAATAGCACAGACTAATTATGTTTTACACTGTGGTAATAGTATGTTCTAGTTGTTGTAGTAGTAGAATGTTTGGTTTTCCACTTGTGGTATCCTACCTATGCTAATTGTAAGTTAGCGCGCCTCCCCCGAACGTATGCACATTGCCCGCAACCGTCACAAGAATTATTTCTAAACCAGCATCCGATGGTCCGGTGCCCCTTTCCGCACCGCCAGCAAGGCTGCTCCACGCACTGCACATCGCCCGCGGGATGCGCTGCGCTGGCGCCGCTGCCGAACCCTACGCGGCCCGCGTGCGCTGCGCCTCCCCCAGCCCCGCTCCCCCCTTCACCCCCCCAAATCAGGTGTCTTTGTGACTTGTAACTCTGATTTAATTGTAGTGAGCGCCATGAACTGTTCCACGCGTCGTAATATCACTTTTTACTCGAAATATCGAATTGTTCGATTTTACCGATCGGCATTTTATTGCCGATGCACAAAAACACAATAAATAAGCAAGTGGTGGTATTTTTTCGCGGTTTATCTCGTCGCTAGTGGGATTTACAGGTAGGATACCACAGTTTATAGGTATTTACTTGAGGACTCAATCCACCATAGCGTAGCAGTCGCAGCTGTAGCTGAATTTTTAGTATGATTTTTTGCTTGACTGGTTATGCATTAAGTGCGTGTCTCGATTTTTTCTGAATGTAATTTTTTGTGCATTAGCAGCCGCTGCGGTAGCTGGTTTTTTTTAACTGGTTTTTGCTTGACTTAGTGTGTGTGTTTTTATGTTCTTCTAAATTTTTTGAACATCAATATTTATAGCGTGCATAGCAGTCGCTGCGATAGCTGTTTTTTTTAACTGGTTTTTTGCTTGACTGAAGTGTGTGTGTTTTGATGTGTCTCTAATTTAAGTTTATGTGTGAATATTTATAGCGTGCATAGCAGTCGCTGCGGTAGGTAGATTTTTTTAACTGGTTTTTTGCTTGACTTTAGTGTGTGTGTGTTTATATGTGTCTCTAACTTTTTTGAACCTCAATATTTATAGCGTGCATAGCAGTTCTGCGGCAGCTGGTTTTTTTTAACTGGTTTTTTCTTGACTTAAGTGTGTGTATTTTAATTTGTCTCTAATTTAAGTTTATGTGTGAATATTTATAGCGTGCATAGCAGTCACTGCTGTAGCTGGATTTTTTTCTGTTTTTTCTTGACTATGTCTCTTATATTTTGTACGATACCGTCAAATGACCATTGAAACGACACCATACTTAATTAGTTCTCCCGTGATCATGGCGCATGCAACTGTGCCGAAATATCGGGAACATTAAAAACTCAAAAATCATGGTAAATATCCCGTTTCTAGTGAAAAGTACCATACTTAAGTTTTTCTATTTAGATTTTTACAAACGTAAAATGTATGCGACACCTTCAAATGACCTTTGAAACAACACCATACTCAAGTTTTTCAATTAAGGGTTCGCATTTTAATCTTGAGGTCTTGAAATTTTTTTGATCTCAACAACGACACCTTCAAACGACCTTAGACATTACACTATTCTTATTTTTTTAAATTAAGGGGTCCCATTTTAACCTTGAGGTCCTGGAATATTTTAATCTCAACAACGACACCGTGACACGACCTTTGAAACGACACCATACTCAAGGTTTTCAATTTAGGGGTCCCATTTTAACCTTGAAGTCCGTAAAATATATCTCAACAACGACTCCGTCAAACGACATTTGAAATCTTATGTTTTTCAATTTAGGGGTCACATTATAACGTTGAGGTTCTGAAAATATTTTAATCTCAACAACAACACGTGACACGACCTTTGAAACGACACCATAGTCAAGTTTTTTCAATTTGGGTGTCCCATTTTAATCTTGAGGTCCTGATAATGTTTTAATCTCAACAACGACACCGTGACACGCCCTTTGAAACGACTCCATACTAAAGTTTTTCAATTTAGGGGTCCCATTTTAACCTTGAGATCCTGAAAATATGTAATCTCAACAACGATACCGTCAAACGACCTTCTAAACGACACCATACTCAAATTTTTCAATTTAGGGGTCCTATTTTAACCTTTAGGTCCTGAAAATATTTTGATCTTAATGACTTCACCGTTAAACAAACTTTGAAATTGCCGAAATACGCTGAAATCTCGCTAAAACCTAAGTGTATTTATTTACAAAGAAAATGTTCCCATGCTTTTTTTCAGCAAAATTTCAAGTACTGCTGAAATTTATGTTGGCTATTTTTATTAAAGGACAGCCTACACCGCTGACCGTAGAGACTTGAAATTTGGACAGTGTATTCGTTTTAGGGTGTAAAGGTGTACTTAAAAAGGAATTTGGAAAATTCACCCTCTTAGGGGTTCAAAAAGGGCTTTTAACGTATACACTTTGCGTTTTGCAACGCACAGTCTAAACCGCTGGACCTAGACACATGAAATTTGAAGGATGTATTCCTTTTTGGGTGTAGGGGTGTACTAAGAAAGGATTTTTGAAAATTCACCCTGTAGGGTGTCCAAAATGGCTTTTGATATAAAACTAAAATGCTTCGTATTTCGGAAACCGTTAGTAGTAGAAACAAGAAAATTCACAAGGTAATTCCTTTAATAAAAATAGCCAACATAAATTTCAGCAGTACTTGAAATTTTGCTGAAAAAAAGCATGGGAACATTTTCTTTGTAAATAAATACACTTAGGTTTTAGCGAGATTTCAGCGTATTTCGGCAATTTCAAAGTTTGTTTAACGGTGAAGTCATTAAGATCAAAATATTTTCAGGACCTAAAGGTTAAAATAGGACCCCTAAATTGAAAAATTTGAGTATGGTGTCGTTTAGAAGGTCGTTTGACGGTATCGTTGTTGAGATTACATATTTTCAGGATCTCAAGGTTAAAATGGGACCCCTAAATTGAAAAACTTTAGTATGGAGTCGTTTCAAAGGGCGTGTCACGGTGTCGTTGTTGAGATTAAAACATTATCAGGACCTCAAGATTAAAATGGGACACCCAAATTGAAAAAACTTGACTATGGTGTCGTTTCAAAGGTCGTGTCACGTGTTGTTGTTGAGATTAAAATATTTTCAGAACCTCAACGTTATAATGTGACCCCTAAATTGAAAAACATAAGATTTCAAATGTCGTTTGACGGAGTCGTTGTTGAGATATATTTTACGGACTTCAAGGTTAAAATGGGACCCCTAAATTGAAAACCTTGAGTATGGTGTCGTTTCAAAGGTCGTGTCACGGTGTCGTTGTTGAGATTAAAATATTCCAGGACCTCAAGGTTAAAATGGGACCCCTTAATTTAAAAAAATAAGAATAGTGTAATGTCTAAGGTCGTTTGAAGGTGTCGTTGTTGAGATCAAAAAAATTTCAAGACCTCAAGATTAAAATGCGAACCCTTAATTGAAAAACTTGAGTATGGTGTTGTTTCAAAGGTCATTTGAAGGTGTCGCATACATTTTACGTTTGTAAAAATCTAAATAGAAAAACTTAAGTATGGTACTTTTCACTAGAAACGGGATATTTACCATGATTTTTGAGTTTTTAATGTTCCCGATATTTCGGCACAGTTGCATGCGCCATGATCACGGGAGAACTAATTAAGTATGGTGTCGTTTCAATGGTCATTTGACGGTATCGTACAAAATATAAGAGACATAGTCAAGAAAAAACAGAAAAAAATCCAGCTACAGCAGTGACTGCTATGCACGCTATAAATATTCACACATAAACTTAAATTAGAGACAAATTAAAATACACACACTTAAGTCAAGAAAAAACCAGTTAAAAAAAACCAGCTGCCGCAGAACTGCTATGCACGCTATAAATATTGAGGTTCAAAAAAGTTAGAGACACATATAAACACACACACACTAAAGTCAAGCAAAAAACCAGTTAAAAAAATCTACCTACCGCAGCGACTGCTATGCACGCTATAAATATTCACACATAAACTTAAATTAGAGACACATCAAAACACACACACTTCAGTCAAGCAAAAAACCAGTTAAAAAAAACAGCTATCGCAGCGACTGCTATGCACGCTATAAATATTGATGTTCAAAAAATTTAGAAGAACATAAAAACACACACACTAAGTCAAGCAAAAACCAGTTAAAAAAAACCAGCTACCGCAGCGGCTGCTAATGCACAAAAAATTACATTCAGAAAAAATCGAGACACGCACTTAATGCATAACCAGTCAAGCAAAAAATCATACTAAAAATTCAGCTACAGCTGCGACTGCTACGCTATGGTGGATTGAGTCCTCAAGTAAATACCTATAAACTGTGGTATCCTACCTGTAAATCCCACTAGCGACGAGATAAACCGCGAAAAAATACCACCACTTGCTTATTTATTGTGTTTTTGTGCATCGGCAATAAAATGCCGATCGGTAAAATCGAACAATTCGATATTTCGAGTAAAAAGTGATATTACGACGCGTGGAACAGTTCATGGCGCTCACTACAATTAAATCAGAGTTACAAGTCACAAAGACACCTGATTTGGGGGGGTGAAGGGGGGAGCGGGGCTGGGGGAGGCGCAGCGCACGCGGGCCGCGTAGGGTTCGGCAGCGGTGCCGCCGCGCCCGCGGGCGATGTGCAGTGCGTGGAGCAGCCTTGCTGGCGGTGCGGAAAGGGGCACCGGACCATCGGATGCTGGTTTAGAAATAATTCTTGTGACGGTTGCGGGCAATGTGCATACGTTCGGGGGAGGCGCGCTAACTTACAATTAGCATAGGTAGGATACCACAAGTGGAAAACCAAACATTCTACTACTACAACAACTAGAACATACTATTACCACAGTGTAAAACATAATTAGTCTGTGCTATTACGCAGAGTTATGGATAAAACAATATTACGCGTACGAAGTCGCGAGTTACAGCTAGTAATTATATAATTATATAATTAACAATATTATAACAATATTTTATTCAAATGCAGCCAGCATCTTAGGGACGCTTCCGTCTTGTAGTGATTTGGATCAGTTGAGCTACCTTTAGATCGCTTGCAGCGGTCTTCAGGTGGCACAACTGTTTCATATGTATTTTGTACATACCTTGTATTATTCTTTCTGTAAATAAATGTATTTAAAACAATATTTGCGTTCGAATTATTTGGCGCTGGTTCCAAATTCAATAAGTGCGCCGCAATTATCTTTTCATCCCATCTATTCGAAAAGGACGACTGGGTTCGCCTTTAAGTGCACCCAACGGTGGTGTTTTCTATGAGAAACTTTTAGCGGGCAGTAATGAGTTTTCCGGCGCACTTATTAAGTTCCTAATTCAAAAAGTGCGCGGCAAAGATAATTGCGGCGCACTTATTGAATTTGGAACCAGCGCCAAATAATTCGAACGCAAATATTGTTTGAATAAATACTGGCTGGTACGACGGCCCAAAACCCAAAACAAAAAAACCCAAAACACACAAAAAACCCAAAACACAAAAAAAAACAAAAAACACAAAAAAATACAAAACAAAAAAAAATACACAATACACACAAAAAACACAACACACAAAAAATACAAAACACAAAACACAAAAAAAACACAAAAACACAAAAACACAAAAAAAACACAAAAAAAACAAAACACAAAAAAAACACAAAAAAAAACACAAAAACACAAAAAAAACACAAAAACACAAAAAAAAACCCAAAAAAACAAAAACACAACACAAAAAAAACAATACAAAAAAAACACAAAAAAGCACAAAACACAAAAAACAAAACAAAAAAAAACACAAAAAAACACAAAAAAGCACAAAACACAAAAAAACACCCAAAAAAAACACAAAAACACAAACACAACAAAAAAAACACAAAAAAACAACCATTTGTTTTATTAAATAATAATATTACAATAACATATGAGGCGCCTTTTATTTTCTCATAGTGGGTGATGAAAAGCAGAGTGTATCACACGGGCGCAACATATATTTTTGGCTCGGGCGACGTACTTTGAATCCCTCGCTACGTTCAGGATTCTACTCTAGAATCCCTCACTTCGCTCTGGATTCAAAAAAGCGCCCTCGCCGTTAAAATATTATGTTGCTCCCTTATGATACAATCTACTATTGCCGCGCACTTTTTGAATTAGGAACTTAATAAGTGCGCCGCAAAACTCATTACTGCCCGCTAAAAGTTTCTCATAGAAAACACCACCGTTGGGTGCACTTAAAGGCGAACCCAGTCGTCCTTTTCGAATAGATGGGATGAAAAATATATTCCAAGTATCAAGCCCGACTCCTGAACGCTTTCTTATAATTGAGAGTTAGTACCTAAGTATTATCTAGGCATGGGTAAGTTAAAACTTAAGTACTGCCGTACTTAAGTTTTAATAATTGCTTTTTTAGGTCGTGGTAGTCAGATAGACCCCACGGAAGACCAATAATATTTTTTCGTCAAGCAAATTATCTAGGAAGTTACGGGATTTTCAATATTGAATTGATAATTAGTTTATAATTAATAATTAATAATTAATTAATAATAATTAATATAATAATTTGGATTATTTTATTTTCTCGCAATCGTAGTGAAAAGTTTATAATAAATATTAATATATATTAGTAAAGAAAAATGTTGTAAAATAAAAAAAATAAAAAAATGCTGGACCCTTCACTCAACATTAACTAGCCCCAAGCTAAGCAGAGCTTGTGTTATGGGTACTAGATAACTGATATACCTACTTAATACAATAAATTACATAGATATATATTTTTTATTATACATAGAAAACACCCAGAACACCCTGAACAAATATCTGCAGATGGCACATATTTGTTCCGAGGCGGGAATCGAACCCGCAACTTCATGCGTCGTAGGCGAACCTACGCCCGCCGCGCTACAGAGGTCGTCGATAGATAAGTATTTAAGTCTAAGTAAGTGTAATGTGTAAGTGTGTGTGTGTGTAAGTAGTGTATGTAAGTTTTTATTTAAGTTTGATCAGTTTGTTTTAAATATCTACCTATGTTGTGAGTCTGACGTAAGTACAATAGTTAATCGGTGCTACTATAAAACGCGAAACATCCTTAGAATAGTGACATAGCGTTTTGTCTTTTGCATTGACAGGCAGTTTCAAATTCGATGGAATGAGACAAAACACGTTGTAACGATTCCAAGTGTCCATTCGTGTTTATTAGTAGCACGATAACAGAATATCCCCGATACTATCCTCTCCCATATTATAAAAAATATTTTAAAAGACACTTATTCACTCGAAGTAAATGTGAATTGGAAACGCAAGAAAACGAACGGTGTCGTGCGGAATAACTTCACAATATTCTACCATCGTAGGGGAAGTAGTTTTATGACCCTGGCACCCTAGACGACTGTAAGTCCGGGTTGATTTCTTGGCACCGCAGTAAAAGT
Organism: Operophtera brumata; assembly: GCA_932527175.1. Taxonomy (NCBI): domain Eukaryota; kingdom Metazoa; phylum Arthropoda; class Insecta; order Lepidoptera; family Geometridae; genus Operophtera; species Operophtera brumata. Next base: position 30,197,473 of record OW052228.1, read on the forward strand.
AAGAAACTCAGATAAAACATTGTCATAACATCTAACAACATACAAATTCCTGATCCTACACTAGGGTTCCCTGTATCGTGGGTATCAGGAACTACAAATACCTACCTTGGTCTCCAAACACAACATCCAGACCCGTAATTTCTTTTTTTTATTGGTCCGTGTGCTACGCCGTAGCACGTATGATTCCTGATAATTCGTATGGAATATTCATAAAATAATGCCAAATAAATTCATCTACTAGACTACTATCTGTGTCAGTATAGCGGCGCTTAGACTTGGGTTAGTGCGAGTGCGAGTGATCAGTGCATACAAAACTTATTTTTAGTACTGATCACAAAAAAATAACACGGGCATTTTTTTATGTTCTACTAGTTTGGGGGTGTATACTGTAATAATGTCTGGTTGGTATTGTAATTCAAATTATGCATTATTAGGGGGTCTTCGTGCTGAAGCTCTAACAATTTCTTATGAGGTTAGATTAGCATTAACTTTATTATCTAGACTTATTATAATTGATTTTCTGACTGTTCTTTGCAGACAGACAAGATAAGAGTTACAGAATAGAAAGAGAGGTAACTACTAGGTGACTTTACTAGGCTGTAGGTAATAGCGCTGTGCAACCTAAATTGCACTATATTGTGTGGGTACAAGAATGACTATTAATTTAAATTATTTTGCAGTTAAGAATTCTACTATTATGTATTCTGTGTTATTACTAAATCTTAATAGAACTTTTGTTAATTTGCTAGTTATGATTTGTCTATTTTCTCAAGGTGTACAATCCAAATAAGAATGCAAGGCGTCTCAAGACGTTTCCCCCAGTTCGGTGCAATTTTATGAGTCTCGAACCCCTGCCGAGTCCGCGAGAGCGACCCTTGCTGCACGCACCGGCAGCAACATTATTTGAAGCTACTGAAACGTTTTCAAATGTTTTGCTTTCTGAAAAGATTGAATTGGCAAGAATAAAATATCAACCATATTCTATCCAATTATGAATGAGTTTTCAATGTTTTGTTTTCTGAGGATTTTCACGAGATTTAATTTTTAAGAAAAATGCTAGGAATCTTAAGAAATTATATGTAATTCCCCCAAAAAAGTCAAATTCAAAAAGTATTTTATTCATTGAAATTACAAGGATCATTTTGAATCGTCTTCAAAAATAAATTTATATATACTCCTGTTCCAACGCAACCAGTCCTAGAAGAATCAGGCAACAAACACGGTCTGTTTTTTTATTTTTATTATCCTTCTTACTACTGTGTGGGGAGCGCCTGTGTGGTGCCTCGAGATCCCCCATATAATGCAATGGTTAGATTTGCTATAATCACCACGCTTAGCAGGCAGGTTGGTGTTCGTTAGTATATTGGTGTTCGTACTCGGGTAGATGATGTTGCCCATCCCTTGTAATACCTTAGTCAGCTTTTATAACATCAGCGGGAGGAAATGGAGGTTTCTATTATTAGGCCAGACAAACCACAACAAAAAAAAACAACTAAAGCACACAACTTTTTATAGATAGAGCTCTTTTCCCCGTGCGTCACACAATCTCAGGAATTTAGACGTTTCCCCGCCATTGCTTTCCCACGACAAACTACCCAAAAAGTCCGGGTTTATCTGGATTACGGAATTCATGTTCGTTAGTTAGAGCAATCTATGAATGTCTCATTTATCTTGATGGTTTCCCTACAGTGTCGTATGCTGTGTGCTGCCTGCTGCCGTGGTGTAATCCTCTCCTTCTCCTCCCATGAATGTCATAAAAGCTGACTCAGGGATTACACCAGGCCATGGGCCTACCTGAGCACTGAACACAAATACGATCACCAAACCATCTGCCGAGCGTGGTAATTATGGCAAATCCCCTTGTTGAAGCAGTAGACATCTTTTGACTGATGATGTTCATGATGATCCCTACGGTTATTATAACACCTACTGACAAATTGATGATTTATGAATCATCAAACTAATAACTATAAAAATGAAACCTTTCGTCCAATTACGCGTCATTTATATCATAAATGCTCGGCATAATAAATCAAACTTATTGCATTGCCGGTCCGCTTTAATAACAGGCCGGTGAAACTATCTCGTAGGTACGAAACGCCACTATAAAGTAGGAAGGTACCCACTAGGTACTACCAACCAATTGAGCGCGTGGTACTTAATTATGTACTACCTAGGTTTATGCCTGATAAATTGCATTTGCATAGCTATATGTTAGGGTATTATGTAGAAGTCAAAGTAGTTCAAATTGAAATGATCATGAAGGAGTATGATGATGTGGGAAAATGATAAAGTGGCGTGTGAAATCTGGTGTGTACAATCGTCCAAAATGAATCACTGATTTATATCAAAAAGATATAGTTTCAAAAACGGAAAGTTATCTATACGATTAACTTAGCATAACACCCGACATTCACATACATACTCCTGACCCTAAGAATTCCCTATGTCGTGGGTATCAGGAACTACAAGTTCTATGATACCATATCACTCAGACCCAGAGCAAATAATTGCATAATGCCAACATTTGTCACGCAGCGGAAATCAAACCTGCATCCCGCGCAATGGAGGTTATCGATAATTTATGATTAGATCGATATAACACTTACGAGGATGCCTCAAAATTCCTAATCGTAGATATGATTTGTAACTGACTAAGTACAGATCCCTTGTATTTAAGGGATTACCAGAAAATCGTTAGGACAATATTTTCTCGATAGAAAAAAAAAACAAAGTTCCTCTACCTCTACCTTTTGGTTAGAATTGATTGTTTATTAAAATGGTGCATATTATTGGGTAACAAATTAGATAAATAAATTGAATACAACAAAGCCGAGGGTTTACTGTAGGGGTTTTTATAAAATTATCTATATTTTAGGAGATATTGTATAAAAACGGCTTTTTTGAGCGGCGCAAATACATTCGGGCTTTCAGTTTTATCAAAAACACTCGCTGCATGGTATATATCAAGCTGAACCGTGAAACTGAGCATGAACATGCCCGCTAACTTGCAGCTGTTTGTTTTCACACGAGGTGTGCAGGGTCGGAGTGCAAACTCTGGGCTGAGATGATAAAAGCGAAATCATCTTCAAGATTGTAGTATGTAAATCTAAAAATTACGGCATGATAGCTTCTGCTATGCTACGTCGTAGCAGAGGGCGCGCCAGACGGAGCGCTACGCCGCCGTAGCACGGGTGATTATCTCTTTGTATTAAGAAGTAGTTAATTAAGCCTTTCTAGCTTTGAAGATAATTAAATGGCCCGTGTTCTACGCCGTAGCACGTATGATTCCTGATTAGTTGGATGGATTATTTATAAAATAATGCCAAACAAATTCATGCACTGGGCTACTAACTGTGTCAGTATAGCGGCGCTTACACTTCGATTAGTAAGTGTGAGTGATAAGTGCATACAAAACTTCTTTTTAGTACTTATCGCTTAGTGATCACACCTGCACTCGCTCTAATCAAAGTGTGAACCGGTGTTTCTACTGAGTGCGTCCCCTAAGAAGTGGACATGACGCAGCAAATTTAAAATTCCATTTCCTAGCTTCGTGTTGTGTCAAAGTTTAGGATTGCAAATTCAGGACAGAAAGGAACAAGAGAATGCTTTAAAAATAATTGACACCAGTGGCATGCGAGACTTTTCATCTTTATGTCTCAAGGTGGCGGGCGCAGTGCAATGCCACATAGGGCGCGTCCTAGGTGGACGTGACCTATGAGGTAATGCACTGATCATAGGCAGAGGTTACCGCTTAACATCAGGTTGGCCCACCTTCGATGGCTTGTTTCGTCCATAAAGTAGATTAAAAAAAAATAAAAAAAATGCCCGCGACTTTGTACGGGTAAAGTCTTTTACATTGAAACTTCAAGCACCCCTTAGTTCTGAAAATCCTTTCTTGTTTTATTTATGCTATGCCTTGAAAAACTGGCATATGGGTCGCATAATGTTAAGCGGTTACCGTCGCTTATTGACAACTGCATCGCCAGAGGCTTTGCTAATGCGTTACTTGCCCTGAAGGACTCTTTCTATTTCTTTTTATGTGTGGTTCATATTGTAGTTCTGCGGATAAGCCTCACAAAGGAGGCTCATTCCACAACTTGCACGAAAAAAGATCATGTAAAGCGAGCAGTACGAGATACCCACGTGTCTATGATGTGTGGATGAGGTCCCCTCGGATGTCGAGAGGTGCGATGATAGAACCTGCACGCGGTTATGTGATCAAACAGTTCCTCAGATCACTCCCCATTATAGAGTCGACGGAACACACTGAGCGAGCCGATGTCTCGGTGCAGGCCCAGTGACTCTAGTGTAGGTACTTGTTAGCATTCCTAGACTAGGTACATAGGGAATATACCCACCAAACAAGTCTTACGGTTTAGGCTGTGCTTTGATAGTCACTCACTCAGCGATTTTATATACGTAGTCTAAGTTTTTAACCCCCGACGAAAAACGAAGGGGTGTTATAAGTTTGACGTGTCTGTGTGTGTGTCTGTCTGTCCCATCGTAGCTCCCGAACAGATGAACCGATTTGGTTTATTTTTTTGTTTGAAAGGTGTATTTGGCGGGAGTGTTCTTCGTGTTTGATCAAAATCGGTTCAGCCGTTCAGAGTTGGGGTTTTTTTTTTTTTATATTATTTAGAGACAATTTTAGGGTTCCGAAAACGTTTGCATGGCGGCATAGGACCTGCAACATTTTTCTATACCTACCTATATTGTTTTACCCAATTTCATACATTGTTTTGAGGGATTCTTTTACATTTCACTCACGGGCGAAAAAGTTTTGCTGTGCAAAAAGTCAGAGGTAGATCAATTTGGGATGGAGACCCCAAATAGCTTGTATGGACATACAAGCAAGCGCTTAGTCGCTAGTGGACCCGCATTGTCCATTAGTAGCAAGTAAGTAGTAGGGGAGAAGGAGGTAACTTAGGTCAGGGGCACCTTTAGACATTGGAGATTTCTCCAAAACCGTAGACATTTTTTTGGCAGAAAATGCATTCTTAGTATGTCCACACTACTAATACAAGCCATCACATGTCATTCGCCACACTGACAGCTGTCAAACTGACTTATTAGCGGGTCGGGATTTTCGGTAGCTGGTGTAAATTATTCATCTGGACTACGTAAGTGTTTATTTGCTCATTATGAGCAAAAATTAAGTGTTTTTAAAGTTTCTGTTAAGTTTGAGTATCTATGGATGGAGTTAAACGTATAAGTTTCAAAATAGATAAAAAAAATATCATGACACAAAGTTTTTTAAATGGCGCCTTGGGGTAGGTTAGGACATATATTTTGGGGCACTTTAGGGCATTATCCTGTCTATGGATGTGTCCTAACCTACCCCAAGGCACCATTTAATAAAAATTGTGTCACTTTAGGTGTTTTCATTTATTTCAGTTGCTTATAATATTATTAACATTTTACTAATACATTTTTACATTTACATTTTAATAATAATAAGTATATTTGAAAAATAAAAAGGTTTTATTACTATTATGGACATTTAAATCACAAATCCTAAACTGCCTCCCAAGGGGGGCAGTTTGGGACATTGTCAATGGCTTACTAAAATTAAAATTTTACCTATTCTACTCAATAAATGTGTTTATTTTATTATTGTATTCTAAAGGTAAAATACAAATATAGGATTTACGGCATAAAACGCACAAAAAATTCTAGGAACTATTGTGTAAAAAGTGTCCTTCTCCCCTACATACCTACAAAATCAACATCCCGCCTTTGCCGACCTAACTAAACATTATTTGAATAATTGTGCACTTAAAATATTTTTGTATTTAATTGTTTTTACCTACCAACCTATTTATTGCCCCTAATAACGACTATCCCCCGTAGTTTATTGATGTTTGTGACATCACCTAGAAGGCCCTATCTGAAAACCAACGCAGCACCTTTACTTGATGCAGTTTATGCTAAGGCCTATCTACCTACCAATCTTTTTTGAAAAAAAAAATACGTTGCAAAGTGTGTATTTTTCTTTGGAGAAAAATAAAAAAAAAACTTTCTTTTTTATCTTTTAGATCATCATCATCATAATCATCCTACAGAAGTCCACTGTTGGGCATATGCCTCCCCCATAGAGAGCCACGACGAACAGTCTTGAGCCACCGCCTTCCTGTGACATCTACAATGTCTCTGGTCCATCTAAAGTCCTCTTTTGCGTCGTCCAGTTTGTGGTCGCCACTAGAGAAACTTTCTTCCGCAACGGTTATCAGTTCTGCGAGCTATAAGGCCAACCCATTGCCACTTTAACGTGTTCATTCTAAGAGTGACTACTATTTAGATAAAATTAGTGAGAATGTCGCAATAAGATTAATTACTGCGACAGGAAGAAAAAAATAATCAAAGAAATATTATTTCTAACGACATCTAGCAGATTACGCTGAAACCAGAATGAGTTTCTCTGCTCGGTGTCAGGCTGACGACTAACCACGTCTCTTCATAATACATAGGTAGGTGCCTTGTACATTTTAGTTTCATTGTGTTTGTTTAGATGTCGCTATCGTGTATTCTATTAGCTATTAGTGCAGGGCAAATCTTGAAACTGAATTTAGACATGTTAACCTCTACCGATTGAGCTAAAATTTTGCACACCGTTCAAGTTCGGATGGCAATACAATATTATAATGACAGCGAGCTGATCTGATGTTGGAGACGGAAGTTGAAAAAAAAAACTCTTCGATGGTTCATAGAAGACTGACCGTGTTGGGCCTTGGTTTGGGTTTGGGGCCTTTAATAAATTATGTTTGGGCTACTTTTTATCAACTCACAGTTCTGCTTAATAATTTCATCATCATCAGTCGAATGCATACTTTTAAAAAGCTTGCATACCACCTAATCTGCGTTCCTGGCTGGCTGCATGTTGTTTTAGTGAAATTATCAAACCGCAAATAAAACACAATTTGACATTTTCTAAATATTTACTAATACCAAATCATCTTAAACACACATCAAAACAGACATAATATGCACAATCTCACTTAACTATAATAATATAAAAAAAGTATTTCTCTATTTATTTGTTTTTGTAAAACAATTACATATTGTAAGAATTTGTTTCTCTGCTATAATACTTTAGTGATAGTTCATATTTGATAAATATTTACAAGTTAATGTAAGGCACTCTTTTTGCCATTAATAAAGATTAATAAGTACAAATTAATAATAAAAAACAAAGATATTTAGTCTGTCTGCTGATGGCACTAAGCATGTTTCAAGAAACATTATTTGTGGAACACAAAAGTTTACTATTTCTAAGCAGACATTAAAACAATATTTGTACGTTATTTCTTCTATTTAAATCACATTCTCTTTTAAAAAGCAGTAATATTATTTTTTTGTATTTATATGGCATTTTTTTTTTTATAAATGCTTGGTTTTGTAAATAGTATTGCAGGGTATCGAAAAAAAGGTGCAACGGATATGACTGCTTACACTCAAGGGAGGTCGATATCAAACTATGTATGAGGTTATATACCCTTAAGACAATCTAAACTAGACTCATAATCTTAAAGAGAACAAAGAGCCTGAGAATTATTTTTGTTAAGTTTGATTTGAGTAATATTCAAATGTGGCGAAACTTAATCTGTAAAAATAAAATGGCTCTATATTTAAAAATTGACGATCAAAATATTGTATAATAAATAAAATTAAAGTTCAGTTGACAGAATTTCTGGAGACCATGGAAAATTAAGTACGTATTCGTGCAAAATAATATGGACGGAGTGCTACTAACATAGTAATTAATGGAGTAACAAGAATCGTCGAGCATTGCTTATTTTCACAGAACTCTTAAGTGTTTTTGGATAAGTAAAGAATTTCAAAGCACCTAATATCTTATCAACGTATACGTGCCAAGAAAAAGTAAGCCAATTGATGTTTTAACAAAACAGTATTTTTTTAAACCTTTTCATTATGAAAAATAATAGTTCCTTCTATAGTACCTATAATCTCAACATCAGATCTCTAACTATTATAATATATTTTATATCCTCTCAACAACACGATTTTATTTCGAGATTTTTAATAAAAATAATTAGAAATAACTTTTCTATTGCACTAAAATATACGTTACTGAATAATTATTGCTCTCCACTACGATACAAGCCTACACAACAACTTAAAAAATAATTGCCCTAGTTACAGTTATTTAATGTTGTGTAAATCTGAGATTTCGTTACAACAGAATGGAACAGCGCTATTCCAGATCTCTAATTCATTCCTGAGAATCGATTTCTGAGATTCTCTACGAGATTGTAACAAAGGCATATAAAACATTAATAATGCTCGCCAAAACTAAAGAAAACCCTAAAGATGTAACTAAGCAAACATTTGGACATAAATTCCTAAAACATTATGGTATATACGAAGATAAAGATTAACATTTTAGAAAAGTTAACAATAATTTAATCTCTTCTAACTTACTCGTTAAAAAGCAATTAACAATAGAACCACGAAGGTGAGACATTGTACATTATAAGGCACTTGGGATGCACAAAATATTCCATAATGTTACGACCTATAAATATGAAGCACTTAACGTAAAATATACTGCTAAGTATAAATATATTCTCTAAAGAAATAAACATTCACTTATTGACCGATATAAAAATTTGATTTCACGAGGAAGACATACAATATTTTGAAATAAATTTGCAGGAAAAATAGCTCTCAAAATCACTATAACAAACAAGTCTTTGGTTTTAAAAATATATAAAAATATTGCCAAAGATAGATACATTTTAGGTCAATAAGTTTATAATAATAATAACAACCTATTCATTATTATTACTTCGATATCAGTCCAATACTTTTTTTATACTCGAACAATCAATTTTTATCGGTCTTCCAAGATACTTACTCGTGAATGCCGCCATCTTGATCCTGTCTTTGACTTCGCAATTGACGAAGATGTACTCATAGAAGACAGTACATAATAATAATAGCTACGATCTGTTTGTAGTTGTAGCTTGGCAACCAATCACTTCTTTTTGTGTATATTCAGACTCATAGTAAGCCTTATCAAAACAGCAGCGCATGAGCATAAAATAAAATGTACTTGCAGTGGCTGTCGTTATAAAAAAAATAGCGAAAAATTTAAGACGATAACTAACAGCTTCGCTGCGGTCTTAAGCTTTAAGCTAGTCTAGATTTTGCTTATAAAGGTATTGTTACGGCGCTAAATGTTCATGTGATAGTCCATGGCAAGCTGATTTCTTGTCATTTGCCCGACTACTTTAGCGAGGATGATAAGTTATTTAACGTATATGGTAGTATGTTGCGATGTTTCAAAGTTCGGTTGATCAAGTTTCAACTGATGTTTGGATGAACTTCAGAACTAGAAAACGACTGAACCAATTTTGATGAAATTAAATGGCAGTGCCAATCAATTTGTCGTAATGGAAGGTGCTTGAGACAAAGATTTTGAAAAACATCAGCCCTGGTATGATAATAAAGGGGCACATTTTTTTGCTTCGCTTATTTAACATGTTAAGTTCTTGTACGAGTAGCTTCGATCAACAAAAAAAAATAAAAAAATTGCGATATTTCAGTCACGATAACTAATTTTAAGTTATGTATAGTTTAGTTTAATAAAACTGAACTAGATGACTGAACTGAACTGTAACTAGATGTCGCTATGGTAGATTCAGTAATTTTTTGCAAATATTGTAATATTGTGATTCACTGTAGCCGGGCAGCAGCAGAAGATTTTTTAAAGTGTCCGCTTGCTTTGGTTTAAATTAAAAATGACAATACTTTATCGACTATTCATCCAAAATGGTTGTATGGTAGTGCCACATTGAACGCCGTATAAAGGGTCCGGGTAACCTAAACACTCGTGCTAACAACAATGCGATCAAGCGACAACAGAAGTACAAAGTTATAATAGTAAATATAGTCGATGGCGTGTGCCATTTGTTTAAAATAATAAAATAATAAAAATTGTTAATAAAGTTCATCATGTTATAAACATAACAGGCATATAAATTGTTAATAGTTAGACTATTATAATACATAGTATATTGTTAAAGTGTGAGGCCCAACAGCTATAGCTACATGGTGGTCGATGTTCCGATGAGAATGTTACGCTGACTTAGGGTCGGTCGGCCGCGGCGCCCGTCGTCTGTTAGTGCCTCGGCGCCGTTAGCACTCACCTAGCCGGGTTAACGAGAAGAGAGAAAAACAGAATGTTAGTATCGATCGAAATGTCATGGTCCGAATACACGTAAGTATCGTGAGCTGGTTTGACGCTCCTTGCGATGCAGCACGTGCTACCGAAGGACTAGTTCTGCCGCCTAGTTCACACTGCAAAGAGAGCGAAGTGGATTTGACCCGAAACACAATACTAAAAAGAATGCCCAAACACTCTGAACGCTTCGCTTTTCGATTTGATTCAGTTGCGCTTTCGCAGCAGTGCTAAACAAGTTGCTAAACCTTCCAGAACCAAATGGGCAGAAAAGTCTACGCAACATGAATCTCTGATTTGCAGTGTGTTAGAACTTAGCCTTAGGGAATGATTGCTCCCAATAACTAACTGTCTGCACTGTAACATGGAAGTTATTGGGATCACCAAATAAAGATGTTGATCGTAAAAAAACAGTCTATATGTCCCGTCTGGGGTTCGACTTATTGTACAAGGAAGGGTTGATTTATAAGTCCAAGGCGACTCTTCGATATGTCGTGGGAATGGGGACGGCAGCACATGCAGCTTCGACAAAAGCGGCAAACTGAGACCTCAGATCGATATGACCGTGTACGGAAATTTTATAATAATAAAAACAAATCTGACAAAGGGGGGAGGCTATTAGGCATTCGTGCCGCGACATCTTGTGGCCCAGTTAATAATTATACGGGTACTTTCATTAGTTTACGCAGTTAATGGTTGAAAAATGTTAAAGTCAATTTAGTATGATATGATAAGTCTACAATATAGGATTAAATGCCCAATAGTTCCCAAATGAGCGATACTTGAGACAGTTCCACATTGAAGTTGGCTGCTATGCATCAAGTATGACTCACACAAACAAGCATAATAAATTTGTATCACTTATGTATAACCATAGCACCCAGATGCAAGTATGTAACTACTCAACACATCTGCTGTAAGATCTTAAATATCGTATATGGTAGCATTCTCATAAATGTTAATCTGTGATGACGTATGTCATTACATATTTGCATGTTAGTGACTCATATAATATAAATACATAGTTACAGATAATCTGCAAGTGACAATAGCAGTTATGATAGTGCACTTAATAATTAAATTATTGAAACAAACGGGAACTTGGCCTTGTGGAGTTGCATGTTGTTAGTCGTGTGAGGCTACAATGACTGCACGTCATCAACTTTATCGACTCATCGTTATCACAAATTACTTTAACGCGAATATAGCTTGCTACAGAAATAAAAAGCTTAATTAAAATTTCAGACAATTTATTGCATGATGTATATCTTCTGAAAATGCATTTATTTATACACAATCAACCACGGAAATAATTCTTTACAGAAAATCATCGCTTATTATATTCATCTCATAAAATTACGAATTATGATATAAATATTTAATTGTAGGGGTATAAAGCATGAACGTAACTGGCAATCGAATACCATTCAATAAATCCACAAGGGCACAAGTGCAAATTATCCTAATAATAACCACTTTCTAAAAAGAAAGACATAAAATACGACCTAAGGCAAAATATAAAACAACTAGCTTAAAATTTCAAGTAAAAATCTTATACTGACTAAGAGAAAGTTGTGATGATAAATGAAAAAATATCGAGTCAAAGGAGGGGCATTATGTTTAATACTGGATTGATGGCACAAAATCAGAATGCTCATTCCTTTGACTAATACTGAACGAGACTCAGGAAAGAAGGATCTCACAACCCGATTGTAGCACCTCCTGGGATACTGTTTGGCAATATTGAACACTAGGTACAGCTATTGTTAAGAAGCGAATCTGTTTCAACATTCTAATAAACTGAACGATAATCCTTCTTCCCTCAACAATAAAAACGATAGCTAGGTACCCGAAATGATCATCTGAATGAACATGTTGCGATCTCATTTTGTTTTAAAAAGGCATCAAGAGAGATATCAAAATTTGCACATTTCCATTAAATAACAAACTGAGTAAATCGCGCGTCCATTAATGAATCGTATCACAACATGTAACAGATCTAAAAAAATCTATAAAAAGAAGTATAAAATCACAGTTAAAAATTATGCAGTGTCACTTCAGATCCAGTATGAAGAACGATGGGTAAATACATCGAAACCTCATACTAAACTAAACGAGAACTAATAAGTACAAAATAAATAGAAATGACACAGAGAGACAATAGCAAAGGCACTCTCGCATACTTACGTTGAATATGATTGCTATGTAAAAAATCACTGGTGAAAATACTGAGATTCCAACTAATCCATAACAAGACAGACAGAAAAAATAAAAAATAAAATAGCAACCATATTCATTGCATGTATGCGTGCATGCGCGCTTCTCACCTTGTTAACAAAATGGCGGCGTGAGAGCGTTATTGCAGGAATTAAGGCGCCGGTAAGGCTGTGCGCTGGTAAGGGTGCTCCCTCATTTGCGTCAGCCGTCCCGCTCTCCTCACGATACCTAGCGGCACACGTAAATTTAACTTCTGTGTCTCGGCAGAACATGATAAAAGCATCCAAGAGACACCCAGACAAGCATTATCGTGACAAAGTTGCAGCCAAACAAGTCTGGGCGACTGAAATTATAAATGGTGAATATAAATTTTAATCTCAATAGAAAAACTGTAAAACAATAGTTATTATTCTAAAAATCCACTGCCAACACGTCAATGTATTCTAAAATTTACTTTTATAAAACAAAATCGTTCTTTTGGCAGTAAACACTAACTATTATTATGCTTAGCCCTATAGATCTATTTCCTATTTTATCGCTTTGGAAAAATAACAAAATATAAAAATCGCGGGTACGTTTATACGATACCCAGTCAAGGTACAAGTAAATGGCTGGTTTATAATTTCATTTTAATAAAACTGAATTTAAATCAACTGCAATATAATAAAATCTAAGCGATTATATATACGATTGTATAATATTCTCATAAAGATCACTCATTTCTAACCTAACTAAAAATCTTTTAAAGATAATAATAATACTTAGCCTATATGGTATGTTCATAAATATAAATATGGCTAATAAATTAAATAAGTAACGTCATCATTGTAACAGAAACGTCAGTCACAACTTCCATTGTGTCGAATACTGTCGTATAAGACACATACAACTGCTTAGAATGTCCCATGGTTTGTTCGAAATGTAGAGTATATCGCGTTATTTTTGTAAGTTATGTTAAATCGTTATGTGTGATTTTAATAATATTCAATCTTATTTGGTCCCTTTTGCTTGTAATCTCTGAATTACTTATGCAATCCATAAATAAAAATCATTATTAATAGTTTATAATAACTCGTTTCTGTTAATAAAAGAAAAGTTGCGTTTTTTTATTCACAAACTGCAAATCTAAACAAGTAAAAATAAATCACATGCATAACCGTGAAAATTTAGGTCATCATTAACAAAAACAAATAACGGAATCTACCAAATATGATGTTAATTATATTAGTTGTGTTACAAGCAAGGGTTAACACAAGTTCAATAGTGACGGGTAATATTCCTACCATAATACGAATAAAACTATAACGAAAAACAAAAATAAATAAAATGTTTGTAAATAAAAAATCTACATCTTTGTTCCAGAAACATCGGTAACTTAAGAAGAGTTCAATTGGCAGTATTTACTATAATCCTATAATATTCTCTTAAATAATAAATACTTTATTATGTCAACTCTAACAAGAGACAACCAACGGCAAATATAATTCAAATAAGTAATCTGATAATTATATTAATTTGAATAAATATTAAAAACAATCTGTAATAAATAACTTTGACTGCATAAAAACAAAATATACTTTGTACAGTCGTAGATAAAAACCAATATAAAAAAGACAAATACTAAAGGTACAAAAGTGAATCGAGTCGCTAAACTAAACCGCACTTAAATAACATAATCTTATTCTAAGTTTTGATCATGGCGTTTTATTATGACTGTAAAATGACGTCCTTTATGTATCTGAGGTGTAAAAAGGTGTATGTCAAGGACTATAAAAATGATGCGATGGCCGATACGTAGCGTGTGGAAGCCTCACGTATCTTATTGTCGGTTGATGTCAAAAGCCAGCTAGCAGATATCTCGATGCTGCAAACCCCATTAAAATATATCACACACAGTTCAATATTAGCTGGACACCATGTGTTATATCGTTCTGAACATTAGTGTGTTAGTCGTGTTCACGAGCCTGGTTCTTTGTTAACGTTTATATAATAAATAATTAATTAGCAGCAACGTTTACCTAGTCAATATTCGAGTTAATAACGCCTTCGTTGGTTTCATTGGCTACGGGTGATGAAGTTAAAGGACAGGCTAAGCTTTAGTTTGAATCTCATGCAACGTTTCTAAAAGTGGCGCTATATAGTTGATTCATGCTGTTATTATCCTAAAGTATTAATATAAATACGTGTGAAATCTCAGTTATAAAATTAATACTAATTGATTGATCTAGCTAGAACATTGCGCCTATACTGACTTTTTAATACATTTCGTTACTACTGGACGATTGTAGGTAAAAACCCGGTACCTTGTGTAGCGTTAGTGTATCGATGTTTGATAACGTTGTATAATTAATAATCAACATTTTATCTAAAGTTTGCTACTTTAAAGTTATATTTATTTCGTCACGGGTAGGTATACCTGAATATATAAAATAATTTCCATCTATGATAATTTTGAAACAAAAATTCCAAAACGAATGTCCATATAACACAATGAATCCACCGTGTAGGCACTGGCTACTAGGTAGCATTCTGGAAAATTATCCGGGTGCAGTTAGCATTATACGCGTTGTAATCAAAAAGCCAACTGCGAAGGTGTTACAAAAGTCTAACAGTACAATTACCTACTACCTACTACACAAACTAGCAAGTTCCTTGAAGCAACCAATACAGACTTTGAGTTGCATGTTCCAGTAGGTATTAATTCGAAACCAAATCAAATCTTCTAATTTACGTACAAGAATACTGACTTTTCGACGGTCCATTGACGCAAACAAAGTTATCAAACACCGTTCTTGTTAGTAAATTAACGGGCGAACAACCCACCCGTATGGTCAGCAGCCGCATACTCCGTGGCCAGTAGCGGGTTGGTAAGAGCCGCGTAGTTGGCGTAGTCGTACGGAGACGCGTAGATCAGCTGATGGTGAGTCGGTTCACCCGGGGAGAGCAGTCCCGCAGCGGCCCCTTGAGAACCATTCAGGAGCCCAGATTGAGATCCCGGCCCAGACATCCTGGGCGATAGGATCAGAGGGGCGCCCAGAGGTGCTTGCGAGCGTAACGTGACCCCCCCGCCCGGAGCCAGCAGACGCTGAGTCTCAGCGGCGGCAGCAGCAACACGACGCCATTCTTCATCCGCTGTGGATTCACCTTCATTGTATCAATGGTGGAATGCATTAATAGAAATCTTAAAACAATGTTAAGCCACTGGCTGATCAGTGGATTTTATAAAAGGCATTGGTGATTTAGAGCTTATCAATTGTGTGGTCGACAGGTTTGGGAAAAAGTATTTGTCACATTTATTT
The DNA here is from genome assembly GCA_932527175.1 of Operophtera brumata. NCBI lineage: Eukaryota > Metazoa > Arthropoda > Insecta > Lepidoptera > Geometridae > Operophtera > Operophtera brumata. The sequence continues at coordinate 30,213,193 of OW052228.1, forward strand.
ATTACTAGTATCCGCCGGCGCTTCGCTCGCGTTTTACCAGGAAAAAAGTAGCCTATAGCTAACTCCAGGTTGGTTTAAAATTTGCGAACTTGCGTTCATATATGTGTATACTTACAAGCTGACTCATATATCTGTGGGCGTTAGATTAAGGAACTATTGCACGTAACTAACTTTCTGTTTTCTTAGTTGGTGTGTCATCAAGCCTAGTCTGTCTATTTTTAGTGTTCCGACCAAATTTGGAAAATCGGAACACGTATAGGTTACTTCTGGGTCTGTCTGGTCGTGTGTCACACGTCATTTCTTCCGAAACTATCATCAAGACAAGAAGATCATAGCTAAGGTAATTTTTAGGGTTTCATACCCAAAGGGTAAAACGGGATGATTTGGCTTTGATGGAACGAAATTGGGATAACCAAGATGTTGAAAAACAAATCTCAAAAATATTAAAGGAATTTGTTTGTGGTTTTTAACCTTTTCAAATAAAGGCTGAAATAACGTGACATGAGACATAAACATGAGATAGTTGCATGAATAAATAAATGCGAAAGGTTTTGCTATTGCGTTGATATTATTACTAATTTAAACGAGAGTTCCCTATGTAATCCAGAACAGATCTTTGTCACAGCTTTTAAGGACAACTAGCCTACTTATACACAAGCTCTTCTGCATCGAGGATAAACCAAACAACACAATAAGGTATAATTTAATAATACAGGGACTGGTTTAAGAACCAGCTGTTATTATACAAGTAGTTCAAATCTGATAAAATAATCACTATAATATTCAGTGTTTCAAAGATGTCTGGCGAAACGGAATATCATCTAATCCATCCTTTGAGCTTTGATAAGAGTGCCAGCTGTTCCCTTGTTGTTGTTCCTACAGTGCCTCTTAAGATTGTGAAATCATTCATGTTAACTAGTTAATGACCGTTACAGGCCACAATTAAATTAGTCATCTCGACTGACTCATGGCTAAACAAAAGGCTTTATCGGACAATGAGAAATGTAATGAAAACACGGAATAAGGGTCGATAGTAGAATGACATTCTCAAGCTAGTAAAAGATTCATTCGTATTAACTGTGTGTACATTAAACTAGGAATACGCAACTTTTCTTTATCACCGAGAAGTTAGAGTCATACATTGCTTAGCATGATCCTGTGTTATGTCAACAATACTGCAGCATTCACTTTGATATAAATATATGGTAAAGTTGGGGACTAATGCCAAGCAAAACGAAAATACGATTCTATAACATTGCTATAAAAATAATAAAAAATTAAATCAAATTATACGATAAACAGCAGTATACAATGAATACTTTAAATAAGCTCTTATGAGTTTTTATGATAATTGAACTGGATATAAAAATGAGAACTTAAAGATTTCTGCAAACGTCTAAAAAAAAAGAAAACCTTTTTGGACCACGACGCCCGCTAGCGCGAGCGAGGCAGCGTGCGGGATACAACGTGCATTGACGCCTAAATCGTCGTGCAACTACTAAACTTTGAAACACTAAGCAATCTAATAAATTGAAGAACTAGAAGGAACCAAGGAAAATAGTTGCATCATTATTACCTGCATAATTAATAATGATTAGCAGGCCCAATTATGTTTTAACGACTACACAATTTGATAGCTCTAATGAATAAACACCGTCGTCCAGTGTATTCGTCGTTCCGTCGTAACTAGCATTACTGTGATCCGTTTGAAGTGCAGTTCGTTGGTGAAATCAGAGGCTCATGAAACTTGGAGCAATTACGAGAGCTTGTGAGAGTTCGTCTATTGAAGTACTGCCACCATACCTATTTCTGCCGCTAAGCAGTTATGTGAACATTGCTGTGTTTCGGTTGTTGTTGTTTCATAATGTTTGAAGATAAATTACAGGCACATGAGACTTTTCAACGTTATGTTACCCTTGTCCTTTCCATGTCCTCTTCCACCCACCATCTTACTTCTAAGGTTAGCCTTCATTTTCATAAACCGACTCCTAATATAAATGGTCATTTATTTACAGTTGTTGTGACTCTGTGATAGCTTAAACGAAAACTATAACTTTATTTCGTAAATGGAAAAGTGATAATCGAAATGAAGTGTCGGTTATTGAAAATAGGAGGTGTCTTAAGCTAAGGGGTTAGTTACAAAACATGAAAAGGTCCGTACTTATGAGGCACTGACCGTTGACGGGCACGAGTGCCTTCGAGCTGGAGTCACGGTATGTGCCGTTTATGATGGCGAGTTCCATCAGTTGCCGTTTCTTCAGTTCGTCTTCGCCATCGGCTTGCTGAAATGGTAAAAGACATAAATATAAAGACAGCACTTTCTTATTCGTCCTGTATCTGTTGTTTTCGTGCTCTACTTTATTTGGTTTCTGCTTGAGAACCGCGATAAAAGAACCAGTTTAGTAAAAGGATTCAGTACATGTTGACTATAGGTAATATGTTCATCAGCTTAAAGACATCCACTGCAGGATATAGAACTCTCCATAAAATGTCATGACGAAGGGTCTAATGGTGACGACGGGACCCTATTACGGACGCCTTGCGTCGGTCTGTCTGACCGTCTGTCTGTATTCTGTCATAGAGGTGTATCGCGGCAGCCGTAAGAGGTAGCCAGTTTATATTTTCACAGATTAAGTGTTGTTGGAGCATGAACTTTATACAAATAATAAAAATGTTAAAAACAAATTCTAAGGGGTGGTCCCCGTACAAAAGGTCTTCAACCAAGGAATACCTCTTATTTATTGTAATTTACCCTCCCATTATCAAACTGGCATTAACACTGCTGTCTATGACGAATATAACCGTTGTTTTGATTGAATAAATAATTTACTTATGTTTGCTAAAACTAAGTGATTTTCATCATGACTTTTCGTGTTATGGAGGAACTGTGACTTGACTTCAGACTCCTATGCGACAACTATGCGTGGTTCGAGAGGAGTTTGACCGGTTTATCATAATGTCTCATCGTTCCAATTTAGGCAGAATTCGGCCAATATTTTTTAAAGTATGCTGATTGTGACATCTTTACTGTTGCTTTTTTCTGTGACCAACATGCGAACAGGGCCTCTAGCAGTTAATTAGTTTATGAAACATCACATCACTATACAAACGAGAGTTAACACGTATGTAAAAGTGGGATACAGTAAACAGTACATAGTTTACCTGTCTCTGTATCAGTAGTCTAGTTACTTTGTGTAGGTATGTTTTTTCTTTGACCACTAACCCTACTAATTAGGTAATATTGGGTCTATGGGTCAAATAGAAGTACAAAGGTAGAATTTGTTAATTGCCAATAACGAGAGCAAGGCTTTGTTATTGATTGGCGATTGGCGATGACGTAAGAGCACCTTAAATGAAGATTAACGTAACGATGTTTAGTTATCTACGCAACTGTATAATTAGAGACTATGTACGGTATATTGCTTTATGATGTTAATTTCGCAAAGTCACCATAAATGCAACCCGTCCGTACTGTTGGATAAAGTAGGTTCTTTATCACACCATTATTTTAGGCTCTAATTCAATAAAGCTGTAACTGCCTGCTTCATATTTTCGAGCCTTAAGTCATGTAGTAACTTCTGTGTAGGCGTCATCTACTGTCTCATGCTTATACCTTCACCGTGTTATATCATCAGCGGGTCTACCACTGCCCAAGATTTGCTTTTACACCCTGTTCTCTGTCTTTCACTGTGAAATAAGCAGGTGTTTGATCCTATCGACCTCACTGGCAAGTATGACATTCGTCTGTTCTGTGTCTTCAACTTAAAGCAAGATGTGAGTCGTCTGCAAGTGCTCCAAGTTTAAATTACTCTTGATAGCTGAAATGTTTTATACTTACAGGAATAAGCAGGCGTTTGACCTCATCGACCGCTCTGGCCAGTTTGACCTTCGCCCTGTTCTCTGTGTCCTCCACTGTGAGCAGGACGTGTAGGTCGTCTGCCAAGTGCTCCCAGTTAGGTTTACCTCTGTTGGCGTCTTCCTGAAATGTTTTAGGATTAAGAGATGAGTCTTTAGAAATAAAAATACACTTGGATTCCATATTAATATGTGATCAAGGGGAGGTGAAATATATAAGTAAGTAGCAAAGTAAAAAAAAATATTTTCATTTTTCCCTCTGAGAACAAAGTGGTATATCTTAGAACACCGTTATTTTTATACATAACATAGCTTATTTTTATTTTTGTATTTTTTGTGTATTAGGTATATATGATGTGTGTAATATGTATTTTTTGTGTAATATGTATGATTTAATAAATAAATAATTAGTAACACATTATAATCTTGCCTTGCCGTCTACCATGGACTGGATATGACGACAAGGCAGCTATGAAAGTTAATAATTTTAAGATGTCTAACATACAACGACCGCAAGATATAGTTTTAAGGTAACACAAGGTTAGACCTGTGACATGCCTTATCATGAGATGCAGAGAAGATTTTGCCCCAATGATTAAAATAAAACAATGATAATGACTAGATCAATCAATGAAATACGGATTTGACAAAATCCACATGCATTGAGCTAGTTCGAAATGAGTAATGACTTACAACATTAACGTCAACTACTTGCTCGTCTACTTACTTGTCGTTACAACATTAACGATAACAATCAGGCATGAAAGTACTTACCAAAGAAAGCCATCAAAAGCGAATAATAAAAATAAGTTTACCTTTGGAAATCAATTAATCTGTTTATCAAAATTATTACTATTAATGACAGACACCTAGTTTTTGTATTTTAGGAGTAAATATAGTCAAAATGTGCAAGTCAGCTAACACCTGTAGAAAAGCAAATGTTGAATTAGTAAACGTTAATTCTAAATTAGTTGAAAGTACCATCCGATCCTTGTATGAAGCTGCATAAGAACAAGACCATTTAATGTTATTATGTTAGCACATATCTTACAAAACGGCTAAGTTATTTCTATGACAGAAGACGTAATTACCTTTTTCTTATCCCTCATTGATCCTTTGCCTCTGACCATGATTTTGCATCCTGTCTCTTGCTCTAGCTGTTTAGCTGTCATGCCTCTGGGACCTAAAATCCTTCCAACAAAGTTGAACTGAAAAAAGAACAAAGAAAACATTTTACCAAATTGCAAATCAAAATGTTTTTCAAGTAACAGTAACTAAAGGTAAGATAACAGCACAAACACAATGTAAAGAGGTTCACAATGTAAAGGAAAAAGAAAAAAGACAGCTCCAAAAGCTGAACTATATAGAGGCTAAACCACAACGGCTGGGGAAGATTACGAAACGCTATGTGCAAAGACCTAATTCCGGGCGTCTACATCTTATACCATTAGCCATCGGATTAATTACTCGCATCGCTACACATAAACCATATTTCCTGTGTACATGTTTGCATAGTACCCGCATTTAACCTCGATTCATAAGCATCAAAGCATAAGTCAGAACAGCGTATATGAACTGTGAACCAGTATCATTCTACACGCCGAGCCGAGAAATGGACCAGTTGGCAGTGAGCCAAGGATCAGTGAGACGAGACTACATTTTTTCTAGAGGGATGTTCGAGAATTTTTGAATAAGAAAATCTATCGCACCGCATCGTAGTAAATACAAATTTGAGGTTGGAAATTCGTCACATGTCTCATGGTTAATTGTTTTGGGTGACAGCGCGCAAATTGCTCGAAGATGTTATTAGTAGAGACTGAAAAGTTTAGTGACGTCAACGTGACGAAATTTCAGAGAATTTAGGTATAATGCTCTAAATTACCTTCGACAGTTAAACGGGAAACATATGAGTTAAACAATTTGTCGCTTAAATCGTCACAAGTGATTTGTTATCACTCTTGTGACAATGTATTCAATAAGAAATATGAGATGCGGAAATAGGCGGCTCAAACGAGCTGGTCCAGCCGTTACTCGTCGCGGACCAGCGACCGCGACGGTGATAGACGACAAATTGTAAATCACTCACAAAACAGACGGTCCGGAGATTCATATCTTTATCTATGGAATTAATCCGACAAAACTATCCAGCTTTACGCAAGCCGAGTCGTAGACATGCATACGATGATACGATGCTAATTCTTTGAATCATGCATGATTGGTATTTGCACTCCCAGCTTTATGAAGGTGCATTTGAGCATCGAGAATGTAAGCTCCTATTTGCACGATCAAGATCGTTATTTATTTGTGCCAGAGCGTCCAGATGGTCAGGTAATGTTGATATTTCTATTCTATAGCTCCTAACAATAGTGCGTGGCTCCAAGGTATGGTAATTATGCATCGTAATAATTTCTACGACTCTTCAAGTAATTTTACTGTTGTCGTCACTTGTCGTGTTACTAAACGTTAGATTTTGTATTTAAACGAAAATAAGCTGTTTAAATTGTTAAGACCTAATACGGTAGTTGCCACCTCGGTACTGAAAGTTTTATATTTATTAGAATAAACTAAAACAAAAAAATTTTATTCAGAATGGTTAAAAATATAGTAATACAAGCAGCGCCCCACGGTTTCACCCGCGTAAGTCTCGATCCCGTGGGAATATCGGGATAAAAATGTGCCTATGTGTTATTCCGGGAGTCCAGTTATCTCTATTCCAAATTTCATCTAAATCCATCCAGTAGTTTTTACGTGAAAGAGTAATAAAGATACATCCATCCATACAAACTTTCGCGTTTATAATATTAGTAAGATATATCGTAATCATCGTATATACCTTTCTTGTAAAACGTAATTGTTATGTGTGAAGTTACTATTGTAGACAACGTGCTGCAGACACTTTTACCGTTAAGACATCACAAATATACATATTTGGTCCTGTTTCGTGCTTTCTATCAGTAGGTACTCTGACATATTGGTAATTTTGAATATTTGTAGTTACGAATAATCTGATATAAGTATTATTGAGTACAAAAGATGACACGTTGTACTAACTAAATATTTATTGGCAGAATTTACGAAAGTTGCCAAGTTTTACATGCAAGAACATGATTTCACACAAATAGCTCCATCCCGTAACCGCAGTTTTAAAGTAAGTAACTTAAATGTTAGCTGTAATCTCGATGTTCATAACTCTAATCCCGAGGGTCTAGTCGTAGGTACTTAGTGGTTCACCACAAACTGCCTCTCTGAGAAGTCTTCCTTCCTTTGCATGTCATGTCAACCATTATTGCTTCCTTTGTAATAAAAGTCTCGTAAACTTAAGTATTGCCATAGTATAGCCACAGTAAATGTTTTCATTGAGATTTCAAAACAGCTATTTATTATGTGGTCAGCTTCAATTTAGATCACCAAATGTTAGAACTCTTTCATTGATGTTATTTGAGTTTGGTCAAACAGAATGTTTTTACTAGAAATTGTTACTCATTAATTTATTGTTTATTTTAACGGATTTGTGTATAACTTCTCAACCAGAACAAGAACAACTCACAGAAAAGCTATTCAAGACCTATTTTAAAAGTCTAGTTCTAAAAATCTAAACCTTACCTACATCAAAATGAAAACTTTTACACGTTTTACACTTTTACCTGACGTACATGTTCGCGTGATGTTTCCAAGGAAGATGTTGTAAATGGATAAGTCATGCATTTGCAGGCATTCTGCAGGTCTTCTCTTATTTAAGAGAAGACCTGCAGAATGCTTAACTACATATGTTGTACCATTGATGTTCTTATTACTTAGTATTTTTTATCTAGGTGAATAGAACCAGTCAATATGCAGTGATTCGTAGATTTTTCCAATGTAATAGACATCTGTCTTCACAAAACAATGATGATAGGACACGGTGCGGCCGGACGTCACGGCGTTGAATCCCGTCGAAATAGCGTCGCGATCGCGATGTTTGGCACATCGCCCATATTTACTTTATTGCATTTTTTTCTTTCCAAGTAATAATTTTATGAGGAAAGTAATAATTTTATCTTTTAAATTGCAAAAATATTAATGATAGAGCACCGTTTCATGGCTACATTGATGGTAGTTAAAAGCACGAGTGTATTGACTTTATTTTGGGCTAGTGGTTCAGCCACATGTATCAGGGAGTTTGTTCTTTTTCAACATAGTGAACGAAATGATGACTAACACTTTAAAAAACTGACACATGCGCGGAGATTATTAGTTATTTTAATTCGAAAAACAAATGATTTGATGCTGATTACGAAGGGATGAAGGCCAACACTACTTCATACGAAAACCAAACCAAACCAAAGAATAGATAGTTAGTTTAGTATCTTTAGTAAAAACTGTTACGGAATAGGAATTCAAGAAAGCCTTGGCTTTATTATTTTATCTGTGCCTTGGCTAAAGAGAAGCTACCATAATCCAAAATGAGGAAATTTGTAGAACGAAGTTTGGTTAAGTGGATGAAGGCGGATCAACGCCGTCCGTCATGGCATTGGCATAAAAAGACTTTTCCAGATGATGATAAACTGCCCATACATAAGTACCTACCTTCTTACCTAAGAGGTCATCTGCAAGATTGTGGTGAAACAGGTTAAGATAATTCAGACATCATGAAAATAATACTTAGTAATCTAGAAATCGCAAGCCATGGGCGCAACTAATTGGCAAAGATTATCAATGATTGCATTCCACCTACGGCTATCAAGCCACGCCTTCTATACCTAACTTACGCCTCTACCAAGCCGACTAATGGATATCTGTTCTTCTATCCAAATACCTACTTACCTACTTCAAATACTTGAGAGCAGTGTTTATAGTGCTTACGTTATAAATCAAAATGTTTGCTTCCATTTGAAATTTCAATAAATCTTCTGGCTGACTTGCTAAAGTAAGGGAATTCTATATCTATATTTTAAAAGGTTTTTCAATAGACTCTACTGATAATTTTCACTCTTTTCTGTTGGGTCCCGGTCTAGTCACATTTTTAATTATTCGTTGCAAACTAACTAACTTTGGGACCCTCAAACTGCGTATTTTGTTTATTCTTCTTTTAACATTCACTGTTCAATGATAAAGCTCTACAAAACGGAATCCAGGCGTTACTAGTTAGAATAATTGATGGTAAGGTACAATCGAATCAACACACCATAACCCGGATATATTAGTTAAATTATCGTGACATTGCCCTCTAATACCACAGCAGTGTTTGTGTTTATATTGGATAGAAATGTGCAGCTTTGGTACGTAATTGGCAGGCTCTTTGTACTTTAATGATAGTGCTACTTGCACCGCAAACCTCCGCGACTCAACAACAAAAACCGTAGGGGTTGAGTCTCTGTTACAGCGACCAAATGCGCTCACCTAGGGGCATTTTCTCATAGCGATGTCACATGTGACACTCCTTTCAGGTTTCGTTCAAACTTTACAGCACTTGCAGGTGAGACAAATTGATATGACGAGGATCATGGCACTAGTTCAAATGAAAATCTATACACCCGTGATTCTTTGTGTCTACTCTCTGTGAACGGCATGAGATACGCGAAAACTATCAAAAAGTTGAAAGATAATACAGAAATCAAAAAATCGTACTCACAAATAATAACGAAATAAGAAAATATTTCACAAATTCAAGTTTTACATTCTCAAAGACTCATTGATTCGCATTATGGTAATCCATTCATGAAAATGCATGCATTTTCTCAGACTATCCTGCCGGAAATGTAACTTTTCGCAGACTACTAATGCCGTTATAAATAGTAAATGAACTGCACTTCGCATTCTCAATCACGGTTGTCGTAAACCACACACATGTTTAAGTTTAGCTAATGAATTAAACAGTTCAGGCGTTGTCTTTATTGTTATTGTTGAATTGATTACAATATATTAGGCAGTATTCATCTATGCTTTTAATATTCTATCTAAAGTGTTAAAATGAGTCTTTGTCGTCTGGGAGTCATTTGCTGTGCTCTCTCGCTACTATTCGACACATACCCCATATCAATATTATGACAAAACGGTCCGAGTTATGGTGTTAGACAGTATATTTTTCTGAAGCTTTTAAGACACATGCGAAGATAGAGCTGCTGTGCTAGTTTATCAAATGAATCAAAGCGTTAAAAGTCAAGTACGCACTTAAACAAGCAAACGGAACAGGTAAACACTTTAGCAATGAAGGCACATCATTATGAGGTAATAGAACACAGTGGGTGGGTACCCTATAGCCATTGATTGATGGTATAATTCGAGCATAATTGTCGTATATGATGGTCACGACACGATACCTATTGTTGCCTCAGGGCTACAGTTGATATTGCAGTAAATTTTATTGGAAGCTGGGTTTGAAGTGCAACTTGCAAGTGTACTTCGTCATATTATGAATAATGTGTAATGGTTAAGCTGAGAGCGCGTAATACGGTGGTGAAAAGGTAAAACTCGGTCCTGAATTATCTTACTCTCAACGTGTCGAAATTTCTCGAATCGTCTGACTTTTATCTGCCTTTTTGAGCTACTGATTCATGAGTGAAAACACTTACGAGGATCAAATGTCACAAGATGGTTACACAATGCAAAACCACGTTAGAAATAGCCTGGGTGGTAAGTATTGCTGAGGCCCCGCATAGCATCAGGAGAGTCACTGTTTAGTTTATCAAGCACATAAAAGCTACACAGGATGTCAATATATTTTAAAATTGCCAACACCTTGTTCTTTCCTTATCGGTTCAAACAATTATTTTGTTCTTGCCTTTTTGTTCGATCATGCTATAGGTTGAAAGGTAAATTAATCAATCTCCATGAACAGCTCTAACTCTTTTGCAAACAATATCTATACTAAAACACGTATATATTTAGTAATAACTTATTTAGTACCTTTAACGACTTAACATGTCTAACTGGGCAGATAAGTCACGAATATTTTGTTTTATGGTCTATCAAAAGAACCTACGAACTACAGTTTTATAAGAAGGTATAGATGTAACAAGGATTTTTGAATAGGTTTCCAACATTCCAAGATGGAAGAAATTGCGACGTACGGAGTAAAAATCTTTTTAAAAGGATGTGAGCTTAATTTTGTTGTTTTTTTTTAGCCTGAATAGAAATATGGAAGACTTCACGGATTAGAAAAATATGCTTTAGAAAATCAGAAAATAGCTTCCTGTTTCTCATTTTATTGGTCGAACAGGTGCCAAAGTTCAATACATTTTGCCCAGAACTGGCTTTGTGATTTAATGTTCAAAGGTTCATTGTCTAATATACTGAAAGCGGAATGCATGCGATAAGACACAGTCTAGAGTGGCCTGCGACCCGTGACCTAAGGCGGCGGAGCAAGACCAATCAGATCGGCCTCATTACCGCTCTTATGTTCTGTGTGCATGCTAGATGCATCGGTACCAGCCGACAATGAACTAAGAATCTTAGAGGAATCTTGTTCGAAAGTGTTATTTGTATGTAAGCTTATTTCCAGCTATATCCTGTTTTCATATTATCAGCTGTAGGTTCTCGTTATTCTTGTAACTTGTGTACAGTCGCCTGTACCAATATGTACATAGTACCAATATGTACATAGCTGAATATCCAAAATAAATAAACAATTTAAAAAAAACAGTTCCAAAAACGTGACAGCGCCCTAAAATACATTACAGAACGCACATTTACTTTGGAACAAAAGTGGTTCACTTATTTTTGCATACCCGGCTTGCATAGATATTGATGCAGGCGACTGTTCAAGATTTTTAATTCTGAAACAGATTGGTGACCAACTTTAACCTAAAGTCATTTACGCTTATAAAATGACAAGGATAATAAAATTATTAAAAAATAAATGGGATCAGTATGTCCTAGCCGTAGATTCGTTTAAAAATCATTTCCTTGCATCCGTTTTTGAGAAGTGTAGGTACTTTGAGGAGGCTATTTAGGCGAAGCTATATTCCATTGAACTGTTCAGTTACATTCTACCAATGAACAAATTAAATTCAAAGATAGAGATAGTAACAGAATAGTCAAAAGCATCCGTTGTGAGGTAGCCAGTGAGGCGTATGATCTGTGACCTGTTACCGAAGCACGACCAATCCAATCAACCTCATTACGGAGATACATGCGCCTTGTTATCGTTCAAAATGTTTCTGGACCGTAAAATACAAGTATGCTTTTAGTAGCATAAAGTCGTATAATTCAGAAGTAATAAAATGAAGGGCAGAGGTGTAGATGAAGATAGAGAAGTTCAATCAAGTGGTAGTGAATTTGACAAAAACATTAGTGGCTGTGGAAACTAATGTTGTTAACAAATTCCAGATGAGTTTAGAAGCAGATGATGTAATAGAACAAGGTATTCAACATTACTTTATTGAATTTTATTTTATTTTCTACTTGTAGGTATTTTGATTATTACAGGGAGATCTTCTTCTATCTTTTTTAGGGTTCCAAATCCTGTCGGAGGAACTCTCATAATATTTTTCAGGCCATCTGTCTACTAAGTCCATCACAGCGTCATAGTATAATAACTTTCGCATGAAATTTCGGTAAGGCTCAATTTAAGAAAACAAAACACCATACAGTTTTATTATTAACCCCTGACTAAAAAAGAGGTGTTATAATTTTGAGGTCCAAATGTGTCTGTCTGTCTGTATGGCATGTTTCTTTGTTGCCAGGTAGCTTCGGAAAGGGTACTCTGATTTCAATACGGTTCGTTTTGTATGAAAAATGGTGTTTGCTAGATGGATCTTAGATTTGTTTGGTAGAAATTAGTGCAGCCTTTTCCCGGATTATCCAGATAGTTTTAAATGGAATAATTAAAATTGTAAGGGGTTTATTTTTTTCTATACCTAAAATTAGTGGTACCTTTATGTAGGTTACATGTAAAGTGGGACTGTTTTTTAGCGTAGCTCGTGTGGTTTGTAAGTAGAATACCTTGTAACCATCATTAAAATGAGGCTATATTTTTCTAACCATTTTATTACTAACCCTACCGTCAGTGAATTATAGACGATAAACTGTGACTTGACTTCGAGACCCTACGTAGGGCCTAATACCTACTCAGATAGTTTATTTGAAATTGGTACCTATTTATTCCTTCTCGCTAGCAAAGAAGCGCATTAAAAAACATAATAATATAGGAATGCAGTAGTGGTTATTCTTAATTGATGCAAGAATATACTAGTTTAGAACCAAGACAATGGGTTTCATTGAGACCAGGTTTGTACCCAGATTTGCTACTGAGAAACGGACTATAAAACCACACCCACATAACGGTTTATAGCCCAAATTATAGCATAATAACACCGAGCATGTGCTAAGAAAAGTTAATTAAATTCAACAAAGTAACGATGTCAGATGAAAACAGCATCTGACCATCTGTTCAGCAGCAACAGGCTGCATGCGCCTACGCGTGTCACACTTCTCCATGGATATGTGTGTATGTGTGCTCTAGGTTAGACTACTGATACATTTCTTGCTTGCTTTTAAAATAAACTATTTTACTTATTTATGTATATTTAACTGAACTTTATATGAAACGAACATTTGGATAATTTATAAATATACATACGACATACAAACATACACATAAACATACCTTTTTCCCCGATCAATGGGAATATTTTCACCGTAGGTTGCATCATCGTCGGAATATAGACGTGACAAGGGATGAGCTCATCGCCGCCATTGCTGTTCACGGCTGACTCTGCTAGCAGCCAGGACAATTTTTTTGTTATACATTATAACCAACTGCTCTACAGTGACCGCTGTAAAATTATTCTATCAGCAAAATCAGTCTATCTGTAAAATTGTTGGTGTATTGTGAATATAACTTTTGAAACTATCATGGTTATGGAGATAATTTTCAGTAAAAACACATTGAAAACTCTAAAATCATGGTAAATATCCCGTTTCTAGTGAAAATTATGGTGAATATGTCAGTATTTGAATCTTACGCAAAGACAAAAAATACTTTTTTCAGTGAAAGAAGTACAGAAATGTTCTTGAAATAAAGACATTTTGGTAGAGCTCTAAATACCCGTGTACAAAATTTTTGCATAAGCAGGTGCATGTAACGTTTCACAATAGAAAGAAGCAACATTAATATTTACCTAAAGTTTTAACTATAGTATCTACGAATGATAGAACACAGGCTGCTTTTGCCAGACATGTTTTCACAAAAACAATCCAACTCGGTACGCGAGTTGCAATCACAATTCTATTTTACGCGTTTTCTACACCATGCGCTTATTTGTACTCTAATAGTAGGAGCGTTATGATAGGCATGTATTACATAGGTACGGCTGAAACGATGTAACGTTAGGTTATTTATGTAAATCTACAAAAACATGCATGAGTCTTAATGTAGTTCTATTATCTTCTGGCGGTTAAAACAACAATGTGTTACATAGACGTACGTCATACATATAATGTATGGTCTAAAAATAAAAAATACCTAAAGTCTAGGGTTGGCGTGGCGCAAAGCCAGACAGAAATCATACAAAAAAACGCCACGCGCCGTTCTAAAAAGCCATCAATTTAATATCTCGTAAAATATGGATAATTCTCTCAGTAAACCTTTGGTTTTGTTGCATTGATTTTATCATATTTTGACCCAATAATCTGTAGCATATTGAGAAACAATCGAATCTAGCCAAAGGTTTGTGGTAACTTTGTGTTTTTTTTCTTTAGAGAAAATATTGTCCTTTCGTGTTTTTGGTACAATGATCCCTCGGAATTATGTAGTATACATGCATATTTTTATTGAATATTGTACTTGATAGTATATAAGCAATGGGTTTTATGTTATGTTATGCTCTGATTTAGGCAGATAAGAATCCAATATACGATTTGTAATTTTGCGGCATGCCCAAAGAGAGCCAACACATTCCTGGATAATAACTGATACAGACAGTATGCTAAGAGACGGTTACAAGTGGTGCCGCTCGTACGATATGATGAGAAGAAAGAACTTTTAAAACCATTTAATGGGCGAATTCAATTTTACTACCGAATTCGACCTAAATTAACAAGAGGTCGGTGACTTCATAATAAATGGTCAATATTCCGATTGAATTCCGTATTTTGTTAGCTTTGAGTATTGTGGACGGGTCTGTTCTGGAATGTGCAAGGGTACTTGGCGTAGTTTTGGTGTTGGCAGCCAACTTTGGTGCACTAGCTACCACTCCTTCCCCATCGAGGGCTTGTCGGCCGGGCTGATAATGATGATGAAATGAAGTCAATAAGTTTCTAGAGTACCAACACAGTGACCTCGCATGTGGGTACCCAGCTTTTTAAAGATTATGAGTGAGTAAGAGGCAAATTTTGATTGCAAATATCTTGAAAACAGCTACAAACATGAAATTTTGTTATTTAACTATGGGCATTATGAAGTCTCTGTGACATAGTTTTCAGCATGATTTTCAAATTCATAACAAAGTTATAGGGCCGTGAAATGTACCTAAGTTGATTCGAGAAAATCTGAGTTGTTTCGAGAAAAGGTCACGTACGGTTCGCCTGCTCAACTTGGTGGGGGCAGATCTGCGCCTCGTGACATTACACAGTAAAAAGCTCAAATAACGGTGCGTACAGTTATGGCAGGATTTAATAACACTTCCTCCCTTAAAAGGAACGGAGCAGATTCTGATGCTGTGCTTGATATTATCGTGTCAATATGATCGATGTCGACGTTCTAGTGATCGTGACTTTTGTAATATTTGAATTTGATACTCGATATCATTCGTTTTGGTACGTTGTTTTCAACGACATGCAATATTGTTTTACCTTGGAACATGCATGACATTCGTTACTGATTTTGAAAGTTCATCGTCTGTAGAACAATGTTGGAGCAAAATCGAATAAATCATGTTTCGTGATCTAAAATCCCCATGCAACAATGCAACAAACCCGCGGGACCAGTCGGCCAGTCGAAGCCGATAGAAATCAAGTTCAACCTGAACTCTCTATCTTGCCTACTAAGATATGATTGAACATGCCTAGTCCTACGCATATGGGAGGCAAGCGTATGTGCTCAGCATATGATATACCATATCAGCTATGCGGAATCGAACCGTATACCGCGTCAAGTACCTACCTACGCGTTTTTCTAAGCAGGGTAAGGTATAAGCAATGTACCTACTAATGTACCCATTTCCATAAAGCTTCTCAACTACTGGCTATTCTAGTTATGCTTTGTACATATCTATGAGGAGACATTGTATGAAGATTCATTAATTATTCTAATCAAGTTAAATTTTCAATATAACGCCGTTTATTTACACGAATACATAAAAATATTGAATTCATGATAATTATTAATTCACCAATTTCAATTTCAAATATTATTTTAAATTTTAATTTGTTAATAGACGATCAAAACACCTGTCTTAATAAAAGCCAGAAATACCTACATTGTGTCTAACACCACATGTACTTGCTGTAAAGAATATCAAAACAATGAAACAAACCTGTTATTATTCGTCCTAAAATCTACTCGTAAATTGTGAAAACAATAGTATATCAAAGCATTTACACGCTACCATTTGTTTTACCCATAAAGACGAACGTTAGAAAGACGCAAAAGATTTCAAGATATTAGTCACAGAGCGCGTAGTGCTCGGTAACTATTGTTTCGACAGTGTGCTCGACATACAAATCGCATACGGTTCGCTCTATTTCTAGAATAGTTAACGTTTACTTTACGGCTCCGTTTTTGCGAGCAAATAAAACCTCAACTGCGCAAGCTCTAATTGTAAAAACATATAAACTTTAATCTCGTAATGATAACAATTGTTTCATAGTGATTTAGGACAAGCCAGCCCGTGGAAGGAGCCAGTTCCTTTACTAATGATTCTAAGAACTAGAATGACATCCATCCACATCGTTAAAGCTTCCATCATTATTCCACTGTAAGTTACCAATGCCACGGCACGGCCCTTTTGATAGACAATCAATATCATTCAATGATCAATTTATCTTAGGATTTATGTGTACGTTGTTGGATTCCACACAATTATCCTGATGATCTATTGCAAGCGAAAAGTAAAATCTTGCTAAGAATATATAATAAAATACATACGAGGATAATGCATATGAAATATTTATCTCATTTTAGCTTCAGTTTACTAACAAGTTTCAGTCAACAGTTTGGAACCTTTAATACAAACAAAGGTAAATCCATGTTAAAAAGTGTCTGTTTTTTTATTTGGATGGACTGATGACAGTAAAGATAATACCAAGATCATAAATAAAACTGAAATAACTGATCCTAAAGAATTAAGTGAAGTTTCGATTAGTTGCTGTGAAAAAGCTCACTCACATTAAATTAAAATAAAAGAGCCATACGCATTCAATGGTGGATGTTCATTAGATCTGACCAAATACGGAGGCTGCAGACGCGTGGCTGGCGCCAACAATCGATCACATACTGGCTGATGATAATCAGTTACTAAACACTCCTCAGTGTGTTATCAAGAAATCAAACAAACTATACCAAAGGAATATACATGTGTGGTTTATAAGAACTAACACGTTGCCTAATCTAAAAATTCGATACAACTATTATTTCAGTCAGTATTATTTGAAGAGACCCATTGCTTTGTACAGTACGAGCGCAGTATTAGCGAAATAGAGTAACATAGTATATTAATTGTAGTCAGCTGCCAAATTTATTTAGATGCTACAACATTGTAGTTAGCTATGAACAATATTTTCGTCAGTGGTAATCTAAATACTTGGCAAATCGTGGAGTCTTAGTATTATTTTGTAGTGAATCACTCAGTTCATTGAACCTACTGCCAAAATAATCTATAAAAGGTGTTCATTTGTAAATGTGTCTGAATTTGTCGATGGACGGGGGGTGTCAATCTTCGAGAGTCGTTCAAGTTTTAATAGCTCGAGCCAAAGACGCGATAGCCCTGACACAAGTCACCAAACGTAGCAGGCTGACAACCTTGTCTTTCTATTTGTATGACTAACTTGATTCTAGTCCTGTTGTCATACATACACTTAGTACTTGAACATAATCTTGATCTGATATACGAAGTATCTTACTTATTGGTAAAAATTTGACCTGGTTTTAATGCCTCTATGCAAAAGTTTGCTGTGCTGCAGTCTTTTATGCAAAATATTATCTCGAGTGATGATTTATCTGTGTCAATGAATTACTGTCAATGAATTACTGTCAAGAAACTTAACGCAGATCATTATTAGTATTATTTATTACGAAGTAAGTACATAATCCTTTTACATAATATGCATGCATTTTAACATTGCAAGGGACAAGTTGGTTACACTGTCATCACAAACACCGTTAAAGACAGTTCAAATCTTGACAGTTGAATAATTGATGAGCACGTATACACATTTCAATGCTTACACGCAGTTCTTCATTCATACATTAATTGTATTATACATTTAAACTTGTATATGCACGGACAATAATTTATTTCAGTGAATATATATTTTTTGGGCATATTCATTTGAAATGGCAAGACTTAAATTTTTAGTAGTAGTAGAGCTTTTTTGTGGAAGCTTTCGTCCAGGGAAGTACTACCACCATACCTATTTCTGCCGCAAAGCAGTAGTGCTCGCATTGCTGTGTTCCGGTTTGAAGGGTAAGGGTGCCGGTGAAATTACAGGCACATGAGACTTTTCATCTTTATGTCTCAGGGTGGCGGGCGCAGTGCAATGCTACATAGGGTGCGTCCTAGGTGGACGTGACCTATGAGGTAATGCACTGTTCATAGGCAGAGATTACCGCTTAACACCAGGTGGGCCATCACCGTCATTAAGTAGTAGAATAAAAAAAAAACCTTTCGACTAGCAAGAGTGAATAGCTTTAGCTTTGAATGGATATTCCAAACTAGGTTTAGCTAAATCAATTCAAGTAATAAACTTCCTTTTAATCTATTAAGTTTTAAACGATCCAGTTTTATTTAACTTTTCTTAGAACTTCAGGCATTTGAGAACATTGATTTTATAGTAACAACATTAAATAAATCCACGTACATTTTACATATACCTAGCAGACCTAGTACCTAATAGGTATTTACAGTAGGTGTTCAAAATATACTAAATTATGTAACATAAAAAAATGACCAATATCAATTAAGAAATGAACCACAAAAGTTTTGAACCAGAGGGACTCTGGAGTTTCATCATAGTTCGGGATACTGGCGACGACAATCTTGGGAAATAGCACCGATATTTCCAACCTACAGAGATTACATTCGGAAAACTAACTTCAGTGTCAAAATTTTTGTCTGAACCTTATAGTGAACTAGTGCTTGCGGCTCCAGTTGTTTTGGGTAACAATAAAATACAATTTCCTCCAAAAACTTCACTTCAAAAAGTAATTAATAAGCGTTTTCAAAAATCTTAGTTTTTTCAACCTAATAAGTGTCCCAGCCTGCAGTGTTGCACCACTGTTTGGTGCACTATGATAATCTTGATAGCTCCAGAGGCATTCTTAATTATATTGTTATTATTATAAATCCATCTGAAAAAATTCACAAAAATAAACTGGAGAAATACTCACATCTGGATGTTCTTTGACTGGTACGTATACTTTTTCTGTGAGTGTGGTGACCATGCCCTCGGCTTCTGGTAGAACTAGTGGTTCCTTCTTGACGCCATTTATTTGGAATAAGCTTGCTCTGACTTTTGCTATTTCTGAAAAGAAGAAAGGGGGCGTAAGCGGCGTAATACATCATCATATCAGCTTGTGTTTCTACGCTGAGACACAAAATAAATAATTGGCTGAGACAGGTTAACAGAATGTAATCCACCACTCTATGCGAATTTCTGCTACACAGTTTTACAACTTTTACAGTGTTATCGTTATTATTTGTAATTCACATAATTAGTAATATTGTTCTGTTTTTTTTTACTTTTCTTCTGTGCGAATCAGTAGTGTTTTTGTTTTTTATTAGCTGTTTGCCGCTACAGTGTCACTGTAGCCATGTCACTGTAGCCATGTATGATCGCCGTTCGCCACTGGTCACATATTGACCCTAAGAGGGGTCCACAGTTCACCGATAAACCCTACATCTATTGATATATCGTACTCTTGCGAACTTTTGGTTCAAAGTTATGGTGGTTTCCAGCGATGTTATCCATGTTATAATAGCATGTGGCAATGTGCGTGCACCTCACTTTTCAAGGAAACACTCCTTACTATATGCCATCTAACCGGAATTGAACCCAAGACTTATATCATCAGGCAGAAGGTGGTCGATTCCCACTAGACTGCTACAGCTCTTGCCAAGAAAAACATCTGCCACGATTAATTTTAAACACGAAACTTGACATAATGGATATTTTGGGCCGTCCTGAACGATTACTGGTAAAGATAAAAGTTAATATCCCGTAGAAAATTAATTTGAAGTATAGTTCGGTGGTTGTAACGAATCACAGTTTTCGGAAAAGCGGCTAATAAAGTGCAACAATAAATAGACAAAACAATTTGACAATATTAACATTGTAGAACAAAAATAAGTGTGCATAATGTTTAATTCTAAGCTGCATCAATGACACGAGTAGAAGAAGACCATTAAACTATTGCAGTTGGCATATCAGTAGGTAGGTACTGCTGGACGTAGGTAATTTCCAAGACGTGCCACTGAGTCCAAACTTCGGCTAATGGTAATGAATGGAGAAAGGTAATTACACAAATGCAAAGGCCCATTGGAAGGTCTCAATGCCTACATACAAAGCAGGCAGCATAAAATATAAAAGAGAGTATATTTTGTAATCTGCATATCGTTTCGTTTTCTCTACACGAGGTCCATTGTGCAAATATTATCTTTCTTATCCAGATAAAGAGCTAATGAGTAATTTTCCAATTTCCGGCCGGAACGCAATCTGACCATCTGTTTGTACAATCCGCATAAATTTGTGCGAGAATTTAATTCGGGATATGGCTCTTACTAATCGGTTTGTTTATTTGGAATTTAATTTAAAGAACATTTTTTTTTCAACACTTTTATGTATTATCTTTTACTGAAACACTGCACCACGGGCACTTCGCCAAGACCATACGAATACGACGCGTGGTGAAATAAAAAATAAACTTTTTTCGTATAGCTTGCTTTCTTTTCTTTAATTACGTCTTGAATCAACAGCCTTTGCTTCTAACTTAGCTTTGTTTCACAAGTGTGGTCAACAGAAAAACTTAAAGCTTTTCCACATTCCATAAAACTTCTCCAAAGGAATAACAGTGCAATGGAAGCAAGTAGATTCGTTAATCTCTGACACCATCAAACGCCACATGTGTGCAGTCTCACGTATCCGCCTGACCATAGCAGGACCACGTAGGGGCGACAATGCTGAGAGGCTTTCACGCCTTATAAGGGTTCCGACCGAGTAAACAAGCCATTAAACCGCCACGGGACCAGTGTGATAGCCGATGGATTATGTATTTAATTGCCACCTTTGCTTACATATTGATGGCACTACATTTTAGCAAGAAAAAGTTGGTGCCACGTATTCGCAAGCAGATTTGTTCGGCAACAGATTTCTCTTTATAGGTTTCAACATGGGTACCAGGTACCTACTTATTTATCAGAAGACAGAAGATATTGTTACATTGTTTCTGCATTTTCTGTGGCTACAAAAGTACCTAGTCGGTACACAGTTTGTGATCACCTTGAAATGTAGAAATATTTTTTGATTCCTTAATCTATTATAGAGGATAAGGAATTTATTGTTTGTTTATAAATAGATATATGCTTTACACATCATTTACTGCATCAAAACAGAGGCAATAAAATGGTTAGTTTTTATTATTAATGTTGTATTTCTAACAAGGAAAGAATTCGTTCACAATTTTTTTATAATTTTTAATAAAATTTGAACGTATAAAATATCCGATGTATTCAAACTGATCGCAGACTTTTTTTAATATGTGCATGTGCATGTCTGTCTTCTTCTTGCCAAGTTAATTTATCCTACATAAATTGACACACGCCTTTTTCTCCGAAATGGTAGGCAGAGCCTCAATGAGCCTATTTTCACGTTGGGTTGTACCATCGTGAGAATATAGACGTGACAAGTGGTGAGTGAATTTCCTCCTAAGTTTTTTTATATTTTTTTATTATTTGATTTGAATGATGGAAAAAGCAGTTGGGCCACCTAATTTTAAGTGGAACCGGCTATAACAATGTATTACCTCACAGGTCACGTCCACGTAGGATACGCCCATGCGGCATTGCACTGCGCCCACCACTAACATACCTAAAGATGAAAGTCTCATGTGCCTGTAGTTCATACCCTTCAAAGTTCAAACCGGAACACAGCAATGCGAGTACTACTACTTTGCGGCAGAAATAGGTATGGTGGTAGAACTTCCCCGGACGAACTCTCACAAAAAACTCTAATACTAACAAATATATGTCGATCAAAGTGATCTGACCAATTATCATCACTGACAATTTGACAAGTTAAGTCGATTAATGGTCGAAATACTGCAAGGTTGAGTCACAAGCTCTACAAAATCTTTTTGAAACTTGTCACAGCGGACGTTGACGGGTGTCGAAACACTTGCAATACGTTTTTACAATACAGCATGCTTTGTATCTGAGTCTGCTAGAGAACAAAGGAGTATAATGGCGGCTGTGTTTTGACGCAGGTGATCTTAGGGGCTGTCCATCCGTCACTCTACCTTTACAGGTTGATTTATGATTTCGAACATGAACTTGCTACATACAGATGTCACATCATCAAGGACTCTTGCGCAAGACAGTTTCCTACTGCTGAGACTGCTCTTCACATGTCATGTTATGTTATGATTGATAGGGGATTTATCGATTTCTTAATCCATGAGAGGTATTTTAATAGATTTTATGAATCCAATTCACAAATTATATGAATATTAATGAAACCCAATTTACGTAATATTACATTGACAGAGATTCAGACCAAAGTTGCGCTCTAAAGAACATTTTACTATTTACTCAGATTACTATAACCACAACAGGAATCACTATATGGAGGTAATACGAGCCTAGCCGAACACTTTTCCAAAAAGCAAGCAAGTAAAATCTTTAGATAAGATAGATATTAACTTATTTTGTGAAATTTAGTATTGAATTTTTGTTGATGTTCGCGTAGGAAGAACTTTCACAATATAAGAAGGAAAGAGAGTTAGCAACTTATTGTATGTCACAAAAATTATAAATGCCATGCAGTGATAGATAAGTAAGGTAGCTAATAACACTGCAATTCATAGATTTATTGAGCAGCGCAAGTTTTACTAAATATCAAAGTAAAGAGATCGTGTTCCTTTATTTTGCTCTATGGACCGTTCAAGATAGAAGGCCGCCAGTAGTATAACTATTCATCATCATCATTTATACAAAATGACTTTTATTCTTAGATTCAGTCAGCGGAAACAATTAGCTTCTTTCAACACCATGATAACCGATATTTCAAAATTACACAACGACCAACGCTGGCTGCAACGACCGTCCGTAACGAATGGTCGGCGTCTAGACGGAAAATTGCAAGGTGATGGTGAGGGATTAATTAAACTGGACGATGACAATTGGAGCAGAAATAAAAAATCAGTTTTGTTTGTTAATTTGACAAGGTCTCTTGTATTATGCTAGAAACACCTTATTATTATAGTTATAAGTTTGCGATCATAACCATGGTTCCAGAAACTGTCAACCGTGTCAGTATAGGCAGTAAGAAATAATAAATTGAAGTTGAATCTTTGCCAGACTTTAATGATTCTGTTTTTTAAACCCGCAGATCAATTTATAGCCTGAATGAGTACTATAAATGAGGGTAAACGGAGAACAATGTGGATTCAACGGGAATTTTCTCACGGAATGCGGCGATGCGTAAATCCAGTGCCACGGTTAGTTTGCGATCGGATGACTTGTACCGCCCAGGCAAACGAGAAGCTTGATTAATCAGACTAGTATTCCTGTATTCTGATTTAAAATATGCTATCAACCATGGTAGGTATAAATATAATTCGCCATGGAAAAAGTTTTATCGGTGATATTAAACGCTTCATTAGCATGCAAGCAGTTGATAATTGTGCAATTTATAATACACGTTACCTGCCTGCTATGAAACGCCAGGAACTACTTCAGAAATGTTTTCGTAAACTTTAATCATCAATGTACAAGGTTTGTTTTATTAAGTTACTTTCTGTCACTAAATCACTCTTCAAATAAGGCTCTACTGACTAAAGTAAATATATAGATTTGTAAGTACAAAAATAACATAAAATTAGAAATCTTATAGCTTTATATTTCATCAAATCAAGATCTTTGTCTTGTTTCCATCAAACAAATTGGAGCTGCCTAAGATGAATGCCACCCAAATGAAGTTAATGTGACGCCGGGAACAAAGTGCTCACATTTCCGGTCTAGGGGAACAATTGCTGCATTGTGTTAGTAACTTAGTAGACAAGAGACAATTTGTAATCAGTCATTACTTGACAAATCATTAAGAAATCGAGGGGTTCAACCTTAATATTACAAGATACAAAACAACGCTTGTAACGAAACTAACCATATGAATTTTCTAACGAATGGTATACCTAGGAATAATAAATAGATATTTATTATAAGTAGTGAGCTAAGTTCCTATTAATTAAGGTATGAGTATTATGAGCTAAAGTTTGTATTAATTATGAATGAGTATTATGAGCTAAAGTTTGTATTAATTATGAATGAGTATTATGAGCTAAAGTTTATATTAATTAAGAATTAGTGTTATTAGCTAAAGTTTATATTAATAAGGAACGAGTGTTATGAGCTAAATTCCTATTAATCAGGATTGAGTATTATGAGCTAAAGTTCCTATTAATTAGGAATTAGTATTATTGCAATCTGAAAACATGCAGCTGATAGAACATACAGAAAGATATACCATCCAGATTCAGTCAATAATTATCAATGTTTGATTTATAATGAGCTATACTGTCAACTACCAAACACTGATAGATTTATTAATTTGAAAATTGGTGCCATAAACGACCATTTCAAATACATTACATACACTACAAGCAATTAAGCAATAAAATGTAATAGCCCTCGGTGTCGTGCCATTCATAAAATCGGCCACATTCAAATTGCATAAGTCTTGTGCTGACACTGCAATTGGTGAAGGTATTTTAACAGCCGTATATTTATTTAACAAGACGGCAATAATATTAGACTTCCTGTCTTTGATGTCAAGTGCTAGTACTGATGTAGAGTCCGTTCTATGAATTATGCAAGGTATTGTAAAAGGAAGGTTTAGTTAGCAAACAGAAAATGCTTAGTTGGCATGGCAGAGACACAAGATTTTTTAATCGTTCACGGTAATACAATTATCGTTATTAGATAAAGTTAATTACTATCATGGTTCTAGGGAGGTCGTTACGTTAGTCACTACTTAATTCTAATAAATCTATCGTGACGTAATGATTGACAGTGAATCATTTTGCAATGAAAACAATACACCGAAATTTAATGAATAGAAAAATGCAAAATTAAAAATAAAATATGAAGTAAAATATAACTGCTTAATTTAATCAAAACGGAAATTGGTAATTACGAAAAACGATTAAATTTGAAACCAGTTACAAATGTCAGCGGTTTCAACAATTAAGACTCTTATCGCGTATTTCAATCTCATCATGATCAAAGGGCTAGGTGGATCTATTAAGTGCAAGAATGCAGATGAGACATTTATGATTGCAGATAGAAATTAGAATGGATTAATCTTATCAGATTATGCCATAACTTGGATGTCAAACGCACACTATGAAAACGAATTATTTATATTTAAATATTTTTAGAAATTAAATTATGTTTAGTGTCAGGTAGAGAAAAGTTTATAAGTAAGTAGTCAAGTAACACACGATTAATTTGATGAGTTATTGGAAACACGTTATGTAAATTTCAAGGAAACTGCATTTCAACAGGTGTTCATACAAAGTGGTCTACGTGAACAAAAAGTTCTTATGAATGACAGTTATTTGTCGACGCAGTGTGAATGAAAGACAAATTTAGATTTGCATACCGTGGAGGTTCTAGGGTGAGGAAAAGAGACTGTTTGCACCACAACTTGTATGTCAATTACAAGCAAATGCCTCTTAACGCAAGAGTTTGTTCACGTTTCCACCGACCGATACACGACAAATAAGTAAGTTAGACGGAAGTAAAAACCAACATTATGAAGGTATTTGCTTCGGGCATATTTGATTTTAGTGTTTCTGTAATATTTTTCGCTGGAGTTTTTAACGCAATCATAAATTCCAAACTCTACTTAAATAAATAAAATAAAAATATACATTTATTCTCCTAATTTTATATCACAATTACATGTGGGAGTTACTGCATTGAATGATCTTGTTCTTCTTAGCTTAGGTAATGGCTTCTGTGCATTATTTGCAACAATTTAGCCAATGTCAAGTGATATAATTATTATAGTTTTATAGTCTAGTCGTCAAGAGTCTCCGTCAAATCCAAACCCAGTTTAAATGGTGGCTTAAAAACTGAGTTTTTACAGGAAAAAATCCACCATTTCGAAAAGACTCGCAATACACTTAAATTTCACTACATCTCACATGTGCCATTTATCCAAGTTACACCAGTTAAAATGCCACTAAAATTACACGAACTAACTCGAAAAAACACATTAAAATGTAATAAAATAAAAATGACGCCGTTTCTTTCAAAAATGGTAGATTTCAACTCAATGATCTTGTTATTAAAGCAAACTCTTGTGGCACCACTACCGGTCCGCTGAACACGCCAAAAAAAAGAAGAAGAAGAATTCATTTAATATTCATTATCTTCATGTCAATGTCAAAATTATTTAAATAGAGTTCATAATCAGGTAGTAGTAGTCCGTTTGGCATATAGTAGAGAGGCCACTTCCCAAAAAGTCGTCAAATGGCGATTCCCGTTGGACAGACTATTCCCGCGCCGACAACCGGTATCATTGTATTCAACATGATCTCCTGAACAAGAATAGACCGGTTGTCGCATTCTAAAGTGGTGGAGGGGGGAGAGAGGGGAGGGGAAAGATGAGAAAACTGGGTATAAGGTTTGGTTAATATCTCATTAACCGCTTGTCCGATTAAAACAAGAAAGGGGTTATACGATAGGTAATAAAATCTTTGACATATCGAGGCTTAAAATGGTTTTTGTAAATATCATACTTTATTAAATATTTCGAAAAAATGCAAATTTCAAAAAGAAAAGGTTTTGATTTTGTTGAAAATGGCAGTAAATGACACCTAACTAAAAAGTGATGTATTACGAAGAATTGATCGATTTATTCAGCAGTATTTTGCTCTTTAAATTTTTTAATTTGGTTGAGAAACTACAAAACTGTGACAGGTTTTTGAAAATACCATATTTTATTATATATTCAAAAATAGGCCAATTTCAGACAAAATACGTTTTTGGTTTGTTTATTTTAAACTTTATTTTACTTTTATTATGTTTTCTTGTAGAAACTACAGCATAACTTATTCTGTGAAAATTTCAAGTTTCTAACTGTTACGGTTAAAAAATACAGCCCTTATTAAGAACGAACAAAAACAAAAGTTTATTGTAACAACATTTTTAACTTTATTTTATTTTTAATATGTTTTCTTGTAGAAACCAAAGCAGTACTTATTCTGTGAAAATTTCAAGTTTCTAACTGTTACGGTTCAAAAGATACAGCCATTATTAAGATCAAGCAAAAACTTCAAGACATGTGAAAAAAGCGCCCAATTCTTTGTCATACATTACTTTTTAGTCAGGTGTAATTTACACTATCATTTTCAGCAAAGCCAAAAGCGTCTTTTGTTTAAAATTCGCCTTTTTCTACATATTTAATAAACTTTATAAACTATGGTATTAACAAAAACCAGTCACAATTTTGTAGTTTTTCATCGAAATTAAAAAAAAAACAGTAAGAAAGGCTAATAGAGATCCTAATCTTTTGTCGAACATTACTTTTTAGTTAGATGCCATTTTCTGTAATTTTCACCAAAGCCAAAATCATCATTGGTTTGAAATTCGCCTTTTTTCTAAATATTTTATAAACTATGACATTTACGAAAACCATTGTCAAACATAATATGTTGACCATTTCATTACCTATCGTATGACATCTTATTTATTGAAATCGGACAAGCGGTTATTGAGATATTAACCAAATCTGATACCCGGTTTTCGAATCTTTCCCCTCCCCTCTCTCCTCCCTCCACCACTTTAGAATGCGACAACCGGTCTATTCTTGTTCAGGAGATCACGCTGAACACAATGATACTGGTTGTCGGCGCGGAACTTGTCTGTCCAACGGGAATTCAATTTCGGAGGACTGGCCTCCCTACTAATAGGCTTGCCCCATATCTCTCCATGTTTTTCTTTCACTGGCCTGTCTCATCCTAGTCCGCTTTCTTTTATAAAAACGTCTTCCCAACTTTACTTACAGAATGAATAATACAACGAATACAAGTAGGTATACACATAAATCCACAAATGAAACTAAATATATGTATTTTATTAATTTTGTTAGTTTTGTTACGTGTTTATTAGTTTTTTGTACATTTAAATGACTAGGATCATTTTTTTATACTACTTTCGTCTTATACTATCGTCGTATATCGTACAAGCCAATTTATTATTCGATTTTGTAACGGATGTTTATATTTAAAATCGATTTTCTTTATGTCTCAGAGTGTCTAAGATAACCCGTATGCGAGAAGCAGCTTTCATGGCCAGTTTTACAAAACTTAACGGTATTTTAAGTATATACATTTACAATATAAACAATATAAGTTATACTTGAGAACAAGCTTGAAATAATAACGAGGTTCCATACCGTAGGTCCATTACATACATCATGAGCTCATGACATGACACAGAAAATAGATTTGTATCTTCGTTACGCTCAGGAAAATTTAGTGTAGGTATTATTCGATAAACAAGTTCGGTGCAGTTTATGATCGCGTTCCTCAGAATTATTGCGTAAACAACATGACTGGTAGGGACACGTAAATATGTCAAATTTTAAAGCAGAACCAATAGCCGCTGTTCCGCCTTTAAGCTTCTAGAATGCAGGCCACGTTCTATCTATACGAGCACTATTTATTCTTCGAACACTATCCGTAGTTGACTGTTATTTTATTGGTCATAAAGCTATGGAGTAAACCAGAGATTTTCGGTGATTTATCGTCAAATATTTATTTTTCACGGTTTACTTGTGGAACCGGTTCGTAAATATAGCATAGATTTAGTGAGGGGAAACTGAAGTTTCGTTCATTGGTGCCAAACGTGATGAGACTGTAGGCAAAGAATACTAAATATTAAGACGCAGAGGACGTTATTAGAAACAAAACGAATACTAAATTGAAGTTTCACTGTGTCGCACGCGCCTCAGTTTGAGACATTAATGGACCAGAATGACCGTTCAATAGAAAGTTTATTGCCTCCGGTATAGCTGTTTTATGTCACGCAAAAATTGTGTCGGCAGGAAGATATATAAAGTTAGTAACAACATTTTATGGATGGTAAGGAATCTATGAATTTATGCGTCACACTTGTCTGAACATCAAAGTTTGGACAACCTGAGGCTCATTTTACACTAAGAATGTTATCAATTTAAACTGGGCAAGGAGTAACGTCCAACGGGACCTTTTATAAAAAGGGAAAAGCAAGGCAGTAGACACAATTAGGAATGCCGAACCAAATTTATGAATGCAGTTGGGACAACAGTTAAGGTATTATAATGTAATAGGTGCAAGTTGTCAATTGGTAGAGACAAACATTTAACAATAAGAATTAATGAAACGCCAACGTTGGCTAACTGGTAGACCTGCCAGACTGGCAGCTCATATTAAATAGTTGGAGTAACGCCTACCGTCAAGACATCCGTCAGATTCGCATGAGATGAATGTATTGTACGAGTTGTCTCACTTAATGTTTATTGATTAGAACACCTACGCGATAGATTTACGACTCAGCGAAGAAACATGGCAAAGGCGATGGGACACAAACTATGATTTTTATCACCGCATCAATTAGTTTCCTTCCAAGACTCATAAATGCTTTGTTCAAGGTTTGTACTTAACAAATGCAAATATAATGTATAAGGGAATTCAATATGAATATCGTAATTACTGGTAGGTGTAATCAAACAGTACCTAAAGTAAGTAAGACTGGAGTATAATATAGTAATTGCAGAAAAAAAAACTAATTTATTTTGCTTAGCCAGGCACGTTGTTTGCTTACCTATCCTTGTTGGGCAATAGATTGATAAGGTTATAAAGGCCTTTGTGTTTTGTCATTGATGCATATAAACCAGCCTGAGATTGAAAGATAAGTCTCTACTTAAGGCTTGAATAATAAAGAGATGAGAACCTGCCGAGATGAAAACATGCAACTGGCATAAAATGCCCATCAGCCCATCATAGCAAGTTTAGCAAACACTTTTGAAAGAGCACGACCTGACATAACAATCACATGTCAGAAAAATATAATAAACAGGCCAAGTGAGAGTCAGACACGCGCACAGGAAGGGTACACAGTAGAAATACTTTCCAACCAAAATAAAAAGAAAACAATAACCGCCAATTTAATTTTATTTAATTATGACCTACATACATACATACGTATAAACGCGTTATATGAATACAAAAACATAAAAACTTTAAAAACAACATATATTTATTTATTGAAAAGTTATATTCCTAACATTTCCCATACGTAACAAACAGCCGGTTAGACGAAGCCGAAGATAGTTGGAAATAGCTGTTCTTTCGCAAGTGTCGAAGCGAATGCGGCAAATCTTTTGGCACACATATCGAACACCACACGTTCTTCAACATAAAACAGAGCAATAAAAACCTGAAGAGAAAAATGTTTCAGTTAATCACTATGTTTGTGACGAAGCATCTGTCGACGCACCCAAAGTATAGGTAGTAGGAATTTCGTCACAACATCAGCAAATGTAGAAAATTTACCTGCTACTTTACTTACTAAAGATTATTTCACGAGCGAGAAGATAGGTCAAGGAATATTATTAAACAACGGAAACGCTCAGAGTAACTACCAAACGTTTGCGGATGCCTTTAGTTAGCTTATTGTACAGGTCCTTAGTTAACACTGTTATATAATTTCAAGGAACGGGAGCAGAGATAAAACTTATTCTATTGGATTGGATATATAATCCAATATAAAAAAGTGTTAATGGTGTTTTCCGTTACAAAACTACATCCATTTAATGTATTCCTTAATTTTAATTAACAAGACAATTATAACAATACTACATAGTCATATTTTACGAAGCAGAAATTAAATTGCAGTACATCATCCTCGCTAGCATTATTTAATCAGCCGGTATCAATTAAATTGGATCTAGCTAGACTAATATAAAACTTTATTTATTTTGGGTGTTAACAAGGGATGTATGCAAGCTTTGGCTTAGTTCCCAATAGTTGTTATATTTCACCCGGACACTTCCTTCAAATTTAACTTGTGTATAGACGGTCACGTTTTGTTGTATGGCATGAGGTATCTGTACCCTTAGTACGAGAATTTGACAGTATTCGAAACTATATGAAGTTTCGTTTTCTTCAATACATTTTCTGACAGCGTCCTTAGTTTTCTCCTCGTTTTCGCTAGGGGCGCTGCTAGTAAATGTATGGAAGGAAACGAAACTTCATATAGTTTCGAATACTGTCAAATTCTCGTACTATCCCTCCTGTACGAGTATAGTATTCTTTTATCTGTGGTATAGATATAGTATTCTTCTATCTGTGGTATAGATTAATTTAATGTGTATTAGATACCGAAAAGTAATGACCGGCGACATACATATTTTTTTTGTATGGAAAACGATTCACAATTTAAATCATTAACCGAATTCAAATTCAAATTTAAAAGTATTTTATTCATTGAAATCACAAGGATCATTTTGAATCGTCTTATAAACTAAATTTATTCCTGTTTCAACGGTTCTTCGGTTCTTTCGTCATCGGGTAAATTCGTCACCGAAAAAATATAGATTTGCGACCAAACCTAGAAGAATCAGACAATAAAGCACGGCTTGATTTTATTTGATGATCCTTCTTTCTAATAGGTTGGAAGCGCTTGTGCAGTGCCTGGAATACAAGGGAAAGATGGTTGAAAGAAAAAGAGAACCAACCGGAGAGGGCCGGCGCCCAGTGCCGGCACGGCACGGCATGGCAGGTTGTGCTGCTGCATCCTGCGGCGTTCCGTGGCATGCCGTAGCATCCTGCTGAAAGCCCAGCCACTCTACACAAGTTTTAACCTTATTTCAACTAGCTCAGCAATCATAATTCCTCGACATAAAGTGACCCATACGGCGCGGGATGCAATGGCGCGCCGCGGCAACCCGTTGGAATGAAACGGCATGACACGTCATGCCGCAGCATCCCGCGGCGCGTCACGTCATTTCGCGGCATCGTGGTATCGAAATAAAGTTAAACTAAAAGCTTAAGTTAAGCTAAACTCATTGAAATAAGATTCAAAATAACTTGAATAGGTAGTAATAAACTCCTTTGCCATGCCATGTCGTGCCACGCCGTCAGTGCGGCCCAGGTACATTAGTTCGTCAAAAGTAATATGTAAAGAGAATCAGCAAAAGTTCATAAGACAGCACACGCTACGCTTGATTTACTTTTAAATAACAACCTAATAATAATAATATGTAGATTGTAGTTACAGATTTTTGCGAATTGTCATGTTAGCTATCTCATGGCAGAGCGACATCTGGCCACGCGGTTTTACCATTAATATATTCATCTACAGTGTGATATTCTTTCTAAGTTATTAACCGGTGATTATTGCATTTCTAATTTGTTTACGTTTTAGATTATTCCAAAGATGTGAAAACAGCAAACTTCACAATGAAAATCTTTCAATGCTTAAAATATTATCATAGGTATTAAATATTAAATATTATATTAGGATAGGTAGGCAGGTAGGTCTTGTAAACATAATTTTAAAATGTTAGTATTATAAGTTGGAACATTAGCTTGATCAGTACATGGGTTTTTGAGCTACGGAGCTCCGAGAGGTCGCCAAAATACGTTTCATAACTATATTATATCATGTGATATTTGAAAGGGAACAATTCAAGAATGCAAATTTTACATATTTAGGTCACGATCGGATGAACTACATCGCAATTGCTGGAAACAAAGTATTGGAAAATCCAATAAATAGCCCAAAAGTAACTCACTCGTAAAGATACAATACAATCAACTCGATTCAAAAAACAAAACACTACCAACATGGCGTGACATGACACGTTGCTGTTTATAATGAAAACTTGCGATTTGAAGTAAAATGAGAGAAACAGGACAATGGATCAATCTCAATGGATCAAACAGGAACTACTCAGCCAAATAGCTGATGTTTGAGTGTCCAGAACTGCTAAAGCTGTAGATAAAGTACAGTATATTTATTTAAAATTATCTGGAAATGGCGATCTGTTACCAACTATTATTAGCTTTTGTTACCAACTATGATTAGCTGTTGCCGTCTTTGGTATGTTTCTGACAGGACGTCAGTTATCGTGACGGGTACACCAAAGATAGGTTTTTATTGATTGTAGGGCAAAGGTACACGGACCACCCATGGTGTCATAGCGCCCAATAATTGATTTTAGACTCTATTGTCCACTTTATTATAAAAGTTCAAAGGTCTTCGTATCTGGCTAATCATATTTTGTAAAATTAGTCATATCTGCACAGCGAGAACCTCGCTTACAATATCGTCATCAAACAACAACGCCTGCTCTATCACAATATAAATAGGTTCAATATAAATAGCGAGCTGATATAATGATGAAGACGGAAGGTGGACAACGGAAATTCTCGATGGATAGACTATGTTTAGGTAGACTGTGTTCTCATTTCGATCAGCACACGGTTTCGATCACTAATTTTATAAAAGCTTGTATTGAAAAATATATTTTTTGTAAACAACTTATTTACTTTAGCATACCATGTCTAATTCTGACGATAATACAATATTTTGATGACAAAGAGTTGTTCTGATGATGGAGACAACGGAACTCCTCCATGATTATTTGTAGGCATTGTTGGACTCATTTTGAACTGTCGAGTAGTTTCCTAGGCCAGAGCTTAAATACTAAAGTAATGGAATCTTTAATTTTCTTGTATTTATTTGTGACAACACATCGACGTGGGAAACTAAATTAGACGTTCATTTTTTATGTAATAAACTAACTAAATTGTTGTGTTGATCGCGTGTTCTAATAAATCCATCAAAGAGCAACATAGACGATTTATCTATTGAACTACCTAAATAATCTGCTATGTATCGTATGCATTATATTAGAGATGAGTCTTGATTGATATACAAAAACAATCAACCCATATAACTATGTCATATTAGGTACTTATAAATAGCTATGATTCTTCAATACTTGGTACGAGGCTTTCAAAGAGGTGCACACACATAAATTTTTCAAGTACACACTTTTAATAAATGAACTGTAATTAAAATAGCTATGGTTGGTTCGGGCGTTCCACTTCAGTTTGTTCGCATGGGTATCTATTACTGTTGTTACTCAATACACTAGCTTAGGATAAATCTTAAATGATCGGTTTGAGATCTGGTGGTCCAATGTAATTCCATGTATTAAGTAGGTATTTGATACAGCCAGCAATTTGGTTAATTTAGATATTAGGAATAAACATCTAACGATTTTTGTTTATTATTGTTTGTGGTAATGTTAAATATTACGAAGTGTATGCAATTTATGTTTGCGAATTACAGGTGCATCTTGCTGCAAAAATTTTTCACGCATCGTTAGAATTCAAATTACATACATACATATTTTACTCCCGTTGTCCACGTTAACGTGGACATGCTCAACGTGGACAACGGAAATAAACCATATATTTATAAAAAATCCTTCAGTTTTATGGTATTTATATAAAGTATTGGAGATTCTAAAATATTTTTCGATGACAATAAATTCGATTAATTCTGTTAAACCACCATATGGCGCCTTTTGTGATTTGTGAATCTAAATACATACATGGTAACGAAACAATCATTGCAAAACCGAAGCGTAATATAACGACCAGTTCTCGAGTGTTCTCAGCATTAAGTGGGCACCTACCACCTACATGGGACAAGATAATCTCGATATCGAAGGTGAATTGGCCGCCTACGTTCAGCGAAACCGCGGTCATCAGCTCAGATCTAACAAAGGTAGCTGATTCGCCGACTGCGTTAGTCAGACGCCCATAATGACGAATATGGACATTTGAGCAGCGGTATGTGTAGGAGGCACTTGGAAAACCCGTCCCCTGCCCTTATAAGATCATATGAAAAGTTATATCTCAGTAAAAGTAGATACTCAGAAGTAGACCGGCTGACAATGTATACTAACTAGCTACTTACTTGATATGAAAGGATATTAGATAGGATCATAAAATACAATACTACCACCACACTACTACTACCATTACAGTATACCTAAATTGTTTTGTTGAGTAAATTTAAAGTTTAATTATATAGGATCCTATCCAATTACAGAAGGGGGTGAGACAGGGAGATGTTATTTCTCCTAAACTGTTCAAGTCTGCATTAGAGGATGTTTTCAAGCTTTTGAACTGGAACAGATACAGAACAGAGGCATCAACATCAATAGTGAATACATCACTTACCTTCGATTTGCCGAGGATATAGTCATCATGGCAGAGTAGCTCGAAGACCTTGGCATAATGCTCAAGGACCTCAATACAGTATCCCAACAGGTGAGTTATTAATTTACACATACGTAAATGAAAGCCACATTACAAAAAAAAATACAACATAGATAATAATCTAGACTATTACATATAAGTAGGATAACTTACATTTCCAACTTTATGTTAAAGTAAACGAGTAGTGTTACGGACTATTGATACGGCAAATATAAATCAAGTCTGAACAGGCAAACAGTTTAAAAGCACTGTAACTGTAGAAAGCTAAAGTAGGCAGTTGTTGGTCAGCGCATAAGAAGATGGGCGAGATCCGACCCATGAGATAGTATGAGAGATGACTGTACTTATCCTGATTTAGCCCGGATCCTCTGGAAGATATAACGAATTTACATGATTTAATTAGGTTACCTGGTCCCAGGGCTTAACTTTTTTTGTGTCTACCGGCCAGTACTTGATTTGGATTTTGATCATCAGATATTTCGTCGATGACAAAGAGAAGTAATCTCTACATGATGGCGTTAGGTTCAAACCCTGGCTGCCGGGAAGTGTGGCAGCTTGAGCTGGCCACCCAAATCTATCTTGTAGGTAGATAATACTTCAAGTTTTATTTTCAGCCATTTCTCTTCAAAATCCAGATAGAATAGAATAGAATATTCTTTATTGCACAAAACAAACAATGTACACAGGCGAACTTAATGCAGATGAGTGAGATGAGTCTCTTAGGCAGGAAGAAATACATTGATTATATCTACAGTATTTAAAAAGGCAGACACTGACTAGGTATTGGCACTGAGATATTTACTACTAAGCCTCAGTGAGTATTGGTATGTTTCGTGCTTACGTACTTCAGTTTGCAATTAATTTATGTAACGTTAGATGATTATTTTAAAACAGATTCGTTTTGCAGTTTATAATAATTGAAATTGTTCGAGGGTCGTATTACGTATTGTGTTATTTATGAAAATTACTCGGTGCTAGTATAACATTAATTTAAATCCAATTACAGACGACATTGTTCATTCAGCTATGAATTGAAACGTATATAGCATACTTATAGAAGTGGGTAACACATCTGATAGGTATCACCGCAACAGAACATATATCATACCAGGTATGGACCATTGTATTTGTCCCTGTGACAAATTACGATGACTACGTATACATATCTCGATGACAATACTGCAGATTGCTG
This sequence comes from Operophtera brumata, assembly GCA_932527175.1. NCBI lineage: Eukaryota > Metazoa > Arthropoda > Insecta > Lepidoptera > Geometridae > Operophtera > Operophtera brumata. The sequence goes on from OW052228.1 coordinate 30,249,939, forward strand.
TTACACACAGAATCAAGATTGGAACGAGCGAATACCATGACATTCAGTAATACCAAGAAGATTTAATTGTTGTATTGTGTAGTACGCGATATAATCGACAGACACGTCAATAATATTAATATCCTGTTAGATAAATAGCATTTATTAGGTATAATCCTACCACTGTGTGTGTGTGTGTTTGCCTGTGGAGGGTGTGTGCGTGTGTGTGTGTATGCCTGTGGAGGGGGTGTGTGTGTGTGTGTGTGTGGCTTGATAAGTGGCTGAGTATTCCCGTTAACCTTAAGATTTGGCCCACCTTTGCGAGATTAAATCATGTTTCGTAAAAAATATATGATCTATTACGTCAGAGCCGGCCATTATAATGAAGATAAAAGGATCAGTAGCTGGTAAAACAAGGTCGTTTATTGTCACCGCATAAACAGAATATACTTATAAAGTAAGCGGTCTCTACAACAACTGTTATTTTAAATTTTAATAGGCACGGCACATTCATTACTAGCACTGTATTATGAGTTGACTTTGAGAAACGTGGACCTTTAAGTTATTTCAACCGCAACTAGTTTAACCTTAGAACCACCTTAGAACACGACATGAAAAGATTACGCTCTCGGCTTTATCCTACTAACGCAAGTGGTAGTGGCATAGGACAATCACGTAATTTGAATCGAACGTAGGTATATTTTTAATTTATTTAAACTAGAACAACGTTAGATATCAATTTTATTTGATTGTAAAACGTCGTCTTAGTGTTTTTGACGATGACGATGATTGTCGGGATATTGTGGATGATGAATATAAAGAAGCAATAGTAGGCGCAATCACAGATAAAATAATACTTAGCAATGCAGCTAAGCTGTAGAAACTTATTTAAACTGTGACTGGCTACGCTTACAATGACGTAGGTCTGCGAGGCAGATGAAAAGCTTACAGTGAACTTTATGGAAGCAGCACGGGCAGGCACGTCATTATGCAATTCTTAAAATAGGTCGTACACAAATGGGAAATGGAAGTTTCTAACTTAATTGCAGCTGTTTCATACAATGAGCGGATGATCACTTACACTAACACCTACCACACATCTGAAACATGAGACGTCTGCAACCACTCCGACTGCCGACACACTTAAGAGATGCTATAAACAATCGAATACTAAAAATAGATTTTATTACCAGAGCAATTGGATTCAATGTCGGTGCAAGCCATACAACAATGCTCACTGTGAACTGCTCCAGATTATAATAGGTTCTAAAACGGAGTTGATTCGGTTTCATATTGTTTGAACTGAGCGAAAATGAAGGGCTGTTTGTGCACCGCACACTATAACCGCAAAGCATTAGAAACTGAACGGTTACTGGATCGTTACAAAGTTTATTATGAATATAAATTAGAATCACTCAATAAAACTATTGTAATCTGGATCCAAGGTTTTACCGCAAGTTAGCTATTCCAATCATGAATAAGTCAAAAAACTATGTCTTGTTGGTATAAAGACAGTACTTAATTGCTTTAATGCCTGAGTTATGTTCCATTATCATGGAACATTCAGCATTCACGATCACAATGCATTAGGTGAATGTGGAACAACGACAGGAAACAAGAGAAACGTTTGTAAAGAACACGCATCGTGTGTGACGGCCAAACTAGGAAAAAAGTTACAAGTCCGCCATCCCTTTGTCTCAGCGTAGAAGACACGATTGTATGTACCTACTAACGGTAATTGTTTAGCCACTGTGACAAAAAAATTGCACACAAGCAACTGATTGGTACAAATAAATAGATTTGTATAGGTACTCAGTTCCATTGCAGCTAATGTGGCATGTTTTCTTTTCACAAAGTTCTAAAACATGTCAAGCTATGACGTAATTTTAATTAACTCTGCAAATAATATAAATTGCACTGCAAATGTATTGTATTCTCATAACTTAATTTAGGTCAAGATTCATCATCGCCTCGTAAAGTGTGACATAACTTATTTGAATTATGACCCTATTTACTTATTTTTCAACTCAATTTTACGATTGATTTTTTTTTATTGCGTTTTCATTTCTGTTTAGTTTGTCATGTACGGAGGCCTGCAATGCTCTAAGTTATAAGCGAGTTTATTTTATTATAGGTGGACTTCATTAGAGCTTTTTATCTACACACACGGTTGTGTTAGCCAAGTAAATAATAATCACGAAAGAAGCTCTTGCTCAATGCCCGGAAAGGCAGATTACAAGAAACAAAGGAAACTTTAAAAAAAAAAAAAAAAAAAAACTTGCCAAGTCTATGGACTTACGAGGAGTGTACCGCTAGGACGCTTGAGCCCTTTTGTACGCCATGAATTTTGCATATAGTTTGGATTTTATCTCATCAAAATCCATGAAATTTTGTACAACATGATCAGCCACCGTATTCCCTGACTGAAAGTCACTCGGTGACTAACGTTTGACAAGAAGAATGATCATCAATAAAAAAAAGATCATTAAGAATTGTCAATTGATGGTAATTTAACTTGTCAAACGTTGGTCACCGAGTGACTTTCAAGATAGGGAATAGGGGGGCAGATCACTATTATCTAGCTAGACCCGTGGTTTGGCACCCACATGATCACTTGTTTGTAACCTTTATTCCCCAACCACTGTCTGTTCTGCAAGCTATAAGTATGACCTGCCCATTGCCACTTTATAGCCACACTTTAAGTATTTATTAGTAGTAGTAAACTATTTAAGTAATTAGTGGAATTAATAACTTGAGACGTTGCCGTTGGTTGAATCAAATCTATTTTGACCCACTGTTTAAATTACGTCAGACAGCCCTTCTGACAACACGCTGAACGAATATTAAGAATCGGATGAGTAATGAAAATCCGTAGTGCGAATAGGATTAAGTAAGAAATCAAACAGTTTTTTGTACGGACATTTGGGAGATTACCTCATGTATGCTTCATGGGCACATGGTGACGTCACACAAAATAATACAGATGGAATAACGATAGGGGAACCTTACTAACAAAAGCAAACCTGCTAGCAGGTAAGGTTATCGACATTAGCACTCTCCGCATCGGTCGCATTTGATTTGGTCCTTATTGTTATTTAAATTTTTGAATGGTGTCACAAAATGCTACTTCTTAAACATGGTCTGAACATTAGTTCACGCACCCAAAACGTGGCAATTTTTTATTTTATTTTATATGAATGCGTATTTTAAAGATTTAGGAGCTTAGTGCCGACTTTCGCACTTTGCCGACTTTTAAAACCATTTCGTATATGTGATTTTGTGCTCATGATTGATTGAGAAATTGACAAAAGATTTCGCCTGTCAGTTTTCAAAAACTTATCTGTTTTTATTTTAATAAAATATTTATAAAATATCATACAAATTGAAACCATGTCTTCAATTTGATGTAGATATTTCCATTTCACAGTTTAAAATCAACGAATAGGTAAAAGTACGTATAATTTAAGTTCTACAATTTCCCTAAGTGTTAACACATGTTGATTTTGCATACATTTCCGTTTATTCATAATGTAATAAAGTTTTTACTTCATAAATAATGTAAGAAGTTTAGAACCAATCGATAACAGGTTTCAACTAGCTCCTAGAGCAATCGCTAGGCACACTGTGTTTGTTTACATTATTACTAATCTTTTAAACGTCCGAAAAATGATGTCATCTAAAGGCAAGCAAAAAAGTTCACGATCTTGACACAAGAGCATTAATGATCATAGAATATTTGTAATTTTGTACGATATATTTAAGAAAAGACTCATAACAAGCAATGGTTATGTCGCACACAACGGAAACACTAACAAGGCTATAAATTTATAATCTGACATGGATTGCCACAAACAACCAATAATGCGTATCTAAAGAAGCATGCTGATCATATTAAAATAAGTTTATAAATAAAATATATTAAGGTTATACCACGCTACTTGACCTTTCTGAATTCATAAAACCTATAATAATTGGCTACAGTGATAACCTATAGGTTATTTATAGCCAATTATTATAGGTTTTCAAGATAGGTAACTATCGGATGTAATAAGACTCTTGAAATCTGAAGATACGTGAATTATGATCGGAATACTAAAATGATAGAGGAACGTCTTTTTAGAAAATGTAATAATGGAATTGCTAATCGAACGTGGCCGTAGAATTAACAAAATTAAGAGATACCGAAAAATACATTTCACAATGCACATCAATAATTTATGGAAAAATATGGATAATATATTAAAATATCATGTGCCATTCATACAATTTAATTTAATAACAAGTAATACGAAAAACTACAGCTCGATAAGCAAGTTCAAGGCTCTATATTCCACAATGAACAAGCAGCACCTTCGGCTCTTATGTCAACGTATTTAAGCTCACATTTGCTATGATCGTGTCGAATCGCTCAGGATGAAGTTTTAAAACTGCAATCACATTGTTACGTGTCGGCGGCCGGCAACAACCTGATTGTACCGTTAAACGAGCCGCGCAAAACTGACCTAGTGCCGGGAAAGTTATCAGAGACGACCGTGTTCCGTTTCACGAGCCAAGCCCAGCACAGTAGCATCGTCAAGATCGATCATGAATTAACTGTACATGTATGTTTCTTTTTCATGATTCATTGATTCACTAGGTCAGAGATAAAATAACTAAGAAATAAGACCAGTGATGTCATAAAGCAGGACGCCTCAGTAGCTCCTTTACAAGATCAACGCGAGATGTTTGATAATAGAAGTAGTAAAATGGTTATACGTGTCGTTTTGTTCAGTTTATTAATGAACACTAATTCGCTGCAAGTGGAACTGATTCAATTGCTTATCACCCATCTAGAGATGGCATTGACCTTTGACGAAATAATATGAATCAGATGACTTGGAAATGAGACGTGTATGCTTGGTGAATATTTTATGCGGTTGACGATTTGTGTTATAACGGAAAAGTTAAAGATTTTTATTTCAGAGCAGACACATAAATTGTTCTTGCGTTCCTTTGGGAACTGTTTTTTTAAATTGTTTTCAATGAAGTCAAGTATTCACACCAAATTCATAGTTTTATTTTTATTTTATTTTATTTATGACGTTTAAAAGTTACACCAATCAGCCGGAGTTAAAAAGTAACGAACAAGAAATTGAACCAACTAATACTGATTTAGTTTTGGCTTTCATTATACCAACTGCCCTAAATTGTAAGTTGGTAGCAGACATCGGATATCGGGGATGCTTCGCTGCGTGGATAAGGAGCGTGTTGTATATTTATAGTAGCACCCGGGGTCGTCGTTCCTCACGTCTCCCACGCCGGCCGATGCCGAACGATAGGATCTACAAATCTGTAATACGAATACGATGAATCTAGCTATTTGCAACATGTTTCATTTACTTTCGTAAGCTGGTTTGGTGATCGAATGTTGAGAAAAAATTACAATAGTTTTGACAATGCTGTGGTGTGTCCGGCCTATGAATAGACCCCTACGTCTCTTCCCGTGGATGTCGTAAACACCGACTAAGGGATTACCCGGACTTGTTGATAAGATTCGTTGGTACAAGATTTGTCCTGGCTGCTAGCTTATTATGGAATGTGTTATTACTGGATGAAAGCGTCAGCAGAGTCAGTCGTGGATAGCAATGGCGGCGATGATCTCACCAATTGTCACGTCTATATTCCACGATGGTGCAACCCACTGTGAAAAGAGGCCCATTGAGGCTCTGCCTACCCCTTTGGGGAAAATGGCTTGTGTCTATGTATTTCACAAAAAAGTAGTATAGTTTTTCCGAAAAAGAAGAAGAAAGAAAAACTCTTTATTTGGTACGGCACACATGGATAGAGCAAGTGTCACTCGATAAATAAAAAAAGGTGATAAATAAAACAACGTTAATACGTATCTGGGGGCTTAATACGAGTTTTGATTGTATTCGAAACTATATATAACTATATATGTATTGGCGTCTGTGGCGCGGCGGGCGAAGGTTGGTCTGTCAAGCAGGAGGTTGCGGGTTCGATTCCCGCCTCGGAACAAATTTGTGTGCGATCGCAGATATTTGTTCAGTGTGTTCTGGGTATTTTCTATGTATAATAGAAAATATCTATCTATTTAATGTATTGTATTAAGTATATTAGTTATCAAGTACCCATAACACAAGCTCTGCTTAGCTTGGGGCTAGATAATGTTGTGTGAACTGTCCAGTATTATATTATATTATTATATATATATGTTGTGTGAACTGTCCAGTATTATATTATATTATTATATATATATGAAGTTTCGTTTTCTTCAATACATTCACTGACAGCGTCCTAAGTTTTCTCCTCGTTGTCGCTAGTGGCGCTGCAAGTAAATGTATGGAAGGAAACGAAACTTCATATATGTAGTTTCTAAAACTATCAAAACACGTACTAAGCCCCTTGTTGTTATGTTTTATCACATAATAAATAAGTTTTATGTAGTTAATATTTTATAGTGTAGGAAGCAAATTTTCCAATGTACCTACTAATTAAGGACGCTCTTAAAGTTACAATTAAGCAACAAGTTAGAAGCTCTGATGTTACTAATATAAGTTTATGAATTATAGTATGTCATAATTTCGTTTATAAGCTAGGTAGGTATACCTACATATCTTAAATATATGCAGCAAATGGATGATAATTATATAAAATTGCAATCTTAAAAGGGTCTAGATAAGTAACTTGTGCCAACAACATGTTTATACATTTCAATAATAATTATAAAACCTTTCCGACACGTGAGTTGCGCCAGTCGTATTTAAAATGGAACAACAGCTAAATCTGTCAGCGAGTGGTTTTTGGAACCTAACTAATGAGTTATATTTCTGTTCAGCAGATAAACACCTAAGTTCGAGTTTTAATGCAAATGTCGATGCATAATTTTAACGCATCTTCCAAATGTGCGGCCACATTAAAAATAAAAATTAAACGCAAATAACAAAAATATCATATTTTCCCGTCAACAAAGAGAGCAACCCGAAACTTCAAGTTGTTAATTTAATTCAAACATTTTAATTATAGATGAAAGGCGGAACGTCGATAATTATCATAATATTTCAAAATTCAAAACTTTTTAAGCTAAGCCCAAACCAACGCGTTCAGCCCACGTGCACGCCACCGCGTACACGGGCTGAATGCGTTGGTTTGGCGTTAGACTTACTGTTTCATGTTGTCAGCGGTTCGTGTCTTGCTTACAACAGATTTTGCACTTTTTACGAGCTACAACTTCATGTTCAATAGTCAAAAATGTTGATTACATCATTTTGTATAATTCCCTCGCTGTGGGAAGCCTATGACTCATGTTGTTTCTAAAAAAATGCATGCGTTCTTCGGTAAAATTAGCGATTCATAAACAAACTAGCATTTAGCCGTGGCTCCAACCGCGTGGAACCTGCGTGCTTATACACATGTTCCAGCGTTAAGCTTCCTTGTGGATCCTAGTGAACGGAGCGTTAAATTCCGTTAATTCAAAATCCGTTCAGCGGAAAAAAGTTCCATGTAAAACATTTACACGCAACAATTGGCGAAGAATGGCAGTAAACCATCCAAGTACCTAGGTACTAACTTCGCTTAATATTGCATATCTTTCGTTTTTCCTTATACTTACAGAAATCGCTCTGGCTAAGGAGCCGTCCATGTTTACTAAAATCTCCTAAAATATTCTACGCGACAGTAAAAACCTTATTTTTTATAAGTTTATGAACACAAATAGGTATCTGTTTTGACTCACTGACGGACAGAAATGTCCTGACTCACTGACTGACCGACTGGTTTTCAACACAGACAGAGCCTAGCTTGGTCCGCACACATCACATTTTCAGAATATTGTAGTGTACTAGTGTAGTTCACCCTACGCTACGGGGTGACAAAGGTTTTACGGGAAAAAATAATGCGTAAACTTACAACTACATGAAGTACAGTTTGTATCATCTAGCATGGTACGAATAGCACGCGGACGAAGTCGGAGGTTACCTAGAGCATTGCAGGCCTCCGTTCCGTGTTGCTCGATGCCTATAGCCGCCTAGTTTATTTAAAAATACACATGAGTTGTATTAAAGATACTTCAATAAAATAAAGGACATTCGTTCAACTAATTATACCGCAAAGAGAAGATTTATTATGAACAACGCCGCGCCGTTGAGACATGACAGTCCAGTTTCATCTGTGGCGCCTCATTCATAAATTCAGAGTTCGAGTCTAAAATAACGTCTTGGACGATAGTGAAAAATGAAACAGGTGATGCGTAGAACGCATGGAGATGCGAGAATATACGATGTGGGATGACAAACAAGTTCGGTCATTCAACTCTTTACAGGAAGAAAATGTAGTCTGGTATCCACGTTTATGCTACCAAACGAGTAGTTCCTGCGTAGGTACAAGTGAGAGCCAAACTCGCGCTCTGAGTGTTCCACACTGCAAAAGCGTACATACTGGAAGTATTTCTTAAACAGTTGACCATTCCAATCTAAGGAATAAAAAATTCAGACACTTTTTAGACATTTTTTTTTCCGGTTGTTAGGTTAGTGGAAGTACCCTGAAGGGTTTCATTTTTGAGATTTCCATACAAGAACTAGACATTTGCCATTGATTAGAAGCTCGATTTGATTAAGAAGCATGGCAATTTTAACTCACGTACCCACCATTATATTTGGTATATATTTTAAGTTGATGGCTTTTGATCACAATCATAAATAATCATAAATTATTTATGGTTTACGAATCTAGGATAAATACAATTGCATGAAACGGTTAGGTAAAGGGAAGATCGCTAGAATCTGCTTTTTAGCGCACAAACATTAGATAGGTAAGTCAGATCGTCAAATATGAGAAATTAACATATACCAACATAAAATACGACACAGTTCACCTTTATACTCTCAGACATAAAACTGAAAATTCAACGGTAAAGTTCCAAAGAAAATTGCACAAAAAATACGTTATCAAGAGCATGCACGTATTTCAAATATTATCCAATTACACAGTGGCCTACTTACAAAATATAATCAACATTTCAAACAAAATTAAAATAAGTATTAGAAACTAAAAATAATTACATACATGTCAAATCCAAACAAAATTGCATAAATACTTATTGCATAGTCTTATTGCACTCAGAATTTATTTGTATATTTGCCAGAAATTACCTGAAAAAGTGATGTCACACAAAAACTCATCTACAGTAATAAGCTGTTTTAACCAATATATCATTAAGTTTGCGTTTAAATATATTTAAATTTGGTGATGATCAAACACATAAAGGTATCTTGTTGAAGGTTATAGGCGCCATGCAGAAAACACTTTTGTGTAGTAGCTGTGTTCGACATGACACATTACGCAATTTACCCTCTTGGAGACTTCTAACGGCAAACCCTTCAAATAGCTCAGCGTTGCTTTTGACAAAAACAGCAACCTCACTGTATAGTGTAGTTAATGTTTAGTCTAAAAAAAGGTGTCTTGCACGAGTCCCTCCTTTTCAAGCCAGAAATAGCCCAAACACAACGCTTTTGTGCTCTAAAAATTCTTAGCTTTTCTGCTGTGTTACCCCAAGATATGGTGCCGTATCTTACGATCGACGCTACATGGCCTGAAAGGCCTACATGAATTACCTACTGCAGATACGTTCGTTAATCGACTCAGTTTGAAAAGAGCGTATGCAAAGTATGCAAACTGATGCAGTCCATTACAAATATTTTCAATAGGTAGTTTCCTATTTATAGTTTATTAATTATCGTTAGTCCCAAAAATCTTGTACTTTTAACTTCATGCTTGATCCGTTCCTGAGAAAAGGGATCTTGTCAGACATACAACAAAGTGATCATTGAGGATCCCGTTTTCTGTTGAGGTACGGAACCCTGAAAATATCAGATACAGGCTATATTTTTAAGAATTATTATTGCTTATTCAAATAGAAAACTTGAAAACAGACTTTGTATTGAAGATGATTTTATCGTGATTTCGTAAAGTTGCTTTTCTTGTAAAATGTTCCTGCGCAGAGCACATACGTTATAGTTATAGGTAGGTACACCGACTAATTACACGTTGGACAGAGTCCCAACCAGATAAACACCTAAACCCCAGCCAAAAATACACAAGATGGCGTCGAGTTCATAATAAAACAATTTAATGGGCCAGCGCGCTTTCCGCGGTGACGAAATCTGCGCCGACGCATTCTCGTTGCGTAACTTGAAACGCGATCTGTGCAAGAGAAAACTGTTTAAGGTCGAAATAATTACACTGTATCTGCGAAATCAGAACTTGAAGTGCAATAAGCTCTAATTCAATCAACTTATGGACGGAATCCTAAACAATGTTTTGTGAAGAAATCACGTTACATACTACCTAGTTATAGGAACTGTGTGTGTGTGTGTGTCCTGCCAACGATTTTACCACTCCGTCTCTTCCTGTGGATGTCGTAAAAGCCGACTAACGCTAAGGTCAGACCGACACGCGTTCAGCCCACGGCCGCGGTGGCGTGCACGGTGGCGATCCATTGTCTTACCATTGATCGCCACCGTGCACGCCACTGAGGACGCGGGCTGAACGCGTTGGTTTGACCTTAGCTTTAGGGATTACATCAGGGGATGGGCAGCAGCATCTTCCTGAGTACTCAACAACAAAACTGCGATCACCAATCCGCCTACCAAGCATGGTGATTATGGCAAATCCCATCATTGCATTCAATGGCCTCGTCCAGCAGTGAAGTATAAAGGTTGCTCATAATGATGATGATGATGATGATGATGATGATGATGACGATGAGGAATTAGGTATCAATTTAACAATACAGAGAATCCTAGTGTGTGGTCAGGCAGGAATATGTATGACTGTTGGGTGTTGGGTGTTATGTTATTTCATAGTGAGAAGAAATCAGCGCTTTTTGTGAATTTATGGCTTATTATTCCAAGCAGACTATTAGACTATCCACGACAAAGTGTCACATCACATAGCACGGCACTGTGGCATAGTCATGGCGATTTTTAGTAGTAGTAGAACTTTTTTGTGAAAGAGTTCGTCCGGGGAAGTACTAGCAGTAGCACCATACATATTTCTGCCGCAAAACAGTAGTGCTCGCATTGCTGTGTTTCGGTTATAAGGGTATGGGTGCCGGTGAAATTACAGGCACATAAGAATTTTCATATTTTGCGCAGTGCAGTGCCACATAGGGCGCGTCCTAGGTGAACGTGACCTATGTGGTAATGCATTGTTACAGACCTCTCTAGGTTACCTGCTTATTTCGTCATTCATGCAGTTAAAAAATCATAGTATTACTTTTGAATAGTTTATCGCATCCATTAATTTTTCTACATTTGAATAGTTTATCGCATCCATTAATTTTTCTACATTTGAATTTGAATGTACTAATCTGACTCAATAGTTGTTTGGTGAATGTATTCTCATCTAGCTAGATCATTGCACTTACAAAATAATGGTATTGTCACAAAATTTGTGTTATGTTTCCTCTTGTATCAATTTGATTAGGGGCGATAGAGAATCTGGTATTGTTTACGCGTGAGCGGCGGCGCGGGCGCGGCGGATGCTAGGCGGAACCCCGCGTCATTGGCTCGCGTCTGTCCGCCTAAAAGTTTGCCACCACCATCAGCACGGTTCATTCATGTCACATCATCCGCCTTCCGTTAGTCATTTCTAAGATAAGAATCTTTCAGAAATAGTACTATGACTTTCAGAAATATCTAGCAAAGAGATATCCTGGATTATCCAGTTTTTTTATATATAACAATTGTGATTATTTTCCTGACCACCAAGCATATTTAAGAAATTTGCCACGCGAAATACTGTCAAACCAGCAAAGATTTACGATATATTACACATCTCGACAACGATGCTTTAATTAAGGTAACTATAGAGGCTAGTAAGAACTGGAAATTCGACCGCCAGCAAGCTACTGAAAAGCCAAGCGTCAATTTAATAATGAACGAGGCAATGAAGTTCATTGAACGCAAAGCTTTTTGTAGAAACTAAGATAAGGCTTTAAAACTCGACCAAAATTTATCGCCAGACCATCGGCCGGAGACATGTAGCCGTACCATTAGCCATTAGGCACTCCCTTCCTGAGCATCTTGTAATTTTTATTGCTCTGGTAACCGCGCCTTGCATTGTTGTGGGGCCTAATGAGCATACATTCGTGCCGTCTTTATTCCTGCTGCGAGCACTCAACAACGAGAATAATAAAATTCACATAAGACGATACGGCAACCTTTATCAGATATTATGCGAATGTTACGAAGAATTCAACACGACATTACAAAGGTAACGTTTGTAATAAATAAAGCAAAGATGACGTTCCGTGTACAGAAATAATTCGTCATACATGCACCTTCGTTGCTTACCTAAAATTGTTTTGAATTAACATCCTGGTTTTTTAGTTTTTGATAACTTACCTGAAACAGAAAAATATTATATTAATTTAACAGTATTTAATCGCTTTGGAATGTTGAAAAAAACCTTCTTCAAATATCACGTTCATGTCTTATTTATAAATATACATGTCTGTGTCATTAAAAATTACCAATTCATTCGTAAAGTCTTATTTCATCTCTGAAATCAAGCGATATTAAACTTAAAATCCGTCCATTATAAGGGTTAAAGTATCATAGATATTATTACGGCTGTTTCAGTAGGTACCTATCTCTGAGATACCGAGCGCGGCTGTTTTAGTCGTTACAGGGTTCCGGCGTGCTTTTAATATTTTTCTTCTAAGAATATCTTTAGGTTTCATTATGTGTCCACATAATATTATATCTGAAGTAACGTTGCGTCATTTATAAATTCAATTCACAGAGTTATTTTCAGGGTTCACAGCCAAGAAATTTCCCCCCGATGGTTTTAATAAGCGGCCTTTTGACTGGGCTTGGGTTTTTCGATCAATCATCTACGTAAAGAAGGTCTACGTAAGGAATCCATGTCATGTCATCTTAATTTTAAGACGCTCAAACTTGAAGATACGATTGCAGTAGTACCCTAGATCCTGTTCATCATTCGCTGGTCATCACCAGACTATGGAGACTGATGTCGTCACAAATTAAAATTTGGAGCTCAAACTGATGGACCTATAGAAGCAAAATTGCCAGTGTTCTTTTAAAAAAAATATGTTGTGATCTGATGATCCAGGAAACGACTGCACCAATTTCTACCAAACATAGCTAAGAACCCTCTCGCAAACACCATACAAAAAAACCACACTGAAATCAGAGCAGCCGTTCCGGAGCTATGCCATAGACAAACACACTATGGCCACAAACTTATAACTTCCCTCTTTTTAGTTGGGGGTTAAAAAATGGGCATTTAACTAAGGAGAACATTGACATAAAATAGGGACGACCAAATAATAATTAAATAATAATCGTCCAAAAAATTAAAGTCCTGTTAATAAGTACCAGCATTTTAATGATAAGGAAGCAAATTACAATAGGGGAGTGTTCATGCAAGAAGTTATCGTTGTACGAAATGCAGGAAAGATCGATGTTGCTACATGCGGGCGCAGAATAAAATTTTATAATGATATCAAAAGATATTTTGTGTTGCACGCAAATATAATGTCAGTAGGTGGGAAGTCCTACTAATTTTACGAGCTGTCGAACGGATAGTATTCTTAGGTTAATACCTATGCTTTTTATATAAATATTATATCAACGTACATTTTAAATTGTTTTTCAAACAGACCTACGACTTATTTTATACGAGTAGAACGTAATTGTTTTATTTTCGATTTAGTTGACTCCCCGGAATGTTAATCCAACAAGCAGAAAGTATTTCAGAAATTTTGTGATATAAATGACCCAATTAGATAAAATTGGCAAAGATCCAGAAATTCGGACTAGATGCAGTTCCCTCTATTTATCCAGTTTACTTATGTAATGCACAAAATTCGTTGTTCTGTGCTACTTTCAGTGATTTTTGCATATGATTTTGGGAAATTAATATGATGGATTCGTGGTTCGTTTTCGCAAAATAACTATCAAGAACTTTGTAAACGCTTAAGCATGGTAAGGGCAACATCGCAAAGATAAGGCATTGATTTAACGACGAATGCATGACGAATATAATGTTAATTAGCCTATGTAATGACATTTAGTATGTAGATACCATTTTTTCATCTTGAAACATGTTCGTTATATGATAAACAAGAGATCTAACCATACAACGCATAAGCATAAATACAACGGTAGGTAAATAATCAGTCTTGTATACAGAATTGAGAAACATATGCTTCAAAATCAAAAGTGAGTTTCTATAATTATTTATTAAATTATTCCTATGATTAACATCTAGCTTGTCAAAACTTTAGGTATCTAATACCTAAATTAAATTTATCTTTACAGTTATGGGCATTATAATAACGTGTAATGTAAATTCAAAATCTTTTATAATAATAAACAAAATCTTAAACCTCGTTTATCCATTGAAGAAAAATACTTAGGATAGTTGTGGTATCAACTATTTCTAAGACAGATGGTGCTTCCAGGACTATGAAGCTTAACATCGTGGGGGAACACTCGTCCAAACACCCAAAATAAAAAGTCGATTTTTACAAGGATTTCTAGAAGGTTGTCTAGGAAATCTATGTCGATGAAGAAGTTAAACGAGAAGCAAACATAAAAAATTAAGAAGATTGCATATTTAAACATTAAGAAATAAATAAGAAGTAATAGCAAAAGCAGGAACATGAAGTAATTCTGAATTAGTCCGAAGATGTATTTGACAGATATCTGGAGCAGAAGTAAGTACCTACCTAATTAAATTAACAGATGATGCGTGGGCAACTGAGCTTATACACGAAGTGTTAGACGAGTTAGAGGGTGACAGAAATATAGTTTATAAGCACGCTAGAATGAGATAGTGCCAATCTATCTATCGAAAAGTAAAGACATACAAGCAGTCGACTTCTCGTCTATGAGTCAGAGTATCGCGACCATTTTATTCGCCATCTAGAACAAGACATTTGATCGGACGGACCTATACTAAACTAAGTAAACATTTCCTTGTTATTATTGTAACGGTTCGAAACCACAGACCGTTTCCTCCATGAATCAATAGGCAATTTTTCGGTATTACAGTTAGGTACTAATAAGGTGACGTCAAAAATAACAAAGTGGTTAGGGAAACGTTTGTTTAGCAATAATTTCATGTGTACCTGACAAATGTGTAGATACAGTTGAAATCGAGTATCAACAATTGCACAATCGCATGAATGAACCGGTAAACGTTGCGCGTTCACCAAATTGCTTAACGCGAAATGAATGGGACCCTTAAGCCGTCTACACACACTAGAGCCGATGCCGACCAGTGCGGCGCCTGCGCATCCCACACGTGTGGCGCAACAGAGGCACTTTCGACATGTTTGTGTTGCTTGTTAGTAACGCCTTGCTTATAGATTTATAGAAAGCGAATCTCAGGGGACTGTGTGAAAAAAGCTATTACTTACCTATTACAAGTTGATGTGAGGCATGTAGCCTTCTTTGGATCTAGCTGAATCTCATTAGCGTAATCATCCTAATTCCTTGCATTTAAGATGGTTAAACATTCACACAGCAATTTTCCTCAATATGGGAAGCTGTTCGTTGGGTAAGTTAGCTGTTTATGCGTTGGAACTGTCACTGGTTACTAGTCGTCACAGACGTGCTTCGATAGAAAGTTGAAGGACTAGACTGGCCCAGTTTGGACAAATCACGAAGTGGCTTAGAATCACGCTGATTGTTTTTATTCGCAGTCTTGAATCATGATAATAGTTTTCCGGTCCATTTATAAATTGAGTCTTGTCTCTGTCCACACCTTAAAAGGTACTAAAGGAACCATTATAGGATCACTTTGTCCGTCTGTCTGTCTGTATATCTGTCCAGAGCCTTTTTAACCCCCGACGCAAAAACGACGGGGTGTTAAAAGTTTGACGTGTCTGTGTGTGTGTGTGTGTGTGTGTGTGTGTGTGCCTCTCTGTCTGTCTGTCTGTGGCATCGTAGCTCCTGAACGGATGATCACATTTAGTTTTTTTGTTTTGTTTGTAATGTGAATACTATGTTGGGAGTGTTCTTAGCTATGTTTGATCAAAATCGGTTCAGCCGTTTCATTGCGTTGAGGGTTTTTTAATTTTTACAAAATTAATTACTTGTTTTCAGGAACGGCTCAAGGTATCAACTTGTTTTTTTTACTAAATACATAGGTCAGCTAGCAAAGTGCCGTGTAAACATCAACATTTTAACTCAATGCATTAAAAATACCATATCGCGTTAAGTATCATCATCATCACACAGCCCAGACTAGTTCACTGCTGGACATAGGCCTCTCTCAATACGCGCCACTGAGCCATATATGCCATATGCATGATGCCACTGTGCTCTTCTCATATAATATTTTGTCTAATATTGAGAAATTTAAATGTTTTTACTCCTAAAATGGATTGATGAAGTTTGTAGGAAAAAGTGGTTTCAACTCGAAAAGGGCTCTCACGATTTTGAAATAATGTTACGGATCGGATCCCTCAGGGAGCGAGTCCTGCGCGCACTTGTCCGTTTTGTATTGTATGTGTTCATAAAACATTTTCTTTTAGCAATCCTAGCTGTTATGATTATTTTAGGACCAATCTGGAAGTTGTCGCCTAGTAAGCATTATAACAGCGTGCGTCTGCGCATTCATTGCGATTGCGATTAGTGTGAAGCGTGAAGGCTGGGCAACGTTATCGTGGCAACTGGATAGGGTAAACAATTAAATAAAACTAACTAAATCTTTTCGTAATAAATAGTATTTTTTACAGTATAGTGTTTTTGTTGGAAATTCAAACATTTTCCGTTATTTTCCATAAAAGGCAATAACAATAATGGTAGGTTATTCAATTACATATTGTTAAAGTACCTATATAAAAAAAATTTGGTTAGACTCAAGTTCTGATTTAAAGTCATTTAAAAAAAACATCACGTAAGTTAAGTTGTCTTGTTGTTAACTTTTTTTTTTATCTATTTTTTTTAATGGAATCTTGTTTTTGCTTTACACATTGTTTTGCATTTAGTCCACAACTTTACCTTAGATTTATAGCAAAGTGAATGCTACAGTATTTTTTTAACTGCGTCAATGACGGAACAAGCATTATGGTCCGTCACGTCTGCCTTTAACAATACATTATCACATAGGTCACGTCCACCTAGGACGCATCCTATTTGGCATTGCACTGCGCCCGCCACAATGAGATCTCATGTGCCTGAAATTTCACCGGCACCTCATAGGTACTCTTCAAACCGAAACAGCAATACGAGCACTACGCTTTGCGGCATAAATAGGTATGGTGGTAGTACTTCCCCGGATGAACTCTGACAAAAAAGTTTTACTACTACCAGATATAGGTAATATAACAGAGATATCATGCTAAGCAACGTGAGATATAACTTGAGTTATTTGTACTATTATTTATTCAGTGGTTATGAAGAGAAAGCTGTGACTTTGCTGTGAAACCCTATAGGTACTATGCGTGGTCCAACACGCACTTGGCCGGAACGATTTTTAAAACAATTAGTTTTATAATTAATCAATAGATTGTAATACCTACTTAAGTACCATTTTAGATACAGTAAAATAATTATTGGCAGTGAAATAGATAAGTTAAGAGCAATTAGGGTACATTATTAACTGCGGCACAATGCGTCTCGTGCAGGTCCCTACTAAAGTACCTACGGCCATTAATTGTATGATAACATGCATTAAAAATGCGTTGACAAGCTTTTGTCCGTACTACAACTACTTATGAAGATAAGAGAATTACGTTTTATAGCAATTTTAATAATACAAGCTTAGCGTTTTATACAAGGTTTTCAACAAATATTACTACGGCATCATGTAGGTACCTACCTACATACCTTTTTGCTCTTTGCAAATGTATATGTAACATACGTAACATTGTATCAAGACCTGGAAGATGACTAAGCAAATCTCTCACCAACTCGAGGGGGTATATGCCACAAATATCTTTAAAAAAAATGTTTTTTAACGGACTAAATCAAGTACAATATTCAAATTAAAAATATACATGGGTAATACACCATTCCAAGTGATCACTATACCAGAAACACGATATAAATACGAATACAATGTATGTATGTATGATTGGAGTCTTATTTCCCCCCAAAATGTGTGGAAGTTTGCTGCGGCGCCATTTACCGCCCGATTTTGACTATTCAATTCAATTCAATTCAATACTTTTTATTTCAGACTATACACAAATAATACAAAACATATAAGGAATAGCCCATAGTTTGGTTAAATAAATATGATTAATACACTTTCTATATACTTGGCAGAATCATTTGCAAGTCAATTCTAATCAAGTGTTTTGAATATGAGCAAAAACGGTCAAGAGGTTGTCTAGGTATACCTAGAGAATGAGTTTTATTTTTCAGGGCCACATAGACGAAGTCTGAAACCGTGAGAGTTATCAAAAAGTGATGTTAGGAGCTGAGAACAGCCCCCTTATTCGCTATGACCAAACGTGACATAACGCGGTCTCGTTACGATATCTGCGTGGAATCATCGTTCAGAATACATCGTGCGTGACGTCACACGTTATTGTCAAGAAATCTCCTATGGTGATAACGCATAACCGTTATAAATTAAATTATTTCGTTTTTATGAAAAAGAAAGTTTTTATAAAAAGAAAGTTTGTATAAAAAAATACTTTTTTGGTTCTTTGTTTAAACATTATGGATCGAAAGTTTGTGCTCGCGAGGTCTACTGCTCGCAGAACTACTAGTTTTTAGACTTATGGACATCATTGGTTTTTCCACGTTTTACCTACATCAGAATCGAATATTTTTTTATGGGACGTGGTACATAGCTAGTATTCCCCCAGATTAGAATTCGATCTAGAATTTAAAGTTTGGGTTGATAAGCCTTATCAGATTTGTTGTGGCACGTTCCGCACTTACTGATAGCTTCGAAAGTAAGAGCCTATGCGCACACGACGTTTTTTATCAGTCCGTTTCAAGAAAGCGCGTAGGTATGTGTTATGTTACCCGATTATGTAATATTTTTTTTTACTTGGTTCTGATAGTTCATAGTTCATAGTTCATAGTTTCTTTATTAATAACTGATTATAGTTACAGGTCAAAAATAATAATATAAAATAATGTAATAAATTAAAATTAATTAAACAAACAGAAAACATGATCATTTTAAATTAATAATAGTAAGGTACCTAAGTCATAACTTCTAATACGTAATAAATAAATCCTAATGAAGTAAGCTCGTGATGGGATCCATGAGGAATTGAGGGAACTCCTCAAATATTTTAGGCACACATATAGCGATTTCGGTATTTTAAGCAACAAGTCAAGCATGTACTTTCAGAAAGTTCCATTTGGTGAAGTGTAACTGATGAAGAGGACCAGAGATGGCCATTGGAACTACTCATTGATAAGAATTTCACGGGTGGCGATAAGAGTGACTTTCCGAAATCCGATTGAGCTGAAATTTGGCATACC
Source organism: Operophtera brumata (assembly GCA_932527175.1). NCBI lineage: Eukaryota > Metazoa > Arthropoda > Insecta > Lepidoptera > Geometridae > Operophtera > Operophtera brumata. Next base: position 30,269,399 of record OW052228.1, read on the forward strand.
TGTAAGTTCTGATGACAATACAATATGATGGTGACAGCGAGCTGATCTGATGATGGAGACGGAAGGTGGACAACGGAACTCCTCGATGGATAATAGTAGACTGGCCGCATTTAGGCTCATTTTGATCAGCACACGGTTACGATCACTAATTTTATGAAAGCTTGTATTGAAAAATATATTTTTCACAAAAACTTATTAAAAGTCTTTATTTTATAAAACTACATTTTTATGAGCGAGATGGCACGAGGTTACCTCCTTCGTTGAAGAGGGAGCCGAAATCGGTGCATAGGCTCTAAGAACTATCTAACAGAACTAGCGGCCGCCCGTATCTTCACGAACATTATTCTCCCGAGGCAAGGGAGAGTGAATTTTACGAAAAAGAACATAAGCCTATAAGGTTTTTTTAAATCCCGGTTCTTAATCTATTTATGTAGGTACCAATGGCAGAAGAGTCAGGGCAGAGTGAGATCTGCCCAGAAACATGGAAAAAAAAACTTCTTATTATCCATCGCAAGTTCGGTAAACCCTTCCCAATCCAACCCTCAGCCACCAGAAACTAATGCTCCCGTAGGTATTCTAAAGCCAACCCTAAAGTCTAACATGAATCCGTACTTAAATCTTTTAACTTTATGCCATAATACCGACATATCAATGCATAATGAAACCGCCTCGCCTACATTCAAATCAATAAAATGTTACGCTTTGTCTAAATAAGTAGATTTATTTGCCCATTGTATACCTCTACTATGTGGGTCAACAGTTTTCCATCCACACACAGCATTAAGTTTCCCACTAACAACAGGCATTGTGATTGTAACCACCAATGTTAATGCATTTGGTAGACTCTATGCACACTGGTCTGTAACGGCGCTGGCGGTGACTTAATACACCTTTCATCAAAATGTAAGAAATTTAATTGAAGTAGTACCTAGCCTAGATTGAATAGACGAGTCAGTCGGACTAGCTTAGGTATTCATGTCGAAGAAGAACAACATAAACGCACCACACCTTTATTTGAGCTTTCAAAACGACCTTTCTTTCTATCAGTCTTCGTGACCATTTTTACGAAAACTAATAACTTAAACGCATCCTTTAATGTTGCCCGAGGCATGTCTGCCTGGTTCTCACAGGTTACACCCAAGGCTTTCCATCTTTGGCCGAGATAAGGTTAGACTTCCGCCGGATTGTCTGAAGGTCCAGTATGAGATAATTGGTATTTGCATCATAAGTATTGCGTACTGTTATTTTTCCAGCTGAGTATGCAGTTGCACTTTTTCGGTGCTTATATACCGCACGCGACGTAGGCGTTTCGGTTCATTAAAGTTAAGAAGAAGCAATTTATTCAGTTGAACCGCAACAAAGAACAGTGGGATAACTTAGCTTCATTGTGAAGCATCTAGCAAACCCGTAGGCGTAGAGGACCACAATCAAACTATGCAGGTCCAACCGAGTCACCTTCGCTCGTGGGCTGTCAGCTCCCACGCTTAGACGCGACCTTTTTGTTTAAACACTGTAAGTATTCCAATCGTCATGTTTCTAGTGTTACAACAAGCTTGCTGAATATTCACGTATGCAAAACACTGTTTGCGAGAGAGCTCATACAAAGTTAAATCATGTTCCAATACCAAAATGTCGTAGATAAGTACTCAGAAGCCAGTCAGATATAACAGATTTGGATGTTGCCCAATCCAATATACCTACTAATGAGCCTTTGTGCACACTGGCTCAACAAGCTGGGCCAGATAGATGACCCAGGTTATACAAAGGTGCTTGGCGTAGTTTTGGCGTTGGCGGCCATCGTCCGTAGTAAACCAAAGGACCAAGTTCAAGTTTTGCAGCAACCATCCTACCTAACGATAACCGCGAATACTACTGGCCCAGAAATTGGGCCACCGTGTACAAGAACCATTTTAAGAATTTGACGCATTTGTTAATAAGATTTTACTCCGTCTGATTTGCTTTCCGATCGATAAACAGATTTGGTATTCCGATAAATCATATAAACTGCGTAGGAGAAACTCCAAAGGTTGATATTACGGAACATAATGTAAAAGTGATATTGTTTGGTTATAATGTGCGTAGGAATCGCACCCACACCCACAGGTCAACTTCACTTGGTATTTTGAATTGATCGATTTTCATTTCAAATTACAGTGCTCACGCGTAGCCCACACACTCTCCCCGAAAATATGCGTTCAAGATCACTTTAAGCCCTCAATGACATTCCAAGCTTTGAGCAAACTTTGAGGCCTTTGAATGCATAACCATTGTTTACCATAAAGGTATTCAAAAAAATAAAGCATTGTTTGAATGTTTTCTAATAACATGACATTACGGCAAAATTACAATGTTACTGCCACCTATTTTCACGACCTTAGAAAAACTGTATCTCATTAACAGAGCGATCACGTCGCTACAGATAAAACATTGAACGCAGAGCAGTGTCGTGGGAACGAGCGAAGAATGAACTAGGTACTCATATGATCCAGTTTTCTAAAGATGTAGCTTTATCGAGGTCGGCATGAGTCGCGTGTCAATATTTGCTCTCTGTAACATATTCTGAAGTAAACGACGATGAAACAAAGAAGACAGATAGAAGCAAGTGTTTCTTCATGAATCACACATTTTGTTGAAGACAAATGAGGATTCGTTGGTTTGGATTATAGTGTCTCGTGCTGAATGAGGCTCCAAATGTGGTAGTTACATCAACGACTATTTTAAATCATTGTAATTAAGCAGCCCATAGCAAGTTACAACTTGTTGGAGAACGACTGGTACAACCTTGGATTCTCCTCCTCCACACTACCCACGGCTACCCTCATTTGGTCAACGACGTAGGCGCAACTAATCGCATAATAAGCAACCTTATAATGATTCAACTCACTTTTGCTACAGGGTTGCGGAACCGTAAACATCAAAGGTAGATGGCGCCCACACACTCAGACACACACATCAATACGCAATTATTGCAAAACTTACCTACTATTTGTTCGTATATAAAAATTATAAATCATTTAAAAGCAAGCAATCATCACTATCATCAGAATCCACAGCGTGTCTTCAACCCACATGCTGAGTAGGTATTATAGGTAAATTTTTGTCTGTGTCCAATGGTCCAGTGCGAGCCACATCCAGGTTCGTCGCGCAATACACAAAATATATATAATGTCTGTACCTTCAAGATTCAGTTCAATAGTTCAATGCCAATTAAGGATGATATTTTGCTTTTAGTTGTCATCGTAGCATTCCATAAAAAAAACCATTTAAAAATATACGATCTTAATGATCCTTGCTTAGGTAACTTCATTTCAGATATTTTAGTAACATTTTAACTGTAGGTAGGTGAGCTTCTTCTGTTGTAGATACGGTTTTTGTGATAAGAACACTGTTTAAAGGCTATTAAACTCTTTCTATCTTTTATCAAAGCATAATCTGCACCTCGAGTACCCAACATAGGTACTCGATAAACTTATCTACAAATCTGTACCTGCTGTATTTTACAGCTCGTTATTGTCCATATCTGACAAATGTGATAAAAAAAACAAATATTTCATTGATGTATTCTTATCTTGTACTACCTAAACCTAATACTATTGGATGGAGTATTGTTTTATCTATGTCTATTTGATGTTTTGATTGATTAATTATTTGTATGTTGACATTGTTCGGTACATTGTTATTTCGTGATGCTGATCTTCTTGGTATGCAATGCAAACAATCAAATGTTCAATATGTAAACATGCTTATTTTGAAGAGTCAGGAAATTCAATGTTTGGTTGGATCCACAAACACCGACATGTATTCAACAGAATTCGGCGTTGATCCATTTTGAAATGAGTAACTCATAACGTCATGCTCTTTAGCAATATGGAATCCAATAATTTTCAACTTTTCAAGTTTCTTAGTATTTGTATTCTCACATTTTGTGCAACGATTGTAATTGTCACTGAATGTAAAATAGTGTCTTGGCTTTGTTTCAATTTCAGGGTGACTCTGAATTTGTGCAGTTCTGATGTTTGTTGGATGTTTATAGATTCTGGAGGGTACGGAGTCATCCAAAATAGCGACGTAATTTCTTGCTTCAGCGTTCGGCGTAATGCGATACGCCACGCCTGTCGCCTGTCAGCTCACCGTCGATATTTTAGTCAACTCTCAATAAACTATAAAATAATCTAATACTTGGATCGTGGTTTTTGTTGGACAGCGACATGGAATAATATGAAATCCCAATATAATTCCGTCGACGTTTCCCAATTTGCCTCGAGTGACTCAACCTGCTTTACTTACCTATCAAAACGATATTAAAGAAAAGTGTGGGTCCTCAACTCGAGAGCGGTTGCTTTTTATGGTAAATGTTAAATCAACAAGTTTCAGAATGATGTAAGAAGAATATTATCATGGACACATATTTAATATTTCATTCACGCAATTTAACGGCAATAATAGCTCCGAGAATAACAACGGATTCAGTGTGCAAAACATATATCAAAGAAGCATGTATTTTGTATTTAGCATAGGTATGTAGAAACTATAATAAGGTGAAGTTTAGTTCTTTTAAACAGAACTTTGTTTCAGATTGGAAACGCTTCGATATTTGTTAGGTTCGTCGGCTACTGACATTATTTCGTAATTGTTGAATTTTAATGCGAGTAAATTTTTAACTGTAAGTATAATATGAGATGCTTACAAGGAGTGTTCTAAGAACCGAATCCTAGTACTTTATAACACTAGAAGGAATCGATATACCTATGTGGAAAACTTCAGAAGAACTCTATTCAAATAAGAGTTTACATAATCTTTGTCAGGCAATGTGGTAGTTTCGACTTACTTAGGTAAAAATAATACGACATAGGTAACGATATTATTATCATCAGCCAGTTAATGTGTATTGCTGGACATGGGCATCGCCCTTACATAGGACTCGACATAATTTCGTAGAATATTGAAATCATTAGAAAAAGCAAATACGACCAGTAAGGTATAATTAAAGCACACAGATTTACATAACTTTATTCCACCTAATGATTAGGTAACTCTTAAGCTATGTAGTCAGTCTCATTTGTATCTGAACCTACCTACAGTTACAGTTAAAACTTAACAGTAAATCATTATGGTTGTGACATTATGACATGAAGTATCATTCGAATAGAACTCGTTTCGCTATACGACGTGACTAGAGTTGTTAATGAGTTTTCAAGCAACACAATAGACTTTTCAATAAAATTTTGTTCTTGCCTGTCAAGAGATGTATCCTATTGAGAAAACATTGGTAAGTATTATTTTCTGCAAATGGTGTTCAAACTAATGACATCGGTTAGCTCAGTACGAAACAATTGACAGTTACCTACTTCTTAGGTGTAACTTAAATTTATTAATTTCATGGGACAATGTTTTTAATTATAAGTAGATAGCATGGGTATATAATTAGGTAAGCAATTATGATACAATTCTACAGATCATTTGAGCTTTCACACTTTTGTCCCAGATTAATTATGATACAATTGTACAGATCATTCGAACTTTCGCACTTTTGTCCCAGATTACTCAAATCTTCCCTTTTTATAAAAGACTTCATTCAAGTATGATCATTAAAGACTCTCCTACAGAAGTCGGGTATAAAGATACTCTGAGTTAAGGGATCATAGAGGTTAAATTGGTACTACATAATAGAATGTACAATGACTAGACCCCTTTTCCCAAGACATCTGGGGGAATTAAAAGGGGAATCCTTTAATGAGGGGTTCTCATTCATTGTCATTCATTCATTCATATAGACTTTACAATGTGGAATTTCGCAGATTTGTGTTAGAGAAGTAACTAGATCCAATCTGGCGTGGTACTCACCCATAGTTCTTCTGACATACGGCACACATGTCCAGCCTGTCCCACTTAAGTTTAGCAGCTTTTTGAGCGACGTCAGCTATCTGAGTTTGGGAGCGTATTCTCGAGTTCCTTATTCGGTCGAGTTCCTTATAAAAACAGACAACGGCCACGTGGAAGGCTCAGACGGAGATGGCGGGATGAGCTAGACTCCTTGAATGATTGGTCCCAAATAGTCAACAACAGAGACGAATGGAAGGAAGGAAGGGAGGCCTTTGCCCTGCAGTGGGACACCACAGGCTCATAATATTAGGAACTAGCAATATTTGATAAAAGCATTATAGCTATGGCACCAAGAATATATAATAAAATGCCCGCATCCATGAAATAAATTGAATGTTACCATATGAATAAAATAAAATTGTGTAACTTTTTGATTGAAAAAACGTATTAGGTACTCCATAAATGAATATTTGACGGATAATCTTATATAGGCGTTATTTTAGTCGTAAGTTTTTTTTTACGTGTATTTTTTCATTTGACATATTTTTTTAATAATATTTTTATACTTAGTATTTTGTTTTTACAATGTCTTATAAATTTTAGTAATAATGCGTAAAATAATTAAGTACCGAAGTAATGTATAAGGAATTGAATAATATATTTTAAATATAATTATTGCATGCCTATAATGCTGGAAATATTTGGTACTTTTTAATAATAAATAACATCCTTATAACCCTATTTGTAGCAAATAAACAATTTTATTGATTGATTGATTGATATAACTAGGAATAGTTGTGCACTCCCGCATCTAGAAGATAATTAGTTTTGAGAAAATCGAATAAGAATTTTGTTCAAAACTAACCTCAAAAATATGATACGTTTACCTACATGTAAAATTGTTAACTACTAAGGTAACTAAGTAATAGTAGGTACCTAATAGTTGTAAACCAAGCAGCGTTTTAGTCTTATAAGTAATACTTGATGATAACACAGACAACTAGGTAGGTGCATAATCAGTTTTTCAAACAGCTGTCAAGCTCAGTTTCAAGCCGGTCAGTCGGTAGGTATTCGGTATACTTAGTTAAAACTTAGGTACCAATACTATACCTAGGTACCTAAGTATTTTAACTATAAATGAATCTGTTATAAGGACTACAAAGTATCAATGGGGTCACAGAATATAAATACATAGTAGGTAGGTACGTGGCATTCGGACTGGTTGACTTGCAAGTGGTAATAAAACGAGGCTATACGCCGCGCAAGGAGCGCCTGCGCCGCTCTGCGTACAAACGTATGACTCGAGGACGGTAGAAGTACGGTACCTACACAGTGACGACATTCCACCAACCCGTGCGGAATGCATGATACGGCCCTGCGAACAACAGGTTACCTCCTGGCTCGCAATCCTTCATTTCTCGCGCTCCCTTCCACACTATAACCTAAAACCCATAGTCAATTAGCACCAAAATGATTTATTTACAACAGCTGCGTCGCCAGGGATATGAGAATCGAGACCAAACCCGTTTACTACTCATTTCACCGATCTCTTTTCTCGGTGACAGTCTAATGACCGCTGACCGCAAATCGGCGGAGAGACGTTCTGCTTTACTTCGCTTGTCGAAATGAAGGATCACATTACAAATACCACTGGACCATAATTCGGTGGGGCGGAGACAAAAATAAACTTAATATCGTGTGCGTTGTAGCATTTGTCGACGCATCCGATTTATGGTCGCATGTGACAAGCATCGATGACGGTACGAGCTAGTCCTGTCTTCTGCCGACGTATTATAAATAGTCCAATACGATTTTGACCTACCTTCGTCCAGAAGTCGCTCCATATGCATGAAAACATTCGGGAACGCAGCCAGTTGCTTCCTGTCTTTGAGCAACTGAGCTAAGTAGTCCGCTATACTTTGCGTCGACGGATTGTTATTATCACACATCATGATTCAATTTTACAACAAATGACACGTTAAAAGTTCGTTCTAACACGTTCTATTAAGATATTGTACTTTAGTAACTAATTATTTGTTATTTTCTTGTGAGACTGTGTTAGAAAAGTTAATGATTCACTTCCACACACAACGACGTTTCGATCACCACTAAATGACGAAACTGACCGAAGTGAAGTTGTGGGCGAATATAGCGCTGCGCTTGCGTTCTCGTCGAATGATTTTTTGTGAGCGCGTGCGACTTCTGTCCACAGTGTAGGCGTAATAATAACATCCAGTTGTCTCGCTCCAACAAGTGTAAACCATTGTCTGTCTCGTTCTGGCTATACAACCAGATGTGATACGGGCGCCATCTAGTATTTGTAAAAGTAACTTTAGGTGTTTTAAAGACAGCAAGCAACACCATGGAACATAATAAATAATGGAACATGTTTTAGATTAGACAATAGGATCAATGGTGGTGTCAGACCCTCAGACTCCTCAGAGATTGAGAAGGATCAGCGTTTCCCGCTCTGTTACTTTTTACCAATCTTACAATTTGATAAGAAGTAGACAATGTTTTCATAATAAAGATATTCAAAACATTAAATTTAGGTTTTTTATAATAAACCTAATGTAGGTTATTACAGAGGCCTCATTTGTCCAGCAAAACAATGCCTAATAATGGTTAGATTAATAATTAAACAGGTAAGTATTATAAATGGAAATTAAGTGTCATTAGTAAAGTAAATACCCGAAACATCCTGGCGCGAATCCTGGACATATGGTAAACGGGCGTCCTGTTGTCTCCTATAAATAAAAATTTATCAAGCCGTTGTTATGGCATGCACGATTGACGTTATGGTAGATAGACCACCACATCTTGACATGGGGCCAAGCGTTTCTACATTTCTAATCAGTATGGATGTCTTTTCTAAGGATTAACCTTATTAAAGTACCTAACTAAGAGGTCAAGTGCATTCAGACTTGCAGATTACGGAGATTGAGGGATTTAATCCTTGGCTTGGAAAAAAGTTGTAGGACAACTAACATTTTACTATAATGAATGGTTGTTGCCTTTTACATGCCAACTATACTACCTATGTGAATTGAATCAAACATGGATTTAAATTCAAAACAAGACAGCTAAAGAGATGAGCAAGACTTTAAATCGACGTCCAACGTATACTATATCACCTTGCGAAATCGAAGAATTAATTAATCGATTCCACTTCCATCTAAGCCTCATCAAATGAAGGTAATATTTTATTGAGTTTAGATATTTTTTCTTTGCTTTACTTAAAAGGAAGTAGTGGGCGAGCTACGGATTGTTTGTCACTTTTTTGAACAAGGTTTCGAAACATTCACGAAGTACTTAGGTACCTACGGTACGGTTGCTCAATACAGTCATCTTGATAAAGTACCTACCTAACAACTTTGAACAGATAGGTAGGTTTTAGGAAGAGATATTGAAGCTTTTCAAAGCTGAGGGTTTAGGAAGGCGATATTGACAAGTTGAAAGAAAAACAAAGAGCAGAAGCTTTGGAGAGAGTTGTCAACCTGTAAAGGAAATTGACACAGGCCAGGACAGATCTTGGTAGTTTAGAAAATCAGCAGTTGAGTAGATACGAGTAGTTTTTACCCATTGAGAGCCTATGCAAAAGATGATTACGTAGAAAAGCTAGTTGTAAAGAATATTTAAAGCGGATTGTTTTATGTAGCAGAAAATTAAAAACATAATTAACTAAACATGTTAAGTCCTTAATTCTCTACAAAATCATTTATTTCGCAGTAATTTCATGTAGGTAGTTATTAAGCGGTTATGGTATCGGAATACACAATTAACAAAACCAATTACTAGTGCTCATTGTGAGGTAGGGCTGCACCATCATTGAAACCTCCTTAATGAATGGCAATCAACCATTCTTTAGGATAGACACTATCATCTTGGCTAATAACAATTGAGTTTTAATCAGACGTAAGCCTTATTCAACCGACAGAATTCGTTTTTAACAAAGTGAACACATTCGATCAATTAAAATCAACCATGTTTGTTACGTTTTATCAATTCCGTTAAAAGGATAAATGGATAATTGACCCCTATCCGATGCACTCTAGATCTATCGAATTAAATGGATTAAATAGAACAGTCTCGTGGTTTAGTTTTCGAAGGTTAAAACTAATCCATGGATATTTACTGTTCTGCCGTCACAGCGTTACTAACAAACATAGTAATATCTAAATATTCACATTTATAATATTATTGGGATGGCATATCAGGTATCAGGATACACATAAACCTATATGTTGTTACTAAGTATTTATTCATAAATTAATATAGGACCTGCCTTTGGCATTTTAGCAGTACCTATAGCGATCGTAATTCTTCTCAGAAAGGCACCGATTGAGTCTCTATTATACGAGTACACTGCGTTATGAAATAAGAGTGTCAGTGAAATGCCAAATGTCTGACAACATCTTTCACTGATACTTAAGCCTGATTTCCATAAAAGAGCAGCGTTTATGCGACCGCTCCAACTATGGCAGCTAGCTGGGACCACTCCGACTCTAATTATCTAGGCGCGCAGAATCTTGGATTTACGAAGATGTCAAATAATCAAATGCTAAGTGGATCTCCAATCATTCATCGATGTTGTAAACGTGATAAACACAGAATATGCCTCGAATAGTTACACGGTGTTTAGTCTCATTCGATCGAATTTGAAACAGTTTGTCAGTACAACAAATAAAACACTGTGTTACTATTCCAAGGATGTTTCGCGTTTTTTAGTACCACGGTAACCGTGTTACGTACTATAAAACTCTGAATATCCTTGGATTAGTTACCTACAGAGTGTTTTGTCTTTTGAATTGATAAGCAGAATCATATTGTATCACAAGAAACAAAACAGTGTGAGGTAAAGGAACCGGAATAGGAATACGATCATTCTTGAGCAAAACAGTTTTTCAAGTAAAATATGGCTGAAAAAGGTGAAGTGAAATAGCTTTTTAAAACCCGTTTTTTTTAGTAAATATAGAAATTGCAATTATGGAAAATATACAAGGAAAGTCAGATTCGAATTATTTCGGTCGATCGGGGAAAAAATCTTGGTCTTATTGCTATTTTTAATCAATTTTGATTATGATTTGAACAAAACTATTTTTAATTTATGTTACTTGCAAGCGAAATAATAATAACAAAACAATAAAATCATAAATAAGGCGTTGTACGTTGGTCGCACCCTTTGGTCGAAGTTCGCACCCGCCACATTGAAGTTGAAGCTGCGATCGATGTTTGCCCGTTGCAAGTTACCCAAAAGCACTTGCCCGGCTTATTCTTATAATTATTATTAAAAATAAACTTGTTAGTACGAATTGTTAGTAACAAACTCTTGTTAGTACGAATGATGTAAACATCCATTTGTAATCACTCACATTTTATGGGATGAGACATAATATTTAACGCGTTCGATTTCTTCAAGTCCAAAACAATTTGTATGTTCATGTATGTAGGTTGGAGTGCCGTGCGCACAGCTTACGTTGGATCTGCATGTCCGGCTTTCAGCCTACGATTTGTGGCGACGAAAACATTGCGTCATCTTGTAAATTTTGTATCAAATTATACACCAACTTTAAACTTAGTTTCAACCATGACGTCAAAATACGCAGCTAGAGTTCAAATATCGATATGTAATGGACATATCGTCGAAACTATGGAAAGTTTCGGCAATATCTTCCGCTCACTAGATTTTCGCGAAAGCCATCTAGAATCGCCATTATTTCATGCAATGTCATTTGCTCTTAGAAAAAGCCCAACTTACCTTTTCGAGCAAAAAAACCTGAACGGAAAATGGGTAAGTAAGCATTTGGGTTTATGATTATACTAATCACGCTATTACCACTGAACTTGAAAGAGAGGTACTAAGACCCAGATTGTTATAATCTCCGTACGGCGCAAGTAAAGCGGCATGCGGATGCTAGTATGTGCTTATATACTACATTATATATGAAGAACTGATTAGATATTTTTATTAGGAGATGATGGAGAGAAAAAAGAACGAAAGCTGGACTTCTTCAAATTCCGACGTAGAGCCAGCCGTGAAAAAACTTTACTAGATCATCATTTTGATTTGAAGTCTTCCAAAGGCACAGAGTCAAATATCTACAACAAAGAAGGCGATGAAAAGCGCCAGAAAACATACGCCATCTTACAGGAAAAAAGAGCTGAATTCACTAACAGTAGACTGCGAGCCCTACTAATGATTTATTCCAACTCTGGCTGGAAATTATTTATGCTTACCATTCTATTTGTAGCTTATATTTTGGATTCCTGTCTTTACACTTTCTGTAAGGAAGAAGAAAGACCGTTTTGGGTAATCGTTCTTAACATTTGCTTCAACTTCGCATTTACTTTCGATGTGGCTATTCTTGTTGGTTTGAAAATATCAAAAAAGTGGAGGAAAACCCTGAATCTCATGGAACCGGATACGTTGAGAGTCGTCGTGGATGTCATTCTTGCTATACCATTTTCATTTTTGTATGTTATAAATCACAAGATTGTATCGTTCAACTTTCATGCAATGTCACCGCTAGTGGCGACAATTCGTGCGTATAGAATTGTCGAGTACTTTTACGATAGATCCTCTGAAGCTGGAAGCAATCAATGGACTTCTTTTTTATCGCAGTACCTTATACTCTTCCTGTTATCTGTTCATACATGGACGTGTATTTTATATCTGTTTTCATACAGAAGTTTTGATATACATAAAATCCGTTCATCTTGGTCATACGCAGCTATTTATTTGCCAGCCGAATCAACAATAGATTGGTACTTTGTTTGCACGTATTATTCGGTCATGTTTCTTACGACTAATGCTTTGGGAGATTTATATCCTGTGACAGTAGCTGAAAGAATATCAGCAATATTGGCTGTATTAGTGGGTTTCTTGCTGACGACAGTCGTGTTTGTGGGATCATTGACTTCGCTATTTATAACAATAACAATGAGACGATCCAAGTATACAAGACGATTAAGAAAAATACAGAATCACCTGAAGTTGATAAATATGGACGCGGACACTACCAATCGCATCATCAGGTAAAGGGTTGAACGATCTTCTTAAGGAATTTAATATTTTATTATACTAAAATAACTTTATGATTTGGCGTCGTTCAGGTATTACGAAGACCTTTGGTATCAGAAGTCGGGAGTATTTAAGCCAAAACTCTTATTGCTGTTGCCGTATCCTCTTCAAATGGAAATATGTTACGACCTGAATGCAGTACCCCTTTACAGTTCTTTGATATTTCGGAAGCTTCCAGAAGCTTTTCTGAGGAGATTATCGCTAGATATGTCGCACCAATTTTATCTTCCCGGGGACGTTGTTTACAATCATAACCAGAACAAAACCATTATGGTAAGTTTAACATCTGTTTAGGTAATGTTTATCAATTTTTTAAACAATCCAAAACCTTTTCCCGGTACAGACTTTGAGGAGCCAATGTCGGCGATAGAATATATATAACTTAATCACTAATTCAGACCAGGTCGCAGACGTTCTGGAGAAAGGCCAGGTCAAGAGCACCTACCTCCACCAAAATATGCCGCAAATTCCAAATCATAGATCTGACTAAATTAATTACGATATTTTAATTAAAAATATGCATGGATACTACATTGTAATTCCGAGGGATCACTGTACCAGAAACACGAAAGGACAATAATTTATCGATAGTAAAAATCACAAAGTTACCTCTAACTTTTGCCTAGATTCGATTGTTTTTCAATATGGTGCCTATTATTGGGTCATGAATTAGATAAATAAATAAACACAAATAAAGCCGACGGCTTACTAAAAGGCTTTTGTAAAATTATCTATATTAATACTAGATAATTCAATTAAAACAATTTTTTCGAACACCGCGAGGTGTTTTGTTTTTTTGTATTACAATTTCTGCCTGGGGTTGGCGCAGCCTTAACCGACGAGCAAGTATGAAGACTGTGATGCGACTGAATGAAGCAAAAGAGGTATGTCAGGATCGTAGCCAGTGGAAATCCGTGGTCCCTGTCTACCCCTCCGTGAGACAGGCGCGAGGTTATGTGAAGTTATGCGAATAAATGATTATGATTATAACTTTTGAAACTATCATGGTTATGTACATACTTTTCACTAGAAAAGGCTAGCTTATTACGTATCTTGCAATAGCAACGCGATAGCAATAATTAAGCGATTATCGCATCCAAATTGCAAATTCGTATTACGTATCAGCGATTCGTAATACGAATTTGCAATTTGGATGCGATAATCGCGCAATTCTAGCGCAATTATTGCTATCGCATTGCTATTGCTAGATACGTAATAAGCTAGCGGGATATTTACCATGATTTTTGAGTTTCATGATTTCCGTGATCATGCAACTGTGCCGAAATATCGGGAACATTTAAAACTCAAAAATCATGGTAAATATCCCGTTTCTAGTGATTATGATTATGTTTGTAATCTCTGTATTTATCTCGTACTCGAGGTACTCGTACTCAAAGTCAAAGTCTTGCAGCTGGCTATGGAGGGAGCTATGCTTGGAGTTTCACTACGTGATAAGATCCCAAGCGAGAAGATCCGTTGAAGAAACTAGTTTACCGACATTAGCTTTCAGAATTAGCAAATTAAGATGGCAAAGGGCAGGCCATGTACCTTTATCTCACAAAACTGACAGCCATTTTGTTCTCGAGTAGCGACATGAACAGGACAACGCAGTATACGAGTAGAAAGGCCCTCCGATGTATCGATGTAGCGGCAACATTCTTAAGGTCACAGGAAGTCCTATGTGGGGAAGACCAATAATGATGATGAAATAACCATAAAATGTTACGAGTATCTGATTATAGATTTGCATCACCAACGGCGTGCTGGAACTATTGTCGGACGAAGACGATGAAACTCCTATGATATCTTTTGCAAAGGGAACATGTTTTGGAGAAATTTCTTTAATTTACAATATTCCAGGTATTCCAATACTTACATTTCAAGCGTTTCCTAAAAAGTACTAACTTTTTTTTTGTTTACAGTCTGTTATTTTTTATTTGTTTTTTCTATTAAGTGTGTGTGTGTGCTAAGAAATAAACCTTTCATTTCTTTTCTTTCTTTTTTAACTTACGCCTTTAAATAAAAAATAATAATTTTAAAAAACTTTTTTAATATTTAGAAATATTTACTTTTCACTAGAAACGGGATATTTAGATTTAGAATCCGCGCCACGACTGAAGTCCGGTGACTGGAGCGCTAGTTTCTATGCTCAAAAGTGAAAAAGCGAAAATCTACCTCTGTTATCCGTTAGTTCCTCAAAAGGCCGTCGGACTTCAGTCGTGTAGCGGACTCTACCATATGATTTTAGAGTTTTGAGTTTTTTTTGTAAATATTTTCAGCACGGTGCACGGTCAAGGCAGCAACATACGTAGAATGTCAAGTCCTTGAAAAAACTAAATTCATAAATCTCATGGTCACTTACCCGGATTTAGTGGACAATATACGGGAAGAAATCCACGAGAGAATTAACAGAAGTAGGCAAAGGAAACAGACACAAGGAAGCCAGACAAAGCTGTCTTTGAACGTCTATGCTTCGAAAGATCGCAAGAAAAGCAGCATCAGATGCTTGAAAGATAGATTGAGATACATCCAAGGTTTACACCTTAATATCTTCTTTTTTTTTGGTGTTATTAGTTTGACGTTTCTTTGTATGTGTCTGTGTGTGTGATATGTGTGTGTCTGTCTGTGGCATCGTAGCTCCCGAACTGATGAACAGTTTTTTTTTTAAAGCTGAATTAGTCTTGAGTTTTCTTAGCTATGTTTGATAAAAATCGGTTCAGCCGTTTCATTGCGTTGGGGGTTTTTTAATTCTTACAAAATTAATTACTTTTTATTGTATTATTCTGTAAAGTACGCTTTGTACATTGTGTTACTCCTATCTAAATATTGAATCGTTTTGCGATTTTTTTGACGAATAAATGACTTTTGTATGAATAAATGACTATCTGACTATATATCTGACTATCTATCTGACTACACTATGTATACTTCAAAAATAATTATTATACAGGGCATACAGAATCCGACAACTTATCAACTGAAGACCATCTAGACGAGAATTGTTTGGATCTCTATATTATCTCTGAGCACATCAAAAAGAAGACGTCTGTATTCACATGTATAAACTCTAGATTCCCCTGGATTTTGGAATCTGAATGCTATCTTGTGAAATATTGGGATTGGTACATGTTGATGCTCACACTTTACATTTGCTTAGTCTACCCGTATTACATTGGATTCAAGAGAAAGTTTTCACAAGGAATATTGTTTAACTTAGAAATACTGACGACGATCTCGTTGATTTTTAACGTTTTGATGACGTCTGGAACGGCGGTGAAAACCAAAAAGCATTACATAACAGATTTTAAAGGTATCCTCAACTACAGACTGAATACGCTTGGATTCTACCTGGACTTGATTTCCATGATCCCTTTTGAATACATTATAACGATTCATGCAGCTGTTAAGTATCACGACGAAATCAGAAATCATTTATTTTACATGTGCAAAGGCATAAAACTTTGTCTTGTGTGGAGATTATCTAGCTTTTTCGAAAACTTGGAAAAGAAGCTACTCCTGAATTCGCTTTTGATAAAGGTAATTATTGTAAAATGTTGCATTGATTATTGACCAAGAGAAATGTTTTTTTTTTACAACTTTAGATGACTGTACAAACAGATGGCCCAACTGATGTTAAGCGGTACCCACTGCCTATGAACAGTGCATTAAGACGTCCCTATGTGGCACTGCATTGCGCCCGTCACCCTGAGACATAAAGATGGAAATTCTCATGTGCCTGTAATTACACCGGCACCCAAACCCTTCAAACCGGAACACAGTTATGCGAACACTACAGCTTTGCGGCAGAAATAGGTATGGTGGTAGTACTTCCCCGGACGAACTCTTTCACAAAAAAGCTCCACCAACTCGAATAATTTATTTTACAGATTTTCAAGTATTCAGTTTATGTCTGCCTTCTCTGCTACTGGTGCGGGGTGGTTCTATTTATGGAGTCATGCTTCGCGAGCCGATGTTCGGAAAGATCTTGGTTTAGTAGGGCCATGCTCTGGGACGAACAAATAAATGGCGTTCGCATTAATCAAAAGAAGTGAGATTTACATGCTTTTAAGAGTTGATCTGTCTGTAGGTACCGCAATATTAAAGGAGGTTTCTTTACCCGAGATCCTTAACAATTATCTGTGTTTATATCAATTTAATATGCAAGTGCAGCGTCAATTATAGTGACAGCGAACTGATCTAATGATGACGACAACAGGTGGAAAACGGACTAACCCGATGGTTAATATCAATATATATAAAATCGTTGCGTGACTGGCTGACTGACTATCAACGCAATGCCTAAACCTTAAGTCCTAGAGACCAGAAATTTGGGGGAGCCTACGTTCCTTTTGTGCTCTAGGGGTGCACTAAGAAAGGAATTCCAGAAATTCAACCCCTTTTAGGGTGCAGCGTGGTGTTTTAAGTTTGGAATAAATAAGTGGAAAAGTACACGCAGACAAAGTCGAGGGCATTCCACTAGTGATTTATATGGTTAATAGCTGGTCTAATGCTGTTTGGGAAAATTT
The DNA here is from genome assembly GCA_932527175.1 of Operophtera brumata. NCBI lineage: Eukaryota > Metazoa > Arthropoda > Insecta > Lepidoptera > Geometridae > Operophtera > Operophtera brumata. Next base: position 30,286,829 of record OW052228.1, read on the forward strand.
TGATCAGCTCGCGGTTCCGAATACAATTTTATTTTTTCTCATCACCATAATGAGCCTGTAGAATAATACACATAAAAGCGCTTTCCTCTCACTCCCACTAGACCCAGTAGACCATTGATACCCCGTGTTAGTTTTATAGAGTCCTATCCATCCAAAGGTTGTCTGGTAGAAATCGCTACTAAGCTATAAGACCGCCCATTGTACAACATTTTTTTTTTTTTTTTTTTTAACATTGATAGACCTTTGTTTGACCACGATCTCACCTGTTGGTAAGTGACGATGTGGCCGATGATGGAGCACAAAGGTCTAGAAGGCACCTATTCACTCTAGACTTGAAAAGACCCAGATTATAGTTTTCAGGAAAGACAGACGACGGCAGTGTATTCCACTCCTTAGCAGTTCGCATTATAAAGGTAGAACCGAAACGTTTTGTGCGAATAGAAGGTATACCAATGAGGTAAGGATGGTACTGAGCTGTACGCCTGCTCGTCCTATGATGAAAAGGAGATGGTGGGATCAGATCATAAAATAAAAAAGCGGCCAATTGCGAGTCGGACTCGCCCATGAAGGGTTCCGTAGCAGCAAGTAACATAATATAAAAGTTCTTGGATGGTTTACAATTTATGACGTATTAAAAAAAACTACTTACTAGATCTCGTTCAAACCAATTTTCGTTGGAAGTTTACATGGTAATGTACATCATATTTTTTTTAGTTTTATCATTCTCTTATTTTAGAAGATACGGGGGGAGGGGGGATTACACATTTTACCACTTTGGAAGTGTCTCTCGCGCAAATTATTCAGTTTAGAAAAAAAAAATATTAGAAACCTCAATATAATTTTTAAAGAACCTATCCATAAATATACTACACGTATGGGTTTGATGGAAAAAAAAATGTTCTAAGTATCCCAGTAGTGGCGAACCCCAAAAAACTTAAAAAAATACTGTTTATTTTCGATTTTTGTGTAATTATCTTAATGCGGTTCATAGAATACATCTACTTACCAAGTTTCAACAGCATAGCTCTTATAGTTTCGTAAATAAGTGGCTGTCACATACACGGACAGACAGACAGACAGACAGACAGACATGACGAATATATAAGGGTTCCTTGTCTTTTTGACTACGGAACCCTAAAAAGGGCATTCATTCTTCACACTATACTAAAAAATAACAAAGGATATACTTAGGTATAAAAATAACATATTTAGTTTAGTGTAAGAGAAAAAATCATTATTTGAAGAAGTTTATTATTTGTAAATTGTTTTGTGTTATGGTGCAATAAAGTATTTTCTATCTATCTTTCTATCCCACTCCCTTTTCCTCCGTTTATTTGTCCACTTTCTTGTTTCGGTTGATTTTGGTCATTTAAAAACATCCATTCAGTAGGTAACGTACTTTTCAGAACAAAATATTCCATAGTAACATCAGTTTATTTCGCCACGACCGTGTTTCTATCGGTCGGGTATGGTGATTATTCTCCGGGAGACAAGTACGATATGGCTTTCGTTGCTTTTCTGAGTGTCTATGGAGTTCTGTTTACTGGATATTGCATATCAGAGTTTTCTGCTGTCGTTACGCACTGGTCCAGGTAAGAACCATCACCAGATATTAACATCATTTTAAAAAAAAACGGCTCAATCCTTCTAATTAACAACTTTTTTTTTTTTACATTTTTTTGCTCAAATAAACTATAAAATTCGGCCAAGTATGAGTCGGACTCGTGCACGAAGGGTTCTGTACCATTATGTACAAAAATACAAAAAAAAAAACAGGTTTGTACAAAAATAAAAATAAAAATTGCATGCAAAAAGTGGTCACCCATCCAAAAACTGACCTCGCAGATCATTGCTTAACCTACATTCAGAAAAATCACGTTTGTTGTATGAGAGCCCCCTTAAATATTTATTTTATTCTGTTTTTAGTATTTGTTGTTATAGCGGCCACAGAAATACATCATCTGTGAAAATTTCAACTGTCTAACTATCACGGTTCATGAGATACAGCCTGGTGACAGACGGACAAACAGACAGACAGACGGACCGCCGAGCCTTAGTAATAGGGTCCCGTTTTACCCTTTGGGTGAGGAACCCTAAAAAAGAGCGAGTTTTACAGTAGGTAGTCGCATATGATGTGTAACATTTGACTTCTCACCTCCTTGGTAATAAGCAACATGGCTGATGGTACCAACCCCTCGGAAAAAAGCATTTCCTGTTACACATTTTCGTTCCTATTCCTGTTCCTGTTCCCACAGATTGCAGGAAAGCGAGAAGAAAGATGTTACACATCAAAAACTCTTCCTGTTATTTATGAGCTACTGTCGCAATTCTCACGTTTAGTTATAAAACAATAATTGACAATTCACCAATTGACAATTAATTAATTCTCGGTTTGTGACAGGACTAAAACAGCATTTTTGGAAATAATTATAACAATAGACAAGTTTATGAAAGAGAATAGCATGCACCCAGACATAAAAACCAGGATAATGGCTTTCTACGAATTGCAGTGGCAATACAATTCGGTAAGTTATTGGACACGCAAATTACAATAGTTACCGCAAATTATATTTTGTGATTTCTCCGTTGGATTTACTATTTAAATAAAACCACGTTTTTGAACGTGGTTTTATTTATTTATTTTATTTACATCAGACGGACAACAAAGTCATCCTATAAGGGTCCCTTTTTTTCCCATCGAGGAACGGAACCCTAAAAAGTACCAGTAATAATACATATATATATATATATATACCTTTTCGTATACTTTATATATTATTTTGTATTATTTACAGGGAGTAGAAATAACTGATGAGAATTGGCTTGAAAAAACAATCGTTCCCTCGGAGCTTCGTAAGAAAGTTTTGCACCAAGCTAGATTCAGAGCATTGACTTCCATCAGATTCTTCCAAGTAAAGAACAAAGCTTATATTCATACGTTGACAGAGAGTAAGTTATTATTACTTCAGTGCTCGCCGTTCTACTGCACTTTGAATGAGAAATTTTATAAGTGGGGTAATCCGCCATGGATACCCTTCTGCCACGGGGGTGACAGAAGGGATATGCCGGACTCTTACCGGCTAAAGCCACAAAGTTTTCGTACGATCGCCTTTAGTCGGGACTACGGGACCGCTTTCGCATTCATACGCGGTCCCGAAAGCGTTGGTCCTCTACGGAGGTATCTTCCCGGTGGGGTGAAGTATAAAACTCCACCCTATCCCGATGAGGGGCACGCAGGAAGACGCGCGCCACTTCGGGGCGTACATCATCATCGGCAACGGACGTCCCCGGGTCCACTGCCTAGGCCCTAGTTATGAGGCCTGAAGGAGGGCGTGGAAGTGCCTTATTCGACGCCCGGCTCCCAGCTATGGGTTGGGATATCGGTAGAGATCCAAACCAAGTCCTCCTTTTCGAATAGATGGGATGAAAATATAACAAAAATATGGGTACGTATTAAAATTCATAAATTCAAAATACATACGTTTAGAATACATAAGTTCAAAATCCATAAATTTAAAAAACCTAATGGTGAAAATCAGTAAGTTTTATAATCGATAAAGTTCTATATGTATAATGGTCGAAATGCCTAAAGCCATAATCTCAAACAAATATGCATGCCAAATTTCAAGTTTGTACTGGAGCCTTCAAATTTGACACTTTGACGTATTTCAAACATTATAAAAAGCGTACAATAGGGATATTCGATTTATTTATTTGAACCATACGGTATTTTGATTTTCGGTATTTTAAACGTATACAGTTAGGGTACGTATCAAAACATATAAGTTCAAAACACATAAATTTAAAAAACCTAATAGTGAAAATAAATAAATTTAAAACCCTTAAAGTTTTTTATTTATAAAGGTCGAAATGCCTGAAATCAAAATACATAATGATTACAATGTATACGTTTAGAATTCCGAAAATAAATTCAATATCCTTATTGCAAGGTTTTTGAAAGTGGGTGAGAAAGATTGGAGGGAGAATATTTTATTTATATCAGAAGAAGGTGAACTATGCAGGTTCTATTCAAACTGTGTCAGAGGTGAGGTTCCAAAATCAACCTTTCGATGGATCAAAGACAAGGAACGCGGTGGATGGATGCGGCTAGAGACGCCAATGAACGCGAATGACGAGGAATGAACGCGTTGTGGCCACTATTATGCTATTTAGCCATTATTAATTACAGCTGTTATGTGTTGTTGACATTATGTTTTTCAAACTTCGGCATTTCGAACTTCGTTATTCTAAACTTATATCAAATGAAATTATAAATTTTAAACCATTACGTTTTTTAAATTTATGTGTTTTGAACTTATGAATTCTAAACGTATGTGTTTTGAATTTATACATTTTGATACGTACCCCAAAAATATACATAGTACATGATAAATAGGAACAGAACTTTCATTCCCGGTGTCCCTACTCTACCCCACAAACAGATCCCATAGCTGTCTTTCAGCAAGATACAATAATAAAAAAAAAAAAAAAAAAAAACTTAAGTATTCCCAAGTCATAAAATTCTCCATTCTTAAAAATCCCAAAACATCGAATTCTATAAACATCCCAAAAGTTAACAAAACAAAATCCCAAAAATATTTAAAATTCCAAAAATCTCAAAAATCTCCAGAACCTCAAAAATCTCAATTCTCAAAAATCTTAAAAATGCCCAAAATTGGTAAAAATTGAAGAATTCTCAAAAATCCCAAAAATGATAAAATTAAAACCTCAAATATTACTAACGAAGAATCTCGAATGGAAAACCTGGAATGAAAGTCTCGAGCGCAGAAGCAGAAGTCTCGAGTGCAGAAGCAGAAGTGCACTTAATCACAAATTAAGCTTCAGCTTTATCATTGTCATATCAAACATTTCACCGCTACACAGCTGCACGCGACATGATATTGCCACCAGGAGAAATAGTTTACTACGGAGGCACCGTTACCAGAGAGCTTTACATAATCGAGAGCGGATACTGCCTGGTAACTTCAAACACGATGCGAGAAGCTAAGCAGGAAAGAGTTATCGGACCGGGCAACCATTTGGGTTTGCTGGTCCTGCTGTATGGAGTACCAGCTGTTAGCACTGTGATCACGCTGACTCATTGTAAGGTGTGTATAAGGGAGAAAACACACTGAGCGTATCTTACGTGGCTCATTTAACGTCGCGTAGCGCTACATACAATTTGTTATCCATGCGTATTAAGCTAAGGCCAAACCAACGCGTTCAGCTCGCGTCCGCGGTGGCGTGCACGGTGGTGATCCATTGTCTTACCATTGATCGCCACCGTGCATCGCGTCGGTTTGGCCTAAGCTTTATACCTGCGTCGTTACGCGCGCGTAATAGGGTCTAGAATTTACGTTGCATAGATATCTTGCGCAGTACGCGGCACAAATACGCTCAGTGTGTTTTCGGCCTTAGATTGATTATTCTGTTTTATCATCTTAACGGATGAAGATGAGTCACCCCGCAAGCGAAATGGATCAAATAGTTACGATGTTAGTACTTGAGCATAGTACCGAGATGGGTGGCGAGAAATGAGGCATACGATCAACAGTAGGTTTATAACACTTCCATTATTACTTAAACAACAACTTGTTTATTCTTGTACATAACAGAACTGCTCAAAAACGGCTCCAACTTATAAAGACATTTTAAGAGAACTGTACCTACCGCTAGCCTGCTCCGCAATTTTGCTCCTAAGTCGGATATTAATTAATTCAAGTCAATCAAGTTTGAAACAATCTAGAGAATAATATATAGACCTGTGGTTTATCTGGTTCCCAATAAGTTGTATAGAATCAAACATGGTTTATAAAATTTCCTTACAAAATCTTTTTGTCGGTGTGATTTAAAAACAATATAATTTCACAAGAAACTGTCATAGCGCCCTTCAGCAAAGCAAAGCAATTCACTCCTCTTAAGAACTCATGGGGTTATTTGGAAGAAAAACTATCTGTGTAGCTCGGTCCCGAAGCTGGGATAAAATCTAGTTGTTTATGCGCCTATAAGCAAGGATTGGGCGCCCAATATTGATAGTTAAAAGATTTATAGGTGTCCGATGATCTGAATTAGTCCCACTACAATTTCGTGTACTGGACTTTTAGTAGTGCCAACCGTGGTGATTATGGCAAATTCCTCATTGCATTCTATGGGGAAGGCCTCGTCCAGCAGTGCAAGTCTAAAGGCTGATGATGATCATGATGATGTACGTAATCAAACTACCTCTACATACGTTTCAGCTAATCAGCGTAAGTCATTCCGCTTACACGTCAGCATTGAGCCTCTTCCCTGACATGAAAGAACATGAAGGACTCATGAAGCCAGAAGAGCTTGACCAAATAGAAACACAGGCTAAGAGTCAAAACACTGAAGCGTACTTGAAGTACTACAACCGTCTAACGGCGAAGAAAAAAGTCAGGATCACTAATATTCTTCAAGAGTTTTTCAATAGTAAGTTTTAAAATTTCATAACTTACTTTCTTCGATTATTTATATAGACTATAATTCATCAAAGCTTACTTTATATGCGAGTTCGGCACTAGTACAAAAGGTAGGTACAGAAATCAATGAAGGATCTTTCTGAAGAATAAAATAAGACTAAGAATCAAGGTGGTTGACACAGCTCAGATGATAAGCGTCGTTAACTTATTGGAGGGCCTGATATGGGGGAATATGACTGTGATATGCATTGGTGTAGCAAAGTTTTAGTATTTATCTTTCAGGGTAATTAGGTCGAAAAGAGTGTAGCAAACATCATATTTAACGTGTCAATAAATAACAGCAAGCGGAGCGAACCGCTTAAAATTCAGTGATTTTAGCACGTAAATAGTGCAGTAAAACAAAGACGAACGGAGCGAGCCGCAAAAATTATATTACTCGAAAAAAATGAGCTTTTGAGCGCAACCGTTGTATCGGCCTTCCGGGCCTCTGTCAGGCCGGGGGCCCGGTCGGACGGGTTGTCTTTACCATAAAGTAAAGATGGCATTGTAAGCAAGCTGAAGTATTAGCGGACAGGACAGTGCCACCTCGCTTCGGCAAGCATTTGAACGTCTCCCTGGCTAGAGCGAGGTTCATCATAAATAGCTGGTAAAACATGAGAAAGTTAAAGATCACATCCAGTAAGCGGGTGGGATATATTGGTGGACGATAATGTTTGGTGACTAAATTATTAGAGCTGTCTTAGCTTAAATAACCTAATTTCCAGATTCCTTCATCAACTTAACAAATGAATACAAAAATATGAAAGAAAGTTATTGGAAATCGTACGAACAATTTCACATTTTGAACAGCATAGCGCCGTACCTTCTGATGCCTATAGCGATCAGGCCGGATGGAATATTTCTAAAATGTTGGGCCCTAATGCGTGTTATTGTGGCTTACTTCACATGCTTGCTGATTCCTGTAAGACCTTTGTAAAGAGTTAACATTTAAATCAGTGCCGTTTTTAAAAAGCTATCGTGTACTGTTTTCATTTCAGATAATTGTATCGATGGCTCCTTTATGCGGGACATTCAATGCTACTATTGTGGTTTTGGAAGTCATTTGCTATATTGACATGTATGTGATGCTCCATGTTGCTTATTATGGACCTAAAAATCAACTGATTTATCACCCTTATCTGACTGCTAGAAACTATCTCAAAGTAAGAACCTATAAATACTACTGCAAAGAACTAACTGCAATTATTTTTTTGACGACCTCTGGCGCGGCCTGTTACTAGCCTACTGAGATGCGAAAGGTTGTATGATGCGGGATACATTTGTATATGCTCAGCAAATATTTGTACCGAGTCTGGGTGTTGTGGTACCATGGTACACGTAGTTCCTGATAGGTACGCATTACACAAGGTATCCTAGTGTGGGATCAGGACTATGTAGATATGTGACTGTTGTAATATATTATTCAAATTTGCTCGACTTAGAAGAGGGAGGCCGTTAGGTGTTGTAGACTATCCGGCTGTCTGTTTTTCTATGGGATCTTATCTTTAGGACGGACGCCCTGATTTCAAAGCTGTTTTTAGGATTGTGGACCTCAATAGGCAAAAAAATGAGCCCTTATAGAATAACTTTGTTGTACGTCTCTCTGTCTGTATGTTAAGACCCTTTTTCTCGGGAACGGCTTATGGTATCAACTTGAAATTAATACCATATATCTGTGGGCTGTATAGTCCCAAACAAGCCAATAAATGCCTATTTTTTTATGGAAATAGTGAACATTATATACCACCAGGGTAAAATTACTTCACAATTCTTATATTTGGAATGCTAGGAGGCTTTGTAACATAAATAAAGGAAGAAATCTAAAATGAGTTATTTCGACTTTATACCCCGCTAAAGTTTGTAAAAAAAAGCTCTACAAATTCACTACTTGTAGGTAATTCAATTGGTAGGACAAGTTATTCCAAAGCAACGGTATGGAAGCCTGAGCGCTGATCCTACTCTCACAAGTCCATTTTTTTTAAATTCGCGTGATTGATCCAAGCAAATATTCATGAAAATCAACTGTTTCCAAGATTGTATAATGTTATTTATTCTGTTTTGAGGGCCCATTCCTGGTAGACATCCTGACCTGCTTCCCATGGTACGCCGCAAGCATGCTGATCATACCAAAACACACCGAAAGCCACACGGCTGAGGATCACTACATCAACCCCCACATGTTCCATTGCGCGATTAGGATGATCAATGCTTTGCAAATCTGCAAACTATACTCCATTTTCTGGGCAGAATCTATTAAAGCTTTGAGAAGGGTAAGAAATAAGTTTTGTTCTACTGTTTGTTAGGTAATAATATAGGTAGGTACTTATATATTTTGTGTGACAGAGGTACCGTCTGATCTCAGTGAATAAACTGTGAAGCTCGATTTATTACCTACAACGGAACGAAGAAGGTATATGCGTACTTGGTAATTTGGTAGTTGCTTTTTTAATGTGTAGGTATACAATTTCGCTGATTTGGATACGATTTTATTTATATGAAAGATGGTGTTTGCAAGATGGTTCTTATAGCTATGTTCGGTGGAAATTGGTGCAGCTGTTTCCATTCCAGGAAAACACATCAGCTCGCAAAACTGCTTTTGAAAGACAATTGCAAGGAATGACAGCTGATAGCGCGTTCTATTTTTTCCTGTGGCGATATCTAGTCGTATGAATATAGTAATAAGCTTCGGGGCCCTACAGACACCGATGTGCTTCCATAAGTGTTCCTTTTTCCAATTTTAATGGCACATTGAAAAAAGCCAGAGGTTTTTATAAAATAAATTGCTGACTTATGACTTTTGTCATAAGACAAGTGTAGTCTTCTTTTTTAACTGCGTGAATAACAGAACAGGCAGATGGCCCACCTGATATTAAGCGGTAACCTCTGCCTTTAACAACGCATTATCTCATAAGCCACGTCCACCTAGGACGCATCCCATGTGGCATTGCACTGCGCCCGCCACCCTGATACAAAGATGAAGTCTCATGTGCCTGTAATTTCACTGGCACCCATACCCTTCAAACCGGAACACAGCAATGCGAGCACTACTGCTTTGTGGAATAGGCATGGTGGTAGGTAGTACTTCCCCGGACGAACTCTTACACAAAAAAGATCTACTACTACTAGTTTACCTATATAAGACTTCAACGCGCACTTAGTGCTACGAATTCGCTACGAAACATGTATTACGAGTAGTTGGTAATTTACGATTGGCGCCGCGAGTAGACAGCTGACAAGCGAGTGGTTGCAGATTCGATACCCGCTGCCGGATAAATGTTCTGCAAATATTTGTTCCGTGTCTGGTTGATATTAATACTAAAGACCTACTACTACAAAAAAAATGCTTTGTGTTATTATTTCTCGTGGAGGCGTTGTTCTGACTAAATAAGAGTGGGTTTCGCCATCTGTGGGTGTTCATACCCACGCTAGTTATCAAGGTGCACTATTAGCTAGTAGCTTTCTTTTCTTGTGGGCTGTAACTTATAGGTACCTACGTGTTAGGGCGTTGTAAAGAAATAGATTGTAAGACTTTCTGACTTCTTATTTAAAATTAGGTTAAATTTAATTTAGTGTTCGCTTTAACTTTGTAATCATTTAGTGTCTACAGTCTTTAGTAATTATATAAATTTACATCGTCTGGCGGAGGGCATTAGTACGCCAAACACAGGTAACCCTAGGTTGGGTACTAATGTTTATCCAATAAGTAGATAACAAATTTAACGTGTAAAAATAATAAATACTTTTAAGATTGTACTTTTTGTGTTGGTATATGTAATGTCTGTTGTAAAATAAATTTCATTTCATATTTCCAGGCGTATTTTATGAGCGTCTTTTACTTTATTCTGCTGACGCTATTCTTTCTGAACTTGTACACCTCGGTTCTGATAACCCTCACATGCCGATACGTCAGAGCTTCAGATCCTAATGATTTTACACATAAAGCGTCACAACTGTCGCTGGAAGGACCTTACATGAAAACCATGTTTCATCCAGATGGGAACATGATTTGTCGACAAGGTAAGCTGTTGTTATGCTTCATGAATACTATAAGGCATAGATAAATACACGTTACTTAGCACGTACTAATGCTCAGCATTGTCTTGTCCTTTCTAGCACGCATGTTTTAACATTTGTGTGACAGTGACAGGGAATGAGCTAAGTGCTAAGTAACGTCTATTTATCTTGGCCTTGTACCTACCAGGGTAAAAGTGGTTAGCTTTTGTTCTGGGCCTGGGTATTGTGGTACCATGGTACACGTAGTTCCTGATAACTACGACACAGGGAATACTAGTGGGATCAGGACTATAGTATTTCACAGTTGTTTTGGAGTCATTCCCAACTGTAACGCTCGTCCAAAAATGAATTCGGTACAAGTGGGAATTTCAATTTCCATATTATTTTAATTCCCATCTACCTATATGGGGGGGGTGTTATAATCAGTCACTGGTAAGTAGATACCTACCTATAATCGCATTCGCTATAATATGATTGTACAGTTTAATGCGCGCGCCGCGTGTTCTGTCCTATAAAACCAATAAACGGTCAAGAGCGAGTGAGACTCGTGGCCTGAGGGTTCCTATCTGTAAAGAATTTCGAAACACTCAATCCTTTTCGAGTTTCAGCCACTATTTGGTATAAACTTCACCAAGCCATTTCATAGTAAAAACAAATAAATTCCACAAATTTAGACTTTTCCTTTATTTGTGTTATAAAATCTCCAATCAGAACCTCTAGAGTAGGTACTTCCAGTAACCTCACAATTACTGGCTTTTCAGGTACGGAACCCTAAATAAGTGTGAAAGCTTACATAATAGTTTTAAGAACTGACATTCGTATTGGGGACGTATTGGTTTTAGAGAACGCAACACCGGAAGACGCAGTTTTAAATGTAATAAAATGTGAACGCGTGTAGGACGGCCACCCACCCGGCTGACCGTTAGCATTATGAAGGTAGCGAGGTGGCAGAAGGAGGCCAAACCGTCATGGCATTCTATGGGCAACATTACGTCCAACAGAGGCCGTCTCCGGGGCTTGAGTTAAATTTACATTTAAGGGTCATGGATCGACGGTACCAAGATCTTTAAAAACCAACACTTATCACCGGAAAAGGTTTACCTATTGGCATATTATTGGGTGGCTACAAGCTTCAGCAGCGCTGGTTTTGGAGACATCATTGCCCAAGACACGATTCACATGATTTTATCTATTTGTGTCAATGTGCATGGCGTGTTTTTCTTCGGGTAAGTTTTTACCGCAAGAGAATTCAATAAAACAAGTTTTTTGGTTCATTTACCTACAAGGTACACGAAAATACCCCTTAGGTACTATGGCTCCTTATGTACCTAATATGTAGGTATTGAAAAACGACAAGTTAAACCTCATTGAAAGCAGAGCACCCATTGCACTCTAGATCCTATCCATCGTGTGCTGTTTTTTTTTTTACACAATGTTTAAAACACATTTAATTCTAAACACCTGTTCCGGAGCTACGTGGCAACAGAAAAGCATGAATACCGCTCCCAGAAACTTCATGATCTGATCCCACCATCTCCTTGTCATCATAGGACGAGCAGACGCACGGCTCGGTACCACCCTTACCTCATTAGTATACCCTCTATTCGTACTAAACGTTTCAGTTCTACCTTTATAATGAGAACTGCTAAGGAGTGGAATCCACTACCGTCGTCTGTCTTTCCTGAAAACTATAATCTGGGTCTCTTCAAGGCCAAAGTGAATAGGTGCCTTCTAGACCTTTGTGCTCCATCTTCGGCCACATCGTCACTTACCAACAGGTGAGATCGTGGTCAATCGATGGCCAATCATAGTTAAAAAAAAACTCTATTCTTGACGGTACTTCTTCTTCTTATCGTGCCGATGCTATATATTTATATATTTATGCTATGTATTTCAAATAACTTTGGAGTAATAGGCGGACACCTTAATCGCATTATTTGTGGCCGCGTTGAGGTCTTCCCTCGTACAGGTGTTTGGGCACGAGGGGCACACCAACAAGTGTGGCATGGACTGTGTCGGAGCACCGCAGTCGCATTGGGTAAGACTCGGCTCCCTGAACCCCCATTTGCACAAGTTGAGTCTGCAGCGGCCAATCTGAGTCCGGAGTCGATTTAGCGACTTCCACACGGGCCAATGCAGACAAATAGAACGACAGACAGAAAGGTGGACACACTAATGTCCTCAAACATATAAGATGATCTTTTTAGAAACAAAACCCGGCGGGACTTCGACATCTGTCAAAACGGCCAATCTTCCTAGCTCACGACAATCAATAGGTACCTACGATTTCAGATATGTCTACGCAAGGATAGCTTCACTAAAAGCTATGGCCGAACAAGTAGTGACAAAGTTCCAAGAAGATGTTAAGCATTTAGATATGTTTCTGTACAGTGAGAAGGTGCCAATAGCATTGAAGAAGACTGTGATGGAGTACTGGAAGTACCAGTGGAAGAGAACGTGTGGTTGGTCGGTATGGTCAAACGCTTGTTCAGAATTCAGACTCAATCGAAACTCTACTTTATCGTATTTTCAATAAGTCTGACTACCAACTGATGTTCCATACTTACAAGAGTTTTCAATTACAGCATCAGGCAATCCTCGGAAAATTACACGCGAATTTAAACGAAGATGCCGTATTGTATATGTACGAAAACACATTGCGAGAAATACCGCTGTTCGAAAACGTAGAAAACTCATTCTTCAGGGCGTTTGCCAAGAATTTGAGGGAGGAGTATTTTCAAAAGGGTTACATGGTTATGCGGTCGAATGAAGTTATCAGTACGATGTTTATTATATTTCGTGGAAAGGTAAGTAATAACGCATGCTCCCAGTAGAAGTAGGCTAAGTTACGATGTCTGACGACTGATCAATCTGTTCCTCGGTCTGTAATATTTGTTCCGGGTCTGGGTGTTAGTAGGTACTCGTAGTTCCTGATACCCACGACACAGGGTATCCTATGTGACTGTTGGGTATAATGTTATGTACCTACTTATGTTTGTTTCATGAGGTTGATATAATAACAGACGTAAATGAAGTGGAAGCATGTATGGGTCCTGGAGGAATATTCGGCAACATACGGGGAGCCAATAAATATTTGACCATGTCTAATATTATCGCATCGAGGAATATAGATGTGCTATCTATCGACGGACAAAAGTTCATTACGCTTTTGAAGGTGAGCTTAATTTATGACGACCTCTGTGGCGCGGCGGGCGAAGGTTGGCCTGCAACGCAGGAGGTTGCGGTTTCGATTCCCGCCTCGGAACAAATACTTGTGGGATCGCAGATATTTGTTCAGAGTGTTCCGGGTATTTTCTATGAATAATAAAAAAAAAACTATGTAATTTATTGTAATATCTATGTATGTAATGTATTGTATTAAGTATATTAGTTGTCTAGTACCCATAACACAAACTCTGCTTAGCTTGGGGCTAGATAATGTTGTGTGAACTGTCCAGCATTTTATTTTTATTTTTATTCATCACGTTAACGTTAATAACTTTCCAACCTAAATGGTAAATTCATAAGATTTTAATATTATCCCAAAAATTACCAACCAGACGGGATTCGCACCTGCGCCAGTCTCATTGATACGGATATGCGTTTGACCGTTCCGCCAGGCTGCCTCCAAGACTGGGTGAATGTATGGGATAGTATGCTCGGCTCAACAGCGCCGTGACGTGACCACCTATAGGGAAAACGTTACAATTGTCTAAAACTAAATTTAGTTTTAGTTAAATGACGAGAGGTTTCGCGTAGCTTAATCAATGGTTATTTGGTTTTAAAATGTTAAGCACACAGGAGAAAATACCAAGATTTCAATACTATCCCAAAATTTACCATCCAAGCGGGATGGTCAATTCATTTCACCGAGTCATAGAGCGAAAAACGGGGCAATTGCCAAAGGGGATAAAAGGTCACTGAAAGCTGACCGAACCGAGACTGTATTGTGAATTGACAAAAAAATTGTAGGTAATCTGCTCCCTTATAGTAACAATTAGTCTACTTTCTATTCATGGCGGCCATAGATAAGAGTAGGATAGTGCTATATAATTTGAAAGAGTGAAAGAGAGATGCGTTCAAGTTTAGGTCACATTTCGTTTTAGTTACAAAAGTAGAATTACCTATAATTTGTGAAATTTATGACAACGACACTACATACGAAAACGACAGAAACTACATTTTGACTATTTTTTTAATACGAGAATTGGACTTCGGTGCTGGTAAACAGTTCAACGAAATGTTCTTGATTTCCAGAGCTATCCATCAGTTTTGAGGAAAGTGAAACAGTCCGTTGATTCAACGACAAAAGACTACGTGATCCCAACGATGTCATCTGGCAACAACAGTGCTGAAGTAAAATCTAATTGTACAGCCACTTTAGGAACTACTCAACCGCTATTCTTACATTCCCCTGCTGAGGTTTCATTAACCATTTGGAGGTCTTTCTGAGCTCCATCACGAATTCACGACCTTTGAGCGTGGTCACGGTTGCTTCTCATGAAGAACCATGTTCTCATGCAGTAGTGCTCGCATTGCTGTGTTACGGTTTGAAGGGTGAGGGTGCCGGTGAAATTACAGACACATGAGACTTTTCATCTTTGTCTCTGGGTGGCGGGCGCAGTGCAATGCCACTTAGGGTGCGTCCTGGGTGGACGTGACCTATGAGGTAATGCACCGTTCATAGGTGCCACTTAACATCAGGTGGGCCATCTGCTTGATCCGTCATTCCAAGTAGTATAAAAGAAAACTCTTAATGGTCAACGAAACGTCAGCAGGAGAATAGTAAAGTGCATGGAGTAGTCGTAATTTGTACAATTATATTCTAACATTCTATTTTCCTCTGACTAGATAGATGCCTGTCCACTGACATATGAGTCGGGAGATGATGACGATGATGATGATCTGGGCACGTATGTAGAGGTACCGATAAACTTGTTATTTATTTTTATAGCTTGATAAAGATAGGCGATCATAAACCGGAATCCTGGGAAGGACTGGATTACATTGTAACGGTTGGGGAAGAACTTAAAAACTAGGGTTTTTTAACATCTGTTTACCAAGGTACTGCCTCACATTGCTTAGCAAGATAAATAAAAATAAAAATAAAAAAATGGACAGTTCACACAACATTGTCTAGCCCCCAAGCTAAGCAGAGCTTGTGTTATGGGTTCTAGACAACTGATATACTTAATACAATATATTACGTAGATAGATATTTTTTATTATATATAGAAAATACCCAGAACACCCTGAAGAAATATCTGCAGATCGCACAAATGATCCTCTGTTATATCAACAATAGGGACTGCAGCATTCACTTTGCAATGAATGTATGGTTTTAAAGATTAATGCTAAGTATTATGTTAGGTGAAAACAATAAGTACCTACACGGCGGACACATGGTGGTTTTTGTCCTCCAAAACCTTGGTTTCTCTGCCACCATTTTAACCTGGGTTATGGCTTGCCGGAGACAAGACGACTTGGCTTAGTTTTATTACTTGAATTTATTATTAATTGACATTAGCTAAATTGATGGGAATATTCCTCAGAAGTCATTAAAAAAATTGGTACCTACTTATCCAACTTAAGCAGCAGCCTTCTAGCTGATTGATCGTAGCCAAGTTATTGTTGTCCACCAGAGTCCAGACCTACTCAAGGCGATAAGTTACAATGTTGGATTTGTTGCGTTTCACGCTCACTCAGTAACGGTAAAGGTTACAAACTTTATACTGAGAATATAATATAAATAAATCAAGAACAGAAACACGATTGGTAAACCTTTCTCGATAGATTTATTTTTTAGTCCTCGTATAACCCGTTTTAGGAGCGTTATTAAGCATTAGCGTATTAAGCGTAAATTTTTATACTATTCAGTAGTAATCACATTAGGTAGTTACATTAAAAGAGAAGGTTTTTTTTATATTTGCTACTTTAGAAGCAAAACGAAGTTTTATCATATGTTGCTTACGTCAGTTACTTTCGAGCGGCAGAAATCTATGACATCATCTCTTTCCGGGTTCAAGAGAGTAACAGCGCTATCACTTTCTTGCAGCTATAGTTTTCTTTAAGACTCCGCCCATTCGATATTTTAACATATCGCCTTGATAAAAGTATTTTCAAATTATCTTGTTTTATTTTACTACAATTTTATGGAATCCATGGTATTTTAGGATCAAAAACTGCTCAAAGCCGTTTGCAATGGCATTCTCTGGGTTGTTCTGTGGAAGTTTTATGTCCAGCAGAGAACAGCTTTCAGCCGATGATGATTGTTGTTTTAATAGCCGTTCTCTTATTTCAGAGCCCGGACAAGAGTATTGCTGAATCACACGGCTCAAAATCATTAACATCAGTAGGGAACGTCAACTATGTTCCGGGTTTATTATTGTGTTTTAAGCCACACAGGTTATTATATACACGCCTATTTTAAAGCCTATCCATGTTACTATAAAATTCAAATTATCTTTGTAATAGTTGCAGTGTTTTGTCTTTTGCATTGACAAGCATTTTCAAATTCAATCGAAAGAGACAAAACACAGTGTAATATGAAAGTGATGATTCAGTAAATCTGTAGGGATTATGATGGTGATGGTGGTAGTAGATGATGGTAAATCAGTAGAACATTTGCTATGATTTGAATGTCGGAACTAGAAGATGACCCCAACCTGATGTTAGGCGGTAACCTCTGTCTATAACAATGCATTACCTCGTAAGTCACGTCCACCTAGGGCGCGCCCACGGGTCACGTCCACCTAGGACGCGCCCATGGGTCTCGTCCACCTATCACGCGCCCATAGGTCACGTCCACCTAGCACGCGCCCATAGGTCACGTACAACTAGGGCACGCCCTACGTGGCATTGCACTGCGCGCGCCACCCTGAGACATAAATATGAATAAGTAAGTATGTAATGCCGGACAGGTTCACACAACATTATCTAGTCCCAAGCTAAGCAGAGCTTGTGTTATGGGTACTAGATAACTGATATACTTAATACAATATATTACATAGATAGATATTTTTTATTATGCATAATATAACATAACACCCAACAGTCACATACATAGTCTTGAGCCCACACTAGGATCCCCCGTGTCGTGGGTATCAGTAACTACGAGTACCATGGTACCATAACAACCAGACCCGGAACAAATATTTGCAGATCATACAAACATTTGTCCCGCAGCGGGAATCGAACCCGCAACCTTTCGCGTCTCAGCCGGCTTCTCGCCCGACGCGTTACAGAGGTCGTCTCATGTACCGTGAATGTCTCAGGTACCTGTAATTTCACCGGCACCCATACCCTTCAAGCTGGAACACAGCAAAACGAGCACTACTGCTTTGCGGCAGAATTAGGTATGGTGGTAGTACTTCCCTAAACAAGCTCTTTCAGAAAAAACCTACTACTAACAAAACTAACTATTACCTATAGTAACTAAAGGCTTACGCGACGAGGAATAATTTTTAACCCCCGACGCAAAAACGACGGGGTGTTATAAGTTTGACGTGTATGTGTGTGTATCTGTGTGTGTGTCTGTCTGTGGCATCGTAGCTCCCGAACGGATGAACCGATTTAGTTTTTTTTTTGTTTGATAGGTGAATTAGTCGGGAGTGTTCTTAGCTATGTTTGATCAAAATCGGGTCAATAGTTAGCGGCCACGTCTCAATGCCGTAAGTCATCACTGGCAACATATAGCTCGCACACACAACTGACATCTGTTGGGGAATAAAGATTATCGAGTAGCGACCTCGTACCGGATGACGCAGTGTAGGAAGATAGACGTAGAACGTTAGAAGTTGCAAGGAGGTGGATGGAGGCGGCTCAGGACCGTTCGACGGCGCATATGGGGGAGGCCTATGTCCAGCAGTGGACTTCTATAGATTGATGACGATGATGAAACTCGCTTGGTTTGCTGTAAGAAAACTCTTTAAGGTTAAGCTTGCCTTTGTACATATCTTTTGTTTTATTGTATTTGTAATATTTTTGTGTTTTTACACAAAACACATTCTTTATTGTTAAAGAATTATAAGAAAAAATATATGATTCTCGAAAGTTTTTATAGTAAAATTATAAGAAACTTATATTTCAGGTGGTTTCGGAGCAGCATAGTACCGGACAGCATGCTTGTAACATTTATGGGTAGGTACTATTAACTTAGGTAGCTATTAATTTAAGGCGATATGTAAACATTTAGATACCTACAAGTAATTAATTTTGTAAAAATTAAAAAACCCTCCTCGCAATGAAACGGCCGAACCGATTTTGATCAAACATAGCTAAGAACACTCCCGACTAATTCACCATTCAAACAAAACAAAAACGAAATCGGTTCATCCGTTCGGGAGCTCCAATGGGACAGACAGACACACACACACACAGACACGTCAAACTTATAACACCCCGTCGTTTTTGCGTCGGGGGTTAAAAAAGTATATTAAGACGAGCGTGAATAGGACAGTGGGAATTGAAAGACCTCGGCGAACGTATTCAGACCAGATTGGAGACATTCTGGGAAAAGGCCAAGCCAAGACAAGAGTACCCTTAACCAACGAACATGTACGAAGAATGTGATGAGAGTAAATTAAGCAAAAGATGTACCTATGTCAGGATCGTAGCAAGTGGAAAGTCTTTAGTATCCGCCTACCCCTCCGGGAAAAGGCGTCAGTTTATGTATGTATGTTAACATTTTGGAGTCACTGCGTAACGTGCTCACTCAGTAACGGTAAAGGTAAACTTGATGTTAATACAGTAATTATTACCTAAATAATTCAAAAACAGAAACACGATTGGTGAAACTTTTCTCGAAAGATTTATTTTTTAAAATCGGCCGTTATGAATCCCGTTTTAGGTCCTTCCTTCGAATAGAGAAAATATTGACTGTTAAATATTATACTATTCAGTAGGTAATCACAGTACCTACATAGATTAATAGAAAAGGATTAATTTGTATATTTGCTACTTTTAAAGCAAAACTATGTTTTATCATTTGTTGGTTACGTCAGTTAGTTATGAGCGGCAAAAATCTATAAGTACATCATATCTTCCCGGGTAGAAGTGCGTAATAGCGCTATCACTTTCTTGAAGTTATTGTTTTCTTGCTAGACTCCGCCTATTCGATATTTTAACACATCGCCTTAATGGGCAATATTGTTTAATCAAAACAAAACGCCTACACTTCAAACCCATATTGAGACTCAGGGTCGTTCTAACCATTCCTTATAAGTTCTAAAAGCACCTGGTCTAAGTTTTGCGCGCTGCCTTACATTCGCACTCGTGAGTACACAGGTTTTTTGTATAAACATAATGAGTTTCCTTAACGGTCCGCTAGAGGCGCTATTTTGTTTCCATACAAAAACACGAGACACTCGCTCAAGAGTGCGAGTGTACAGGTACCTAAAACTCGGACTGAGCCTCTGCACTGTTCATAGGCAGAGGTTACCGCTTAACATCAGGTGGGCCATCTGCTTGTTCCGTCATTGAAGTAGTATAAGAAAGAAAAAAAAAATATAAATATATTCTACCGATCACAGATATAGATATACACCGACAGTTTATTCGATAGGATAATAACATAATCACATTCTTGTCACTGTCTTAAAACAATAATACGAGTATACCTACCAGAGCTACTTTACCAATAATGGAAAGGTTCACCAACAGGCTGTATGCGTATATAATAGGGTGGTGCATTTTTTTTTTTTTTTTGCTTCGGCATACCTGTCTAAACTTGCTATTTTAGGTCATTACTAAATACAAGAAAACTCAGTTTGTTTACGTTAAGTTTAGAGGTGCCCCCATCATCGTAAAGTTTTGAAAATTTGCGCAAATTCTGTAAAATCGCAAACGTTCTATAAACCCGGAATTATATTCTTAGCGATGCTTTAAATATGTCTGATGAAACCTTGAAAGATGTGGTCAAAAACGGTCTCAGCATGTGTCAGATTATTGATTTTCCATGTCACACTCAAGCCGTAGAGCGCTGCATCAAGTTGGTGACAGAAGCATCAAATGCAGTTTGTGGGGATAATAAAAGAGACGGTTTTATTAGAGCGAGACTGCTTTCGCGTAAACGAATGCCTACTTTTAATACGAAAAAACAGTTAATGTTTAATTTTTGCAATAAATAGAAAAACTGGAAATTTAGTTTTTTCTTTTATTTTCATCTCCTCTGGGGCACCTCAAAATATTGCGACTGGTAAGTGAAATTTTGTTCAGTTGTTTAAAATATTATAAGACAACTTTTCACCCCTATTCGGTTGAGATAAAACGTTTTTTTTTTGCTCCATACATTTTCGCTCCACCCTAGTATATAACCATCGGTTGAGTATACTAGGTACTAATATTATAAATGCGAAGATTTGGTTTTTTGTTTGTCAAATCACACCATATCCAACGGCAGAAAAGATTACGATGAAATTTGGGCTTTTTATCCCAGTACCACGCGAGCGAAGACGCGGGATGAAGTTAGTGACCCATAATAAAAGAAAAATCTGTCAAAAAAAATTGTTAGCTCAAAAACCATTTAACCTCCGGTTTATGGTCTTAGGTGCAGTGGTAGTAGAGCTTTTTTTGTGAGAGTTCGTTTCGAAGAAGTACTACCTCCATACCAATTTCTGCCGCAAAGCAGTAGTGATCGCATTGATGTGCTTCGGTTTGAAGGGTATGGGTGCCAGTAAATTACAGGCACATGAAACTTTCATCTTAATGTCTCAGGGTGGCTGGCGCAATGCAATACCACATACGGTGCATTCTAGCTGGACGTGACCTATGAGAAGTTAACGCTTAACATCAGGTGGGCCATCTGCTTGTTCCATCATTCATGTAGGTAGTAAAAAAAAAGGTTGTTGATGAATTTGGTCTTAGATGTTGCTGAGTTTGGTATTAGTTTTTTTATGACTTTGGTCATAGTTGTGTGTTTGGTAGTCGTTTTTTAATATGTGAATGAATGAATGACGGAACAAGCAGATGGCCCACCTGATATCAGCGGTAACCTCTGCCTATAGCAAACAATGCATTACCACATCACGTCGACTCCACCTGACGCGCCTTTCGTAGTTGTCTATAGTAGGCAGTGGTCTTTTACTAATAATTGACTATTTATTTCAGAATACGTCATCCTATTCATGTCGTACACAGATTTCATGCTGCTAGTATACCAAATGGCATTCCATTCAGTACCTTTTTTCTTCCACATTTGCGTGGCTTTTGACGTTGTTTTCATGTACAAACTATTTCTCGACATCCATACCGGGTACATGAACAGATACGGCGATTACATACTGAATCCCAAGAAAGTGAGAAAAATGTAAGTATGGGCTTAAAGGTGGAGGTGGATGGTATGGAGAACCGTATACCAAACAAAACATAGAAGAACCAATGTTGGTGGTAGAATAGATTAACCGCGCTACACAGAACCGTTAGTGTTTTGTCTTTTGCTTTGACAGGCAGTTTCAAATTTGATCGAAGGAGACAAGTGACGGTGTAACTATTCCAGGGTTGAACCGCGCTTATACAGGTCTAGCGCTTAACTGGGTCAGTCCCTGAGGTATGGGAACGATACGGCGTGGGTGTTTTCGTCTCTCAAATTATTATATGACACGTGACATACTGTGACAAAAACACCCCTCCAGTACAGCTCCCATACCTCAGGGACTAACTCAGTTAAGCGCTAGACCACGCGTCCGCGTAGATCCGCTGATACACGCGGATCATCCCTAGAATAGTTACTCCGTGTTTTGTCTCTTTCGATCGAATTTCAAACTGCCTGTCACTGTGTATATATTCCACACATAATGTAATAAAGATAACTCTATCATCGTCATCATCAGCAGCAGCCTATTATAGACGTCCACTGTTTTTTTTTTATACTTCCAAGTTAGCAACCAAGCATACGGCACACCTGTTGGTAAGCGGTTACCGTAGCCTATGGACGCCTACAACACATCATCACAGAGCATCACACGCGCGTTGCCGACCCTTTAAAAACTTCCAAACACCCCTTTTGAAGAACCCCATACTGTAGTCGCCTACTGTTTGTTGGAGGAGGCCTCCCCCTTGGACTGCAATGGGGGGATTTGCTATAATCACCACGCTTGGCAGGCGGATTGATGATTGCAGTACTCAGATTGTTGTGTTGAGTAGTACTCAGGTGGAAGATGCTGCCCATTCCGTGGTGTAATCTCTTAGTCAGCTTTTACGACATCTACCGGAGGAAACGGAGGCTTATTTTCTTAAGCCAGACACGCAACCGATGTATTACGTCGTAATACAAAATCGTAATAATTACGATATAGTCTGAAAATAATAAGTACTTAATTACATATTTTCAGGTATTTCTCGAACGTGTATTTTCGCAGACGAGACTTTTTGGCAAACTTGCTAGTATGCTATCTCGCTTTTGCGTTGACTTTACCATGTCATACGCAAATGTGCTTGTTCGCCTACCTGAGGACCCCGCAACTCATTAGAGTTACGTATGTGTTCACCTACCGAACACATAGGAAGACCAGCATTGGGTCGGCTAATTTGATTTTGAAGCTTACGTAAGTGTCCGATGGTTTTATTTGCGTAGTTCCTACGCGGTTATTTGTCAGTCGATCGAAAGTCGCTGTCAGGAAAATCGTGAGTTGATCACTAGGAAGATGTACTACATGGAAATAAGGCTATAAACAAACCGGATTCGATTATACCAGTCTCATTCTTTTATATGAATGTATTCATGTGTTGGAATGAGACAAGCATATATCTATCTGTTCTTATTTGTGTAACTTATACCAGGCCAAATGTCACACTTGGTACCAATTACTACAACATTCATGGTACCAATCTAGGAAGATGTACATTCATGGTACCAATATTCAGGGTACGGAAAGGAAACTGTCGTGTGACAATATATTTGTTTCTCTCTAACATAGGATAGCAAGCTATCGTCTAGGATAAGAGTAAGAAGGAACACTCTATAAAATTAGTGACTATTTTAGCACTCAATCCATGTACTACTACATTCATGGTTCCGACGCGGTTATTTGTCGGTCGATCGAAAGTCACTGTCAAGAAAATCGTGAGTTGGTCAGCGACGGCGAATTTTGACAAATCTTGGATGGTTTTTAGTAAAGTTGGAGTAGTATTAAAGCTTTTTTGTGAAAGAGTTCGTCCAGGGAAGTACTACCACCATACCTATTTCTGTCGCAAAGCAGTAGTGCTCGCATTGCTGTGTTCCGGTTTGAGGGGTAAGGGTTCCGGTGAAATTACAGGCACATGAGACTTTTCATCTTTATGTCTCAGGGTGGCGGGCGCAGTGCAATGCCACATAGGGTGTGTCCTAGGTGGACGTGACCTATGAGGTAATGCACTGTTCATAGGCAGAGGGGTACCACTTAACATCAGTTGGGCCATCTGCATGATCTGTCATTGCAAGTAGTAAAAAAAAACTTATCTAAGCCCTTCATTTCACAGATCTATAGCAATCTGGGCATCAATACTTTCGCACGTAAACGCATGCTTATTCTTCAAGTTGTCATGCCTAACTCCAGTGCAATGCATTTCTGCCAATTGGATGACAAAACCTGAACTGAATTTACAAGCCACATATTCTGAGGTAAGACTCAATTCAACTTCAAACGATAGATGCAGAACTATTCTAGGATATAATAACCGTTGGAAAAGGTTAGAGAGGCATAACCCTAATTAAGATAAAAAAAGATGAAAATATCTAAGATAATAATCCAAAATGTAATCAAAGACATGACAGCAATGAGACATGGCAGGTTACGCTTGGTACCTTCAACAGTCAGTCGAAGACTTGTGTTTGACCGATAGACAAAACTCGATACCTATTTCTGCCGCAAAGCAGTAGTGCTCGCATTGCTGTGTTCCGGTTTGAAGGAAAAGGGTGCCGGTGAAATTACAGGCACATGAGACTTTTCATCTTTATGTCTCAGGGTGGCGGGCGCAGTGCAATGCCACATAGGTTGCGTCCTAGGTGGACGTGATCTATGGGGTAATGCACTGTTCATAGGCAGAGGTTACCGCTTAACATCAGGTGGGCCTCTTGCTTGATCCGTCATCCAAGTAGTATAAAAAAAAAAAAAAAAAAAACGGGAGAAGAATAGGCACTATTCTTCTCCCGTTTCGTTTTTATCACAGACCACAAAACCACAAAACCAGTGAAGTCATTGATTTAAAAATGAAAACTGGTAAAAAGATTTCGATGTTTCCTGAATTTCATATTAAACGCGAGTTTATTATGATTTTTAATAAAATAATATACCTACAAAAATAAGCAAAATTTTGCTATTTAACGTTAGTTTTAAACAGAAATACGTTTTTTTGCCGATAGTAGACCTAGTGAGTATACTCGTAGTTTAGTTATCTTTCTTATTATCTTTGCCGAGGAATTTTAAGGAAAAAAGATTAATGAGAAGTAGGCATTGTGAGAAAAAGTCCAGTGTACATTTTGCAAAGTGGTCATGAAAACAAAACGCGCGGTGTAGGTACATTTTGCAAAGTGGTCATGAAAACAAAACGCGCGGTGTAGGTACATTTTGCAAAGTGGTCATGAAAACAAAACGTGCGGTGTAGGTACATTTTGCTGAATATTCTGGTGTTGATATTGAGAATAAGTGCGGTTGTAGGTACATTATGCAAAGTGGACGATTTGCGCCTGAGCCCTGATATACATTACCAATAACCTGCCTGAAAGATACTGCATTACTTACTGAAAAATAACGGCCATGTTAGGTTCGAACCTAAAAAACGATTAAAGTCTAATCAATAAAGAAACTAAAATAAAAAATGTTTTATAGTTTTTAAATAAATAAACTAAGTATTTCTATTCTATTCTATTCTTTTCTAATTAATTTGTAACTTTCAGGGGAATTACTTCAAGCTTTACATCGCGGCTTTGTGGTACATGATAAACCTTATAACAATCACTGGCACGGGGGACGTGTCTTCCCAAAACAGTTTTGAAGTTGTGGAAACTATTATCGTGATCATTGTCATAAAGTTTTGCACAGGTAAATAAATATGTCCTGAGAGACGCTCCCAGAGTGAATGCCATGAGGCTAATTAGATGATGATTGACTTAAGACTGCGCCACGCCAGGCAGAAATCTTCATTCAAAAAAAACGCCACGTGCCACTCGAAAAAGCGGTTTTTATTGAATATCTCGTGAAAATTTTTAAAAAACCCCGAGGGTGAACCCTCCGTTTTATTGTATTGATTTTATTTATCCAATTTTTTAACCAATAATCTGTACCATATTGACAAACAATCGAATCTAGCCAAAAGATAGAGGTAACTTTGTGTTTTTTTTTATCGAGAATATTTTGTCCAGCGTGTTTCTGTCTGGGTGGTCTCTCGGTATTATAATGTAGTATCCATGCATATTTTTAATTTGAATATTGTACTTGATTTAGTCAGTTAAAAATCTAATCTAAGATTGGTAATTTTGCGTTATACCCCACCTTTAGTATTGATTTACCGTGCTACTAATAAACGTAGATCATTCTTTGAATAGTTACACGTATTACGTATATTTCTATCGAATTTGAAACTGCCGCCAAATGGTCCGTGGTGAAGTATCTGGAGGCTAGTCTTTAGCTGATATCCGCGCAAATGCCTTTATTTTATTTTTATACTACTCAGAATGACGGAACAAGCAGATGGCCCACCTGATGATAAGCGGTACCCTCTGCCTATGAACAGACTCGCGTCACAATTCCACATAGGTCACGTCCACCTAGGACGCGCCCTATGTGGAATTGCACTGCGCCACCCTGAGACATAAAGATGAAAAGTCTCATGTGCCTGTAATTTCCGTCTAATGGCACGCAAGTCGCGACGCGTTGGTTCGTCCGTCGATCACCCTCCCTACAAAATTACAGGACTTCTCATATCAGAGATGTCTGCGATGATATCCGCGCACTCGTCATCGCGGATAACGTATGACTACGGGATAAACGAGTTACGGGACGGATTGCACGATATGGACCTGAGCGACCATCAGATGAACAAGATGTGGGACTATGTGCGCCAGCTGTGGAACAGGCAGCAAGGGAGACAGGTATGCTGTGGAACAGGCAGCAAGGGAGACAGGTATGCTGTAGAACAGGCAGCAAGGGAGACAGGTATGCTGTTGAACAGCCAGCAAGAGAGACAGGTATGCTGTGGAACAGGCAGCAAGGGAGACAGGTATGCTATGGAACAGGCAGCAAGGGAGACAGGTATGCTGTGAAACAGACAGCATGGGACACAGGTATGCTGTGGAACAGGCAGCAAGGGAGACAGGTATGCTGTGGAACAGGCAGCAAGGAAGACAGGTATGCTGTGGAACAGGCAGCAAGGGAGACAGGTATGCTGTGGAACAGGCAGCAAGGGAGACAGGTACGCTGTGGAACAGGCAGCAAGGGAGACAGGTATGCTGTGGAACAGGCAGCAAGGGAGACAGGTATGCTGTGCAACAGGCAGCAAGGGAGACAGGTATGCTGTGGAACAGGCAGCAAGGGAGACAGGTATGCTGTGGAACAGGCAGCAAGGGAGACAGGTATGCTATGGAACAGGCAGCAAGGGACACAGGTATGCTGTGGAACAGGCAGCAATGGAGACAGGTATGCTGTGGAACAGGCAGCAAGGGAGACAGGTATGCTGTGGAACAGGCAGCAAGGCAGACAGGCATGCTGTGGAACAGGCAGTAAGGGAGACAAGCATGCTGTGGAACAGGCAGCAAGGGAGACAGGTATGCTGTGGAACAGGCAGCAAGGGAGACAGGTATGCTGTGGAACAGGCAGCAAGGGAGACAGTTATGCTGTGGAACAGGCAGCAAGGCAGACAGGTATGCTGTGGAACAGGCAGCAAGGCAGACAGGTATGCTGTGGAACAGGCAGCAAGGAAGACAGGAATGCTTTGGAACAGGCAGCAGGGGAGACAGGCATGCTGTGGAACAGGCAGCAAAGAAGATACTCGCAGGTACGAGTATACTTTGGAACCGACAGCACGGGAGACAGGTATGCTGTGCAACAGGCAGGGAGGCAGGTATGCTATGCAACAGGCAGGGAGGCAGGTATGCAGTGGAACAGGCAGCATGGGAGACAGGTATTCAGATACGTGTCTTATGAAGCTACGAGAAAAATGGTTGCATTGTCTTCTCACCTTTCAATCCAACTTTGGGAAATGAATCAGAATCGTCATAAAAGATTTGACCGAATCATACAAAAAAATGCATTCATTCCTTATTCAAATCTTTTGAAACTACCCAGATGCCTCAACTAATCCACAAACTGCCCTTCCGCCTGCGCTGCGAGGTGATGGAAGCGTTATACGGTTCACACATAAGAGATTCGGTCATATTCAACAAGACGGATGACGACTTCCGACGAATGCTATCAATGTGGATGAAACACTGCGTGTTCTTTTCGGGAAACTACATCGTTCAGTGTGGAGACTCTGATCAGTGTATTTACTTCATTCACCGAGGCCAGGTAACGAAGATATCAATATATATGCAATTTAGTGCAGCCCACCACTCGATGTACGCAGAAGTCGGTCGATTGGCGGACAGTCTCTTCCGTAGACTTATATGACATAAATTATGCATAGGCGACGACGTGGCGAGCCCGCCGTTTCACTCCGCGCTTGACGTCACTTCTGTATAAACCACGCCTATGGGGGGACGCCTAAATCCAGAAGTGGACACAGTACAAAAAAATTGCCACCGTTCTTAGCACCATATTATATTCGTATGGGATCTGGAATGATAATTTACTAAATCCTGTTGTAAACATTCCAGTGTTCTCCAGGCACCACACAGATGCTTCCCAACTATTAGTAAGAAGGATCATCAAATAAAGCTAAGCTGTGTTAATTGCCTGATTTTTCTAGGTTTAGCCGCGGTGGAACAGGAGAAATTTAGCTTATAAGACGATTCAAAATGATCCTAGTGATTTCAATTAATAAAATATTGTTGACTTTGACTTGTTACGCGATGGTATGGTAATTATCAAGGGTGACAATCTATATTGCAGGTTGAAGTGTTAACTGTACATCCGAACTTGACAGAATCTATCTACGACGTCTTAGGGCCGGAAGATAGTTTTGGAATAGCCCAGGTATGCTAATTGCGAGTCGGAATGTCGTTTTTGTATCGTAGACCTAACCTAACGCCGATAATGTTAATTTAAATGTTTTTTTCAGGGTTTGTTTGTAGGAGTCTCCCATCATTTCTCATTCCGCGCGAGAACTGTAGTCGATATTGTGTATCTAAAGCTAGACTGCTGGAAGTATTTACTAGACTATTATCCTAAATCCGCTAAAATCGTGCAGAGGAAGGTAGAAAATGTATATTTAGCTATTTGATAAGTTTTGATATTGTTTTTGGATTAATTAGAACATGATTTAAGAATATAATATAGTTTTATTTGCTTTCCACAAATTAGTTAGTACAAATGGAATGGCATGGTATGGAGAAAAAAACTTCGAAGCAAGTTAGATATTAAAACAAATAAAAAACAGCAAAGCAAAATCTAGAGATTACTTGCAGTCTAAACTACATTTGCTTCAGCCAAAACTTACTAAAGTAATAATCAGTACCTACTCATTCAAAATCAACATTATTTTAGCTGTAGCAAGGCAAAATGACAGGTTCCATACAATCACAATAGAAATATTCAAATATTTTACTCAATACTGTTCCAAAATCTTTAAGACAGATAAAATCTTAGGTATCAAGGTTTTCGACCTTACATTTTTGAATTAAAAATAAACTAAAAAAAGTACCGCTTTTGTTTCTATAATCTGCTTATTAGTCATCAATCTGTCGTCTCCTCTTTCTGGTGATCCGTTGAGAGATCTCAGGGATGATGTCCTGAGTGAGCTCGACGTCTTCAGTCGCCTCTTGCACCGTCACATCGCCCGTGAAATCCATTGCTGTCAGGACCTGTGTCACTTCCACCCGCTGGGTTTGGGTAAATCTGGAACTAAGAATATCAACAATTTATATTTATACATACTTTGGCACTAACATTTTTAGTAACACACAGCCAACAGTCACATTAATAGTAGTAGTAGAGCTTTTTTGTGAAAGAGTTCGTCCGGGGAAGTACCTACTTCCACCATACCTAAATATGCCGCAAAGCAATAGTGCTCGCATTGCTGTGTTCCGGTTTGAAGGGTATGGTTTGGCCGGTGAAATTAAGGGCACTTAGAGTTTTCATCTTTTTCTCAGGGCGGGTGTAGTGCAATGCCACATAGGGTGCGTCCTTGGTGGACGTGACCTATGTGATAATGCACTGTTCATAGGCAGAGCGTACCGCTTAACCATCTGCTTGCTACACACAGACCAGAAACTAATATTTGCAGATCATACACACGTTTGCCCGCAGCGGACATTGAACCCTTTTTTTTTACATTGGTAGACCTTCGTTTGACCGCGATCTCACCTGTTGGTAAGTGTCGATGTAACCGACGATGGAGCACAAAGGTCTTGCCAAGAAGAGATCCAGATTATAGTTCTCGCAGGAAAGACAGACGACGGTAGTGTTCCACTCCTTAGTAGTTCGCATTATAAAGGTAGAACCGAAACCCTCGAGTCGAAGGAATTCCATCTACTCTAGCAACTCAGCCAGCTCTCGCCCGCCGCGCCACAAGTGTCGTCAAACAGCCGTAAAGCAATCAAGAATAGCATATAAATAAAAACCCCATCAAGTGCGAATCGAACTCGCGTGGAGAGAGAGGGTTCCGTAAAAGTAGACAACCATAGTAATCACTAGACCAATTGAATTTACTAGTCCTCAGTGAAACAATATTTTTGTTAAAAATATATTTTAAAAAACATGCTTTTATGAAATTGGTGATCGGAATGGTGTGTTGATTGAAATAAGCCAGAACTCTGACGTTCTACTATCCATCGAGGAGTGCCGTTGCCCACCTTCCGACTCCATCATTAGATCAGCTCACTGTCACCATAATATGTATTATCATCAGAACTTGACAAATATGCCAAATTTCAAGTCAATGGAACAACAGGAAGTGGGTCAAATTTAAGTTGTAAGATTTGATGACACCGGGATAGGGTAAACGAAATAAAATCATCTTATTCTAATTTGTTATTTTTTTATTTATTTTTGTTTTTTACAGATATAATAATACAACTAATACAAGGTATGCACAAAATACATATATTGTGCTACCTGACCGCTGCTAACGGTATTATAATTTCGTTCATTCAGATAACATGATCCAATTTTGATACAAGTAGGTACACCTACTTACTTACCTATCTAAATTTTTGCACATTTATCTTTCATGCCTACCTAATTTAGAATCAATTTACATACTAGACTCCTGGAAGAGACTAACCACCCACAACACAGGGAAGCCTAGTGTGGGGGTTAGCAAATAACCTACTTACTTATGTATAAACCTGTAAATCAAAATATTGTTTAGGAAACTTTTACATAATTAAGTATTTTGACTCAGTCTTTATGGTCCAAATAAATTAATTTTGTTTTTGTTTTTTAATTTACAATATCATTAAAATTCTAATTAATTAATAATCAAAAAATATTCCTATTGTCGTGACTAAGAGCTCTCAGAGGACGAAACATACAGCACCTCGTCCAAGGGCGGCAACGGTGAGAGAATATTGAGGCCTGAAATACCTGCCACTATCTTCCCACCGCCGTCGCTCAGAATCATGTCTACCTTGTCCTGAGATAGCTCTCCTTCGCCTATTTCTTGGTATGGGACGTCAGTGGCACTCAAAGCTACCGCCCCTGGTTCGCCACTGCTTGTGCAGGGCGCTTCCAAAGCGGGCGCCACGAGCGGTATTTTGCGAACCAGTACGTGAACAGTCGCCATCTTATAGGTGAGTCTAAATTCATGTTTCTTGGGGGTCTCGTACTCCTCTACCGGAACCCCCAAGACCATGATGTTGTGCGTAGTCTCTTCTACTTTCTGAGACGTGTGGCCAAAGATCGGCCAGGTCTCAATTCTTAAATTCAGTTTCCTGTTGTAGAAAGCCAGGAAGTCCCTAATGGACACACCATCACCCTCAAAATCTGGGATATTAACCACCCCTTTATGGTACCGGGGCAGCTCATGTTCCGGTACTACCTTATAGCCTTCAGAGCCCGTCCACAAGCCTGGAAGTTTCTCGGCGATGGAAGCTAGCCACTCTAGTGAGAAGTCATCACTAGCCTCCACCCTCAAGCCCCCGTGAGCTAGCATTGGCATCGAAGTAAAACCCGGCGTGGCGCACTCCCTATTGTGGCGGTTTTGAAGGTAAGTACTCCACTGTTTGCTGCTCCAGTGCGCATCTGAGCGTAGTTGCGCGAAGGTCATCCATGTGCACGCCAGATTTGTCCATAATCACCACCCTCAAGTGAGATCTGGTAACTCCGGCGTAAGACATCATCCCTTTGGCGTCACTACCTTCTTTATAATTGTGGTCTACATTTGCAGCGCGTACAGTGAAGGAGCTGCCTTCTAAGCAGACCCTCTTGCCCGTTGCCGCACACGAAGGTGACACAAAGTCCGAGATCCTCTGCCGCTTGGGACTACGCGTGCAACCACTATCTGAATTGCCGGGAGGTGTTTGGTCAGTAACCGGGTTTTTGCCGTGTCCCTTGCCCTTGCGACCCTTTCCTTTGCCCTTTCCTTTATAAGGTCTAGCCTCCTGACTATGGTCACTTGGCTTCTTCCCAGTCTTCTTCCTTGGCACCTCCGGCTCTTTATAATAGGGGTTAGTCGACTGAGGCCACCCAGCCTCTTGCAGCGGCGCGCCGATCTGTCCTTCGACGCCAAGTTCTATCAGATGGGACTGGCGCTCTAGAGTCGATCGGCTTGCCGCCGCTGGTGAAGAGGGCCTCGCCTCGACTAACGAGGGGCGCGCCATAACTACAATGATAGTCGGCGCGATGAACGACTCACCAGGCGGGTACAGCGTGCCCTCTATTTGACGCTGTTTTAGCTCATTCACCAGAGTGGCGTTGAGCTTACTGCGTTCCCCTTGCATCAGTTTGCGGCGATCTTGGCCGCTCTTCACTACCTTACCTGAAGACGAGTTGCCGATTGACGCTGAGGGCACCTGGGCAACCCGTTCCTTATCTGTTACCAACACAGCACCATCCATGTTCACCGCCGCTGCCGTGCCGTCTACTACCGCGCTCACCTCTGCCATGTTTGCCACGTTCTTCTTCGGCTTCCTCTTCCGCACTGGCCCAGACGGGTCTTGCGCCGATGAGGATGACGTCAAAGGCGCCGGGTCTCCGTTCTTCCCAGTAGGGAAGCAACCAATACCTGAATTGCCGGGAGGTGCTTGGTCAGTAACCGGGTTGTTAGCGGCGTGTCCCTTGCCCTTGCGACCCTTTTCTATGCCCTTTCCTTTATAATGACTTGGCTCGGAGAAAGCCTCCGGACTATGGTCACTTAGCTTCTTCCCAGTCTCCTTCCTTGGCACCTCTGGCTCTTTATAATAGGGGTTAGTCGACTGAGGCCGCCCAGCCTCTTGCAGCGGCGCGCCGATCTGTCCTTCGACACCAAGTTCTATGAGATGGGACTGGCGCTCTAGAGTGGATCGGCTTGCCGCCGCTGGTGAAGAGGGCCACGCCTCGACTAACGAGGGGCGCGCCATAACCACACTGATAGCCGGCGCGATTAACGACTCACCAGGCGGGTACAGCGTGCCCTCTATTTGACGCCGTTTTAGCTCATTCATCAGAGTGGCGTTGAGCTTACTGCGTTCCCCTTGCATCTGTTTGCGGCGATCTTGGCCGCTCTTCACTACCTTACCTGAGGACGAGTTGCCGATTGACGCTGAGGGCACCTGGGCAACCCGTTCCTTATCTGTTACCAACACAGCACCATCCATGTTCACCGCCGCTGCCGTGGCGTCTACTACCGCGCGCGCCTCTGCCATGTTTGCCACGTTCTTCTTCGGCTTCCTCTTCCGCACTGGTCCAGACGGGTCTTGCGCCGATGAGGATGACGTCGAAGGCGCCGGGTCTCCGTTCTTCCCAGTAGGGAAGCAACCACTATCTGAATTGCCGTGAGATGTTTGGTCAGTAACCGGGTTGATGCAGTGTCCCTTGCCCTTGCGACCCTTTCCTATGCCCTTTCCTTTATAAGGTCTTGGCTCGGAGAAAGCCTCCGGACTATGGTCACTTGGCTTCTTCCCAGTCTCCTTCCTTGGCACCTCTGGCTCTTTATAATAGGGGTTAGTCGACTGAGGCCGCCCAGCCTCTTGCAGCAGCGCGCCGATCTGTTCTTCGACGCCAAGTTCTATCAGATGGGACTGCCGCCGCTCCGTGCTTCCATTATCTAGCCCCAAGCTAAGCAGAGCTTGTGTTATGGGTACTAGATAACTGATATACTTAATGCACAGTACATTACATAGATAGATATTTTTTATTATACATAGAAAATATCCAGAACACCCTGAACAATCTGCAGATCGTACAAATATTTGTTCCGAGGCGGGAATCGAACCCACAACCTCCTGCGTTGCAGGCGAACCTTCGCCCGCCGCGCCACAGAGGTCGTAATACTTTGTACAAATGCGTATCTTGTGCACTATACCTAGGTTTATATGGTAAATTGAGAAACAAATTCAGTATAAGCCTCCTAAAATCAGCTCATTTGCAAAAAAAATACCTGAACATTGGCTGTGCATAATGTACACATAAATTACAAAAGTAAGGAAAAAATCACAATAGAAACCTCGCTCATGTTATGAAGATACTATTTTTTTTTTTACAAAGTTGTAATGCTTTTTCAGAAACACGTAGCCTGTACGTCCAGGAACAAGTTTTAGTGATGTTTTTCTATTTTGCAAGTAAGAAGTGGAATTTTCCGAACTCCAACACGTAGCCTGTACGTCCAGGAACAAGTTTTAGTGATGTTTTTCTATTTCGCAAGTAAGAAGTGGAATTTTCCGAACTCCAACCAAGGTATCTGGCGCTGTCTTCCATTTTTCACAGTGCCTCTCTTTAAATATTGCATTGGACGAACCAACAAGATTTTAGCCCTCTTCAGATTAGTAAATGATGGAACTGGCTTTTGACCCACCTGTCTCGTTATTAATTTAAAACAAAACTGAGAATTGACTGAATCGAGACTGAATTGTGAATTGACTTGCTACTACTTTTGATGCCTATCATACAAGATATTATTATCTTAGTTCAGGCATCAGCAGCGACACTAAAACTGTATCAGTAGTTACCTTAAACCTGTGTTACTAAGTCCTATATATTGCTTAATATGTTAGCTTAAGGTGCCAATAAATATATATTTTACTTCGTCACGTCGGTTCTGTCTCGGTCACCATGCATTTGACCAGTGAAAAGCTTGAGGTATGGTGGCCCCAAAAAGCGGCCTACTTACCAATGGTGTTACCTCCCGATGATGATGATGATGATGATGATGAAACCAATAGTTAGTTAATATTCCATTTTACCTGTCATTCATCTGCTCTATCTGGTCGGCGCTGTAGTCTGCCTTGCAGCACGGCCACTTCTCTACCTTCTCCAAGTAGCGGTTCAGGCACCTCGTGTGGACGGCCATGGCACAGCCCGGGCAGTTGTAGCCCTGAAATCATCAGAGATAACAGTACATTAGCCTGTGGTAAATTAAAAAAAAATACACCTTAAATAAATACAAAAGTCAACCAAAAGTTCATTCAAAAATCAAAAACTACCTGAACTACCTATACATTAGGATGTCTCTTATATACGTGAAAAATTTTTTTTTTCGGATATCGAAATGCATACCCCGTAATTCTTTTTAAACTACCCAGATCTACTTAAATACAAAATTTTATCTTCCTATGTCAACATTAACCCGTGCCGACAAGGCCGTAAAGATTTTGAAAATAGCTGCCTTTGACCCTTTTCGATATTCAACTAAACAAAATGAAATATTTATATTTTATACAAACAATAATAAAAATTTAGTAAGAAAATAGGTATTTATTTATTAAAATAACATAAAATTACAGATTAGCAAGGATATTTTCTTTTAAGGGTCTCTTTGTTACAGTCTGGATAAAGATTTCTGTGCTCTTGTACACAGCGTAGTAAAAATTGTTTCTGTTCTTCCTTTGCAGTAATTAAACCATGAAAATCTTGCATAAGTTTTACAGCTCTTTCAGCTGTATCATTCACTGCCCTTAAAGAAAAAACCTTTCTTTTTGCCTGTAAATAGGCAACATCTTCTCACGTAGAAACAGGTTTCTCCAAGAAGTTATCATCAATTTTTAAACGAGAAAATAATTTTCTGCTCTTGATAGACACAAAATCACTCAAAGATTTTCCTGTAACAATAGACAAGACAGTATTATTTATCAGTTTATTAAAACAATTTAAGACATAGTAAAGTAAGCTTAGCGTTAGATCCTTTTACATGTTTTTTTTTTAATTAATGATTTATAGCTAACTTTAACATAAAATTAAGTATTCCCACTTACCATGCAAATAATCAGACATATCTTCCTTCGATGGAATGTATCTCTTCCCAGAATCATACAAACTCTCTCTTTGTAAGTTCTCTACGATACTTCTCTTGGTTGCTTCATCAACTTCATCATCAAAGAGTGACAACTCTCTCCAAGCATGGTGAAGATCCACAAGTTTCTTTACGCAGTTAGGAATAGCTCTGGTAGGGATTCTAGCTTTTTCCTAGAATATAATACACTCTCGAACGACGAGATTTGCGCTTTCACTAACACTCAATTTAACTTCACGAATGTTAAAAAAGAGGACTGCAAGAACTTGACGGTTAGACGGTAACTTTGCCCCAGTTATTTGATAGTTCAAGTCACCTACTAAGAAAATACTTTTTTTATTGCTTCTTAATTCCACTGCCATTTTTTAACGTAAAACAATATGTGTTCATCACGAGATTAACTAATAACAAATGACAAATACGGCGAGTACGCGCCGCTATTTCCGCGTAACTTGTATGAACATGATTCGATGCAAGTCGGCACGGGTTTCCGTTCTCCAAATAAGGTAAAAATTAATTCCCGAGTGTTTTAGGTACTAATGAACAAAACTAAGACCTATGCGTTAAAAAATATAAACTTTGAAAAATAAGGGACACCCTACTATACATATACCAAAAACTATAACTAAGTTGAGTAGGTATCAACATAACATAACACCCAGCAGTCACATACATAATCCTGATCCCACTCTAGGATCCCCTCTGTCGTAATTACCAGGAACTACGAGTACCACGGTACAATAACACCCAGACCCGGAACAAATATTTGCAGATCACACTAATTTTATCCCGCAGCGGGAATCGAAGCGAACCCGCAACCACTCGCATCTCATGCAGCCGGTTACTTACCCGACGCGCTACACAAGGTCGAGTATTGATTCAGTTTGAACTAAAACTCAAACTATAGATTTTTGCCAGTTTTCCGAATCTCGACTCTATTCAGGAATATGCGCCTTAGGCTAAGGTCAGGCCAACACGTTCAGTCTGCTCTTCCAGCAATGCACAGGCTGATGGTTGGGGAAGAAAGGTTCTCAAGTGGTGACAACATACCGGTTGACGCAAAAGAGGAATGCCCCCTTTCGATGGACCGAAGACATAATAGAGGTAGCAGGAAGGCGATGGAAGGAGGTGGCTCAAGGGCATTCGTCGTGGCATCCTATGGGGAGGCCTATGTCCAGCAAAACCTTAAAAATTAACACTACAATTGTTTCATACACTCAAAAAGCCATTATAGGTTTGATCTTGTTTTTCCTTGTTTGAGACTCATGTTTTTTTTTTTTTTTTGTTTTATGTTGACATTACTATTTTGACTAGGTACTATTTATAATTTTATCTGATGTTGTATTTTTATCTTAGTGACATTTAATCTTGTACCTATCGGACCCAAGTAGATGTATATGATTATTTTGTACTTTATTCCTATATTATGTTACTATGTTCCGACACAATTTTACATTGTTTGCGAAATAAATGAAATGAAATGAAATTTTCAAAGTGTTTGCAAACCTCCATAACTACTTACTTACTATATGGTTTCTGTAGGCTGATGACAATGATTATTGTCTAATGATTGTCAGCCATTGTAGAAGGCTCTATCAAATAATCAAAAGCTACAAATCAATATCAAAACCTTTATTCACTCATACCCCTTATTCCCAAGTTAAATAATAGTACACAAATAATGTGAGTAATAATAATTACCCACAGCTTGGTAGGCGTGGTGTCGGAATAAAAGCAGTCACCTCCAGCTTACACCCACATACCATATATCATCAAAATCTACAGAGTGGAGTGGAACTACACATATATAACGAGTGCGTAGCCGCGAGCGGAAGCTAATATAACATAGGTTAGAGTACTCAGGGATAATGTAGCTTCCTGTTAGTGAAAACATTTTCGAAACCTGATTTGTAGTTCCCGAGATTACCTGCTACATACTCACAAACAAACATTATTACCTCTATATAATTAGTACAGATGGTATTAAGGACAGCCAAAGCCGGCGATTATAGTTGATTCAATTATATTTATTTATTTATAATACACAGGCAGCTCTAGGCGCTGATGTGTGTATTCCTTGTCAGTGTACTTTAAATGTTTGTCATGTAGTGATTTGGATCAGTTGAGCTACCCTTAGATCGTTAGCAGCGGTCTTCAGGTAGCACAACTGTTTCATATGTCATTTTTACATACCTTCTATTAGTTGTATTATTCTTTCTGTAAATAAATGTATGTTTGTCTTGTCTACTTTTGAAAGAATAAATCAATAATGCTGGACAGTTCACACAACATTATCCAGCCTCAAGCCAAGCAGAGCTTGTGTTATGGGTACTAGATAACTGATATACTTAATACAATACATTACATAGATATTTTTTGTTATACATAGAAAATACCCAGAACACCCTGAACAATATCTGCAGATCGTACAAATATGTTCCGAGGCGGGAATCAAAACCGCAACCTCCTGCGTCGCAGGGTAACCTTCACCCGCCGCGCCACCGAGGTCGTCAAAGAATCCACTAAGAGGGCACTAATCACTGAGTCTGGTAACTGGTTCCAAGTGTGCACAACGCGATTGGGTAATATGTGCATCCTCGGATTGCTGGTACTTGGCCCACCATTACAGCTTATGTGAGTGAAATATTCATGGTGAAATTGCCTTTCCTTATTCATTATCATACTAACATAACATTGCCATCCCAAGAAGGCAAGGTCAACTTATTTTGAAGGTTCTCAAAAAAGAAAGCTATAGGTAATGTGTTGTATTTTGAAATACATACCCTGAAAACAACTTGCTTGCACAAGCAACACTCTTCAACAGCATCCGGCATGTTCTGTCGGAGATAGCCCTCAAACTCATGGATGGCTCGCACTCCAAGGGCATAGTTGTTGTTGTCTTTGTCCAAGTATTTCATTCTGCACCAGGTTTTAAGAAGTTTCTGGAATTTTGAGTGAGAGTATTAATTGACAGTGTGTAGTTTGGCAACCTGCCAGCTAGTTTGTTGATACGAGTAAGAATGAACTAGAGCTGCATAAGAGGGACAAAAATGAAAAGAACTGGAGGCCTTTATGTCAAGAGGACACTGTTGGAAACCAAAAGAACAAACATTCCTGGTTGGTTAATTTGAATTCTAAATGCAGGTGCCATTTGTGTGCCCATTTTATAATCTTACAGTAGTATCCCAATGCAGCGCATTTCCCCGAATGTACTTTTTTTTGTCAAATAACTTAGAAAATACTGCACAGAATCAACACTATTTGCCCCCTCATTTGAACACGGTACTATATATTTGCATACATATTATTAGGTATGTCACTGCTTTTCATTAGGCAGTGATAAGAGATGGCAATACTTTTGGCATAATTAATCCTCGACTTTTTTATGTAAGACTGTTATGCTTACTTGTAAATATTATGGTAGCATACGGATCTTGGCAGTGGTGATCCAGCGGCTACCACGGCCTGGTAGAGCGGTGTCCGTGGTTGATTTACACTGCTCTATAGGGATTTGTATAAAGAACTTCCCAGTGTAGGCAAAAATGTTGCATGGCTAGTGGGTGTGTCCCTGTCCGCCCTGTCAACACTAGTGATTTGCAACAGCCGGTCGCAGCTGCTGGGTAGTAACTGCCTAGATCCAAATTCAACCTATAGTAGATAAAATGTTATACTTACTTCAGCATCAGTCTTGGTAAAAGAAGATTTCATACCACCAACTATATTGATAGCATGAATACGAGTAACCTGTCTCGACTCCGTGGTCATTATTTGCTCTATCAGTAGCCTGAAGAACTCTAACTCATTGGCTGAAAACACATTCTGTGCTTTAGTAGCATCGTCATAGCCCAGTGACAGGAATATTAGGACTTCTTCATTTGTGAGTTCATCGTTGGTCAGCTTTATTGTTTGCTGGTAGGGTCTGATTGTGTCGTTGATTTCTTTGATTAGGTCTTGAATGGACTCAACCTCACCATCTGTAAAAATATTGAATTGATTATCTACTTACATGGGTGCTTCTTTCTTTAGTATAGGTACGCAATATTATGTTCTCTCAAATCCAACATGTCCTAATCCAAGTGTGCATGAAAGGAACCTCAGCGAGGTTCAGAACCAGACCTTTTGCCACACTGGTTCTTTCACCGTTGGTCAGCACCAAACCTCAAGCTGCTCTTTGAGTCAAACATCAATGATACGAAGAAAAATAACTCGTTTCAAATGAGTTAAATTGATCGAGTTCGTGATATAAAAATAGAGCAGGATATATAGGGAGCAGGATATTGCATTTGTTTTCAATAAATAAAAATAAAGCTTACCGGTGAATTGAGTTAGAGCTCTCAAAGCGTCAGGCATAGAAATAACACCGCGAGAAGCAACCGAACGCAAGAGAAAACGATGAACATTGCCGTAACTCATTTTCTTTTCTTTTAGATTTTTGTGAAAATGTTTTATTTCTTTATGTACGATTGCCGCATTATATCAACTATAATAATTAGTGAAACTGAAATGAACTCTTGAAAAGATTACATAGACCTTCTCGATTGATTGAAAAATGGCGGTTGTTTTGACTTTTTGTTATGATCTTCTTCATCTTTTTTTGTTTGTGGTTACTGTGGCTTAAGTTTCCACAATTTTGTCAACGTCAATGACGACAGGATATAAAACGGTAAGACGATGGAGATCTGAGTATGAAAGTGGTCGGTCTTTGAAAAAGGGAGACCAGAAGTTATGACAAGGAGATTTATTTATTTTGAAAAACAAGGGAGAACAAAGAGGGCTTCTCGTATTCGAATTAAAAAAAAAGTAGTTCGACTTGGCTCGATAGATGGCGCTGACTCAACTGTGGTTGTCAAAAATAACAAATGCATTGTCTGTGCTTCTGTGTGTGTAACAAAATACCACGAACATATATTACTACGTCGTTGATTGACATTTCACTTTATTTTGACAGTACAGAGCTGGCGCCATCTATTTTCAAGGCATTAAGCATGGGGTGAAACGGCCGTGAAAACCCCTAATTATAATAACACACAACACAAGTAGCCGTAAAGATTTCGCACGACACTCGATTTTGCGCATACCTTCATGTACTCACAGCATCGAGCAACACGGAATGGAGACGCCATCAAAGGCATTCCCCGCTGTAGTTCCCCTCTAAATTGAATGCCCTCGAGGGCATACAGCTTATAAAAAACTAGCTGTCGCCGATTGCTCTGTCAGACTGAATAGACTCGCGTGGGAGATAGTGCTCCAAGAAAAATGCCGAGTTGTTCAGTTTTATGCTGTAAAAAAATGAGTGGATCA
Source organism: Operophtera brumata (assembly GCA_932527175.1). Taxonomy (NCBI): domain Eukaryota; kingdom Metazoa; phylum Arthropoda; class Insecta; order Lepidoptera; family Geometridae; genus Operophtera; species Operophtera brumata. Next base: position 30,328,120 of record OW052228.1, read on the forward strand.
TCAAATTTACAAGAAGATGGTGTTTCCTTTCACATGTACCTGAATTTCAATTAAATTATTATGATTTATTGCATTAAAATGGACCAAGTCAAATTAAGCCGTATAAAAACAAAAGTGGCCATCTTAGATTTTGTAATTTTTGAGTTAGTGTTCGGGGTAAAATAATAAAACTGAATGGTTTAACAATAAAAAACCGTGAATATTTTATTCAATAACACTGATTCACTCTTCACTACGACTGCACTTCAGTACACTGGTCATTCATTACTCTAAAATCACTCCCAAGTTACTTGATTTATTCGTACTGAAAGCCAATTCCCTTACGACTACCCTGCCCACTCTTAAACCGAGCTCCACTTAAGCGTGTGATAGAGGGGCGACATAAAAGTGACCAGAAGAATAGATATAAATATGTATACTACCCAAAAACTACCCACGGACAAGGCTGGCAGTCGTTTTAATCCTCAATGGTAATTGCTGATAGTGAAGTGTGTTTTTAATGAGAGTATCTCACAACAAGCTGACAAGATGACAAGTTTATTTATTTAGGTTTATAGTATAGTATAGTAAAGTAAGTTATTTAATAGTTAATGACATTGTGTACCGCAGCAGCCACTATGCGCTCGTATGTGCAGCCACGGAAGACCAGCGCTATGGCACTAACTCTGCCATAGCACATGCTGAGTGGTTGCCTTTTTTGTAACTTTGATTTGAACGCCTACTTTAAATATTCGAATTTGTTGTATTTGGTTACGAAATAAATATATTTTTATCTTTTTTTTTATCTTTTTTATAATACATCAATGTGCATGTCAGGATGTATTCTGCTGACGTAAACATGTATATAACGTGTAATGTCAGTAAGCCAAGAGGTGGATGATTACTTAATTATCCTTGATTACTAAATACCATTAATAAAACACGTTCGACATCATGTAACATTTGGCATAACGAGTATCGTATTTGACGCCACTAACTAACTGGTAACTACTAACTACTACTACTTCGTGTCACGGGCTCTTTCTTGGTTCAGTGACCAACTTGAGATATAGTGTCCCTGAAACTGGCCTAGTGACCAATGGTGAAAGAACCAGTGTGGTAAAAGGATTAAATGTACATCGCAGAGGTGTATTATATGATATGTCAACGTAAGTGTCATGTCAAACTATATTTAAAGAAATAAAATTAAATCACACTACTATTAACAACAAGTGTAACATCAAAAAGTATGTACATTTGAAAACTTTGATTACAAGAGATGGCAAGCATGAAGATGATATTTAAATGAGTGTAAATTCTGGAAACCAAGTGAACTTAACGCCTTATTATCAGCCGGAACGTATCCAAAAAGGCACGACTGGATGTGCATAGAGGGGTGTTAGTGACAACACTAATGTATCTGGTGGTAGCGAAAGTTGCTAAGGCAGAATAAACATGAAAGTAGAATAAATGCAGTGAAGATGAGAGGTTTGAGAAGTATGTATGGTGGACTTTGAGAGAGAATAAGAAACTGTGTGTTAAGAGAGCATTGTAAAATGAAAGAGCACGTGTAGGTATAGTGACGAGGATTGAGAAAGGTATGCTTGGATGGTTTGGGTATATATAAAGGATGAATGATAGTAGATTGACGAAACTAGTTCATAAGATGAGCATGAATGGGACAGTTGGAAGGGGGAGACCTCGGTGAAGGTATTCAGACTAGATCAGGGTCCATCTGGAGAATGGCCAGGCTAAGAGTGCCCTTAACCAATGAGCATATATGAAGAATGTGATGTGAGTGAATGAAGCAAAACAGGTATGCCAGGATCGTAGCAAGTGGAAATTCATGGTCTCTGCCTACTGCTCTGGGAAACAGGCGTGAGTTTACGTATGTGTGTATGTTTGTAATATTATAAATGCTAAATTTTCTAAGGCTTGGATGAAATTTAGAACGGCGATAGCTGGACCACCGGAATAGTTTTAAATTTTATTTAGATGTTCCCACAGGATCAAGACTTATGCGAGTGAAATCGCGGGTTGCTTCTAGTTTATAATAAGAATAAAACTACGTGGTTAATATGATCAAAATCGGCTATATTGATCATACTTTGATAACTTTACTCTTTTCAGGTAAAAGTAAATAAAGATGCTTTAAAAAAGTCGTTGATCGCCAATTGTTAGGTTACTGTACAATCTTTGCACGCCTATAATGAGGGGTTTTCACGGCCATACCAAATCATCCAGAAACCCTTGAAAATAGAGGTCACTGCTGTGTACTTAACTGTACAAATAAAGTGAAATGTATAAGTCAACAAGGTAGTGATATATTTTCGTGGTATTTTGTTACTATCACACAAAATAACAGACGATGCATTTGTTAATTTTGACAACCACAGTTGAGCCAGGGCCATCAATTGACCCAAATCGAACTATTTTTTTTTTATTCGAAAATGAAAAGCCCTCATTGGTTTCTCCTGTAGCTAAAGATTGGTATATAGTTTGTAGCACTTCATATATACATGTCGGATCCTCAAGATCCCTCCGCGCGGCAAAAGGCAACTTAGGGGCTTTCCAGTGGGTCTCGTGCAAATGAGGAAAACACAAAAGAGGTTTCACTAAGATTTTATTCAAACTGAATTTGAACTTGATTTCGTATTTTGTTGATTAAAACGTGTGCACTTGGCCAACGCCGATGTAATAATGATCTCTGTCACTTTCATACGCTCCTTTTATATACGAGCGTCGATCGCTTTGTGTCTTTTCGTAAACAAGACTCGGGCGCATTCGTTTGGGTGGCGCGACACGACAGAATACGATTGTTCGCAGCCGTACACGTGGTGTTTATAAGCCTTCAATCTCGGTAGATCTATTCTCCAGATTCATCAAATGACTTCTCTCTCCGACATACATGTGCAGATTGTTGGTAAACCTATTAAAAAAATAATTAAATAAGCAACTGCCAGCAATAACAGCCTCAATGCACACTGAAATAGCTTTGTGCTCATTTAACAGTTTTTTTTTCTCAAAAATTCCTGAAAGTGAGTTGCCCGTATTTTCTTTTATACTACTAAATTAGTGATGTGCCTCAATAATAAAGTAGATTTTTTATCGATAAAATAAATGCTCGTTTAATATGTTTTACAAACTATTGAAATTTTATTTATATTATTCGGGAGCCATAGCCTAGCCTAACCTAACTTTCTAACCGTTAATCCAATCACCATGAAGGTATTGGTATGTAACAAGGTAGGTAACTGTTATGATTTTAATTTGAAATCATTCATTTTATGTCATAAATTGACGACCTCTGTGGCGCGGTGGACGAAGGTTCGTCTGTGACGCAGGAGGTTTCCTTCCCGTTTGATTGCCGCCTCAGAACAAATATTTATACGATCTGCAGATATTTGTTCAGGGTGTTCTGGGTATTTTCTATGTTAATACAAAATAAATATCTATGTAATATACTGTATTAGGGATATCAGTAATCTAGTCCATTACACAAGCTGTGCTTGGCTTGGGGCTGGATAATCTTGTGTGAACTGTGTCCAGCATCAAAAAATAAAATTATTATAAATATTTATAAATATATAATGAAATTCACTTAGGTACAATGTGAAAGAAAACACCATCTTTTCGTAAATTTGATGTTCCAGACCTTGATTTACAGCAGAAAATGTAACAATTCGGCATTTCAGTATTTGTAGCACTGTCACACTGTTTTACCCTATGCGTCAAACGATCGGTTCAGTCTGACAGAGCAATCGGCCCATCATGATACAATTTGATTACTAGCAAAAGCAAAACATGCTTGGTGAGGGCTAGCAAGCTTTTTTCCTTGATTATTTATATTTAAACACAGACATGAATTTAAATTACTATGCTAAATTACAACGGATAGTTTTTTCGTTAAGTGTACCACAAAATTGCATGGGATAGTAGAGGACTCGCTTCGCTCGCCCTAATGATTGGGCGAAAACAGTTTTACTAACGCATATGCCCAAATGAAATTGTGCATAGCCAGAGGGGAACGCCTTTACTTGATGTCGCCCCCCGCCGCGACCTCCTCGTGTGTCTCTCGTGTGACCTCCAGCGGCGGCCGTGTTGCTCCAAGATAGTAATACTTGCATACTATACTTACTTGATAGTTTACTTAATAGCAAACTTGGACAATCGTGCTGGCGCCACCGTAGACTTGTTACCTCTGATATTGGGAGAGGAACAAATATTTATTCAAGTGCCTTTAGTGTACACAAATACAGGTCTCCGAACTGATTTCTCAATTTAGCTAGGCTTGCAAGGGCTTCTAAGTTATTTTTACTAGTTTTTTTGGTGTGAACTCATTTTGACATGAATTTAAATTACTATGTGATATTACAAATCTAGAGGTGTGCTAGTTTTTCGTAAAAAGTTGCATGCCTACCTAGGTTGTGGGATACGTGATCACGATAAATTAACAAAAGCATTTCTCAGTTTGAACTCGTTTACTCATTTTCAAGAAAAGTCGTGTCATGAGTGTCCGTACTGTGTCGTGGGATTTTCCTATTCAAATCCTATTATTTGACTGACTAAAGAATGAAAAAAAAATATAGCTAGGTATTATTTTTTCAACGCGATATTCTGTTTTTTGTCTATATAAAGCGATAAGTATTACTTTACCTGCCATTGTTTAACATTAACATAACTTAACACACCCAACCCATACCTACATAGTTCTGATCCCACACTAGGATCCCATGTGTCGTGGGATAATTATGCCTGAAATTTAAAAAAAAAACTATTTTTTACATTTTAATAACTAATGTAGTTTTTTGGCACTTAGGATCATGATTTTTGGTTTTTGACAATAACAGTAAATGACAGATATATATAATACATTGTATATTTCGAGGCCAAAACCGACATGGATTATGTAGGTTAGAAGGAAGACGGGAGCTAAGTAAAGCGTTTTTTTTATCTATAGTATAATTCCATCGTCTATACGAACCATTAACAATTTAAATATATTTAAAAACTCCCTGACGAAACTACTGGTGGAAAAGGCTTACTACTCTGTGGACGAATTTCTAGACGACTGTATTGAAGACAGAGTAGGTAGGTAAATTATTTCTCGCTCTACGGTATTTTAATAATTGTTTGATTTTTATAACATTAACAATTCTAATTAATCAATTAATTAATTACTATGTTACTACCAGACTTATTCACTATGAAAAAATTAATTGTTGTTTTTTATTTTATTTTAAAATTTGTATGCCTTGACAAGGCGAAACATGGTGATACTATAGCTATTATGACATCTTTATGTGAACCGGTGTTTCGGACAAATAAATGATCTTATCTTATCTTATCTTATCTTATCTTTCCTTTCCTTTCGTCTCTTTTGACTTGCCAACCCATAGTTTTATGAAATTATTGTATGCTTTGAACAAAATTCTAATTAAATTTTCCAAAGAACTAATCATCTCATAAGCTACTGGCTGTAGGTACTCAAAATTTTCTTAATTTTTTGTCTATACTCTTAGTTTCCGCGTTTACCCCCTCTCTCTCCAGCCTACTACTACCTTTTAGTAATCTAAAATTTCATAGTTATCCACAAAATGATCTCTATGTTATCCTCGAAGTGGGGCGGTTCCGCAACTCCTCCTTCACAGAGAGCTTTCAACCCTTCCCCCCATCCCTAGTCGCCCTTAAATCCCTTAAATGACCCTTGATAGTAGGCAAAGTAAGTTCCTACCAAAAAGTTATCGATACTATTAATTTATCGACTTGAGTGCTGGAAGTCCCTAGAACGGGTGTTACTGTCAATTTTGTGACATAACATGATGTTTGTACACAGAAAGCATCTATGTGTGTATAAAGATTTTTGATGTGTTGCTGTTTATAGATGTGTGCGTTTATAGCGATAGAACGACTGGTTACAAAAGTGTGCATTAAAGTGTAAGTGAGTGCGTGTAGCCCCCCCCAAAAATTTCTGAATAAATTTGTATCGGTTGACAGCTCTATGGCGTCTCCCCTCCGGTACGGAGGCCTGCGTTGCTCGATGACTCACAGTGATTCGCGACAAATTCCACACAGGGTTTATTATATTATCTAGCAATCATTAATTAGGAATCGGGTGCCAGATATTGCAACACTATTCCATGGAGGAATAATGGTAGAATGACAGCGAGGCATTAAACACTTTTTACGAGTAAAGTTAAGTTTTTAAACAAATAAACTTCGGCCGTGATTGACCGCCATATTTTTGCTGTGTCATGGCGGCGCTCACTATTTTTCTCGGCTGTTTCACATCTTGTTTATAGCCTTGAAAATAGATGGCGCCAGCTCTGTACAAGCTAAAGTAGGTCTGTCAAAATAAAGTGAAATGTCAACGTCAACAACGTAGTGATACAATCATGGATGTCCCTAATAATTACTGTGGCGGCAGGAGACATAAATTATTATCGGTGCCTTTTTGCAGAACAGTAGCGCGCGCCCAATCTCCCATTCCACGAACCCTCAGTGTGCTCAATGCTCTCCTGGACGCAAAGTCTGATTGTGATGTGTTTGTGGATGGATGGAAGGTGATTCTGTCTGAGTGCTTGACGTTCTGTGAGGAGAATGTATGATTGTTTGTGCTTGAATGTTGACATGAAATTCTGTTTACCTTTTTGACATCTGTTTTTATTTTTGAATGTGATTTACCTAATTTTTTGTGATAAAACTTTGACATGCTTTTTATTTTAATCTTTATTTAATATGATTACCCAATAATTGGTTATATTTTAAAATTCTTATTGTTTAATTTAATATGTTTACCAAATCATTGTTTATATTTTTTTAATTCTTATTTTTAATTTAATATGATTGCCTACCTATGTTATTTTTTATACCTATGTAAATTCATTAGTGTAATTAGCCTGTGCCGTTCTAGTTGAATAAATAAATAAATAAAAATGGAGGTATAATAATATGGAGTGAGTGCTAAAATAGCATAGAGTGTTCCTTCTTACTCCTATCCTAGAAGATAGCTTGCTGTCATATGTTAGAGAGAAACAAATATACCTATTGTCACACGACAGTCGTTCTTCCGTTCCGTACCCTGAATATTGGCACCATGCATCTTCCTAGATTGTTACCATGAATGTAGTAGTAATTTGACATTTTGGCCTGGTACGAGTTACACAAATAAAAACAGATAGATATATGCCTGTCTCATTACAACACATGAATACATTCATATAAAAGAATGAGACTGGTATAATCGATACCGTTTCGTTTTTAGCCTTAGTTCCATGCCGACAAGTATATTTGAGTCAGCGCCATCTATCGAGCCAAATAGAACAACTTTAATTAATTCGAAAATGAAAATCCTTCAAAAAATTTGTCTGGCACCAAGTTTAGTTGTATCGGTGTACCTAGGCACCGACAGGTTTCGACTCAAATTTCGAGAGTATTTGTGAATAGGGGTGAATCGAGCCTCCGTTTCCCATTTTTATCCCTCAAGCCGTTAGCGGAGTGTGACGCGTTCACTTGAAAAATGACTCCATATTTGAGTCGAAACCTGTTACACCTGAAACCTGCCTACACCGTTATACGTAAAATATATCCGTTTTTATAAAATGAGTGCTAGTTCACGAACGTTTTAATAGTAAGGTACCCCTACGTCTTACTTGAGACGATAACCGATGAACGGGACATAAACTTTGAGTAGGTAGATACTTACATATTATTAGCTATCAGGTTTTCACTTCGATAGACATGGATAGTAGACATCGATAACATTCTAATCTACAGCTAAAGTTTTAGGTAAATCCCAACATCGTTAAGTGAATACTGAAAAGATAAACACAACATTAATTCATAGTTTTTAGTAGGATCGGAGGTACCTACATACATTCCTTTGTATGGGCCGCATTCACGAGGAAATTAGAATAGATAGACATACCTTCTCGTCACAGATACCTACCGCAGAGCCTCAACGAAAGTTTTTCATCAGTAGGTAGGTACGTGTTGCCATTGCCAGTGATATTTACAGCAAGACGTGGTCACTAACTATTGGCCGCATACATAAGCTCAAAGTCACGCTGCGGGCTATGAAGAGAGATATGCTCGGAGTTTCACAACCTTATGTTATGGTGCCTTGGTACTTTTGTTCGTATTTCCTGATACCCACGACACAGGGAATCCTAGTGTGGGATTAGGAATATGTTTGTGACTGTTGGGGTGTTATGTTATGTTATGTTATTATTAAGTACCTTCATAAGAAGGGTTTGGATTCAGTTCTAGAACTGAATCTGATACTATTAATAAGAGTGTTAATAAAAACTGTACCAAACAGGGGATACTAAACTCCACGACACAGGGAATCCTAGTGTGGAGTTTAGAGAGCCTTATGTAGTAAATGTATTATTTATCTACTTATGCTTATATACTTATATTCTGTACTTGTGTTATTTTTTAAGAGAAATAAATGTTTATTATTATTATTATTATTATTATAATCCGAAATGTGGAAGTCCGTAGAAGAACCCAAGATTACCGACATTATCCCTCAGACTTAGCAAGTTGAAGTGGCAATGGGCAAGACAGAGCTAACTGTACCTATAGCTCGCAGAACTTCTAATCGATTCGAAAGGTTTTCAAGATGGTAATAACGAACCGAATGACGCAGTGTATGAATGCCTCCCTCTCTTGATGGACCAAGGTAGCAGGAAGTCTGTTGAAGAAGGCGGCTCGTCTCAGGTCAGGACCGTTCGATGTAGCATTTTATAGGGGAAGCTGTCTAGCAGTTGACATCTAGGTACAGGCTGATGATGATGATGATGGTGGTTTTCCTCTTCTAGATGTAAATTTAGGAGAGAAAGGAAAGTAAGGTCCTGGAATATCGCCGATAATGCAGTAGCGCTTGTGCCAGTAAGCACTACTAGAGAGTCGGCGGCAAAATGCTTGTGAACGCAGCCTTAGTTTTCATACATGTTATAGACAGCATAACTCTCTCAGTAAATTATCTAAGCTACGAGCGCTTTCAGAACTTTTAATGGAGTCAATTTGGCCTCGCATTCAAAACACCTACGTGGGATGCCGAGGCAGGTAGTACCTAAGTACGATTTATATAAACATTAGTGCGGAGTAGAGCCTTGTATTGTATGCCAGAGGCAAATTTTTTAACTTATGTAGTTGTGCGGTTTTTTGAATGACTCACTAAATGCTGCACTCGAAATTTGTAAGTACCTATGTGGTACTAAGGTAGACAGGCACTTACTTATACTATGTCTATGCGGAAAGCCGAACATCTTTTGCGTTCCTATACCTAGTTATAGAACCAATTATATGCAGAATGCATTTATTTATAGAGCTTCTTGCTCGTTCAAATCTTCAGTAGGTAAATGGTTACAGTGAAGTTGACATATTCAACACCAGTAGGTACAAGTTAAGTTAAGACGCTTACTTAGTGATATTTTTTTTATTGTACTATTATATATTCTGTGGTGTAAGCTACAACATTATAATAAGTAGGTATTTAACTTAATTTTAGGTAGTTGTTTTTCTAACTTTCAGTATTTTTCTAATCACAAATGTCTATGTTATTTCCAATAAGTCGTCAACTTACTGTTTGACCTAAGTAGGTACTACCACAGATAAAATAATATTATACGTAGGTACTACTTACCTATTTTTGTTGTATTTCTAATCTGCGGAAACTTGTAGGTAATAAGCCTCCAACAAACATGCACTTGTCTATCCAGGCATGTTCTATATTTTTTTACCTGTTTCTATGTAAACCTATTGTATTTTACAGCTAACGTGGACAACGGGAATGGATTTTGTCCACGTTCACGTGCGTGGACAAGATAACTTGGACATCTAGTACAGGCAAATTAGCAAAAAGTGTGGCCCTAAGTCGAGTAGTCGTGGATTCTTATGGAATCGATTGATGACACGAATAGAAGCTTATCCCAGGTTTGCACCGTTTCTGGCGCATACGGAAGGCTTTTAAATATTAGGTACAAACTTTGAAAAATTGTAACTTTTGAAAAAACAAAAAAGTGTTAAGTGCAAGTTCAATTACTTATAGAGACAGTCTTAGTGCGTTATGGATTTTAATTAAAACTACGTGCATAGTGGGAAACACTGTGAATTTGTTTTTTTTAGTTTGCGGCTCGGGGGAAATTTATGTACTCGGTGCAAACTTACATAAGGTTTCTATAAGTATTATAAACACTATATTAGTTTTGCACACTCAGCGAATTACGGAACATAGTTTTTTTTCTTTTTTTGTAAATTGTACTTCGGGGGAAATTTATGTAGTCGTGCAAATTTTACTATGGTATAAACTAACAGTTTACCACATTCGCACGTAAAAAAAAACTCAAATTTCGTACCGGAAGTACTTCATAATAATAGATCTAAATAAGAAATCAACGGCGAGGGTGGGGTGCAGATTCATACCAAAATGTAGGCCGTATTCATCCCACGAATAATAAAATTGTATATTATATATATATTGTTGTATTTGTGTTTTATATTTGTATTGTATTTTTTTTTCAGGGAATCATCACAATACATTTTCGAAATAGCGACCTTCTTGCTCAATACATAATCAGCATCGTCTAAAAAAATTATCTTTGAAGCGTAGAAAAGCGATCCTGTTGCTTTTGATTGTTGCTTCTGCCTGGGTCAAACTTTTTCGCAATTCTTGCATATTTCGGCACTCTCGAGAGTAAACAATCTCTTTATAATATCCCCAAACAAAAAAGTCAATGGGGTTTAAGTCGAGAGATCGTGGGGGCCATGCGATAGGCCCGCCTCGGCCAATCCATTTATCACCAAGTATCACATTTTGCTAGTAGTAATAGAGCTTTTTTGTGAAATACTTCGTCCGGGAAAGTACTACAACCATACCTATTTCTGCCGCAAAGCAGTAGTGCTCGCATTGCTGTGTTCCGGTTTGAAGGGTATGGGTGCCGGTGAAATTACAGTCATATGAGACTGTATGACTCGCCATTTAGGCGATCTGGCAGTTTGAATGGGCCCACCATCTGTCGCAGGTTTCTGCCTCGTAGGTAGAAAATAATGTCCTTGAACAACAAAGACGGGTTATTTTACTATTGCTTATGTGTAATACAATCTTCAGACTGCCAGATTTCTTTTTAATCCCGACTTGCAGTACATTTTCAAAAACTCGTTTTTCAACCAACTTTTATTAAATTGGGTGTTTTTTATGATCCTGTGCAAGAATCTGGAACAAGGTTACATGACTAATAGCTGACACATCAGCCATGTTGTTAAGATATGTTTGGATGAAAAAGATTATGAGACTTTTTTTTAAACATTCATTGAAATTTAGAGAATAAACAAAAAAAAAATATCTTCATATTATTATTTTTATTTTAATGCAATAGTAGGTTCTATTGATGTAAATGCTATCAGACAAAGTAGCTCTAGTATTTAGCTTATTTACAACAAAAAAAAAAAACAGGCCTCTACCTCAACAAATCGAGTCACAATGGCCAAAAAAGTGTAAGAGCTCCGATTGTCTTAAAAACACATAACTCGAAAACTACTAAAAATCGCGGAACATACATGGGGGTGATTCGGGTACCTCTGGGGGTAAACTTTCTTTGTACTTCGGCTTGACACTACTTTTTGGGACACACTGTATATATTATTACTTTGTTGATTATTTTATACCAACAATTTTATGAAATAAATAGATGTTAATATAAAATAACATATTTTTTTGCTGACGTTACTTTTACTCGTTTTAGATGTAGGTTTTCTAGGTGGGATAAATAAAAATAAAAATATAATTAATATATTAATATATTAATATATATTTTTAATATTTAAAAATGAAATGAATATTAATGGTATGAATCCGGAATAATTATTATTACTTTCAGCGCGTGGGATGATTTTCTGGGATCAATACGGATGCACCCCGCGGTCGGGGGCCAGTGTTAGCAGTGTAGCGCCACAGCATATATATTAGTTACTAAGCACCGCACCGAACTTAAATATATAATACTTAAAAAATGCATGTTCCGTATATAAATTCCAGTATTAAATGGCCGGCGAATGTAGTACTAATCAAATGAATAAGTTTAAGTGAAATTCCAGAATTGCCTGAAATTTCCTCGAAGTAGAACGACAATAAAATATGGAAAAAGTGACTTCCGTGTGAGGTTGCGTGCAAACCTGGTAATTTATTTGGCCCATTTTTCTGGTAATTCTGTCAATTTGCACCGACTACTTCAATTTCCCCCGAGCCGCAATACACAAAAAAAGATTTTTTTAGAAATTATTTTTTTTCATAATGTTCCGTAAGTCGGATTAAAAAAATACTTAGTGCAAATGTAGATCATAACGGTCTTAAGTGTATGCCAAATTGCACCGACTACATCTGTTTTCCCCATTAAGTTACGGGTATTATAAGGTTTTCACCCTATTTCACCCTGTTCCGGGGGGGTGAATTTGCTGAAAGTTATATCAGAGGTGATTTTCAAGCCAAACAAAACAATTAGAAAAGGTTTTGTGACTACATCTAATTACTTCCACACTTTTGCTAAAAATCACCTAATTTGCCTGTACTAATCGGGAATAAACCATGAATAAACCTAATTTATTTACCTCTCAAGTGTCAGCGCCTGTGGCTATTTCCACAGACAAAAACAGAGCTAAAGCGCTATGTCAAGGAGGAACCAGACATTTGATCGCTAGAGAGTACCTATTAGTGTTCTGCTTCTGTGCATTTTTTATATAACAAGTTTCTCTATGTGTGCATTTAATGGCGGTGGACGGCGGGTTTGAAGTTTGCGAAATTGTGTTTTTTCGGATGTCTCCGATGTCTCCGATGTAAGTTCTTTTAATTATAGTAAATGCGTGTTACATTCGCTGCTTTATATTTTACGTAGTTCGACCAAGTTTTTAGGTCCAAACTTTGTATTTGCATTTGATCCAAAATTTCTAGTTAGGGTAGTAGGGTGGTAGGTAGGCAGTCTAAAAGGTAGGTAACCTTGTGCTTAAAATATACATCCTGATGTTCAACTGTCCACAGCTTTATGGCACTTAGGTACAGACGGAAACAAATATTTAGCAACTAGATAGAAATGTCATCTAACTAGGCATTACGAGTTAATTAACCAGGTTTTCTAATAGGTTTCATACGAAAAAAGCGGTCATTATTTTATGTATTATTTTCTATAGGTATTTTTATTTTTTGAGATCAGAATGGAATCGGGAGAATGCTCGATTTTCGTACTTAAGCCTTCTCTGATTATAAAAACGCATAACCAACTCTATCATTTGATATTTATTTGTCACATGGAGGTCACATGATGCACTGACAAAGTTTTATTTATTTTCTAATTTACGCTCTAAATCAGAATTCGTTTAATTTACGCTATACGTCCGTGATTGGATCTGAACTCTGTATACCTCTTTGTCTGTCTGGTACCTATTTATCAAATTTCAACATTTTTCGTCCAGACCGTTTGAAGAAAATAGCCCGTGACAGACACGAGAGTGAATATAACAACGTTACGAATATATAACATTTTCTGTTTTCATAGGCTGTACGGATCCCTAAAAGAGAGTAGTTAGGATGGTAAAGTGGCTAAATTCCACTTTACTTATTTCGCGGTGAGTGCTGAAAACTGTTCGTAATTTAAATGGACATTAAGCTATTTTTTAAACGAAATGCCCAGCAAAAAAGAAAGAATTTACTTACTAAGTAATAAAGGGAAAGAAGGGTAGTTAGGGTAGCCAATAACGACTTCGCTGACGAAGTAAGTACAGTCGCCATCAGAAGTAGGCAAGTTCGTGATACTGTGCTATTTTATAATATCGTTTGCTAAAACGATTTATAAAATTACATTTATTTACAGAAAGAATACCTAATACAACTAATAGAAGGTATGTAAAAAATACATATGAAACAGTTATGCTACCTGAAGACCGCTGCTAGCCATCTAAAGGTAGCTCATCTGATCCAAATCACTTTTATTATATATTATGTACTATTCGCTATGTGTATGTATTTTTATAGCCTAGGTAGGTCACTATTCCCTGTTCTTTTGTTTTTAGGGTTCCGTACCCTAAGGGTAAAACGGACCCTATTACTAAGGATCCGCTGATGTCCGTCTGTCTGTCCGCCTGTCACCAGGCTGTATCTCATGAACCGTAATAGTTAGACAATTGAAATTTTCAAAGATTATGTGTATTTCTTTAGCTGCTACAACAACAAATACTAAAAAACAGAATAAAATAAAAATTTAAGGGGGCTCCCATACAAAAATAAATGTTTTATTTGCCGTTTTTGTAGATAATGGTGTCACCAGGCTGTATCTCATGAACTGTGATAGTTAGACAGTTTAAATTTTCACAGATGATGTATTTCTGTTGCCGCTATAAGAACAAATACTAAAAAACAGAATAAAATAAATATTTAAGAGGGCATCCAAGAAACGTGTTTTTTTGCCGTTTTTATAGATAATGGTACGGGATCCTTGGTGCGCGAGTCAGACTCGCACTTGGGCGTTTTTTATTTTTTTTATTTTGTTGGCTTGTGCATTTACCATTTTCAAGTATAATTATTGTATTTTTAATATTATTTGTAACGTTACAATGGTTGCAAGGCACTCTAATATTGTTGTAATATTTTTGATCAGCTAAGCAATTCATGCTTAGCTATTTCTGATCGTGACCATACTTTCTCTGTTCGACCAAAGTAAATATTTTGGTCGAAGCTTACTCTACGTAAAATTTTTATCGGAGACAATCCCATGTTCGGCTATCCTTGTCATTGTCCGGCGCTTAGTACTCCACCAAGCGTTAACATATTGGTTTGAAGGCAGTTTGGAAGTTTTAATGGAGCAATTTGGGGATGTATTGAAAACAGCCGCATACTGAGTGGGAATCGAAGAACTTACCAGACTGGTACTTTTACATATCTACACACGATTAGTAAGATAGAAGATTTACCTATATAAAATTGTGTGGATTTTTAAGGGTTTTTTACATTAGGTACACCTACATAAACACACACATGGATATACGACGCCGTCGTCTGTCTTTCCTGAAAACTATAATCTGGGTCTCTTCAAGTCTAGAGTGAATAGGTGCCTTCTAGACCTTTGTGCTCCATCTTCGGCCACATCGTCACCTACCAACAGGTGAGATCGTGGTCAAACAAAGGTCTATCAATGTTAAAAAATAAAACCGCCCTAGGTTTCAGCCTACTCAGCCTGCTAGTAAATCCGCCATTGTGTCCAAGTGAAATCGTAGAGGGCGAAATTAAAATTCATCAGTTTTCTTTCGATGTTCTAGGGCGCTTGTGCCCTTTTTTACGCGAACTACCCATTTTATTCCGTTGTCAGATACCCATGCATGATTTCCACAACGGCTGTCAACCATGACATTTGCCCCGTGGTCCACTGGAGCATAATAGTGGCGTATTTGTGACCCGTCGCATGTCGTCATGCATGTAGCATGTGCCGCTATGGCTGAATGGGTTCCTATGTTTGAATACTACAATACTACTCACTGCTGATCGCAGTGTGTAAATCTTTTACCGATCGTTTTGAGTTCTGACTGTTTTGTGATGTTGAAAAAGTTTTACCACCCGGTGAGAATAGAACAAGGAACTTACCAATATCTTACCGAGTCATTTATCACAGAAAAAATAAATTTTCCACAGTCCGGCTGGCTGGACTACACAACCGGACCACGGTTAAGAAGGGTCATTTATTCATAAATTATCATTATACCTCAACATTTCAAAATAAAACAATACAATACCTACTTAGTAGAAAAAACATTTGTTCGTACGTAAATACATAGGTACAGCAAATACAGAGTGCATCCGGATTGATCCCATGGATTCATCCCACGAATATTTATTTCCGGATTCATACCAAAATGTAGGCCGTATTCATCCCACGAATAATAAAATTGTATTTTTGTCCGTATACACACTAAACACTAATTGAAATATTTTTTTATGACTGTATGATGTCATCATCGTATCTATAAAAGTCAGTCATCAAGTCAAAGTCAAGTCATCATCAAAATTCATCATTATCATTATCATCAGTCTACAAAAGTCAACTGCTGGACACAGAAGAATATAATGCCACGACGAACGGTCTTGAGCCGCTCCCATCCACCGCCTTCCTAGAACCTCTGTCTTTGGTCCATCGAAAGCTTTTGTGTCGTCTGTGGTTTGTGGTTGCTAATCGAGAACCGGTCTTTCTCAACGGTTATCAGTTCTGCCAACTATATGGCCTGCCCATTGCCACTTCAACTTGATAATTCTGAGAGCTCTGTCAGTGATATTGGATCTTCTAAGGAGTTTTCGAGGCTGGTTTAGCAGATTTTTAAGGTATTTGATTTGGTGTGTGGATAGATGGAGGGGTTGGAGGGGTTGACTGTTTTTTTGATGCCGATACTACCCATGCGAAGCCAGGGCGAGTTGCTAGTGTCTAATAAATTTAACACTTGTCCTTACTTATTTTTGTAGAGACAACAAAAGAATGTGTTAATTACTGAAAGAATAGGTAGGTACTCGAGATGAAATATATTGTATAAGTTATAAACTTTCTTGTTTACTGTTAAACATCAATTTTACTTTAAACATTGTGTCGCGCGCCGTGCCGTGTCCGTGCATCAATCGAGGTTCGCGCTCAAAATCAGCGCTGCAGGTAACTGCAGCACTATGCTGAGCGCGAACCTCTTTTGACGGGACTGTACACAGCTCATCTACGTACTTACATAAGTATGTGTTATTTTTTATAGATTCTGTGAGCAGTTTTGTTAAAAAATATATATATTTCTTTCTTTTCTTTTCTTTCTACTCCAAGTTTCATTCTATGAAAATTTAATTAAGATGCGTCTGGCCACGTGATTCGACCGCATGGTTCGATTAATCTAGCAGAGTCAGTCGTGGAAAGCAATGGCGGCGATGACCTCACCACTTGTCACGTCTATTTCCCACGATGGTGCAACCCACGTGAAAAGAGGCCCATTTGAGGCTCTCCCGGGGAAAACGGCATGGGTAAAAACAATAATTATCGTACATAAAGCTCTGGATAAGTAGGTACTTACACTAAACCGTACATTCTTGTGCAGCGAATGCACTCGAACAAGTAAGGGTGCCTTCACATTAGGTCGGTCGCACTGCTACTTCTATACTAAAAAGAGCAGCGCGACAGCCGCGCGACGTTATTTTTCATGCTGCCGCGCTGCTGCCGCACTGCAGTAGTGCGGCAGCATTAGGTCGCCAGTGAAGGCACCCTAAGGCTGGTTGTAAGTTTAGCCTTGTACTATTATTTATTCTGTGGTTTAGCATAAACTGAATGCAGTCCATTAAAAGTTGCAACGACATTCATAACTCACTTCTCGAATTCTGGTCTTAGCTCGTTGTAACTTACCTCCGCTACTTACCGACTTACATTACATAATATAGTACCTACCTATGTTGGCACTGCACGTGAACTTATTATGAGTTGTACTTACGAAGTAACTATTAAGTAATCTGTGGTTGTACGTTGTAGGTAGGTCCGGCAGTGGTATTGCAGTTCCTATAGCAGTGGGTATTGAATCTAAAAGTGGTTGTTTTTTCATACTAACGTATTTTAACAATTATGGACATGGAAACTATACTCGTAAATAGTCCAAATATATTCAAATCTAAACTAAAAAATCTTTTGTTGAAAGGGTGTCTCTACTCTTTTGGACGATTTCATGAAAATTGAATAATGTGATATGTAGTTTGGTAGGTATCTAATGTTTATTTGTTTTCAATATTTTTTGTTGTTTTTTATTGTAATTCTATAATTTGTATGTGTTAATATTGTGTAGTGCGTATAAATTACAAATTAGTTATCAGATCGATTTAAATAATTGTTTATGAAATAAATAACTGAAACTGAAACTGACACAGAGTATACGCTATTAATCGACTGTTTTCTTCAACCAAATATGATTTGCCGCAAATAAGACCAATATAAAAGCCAACAGCAGTCATTTCAGTGTAAAATTATACTCCGTTTAATAAACATACATAATGGTAAAAAACGTTAGTATGAAAAAGCAACCACCTAAGTACAAATGATTGGTAGAGGAGAGCCTGTTCATGAATAGAGATCACAAAGCTCTCTAAACTTATTCAAAGTGTAGTTCAGTTACTGAAGTTAGTAAGAAAGTTAAAAAGGTAGTACTCGTAGTATATTTTTTTTGTGAAAGAGTTTGGCCGGGTTTGCTTACCTAACTATTTATTTATTATTATTTATTTATTTAATTCTTTATTGCACAAAAAACACAAGGAAATTGTACAAATGGAGGACTTAATGCTAAGCAGCATTTTCTGCCAGTCATCCATGAGGATGATACATAAAGGTTGGCGTGCTCAAACCTAATCACCATACCTATTTCTCTCGCAAAGCAGTAGTGTTCCAGTTTGAAATGGATGCCGGTAAAATTACAGGCACATGAGAATTCCGCATAGTTCGCGTCCTGGGTGGACGTGACCTATGAGATACTGCACTGTTCATTAGTCAGAGGGTATCGCTTAACATCGGTTAGGCCATCTGCTTGTTGCGTTCTATAAATAAAAATCGACCAAGTGCGAGTCGGACTCGCGCACGAAAGGTTCCGTACCATTATCTATAAAAACAGCACACAAAAACACGTTTGTTGTATGGGAGCCCCCTTAAATATTTGTTTTATTCTGTTTTTTAGTTTTTGTTGTTATAGCAGCAACAGAAATACATCATCTGCGAAAATTTCAACTGTCTAACTAACACGGTTCATGAGATACAGCCTGGTGACAGGCGGACAAACAGACAGACGTACGGATAGCAGAGTCTTAGTGATAGGGTCCCGTTTTACCCGTTGGTTAGGGAACTCTAAAAAAGAGTTTTAATAAAACAGCTAAAAATCCACGCAACATAAGAACATAGAATCCTAATGAAGATAATCATGCTCGTATTCTCACTAACATAACTCTCATGGCATGGGACAACAACAATGCAATAGATAGAACAGAACAACAAACGCAGAGGCTCCTTTGTTTACCGAGTGCAGCCTTCTCGTAATTTCATGGTGGGATAGCGCTCTCTCGTTGTACTTTTTCCAAAACCAATGAATTACGAAGCTGGGTTTCCAACACGGAAAACGATCTCTGAACATAGCTGTACTAGAAGTATCATGTGGGCGTGGCACACGTTGCGTAATTATGCGACGTTTCGCAGGATTTATTTTGTTCATAATATCTAATTAAAATTGCCAGAGTGGTTTCGCACTACGACCGATCCGAATCCGTGAAAATTCGGTCCGGAGTGGTCGTAAAACTATTTGTATGGTTCCGTCATCAAAAATCGGATGACGGAAATCGGATCTAATGCATAAAGTGCGAAACCTCCCTTACTTATAAGGCACTGACAAACGTTCAGACGTTATATTATAGCGTATATACAGGTTGTAACATAATATCCCTATAAGCCAGAGGACGGGGTATTCTACACATCACGGTGATTAACTTTAATTCTACGACTTTTTAAATTTCGATGTTTTTCATTCATGAAATGCCTCGTATGAATTCTGAAATTCCTCCAAAAACGTACGTAAAACAACATGAGGATGTTACGGTACGCTAGAGTACCACGCGTGGGGCTACCTCGTGTTCTGTTAAGTACATTTTTGGAGGAATTTCTGGAATTTCTAGAGGAATTTCAGGATTTTTATGAGGCACTTCAAGAATGAAAAACTTCGAAATTTAAAAAGTAGTAGAGCTAAAGTTATTCGCCATGATGTGTAGAATACCCACTCTCCGGGCTTATAGGGATATTATGTTACACCCTGTATAGGTATTTAGCGCGTATTTGAGTGTGACACTAGAGCCAGTGGCATTTCTATTGATTTGGTTATCTATGATATTAAATGAAATTTAATTATTGCATAAAATGTGGTTAAATTAAAGATATTAAATAATTCTATTACGAGTATATATGCAAATTCTGCCATGCAATTATATTATATGATATTAACTGAATATAAAAATAGGTACCAACCTAGTTCAAGTCACATTATTAAACGCGTGAACAATTTAGTAATTACGGCTACGTTACAACTACGTTCAGTACTACTAGGAAAATAATTAACCTCGGCAGTCATCGGCTCAATTTCGAAACAATTATGATTGCAAGTGATTGAAAAAGCGACTGTTTTACACGAACGATAAGATTGCTAAGGAATATTATTTTTCTAGTAGTTAGTTCTTCTTCAAACTAGAGAATTTGAGATTTTTCTAGTCAAAATAGTTTTATAATTTGAAATATTTTAAAACTAATTTTTTAACCCCCGACGCAAAAACGACTGGGTGTTATAAGTTTGACGTGTCTGTGTGTGTGTGTCTGTGTCTGTCTGTGGCATCGTAGCTCCCGAACGGATGAACCGATTTTAATTATGTTTTTTTTTGTTTGAAAGGTGAATTAGTCGGGAGTGTTCTTAGATATGTTTGATCAAAATCAGTTCAGCCGTTTCATTGCGTCGAGAGTTTTTAAATTTTTACAAAATTAATTACTTGTTTTCTATCAGATTTATGGAAGAATGGGCGAGTGAAATAACATAACACCCAACAGTCACTAACATAGGACTACTAGTCACTAGGATGCCCTGTGTTGTGGGAATCAGAAGCTACGAGTACCATGGTACCATAACACCCAAACCCAGTACAAATATTTGCAGATCATACACAAATTCTGAAATGGCAGGTGTTCAAAAATAAATGCATTAACTTAAAATTAGTAACTTACACATTGTTGCTTTTTACGCAATCATCGTCAAACGGTACAGCGGTAGGTTCTCGGATGTTGTAATGTTGAAGCATGAAAGCACTTCTATTTTTTTCTGACTCTATGTGATCATAGATCCATCGAGTGTTCCCCAAACCAATTTGGTTCATATTTGATCTACATTGGGTAGTCACGAATGCGGCGATCGTGAACCTACATTTACGATTCTGTTTCATATCAACCTACGGAAATGTGATGGATAGGGAAAATGTGTGCGGATTTTGGTAAATATCTGACTAGAAACGAAGTAATTCCATATATTCTGTGGTAATTCAGTGTGTACCAAAAAAAGTTATTCAATGCTTATCAGTCTGGCAACTTAACTTCTAGAAAAGCTTCATTAAATGCTTATCAGTCTGGCAACTTAACTTCTAGAAAAGCTTCCATATGCTCACAATGAGATAACGTACAAGTCTGGTTTAGGTAGTATATGTTTACTAGTAAATAATCTTTTAACTCCTTTTGCCAGAGCGAAGAAAAAATAGAATTTCTTCATTAAGGTGTTTTTTTTTGTCTATCAAAATGACAATGAGCCTACAAAAACGAAAAAGTCTTTAGTCATAAGTAGAATAGGTACTGTTTCATAAAAAAACAACAACATTTTATTTTGAAAATGGAACTAACATCGGCGATCTCTTTGGTAGAATGCATGCAATGCATTGCGACTAAAGAAGAAAAAAAGCGGCCAAGTGCGTGTCGGACTCGCCCATGAAGGGTTCCGTAGCAGCAAGTAACATAATATAAAAGTTCTTGGATGGATTACGATTAATGACGAATTAAAAAAAAACTACTTACTAGATCTCGTTCAAACCAATTTTGAGTGAAAGTTTACATGGTAATGTACATTATTTTTTTTTTTAGTTTTATCATTCTCTTATTTTAGAAGTTATGGGGGGTTACACACTTTTTACCACTTTGGAAGTGTCTCTCGCGCAAACTATTCAGTTTAGAAAAAAATGATATTAGAACCCTCAATATCATTTTTGAAGACCTATCCATAGATACCCCACACGTATAGGTTTGATGTTTTTTTTTTTAATTTAGTTTCAGTTCTAAGTATGGGGAACCCCAAAAAAAAAAAACTACTTACTAGATCTCGTTCAAACCAATTTTGAGTGAAAGTTTATATGGTAATGTACATCACATTTTTTTTTTAGTTTTATCATTCTCTTATTTTTGAAGTTACGGGGGGGTTACTAAGTTACTATCTACACTTTTTACCACTTTGGAAGTGTCTCTCGCGCAAACTATTCAGTTTTGAAAAAAATTATATTAGAAACCTCAACATCATTTTTGAAGACTTATCCATAGATAACCCACACGTATAGGTATGATGAAAAAAAAAATTTGAGTTTCATTTCTAAGTATGGGGAACCCCAAAAATAATTGTTTTTTTTTTAATTTTTGTGTAAAAATCTTAATGCGTTTCACAGAATACATCTACCTACCAAGTTTCAACAGTATAGCTCTTATAGTTTCGGAAAAAAAAGGCTGTGACATACACGGACAGACAGACAGACATGACGAATCCATAAGGGTTCCTTGTCTTTGACTACGGAACCCTAAAAAAGGCATGGGCACGAAATCTTTAAAAAAAAAACTATTTGCAAATTGACTTGGTGGTAGTGACCGTAAGTAATTTTTCATATTGTATTGGATTATTTTATTTTATCGCAATCATTGTGAAAAGTAGAGTGTAACACACGGCGCTAAAAACCCATTCAAACTCGGTTTCTATTTACTTCCCGAGCTTTACCTCGTAAATAATGGGTCATTTTAGGTCCTTGTATGTATAGTAACAATCTACTATTTCGCTAGCATTCTGCAACCTATAAAAAACATGTGTAAAAATAATTAAATAGATATTATTTTTCAGTGTACGCACATTTTATTACATATTACATAACACGTTATAAGGAAATAGGTGCTATAGGGCCCCCCCACTGAGCAGGTAATCACTACGTTGGGCCAGGGCATCATCACTCGCTCAAGGTCGCTCGATATATACCTACAGCCCGGCCGTTCCTCAGACGTAACAAGTGACAGTCGGTTGTCGGATGCACGCCTGAGCGCTCGCTCAACACGTTTCCCGCGCAAATATGCCGACGCGTACATATTGTGCTGTATATGGATGCAATAGCCAAAAAACAAATAAAGAATTATCATTTTTTGCATTGCCGAAGGACGAAGATATTTAAGTTATTTGATTGATGTAGGTACATATCGAAGTAATGCCTTTCATAGGTGTGATTTCTTGTGCATACAGAATAGATTTCATAGATGTAGGTTGTAATATAGGTTTAAGTAATTACTTGAATTTAGGTACCTACCTACTTACCGATCTACTTACGTGCTTAATTAGACTTTACTTCTGAATCGCTCTAAATTAGCAGTAGAAGAGCTTTTTTGTGAAAGAGTTCGTCTGGGGAAGTACCTACTACCACCATACCTATTTCTGCCGCAAAGCAGTAGTGCTCGCATTGCTGTGTTCCGGTTGGAAGTGGTTGCCGGTGAAATTACAGGCACATAGACTTATCATCTTTATGTCTCAGGGTGGCGGGTGCAGTGCAATGCCACATAAGGCGCGCCTAGTTGGACGTGACCTATGTGATAATGCACTGTTCATAGGCAGAGGTTACCGCTTATCATCAAGTGGGCTACCTGCTTGTTCCGTCATTCTTAGTTCTTATAAAAAGAAAAAAACATAAATAAGTCTTTATTTCTACATAATAACAATATTGATAATAACATGTGGTACTTACGTAATTCGTAGGTTCATAATATGTACCTAATATGTACCTATTTCAAAATGAAAATAGGTACTCGCAAGGTACTTTATGTAGGTTAGGTTATTTAGAGCGAGTTCAGTTCATAATAATAATATGTTTTGGTCATCGATGGTTTTGGTAAACCTACTGATGTTTTTAAATTAAATCGTAGCTTGTTAACTTCATAAGCAGAGAAAAACTGCTACAATCGACTAAAATACTACAATCACCAACTATCACCTATTATCGACTATAATCTGGGTCTCTTCAAGTCAAGAGTGAATAGGTGCCTTCTAGACCTTTGTGCTTCATATTCGGCCACATCGTCACTTACCTACACTCACATACAGGTGAGATCGTGGTCAAACAAAGGTCTATCAACGTTAAAAAAAAAAAAA
The DNA here is from genome assembly GCA_932527175.1 of Operophtera brumata. Taxonomy (NCBI): domain Eukaryota; kingdom Metazoa; phylum Arthropoda; class Insecta; order Lepidoptera; family Geometridae; genus Operophtera; species Operophtera brumata. Next base: position 30,352,099 of record OW052228.1, read on the forward strand.
AAAAATACTTTACCTACAAGTAATTAATTTTGTAAAAATTAATAAAAACCCTCAACGCAATGAAACTTCTGAACCGATTTTGATATCTCCCGACAAATTCACCTTTCAAACAAAAAAATACTAATTCGATTCATCCGTTCGGGAGCTACGATGCCACAGACAGACACATACACAGACACATACACACACACACAGACACATACACACACACAACTACACACACACACACACACGCGCGCGCGCTTACAGAGACACCTCAAACTTATAACACCCCGTCGTTTTTCCGTCGGGGTTTAAAAATACCTACCTGCTTTCGATATTTTTTTTGTTATACTACTTGAATGACGGAACAAGCCGATGGCCCACCTGATGTTAAGCGGTAACCTCTGCCTATGAACAGTGCATTACCTCATAGGTCAAGTCCATCTAGGACGCGCCCTATGTGGCATTGCACTGCGCCCACCACCCTGAGACATAAAGCTTCGACCCTATGTTCGGCCTCTTTTAGCTGTCTTGCGCGTTACGAAGTAACTAATACATAATCTGTGCTACAATGTTGACTACCTACCTATATAACGGAAGGTTTTTTTTTTTTATTAGATATGTCGACAACCCTTTCGATGCGCATCACTCAGCGCCAGACAGCGACAGAGTTACGCGTTAGAAGAGAGAGCAAATGTTTAGGTGAATATCGCGATAGGCATTGAGCGCTAATGCGAGCTGAATTGCACTTTGTTGTGGCCCAGCAAGAGTCGGTATTTATTTAATTTTTTTCGCTAAGTGGGTCTTCTGTACCTGTACTAATATTTATTCTGTGGTTGGGCCCCCATGTTGGGTCGTCCAATGCAATGTTTGAAAGAGAGACACTGTGAAAAATGAGAGAGCCAGAGACCTCGGATGGATTTCTGAAAATTCCGCTGCTTACATGAGACAGCATAAAATGAGCAAAAAATTTAAGTGCTTTTGATTGTGCCGATTTAAAAGGATCTTTATTTAATTAGTTTCTCTTTTTCTTTTTTTCTTTCAATAGATACCTAGATTTAGCGAACTAAACACCTATTTATTAAAAAACATCTAAAGAAAAAATTGTTGTAATCACTAAGTACGAAATCCGTATGAGCGATTGTATGGAAAGAAAGACGGGGTTGGCCACTCTTCAGATATAATTCTCATCTCGAGGCGCGGGCGGGCTATCATAACGCTTTAGAGCACTGCATGAAGCAAATTGGCTTTGAGAAATGCTCTACAATAATAAGCAGTCAGGTCACAAAGTGAGTGCAATAGCAGCAGCAGACAAAACATAAATTTGTTTGTTTGTCGCTTTATTTTCTAGTTTTATTACTGCAGTTTTGCTAAAAAAGGTACAGGTACTTTACATAAGTGCATACATAGAAATCTGAAGTAAAGGGAAGAGTCGTGGCGCGTGCCACCAGGGTTTGAGCAAATTGCTCTAACTCTTCCACTCGCGGTCTAGTGGGTTAATTGTTAACTATTTACGACGTTAAATCATTAATACCGATATAAAATAGATCTTTATAAGCTCGTACTAATGCTTAGCATTATCCCTGTCACTGTCTGTGCCGTCTTATGTTATTGTTTTATCCTGTCCATCCAAAGGTTGTCTGGAAGAGATCGCTTTTAGCGATAAGACCGCCCATTGTACTTTTTTTTGTTTTGTTTTTGTATACTACTTTATGACGGAACGAGCAGATGACCCACCTGATGTTAAGCGGTTACCTCTGCCTATGAACAGTGCATTACCTCATAGGTCACGTCCACCTAGGGCGCGCCCTATGTGGCATTGCACTGCGCCCGCCACCCTGAGACATAAAGATGAAAAGTCTCATCTGCCTGTAATTTCACCGGCACCCTTACCCTTCAAACCGGAACACAGCAATGCGAGCACTACTGCTTTGCGGCAGAAATAGGTATGGTGGTAGTACTTCCCCGGACGAACTCTTTCACAAAAAAGCTCTACTACTACTAGTTTGTTGTTTGTCACTTGTTTTCGTTTTACTTTTCTTAGGCGTACTAAAAGAGTTGTATCTATCGTCTATCTTTAACACACATGTCAAATCACGCTTGCTAGGGAGGGGGAGGGGCTAAGCATTAGTACGTGCTAAGTTACGTCTTTTTATCTCAGCGTTTGTGTTTGATGTTAAAATGTCAAACATAAGTGGTGACTTTTCAGTTATTTTCCACTTCCTTTATTTAACGAGGAGAAAGCAGTTTAAAATGGGAGCTTCGGGTTGTACTATTATTTATTCTGTGGCTTCGGTCCGCTATTTGCTCGGGTAGCGACTTAAGGTGGTTGCTTTCGCTTATGGCGCGAAATTCAATTTTTTCCGTGTTTTTTGCTCATCACAGCTCTTCAACAATTCTTCAGATAGCGAAAACTATGTTGCCGGTAATTATATAACCTAACACACAAGTTTTAATTTATAGTATCACATAAATTGAATTTCGCGCCTCAAGCGAAAGCAACCACCTTATTGCCGCGACACCTTGCAAAAATCGAAGTCAAAAGATAAAATACACGATACATAGAATCATTTAGCATACGTAAGTAAAATAAATCAAGTGTTCGTGTAAGTGTAGAAAGTAGCGAGGCAAACAACAGTAACATCGGTTTCAATACAAAACAATCCGAATAACACTTCTTACATAGTAACCATGTATTCGTTTCATTTGATATTAGATTATTAGATCAACTTCATAATTAATAATAGATTATGCACTATGGGCTATGGGAATAAAGCAATGTCTTACGTCTCGGGCGGCATATTGAACCCTGAGCGTAACGAGGGACTCTTAGAGTTAACTCCAAGACGAAGACAGTCTTTATTCCAGAGGAGCATACTCTACTTTTCACACCTTCTGCGAGACAATACAAATTCACTGAAAATCACAGCACCAAACACCGTCTTTTGTTTCACATTCTTCATTATTCTTGTTCATTCTCTTGGTCTGTGTTCTTTGTAAAGGTAACTTTTTTATTTTTTTATTTATGCTTATTGTGGCCAGTTCAATTTTCGAACAAATCTTTATACAATGCCATATGGGCTTTTTTTACTTGGAGTTTACCACGAGTTTCCCACGAATTTGACGTTCCAAATTCAAATCACTTTATTCCCTAGGGAGTTTCATGCAACTTTATATCGCTTAAAAGATAATGCTTTACTTTACGTTGAGGTTGCATGATATGTAATTAGATATTGTCGAGCAGGTGGTGTGAAAAAATCATTATCAGCCTAAGAAAAGACACTTCTCCCGAGACGACGAGACTCCCGTCTCTGTGTCTGTGAATGTAGTAAAACCTTGCTAAGGGTTTCACTAGAGGATGGGCAGCAGCATCCACCTGAGTACTTAACACCAAACTACGATCACCAGTCCACCTTTCAAGCCCCGTTGTATTAATTGTGGGAGACCTCGTCCAGCAGTGGACATAGAGGCTGGTGATGAGGTAGGTATACACAGTTACATTGTACACTGTACGCATACAGTCTACTTTGTCAAATAAATAATCCTTTGTCTAATTTATTTATGAAATGATGTTTAAACAATGGATTATAATTTAAAAAATTCCAAAACTTACCGCGAACTGCCCGGCTGAAAGTAATTCAAACAAAGTAGATAAAAGTTGCGGCGCCAAGGAAGCGATTAAAAGAAAAATTAGCATTCTTTCAAATTAATTACTTCCATAATAAAAGTTTTTATGAGAAAGTATGAGAGTATAATCCGAATATTTTTTGTTAACGTTCAGATGATATCATCTTCAAATTCTATTGTGTGCAGCCCTTTCTGAACCTCTTTTCATTTTGAGCTCGTAGACGGCGGGCAATGCCACAAATATATTAAGTAGGTCCAAGGTCGATAAATTCGACGAATGTTCGTTGAACTTGGTAAGAGTTATACAAATACATTTGAATTAATATCTAATTTAATACTAGTGTCCGCCCACGGCTTCGCTCGCATATTATCAAGAAAAAAAGTAGCTTATTTAGCTCACTTTCATTGTAAATAATAATAAACAAATATATTAATCTACATGGTTCAATTTCATAGAAATCGGTTAAGCCATTTAGACGTGATTGTGTAACAAACATCTAAACATCCAAACTGTATATCTAGTGGGATACATCCTAATTTCACTTTTGAAACTATGTTATGGTTACGTATATACTTTCACTAGAAAACTCAAAAATCATGGTAAATATCCCGTTTCTGCTGAAAATTACATCCTAATTTGTATTTAAATGAGGCTAAAAATGCTTTTCTCGAGTTAGTTTTCAAAAACAGTTATCAAAACGGCATCTGGCGGTTTTGAGGGGCGATTTCTGAAACCACTGCACTATTAATTTGCAATTCGTTTCTTTCGGTCAATGCGACGTTTTGCTTCCCCATTGATTGCTCGTTAAGTTGGATTTGTCGGTTTTCATTGCTGGCGAGTTTACATTTTGAACGTTTTTTAGGGTCTATTTCAGCAACAAAGTTTGAGCTTATTTAACCTTTAGTTTATAGTAAACATTGTAGCTGAAGGCTTAGGCATTTATCTCAATAGTACATTACTGAAATAGAGCAAAACTTAACTACACACACGTAAATATATTCCACTAGACTTTTGCCGAAGTAGTCCCCTCCCCCTCTTGACTCTCCCCCTTCTGACTCCCCCCCCCTCTCCTGACTCCCCCCCCCCCTCCTGACTCCCCCCCCCCCCCTCCTGACTCCCCCCCCCCTCAGCATCCATCCATACACAAAATATCATCAAAACCCACTCGAAATGTTACAAACGCGAGCATAGCCGCGCGCAGACGCTAATAAAACATAGCGCGTATATTGTAGCTTACTTTTAGCACAGATTAAATAATAGCTGTTAGTGAAATAATTTACAGAATTGGACGGACCTGTAGTTTCGGGGATTACCTACTCCCTACATGCCCCTGTATTACACAACTGCCCAAAAAAAAGAGTGTATAGTTTTCAGAGTTAATCTATGTATTATGTCATCATCATAATCATAATAATATTCATTTGTGTCTTTATTCCACATTTAGATGATTGAGGTTTCATTAGAACCCTTTTTTATTTTGTTTGACCACGATCTCACCTGTTGGTAAGTGACGATGTGGCCGAAGATGAAGCACAAAGGATTAGAAGGCACCTATTCACTCTAGCCTTGAAGAGACCCAGATTATATCTGTCAGGTTATATTGTCTTATGGTTTTCAAGAAAGACAGACGACGACAGGGTATTCCACTCTTTAGCAGTTCGCATTATAAAGGTAGAACTGAAACGTTTAGTACAAATAGAGGGTATACTAATGAGGTAAGGATGGTACCGAGCCGTGCGCCTGCTCATCCTATGATGAAAAGGAGATGGTGGGATGAGATCGTGAAGTTCCTGGGAGCATTCCCCGAAATGTAACCTATAGAAGATCGAAAGGCATGCTCGGGACTCTGGATTTTAGTCTCCGCCATATGTTGCTCACCAATAAGCCTAAAAGCTCTGCGTTCAATCGAGTCCAAGGCAGCAAGCTGGCACTTGGCAGAGCCATCCCAAACATGGCAGCAGTACCAGTACTCCATACCAGCCCGGACTTGAGTTTTACAGCAGAAATAGTGTAGCAAGATAGCACAGACCCCTGAGGTACCCCGGCGTTTATAGCCAATTGATCCGACGAGCAGCCATCAAGAACTACTCGAATGGATCTTTCCCGCAGAATGTCTGCGAGCCAGGTGCAGAATTGAACTGGCAGTCCATATGCAGGAAGCTTGCCAATAAGGCTATCATGCCAAACCCTGTCAAAGGCCTTCGAGACGTCCAGTGAAACAGCCAGAGCTTCACCATATTTACCTGCACCTTATTGAGATACGCACTGGAAATGTGTTGTTCAAACCTTTGATGAATTATTGGTTAAACATTTAGATAGTTTACTCGTGTTTAGGTCCAGATTATTGAGGCGTAAGAATAAAGTTTATGCATAAGTTTAAATTCCAATAAAAAAATTGCAAACGTCTGCTGAAGAGTTAAATACGGCGGCAGAATACCAAAGGCTTCGCAACTTTTTTCAGTTTGTTCTCGGGCAAGCTGTTTACTTGCTGTTTGGTTTTTCTTTAATTTTGTTTGTGTTTCTCACATCCCGATTCGGTTAGATTTCTACTGCTCTCGTTGAATTCTGTCTGAACTGCCCGGAAATTTCGTTTCATTAAGTACCGGGAATGAACTTTTATCTTATGGTCTTCAGTTACTTATACTGGGCGACTAGAAACTATTTAACCGACGAAAAAAGGAGGTTCTCAAGTCGACTCGTTTTTTTTTATTCTGCGCTTAGCTTTTCCCAGATTCTATTTCAATGATTATTTTTTATATTGCATAGGGTATCGTACATCGAAGTTGATCCCATTTCACATTGATAAAATTATAATCCCGTTTTGTCTTCCATTAAGTTACCCACAAGTTTTTTAATATATTTACTGAAATAGCCTGAAAGTGGACGATTTATTTCAGTAAAAGTTCGCTTTTTTACGGGACGAAAAATTTCGTTCCTTAATTTTATAAATGTTCCTACAATTTGTGCGAGCATTGTGAAAGGAGTACATTGAGGCTCTGTTTAGGTCTTCAGAAAAAAGGAGTTTGTCTATATTGTATATATATTGTTCTATAGTTGTATATATTTAATTCGAGATTAACCATGCGAGATTTTCATTCGAGATTTTCCTTTCGAGATTTGCATTCGAGATTTTTCGTTCTTTATTCCATATTTTACATTCGAGATTTTGAATTCCATATATTCAAGATTTTACATCCGAGATTTTTCATTTGAGATTTTCCATTCGAGATTTTTCATACCAGATTTTTCATTCGAGATTTTTCATTCGAGATTTTTCATTCGAGATTTTACAATTGTGATTTTCATTAGAGATTTTCCATTCGAGATTTTGAATTTCGAGATTATTTAATCGAGATTTTCTATTCGTTCTGATATCCGCGTATCATAATTTTACCGAGTTGACTGTATAAAAGCAAGCAATTTTTCGGTGAAGAATTTACCCGATGACGAAAGACCCCTAACCCAACTAATATACTTAAGCCATAGATAAACCGCAAAATGTTGAAGCAGCACCATAAGTGTACATTGAAACTGAGTAAACCCACCGAAGCAATTTAGACAGCTAATAAATGGCTCGATGCTGCAACTGCTTGCCAACTTGTTTGCTTTGCTATGCTTTAACAGTTTAGATTAAAAAGAAGGAAATAAGAGAGGAAAAATATACCACAGAACGGAGATAAAAGTTATATACGTTGATGAAATGGGCTCGAAAACTTGCCTGGTTTGGCGCGGACGCCATTGTTTTAAATTCTACGAAAAAGGCAATCGAATAAAAAATCTAGTAACTTTCATCGCACCCTCTTCTACGACACTACGTTTACGGCTCGCTCATCTATGCAATGCCGACAGTGCCTCGTGATGAAGAAGATAGAGCAACGGAAAGTGTATCTCGTAGACAGAGTAAAACATACTCGTAGCAGCAACGAGCTATATGTATTATATTTGTGCCAGTTAATATGTTCTGTTCATAGGCAGAGGTGCCTTGATTATTCTTCCTCTGAGTAGGTATACGAGTTACGAAGGGTTTTTTTGCCATGATTGACGTGAGTAATTGTTCCTGCATCGTTTCTAGACATACTCGTTAATTATTATTGTTGATACCCATGGCTTCTCCTAGTGATGTTTGCGCGCTTAATTTGGGAATAATTTGGTGGAAAGAGATCTTAAGGATCGATAGTTGCCTCTGATTGTTCGTAAGAAATTCGTTTTTGTCAGTGATTGATCCAATGATTTGAATTGTACTTAGGTAAAATTCAAATAATTTAGCAATTTCCCATTGCTTGATTGTCCTTGGTCTATCGAGAGGGCCTTTTTTTCTACACTGCGTATTCCCAATCGAGAACCTTTATTCCCCAAATATAGACCACCACAGCTACCAACCTGTGGTGTGTCCGGCCTAACTCTGTCTCCTCCCGTGAATGTCTTAAAAGCCAACTAAAGGATTACCCGGACTTGTTAAGTAAAATTCGTTGGATTTGTCCTGGCTACTAGCAATGGAATGTGTCATAATTGAAAGAAAGCATTAGCAGAGTCAGTAGTGTAAAGCAATGGCAGCGATGAGCTCACCATTTGTTACGTCTATATTCCCACGATGAACCACGGTGAAATGAGGCCCATTGAGGCTCTGCCTATCCTTTTGGAAAAACGCATGTCTATATGTACCTATAATTGTATGTTCTTGTCTTTTTAGTGTTAACTGTACCAATAATAGCTATAGCCTTGATCACCGTGCACAAAAGTTGGCTACTCGCCATCCGATCGTTTAAAACTCGTGGGAAAAGTCCCATTTTAATTCAATCTTTAATCTAACGGCAAAATTATATTCAGTGAATTCAAACGCTGGTTTGAAATTTCGAATAGTAAAGTAAAAATTGCGCAGCACGCTATGGAGAGAGCTATGCTGGGAAAAATTAAATATGGCTGTGAAAGTGCCAAGCAGTTTTTTTTTATAATACTGGACAGTTCACACAACATTATCTAGCCCCAAGCTAAGCAGAGCTTGTGTTATGGGTAGTTGTGCACATAGCACGCAGCTGATTTGACTCAAGACGCATTTATGTCTGTCGCAAACTTTATAAGCTGTGCCGTATCATGCAATACCTACTCGTGGATCACATAATAACCCTATGAACTCTCAAAAACTCGAACAATTAAATTAATCCCTAGAACTTCAGCTGAAAGTTAATACACACCTTATTTATGTCTTGAATCAAATATACCTAGACGTAGCGTTAAAGGGATTTCTAATTCATTGACCACAACCTCCAAAAAATAAATATGTGTTTAGAAGTTTTTTTTATTAAACAATCTTTTATCAAATTGGTTTGCCACCTTCCTGCTCCTGCACCTTCTTGTTTGTCTCCATCATCAGATCAGCTCGTTATTACCATAATATTGTTTTGTGATCGGAACTTGATAGGTAGGTATGCCAAATTTCAACTCAATCGAACACCGGGAAGTGGGTCAATTTAACATGTATTGATTTGACTACACCGGGACAGGTGGAACTAAATAAAAACTTGTAATAGACGTAGAAACCAAATGAAACTCTAGAAAAATACCCTACTGCAATTCTAATAAGAGTACCTACTGCACTCGGACCAAAAAGATGTTTCCTGTGGGTAAAAGTCAACTAGAACCGATAAAAGTATTGCAGATCAGCACCGCTGATGATGCTGCTCGCTTCTGTTGAAATTCCTCTCATAGTAGTAGCTGGTGTCAATAATGTATGCTTCATAGCGGTGGTTTATGGATAATTCACATAGTCTGAATATCGGCAAGCTAACATTGTGTTGCGAGGCTGCGGTCTCGTAGGGTCGAAGAGAGAATTCTCGCTGCGAAACTATTCGTAGACGCCGTGTTAGGCATTCGCATTGCTCCTTTAGGGAACGCTTATAGCTAGTGAGGTATATGAGCATGCTGCTCAATTCTTGATGTGGATATTAGGGAACCGGCACCTGGCCCCGTACTCATGGATAAATATCGTCCATGAGATAAAGGAAAATAAATAAATAATGCTGGACAGTTCACACAACATTATCTAGCCTCAAGCTAAGCAGAGCTTGTGTTATGGGTACTAGACACCTAATAAACATAATACAATACATTTCCTAGATAGATATTTTTTATTATACATATAAAATACACAGAACACCCTGAACAAATATCTGCAGAACGTACAAATATTTGTTCCGAGGCGGGAATCGAACCCGCAACCTCCTGCGTCGCAGGCGAACCTTCGCCCGTAGCGCCACGTAGGTCGTCTCGCATAAAATCTCGCATGACGCTCATACAAAATTACCAATATATGACGTCATCTAGTGTATGAGATTTTCCGATAATTTCTCCCTTGAGGTATAAAAAGATACTGAAATAGAAATGCATGGTTCTTACAAAATACCAATATTATTTCAGGCTCCAAAAGTTGTTCTCGTTTAAATAAAACGGACAAATGCGAGTGACACTCGTGCCCTGTGGGTTCCGATCCATAAATTATTTCGAAATCGTCAGCCTTATCAAGTTTCAGTCACTTTTTTCTACAATTTTCATTACGCATTTAACTTTTTTTAACTTTTTCCTTTATTTGTATCACAAAGCCTCCTAGCCCTTAGTTTCATAAAGACCACTTTCTAAGCATCGAGCACTCCGGTACGGAGGCCTGCGTTGCTCGATGTTTCTAAGCATTCCAAATGTCAAAATGTGACGTTACTGGAAGTACCTACCTACCTTAGAGGTTTTGTATTTTCGCGATTTCAATACAAAAATTAAACATTATTTGGCCTAAGTTTTTAGGGTACTTTGTTATATTATTTGGTATAACTTTCACGTTTATACCTTTAACCGTTCCTGAGAAAAAGGGCCTTGACAGACAGACAGACAGACGGATAACACAGTGGTCCTATAATGGTTCCGATGGTACCATCCCAGATACGGATTTCTAAAAACCACTGGTTCCTCAAAACCCAACCGATTCTGTTTTGATTGATGTATGTTTTACTCAATTTGAAAGAACATTCAGCGTAAAAAATTGGTCGAGTTGGTTTCGCTTTTAGCGTTTGCATATTTTATTACCTATATAAATGAGTTTGTGAAGTGTTTCACCCGCTCCGGGCCAATTCAAAAGATAAACAACCTAAATCCGGGCAGACAAAATAGCCTTCTGACAAATTGTTCCTGTTAGCAACTCCATTGATTCTTAAAGAAAAAATGTTGTGAGGGAAAATTATCAGTAAGTTTGCGAACGCTGGAAATATATTTCTGTTGAATTGTTCCTCCCCCTGCCGCAGTTCGCTGGATCATTTAACACTCGATTTGATTAACGATAGAGGGAATTCTTGGCAGCGAGGTGAGCGTCGTAGTTCCATCGTAGTTGCTCATTCATAACCATCTCAATACCTGACAGGATCTCGTCTATACATGGCTTAAGTTTAATGTGCGATATATGCAAGTTTGTACATTCCTCAAATTAGTATTTACGATTATCCCATCATCATCTGCCCACAGAAGTCCACTGCTGAACAGAGGCCTCACTCATAGAATGCCGCGACGAATGGTCTTGAGCCGCCTCCATCCATCGATCGCCTGCTACAGTTTTACCCAAAATATAAGTCTGATCGTTTGCGCAGAAAAGCGCAGACTGATATCCGACAGTAGCCGAACGCATAGTATAGCTCTGTCCCGCTCACATCTAAGGGTCGACTGATAAAGAGGATGGCGCACGACCGGCCGCGATTTTGCCGCGAAATCGATTAACCAATAACAGCGCAAGATTTTAGCGCGCAATTGCTACTCGTAGAAAGAAGGTTCCCGCGCTATAGAAATTTTTCTACGGCGCACGTACATCGGGGCGACTTATATTTTAGGTAAAACTGTACCTCAATACTATAAGTTTGCGTGTCGCTTTGTCTACTTCGGACAAGCTAAGTGACACGCAAAAGGTGCACTTGCATCGTCTAGTGTTAGTACAGGTCAGGTTGCCCGGAACAAATATTTGCAAATCATGAAAACATTTGTCCCGCAGCGGGAGTCAAACCCACAAAAATAAAGTTAGAGCTCAAACTTCAAATTAAGATTACATGGCATAACTTCCTCCCGCAGACTGATGATGACCAGCATACGATGAATAGGATCTAGATTGCAATGGGAACTCCGCTTTGAATGAGGTGGATCGTGCTACGATCTAGTGTCGATGTCACAAACGTAAAAATATGCTGCTCACTTTACAATGCACCGCGGAATGTTATTATATGTATATCGAAATGTGACTGTAACTTGAATGTTTCAAAGTTCTGAGAATTCTCGCAATTATTATATACACTATCCTATTCTAATATATGGTCGTATCGGAAGTAGATTATAATTGTTGTTTATGAGGGAGCAGAATACCAATTTTTTCAGTCAATTCACGATACAGTCTCGATTCGGTCAACTTGCGGTCTTTGCGATCTTCTGGTGTTAAATTGTACTTATGGTGTGTTACAGGGTTATTTAGTTTTTTATAAAATTTATTTGTTAGTGTTTTTGGTAGACAATCTATTGTTAGTAGTTACGGACCTTTGCCCTTTCCCGAGGTCTTTGCACACGTGTCGGGCATGTTAGTCTTTAGTTCAATATTAGGACTAGACTACACAGTCTCCTGTGCCCTCAAGTTATCTTAGGTCAACATAAAGCCCACAGGATTACTGTTGCAGCTAAAACCTTCTTGAACTAATGACTTACGAAAGTCTTTGTAACTTGATAAATGCTCTGTTACTTGTGTAACTACTTTGTCTCAAGTTTGGTACATTCTGGCATGAATAGATCTACGTACTATAGATATATTGCAGAATAAATATTGAGCAGCGGCAAACGATTTATCGATGTTGTCAGATTTTTTAAATATAAATATGATTGCAAGGGATTGAGAAAGCGACATGTAGGATAAGATAAATAGACGTTATTTCACGTAAAAAAATATATGTATGCTAAAGTGTTTGTTATGCTTAGCATTGTCTCTGTCCCTCTCTAGCACGCGTTATTTGACATGTGTGTGAAAGTGACAGAGATAATGCTAAGCATTAGTACGTGCTAATTAAGATCTATTTATCTCGGTCATAGACACGAACAACGATTGCCGAGGCACATTCATTTAGTAGTACTTTACTATCTTGTAAACGGCTTAACCCAGTTTTATCAAACAAGGCTAAATTATAACTTTTGAAACTATCATGGTTATGTACCTACATAATTAAAATAAAAAGGCTAAATTATTATAATAACTGTGCGACACCCCACAGTAGGGCAAATGCCTCCCTTCCCTTCTTCCATTCGTCTCTATTATAATAGCCAACAATGTGTGAACCCATCGCAAAAATTCAACTCCCAAAATATTTTGTCGATTGTTATAAAGGTTGTTTTACTTTAGTGGTTCGGCATTTTAATAAGCCTCTGCTTTTCACGCCATAATAAACATCCATAACACGATCATCAGCGACAACTGGTGTGCCGGAATTCGTATTAAAACATGATCGGCCGTTCATAAATTGGCTATCGGCCATAGAGCGGTTCAAAAACGACTGTAATTGGCGCAAGCATAATTTTAATTTGCTGTCGTTGAGTTTGAACTGTTGCCAGCGAAATGGAAATTAATAATAAAAATACCTGATCCAGGAACGAATCACGGAATCCATTTATATGACTTTGATGCTCAGGATCTTGTCTTTTATCCAGCTAATAGGTAAAAAGTACATAATTTGAAATGTATTTTATAGATTTTACTAAAGATATTTCGCACCGTTTACTATAGGATCCACAATCAAACTCCACATGTAGATCCGCGGATTCATTTCCGCCTCTTAGATCCACATTGTTATTTATTTTTCATCCTCGACCTTGAAAACAACATCAGATAGATAGATAGATAGAAAACTCTTTATTGTAATCACCTTAAAAATAAAATAACAGCATACTTATATTAACTTACAACTAGTTCACGGTGATACAATGGGCGGCCTTATCGCTAAGAGCGATCTCTTCCAGGCAACCTTTGGATGGACAGGATTGTAAAGAACGTGAGAGGAGGTGAAGTTACAATAAAAATACAATAAAATAATAATAAATAATCAAAAAAATAAACGTGTTAATATATAAAAACAAAAAACAATATAGTTACCTAGTAGAATTGAAAGGAAAAACTAAACGCATTCACTCTAGAGATGCTGCGAGATACAATTTAAAGACATCATTTTTAAAAATTGGTAACGTTTTGGCCTGATGTGAACAGGCAAGTCATTCCACAGATGGACAGCGCGCACTGTAAAAGATTTGCTAAAGAATTTGGAGTTATGAGCCGGAGTCTTCAACAGAAGGGTAATGGAAGAGCGCAAATTGAAGGAATGGGAGTGATGCAAGAATCGAAGCAATCTTTAAGATAAGCTGGAGAGGAAGGAACAAATAAGATTTTATATAGAAGTATGAGGATATGAGCATTCCGGCGAAAACGAATTGGCAACCACTTGAGCTTAGCGCGATACTCTGACACATGATCATACTTTCGCAAGCGAAATATGAATCGGATGCAAAGATTTTGGAGGCGCTCAAGTTTATTGAGTTGCTCTTCTGTAAGATCAGGGAAGCTGGCGTCGGCATAGTCTAAGATAGGGAGTAAAAGCGATTGTGCGAGCATAACTTTTGTGGCGGTTGGAAGATAGTTGCGAAGTCTCCTTAGGGAGGCAGACGACGCAAACATTTTCCGGCTGAGCTCAGCCAGATGCGGACCCCATGACAGCTCACTATCCATGATGACACCCAAGTTCTTAACTGTGCTGCTGAACGGAATAATTGTGCCATCGAAAATAATTTGAGGGAGGTAAGGCCAATTCGCCCTAGGAAGCATCCTAGAACTTCCAATGACCATAACTTGGGTTTTAGCTGGGTTCACCCCAAGGCCGTAGGACTTACTCCACTCAAATATTTCGTTCAGGTCATTATTTATATCAGAGATGGCTTGATTAAGGTTATCAATGTGGGCTTGAGAATAGATTTGAAGGTCGTTAGCATACAGGTGGTAGGGAGAAGATATTTTATCAGATATGGAGTTAATAAATATAGCAAAAAGAAGAGGAGATAGAACGCCGCCCTGCGGTACACCGGCATTAAGACTACACCAAGTTGAATATGTGTCCTCAACTTGGACACTTTGCCAACGTCTATACAGGTAACTGTGAAACCAATCAATTACCGTCGGAGATATGTTAATAGAGCTAAGGATTCCGAGAAGAATGTCGAAATCAACATTATTAAATGCGCTGCTAAAGTCTAGCAACGTCAGAACAGTCACTTGACCATTGTCCATGCCTAGCCGGATGTCATCCGTAATCTTGACTAGGGCTGTAGCTGTGCTATGCCCAGATCGAAAACCAGATTGATGAGGATTCATAAGGATATTATAGTTAAGAAAGATGCTCAATTGGTGATGGACTAAGCGTTCCAAGACTTTAGACAGGAAGGGAAGGATTGATATTGGGCGGTACTCGGAATATTAGGCTGGATTGGTCTTCTTTGGTAGAGGAGTCACTTGAGCATCTTTCCAGGAAGAGGGAAAGGTTGAACTAGAAATGGAGCAGTTTAGGAGATGCACAATGGCAGGGCTTATTTCATCCAAGATAGGTATGATCATATTCTGACTTATGCTATCGTTGCCAACTGCATTGGAAGCTATCGATTTTATGCTCTTCTTAACATCACAATCGGAGAATTGATAGAAAACAAATTGAGGAAAGTCAGGGGGTGGAATTAAAGAAAGGTGTTTCAAAGTATTAGCTTTATCAGTAGCAACGAGGTTTGGAGAAGAAACAAAGTGTTTATTTAATAAATCAATGTTAAGATTATTTGGAATACTAGCTTGACGAGACTTTCCAACCCCCAAAGACCTTAAGAATTTCCATACTTTAGATGGATCATTATTTTGTACTGAATTATGAATATGCCGGCGTTGAGCGTCCCTACACACCCTGTTGCAGTTATTACGACGAATGATGTACTTTTCTTTATTCTTATCTGTAGGTTTACATTTAAATTTGTATTTGGCTGTATTTTTCTTGTGCATGATTATTTTGATTTCTTCTGTAAGCCAAGGAGCAGGAAGCTGTTTGAGTTTAATTGCACGCAAGGGAGCATGAACATCATAAAGATTTAGTCACAGTGGTGTTAAAAAACTGAACCTTCTCATCGACAGTAGGGGCACCAATGACCTCAGACCAGTCGATATTTATTTATTTATTTATTTTATTTTAGGAAGACTAACAGCACAAAAAACATCATAAATATATATAAATTTAGAATCATAAGGCTAATGAAAATAAGTCTTCACTCTTAAAAAACAAAGTAACAGAGCAAGTTATAAGTACAAGTTAAACATAAACATAAAACGAAGTTAACAAAAAATAATGATAATGAAATATTTAGATTAATATAAACAGATTAGACAAACAGTACCTACACATTAAGATTAACCACAGATAAAATAATACTAAATTAAGTTAACCAAAGAACTCAGAGCTCAACAAGCGCCTCATCCTCGGTATACTACAGTTGAACAAATCAACAGTAGTACAATGCTGTTTATTGTAATTATCACACGCACGCCATATATAAGAATTACAACGATAATTTGTGGACACAAATTCTAAACTGAATGTGGGAATAAACCTACGAGACCTGCCAGGAACGTAGAGTTGCAACTTGCTTAGCAACTCAGGACAATCAACATGACCAGATACCAACTTACCCAAATAAAGAACATCAGCAATTTCACGTCGTTTAGTCAATGGTAAGAGGTGATACCTCTTACAAGCTAAATCATAACCACGTATATACATTCTTGACCGAAAATTTAAGAAACGTATAAACTTCTTTTGTATTTGTTCAATCCGATCTTTATAGATATTATAGCGAGGATTCCATATCTGTGACGCATATTCTAAATTACTCCTCACAAAAGTACAATATAAAATTTTCAATGTTTTGATATTATTGAAGTCTTTTGAAGTCCTTATAATAAACCCCAGAGCTTTATATGCTTTAGAGATTATAGAATCAATATGGTTGTCAAACAGCAACTTACAATCATGGATGACCCCGAGATCACGAACAGAGGAGTCTCTAGCGAGAGTGTGGCCTTTAAGACTGTAATCAAAATCCAAAGTTTTTAACTTTCTAGTGAATGTGATACACGAACATTTAAGAGGGTTCAGGTCCAACTTATTACATTTACAATAATTATCTAAACGTTGAAGATCCTCCTGTAGTAATACAGCATCATCAACGTTTTTGATGGCTCTAAAAATTTTCATATCGTCTGCAAAAATTAGGACATTAGAATTAATAAAACATTTATTTATATCAGATATAAAAATTATGAAGAGTAGAGGACCTAAAATGGATCCCTGGGGCACACCACTTGGAACCTGGACCCAGCTGGACATGTAATTACTGACCACAACGGCTTGCGATCGATTTCTAATATAGGAGTTGAACCAACGAAGTAAGTCACCACGAATCCCTGATAGCTGTAGTTTAATAAGCAGTAGATCATGGTCAATTCTATCAAACGCTTTGCTGTAGTCAGTATAAATGACATCAACAGAAAGACTGTTGTCCATACTACTGGTTAAATAGTCATTAAACAGGATTAAATTAGAAACTGTGGAGCGCCCCTTAACAAAGCCATGCTGAGATTGGTGAAAGGAATCTTTCAAAACAGAATAGAGCTGATCATGAACGATAGTCTCCAATACCTTTGCAATAACACAGAGTTTAGAGATGGGTCTATAGTTTGTGACATCGGTTTTTAACCCTTTTTTATGTACTGGGGTCACAAAAGCAGACTTCCACAGGCCTGGTACAGTGCCCAGAGAAAAAGATTTAGTAAATAGCAATGCCAAAGGGATAGAAATATAATGAGCACACCTAATGAGCAAAATAGGTGGAATTTGGTCAGGGCCTGCAGATTTATTAGAATCAAGCTTGCGAAGTTTACTATAGACTGTGCTTTGATTAATTTCAATTGAGAAAATGACAGAGCAAATGTATCTTGAGCATCTCGACGAATACCTTCCAGGTCCATACCAGCAAAGTTACGCTGCAGAATAATTTGCGGCTTGGCTTTTGGTGGGCGGATTTTATAAGATAAGAAGATTAGATCGTCATAGGAAAAGGGCGCAGGACACTGGCCATATTTAGCAACATTATTAAGAGATGAAACAAGTATCAAATCAATAAGAGAGGGAATACAATTAGGAAAAAGGTGAGTAGCGCTTAGAGGGAGAATTGCCAAATTGCTAGCTTTCGCGAGTGTTTCAAAAGCTATAGAACGATGGTCACGTTTGAGGAGACAAGTGTTAAAATCACCCAGAATGATGGAGTGACTGTACGAAGGAGTAAGTACTTCGAGAAGTACATCATCAGCATCATTATCAGCTTGTTGAAGTTTACTGCTGGAGGTCTAGAAGCAAACTTCGGTCGCGTTCAAAAGGCCTACCGGTACACTCCTCATATTAAAATAATTCACTAATGAACAAAGCCCATTCTATCAGCAAGCTATAACTAATGAATCCTATGAGGCCGTGACAAATACTTGTATCTCGCAATATAACCTTTGGTTTTCTCGAGGGCCAACCCACGAACCCTAACTTTGTTTTCACAGCGGACAACTCCGCTAAGTTTTTAGCACGGCTTCTCCAACTTAGTAACTTGGATTTAACTAAAAGTTACATATTCCAAGTCAATCTTTCAAAGTTCAGTAGCTAATTATTATGCAGAACAGAAACACTGCTGCAAAAATGTTGACTTCGCGTCGTTTTAGTAACATAACAGCCAACAGTCACATACATAATACAGGGCCCCAATCGAGCTAATTTACACATCCAAAACCGTTTTGTTGTGCACACTATGTATGGCACTAATAATATGTACGTAAACTTTCTATCTTTGTTTTATAAGATACTGTGATGGACCCGTGTCCCAAAACATCTGTTTAATATTTTTTTTTATATCACAGCAAGATTTCGTTTCTTATTGTCCGAAGTGAAACAAAGGGAGTTGATTGCTTCCTGTATATTCAATAGAATTTAAAGTTCCCAGGATATTAAAATTCTATGTGTCCAATATAGAAAGCTGTTATTTTAGGATTCTTGGATGAGCGACAATGGTTTTAGGATTTGTTCACAGTCACAGATGGGGCAAGCAGATGTCCTGACAATGGGTGATGGAGAAAAAAACCTTCCTTGCATAAAATGCGTGTGCTTGGGGAATTTTGGTACCTTGGTTATAACTGATCTGTAGAAATCTCGAGTAATTAGTTGAGATAAGTTATTTCGTCATGAAAGGAGACGTCTAGACATGACTAGATCACTTATCGAATAACACCTTACGAACCTAGGAAATAACTAGATTCTGCATTTCAGTTATAACTAGATATGAGTCTAATTTGTGTAGCGTTTCAGCGAATGGACACTGAAATCTGCGGATACACATACACTGTACTTTACTTGTTTTTCATGTTGGGAGACCGAGATTGAAACAATGGACTATATCTCAACCTGAAATGCGCGCGAACGCGACAGTTGGCGCCAAAAGGCGAAGCGACATCATGCGAGGCTTGCGAGCCCGCACGCTGAGTTTGAATTTGGCGCGAAAAGTTGCGTCTCTTACGCAATGGTGACGACAAGATGTACCAATCACGTGTCACCCAGAAGATGTACAATGGACCAATGGCGTAACAGCAGTGGGGCGTGTTACGCTACGAAGAGGAAATGCCGTGAGAATGAAGGGATAGTGTTGCGACGGGGAGCGCGATTCATTGAGTTTTGAACTGGGGAATGAGGAAGTTAGTTTCGCTAAGCACGAGAGAGTGTACTAGAAATCAGTGTCGTCTGACGGGGTCGTAACTAAAGAAGTGTTTAAGTCTCAGAGAAGACAGTGTTTATAATAATAGAATCAAGTGGCTAGCCTTCAAGAACATTAAAAAGCTAAGTTTTACTGTCCAACTCTGAAATCCAAATGACCTAATGACCTATTAAATCTCAGTAAATATTGGCATCATATATGTGCCCTGATTAACCTCCATATAAAAATGTGATTAGATTATTTGGATTAGTAATATATCTCAATTTGTGCGTGTATTTCAGACATATATATACCTCTATATTGCAGATTTCGTCTATAAAGACGTGTCCTTTTGTTCGGAGCCTAATTTATTGAGGGCCGTAGCAAAAATAGCTACTTAACGCTAAAGATTCTCCCACCAGTAAAATCCGGTTAGTAGTGGTAGGGTAATTAATGGCATATTGGTGTCCTTAGTTACCTGAGGCGAGTAATCTGTTTTCAGTTGAGGGAAAGCTGGATATGTTAGCTATTTCGCGTAATGCTAGGTATTATGAAAGATAACTAACATATCGCACCAGTGGTGGTATTATTAACCGCATTTTAATAATGCAATATAGAGGCTTGTCTTAGATTTAATTTCCTACAAGCCAAACCTGTATGCGGGATTGACTCGTCTTACTGTATTTCATTGATTTGTGTGTATGTGCTTGAATGATTAAAATATTCCAATACTGAATTTAATATCACACGGTTTGATTTTGCTCAGATAAAACCCTAAATACTTAGGTAGGCTTATCAAATACATTTAGCACTCAGATAGTGCATACAACAGCTAAGAATAAGTAATTTTAGCCTGGATCCCGAGAGAGCAGATGCTGAACGTAAGTCATGAATATGCTAATTAATTAACAATATATTTAATCCTTAAATAGGCTCTGATTGTTTGCACAACGAACTCCCGCTATAAGCGAAGGTGGTTACAAGCGCTATATAAATATCTAAGCGATCTAATATCGGAGGCCTCCGTTTTACAACAACATCAAGATCAGCTACTGTAGACACGAGTTGTCTTAACCACGCATAGGACCAGGAACAAGCTTGTCCTGAAGAATCCACAGATGCTGACTTAGGACCTGGTGCCATGTCGAACCGTTCACCATAGAGGTCATCAGGCCGAGGAGACGATCACACAGAACTGATAGCGGTCCATAGAAACCTGGCTAAGGTACAGCTCGATAATCACCAGCAAGTATCCATAAAAGTCAAGTCTAGAACCCTGGGGGCCCGATATTGATCGATCTAGCTCTCAAAGGTTCATAGACTTTCGTTAGAGTGCATATACAGCAGAAGTCCGGTTCTAATCTCTAGAAGGATGGGTTTTTTATAAAGATCAACAATTCACAAAACCAATTACGGACTCAAAAGACTCAATCCGGACAGAATTGAACCTTGTTACTAAACACATGACTAGCGGACACACACTGCCTTAAACATATCAATTTCAAGTAATACCAGACTGGTCCAAATACAGAGAAATATATATCCGTTTCTATTCTAAGCTAAAAAGCAAGTTGTAAGTAAACCGTTCTGTTCAGGCCAATTCATGACCAGCTCTGTTCTGGTGAGCTAAGGTCAGCAGTCTACTGAGAGAGAGAGAGAGAGAGGGGAGGAACGTTCAATTGCTCCACTAGGGTCTAGATGGTATCTAGACCGATACTAGGTAAGGAGGGGGAAACGTCACAATACGGTGGTGTAACGATCGATCGAATTTTCAGTATGTATGAAATAGCGCAATTCCATTTTTTACATCATCTAAACCAAATCTAAACTAAAACCATAAACGATTTGTATAAAAATTTTATACGTTCAGAATAGCGCGATTGAATTTTGAGCGAAGTTACCAAACCAAAACCAAACTGTTTACGTTATTTCCTTAGATAATCTGTCTATAGATTATCTAAGGTTATTTCATAAGTCTGGATTGAGGAATTCTTGGTTGAATTGGTCAGTAACTCAGCATACCTATACGGAAATTACCGCTCAATTCAAGCAAGGATCCCTAAATCCAGACGTACAGTATAACGTAAACGGGTCTGTTTGTGTTTTGGAAATAACGTTCAAAAGCATGGGGGCGCAGTTGGAGGGGAGGATCATTGCGATGCATTTCACTCATCGCGCGGCATTTCACCTGAGCATATTTTTAACCCCCGATGTAAAAACGAAGGGGTGTTATAAGTTTGACGTGTTTGTGTGTGTGTGTGTGTGTCTGTCTGTCCCATCGTAGCTCCCGAACGGATGAACCGATTTAGTTTTTTTTGTTTGAACTGTGTATTTGTCGGTAGTGTTCTTAGCTATGTTTGATCAAAATTGGTTCAGCCATTTTCCGTTGGGGGTTTTTTAATTTTTACAAAATTAATTACTTGTTTTTTGACGAACTATACAGACTACGTTTATTTGTATTCAAATCTTCAGAAATCATGTTGGTACTATGTTAGGTTATGTCAAGTTGGTCAAAGGTTAGGTTACTATTTTTTTTTTTCTAGCAACAATATCGATAATAATCGATCTCTCTTGAGTTCTTCAAATTTCTTCGTGGCTTGAAGATAAAAAGCGTGTTATTTGTGCCGTCAATTACTCTGCACTGCGCACGTATAGTAAAGATCATGTTATGAGAGAAATACTATTCTCCACGATCTCATGGTAGAATTAAAACTTAGATTTAAGGGCATTTTTTTTTGTATCTTTTTGTAAGGTTTAGTATATTTTTTAAATGTGTTTTAAAGTTTTTTAATATTAGTGATATTAGTGAATATTAGTTTAAATTGCTTTTATTCATGATATATAAATGTTATTTTATTTAACAATAAATTTTATGAAAAAATATAATACAGTTACCTACCCTGTAAATTACATTTGAAACAGTGTGAGTCGTTCGCTAACGCGCGTGTTAGATTGTGATTGCATTTCAACATGATTAAATGTGAAATGTCATATTTAAAAGTACCACCACGTTGGATGTCTGTCAAGTAAGATACTCTTACATTTAATTATACCTACCAATAAATGTATTTTGAAGTTGTAAGAATCATCTCTGAAATGTACATGTTGGTATGTACATTTCAATCATGTTTTATAATTGAAAACAGTTTGTTTACAAGTAACACGTGGTCGGGCGTCTGCTCGTTTACTTGTAGGTATAAATAATTGAAGACCGGTTTAGATATTATGATAATAATTGATGATTTAATTTATAATTTATACCTACAATATTAGATCGTATAGTTTCCATTGCAATTAAGCAGAGGACGTGATTTGATTATTGTTTAAACTTGAACTTGAATAATCTTAATCTCTAAAATCATACGTAAATTCAATAGTAATTATTTGAAACGTATATCACTATAGTAATTAGTTTTCCAACGATCGATTACCAGAATTGTACATAATTAAAGACGGAACATTGATTCCCGTACTTGTCCGACTGTGGGCTTTATAAAGAGCTGCTATTCGTTGCAATGGGCAGTCTTGTATCGACAGCGCTGGCCGTAACACGTGAAACTGGTATGTTGTTATTTCATATTATTTGTGTAACTATGTAGGTAACTTGATGTGTGTACCTACCTATGTATATTATATTGACCAGTAAATACGAACCAAGCAGTGTTTCTATTTAAATATGATCAATGGTAAGTAAAATGGAAAATACAAAGACACGTGAAACTGGTATGTTGTTATTTCATATTATTTGTGTAACTATGTAGGTAACTTGATGTGTGTACCAACCTATGTATATTATACTGACCAGTAAATACGAACCAAGCAGTGTTTCTATTTAAATATGATCAATGGTAAGTAAAATGGAAAATACAAAGCCAAAACGAATTCTTATCTTTTATTTGATTTGACCAACCCATTAATTGATTGGATCCGGTACCGTGATACTCCTGCCAAGAGTCTCTTGTTTATTTACCTGGTGATTATGCTGTTACGCGCTTGTCCATGTAACTCTTTGATGCGCGCTTGCTCACGGGTAAAGATAATTAGAATTAGTGACTCAACTAAAATCAATTACCTACTCAAATTATCAATATCATATTTCGCTCTCGATGGATCATGGACTTTATGAAAGAAGACCAGTTGTGATGGCATTCTATGGGTGATTTAATTTCCAGTGGACTTCTACATGTTACAAAATGATGATGATATTTTGGGCCTACGTTGTTAGTAAACTTATAAAATTGACAGATGAACGTGTAATATTCAAAACCTTCTTCCAACGAATCTTGTGTTCAAACTGTTCAACGTATCAGGTAGACTCATACTTTTAACTGTGTATTGATAGTTACAGCCTGTGCGCTTCGGCTCCCGATCTCGCCACAATTCATTTCTCATTTCCGTAGTGCGCCGGCTGATCGGCTCGATCACTAGCTCTCATCTCGTAACAGGTAATTTATTTTACTAAAAAGCCCTCTATTCTACAAATAACACTCGGTGGAATGAGCCGGGAACCTGCAGTCTTAGCTGACGTTTTTTAAGCTTGATTAGAGTTTCCGCTTTTGGTGTATTGACAGCTTCGAGGGAAATCTAGGAAAGTTGGCAATGTTGCAAGAATTTTATAACACAGTTTTTTTATAAATTTTATTTATTGGTGTATAAATATTATCTATAGAATAAGATAATATGAGCCCGCTGCAGGTTTTACTGATGTTAGTTAGCTTGTTCCACTCCTGACTGAAGTCACGCGTCAGGTACCCCCCGCATCACTCCACTACCGCCAGGACCCGACTATGCCTGCAATTAACTTTCTTAAACACTAGGAATGCAAGCTAACTAACGTAAACGTCAGTAAAAGTAAAACCTGCAGCGTAAACCTGTACCTTACTTAGGCATTTTGCCGTTCAGAGTAACTTTAGCAAAGCCATGTCAATGGAGCTTCAAATCAGGTCAGGTCTCAATCTATTCTTTTGAAATGTTTTTCTGTTTTTTTGTGTTGAAATCTGTAGTATTATTTTATCTGTGGTTGAAACATTAAATTCAGCATCATATGCTGCCATTAGACGTCCATTCCTGGACGAGGCCTCCCCTTAGATGAAAAGGGGACTTTTCCATAGTCACTCCGCTTGACAGTCGAATTGGTGCCCATCTCTTGGTGTAATCCTTTAGTCGGCTTTACAACATTCACAGAGAAGAAAGAAGAGATCTGAAGAGATGGCTGGGTATATTTTTAGGGCAGACACGCTTTGGCCTAATAATGACGGCATTTGATGTTTGGCTGTTTGTAACAAACATTCAAACTTTCGCATTTATAATAATTAATGGGACATAATTATAATGAGTCAATAGTGGAACAAATAAGTTCTGAAAATGTGTAGCAATTATACTTCTATCATTTATTCCATGTGCACAATAATAAGGGGTAAGTAGAAATGTCACTAAAAATGAAGAAAAATGCATTCTTTTGCCGGAAGAAATAAAGTCCAATTAAGTGGAAGATAAGTTATAGAAATGTTCCAGTTCCAGTTCCACTGAGTTCTTGTTTCATAGTTTATTTTGTTGGGATTTAGAGCGAATGTGCCGAGGGTAATTTCACGCTGACTTTAAAAGAGAGCCAGCGGAAATCAAAGCTGGGTTTATTCGGAAAATGTAACATAAATAAAATGTTCTGGATACGAGTACTAGGGAAATTATAAATGCATAAGTTTGGATATTGAGACGTTCGTTTACTTTTAGAGTACAAGTGTGTAATGTTGGTGATTACCGCTGAGGTGCTTATAGATTGATAGATAGAACATTCTTTATTGCACAAGACAAAAAGCAGTACATAGGCGAACTTAATGCTAATTAGCATTTTCTTCCAGCTAACCTTTTAATGTAGAGTGGGTGGTAGTGCTATTAAAATTAATTATAGGTTGAGATTAAATGATAAACATAATTAAATACCTACTCTAAATAACTAGCTTATGAGAGCCGAGGACGGTAATCATCAATACACACGTGTATCATACGACGTTTTTAAACACACTTGTGAAGAAAATAACAATAAAACAGAAATACACACTCTGTGTAAATGTTCAACTGTCTTTATAACTCACTAGTGAATAATAGCAACGAAAAAGTCACAGTTTGATTACAGGTGTCATTTTGTGCCTAATTGCGGTTAAATTAGAGCCACTTTATGAGCAAGTGTGTTGAAAATATTATTTTCGATGTTTGTTTTATGTAGCACTTTATCGCTACCGATCAAAACAGAGATGATTTTAAAGTCTCAGTAGGTAGTTCAATCTATTGAACTATTAATTGAAATGAGAATAGGTAATTTACTGCAAAGTTAAATAAAAATCTAGGTACGAGTACTTAGACTGTTAAGCTAAGACCAAACCAACGCGATCAGCCCGCGTCCTCAGTGGCATGCACGGTGGCGATCAATGGTAAGACAATGAATCGCTACCGTGCACGCCACCGCGGACGCGGGCTGAACGCGTTGGTTTGGCCTTAGCTTAACTCATAACAGTTTAAGTTTTTATGTTTTTGGGTACTAAGACAGTTAGTCGTCATCATAATCATCAGCCTACAGAAGTCCACTGCTGGCTAAGCCCTCCCGCATAGAATGCCACGACGTAAGTTCTTGAGCCGTCTCTATCCATCGCCTACCTGAGGCCTATACGATGCCTTTGGTCAATCAAAAGGGGGGCATATGCAACTCAGATAGTTACTCATAATAGTGTAGGTTTTTATGTGCCTTTGTTCAGGCTAGCTCATTTATATTGATACAATGAAAACTTTAGTTAAAGCACAGAATAAATAATAGTAGTTAAAGTACCTCAACTGTATTCTAACGAAGTTTAATATCAGTGCAAGCGCTAGACAGCGATAACGCTGTTTATTTACGATATAACTCAGTTTACCTTCCCCGGTTAGTGTCAATTACTCAGTACACCTACATTTTTAATTGAGGCAGTATCTCGTTCCTGAGTAAATCAATTAGTGCAGGCCAGAGGGTGGCGAGCAAATTGATTCACTTTGCCCAACCCTTAACCGATTTAGTTTAAAAAACTTAAATATCCTTTATCGTGTAAATAAGTTTATTTTTTAATTTGTTTATATTCCTGTTTAAAACAATCTGACAAGTAGGTACATCATTTTGAATCATCGCATTGTATCGCATCGGGTCATTGGTCGCTTTATGGTAACTAACGTTAGTGTTATCAAAAAAAAACATACAAATAATACTGCGTTGAAATCGGTGCACTCATTGCACCCTTGATCCTATTCATCGTGTGCTAGTCATCATCAGACCCTGAAGTCTAAAAATACGGTATTAATACTATAACATTATCATACAGTAGTAGTTGAGCTTTTTTGTGAAAGAGTTCGTCCGGGGAAGTACTACCACCATACCTATTTCTGCCGCGAAGCAGTAGTGCTCGCATTGCTGTGTTCCGGTTTGAAGGGTAAGGGTGCCGGTGAAATTACAGGCACAAGAGACTTTTCATCTTTATGTCTCAGGGTGGCGGGCGCAGTGCAATACCACATAGGGTGCGTCCTAAGTGGACGTGACCTATGAGGTAATGCACTGTTCATAGGCAGAGGTTACTGCTTAACATCAGGTGGGCCATCTGCTAGTTCCGTCATTCAGTAGTAAAAAAAAAAAACTTCGCGACATAAATTGCGTCGCCACGGTGGTCCCAGTTTGTTTATTTATTTTTAACTAGTGGAATGCCCGCGTCTTCGTCTGCGTAGAAACTTCCCTAAATCTGACCGCCCTTAGGGGTTGAATTTCGGGAATTCCTTTCTTAGTGCACCCCTAGACCACAAAAAGAAACGAAGTCTCCAATTTCCAGGTCTCTGGGACTTACGATTTAGGCTGTGCGTTGATAGTCAGTCAGTCAGTCAGTCGGTCAGTCAGCACGCAATTTTATATTGGTAAATGAGAGGTTTTTTGGAATAAATTTTGTAATTTCATATATTACCCCCTAACAAACTAACTTTACCCTTTTACAATATTATGTAGGTAGATGTATATTTAACCTCTTTGCTACCCCATCATAAGACAATTCAAGAGTTTTGGCCGCGTCCGTTTGGCCAATTAGTTATCCACTGTGGTCCCGTAATAAATTAATGAACATATGCACATTATAATACGGTCACAGTAAATAGAGATCACAGCATTGGCACTTATACTATTTGTACTATTATTTATTCTGTGCTTATACTGAAACCCTACTATTAACACACAAAACATAACGGATGTAGACGTAAGGTAATAAAGTCGTGAGTCTCTGATAAAAATCTACAACTCCAGAGATTGAGTTCTTATATCTCATTTAGGAGTGATTTTCAGCGTCGCAGCTAGGAGCTGGCTGTGTGGTCGGCTGCCAGAGGCACAAACAAGGGGGTTCACTCGCAGACTAGATAGAGAGCCAGGAAATTTAGTTAGGTACAATATTGACTGCTCTTGCTCTTATAAACTCTTTTCGCGCCTCGCTCCGCTCTTCGATAACTTCTGTCACAATTATAGCAACTTTCGAACCTAAAATGCTTAAGTGGATAACTTAAATTGCACTTTAAAGTTGCTGTGTTGTTTCTCTTCCTACAAAACAAGTTTTGGGGGCTCTAAATTCAAACCATGCCCGGAGCTATGCATGAGCTCCCCAGGCAAGTTACTTAGTTACGGCACTAGTGCACTTTTAGTATTTGTTGTTATAGCGGCAACAGAAATAGGTACATCATCTGTGAAAATTTCAACTGTCTAACTAT
This sequence comes from Operophtera brumata, assembly GCA_932527175.1. Classification (NCBI taxonomy): domain Eukaryota; kingdom Metazoa; phylum Arthropoda; class Insecta; order Lepidoptera; family Geometridae; genus Operophtera; species Operophtera brumata. The sequence goes on from OW052228.1 coordinate 30,380,330, forward strand.
CACGGTTCATGAGATACAGTCTCGTGATAGGCGGACAGACAAACGGACAGCCGAGCCTTAGTAATAGGGTCCCGTTTTACTCGTTGGGTACGGAACCCTAAAAAATTACCAAAATTAAACTGTCCACGACGAACCACGCGCGCCTTACGTGAAAGAGTCCTGATGTTTGGATACCCAAATCTCCCACAGTCATCATTGAAAGTCTATCTAATAAATTTCGCTTGGGAGTTCTCTCCATATGATCCATCTTGATGACATATCTTGCCACACTATATAAAGTAATATTTAGATGTTGAAAAGGTCCCACTAATATCATAAATGTCAAAACTACGATGTTTGGATGTTTGTTACACAATCACGCCGAAACGGCTAAACCGATTTAGATGAAATTTGGTACCAAGATAGATTATGACCTTGACTAAGCTAATTTTTATCCTGGTAAAACGTGAGCAAAGCCGCGGGTGGACACTAGTTGTGCCAAATTATGGCAACTTTGAAGCCATAAATTGACTTAGTTAAAAAGCCGCAACTTGTTTTTCGGGTAACTTTTTAACGATGCTCAACACAAGGTGATTGCGCCAAGGAAAAAAAACATTCCCGTTTTTGCGTGTTTACCAGGTTTCGTTCCAAAAAAACTGTAAATTGTATTCGTTTACCTATGGATTGTGGGAAGCAATGGCGGCGATGAGCTCACAACTTGTCACATCTATATTCCACGATGTGGCCAACCCACTGTGAAAAGAGGACCATTGAGGCTTTGCCTACCCCTTCGCCGAAAAAGGGGAAAAGGGGGTCTATGTATGTATGTATGGATGTATTTACCTATTGGTTTTTTTCACGCACAAGTCTACTCGCGTAGAGTTCGAATGCGGAAAAGGCAGTTTTGGGTTAGCATCACGTCTGCGTGCCAAAAAGACGTGAAAATTATAGAGTAGGTAATCGGGCTGTGACACACGTACGGATGAACGAAATTACGAAACTACAAGGGTTCTGTTTTAGCCATTTGACTTCGGAACACTAAAAGCTGCATACCACTCTTTTTTTTAACTACGTGTATGACAGAACAAGCATAATTATGTTAAGAGGTAACGCATTACCTAACAGGTCACGTCCACCTAGGACGCACCCTATGTGGCATTATATTGCGCCCGCCACCCTGAGACATAAAGATGAAAAGTCTCATGTGCCTGTAATTTCACCGGCACCCATACGGACCTTCAAACCTTCAAACCGGAACACAGCAATGCGTGCACTACTGCTTTGCGGCAGTAATAGGTATGGAGGTAGTACTTCCCCGGACTAAATCTTACATAAAAAAGCTCTTCTACTACTAAGACCACTTTCGTTGGCCCACTATATACTTTGGTCACTCCTCTTAGCCTAGCTTCACAAGTATGGGGTGGATCCGCATTCGGCACCGTGAAATGTTTTGAAATAGTGTTTGTTTTTTGTGGACTAGACTCTAGACGCACCGTTTCACACTTGCCGTGTTAAATCCTTTTACAAAGTGAACCAGCTATAATTTCCCGAGCTGTGTCCCGTGCGAATGCGACAAATTGCCCAATAACGATTTTCACCGACGCAGCTTGTTCAAATTTATATTTTTTTCACACATTATTTAACCTAATTACAGGAAATATTACGCTCGCGGATCACGCATCGCATTTTAAATATCAGAATTACAATTAATAATCATTTTGAGTAGGTAAGTTTTGCATCTGGTCTATAGGCGTTTGGAAAAAAATACCAGTATTTATTTTCGTTTTATTCCAATTATTTTCGATTTTGATAATCTATATGAATCTAAGGAAACGTTACTAAATTCTGAGCCCAATATATCTTAGGGTTCGTTACCGAAAGGGTAAAAAGAAAACTAACTAAAAATTCACCTCTCAAACAAAAAAAAAACGGTTTATTTGTTCGGGAGCTACGATGCAACAGTCAGACATACACACACACACACACACACACACACACAGACACGTCAAACTTATAACACCCCGTCGTTTTTGCGTCGGGGGTTAAATACAAATAAAAACGCAATTAAACAATATGAAGCCTTACTAAATGGCCCAGTATGGGACACTCAACCCAGTCGGCCTCAACGCGCAGGATGGTGTTGTTGCTGCATTAGTAGCAAATTTCATCAAAATCGTTAGAGCTGTTTCCGAGATCACAATTTAATATACATAAATATTGTATACTAATATTGCCCCTTTAATAGTATTAGGTTATTCTGTCTGTAAACAAAGATTGGTTTAATTAACAAAGTACTTGGCCCCTTTTTAGCCCAAATTATGGGGCTAAAAAGGAACACTATGAAACAACCAGATTGTGAGGTATCAAATAAAATGTCTAAATTAACACATTTCAAATATATTTTAATTTTAATTATAGTCATATCCGTACCTTACTTATAGAGCAGCCTTTAATTTTACTTTAATGTGAGCCTATAGATGTACCCACTTACTGTTACTTACGTAGGTACTCGTAACCGCGTTATGTTTAAAAGCTGACGAAGGTAGGGCTACACTAAGTTTCTAAACTTGGTATATTGCTGTCATTGTCTGTGGTCGAGGGGCCTACTGCCTGCACCCTTTCGAAACGAAACACGTATTTGCGGTTATCACAATGTTCTGGGTCGATTTGATGCTTCGAGTAACACTGTGGGTACCAGACACCAGTACTGAAACAATATAGTTGAGAAAAGGAAAATAGAAAATGTTTGTTTAGGAACATATAAGTAGTAGGTTTTTTAGGGTTCCGTAGTCAAAGACAAGGAACCCTTATGGATTCGTCATGTCTGTCTGTCTGTCTGTCTGTCTGTCTGTCCGTGTATGTCACAGCCCTTTTTTTCCGAAACTATATGGGCTATACTGTTGAAACTTGGTAGGTAGATGTATTCTGTGCACCGCATTAAGATTTTTACACAAAAATTAAAAAAAAACAATTATTTTTGGGGTTCCCCATACTTAGAACTGAAACTCAAAATTATTTTTTTCATCAAACCGAGGTTTCTAATATAATTTTTTTCTAAACTGAATAGTTTGCGCGAGAGACACTTCCAAAATGGTAAAAAGTGTGTACCCCGTAACTTCTAAAATAAGAGAATGATAAAACTAAAAAAAAAATATGATGTACATTACCATATAAACTTTTACTCAAAGTTCGTTTGAACGAGATTTAGTAAGTAGTCTTTTATTTTTGGGGTTCCCCATACTTAGAACTGAAACTCAAAAAAAAAAAAATCATCAAATCTATACGTGTGGGGGTATCTATGGATAGGTCTTTAAAAATGATATTGAGGTTTCTAGTATAATTTTTTTCTAAACTGAATAGTTTGCGCGAGATACACTTCCAAAGTGGTAAAAAGTGTCCCGCCCCCCCCCCCCCCCCCATAACTTCTAAAATAAGAAAATGATAAAACTAATAAAAATATATAATGTACATTACCATGTAAACTTTCACTCAAAATTGGTTTGAACGAGATATAGTAAGTGCACGATCCCACCATCTCCTTTTCATCATAGAACGAGCAGGCGTACGGCTCAGTACCATCCTTACCTCATTGGTATACCTTCTATTCGCACAAAACGTTTCAGTTCTACCTTTATAATGCGAACTGCTAAGGAGTGGAATACACTACCGTCGTCTGTCTTTCCTGAAAACTATAATCTGGGTCTCTTCAAGTCAAGAGTGAATAGGTGCCTTCTAGACCTTTGTGCTTCATCTTCGGCCACATCGTCACTTACCAACAGGTGAGATCGTGGTCAAACAAAGGTCTATCAATGTTAAAAAAAAAAAGAAAAAAAAAGTAGTTTATTTTAAATACTTCATTAATCGTAATCCATCCAAGAACTTTTATATTATGTTACTTGCTGCTACGGAACCCTTCATGGGCGAGTCCGACACGCCCTTGGCCGCTTTTTGTTACTGTATTAATGAAGAAACAAGCATATGGCTCGCTATAACTTCTGCCTTAAGACTGAGCCAACCCCAGGCAGAAATCTTCATACAAAAAAGCGGTCAAGTGCGAGCAGGACTCGCCCATGAAGGGTTCCGTAGCAGCAAGTAACATAATATAAAAGTTCTTGGATGGATTACGATTTATGACGTATTAAAAAAAAACTACTTACTAGATCTCGTTCAAACCAATTTTGAGTGAAAGTTTACATGGTATTGTACATCATATATTTTTTTTAGTTTTATCAGTCTCTTATTTTAGAAGTTACGGGGGGGGACACACTTTTTACCACTTTGGAAGTTTCACACACGCAAACTATTGAGTTTAGAAAAAAAAACATTAGAAACCTCAATATCATTTTTAAAGCCCTATCCATAGACTTTGAAAATCTTTTTGCGGTTCACATAGTACATCTACTTACCAAGTTTCAACAGCATAGCTCTTATAGTTTCGGAAAAAAGTGGCTGTGACATACTCGGACAGACAGACAGACAGACATGACGAATCCATAAGGGTTCCGTATTTTTTTTACGGAACCCTAAAGAAAGGCCTCACGCCGCTCGATTAAGCCGTTTTTATCTCGTAAAACATAGATAATTTTCTACAGTAAACTCGGATTTGTTGTATTGATTTAATTTATCTATTTTTTATCCAAATAATATGCACCATTTTATAAAACAATCAAATCTAGCTAAAAATTGGAGGTAACTTTGGGTTTTCTTTTCTATCGAGAAAATATTGTTCTATCGTATTTCTGGTACAGTGATCCCTCGGAATTATAATGTAGTATCCATATATATTTTTAATTTGAATATATTAAGTTTAAAATCAAATCTAAGATTAGGAATTTTACGGCATACCTTGCATCCAATACCCTTCAAACTGGAATAGGGACTGCAATTCGAGCACTACTGCTTTGCGACGGTATTGGAGGTATCTCTCGCTTGATATAGTTTTATTTCTACGTGAGGTAATGAAAAAAACCCCATATCTTTACATCTCATCAACATCCTTGAAGACATCCCTTAGGAATGCGGCATAGGAATCCAGGAATAAAATAAATACATAAATAATGCTGGACAGTTCACACAACATTAGCAAGCCCCAAGCTAAGCAGAGCTTGTGTTATGAGTACTAGATAACTGATATACTTAATACAATACAATGCATAGTTTTTTTTTTAAATTATACATAGAAAATACCCAGAACACCCTGAACAAATATCTCAGATCGTACAAATATTTGTTCCGAGGCAGGAATCGAACCCACAACCTCTTGCGTCGCAGGCAAACCTACGCCCGCCGCACCACAGAGGTCGTCAGGAATACGGGCCCATCGTCGTTTTTTGGAAATACAAGCCAAGCCGGCCTTCCTCTTTTGCGGCTTCCGTTTCGTTGTCACCACTCGAGAACCTTTATTCCCCAGCGGTTGTCAGTTCTGTGAGCTATATTGCATACCCATTGCCACTTCAACTTGCTAACTCTGAGCGCTTTCGGTGACCTTGGTTCTACAACGACATCCACGAGAGGAGACAGCAGGGTCTAATTAATGGCCGGACATACCACGCACGGCCCTGTTTCTTATACATCTTATTCTTATCTGTTTCTCTTTCTTTGTTGTAGTAACGAGTAGGTACTAAAACTATAACAGCACAAATAAATAAATAAAATACATAAACAGTAATTTCAATTGAGTACAACACTGTGAGACATTACAACAACGGCCCGTACCAACATAAAGGTAACCCATTCACGGCCCCACTTGTATAACAATAACATTATCGCTGTTAGCTATCTTTTGTTAGCGGCCATTTAGCTACAAAAGAGTCTGAACACAATGTGACGAAAAGAATTACTGTCGATTCTACTGTAATTACGGTGCTGATAATAAAGGAGCCGTGTACGAGTATATGCTGGTTATGTAGATCTTTATTTATTTAATACTTTGTTTGAGCTTAAATTAAATAGATAGTTTAGTATTAGTAGTTTTTTTTGTGAAAGAGTTCGTCCGGGGAAGTACTACCACCTTGGCATTGCTGTGTTCCGGTCTGAAGGGTATGGGTGCCGGTGAAATTATAGGCACATAGACCTTTCTTCTTTATGTCTCAGGGTGGCGAGCGTAGTGCAATGCCCCGTAGGGCGCGTCCTAGGTGGACGTGTCCTACGAGGTGATGCATTGTTGAAGGCAAAGCTTACCGCTTGACATCAGGTGGCTTTCGTCATTCATAACTCCACTCTTATGGGAAAATACTAAGGTTTTAATAATATCCCAAACCAAAATTGTTAACATCTTGATTTTGATATTTGGACCGATGACACCCACGGCCTTGCGCCATTTGAGCCCGAATCGAATATGACCGGCAATTTCGGGTCAAAACCGAATAGTAGTGTATGATAAAGCTGCAGAGTGGAAGAAACAACGACTTCAACTCCGCCTGTTCGGCAAAAAATGTGTGTAGCACACCTAACATGTTTTCTGTACATACCAGATCCGTAGCAAGGGGGGTTAGTCTGTCAGGAACTACTCACACTTTATATCCTCGATACCTCCATTTATCAAAACACTTTGTGCTATGGTGTGTCTGGCCTTAAATATACCCCTTCGTCTCCTCCCTTGGATGTCGTAAAAGCCGACTGAGGTCCCGTGGCCGCGGCCGTAAGCCGTGTGGGTACCCGTACTTGTAAGTAAGATTTGTCCTGGCTGCTAGCTTATTTAAGAAATAATGTTATTTACTGGAAAAAAGTGTTAGCAGAGTCAGTCATGGGAAGCAATGGCGGCGATGAGCTCACCTCTTGTCACGTCTACAACCCACGATAAAAAGAGGACATTTGTGGCTCTGCCTACCCCTTTTGGGAAAAGGGCGTGTATCTATTGTATAAATGTATCAAAATAACAGTTTTGATTAACTACATTTTTTTTGCATATACGTATACAATAATAAATTCAAGTTAGTGGTATATCCTCATTTCCCTCAAGGGTTTCCAACGAGTTACACCCAAACGTACCACCATGCCAGAAAACGCGCGAAGTTTACATATTCGATTATATTTCTAACCTATTACCCACAAACTTATTCAGTTGTAGTAGGGTTTGTATAGGGTACCGTATCCGTCGAAATTGATCAATGCTCATATTGTTACACGATATCACGTCGGGTAAACCATTCTTCAGCTAATTGTCTATTATCAGGAGCGGTGGAGCCCTTTGTTTCAAAGTCATGTTAACATGATGAATGGCCAAGCATCCGGCTAACAGATATGCTGTTACAAAGTAGGTCTGGTGTTTGGAAACTATCATTTGTATGGCAAAATTAAACGATATCTAGTCCGTTGTTTTATGCCTGCTGTTGATTTTGTCAGAGGCCTGTTGCCCCATAGCAACCAGTAGCATAATAAACTGTCGGGGTTTTTATCGCGTTTTTATTTATTTTAGTGTGTAGATGTACCCATCTACATACTGACTTTTCAACTTCTTTGGCCATGGTCTTCTTGTAAAGAGTACAGAGCCAAAATTATTATATATCCATCGTAGGAAACGCATTTTGCTTATCTTACTTAGGTTCTTGAGTGGCGACCGGAGAACGTATTTGTATAGAAAGGTGCCTTCCTTCCCAATATACCCAGGAAATTATAAAGGTCACAGCATGTTGGAAGATGGGGGTGGCTCAAGACTGTTCGTTGTGGCATTTATGGGGGAGACCTATGTCCAGCAGTGGACTTCTACAGATGATGATGATGACCAGCTCAACATAAAAATGTTTCATTCAAACTACTATTCAAAGACATAGTTTCTGCTTCTTAACGTGACCGTCATCGATTCAGAATCTACTGCGTGAACGTTCACATACCTCGACTGAGCTTGAAGCGTGAATAGCTGTGATCGCACATAAGTCAAACGTCAAGCGGCTTCGTGACACCATTTTCCAATTGCTCGCGTTCTGGGCCAAACAAATAGATCACTGGATTCACGACTCACAGTTGATGGCAAAACGTGAGGGATGAAGTACCCGGAACTTCACAGTTTTGAAATCAACTTTAGAAAAACTGTAAAAAAATAAGGATTTAAGATGAAATTTGATATTAAATGATATTAATTTATTTTGGAACAAATTGTTACACGTTAGAACGATCAAAAAATTAACACTGAAAATTGCAGAAGTTTAAACTGTGTCGCAATTTCCAGCGCCCGACCTTAGGACTAGGAGCATCATAAATGATATCATAACAAAATGTTTAATAAAGTATAAGTAGAAAAAAGTTATCCTATAATAATTATGAAACAAGTCTTACATTTAATTTGTGTGTGGATGGGTGAGTGGGGTGTTTGTAAGTGTTTGAGTGTGTGTACCTATGTGTGTATGGCTCTCCTGCTACTAATAGTCTATCAAAGGAGTAGCCATCGTGTGTATTATGTGGGTGGATCTGTGTATGTAAAAAACTTGAACAAGAACATTTGTCAAAGGTTGCTCATTATTTCAGCCTGTAATTCGATCATTCGATCAGCATTTCGATGTTGTGCTTGCGTGCCCCCCGTATTATATCCAGGTATTCCCCATGAAGGCGCCTGTAATGAATGCCTCAAGCTGACATTTTATCACATCCCAAGACACATCACTCACAAAACGTCCTACACGATACACAAATATTAGTCCAGAGTAATTCAAATAACATAAATGTCACGTCCTTAGAGTAATACTAGTACCATCAAGTACCGCGAGCTTAAACTAGATAAAATTCGAAAAAACACTTTTCCACTTTCAGTCTTTGTAGTCCACAGACTGTGGAGTTGTAGAAGTTTTTTAGGCCCCAGGTTCAGTAGATACTGTTAGGGCTTTTCATAATTACTACCTATATCAGCAAGTAGACAACAATTCTGCATACTAAGCTCAAAGTTTGCTATTCTTTCAACTGTAACCCATTATGGAGAGAGAACCCTACTTGATACCAAATTTCTGGCTATTTTTTTATCATTTCAAAATGACATTGGTTGTCAGTAGTTGCTCATACCCATGCTCCAGATTTCCATCTTGCTAGGCTTGGTTCCGTAGCAAATTCGTATTGTTAGCTCCAGGTTTGACATCTTCATAGGGACTCATACTTCATAGGGTGTAAAAAAGAGACCATTTTGATTTAGTTTCAATTTCTGGTGTGTCTTTGAGTAATCTGAGCTGGCTGACTGACTTGACCTGATTTTATCAATTGATATAGCTATCCTTAGAGGACGACGGCCTCCGTACAGTATCTGTCCCACTAATATCACAAATGTCAAAGTAAAAGTTAGTTAGTTAGGTTTGGATATTTGTATAAAAAAAATAATGTTTATGTCATTAACTTAAGGTCTACAATTTTATAGGGTTTGGAGTCTCCTTTTAAGCAAAAAATATGCTTGCGTTAGGAGATACCGCTCTTTTATATCCATCGTTTGAAATTTTAAGTAGAAGTACATAAACAAAACAATAAAAAAAATTAGGAAGAAAACAGAGATCCAAGCAACAAACAGACAGCGCAGAGAAAAAGTTTGTTAATTATTGTAACTAAGTGTGAGGAAGTGTATGTGGGTGTGTGGTGTGTGTGGGTGTGTGGTGTGTGGTGTGTGGGGCGGTGTGGGTAAATGTAAGTACGGGCTCTCCTGCTACCACCAGTCTCTTAAGAGTCTGGGTATCACAGGAGAAACCCTGATGAGTGAATGTGAGTGCGTGTGTGTATGTGTGTGTTAGTGTGTGTGTATGTAGGTGGGTGGGTGTTGTATGTTTGTTATTGTGTGTCAATTATACCGAAACGGCTGAACAGATTTCGATGAAATTTGGTACATGATGATTGAGATGATTGAGCTACAGGCTAATTTTTACTCTGATAAAAAGCGAGCGAAGCCGCTGTTATACACTAGTGCTATATAATAAAGCAAAGATTTTATCAAAATAATATGCTTGATATTGACCAAATTGAGGAAACTTATGAGGCCATTTTAAAAGAAGAATAAAAAGAAGGCTCCCTAGCTTGGTGGTTAATATTCTGCGGTCACGTCTCACGCTTCCGACAGGAGTAGCGGGTTGTCTCGTGGCACGCGTCGGCGGACGAGCCTCGAGGATTATCCGCAAGCAATATGCCGTTGTTTGGACATGCTATCGTTATCGGCGGCCCGCACTCGTCTATTTACTTCACGCGTATTATTTGCCACGATTATAAGCGGGTAGCGGTCAATAAATCTTCAGTTCATACTGAACGGTTGACCTGTGAGCATGTACTTAGTTCATGCCTGTGAGCCTATTGTCTACTCAAAGTCGATTACCAGTTTGCTGCGTGTTTGCCCTTTTTTTACAAGTGCGAAAATATGTATTATGGATGTTTGGAAATTACTCAATTGCGGTGAAACGCCTAAACCAATTTTAATGCAATTTGGTACACACATAGATAATGACCTGGATTGAGGTATAGGCTACTTTTTATTCTGGTATAACGCGAACGACACCGCGGGCGAACGCTTAGTTAATAATAAAAGATCAACACAAAGGGGCCACAGAATAAGTATTAGTAAGTAGTAAGCAGTGCTTAGTCTGTCGCTGATTTTTAATAAATAAATAAGAAGTAATGCTGGACAGTTCACACAACATTATCTAGCCCCAAGCTAAGCAGAGCTTGTGTTATGGGTACTAGATAACTGATATACTCAATACAATACATCACATTTTTTTTTATTATACGTAGAAGATACCCAGAACACCCTGAAAAAATATCTTCAGATCGTACAAATATGTGTTCCTAGGCGGAAATCCAACCGGAACTTCTTACGTCGCAGGTGAACCTTCGCCCGCTGCGCCACAGAAGTCGTCGGGTTTTGGTTTTGTAAGCATTTCTGCCAATTTTAGCTGATTTCAGTTGAACTTATTTGTGGAACGCCCATAAGTAGGTATATGCTACAACGAAATAGAAGCCATAAAATTACTTATCCTACACAATGAAGAGGTACCTAATACTCGTAGTAAGACTAGAACCAATTTAGCGTTATAAGGTCCTAAGGATGGATCACTTGCTTCATCATTCAGGAGCTTCAAAGGAGCTTTCAAATTAAGCTCTCTGGCATCGTAAGTGGCTGCTTCGTACGAATGAGTTTTAATATTTCGGCGGATCCGTTTTGGGGAACATAATAAGAGGTATCACCTGACGGTTTCCTGTTTATTTAAAGTATAGACAGAAAATCAGAGTGTATGAAGTAGGTATAATGCAAAAAAAATAGTACTCCGTTAGTTCATATTAAATAAATAATGCTGGACAGTTCACACAACATTATCTAGCTAAGCAGAGCTTGTGTTATGGGTACTAGATAAATGATATACTTAATACAATACATTACAAAAATAGACATTTTGCATTATACATAGAAATACCCAGAACACCCTGAACAAATATCTGCAGATCGTACAAATATTTGTTCCTAGGCGGGAATTTAACCCGCAACCTCCTGCGTTTCAGGCAAACCTTTGCCCGCCGCGCCACAGAGGTTGTCCGTCACTCACACACACATCACAGAGGAGATATTAAAACAATATAGTTAGCTGTATTCTACGATATTATACATTATTCTTGTAGTAAGTTGGTGAAGCCGTCTCAAGCCCCTTCATTGCGGTTTTCTACGGAGGAGACCTATGTCCAGCAGAGGACGTCTGGCTGAATAGATGATGATTACGATGACGACTTAACAATCACCGGAAACATTTTGTTAACATAACAATATTGTGTACGATACAGACCAGCAAAGGGAAAAGAAAAACAAATTGGCTCGGCCCAAGAGTGATGGACAAATTTCCTGGTAAACGGCTCCTTCCGCAGGGGGACTATTTGTCTGAATTTGAATCGCATTTGTTTCCAGGGAAATTTGTCTCCTAAGCCCCCAGGGTATCTGGAACAACGGAGCAGTGCTCCATCTCTTTTAATTGAATTAAAACCTCTTTATGGTTATCTTACTGTGTAATTATCTTAGCATGGGTGCTCGTGGATTAGAGTTGATTTTCCTCTTGTTTTTTCCTGATAAAGCTCGCTATAAAATCGCAGCTCAGGAAGTCATTGTTTACTTTCTAATTTTCCGGTTGTCTTCACGAGGTCTGAAGGCAGATGGGGCGCTGTCCGGAATGTTATATGTGACAAGAGTAATACAAAATCGTGTCAATACACTGTATTTGGATCCACGAAGTCGTTTCTGTAGCGTAAAATTTAATGCGTTCCTTTATTCGACGCGATCTTTGGATGTTCACTCGAATTAGCAGAAAGAATTTCCCGACATTTATCTTAACGACTTTCAGACCCCATAATGGGTCGTATAAATTGCTTATCATTGGACCGAATGATCATTAAGTAGAGTTGCGATAATTTTAGCGTGAACTAGCTCTAGGCCTATTTGCTTCTTAAGGTGGCCTAGAAGACTTTGCTTGTAAATAAAATTTACAACGGGTTGATTGTTACCTACCGATTGCAACTTAAATGCCTGGTTGTTTCAAAAAGTAGGTACTCACTGGCGAAGTACCTTATAAAAGGTCTTAAATTTAAATCAAGGCAAGTTTTTCATACGCACAAAATACGGGCCATTTGGTAATAAATTACCGCAAAGAAAGGGATTACTCGCCAATTTTAGATGTCTTTCAAAAGCTCGAATGCCGACACGATGATTAAGTTTCGAAACTTTGTACTAATTTCTTGAATTTAGTATCTTTCTTCTAGAAAGTTTTCAATGACTATGTAAGTCATAGCAAAACTCTGAAAACTCAAATTTGTACCCACGTGCATACTTTTATATTAGTTGGTATGCAATGTCTCCAACGGCCATATTACATAGAGAACAAGTACCTACTTTAAATATTGAACTTAGGAAGTTTTATATAATGGAAACTTTCCATCATTTTTTTAAAGACACCTGTACTCAAGGTTATTTTAAAAGTCACTTGCTTGAGCTATTTTTATAATACCGGTCGAAAGAGTGAATTACAAGGATCAATAATAATTCCCTGTCAATAACATAGTACTTACCTCAAATTAAAGGAACACCATGAAATCTATACATAAAACAAAGTCGTGTTAGTTACACCACTTATAACTCAAGAACGGGTGAACCGATTTGGCTGAAAATTGGTGGGGAGGTAGCTTAAAACCAAGAGATTAACATAGGGGGGAGGGGTAGAGGGGGGGGGGTTCTCCGGGGGCTACCCGTGCGAAGCCGGGGCGAGTCGCTAGTTATGAAATAAGAAAAGACAGAATTTGTTTTAAGGTGAGTATAGACTAGAGCATTTACTTGTAACAGAACAACGAGCCGCTCTATGATATGTTATTAAATGATATTAACGTATCATAGAGCGGCTCGTTATTCAGTTACAAGTAAATGCTTTACAACAACAAGTGGTTCTGCCGAAAGAACAGCGTTGTTGTGTTGCTCATGTATACAAATAAATATATATTCTTTCTTTTCTTTCTAGTCTATACTCACCTTTACTCAGTTTCTGTGGCTACGTAGCGGTATTGTAGCGGGTCAAACGGGCCTTACATCACTAGTCATGCCAGAAACAGGACTTTGCGATGTGGTATATAATTATCCAAAGAACTTCTCGAGCTCTCGTATATATCGATCTTAACATTACAGCCTTTATTGTGCTCTATTGCATTTTTAATACAATTAGTATTGAAAAGACGCAAATTTTGTTGCATGGACTTGGGGATCTGTTTATTGAGCAGGTCGTATTTTGGCGTATCCACTGAAGACTGCAGTCTCATTTCGCTTCGCTCTGCTGAAGTAACTATTAATTAATTTGTGGCTCTGCCATGAGTTTAAGAGTAAGGTAATAACTAATTTAAAACTACAAAATTTTGAAGCCAAATTGTAACACTTATATAGTAATATTCCGAAATCAGGAAGTGATTTCAGGAATTATAATACTCATTCCGCAATATAGAACTTTTAACAAGAAAACTTTTCAATGTACTTCGGAAACAATGTTCCCGAGAAGTTACTGGCTACAAACGAATAAATTTTGATCACTCTATTGCATCGATGCTGGGGAAATTCCTCACCATTAAAAACTCAACATTTTTAGGGTTCCGTAGTCAACAAGACAAGGGTACCTTATAGATTCGTCATGTCTGTCTGTCTGTCTGTATGTCCGTGTATGTCACAGCCATTTTATTCCGAAACTATAAGAGCTATGCTGTTGAAACTTGGTAAGTAGATGTATTATGTGAACCGCATTAAGATTTTCACGCAAAAATAGAAAAAAACAATAAATTTTTGGGGTTCCCCATACTTAGAACTGAAACTTTCATCATACCCATACGTGTGGCGTATCTATGGATAGGTCTTTAATAAATAATATTTTAATAAATAATATTTTATTTTTCATTTTTTAGTTCGATTTCTCTCTCTCTCTCTCTCTCTCTCTCTCTCCAACTCTAACTCTAACTCTAACTCTAACTCTAACTCTAACTCTAACTCTAACTCTAACTCTAACTCTAACTCTAACTCTAACTCTAACTCTAACTCTACCTCTACCTCTAACTCTAACTCTAACTCTAACTCTAACTCTAACTCTAACTCTAACTCTAACTCTAACTCTAACTGTAACTGTAACTCTAACTCTAACTCTAACTCTAACTCTAACTCTCTCTCTCTCTCTCTCTCTCTCTCTCTCTCTCTCTCTATGCAAAGTTTCAAATTAATCAGACTTCTGGAAATTGGTGAAAATTATGCTCAAATATTCAGTTACATACATACATACATACATAGATACAAGCCAAGCTAATAAAAGCGTGTTAAAAATGATATTGAGGTTTCTAATAAATTTTTTTCTAAACTGAATAGCTTGCGCGATAGACACTTCCAAAGTGGTAAAATGTGTCCCCCCCCCCCGTAACTTCTAAAATAAGAAATGTTAAAACTAAAAAAAATATACGATGTACACCATGTAAACTTCCACTTAAAATTGGTTTGAACGAGATCTAGTAAGAAGTTTTTTTTTTAATACACTATTATTAAAACATCGATCAAAGTTACAACAAACTACAAGAACTTTTATATTATGTTACTTGCTGCTACGGAACCCTTCATGGGTGAGTCCGACTCGCACTTGGCCGCTTTTTATAACACTATTTGTAATAACATATGGACACACGCCTTTTTCCCCGAAAGTGTAGGCAAAGCCTCAAAGAGGCCTCTTTTCACTGTGGGTTGCACCATCGTAGGAAACAGACGTGACAACTGGTGAGCTCATCGCCGCCATTGCTTCCCACGACTGACTCTGCTAACGCTTTCTTCCAGTTATTATTTATAATAATGTAATTTTATATTGTTCTGATTCGATCACATACCACTTATCATAAAAGTCAAAGTTAAAATGCAGATGTTTGGATGTTTGGGTATTTGTATGTTTGTTACTCAATTACACCAAAACGATTTAACCGATACTTATGAAATTTGTTAATTAGATCCCTGCTGTCATACAGTTTACACTAGTACAGAGGGCAGTCACTCGTCCAAATGTTTTGCAATTAAATATTTTGTATGTACCCATGTTTCGCAAATAAATAAAATACCACTAATATCAAAAGTCAAAGTAACAATGCACATGTTTTGGATGTTTCGGTGTTTGAATGTTTGTATGTTTGTAACTCAATAACGCCAAAACGGCTTAACTGATATCTATGAAAGGAGGTCAAAAAAGATGAACCAGGGCCCCCCTTTATAGAAGTAATTAGTACCGATGATGAAAATAAATAAATGATGTTTTTTGTAAAAAAAAAACTAAAGAACTTGTATAGTTTTAGAAGTTGGGAAGCAAGAGTTGTATTTCTAAATAATTAGATAAATCAACTAAATCAACTCATTGCATTTGCGTGAAACAAAACGCAACAAGCTTCATTACTTTCCCACAACTTCGACGCAAGAAATTAAATTAGCTTTTTCATTATCTTAACATATATTATCAATAACCAAAAGCATATCAACTGTACGTTAGGTTAGTCAAAAAAGTTGAGTCATACAATGTATGGGGAGTTGCCCATGTTCTTTAGTACACAGATAGATGATCATCTCAGCCGGCTACTAACACGCTACATAGGTCGTCAAACATGCGAACTAAGTCATAGACTGGCTGTCGTTGGTGTCGGTGGTGTTGGTGTTGGTGCCGTTGGTGTTGGTGCCGTTGGTGTTGGTGCCGTTGGTGTTGGTGCCGTTGGTGTTGGCGCCGTTGGTGTTGGTGCCGTTGGTGTTGGTGCCGTTGGTGTTGGCGCCGTTGGTGTTGGTGCCGTTGGTGTTGGTGCCGTTGGTGTTGGTGTCGTTGGTGTTGGTTTCGTTGGTGAATCGCATCAGATTTTGACACCAAAAAATTGGCAGTTATTTTATGACGTCATCCGCCTTGTCCTTACGCTAGTAATATATGTATAGTCTATGGATAAATGTTCATTCCTCGCGCTGTATCCGAATTGAATCCAGCCACATGCAACTAGGACGCGGAACTTAGATTGAGTTGTGTTTCTCCTTTGATTATGTAGACATAGAAAATACAATCTCAATGGTTTGACGACGTAGGAAAATTATTTGCAATACAATTTATAATTAAGCTGTACTTAAATCTCTATTTTAAAACAAAACAATCTTCATAAATTAAAGACAAAACTGTTTTTTTCTACATTAAATATGATCAACTGTGGGTTAGGTATTTTAACTATCCATTAAAAAAAACATGAAAATCGGACCACTCGGTAAATAGTTATGTGTGAGCATTTAATAAAATAGGCATCGACTTGAAAACTTCCTCCTTTTTTCATATATTACATACATAGACAATAGTAGATTGTATCATAAGGGAGCAACATAATATTTTTACGGCGAGGGCGCTTTTTTGAATCCAGAGCGAAGTGAGAGATTCTAGAGTAGAATCCCGAGCGTAGCGAGGGATTCTTTAGTAGAATCCTGAACGTAGCGAGGGATTCAAAGTACGTCGCCCGAGCCAAAAATATATGTTGCGCCCGTGTGTATCACACTCTGCTTTTCATCACCCACTATGAGAAAATAAAAGGCGCCTCATATGTTATTGTAATATTATTATTTAATAAAACAAATGGTTGTTTTTTAGTGTTTTTGTGTTTTTTTTGTTGTGGTTGTGTTTTTTTTGGGTGTTTTTTTGTGTTTTTTTTGTGTTTTTTTGTGTATTGTGCTTTTTTGTCTTTTTTTTGTATTGTGTTTTTTGTGTTGTGTTTTTTTGTGTGTTTTATGTTTTTTGTGTTTTTTTTTGTGTTTTTTGTGTGTTTTGTATTTTTGTGTTTTTTTTGTGTTTTTGTGTTTTTGTGTTTTGTGTTTTTTTGTGTTTTTTTTGTGTTTTGTGTTTTTTGTGTGTATTGTGCTTCTTTTAAGTTTTTTTTGGATTGTGTTTTTTGTGTTGTGTTTTTTTGTGTTTTATGTTTTTTGTGGTTTTTTTTGTGTTTTTTTTGTGTTTTGTGTTTTTTGTGTGTTTTGTATTTTTTGTGTTTTTTTGTGTTTTTGTGTTTTTTTTTGTTTTTTTTTGTGTTTTTTGTGTGGATTGTCCTTTTATTTTGTGTTTTTGTGTTTTGTGTTTTTTTGTGTTTTTGTGTTTTTTTTGTGTTTTGTGTTTTTTGTGTGTTTTGGGTTTTTTTGTTTTGGGTTTTGGGCCGTCGTACCAGCCAGTATTTATTCAAAACAATATTTGCGTTCGAATTATTTGGCGCTGGTTCCAAATTCAATAAGTGCGCCGCAATTATCTTTGCCGCGCACTTTTTGAATTAGGAACTTAATAAGTGCGCCGCAAAACTCATTACTGCCCGCTAAAAGTTTCTCATAGAAAACACCACCGTTGGGTGCACTTAAAGGCGAACCCAGTCGTCCTTTTCGAATAGATGGCATGAAAACGCCTTTTCTCCCGAAAGGCAGAGCCTCAAAGGGGCCTCTTTTCTTTTTTTTCGTTGGTTAAAAATGTAAGCCACGTTCCTTGTCCCGGTAGTCAAGACTAGTCTGATAATTCTTGGCCGGCAGTAATATAAAGAAGATACGTTCCTGGTATCTCGATAGATTTTTCTGTACTTCCACAGGAGTAAAACAAACGCTTCATCTTCGAAGTTGAACCCATTCGAGCGATACGTGACCAGAAACCGCTACAATTATACATTTCTCCAGTGCACTTCGTAGTGCAAAACATCGCAAGGTGCAAAGTTGCCCAATATAACTTGGATTCTACTTGTTTTGTTTGTTTCAAGAACAAGAATTGCAAATGTAAATTTTAAAGTTCCTCGCTCGCTCTCTGAGTTACCCACGTGCGCTCCAAACTATGTATGACATTTCTAAATCATGTAAGTATTATTCAAACAACTAGTGTCTGCCCGCGGCTTCGCTCGCGTTTTACCAGCATAAAAAGTAGCGTATCGCTCAATCCAGGTCATAATCTATCTGTTTACTATAAGTGGGATGATATAAGAGGCGTGTGTAGCTTGTGGAATATTTTCGCGTAACATGAGTGGATAGGCTGCAATTAAAATATTTTATTTTACTGAAATCGACACTATTATTAGTGACGACCTCTCTGGCACGGCGGGCGTAGGTTCGCCTGCGACGCAGGAGGTTGCGGGTTCGATTTCCGCCTCGGAACAAATATTTGTATGATCTGCAGATATTTGTTCTGTGTATTTTCTATGTTTAATAAAAATAAAATAAAAATTTAATGTACTGCATTAAGTATATCAGTTATCCGAGTACCCATAACACAAGCTCTGCTTAGCTTGGGGCTAGATAATGTTGTGTGAACTGTCCAGCATTATTTATTTTACTTAGCGTTTTTGATTATGCCAAGAGACATTCCTATTTATTATTATGAATTCAAATTCATCCCTACAAATTATTCACCCCTGCAATAAGATCCCTAAAATAGATTCAAATTGTGGTTTTAACTACCCTACAAAGCGGCAAAGAATTCGTTATTAAAATATTTACTCCCATTCGCATTCAAAAAAAACATATTCGAAAAATAACAAATCGTTTTGTTCAGTCACATGTTTTGAAAGTGACACTTTGCTTGGTATATTGTGTAAAATTTAAGAACGCGTAAAATACTTTCGTCTCTGGTTGAAACGTTCCCTTTGAACCTTAAAGCATTACAGCCTCCGTACCGCTTTGCACATATACTTGCGGTATGGTTTTTATACTATGTCGGTAGAGACAGCTACAAGAGAAAAACAAGCCCCTGACAATGCATTAAAAATTAATGAACTAATACGTAAGAGCCTTTTGTCTAGTCACTGTGCGACGCTCATTTCAAGCTTGTTTTAGTGTTATAATTTATTTATCTTTCGTCTAAATGGCAATGGTATGAATCTCAGTCAAAGTTGACGTGGAATTGTCTATTATAAACGCGGTCAAGCTCTACAAATCGAGCTCGTCTCCTAGCCAGATCTAAATGAGAGTCAGGTATTAGTTAAAATTTGTAGGTATTATTATTAGGTACTGGAAGAAAGCGTTAGCCAAGTCAGTCGTGGGAAGCAATGGCGGAGACGAGCTCACCACTTGTCACGTCTATATTCCACGATGGTACAACCTACTGTGAAAAGAGACTCATTGAGGCTCTGCCTACCCCTTCGGGGAAAAAGGCCATGTTTGTATGTATTTATAATGACTTGGGTAACAAGGTTTATAACTAACTTTAATTTATTCCCACAATACTGGTAATTTCTGTCTTGCATCTTATCTACGGTTCAGCGCACAGTGCTGTGTCCCTCATCAGTGCCATTGTGGTACGGCGTTCGAACAGCTTGGTCACCATGAATTATGGGTCACTAGGGACGCCGCGCCGGTAGGATTTTCCTTTACACTCACCGGGCCTTAACCAGAGTCAACGATCCGGCCTTTCTAGAACCAAGTATAGTCTTTTACGTGACTATCTTCAGCGGCCTGACGGCCATGACTCTTGTTCAGTGGGAGAAGGGTAAATCTTTAGTGTGGGACGCTACGTCCGTTGAGGAGACCCTCGCTTCATCCATCGCTCGTTGGTAAACCTTGAGTTTGTATTTTTGTTTGACAAAGACCCAAGTTTGTGAGCCTAATGTAAGAACGCGATGATGCATTTGTCCATAAGTTTGCGCTACAGTACCATTGAAAGATTACTTTTCAGAATAACTCAAACGGAAACCTTTCTGTTATTATATAACTTCTCCTCAAAAATGTTTGGATCTTCATACATTTTTTGGAGAAACTTTTCGAGATACATTGACATTGCCGGTCTGGCAAAGTCAGTATATGAAAATACATATCTGTATGTAAGATAATTTCAGTATGAAAATTTACCTGCATTAAGATTATTATAAGTTTATATTGTTCTCATATGAGTGGTATTTTATTTGAGAATAAATTGTTTGTTGGTTAGACCTAACCTAAAATTTAGGTTCGCAGGAAATTAATGTTGAATAGCGTCAATACATTGTTTGAAAAAAATCTAGACATGCCTTGGCCGCAACCTGTCAGAAGCCCTTCGGCTCCTACAGCTGGAGATATGGACCTGGACCCTGCCCATGCATTCGCTATTCGGTGTCGTGATGTTGTAGCTCCTGTTAATAAAATTATGAAAAAACTTGGGAGGAGTTACGACGACACACACTTTTTATCACGACACCACGCGTGTGTAGCTGCGGGCAAAATACTAGCTTACTACTTATATTAACAAGAAAAAGTATCCACGGCAAGCCATAATGACATGAAATAGCGAGCGCGTCGCAATCACACTATTTTATCCCGCGACACTTCGCCGGGATGCTTTTACGCCATTCTCCTCTTCATAGCTACCCATGCAAAATTACAAGCAAAGAAGTAATTCGAATGCAGCTCACGATTTGCAAGCGTAATGGGGCAATTTCCCAGTCATTTCCTAGCGGTTGCAAGCTATCCGACGTCTCGGCACTTTTGAAGCTTCGGTAAGGCGTTCCGTCAATGTCGCTCGCCTGAAGATTCACTATTGTTTGTCGCTGGCTTGGAATATTTTATGGTTTATTTTTAAGGTGGGGCATGCCACAAAATTCCAATTCGTAGAATTGATTTTGCACAGACTAAATAAAGTACAATATTCAGATTAAAAATATGCATGTAATACCGTTTTAAGGCTCACTGTGAGCAGGCGTTCCGATCACTAATATTATAAAATCTTGTGTTGGGATAAATTCCTAGCTTCGAAGTCAGTTTTTTTTTTCGAAAATAATTATAGTCATAATACTTCGTAGACCGTGTTGTGCACGTCTTACCTAGAAACTCAGTCAAAATGATTATCCCACTAATTAAGATAAGAGTCTAAGTTACGATGTTTGTATGTTTGTACCGGCTTTGATGAAATTTGGTACACAGATAAATTATCACCTGGATTGAGCGATAGGTTACTTTTTGCTTTTTTAAACACGAGTGTAGCCGCACGCAGACTCTAGTTACCTAAATTACAAAACACTACCTGTCTCAGTCGCGCCATCGTCGCCTGTGAGTAATTTTCACGCCTACTCTCAACTTTGGCTCCTACATCGAGTCTAAGGCAAAAACAGCTGCCATGAAGCTAGGCATCCTGAATAAGGTAAAGCGTTACTTCACACCAGGACAGCTTCTCAGTTTATATAAAGCACAAGTCCGGGCTGGTATGGAGTACTGCTGCCATGTTTGGGATGGCTCGGCCAAACACCAGCTTGCTGCCTTGGACTCGATCGAACGTAGAGCTTTCAGGCTTATAGGTGAGCAACATATGGCGGAGACTAAGATCCAGAGTCTCGAGCACCGCCGTAAGGTTGCATGCCTTGCGATCTTCTATAGGTTACATTTCGGTGAATGCTCCCAGGAACTGCACGATCTGATCCCACCATCTCCTTTTCATCATAGGACGAGCAGGCGTACGGCTCAGTACCATGCTTACCTCATTGGTATACCTTATATTCGCACAAAACGTTTCAGTTCTACCTTTATAATGCAAACTGCTAAGGAGTGGAATACACTACCGTCGTCTGTCTTTCCTGAAAACTATAATCTGGGTCTCTTCAAGTCAAGAGTGAATAGGTGCCTTCTAGACCTTTGTGCTTCATCTTCGGCCACATCGTCACTTACCAACAGGTGAGATCGTGGTCAAACAAAGGTCTATCAATGTTAAAAAAAAAAAAAAAAAAAAAAAAAAAAAAAAAAAAATTCAAAAGTCAATCCGTCCAAATCCAATTCCATCTTCAATTTCAATTTTCAATGTATTTTTGCGATATTATTGAACTTATTGGATCCAAAAAAAACTATTGTACGTTTGACAGACACCCAACTTGCAAACGAGCATCGGCTTCCAAATTGAATTTCAATGTAAAATATGCAAGAACGCGTTGTATTATAGGAGTGGATTGTTATCAGGGTCCATGCGTACCTATGTTTATTTATTCCACTACATCTAGTGACTAGTGGAACGCCCGCGACTTCGTCCGCGTGTACTTTTCCATACAAACTTAAACACCCCACTGCACCCCCTTAGGGGTTGAATTTCTGGAATACCTTTCTTAGTGCACCCCTAGACCACAACAGGAACGTACCCTCCGAATTTCAGGTCTCTTGAACTTATGGTTTAGGCTGTGCGTTGATTGATAGTCAGTCAGTCAGTCAGTCAGTCAGTCAGTCAGTCAGTCAGTCACGCAACGATTTTATATATATTAATTGAGGTATCATTATACTTTGCACGTTATCTCAATAAGCGATGGATATGTGAAATTAAAAAAAATAGGGTGACCAAGATGTCTAAATTAAAAAGTAATTAATTTTGTAAAAATTTAAAAAAAACATTCAACGCAATGAAACGGCAGAACCGATTTTGTTCAAATATAGCTAAGAACACAACCGACTAATTCACCTTTAAAACAAAAAAAAAACAAAATCGGTTCATCCGTTCGGGAGCTACGATGCCACAGACAGACACACACACAGACATCAGATATACACACACACACACACACACACACACACATACACGTCAAACTTATAACACCCCGTCATTTTTGCGTCGGGGTCAAAAAGACTAAACTTTAATAAACTTTGAAGCTGTTTGTGTTTGTAATCGCAGTGTAGAACTTGGGGAGTTGGTTTTAAAAATATATAACAAAAAGTTATTTACTGCATGCAAATCTCAAGAAAAAAAAAACAATTTTTCCACTTATTTTTAAAAGCTTATATATAAAATCGGGGTTTTGACCCCACTGTATTGGATCGTATTGGATTTTGATCATGATGAAAAGTGCCCACCTTGGAGCTGTTAAAGAATTATTTATTTCAGTGATATAATGATATACTTCGCCAGGTATGCTACTACGAGATCCGATGGTCACGTGGTTAACACCAGATGACGTCATCACCAATGAGAGTTGAGACTGCCATGAAGGCCAATTCTCGGATTGTAGAGATTATCTCTAAATTAGAGAAAATGTCGAAGCAGTCTACAAAAAATGTCACGAAAATGTCACAATAACCATCAAATCGTATTCGATTTGAATGATTTTGGTCGACTTATGTCTATTTGTGAGAATAGCAAATTAAGATTTTATTCGACATTCGCCATCTTTTTTCGACATTTGTCGAATTCGACTTAATCTCTAAAGCACGAGAATTGCCCTCCTGTTCTAACTAGTCACCTAGTGTAATCTAACTCCCTGACTCTCTTATATCACCTGAGCGCTCCGATAAAACCATGTGATTTTCAGTAAAAAAATAGGTCAATCACTAACTTGATTGTTTCATATAACTAGAAAAAAAACTGAATTTTCACAGTTTTTTGTCCGTATTTCTGTTATTGTTGCAATAAAGTGGCAACTGGATAGTGACGTCACCTGGTGTCAGTCACGTGTATCGGAGTAGCAGAATTTATTTTCTTGGGTGATGGTACCTACGTATGAATCAAAAGAAGTTAACCAGAACTACTGTATCTGCTTAACCACACTGGAAATAGGCATTGAGTATGTTAAACTGCCATTCAAGCAGCCCCCCTTATTGTCTATCAAACTGGTAATCATTGTCCATTACCAGTTTGCAGTACACTGCGCCGCGTGGTTTAGCTTCTTTTCAAGAATATCAATATTTCAAAAGATACAGCGCAATGTACTGCAAACTGCTAATCGAAGGCGATTATCAGTGTCATATATAGCGATAAGAAGCCCAGCCAGGCTATTGCGTAATTCCAAACCTACTGTCAGAGTACCTGGCTCATAGTGGGATGTCACAAATTTAGTTGTTAGGGGAGACCAGTAAACGGGTACCCCGCCCAAATCAGGTAATCTCTTTAAATTTCGCGCCACTGTCACTAGACTGAATATGTATATGGAGAAGGTGGGCCCAGACGTGGAGCAATCACAGACTGTCTCAACGCAACAATGGATCACGTGGTTGCAAGGTTAATTGACAACAAAGAATTTTGATGGTTTTGATAAAAAAAAAACATGTGTTTTATGACTGATTAGACGATTTTGGTTCATGTTTTTTTTTTTTTTATACTACTTGGATGACGGAACAAGCAAGAGGCCCACCTGATGTTAAGCGGTAACCTCTGCCTATGAACAGTGCATTACCTCATAGGTCACGTCCACCTAGGACGCACCCTATGTGGCATTGCACTGCGCCCGCCACCCTGAGACATAAAGATGAAAAGTCTCATGTGCCTGTAATTTCACCGGCACCCTTATCCTTCAAACCGGAACACAGCAATGCGAGCACTACTGCTTTGCGGCAGAAATAGATATGGTGGTAGTACTTCCCCTGACGAACTCTTTCACAAAAAAGCTCTACTACTACTAAAAACGATAAATGTTTAGTGATATTATCTTGCTATGGTTGGCCATTCTTATCCATTAAAAATGTATTCTTATCGGTGGAGTGATTTGTCGCCTGTTATGCTGGTTTCAAGTTTAGGAGTGTGCAACACCTAAGTATGTCTCTGGGCAAGACGGGTAGGGGTAAATCAGGTACTACCCGATTTGCCCATAGCCCGTTTTTGAGCAAGTGTTTTATTAGGATTAGTATCGTTTCTTATATCGTAGATCGTCAAAAAGTACAAAAGAAAAGCTGCTAACGCATCATGGAGCGACAGAACAATAAACCTCGTTATGGATGAAGCTAAAATAACGCAGCTGCTAAAAAAAGCAACGAGAAAAAGAAGTAAACAACCAAAAGAACACAAAGATAAATGAGAAACTTAAAAGTAGATCTTAATCCTTCAACAAGTAAGAAAAGACAGAAAAGAGAGATAAAAAGGGAGATAAAAAAGCTAAATCCATTTTTTTTAAACTACCTTTTGTGCACTGATCTTTACCGAAATTCACCAGCTGAAGGCTGGATTAAATACGACGATTGTGGGATGTGGCTCACGAAGCATGCACCTCCTCTGGTGCCAGAGGATCATATTACTGTCGCATGTGTCAAGAACAAATGAGTGAAATTTGATTTTGTTTGATTATTGATTATAATAATTATGAATGGGCTGCTACATTAAACCAAAACGTTGATTATTAATCAGATTCTAGGATCATTTCGTTGTTAAGATTGATTTATCTCACTATTTTAATCATTACCCGCTTTACCCAAAAGCCCTACCCACTTTAGGCACCCCCTCAGGTCAAAACGGGTTTATCGAAGGGTTTAGTTTGTAATTGTTTTTTTTATAATGAACATTTATTTTAACTTTGTGATTGGTTTATTATACATGTTCGATAAGTAAAAAACTAGTATAGTGATATAAATCAATATATATAAAAACGTTGCGTGACTGACTGACTGACTGACTGACTGACTGACTGACTGACTATCAACGCACAGCCTAAACCGTAAGTCCTAGAGACCTGAAATTTGGAGGGTACGTTAATTTTGTGGTCTATAGGTGCATTAAGAAAGGAATTTCCGATACTCGCTCTCTAAGGGGTCCAAAATTGGCTTTTAATATACAACAAAAAAGCTCTGTATTTCAGACCATCGGATGTTGGTTAAGAAATTATTCTTGTGATGGTTGCGGGCAATGTGCAAACGTTCGGGGGAGGCGCGTTAACTTACAATTAGTATCTAGATAGGTAGGAATGGTAGGATACCATAAGTGGAAAACCAAACGTTCTACTACTACAACAACTAGAACATACTATTACCACAGTGTAAAAACTTAATATAGTCTGTGCTATTACGCACACATGGATAATATAATAAATGGATAAAATAATATTACGCGTACGAAGTCGCGGGTTACAGCTAGTAGTTTGATAAATATCAAGAACCTGTTTTTTTTGCTTCCAACTTTAACTTACCCGTTTGAGCCTGGTCTCCCCTCACAATACGAAACTGACAGAAAAGTCAAATTATTTGCCTATAAATGTCAAATTTGAAGTTTTACCGATGTTCAGTGTAGTTCAATGGTTTTGCGCAATTGCCCGGCTGGTCCATTATCTATCACTTACTCAATGAACATCAAAAAGCGATGTTATAACCCTGGCAGCCAATAGTAACGGAAATCGAGAACCACACACGAACAAAGACTGCGTTTAACCGACGACGCCCACGAGGATGAAGTGGACCCACAGGATATAAGCGATACAGAATAGTTTAACAGGTATATTTCCGTCGAGAGATATCGTCCTTGGAATGGTTACACCGTGTTTTGTCTCTTTCGATCGAATATTAAACTGCTTGTTAAAGCAAAAGACAAAACACTAGCTATTTCTAAAGATAATTCTTGATTTATCGTAGCACGAATAGCTAACAAAAAATCATTTGTTTTGTCCGAAACAACTAAAGGCATCTCTAAGTGTGTGTTTTACAGGTA
This sequence comes from Operophtera brumata, assembly GCA_932527175.1. Taxonomy (NCBI): domain Eukaryota; kingdom Metazoa; phylum Arthropoda; class Insecta; order Lepidoptera; family Geometridae; genus Operophtera; species Operophtera brumata. Next base: position 30,407,113 of record OW052228.1, read on the forward strand.
GGTAGGTACTCAAATTTAATATGCTTATTTCTGAAAAACTGCAAAACCTCCGACAAAATAAGATAATAGTCATGTAAAATGGTGCTTATAGCAAAAATTATAAAAAAAAAATTAATCGAAACCGTGAGTTCACAAAATATAGATATTTTTGTACAGATAGGTAATGAATTTCTACAGATATATACACTAAATTTATTGCTCACCATGATATATAACTACGATAAATAAAAGCTAGCCGTGCACTTTTATGACATACGATTACCTTTTTGAAATTCGTATTCAACAGAATGTTCGTATAACAATTTCACTAACATTTCTACCTCATTTGAACTCTACCGCGTCAAGTGCTCTCCACTACTAATCGCCAACAAGCACCACTTTATGAGATCCTGAGGGTTCTTTCGTCGGATCACTATTGCTGAAGGAACACGTACGGGAGATAATTAATTCTCACTAATTGGATTAGCGTATTGAAGTCGAGTGGGGTAATTCAAACAGTTTTGGAAGCTACCGTCTGATATTTTCAGAATAGCTTACTATGGAGGCGAGGATTTTGCCTATTTGTTCTGATAAATCATTCTATTTTAGATTGTTAATTTAACTTGATGTTCTCAAATACTCTAGAGTCTCTACAGAGTCCTAGCAACAGAAGTTTATGGTAGATGAAAACTTACTAAAATACCTAACTGTATCCACATCTGTTCGTTCCATTCCAATAAAAGCATAAATACTTCTAAGCCATAACTAGCTTTTGAAGTCCACAGGAAATATATCAAATGAACATGGGCCGACGTATACCTTAGAGATATTCAACATAATTATGAATATTCAATTCGACCCAACAACAAAGCCTCCTAAACTTTCTTTTTCAAAGGAAAACGACCCGCCATTATTCCTTCCGTCGATAAAAGCAGATAAAAAATTGGTATGTGAAGTGTTCTAAAAACGCGGTATCGTAAACATGTGACTTATTTATTTAGGAAAGCCTTCTTTGGTCTTTTTTGTGTGGGGGAATTTATATGGAGTCATGTGGGTATAGCTGTATTGATGGCCTTTTGAAGTAAAAAATATTATTCTAAACGTTCATGTTTTTCAAGTGTTTCTTTGAGCGTGTTCCTTTAGCATAAACATGAATAGCCACATTATGATGTTTTATTTGAGATCGTTATGAAGTCGACTTAATTTATTTACGGGCACTTTTTGAAGCCATTAAAATGAAAAGGCTCTGCGTGATTTATTAGCGGGAGTAGAAATAAATTACGATTCTATCTTCGTTTATTGGAAAAATTATGTATTAATTTAAGCCTAGAGTTTTCTAAAAAGCAGTTGCCAACGTATGGCGACCGAATAAGCGGAGACGCAAATCTTTTTGAAAATTATTTTGAAGATTGTTTCCATATCGAGGTCAATATTATATAACAGTACAACGCGCTTGTTAGGAAATTCTGACGTTAATTTTCCAGTGAGAATCCCACTAATATCTAAATGTCAAAGTAACGATGCTTGGATGTTTGTTACTCAATCACACAAAAACCCTCTACTCCAATATGTTCAACTATCTGTTCAACCAGTTGAACAAATTGGATGAGTTTTCTCCAATTTTTTCAACTTCAAAATGTAGTTGAACTCTTTGGTCTAAAAATTACAATAAGTTCAATTTCTATGTTTTTATTAATAAATCAGGGTACTCCTGCAGCTTGATTTTTGACATTGTATAGAGTGCTTTTGATAGAGTCAAATGCTGGAACTTGGCACAAACGATTTAGATGAAATTTGGTACACAGATAGATTATAACCTGGATTGAGCTATATGTTACTTTTTAACGACCTCTGTGGCGCGGCTGGCGATAGTTCGCCTGCGTCGCAGGAGGTTGCGGGTTCTATTCCCGCCTCGGAACAAATAATTTGTGCGATCTGCAGATATTTGTTTCGGGTGTTCTGGGTGTTTTCTATGTATAATAAAAAATATCTATTTATGTAATGTATTGTATTATGTATATCAGTTACCCAGTACCCATAACACAAGCTCTGTCTTAGCTTGGGGCTAGATAATGTTGTGTGAACTTGTCCAGCATTATTTATTTATTTTTTATTTATTTTATCCTGGTAAAACGCGAGCGAAGCCGCGGATGGACACTAGTTAATAAATAATAAAACTATCAATTTATCAATAGGTACATATAATAAAACAGTAGAACCTGGTGTGTCTGCACTCTGAAGAAAAGTGTTACAGAACACAAATCCGCTATTTATTTAATTCTTGATATTGTTTATAATTTTTATGTAGTTTTTACCTAGTTCATGCAAATTTTAGGCCACACCGTCTATATCGTATAAAATATTTGCAATCCATCAAAAGATTGTCTTTCACAGATAGCTTATAGCGATAAGACCGCCACTTTGTACTTACTTAAGTGATTAGTCCGTGCTTGAATTTAAAGTAGTTTACTCGTATTTTTCTATCTATCATGCCATTTTCACCAGTTCACTACACAAAGAAGAGCTTATCGCCGGTTATGTCATACATACATACGCCTTTTTTCCCCGAAAAAGCAGAGCCTCAATGGGCCTCGTTTCACCGTGAATATAGACGTGACATGTGGTGAGCTCATCGCCGCCATTGCTTTCTATGACTGAACAGGGGGATTAACGCGGGGGGTTCTATTTTTAGGCCGGACACACCAATATCAATAGCATGAATAATAATAATCTACAATTGTTTCGTTCAGAATAAACAGTATTACCGTTTTATCTTTGCTGCGGTCATTTCCAAGTACAAAAGGCGTTTCGTGATGTGAATATTTTAAAACCCACCCTTAATGTTTAATTTAATTCAGCCTATACAAACAGCGTCCTCTTAAATCCATAAACATTGTTTATTTACGAAGGTACTTGGTTCTTCCATGTGTTGAACAATGGATCAAAAACTTTTTTCGATGCTTTAAAAGTAAGCTCTACGAAAATATTTGAAAAATTAATCCTTTTTAACATAGGCAGATGCTTACATTGAGGTAATACGTAGTACATATTACCTCAACGGATGCTTATCGCTTTAATTAAATTTTATTTGTATGTAAAAACCCAAGTACCTAAGCCTCAACTTACCAAACCAACTTAGCAATACCAAGCAACTTATACAGTAGGTATAGCATCATGGCTCATGTAGCACTGAGCAATCTGAGCTTTTAAGTACTTATTCTGGCAATTCTACGAGGATAAATAATTGTTCTAGCCTAAGCCACGTGGCATTGCGTTTCAGCTGTGACAGTATAAGTAATCCTGTCATTCATACTGGAATCACGGCCGTATCAAGCTAATACTCTACGTAACTACTCCACTTTATTAGGGTCAACTTTGATCGAAATTGACATATTAATAGATATTTCGTTTTCGTAACCCTTTCGACTATGGAGAGAATAACCTTTCTACTTAATAAAATCCGAAACAAGAAAGTTCATAGATGAACAAAAGTATAAAGGCTAGTCACTGACATAATATCTCTCAGAGTTTGCAAAGACAAGTGGCAAATGGCAGACTAATATAGCTCGCAAAACCGATAACCGCTGGAGAATACATACTGCGTTAATGAAAATTATTGAGATGTAAGATGTAATAGTGAAATCCACTCCCACTATTCCTTGTGTGCACTGTTTCACAAACCTTACAGTTCCTTACAGGCCTACAAGCTATACCTGTTGTATTTTTAGGTATTTTTAGTTTTTTTTATACTACTTGAATGACGGAATAAGCATAATATGGCCTACCTGATGTTAAGCGGCAACCTCTGCCTATGAACAGTTCATTACCTCATAGGTCACGCCCACCTAGGACGCACCCTATGTGGCATTGCACTGCGCCCGCCCTGAGACATAAATATGAAAGTCTCATGTGCCTGTAATTTCACCGGCACCCTTACCCTTCAAACCGGAGCACAGCAATGCGAGCACTACTGCTTCGCGGCAGAAATAGGTATGGTGGTAGTACTTCCCCGGACGAACTCATTCACAAAAAGCTCAACTACTACTAAAAAATCTTCAATTAAAGCTAGAAGCTATCTACACGATGGAATTGTGTTAGGTAGTGTATTATCATTGATATTATGTCTGATCATTTAGATGTGTGCAATCACCTCTTTAGCCAGTGCACTGTACTTTAAACTGCTATTATTGGAGTTTGACAAATTATAATAAGTTGGCGTGGCGGGCGAAGCTTGGCCTGCGATGCAGGAGGTTGCGGGTTCGATTCCCGCCTCAAAACATATATTTGTGCGATCGCAGATATTTGTTCAGGGTGTTGTGGGTATTGTCTCATGTGCCTGTAATTTCACCGGCACCCTACCCTTAAAACCAGAACACAGCAATGCGAGCACTACTGCTTTGCGGCAGAAATAGGTATGGTGGTAGCACTTCCCCGGACGAACTCTTTCACAAAAAAGCTCTACTACTACTAAAAGCTCTACTACTAATGCTTTACTACTGCTTTCATCTGTCCGGATGTACGATGTATGTACGTATTTATATTGGTACTCGCGTAGAGGTCATATTTTTCAACGAATCTTGACGAAACTCTATGTACCCTACAGGTTCTACAATTTTATAATTTTTTTGTCGTCTGCTTTTTTTGATTGAAGGGTTTTCCCCCAAAAGAATGGGAGTTTGCTGCGGTGCCATTTACTAACCGACTTTGATAATATTCGGCAGAAACTCTTGAAACTCAATTCTAAAGAGTTTTAAAAAAGAGCAAAATCAGTCAAGAGGTTATCAAAAATTTGCAAGTAGGTACCGCCCGACTTTAAAATCCTCGTAAAAGCAATCGGTTTAATAGATGTATCTTTATAGTTGAAATTATTATAACGATTTGTACATACCTTTTGATTTGATTTGTAAAAACAGCTATTCGAAACGACGCGTGACCCGAGAACTGGCTTTTATCTGGCTCAACGTATTAGTATTGCCATTCAGCGTGGCATTGCAGCCAGCACTTAGGGACGTTTCCGTCTAGTATTGATTTGGAACAGTTGAGCTATCGTTAGATCATTTGCAACGGTCTTTAGATAGCTCAGATGTTTAATTTGTATGTTTTAAAGTGTGTATTTTTCACTAGAAACGGGATATGTACTGTGATTTTTGAGTTTTAATTGTTCCCGATATTTCGGCACAGTTGCATGCGCCATGATCACGGGAGAATTAACTAAAGTCTTTGCGAGTAGATGTTATTGGCAGATATATCGATCTATGTAGGTATACCTATATTGTGTATACCTACTTGTATTAGTTTTATTATTCTTTCTGTGAATAAGGAGTACTCTGTCTTACTTTTTAAAAACAGTCATTTGTGCAATATTACTCAACGAAACTCAGTTTCACACAAAGAGCAGTAACATAACCGAAGAAATGAAAAGCAATGTCTCCCCAGCCAGCAATTTCTATTACAGCAGGTAACAGAATTGACGCAATCATGAAAAAAGCGGGCTGCTTCCCGCTGTTTGCCGGCTCAAAGCCACACAGTAAGGGCCCTAACTCACCGAGATGTCATGGCGACGTCGCCGGCTACGTATCCAAACAATTCATATTGAAATTTATGGCAGTTAACTCACTTAGCCACAGTTTGGCAACGTCGTCAATTTGGAAGCGTAGCCTCAACCAACGGGTCTCTTTGTGGAGACTGGATACCTGGCACGCTGGCGATGAAGCCAATAAAATGTAGACTAGCAAGCTGCAACTCACTCTCTCGGTGTCCAACCAGTCACCAAGACGGACGCACAGCGCTACGAGATACGAGAATTGAGACAACTGAGTAGCCACTCCATTTGGCGACCGAAGGTAGCCAGAGGTAGCCATGGATACGTAGCCGGCGAAGTTGCTTTGACATCTCGGTAAGTTAGGGCCCTAAGTTGACACTGTGCTAGTTCATACCAGAGACTCTGACGACTTGACTATAAAAATATAATTATATCACTTGACAATGGTGAAATTGTTCGGAGCACTCCTCAGAAGCCATTATTATAAGAAAAGAAGAAAGGAGCACCGGCATACCCTTTGTTCGGTGTAGGACAGATTCTGGATTGGAGAGATCAGGCACTGGCAATCAGCTTTCTATGTAAAAGCATTACAGAAGGTAACGGTATTAAGGAAAGCTTTGCTCATTACTGTTTTCCTTACGCCGTTAATGATATATCCTACACGTGTGCCTCTGACTGGGGCATCTACGGTGTACTTTCTATGTTAAACAGGACGATTACTATTCATAAGTTCCAAGAAGTGTTTGAAATGATACGGTTTTTGTAAAACAGTTTCATGCACTCTATGAAATACACATATCAAACAAAATATTTTTTATAAAATTCTTAAAATCCCTTATTATTTTCTTAACTTATGGGTGCACATCAGTATTAAGCACGCATAATGTAGGGCTCTGAAGCTAATTACTCTGTTCAGTTACCACAGAAAAAAATTAGAAGCGCTATCAGCTGTCATTTCATGCAATTAAATTCAAAAATATCGAATTTTTGCAAGCTGATGATCCTGGAAACGGTTGCATCAATTTCCACCAATTGGATGGATAAGTACCACCTCGCTAACACCATCTTTAATAAAAAGAAAACCGTATTTAAATCGGTCAAACTGTTTTGGCGATAAATGGGAACATTTGTTTGCTCATACAAACAATCTCTCCCCTAAAGCAAACCGCAAAAAAATCCCCGCTCAGTCGGGGTTACAAAAAAAACAACTTTTCAGTCCTATATGAATTGCGTACTTTATTTTGTTTTATTGTTCAAAGTCTTCCTTTTGAATATTGATATAACAAAAACACCATTCAATTTGGATGAGAAAATTGTCTAAACGTTCCTTGGGTTAATGAAACCAAGGAACACCCCGTCGATCGTGCCAGATTTGATTAGAACAGTAAGCTAAGCACGTAGCTGTTATGTTCATTTGATTAAATAAATGTTGACTGCGAATGGCTTAGGTATCGTCTTCAGTAGGGAGTGGTAAGCAGTTAGCGTTTAACTATTCCACCGATATATCATCATTATCCGCGAATAGAACTCCACTACCTGGCATAGGCGTCCCCATAAAATGCCACGACGAGCCACCTCCATCCACCGCTTTCCTGCGACCTTTATAATATCTTGTTCCAACTCTGCGTTGTACGGTTTGCGGTCGCCACACGGAAATAATTTTATTCTCCAACGGCGTTGTCAGTTCCGTCGTCGTCGTTTCGTATGAGGTAGTGCTGGCCTCTGGTGTCAGAGTTTGTCAAGCCGCCCGAGGGCCTCTGACATGGCTTATCGACTGCTATTAATCAATAACTATTACTCAGTTCCGTTATCTTTATTTATTGGCTTCAAACTGACACACTGACATCAACGGGGATTAATTATTTAGTATACCTACATAGACACACGCCTCTCGTCCTGAAAGGGTAGGCAGAGTCAAATGAGCCTCTTTTCACCGTGGGTTTGCACCATTGTGGGAAATAGGCGTGACAAGTGGTGAGCTCATCGCCGCCATTGTTATTATTATTTAGTATACATATCTATACATTTTGGAGAATAAAGAACACGGTCAACTTTTAACAAAAGTCCTTATGTTTTTCCGCGTTAACGAAAAGTGTAGTCGTTATGTTTTCTGAACTGGACTAGAGCAAACTCCAGTCGCGCATTTTTTGGTCAAGTGTGGTGAGAACATCTACCTCGTTGAGCTGGAGAAAAATAAATTACACTGCTCTTATTTTACTACTAAGTAACTCTGAAAAATATTGAGTTCTCGTAACGCTCGCCAACCCGGTAGACTCATCACTCTGCTACGCTCATCACCCTGCTACGCTTGCTGATCCGCTTAGCTCTCCATTGTAGCTGAAGCCTAAAAGCCAGGCATCTGACAATGTCAAAGGAATAGCGCTATGTGAAGAATGTTAATGTTTGAGCGTGCGGTTTTGTGTGAGACGTGATAGTGAACTGTTTAGTTACAAAATGTGACTGTAGGTAGTTTGTCACTTGGAAGGCTTTGTAATGTTGAGCAAGTTGTGCCGGGTTGCTTTATAGGAGAAAACTTCATAATCTTCTAATAAAGGTCTCGGAAGAACTATTTGAAAAAATTACATGTGTATATTTTTTATATATTATTTGTATTATTGTTTCTGTAACCAAAGTTTTATATCTGAAAAAAGTAGGAAAGTCATTTAAACATTTTCATGAACGGTTAAGAAAACGTGTTGTTCAATATTATAAAACAAAATATGCACATTATATTTTCCGTCATCATAAAATATGTCCTAAATAAGAAGGCTATCTCGCAAAGTTATTGAACGTGTTGCACGAAACCTGCACCAATTCAAAGTTACAAAAATATATCTGAAACTTTTAAATTGAACGTAACATTTCATGGGTAAAGAACGTCGCCTTTCAAGAAATGTTTGCATATTTTAGAAATATTATACGGTATACATCTATGCACATCTAGAGGGCAACGTTAAGCTGAAAATGTAAGGAAGCTGTTGAAACTGTGCTACTCATGAACGCGTAATATCCTTGGAATTCAGTTCTTTTTACTCTTTCGATCGACTTTGAAACTGCTTGACAAAGCAAAAGACAAAACACTGTCTAGCTGTTCTAATGATAATCCGTAATAATAGTGACACGGTAAAGCCGATAGTCATCAGATGAATAGGATGTTAACTCAGCTTTAGCGGCGGACCTTTATTTAATGTTTGAAACACGGATTTAGCTTATTACAATAGCGCTATTTTCGGACATCTTTGATTTATTGGATAGTTTGTCGTCCCACTAGATACCGCTAGATATGCATAGAACCTTAGTTGCTTCGTAAATAACGTGGGCAGTGTACACAGGGTGATGTGTTATCTGACCCGGAACGGCGCCCCTCCAGCGATTCCCACTGTCAGTAATATAAAATATGGTGTCATCAAAAATGCAACGAAACAGACTGCATGAATTATTACCGGTGCGCTTCAATGGAAAATAAATACGAAAACTGTTCGCAACGTTAAAATGTTGCTGTTGTATTTGGATGTGCACGAGTTCTTTCAGAGATAACGATGTTATTGTGGTTTTTGGAGCATGATGATTGGATTCAGAAATGCCTTTTTGTTGTATTCTTGACTCCAAAAAGTTGGGGACAAAAAAGGGGTAGCATTGGTGGCAGAAAATACCAAAATGATGTGGCAGATCTGGGTGAAAATACCACACACATTTATATTAGTAAAATCACATACATTGGTAATTAAATAGCAAATTGATTGGATTCATTAACAGGCAAAATAACATACTATGCGTTTTAAATTAAAACAGAATACAGGTTTCAGTAAAACTAGCTTGAGAGATGATGTAGCAAAAGGTCTGAACCTTATTTTACCCACTCAGATATATTTTGGGTCTGCCTAGAAATTAGAATACGACCTAAAGAGAAAAAATAATTAACCTTTATTGCATAATAATGTTATGCTCTAGTGTGTCTACAATTGATACATAATACTACATTTAATAAGATGGAAGAAGTTGGAGGAGGCCTTTCCCAAACTTGGGCAAACAGATTCTGTTGTCCATGTCTAAACTGTTTTTATTATTGATGGCTAGGCGCGTTACATGGCATGCGCGGTAATTTTTTACGCTTATTCATTTACGTCATTTACGTTTTTATTTTTCTTGTGCTTTGCTGGACAAACAAAAGTTTCAAAGACGTCTAATTTGAATTCTTTAACTAAGCTATAACTTAGAGAACGGTAGTATTAAAGTTTACACACCAAAGTTGTTTCGAACCGTGCTGGGACCATCACGTAGTCTGATCAAACTCTGACAACGCAGCGCAAGTTTAGGAGTGAACCAACTTCTTTGCATTCGAACATGTCCGAACCGCGCCACAGGCCAAACAACTCGAAACACATTATTTCAAGTTACACAAGTAATGGGATTGGGAATCTTCTGATAGACACCGCAACACGGTCGTTTTTAGGCAAAGTAAAGAGTAAGTGATGAAGATGCACTTAAAAATATTGTAAGAACTTTTATACCTACCTGTGTTTCACAAATAAAGATATTGAAATTGAAATTGAGAGTAAACCAATCCACTCGAGGTGTGGAATGGACATTGATTTATTTAATTTACGATTTTTTGACAATGTGATTACAGTACATAAAAAACAAATCTACATTGAATAACAACTTATAGATAAACCTATTTTACTAAGAAATTTGATTGCTTCTAATGTGAAAATGAAATCACACAAATATCATAAATGTCAAAGTTGCGATGTTTGGATGTTTGATTGTTTGTTACTCAATCACGCTGAAACGACTGAACCGATTTCGATAAAATTTGGTACCCAGATAGATTATTATTAATTACCATGTTTGGCAAGGGGAGGTCTTCAAGCTGAATATGATGATGAAAACTTGAATTGAATTCAACGTAGGTATATACCTACGTCTTACACACTTAGAACACACCTTTTTCCCCGAAAGGGCAGGCAGAGCCTCAACGGGCCTCTTCACTGTGGTTTACACCATCGTGGGAATACAGACGTGACAAGGGTCGAGCTCATCGCTGCCATAGCTTTCCACGGCTGATTCGGCTGACGCTTTCTTCCAGTAATAACACATTCCTTAATAAGGTAGCAGCCAGGACAAATATTATACTTACCGACGAATCTTACCAACAAGTCCGGGTAATAAAGGAAAAATTTGCTTGAGACAAACCCTTCCAAAGCCGTTATTACTATATGCTCCCATTTGGATATTAGCTAAGTAGTTTACTGTAGTGATTAAACAATAATAACGGGCCTAATCTCTGCCAACCAAAAGGCCGAATTACATCCAAGAGGAACATTCACTTACCATCTTGAATACATAAACTTACCTCATAAATAACTTTGAGATGTTGTGGGTAGTTAGTTCTCACTAACTGATTCACGCAGCTCTAGCAACCATTTGCATTTTTGGAACTTTTAATAATCATTGAAAGCTCTTATGTAGCTCCCTGGTAAGTTGCTTTGAAGGTTTTAGGAGCTGTAGACAAATAAAAATAAATAAATAAATAATGCTGGACAGTTTACACAACATTATCTAGCCCCAAGCTAAGCAGAGCTTGTGTTATGGGTACTAGATAACTGATAAACTTAATACAATATATAACATAGATAGATATTTTTTATTATACATAGAAAATACCCAGAACACCCTGAACAAATATCTGCATATCACACAAATATTTGTTCTGAGACGGGAATCGAACCCGCAACCTCCGGCGTCGCAGGCGAACGTTCGCCCGCCCCGTCACAGAGGTCGTCAAACAGTTTAGTATACTTATAGTTTGAATATCATTTTACCTGATAAGTTACTGTCATCATCATCATCAGCCCACAGAAGTCCACTGCTGGAAATAGGCCTCCCCCATATAATGCTACGACGAACGGTCTTGAGCAGCCTCGATCCACCGCCTTCCTGAGAACTCTATAATGGCATTCCTCTTGCGTCGTCCGGGTTGCGCGGTCACCACCCCAAAACCTATCTTCCTGAACATTTATCAATTAGGTACTATGTAATAAACGGTATTAAAAACTTGATTTAGGACACATCCGCAAGTTTCCACTTTTGCCTTAAATAAATGAAAAATTGGTTCACTTTTTACGGATAAGGAAAACTACCTACTGAAGACACAACTGCCAGATTCCACTTCTCTTTTTCTAGGCTGTCTATGACATAAATTGATGTGGCAACACTATCTCTCTCTTTCAAAAAATACTATAACAAATAAGTTTGCTGTGTCCATAAAAATAAAATAATAAAGTGTTAAAATCAATACAGTCTATAAATTACATCCCAAAATAGGGAAATAAACATGGTGCCGAAACTTTCAGTCTAATTTACTCCTTACAAGAGCAAAGATTCAGTGAATTTGTAACAAACATTTTGAGAAGCAGGCCGGCTGGACGCCATTTTTTTCCAACAACGTGGCGTTCAATTTTACATAGCCTGTTTGCCCTGCCTATATTTCGTTTCCAGTTTTAAGAAAACCGCCCTTGAAAAGGCATAAAAAGTTTGCGAATATTGGGAAATCAAGACAATTGAATGAGCAGGTCCGATGCGGATTCTATTACTAGCTCAGGATCTCAAAGCGTAACCTCGGACGACGAAGAAATGGCCGATATTGATCGCAAAAGATTGATCGCCGCCCGAGGCCAGTGCAAGGCGTCTTTCACTCGTTTACAAAAGTTCTTGAGCGACAACGAGTTCGTCTTGGAGGAGCTTCAGGTCCGAAAGCAGAATTTGATTGAAATTTATGCAAAATACAGAGACATAACTTTGAGTTTGGAGCTACTGGATGAAAAGGAAAGCGACGATGAGGATGCTGAAGGACGATATCTAACGTTATTAGCTACGCTAGAACGCCACATAAAGATGCATAATCCTACACCAGACTGTTCCATAGACCATAATCAACATGCAGCTAAGCTGCCTACATTGGACATACCTACATTTGATGGCAAGGACATATCCACCTATAAGCCATTCATGGAAATGTTCCAAGCAGTAGTGCACAACGATAAAAGGATCACAAACGTACAACGGATATGCTTTTTGAAAAAATATGTGAAGGGAGAGCCGCTGCAAATAATTGTCAATTTACCGATCATTGGTAAATCTTATGAAGATGCCTTGGAACTACTACAGAAAAGATATGACAATCCTGCATTATTGATTCATAGTCATGTGAGTAAATTGCTTGACATGCAAACTATACAACGAGGTACTGCTCAAAATCTGTGGGATTTAGTTGCCGGAGTCAGACAACATGTCACTGCGCTAAAGAACCTTGACCAGCCAGTTGCAGAATGGAATGCCATACTATCATGTATTTTGATGCGAAAGATTGATGCTTTGACTGTCAGGTTATTTCACTCTGAACGGGATACAACAAAGGTAGTAACTATGGATGAGTTACTTAGTTATCTGGATAGGCGTGCAGCTTCTTTAGAGGCCAGCCCCTCTTTTAGTGAAAAACAACAACCTAAAGTGAAGTCCACGGTGAACTTATCGCTGACAAACAAAAGTGAAAATTACAAGTGCTCCCTGTGTTCCCAGCCGCATAAACTTTACAAGTGCCCTACATTTGACGCACAGTCTGTCTAAAAAAGACTAGAATTTGTACTAAAGAGCAATTTATGCCAAGTTTGCCTAGCATCTCATTCACAAAAGTGTAGATATAAGTTCAAATGTGCTGTCTGTCATTCCTGCGTGCACAACACCCTGCTACACCAAGAGGATAAGCCTGGAGCAAATATAAATGATGGTAAAACTGCATCACCGGTGAGTTTACATATTTCTCAGCCCCTTAGTGCAAGTGTAGTGCTGCCCACTGCCAAAGTTTTGGTGACCGGAGCTAACAATGAAAAATTCATAGTTAGAGCTCTATTAGATAGTGGCAGCCAAACTTCATTCTGCACCACCTCTCTGGCTAAGCGAGTAGGGTTACCCCTTATTGAGTTGCATAAAAACATTACCACTCTGGGTAATATTTGCAATAATTCCACTAGCAAAGGCATTCAATTACAGTGTGAATCATTAAAAAATAACTTTCAATTCAATGTTACATGTTCAGTGATCAACAAAATTACTTCAAATGTTCCACAAAAACAAATTGATTTGAGTAGCTTCATAATACCCAAGCATGTTGACTTGGCAGATGAAGATTTCAACACTCCAGGTGAGATATCAATATTGCTTGCCTGTGATGTATTTTTCAAAATTGTCATTGATGGGAAAATAGAGGGTGGCCCAGCGGATCCCATTTTGTTGAATACTCGGCTGGGATACATCATATCATCCCCAGGCTTTTCAGCTGATAATACAACCGTCACTATGCATACAGTCACATGTCCTGATCTTGATCATTGCATTAGTCAATTTTGGGAGGCAGAAAAGGTACCAGATATTTATCATGAGTCTCTGCCAGAGCACGAGTATAGCGAAAAGGTATTTAATGAATCAGTTTCATTAAAAAATAATACATATGAGGTCAAATATCCGCTCAAAGTTGAATTGCAGGACATTGACCCTTCTAATTCATATGCAATTGCTTTGCAAAGATTATACAATTTAGAAAAAAGGTTTGTGAAAGATCCAAGCTACTACGACTTATACAAAAACTTTATACATGAGTACATCAATTTAGGTCATGCAAAATTCATTGATACAAAATGCTGTAACCCTAAAGATGAACCTCTTTTTATTCTACCTCATCATGGGGTACTCCGATTAGAAAAGAAAACAAACAAGCTGAGGGTCGTTTTTGATGCAAGTGCTAAGACTAAAAATGGTCAAAGTCTTAATGATTTGATGTGCAATGGCCCTGTAGTTCAACGCTCCCTGTTTGACATACTGCTAAGATTCAGAACATACAAATATACAATACAATGCGATATTCGCCATATGTATAGAATGATACATATACACCCGGATCATAGATGCTTACAAAATATTCTTTGGCGCGAAAATGGAGTCATGAGCATCCTGCAATTACAAACCGTGACTTATGGCTTGACCAGCTCTGCTTATCTAGCCACTAGATGTCTCATTGAGTTAGCCAAACAATATAAGGAAAAATATCCATTAGCGAGCACAGCAGTGATAGATAATTCATATATCGATGATATCGAAACTGGTAGCAATACAATTGAAGAAGCTATGCAGCTCAAGAACGAGCTCACTGCACTTCTTAGTCATGCAAGTTTTAAACTACATAAATGGGTATCGAACAGCTCGGAATTACTACAGGACTTGCCTCAGGAAGCCTTAGGTTTTAATTGCAAAGATTTAGATCAGGACAAGTCCATTGTTAAAATATTGGGCATAGTTTACGATGCTGATAGGGATGCATTCCTATTAAATGGTCGAGATATAGCTCCCACTAAAACTCCAACCAAAAGGTGTGTACTAAGTTCAATTAGCCGATTATTTGATCCAATGGGGTTTGCTGGCCCAGTCACTATGAAGGCCAAGCTTTTTATGCAAGAACTATGGCAACGTAATTTGGAGTGGGATACCCCATTACCTATTGACTTGCAAAACTTTTGGAACAGTTTTTATGCAAATCTTGTAGGGATGCCAGAAATAATTATTCCTCGCTACATACAAACAAAAAATGATAGTGTATTAGAACTCATTGGTTATTGTGATGCATCTGCTAGAGGATATGGCTGTTGCATTTATATCAAGGTGAAAAATGGTGATGAATGCAGTACGCATTTACTTTGCTCCAGATCTAGGCTCAATGGTGTTAATTCTAAGTTAACTATACCCAAATTAGAGCTCAATGGAGCATTGTTGTTAGCAAAGTTCATCTCACATGTAGCACAGCTCTTAAAAATTCAAAATGTCCATCTTTTCTGTGACTCAAAAATTGTTCTCGGTTGGCTAGAATTATCACCTGTAAAGGTCCCTGCTTACATAGGTAACCGTGTTAGAGAGATTAAAAAAATCACACAAAAGTCATTTTGGCATTTTACACCTGGAATTTTTAATCCAGCTGACATCTTATCCCGAGGTTCCGAACCTAGGGATATCATTGATAATTCACTATGGAGGCATGGTCCAGATTATTTACAAGACTGTAATAGTTATAATCTTTATCTAGCAAACATAGAAATACCATTTCAATCTGCCAATAGCTCTGATGAAAGTACATCCTGTACAATTGCAACTTTAGAAAATGAAAAGAAAATTGATTCATTCATTGAAAACTATTCAAGTTTATACAAAACTGTGCGTATCATGGCATATGTCACACGTTTCATTAATAAATGCAAAAAAGACACTGTAAATTGTGATAAAATATCGGTTAGAGAATTCAGAGGAGCTTTAATTAATATTCTAAAAATCATTCAAAGTCACTACTTTTCAGAAGAACTAAAATGCATTACTGAAAGGAAAAATATTAAAACTTCTCTGAAGTCTTTACATCCATTTATGGATAGCAATGGTGTTATGCGTGTAGGTGGTAGACTACACAATGCTGACATACACTATTCAACAAAATTTCCCATTATATTACCAAAACATTGTCACATTACAAAATTAATTATTAGACAAGAACATTTGTCACTAATGCATGCTGGCTTAAAGCTTGTGTTAAGCAGTCTAGCACAAAGGTATTATATAATTAATTCTGTCAGAGAAATTAAAAACGTGATTCACAAATGCACAATATGTTGTAGGCATAAGGCAGAAACGTCTACACAACTCATGGGCTCTCTGTCTAAAGACCGTGTGAACCCTGCTCGAGTCTTTGAATGTGTGGGTATTGACTATTGTGGTCCCTTCGCAATAAAGCAATCATTAAAAAGAAACAGCATTATTAGTAAAGGTTATGTTGCAGTGATTGTTTGTTTCTCTTCCAAGGCCATACACATTGAAGTTGTATCCGACATGTCAACTGATACATTCCTAGCTGCATTTAAAAGATTCATTTCTCGTAGAGGTATCCCATCAGATGTTTATTGTGACAATGCAAGAACCTTTAAGGGTGCAAATAACCAACTTATAGAATTATATAAGTTGCATACTAATAAGGAATTTCAAGAAAAGGTTCATAATTATGCACTTCAAAGGCAAATAAAGTTCCATTTTATCCCAAAATATAGCCCAAATCATGGCGGTCTATGGGAGGCGGCTGTCAAGTCACTTAAGTTTCATTTAAAAAGAATATCAACATGCAAATCTTTCACCTATGAACAGTTCAGTACCATTATGGCTGAAATAGAGAGCATTTTAAATTCACGCCCAATGCTAGCAAAAACATCTCAGGATTTATCTGATTTTTCATGTCTAACTCCAGGCCATTTCATAATTGGCAGCCCTTTGACATCCATACCTCAGGCCGACATAACAGAGTATCCATCTAACCGGCTTCGGTTTTGGAAGTGTATTGAACAGGTGCGACAGCATTTTTGGAAGGTCTGGTCAAAGGACTATCTAACTTCACTCAATGAGAGGACTAAATGGAGAAAGGTGCTACCTAATATCAAGATAGGTGATATAGTCTTATTGTTGAATCCTAACACCCCACCGTTACATTGGCCCTTGGGCAGGGTTACAAAGGTATTTTCTGGCAATGACAATAAAGTAAGAGTTGTAGAAATTCAAACTTCGAATGGAAAGTTGCACACTCGAGCAGTTTCAAAAATTGTAATCATGCCTGTAGAATAGAACTAGATTTTCAGATACACCACTATAATGTAAGGGTGTACCTATTCAAAATTGCCTGCATTATATTAGTTTATATTATATATAGGTATATTAGTTTATATAGCTTTATAAGTTTATTGTTAGAAACCTTTCAATTATCCCTTAATTTATAAAAATTCAGCAAGCTTGCCCCCCCAGTTATGTCTATGACATAAATTGATGTGGCAACACTATCTCTCTCTTTCAAAAAATACTATAACAAATAAGTTTGCTATGTCCATAAAAATAAAATAATAAAGTGTTAAAATCAATACAGTCTATAAATTACATCCCAAAATAGGGAAATAAACAAGGCTGATTGTCAAAATCGCATAAAGCTGCACCCACACGCTCCTGCACTCAACTTTTTGTTGTTTTTGAGAATTTTCTTAACCAATTTCGATATACCATTTATCCTATGGATATTCTCCCAATCTGACATTTGGGAAAAACAAGAAGAGCGCTATAGCGAAGTTATTCTGGGCTTATCTTTAAGGGCTTGAAGGTAAGCTTGTCTATTCACATGAAGATGGAGTGTGATAGTCGTTCGCGACACGCATTCGTACGCAAAACGTCTGCGCGAGACGTATTTAATTAATTTTAATGTGGTGGGAACACTTGCGTTGTAATGTGGTGCTACAGCGTTATAATAATGATGTTTGGCCGTTTTCGCGTGTTACAATAATTTTAAGTAAGCTTAGACACGAATAAACCAATGCAGTGTAAAAATAAAAAGTATGTCTTGAATAATTAACACAATGATACAGTTAAATTACGGTCGAAAATGTTTAATATTAGAATATAATATTTTCTAGTGGCGAGCACAGACCATAGTGACACCATAGCCACAAATAGCGCATTTTTTTTCGAATTATCAAGTTGTCATTCTGGCTCATATTACTGGCATTAATATTGTCATCCAGCGTGGCAATCCAGCCAGCCTCTAAGGGATGCTTCCGTCTGGTAGTGATTTGGATCAGTTGAGCTATCTTTAGATTGTTTAAACTGTATTTTTCTACTGTTTCATTTGTATTTTTCCCGGCTGACTGACAGGTCATCCCTTGTATGTATTTCGCGCGTATATGTGGCAAAAAATATTTATTATCTTCATGCATCTCTAGGCGGCTGGATGGAATTTGATGTATCATTATTATGACGATTAGTTATGACGACCCCTGTGGCGCGGTGGGCGAAGGTTCGCCTGTGACGCAGGAGGTTGCGGGTTAAACTCCCGCCTCGGAACAAATATTTGTACGATCTGCAGATGTTTGTTCATGGTGTTCTGGGTATTTTCTATGTATAATCACAGAATATATATAACAGTTGGTAAAATAAAAAACGATGTAATGTAATGTATTAAGTATATCAGTTATCAAGTACCCAAAATACAGACTCTGCTTAGCTTGGGGCTAGATAATGTTATGTGAATTGTCCAGCGTTATTTATTTTATTTATTATTTATTTATTTATTAGAATTATCTTGAACCGGGCAGTGCTATAGGGAAATTGAATAGAAAAATTGACTATAAAGAAAATAATGCAAAAAATACTTTTAAAAAAAAACGATGACTTGAACATAGATATCAAAATCAAGAGATTGGTAAGTTTCAAATATCTGTACATTTTAGGTAAATGTAACTAGTGTTTTTACTTGACATTGGCGAAATTGAACGTGACTATCCTTAGAAGCCATTAAGAGAAGAGAAGAAGAATATCTAGAAAGGTTAATTTGTTTTCCATCCAAAACGGTAGTCGTGAAAGATCATACCATATACCTATCTAATACTTGCTGAGACGAGACGTGTCCATCTCGTGTACTGAGGCTGCGGGCAGGTTAGCGGTCATTACAACACGTGTAGGGCGACCGTTCGTTACGGGTTACCGCGTCTTTGTCTGTACTCGACACGCAGCTATATACTGTGTGGCGGCGTAATGTAAACTATGCACAGCATGAATTTACTGTATTGCTATCGTGAAATATGAATTGCCGGTGGCATATATTGTTCGTATCTCAGCAAGCACCAGACAAATCAAGTTTCGATTTAAGCAAACAAAAGATAAAGTCTGTTCGTAGTAAATCCCACGCGACAAAGGCGCCGGGCTGCGTCGTCGTGCCGCGCCGCGCACAGCGCCCTCTAACGTCACCTGAGTCTCCATTAATCCGTGCCCCAGGATCCTCTCCTCTCAAACTTTATTCATTGTTTCAGTTTCGCTGCAGCGGACCCGTTTCGAGCGCCTGTTTACTTAGATTGGATTTGTCTTTCATAGACTACGTAATTCTTTAGTTTCTTTCTTGGATTGAATTTAATCTGTTGGAAAGAAACTTGGAGTTTTCAAGCGATGGATTAAACTATCTTGTGCTTTTAGCTTATGAATTACATTTTAATATTCATAAACGGTAATTTATATCGTTTTGAGACTTTGGCGTCATCTTCCAGGAACTACCTTTGTAATTTTTGATATTACAGGCGAATTAGTTTAGGATATTATTAAAATACATGAGTCGATACGCTCGTATACCTATTACTTTAAAATAAAACCCATTAGTGTACATATCTGATTCTTAAGGGCAAATGCTTACATAAATACATAATAATTGTTCAAAACCAACCGTTTTTAATGAAAATTTTACTGTAAAAACAACCGAAGCGTCAATACAGCACGTACAATTTAAAACTTTAAATTGGCATATGATACCGTGCAATTTTACACGTTAGAGCGAATTTTATGTAAAAAAAACACTATTGGAAAGCAATTAATTTGGGAATTGGCCGAGCGGCTGCGGCACGGTGGCGTGAAACCTCGACAAATGGCGCCCGTCATTTAATTCTGCTGATCTCATGTTTGTGCTCTGCGCCATCATATTTTAATTGAATTTTGGAATATGTAGAAACGCAAACAAAGGCGAATTACCACGCATTTGCTCCCACCGAGCCGGCACAATGTGCATCCACACAATTATGTATTTGACCATCAACCGTAATTTATGTGGAAACGTTTTATAGGGATATTTTCAGCCTATAGAAGTCCACTTCTGGCCTCTCCCAAACAATGCCACGACAAACAGTCTTGAGCCACCTCCATCCACCAACTTCCTGCCTTTATAATATCTTTGGTCTATCGAGACTCCGGGGGCCTTCCTCTTCTGCGTCGTCCGAAGGTCGCCACTCGAGAACGTTTATTCTCCAACGATTATCAGTTCTGCTGGCTTGGGGGCTTAGTACGATAATTTGATAGTATTCGAAACTATTATGAAGTTGAAGAAAACTATGGACGCTGTAAGTAAACGTATTGAAGGAAACGAAAAGTTTCGAATACTATCAAATTCTCTTACTAAGCCCCCTGTATGGCGTCCCACTGTCACCTTCATCTTGCTAATGAGCTATGTCGGTGATCTTAGTTTGTCTACGGATCTTCTAGAGTTCGTCACCGAAAATTTGTGGAGCCGGAAATTCATTAGCTTGAACTTTTTCAATTGGAAGAAACTTTTATCTATCTAGGTACTAAATACATTAATTTGTTAAAATTCGTAAATAATGTGTGTTTGTTTGTTACTGAAGCACCTCGTAATGGGTTAAGGCGGGGTATGCCGCAAAATTCGTCATCTAAGATTTGATTTTTAACAGAGTAAATCATTACATAGTAATTTAAAATCACTGTACCATAAACACGATAGGACAATATTTTCTGTATATATTTTTTGCCTAGACTCGACTGTTTATTAAAATTTTGCATATTATTGATTAAACCAATTAGATAAATAAAATCAATACAACAAATTCGAGGGTTTGGGGGGTTTTGTAAAATTATCTATATTTTACGAGATATTCAATAAAAACCGCGAAGTGAGTTTTTTGTATGAAGATGGGATTGGGGTTGGGTTGCCTGGTGTTGGCGCAGTCTTAAGGCTCGCTAGCATTTTTTCCCCTGAATAGTAATTTAATAATTCGTTATTTTTCTCCTGCGTTTTATTGCATTGCAAAAAAATAACAAACCGATAATAATAATTACAGGCACATGAGACTTTTCATCTTTATGTCTCAGGGTGGCGGGCGCAGGGCAATGCAACATAGGGTGCGTCCTAGGTGGACGTGACCTATGAGGTAATGCACTGTTCATAGGCAGAGGTTACCGCTTATCATCAGGTGGGCCATCTGCTTGTTCCGTCATTCAGTAGTATAAAAAAAAAAGTAATTGTAATAGCAATGCGAGCATTACTGTTCCGCGACAGAAATAGGTTTGTTACATCATTGATGAACTCATTCACAGGAGCTCTACTAGAAGGTACCAAAATTAAAATGTACTACTTATTGACCAAGCAAAGCGAGGTTCAGAGTCTAATTGCAGGATGCGGCTTTTGTATTTTTATATGTATGTGTGTTTGTCCGACGATATCTGATCCAATCTTGATGAAACTTGATAATTAGGTAGGTTATGTGAATATATATGTTAAATTCAGACATGAGCTTGAACGGCCGGATTGGTGGCTCAAAAACCCCTTTTGAGTCACGGGGGTTTACACGAGGTCACGTTCGGCTAACTACTAGTCTATTAGATTCTTAATAAAATAGAAATTTAAAAAAATTAAACCTCCTACTCAATGAAACGGCTGAACCGATTTTGATAAACCATGTTTAAATACCTCCGCTAGAAAACCTGATTTCAAATTTAAAAAAACGCAATTAAGTAGGTTCACCCGTTTCACAAACAGACAGATAAATATACACACATAGCGGTCAAACTTATAACACCCCTCTTTTTGCGACGGGGGTTAAAAACTAATCTGCCACATCGGTTTGTTATTTTTTTAATAAACAGAATCTTATTTATTTTTGTCCAGGCCTATTGTTCCATTTCTTTTAGGGTTGGCCCTCTCGCTAGAGAGTATATATAATGTTCTTTGGGTCAGCCCTCCTAATCTCCATGCGCCTTTCAGCGCATGCGTTTATGCGTGAGCTCAGCGGGGTCCAAACCTTATCGTCTTTCGATCCTTTTGAAATAAACAGAATAAGTACAAATATTTACATAAACAATTTCAAAGCTCCCCAAGCTACGGAAGCAGCTTATGAAAATATTCAGCAACTTCTCACCCAAGTTACAAACTAGCTAGAAAAGCTCTGAAAGTAGGTAGGTTAGTTAATAATCTGAGATTCACGAGTTAGTCGGCGTGTCATTACATGCAGGATGCCGTCAGCTAACGAGCGGGGAGCAAATAACTCCTCATAATATCAGGTGCTGGTAAACTCTCATAAATGGCATGTTCATAGTGAGCTAGTACACTAAATATGTATATACCTATGCTAGTTCACAGTGTTCGTTTTGAAAATAGATCTGTTTTGGTCAAAGTCACAATATGCTTTTCAATTTATAACAACAGTGCAGCTGTAGAAAGTGACTTCACGTAGCTTGTCTGTATTTTTTACACTGTATTTTGTAGCCGGCTTCGAGCGTTATCAGTATTGGTTATCGGTAGCGGAGTTCGATTCCCGCTGCGAGGAATGTTTGTATGATCTGCAAACATTTGTATCGGGACTGGGTGTTATGTTACCATGATACTCGTAGTTCCTTATACCCACAGCGGGGATTCTTGTGGATTTTAGGACTATGTATGTGACTGTTGGGTGTTATGTAATTGTTTTTATAAATATGTAGATGAAACTAAAAGCGCGGTATAGGGACTAAACATCATGCTTTAAAATAATCATGACTCTTAAAAGTTTATAATACATTTTTGCTTACATATTTTATTGCACAGCGTATCAATAAGTGCTGTTAGATTCAATACACTCATCACAGGCATGAAGTCGTTGCAAATACTTATTCAGAAAGGGAACCTTATATTCCGTAAATTCGGTAATGTATTTATTGAAAACTAGTCAGTTAGATATTGAATAAACAAATTATTTTGATAGACAATTCAAACCATAACGATGTATTTATTGTATAAATCACTCGGGAAAATACCATCGAAATGTGAAATAATCCCGACCGGTAAATTAATCGGAACCAACACCGGATTAATTAAATCGATAGAATAAATTATCGCGCGACAAGTAATTATGGATTAGCCGTATTCATTGCTGGATCTGTGTGAACGAGTCTGTGGCTACGGCTGCGTTCATACGTGCCAGACATTCGAAATTTAAAAATAAAAAAAAATATGCTGGTTAGATATGGTTTGAGTTGTAAACAAAAATTACACTCCTAAAGTGGTCACCCATCCCAAAACTGACCTCGCAGAGAAATCCTCACTTGGAAAAACGCGTTTTCCTCGGAAAAACGCTTTTTCCCAGAGATGAGAGCTAGATCGATTTTCCGCCCCCAAAAACCCCCACATAGCAAATGTTATCGAAATTGTTAGAGCCTTTTTCGATAAATACTGCTACAATACAAATATACAAATAGTGCTCGTTTAATAGTATTATAAGGGTACACTCTTTCAAGAGTGAACATACCGTGTCATAGTACCTAGCCGTTTTAAAGTCCTTACAAGATTAATGATCAAGCAGTTTGCTGAAACCAAAAATATTATTATAACCGCAATTAATTATATTAACCGCAACCCTCAAATTTAGCAAGGAAAATTTTTACCTGTCTATAGGTATAGTTAACCTGAAGACTAGAAATCTATCTCCTAATTCACTTGATGCTATAATTGTTATTTTCTTTGTCCACTGGCATGCCAGTAACGTGCATCCTAGTTATTCTAAAACTAAATATAATCGCTAGCTCGTGTGCATGCGGCTTCAGTGTGGTTAGCGCTAGCAACTCGGTTCCACTGTTATTAATAAAGCTGCTTAGATTAAAACTACTGTATATAAATTAGCTTACGGTGGTATAAGCTTCTCGAACACGACAATATTTCACCCTCAGCTAAGTTAGAAAATAGATACTTGGATTTTGTTTAGGTACTTTAAGGACCACGCCTATCAGTCAATTCTAAAATGATTAATAATAATTGTATTGTTAATTAAAAGTATATATATTTACAGATCCGTTGCGTTAGTATTCAGTCATTATTATTATTCAGCTTGGCAATGCAACCAGCATCTTAGGGACGCTTTTGTGTGGTAGTTAACTGGATCAGTTGATCTATCTTTAGATCGTTTATAGCAATTGTTATGGGGTGGACTCAGATTTGATATGAATTTAGAATAATTGATAGCTTATTTTATAAAAACGGGAAATTTTCACGTACCGTTAAATCGATGTAAGCACCGACATTGTTTCGACCCGTTTCGAGAGTCTTTCTCAAGGTGAGTGAACGCGACGCACTCCACCCGCGTTTCGCTTAGCACTAATCCGCTCAGTGCGAGCTGCAGCCCGCTCGGCTCGTGTAGTGGGGCGCGCGGGTAGGAATATAGCTTGTGTTCGTTTCGTCATCGTCGCCGGCGCAGTGGATTGTGGTGTCTCATCGCTGTCACTACTACTACCATCAACACCGTATGGCATTCCAGAGAGACAGGCAACACTCACTGTGTCTCTATCAGCTTCGTCTCTCGTACTAACGTGAGCACCATGCAGACATGATTTCCAGGCAGGTGGTAGAGCCCATCCCCGGTCCCTGTTAAAATTCGGTAGACGACCAATCTCGATTGCCTCACGGATCTTGCGAGGACCGTAAAACTTCTCTCTGGCCAAGACCCGGGCCTTGTCGAACCGAATGTAGTGCGTCGAACCGGCAATCAGCGAATGTTAAAATAATTGATATGATTCACGAAAGTTTTTATAGTAAAATTGATAGCTTGTTACTTATTGTAATAAATACTTTAAGAAGGTACTTTATTTTAGTTTGATGATTTTGATTCAAACGGTAATTTGTAGTAGTCAACTGTTTTTAAAAGCTTTTACTTGACTTGCTTCGTTCTGTAATTCGTTCGTTATTTCCGGTTCGATTTTAATCGTATATCTTGTCTTTCCGTTTCAAAATTTGTAATAAATAAACAGTGAATTTCAAGCACTGGCTGGCATCTGATTAAGCTGAAATTTGGCATAACTACTTGTACTAATATTTATTCTCTGGCACGACTCAAGTTTCGATGACAATACAACAATATGGTGATCGACTGCTCTGATGATGGAGACGGAAAATGAACATCGGAACTCCTCGATCATTAATAGTAGCCTGGTAGTGAAGTGTTTGGGCATTTTGATCAACTTGTTGTTCCAATCATATTTCTTTTTAAAGTTTTCTTCGAAAAATATTTTTCTCATCTAAAATCTTATTTATTAATACTTAACTATGCTGTTATTTATTAACCTTATCTTATCTTATAAGATCTTATATGCTATCTTATTTATTAACCTTACTGAAAACAACGTATTTTTTTTCCATCATAAATTTCTTATAAGTTTTTTATGAAAAATATATATTTCAACAAAAAACTTACTGAGATTGATACTTACCTATTATATATTGAAATCAAAAATATTTTCCGCGCAAACGAAGCTAAATAAAACACAAAACACTAGCTAATCTAATTGTGTGAACCGTTCTGCTCCAGTGGAGCCGTGAAGTTGCTTACTACAGTCAAGAGTTGTCGACCCAGCCAAGAAGTTCGTCATTATTCAAGTGGCTTTAATTGGAAGTGAAGAGCAAGCAATTATTATGCATAACTTTACAAGAGCCATCCCCCACTCAGTTAATAGAGCGCTGTTAATTGACAAGAATTGATTTTACCCCCGGGTATAGTGAATGTGAAGAGCCAACCAGTTATTTAACAACCAGAAAACATTAAATTATACACGATTCAAATGAGAAATCAACTAGGAGATGGAAGTTATCAAGAGAAAACTCACGATGTTTTAACAGGAGGAAAGCATTTATTTTCTAGTTATATCCGGCCAGTCTCAATAGAAATAAACTTTCTCGAGACGTGAATGCCTTTTGAAGAGGCGAAAAATAATAGTTTCCGCTTTGAAAGTATCTCGCTTAGATTTTAATATTTATAAAATCCCCTTGAAGAAAGTTCCGCAAAGTGTCTACAATTTTTTCGAGGACCCCAAAGTTGGCGTTTTCATAACTCTTTGCTGGGAGGGACTTTAACAAGTTTTCTGCTGATACAACAACCCTCCAGCCTGAAGCTTTGGGTACGATAAATAGAATGTAAACGGTTTAGTGGGCGCTCCGATTCAAAATATGTGCTGGAAGAGTGATCCAATATTTTGTGGTGCGCTAAGATTCGCGTAGCTTTAAGGTGATTAGTTTTGCCGAAACTCAAAATAGACCTTTTTAGAAAGCCTACTCCTCCTACAAAAAAGGCAGAAATAATTTTAAAAAAATCATTTAATAGGTATAATATAGTCAAGAATAGAACTATATGTTTAAATTTTTTAAATTGCTGTTGCTTTTGACAGGAAAAAATAAAACATTGTTCCCTATAATTTACGCAAGAATTCCTACTCCTTCCAAACGCCTGCAGCTATTTTAATGATTCTTTCACAATATTATAGACAATTTACAAAATTTACACATGATATGTTTACATTTTCAAAAATAATTATCATTTTTAAACAATAAAACAAAAACTGTAAAACGAGCGGCCACGGGCAGTTCGGCCGCGGAAGTCAGTCCGGCCCAAGCGTTCGCACGGGGTACCCGCGTCACTTTTTTGCTCCGCTCCTGTGAGTGCCACCGACTGGTTCGGGCACAATAAGACACGATAGCAGTTAGTGTACTCATCGTAATTTTTTATTTGTGCTTTGTGTTCCTTGAACAAAATATTGTAAATATTGATCGCTATCGTTTAGATATCTTGTTTGCGCGAGGACGCTTGTTGGTTTCTTATCTTTGACGACCTCTGTAGCGCGGCGGCGAGTAGCCGGCTGAGATGCGAATGGTTGCGGGTTCGATTCCCGCTGCGGGACAGATGTTTATATGATCTGCAAATATTTGTTCCGGGTCTGGGTGTTATGGTACCATGGTACTCGTAGTTTCTGATACCTACAACACAGGGATGCCATGTGTGGGATCAGGACTATGTATGTGACTGTTAGGTGTAATGTTATGTTATCTACTATAAGAATTAGTACGTATATGAAAAAACACGAATGAAAAATCTCGGAAGAAAAACCTTGGTTGAAAAATCTCGAATGAAAAATCTCGAACGAAAAATCTCGAATGAAAAATCTCGAATGATAAATCTCGGATGAAAAATCTCGGAATGAAAAATCTTGAATGAAAAATTTCGTATGAAAAATCTCGAATGAAAAATCTCGAATGAAAAATCTCGAATGTAAAATCTCGACTGAAAAACCTCGAATGAAGAATTTCGAATGAAAAATCTCCAATTATATTATTATTATACCACTCATTTATTAAAAATCTCTTAAAAAAATATATTTTTCACTATAAAGGAATACTATCTACAAAAAATAAATAGTAAAAAACATTATAGTAAAAAATATAAATCAAAACGGGGAACCACCAACCGCGGAGCGAGGCCCAATCGCCTTCGGGGGCTAGGGCTGCAGAGAGAGGAACCTCCTGACTATACGTGCCAAGTCCAGGAGTACCGCCTTCTGAATCTGACCCTTGATCCAACTATTTAGCGAGAGCTTCTTAAGGTACTGGTCGAAGCTCTTCGCAATCAGTCCATTCACTGAAACGACTATCGGGACGATAATCGTTGAATCCACATCCCACATGGCGGTAATCTCGTGAGCCAAGTCAAGGTACTTGCTTAACTTGTCTTTCTCGGCCTTCACGAGATTAGCATCATGCGGGATAGTGACATCAACAAGTATCGCCCGGCGTTCCGACTGGTCTACCAGCACGATATCAAGCTTATTGGCAACGATAGTCCTATCCGTGATGATAGACCGGTCCCAGTAGAGCGTGGCACGGCCATTTTCAAGAACCGGCTGAGGCACGTACTTATAGTACGGCACCTCAGGTCCCACAAGGTCGTATCGGAGGGCAAGTTGCTGGTGAATGATCCTGGCTACTTGGTTGTGTCTGTGCAGATACTCAGAGTTAGCAAGATGCGAACAACCCGAAAGCACATGCCTGAGGGATTCTCCGGGACGGTGACATGCTCTACAGATATCAACCGTCCCATCCTTCATGATGTACTTTCGATAGTTGTTCGTCTTGATGACCTCATCCATAATCGCACAGACAAAACCCTCGGTTTCCCCAAAGAGGTCACCGAAACGTAACCAGTTTACTGAAGTGAGCAGATCTACATCGGGCCCTGTGAGGGCCTTGTAAAACCGTCCGTGCAGTTCCTTGCTCTCCCATACGGTCTTGCGTTCCTGAGTGCTCAGGGCTGATGGTTTACGCTAGTTCTCTTTTGCTTGAGAGCGGGGTAAAGTTCTTATCAACTGCAACGACATCGTGATGCATCCCGTACTCGGCATGGAGGAAGTACTCCCTGAGATTGCACACCTCACGGTTGTGGAGAGTCTTGGCATTTAAAAAGCCTCGACCTCCATCCTTCCGCGGGATGTACATTCTCATAACCGACGAACGAGGGTGTCGCATGCGATGGGTCGTTAATAGTTGACGAACTCTACAATCCAGGGCATCTAACTCTGTCTGTGTCCACCTTAATATGCCGAAGGTGTATATGAGCAGAGGCATAACCCAGCCGTTAAACGCGCGAACCTTTTCGTTCAAGATTTTTTATTCGACATTTTAATTCGAGATTTTTCAGTCGAGATTTTTCGTTCGACATTTTTAATTCAAGATTTTTCATTTGATAATTTTCATCCGAGATTTTTCGTTCGTGATTTAACATTCGAGATTTTTCATTCAAGATTTTTCATATACGTACTTATTCTTATAGTAGATAACATAACATAACACCCAACAGTCGCATACGTAGTCCTGATCCCACACAAGGCATCCCTGTGTTGTGGGTATCAGAAACTACGAGTACCATGGTACCATAACACCCAGACCCGGAACAAATATTTGGTCCATTGGTGTTTTCCTGGTTGGGTATTCAGGAATAAACCGTTATGAACCAATAAAACTACTAGGTATGTACTACCACTGTACTGTATAGGCTACTTGTCCTGTTGTCGCTGACTTTTTGCTTTCTTATCTTCATATTTTGTACAATGTAATCATATGTAAGTATAATGTATTAAATATTTATATATGTATATAATATGAAATTTATAATATGTGCATAGTAGGTATATGTATATTATAGTAGGTATTTGTTTATTATTATTAGTATGTATGTTTGTCGCTGCACATCAACGCATCTATATTTATTTTTTATATAAGTACCATTGATACCCCGTGTTAATTGTATACAGTCCTATCCATCCAAAGGTTGTCTGGTAGAAATCGCTACTAAGCGATAAGACCGCCCATTGTACAACATAGTTAGTTTTAGTTTTATTATTTGTAAATTGTTTTAGATTATGGTGCGCAATAAAGTATTTTCTATCTTCTATCTATCTCTATGTAAAAAATAGGTACTATTATTTATATTTATATTTATGGGCTCTGTCTACACTTTCGGAAAAAAGGCGTGTGTCGTCTATGTTTGTATGTATGTATATTTATTAGTTCATTCGTCCATAATGGTTTTGTCTGACTAATATATTTTATTGTATATATTTTGATTTTTCTCCCAAAAACCTGTTGTCTTTATTTATTAATCCAAGGGACAGTGTACCTTTTTAATTATCTACCATACTAGGTCTAGACAGGACTAACAAACAAAGCTAAGGAAAATCAACAATGCCGCCAGGTATATACTATACAATAGCGCATAATATCCGATGCTCTAAATCAAAAGTGCGCGAGTTCTCAAATACAACAAACTAGATAACTGCATGACTAGAGCACCTCGTGCCAAACCGCGGCTGCCGCCTGCCGCGCGCCGCGGTCTGCATGACTAGCGCGACGCGCTCCACGCCGCGGCCGGCGCCCGCTGCCGCGCGTGCCGATCGCCGCGATTATTCATTGTTTCTGAATATTGTGCCAATGTTTATGCATAGCGTGTGGTGCGGGCTCGGGATGCAACATTTCGTAGGCTCCGCCCAGATGCCCAAGGTCGTTCAAGGCTATAATCACCTTAAATCCAGCTAGCCAATTTGAGAAATTGAATGCAAAGAGAATAATTTGTTTCTTTCCAATCTATTGAATAGTAAATCATTTTGTTTTTACACACGAAGGAACGGAGAAGGTATATATACGTTTGGGGTGGGAGGTTATTTATAATACTCATAATAGTGGTAATAGAGATTTAATTATTTCAACTATAGACGATGAAAAGTTAAAATCGGGATGGGTATTGATATTATTTAACTGTTTTCTCAAAACTGTATTGAAAAACATCGTATGAGTGAGATACGGAACTAAAGGTTAATGCAAACTCATGACGATGGTAAACGCTCGCCGTTTGGCTTGTGTTAACAAAATGTCAACTCGTTTGCAATAACCTATTTCCGACATTCGTATCGTAACATACTATTAAATACTTTAATCTGCAATAATATGATGACAATAAACAGAATAATAATAAGAATGAGCATGAACCCGTTATCTGGGGTTGAGCTCGCGAGTGTGACAAAGTGACATCTATAAAGGCAGTTGAAGCGACAAAACACTCGAATGTGGCGTCCTTTCAGCTATGAATCAACGGTAATCAAGCACAATTTGTGGATTTCATTATTAAAATATCTTGAATCTACATACAGGCTTTTGATTCGTACACGCGCCATATATACCAAAGTTATACTGCCCTAAACCCTGAAAAATTGACTGTTCAAAATAATTCAAAGTCCATGATGAAAATTTACATTTACATACATTTCTGCGATTAAAACCAGTGCGGTTTGTATGGGAAGGTGAATTTTGTACTTCAATATTGGATTGAAATAGACAGATAATTTTTCAAGCACACGGGTAGAGAAACCTCCGTAACGCAAACGCGATCATCTTTGTAATATCAGGATACGTATTCAGACTTTAAACAATAAAGCCGCAAGCGCTCGCATATCAGCTGAAAGTCTTGAACCCCTGCCTATTATACTGGCAATCCTACTCTAGAACTAGAATTTTTATCAAGCTACGAACGTCTGGGCAACGCATCCATGATCCAAAATCAATCGAAGTATCTGAGTTCGCTTGAATGAGTTTCCTTTCTCGATAATCAGGTAATAATATTGAAAGTAGATAATTGTTTATTGACTTGATAAAGAGCTCGTTTATATACTTTTCATTGTTTTTTACATTAATCAATAATCATTAGCGTACAAAATAATGAGTACTATTGATTACCTGAAAACAGGCTCTCTAAGCAAAACACTTTTCTTTCTGACATTACCATCCATTGTCTTGCACCGCTCTCATGGATGCGTGTCCAGCCGGCCATTTCCGTTAGGTATTTTTTAAATTAATCCGAGCCTCTCCAGTCGGACCGTGGTGAGCCGGGCTGCGGCCTAGTTTCTTAAGTTTTATTTATTTTATTTCCTACTGTTTTCTTAACATTTCGTCATTTTCGTATTTTTCCCGGTAGCATACGCCATATTATTACCGAGACCTTAAATACAAAATAAATGGATAATATGTTGCCTGTCGAATACCCATTCAAACTTTTCGTAGCTCCAAGTGACTATTGTTCGTGTGTTTGGGTACTTCGAAACAAACTTCTACACTCAAGTGTTTGTGCTCCTGGCTCTTTGCTAAATTGTTATTCATAGCTTTGTATAAACGCCCGCTCGCTCGGAAAGAGTACTTCACTCATACCCTTACCTCTTATCTCCCGGTTAATACCATCCAGTTGTAAGGAAATCATTTTTCCTCGAGCTCCCACTTTGTACGTGACTAGTTCAAGATGATAAGTTTGGATTGCTATGGAAGTTTCTCAATGAGATATTGTAACTCATTTTGTTATGCTGATTGCGCTATTTTTAGAAGTCTTTTATCTTGTTAGTGGATTTTAGGGTTCTGTACCTTAAGAGGTAGCACCAAAACCATTCTAGGATCACTTTGTTATCCGTTTGTCTGTCTGTCTGTTTGTCAAGACCCTTTTTCTCAGGAACAGCTGAAGGTTGCAACTTGAAATTTATACCAAATAACTTCCAAATGGCTTCTGAGCAAACGCCCTAAATTTATAAATTTTCTAACTTAATTAATTAAAAAGATATGGCCTTTATAATATTGTCGTTAAAAAGATTTTTAAATTTTTGTATGAATATCACTAAAATGCAGACTTCTAAACTTCCAGTAACCTCACAATTCTGATATTTGGAATGCTAGGAGGCTTTGTGAAACAAATAGAGGAAAAAGCCCCAAAAATGGCTTGGTGAAGTTTGTAAGAAAAAGTGGTTGGAACCAGAAAAAGGATCTGACGATTTTGAAATAATTTACGGATCGGAACCATCAAGGAACGGGTCCCGCTCGCACTTGAACGTTTTATTTTGATGTTACCTACTAATTGTTGTATGTTTGCATAGTAATTTTAAAAGACATAAATACGCAGCTTGATAGTCCAGTTTCATAAATTGTATATCATTCCAGAAGAGCCCTAACTCTCCAAATTAATTTCATCATAATTTATTTAAAAGTTTTCTACGGCTGCCGTATAAAAGTCCAACTTTATGACTCATAAAAAAGTACTTTGTTTAGACTTTTGGAACAAAAAAAAACAATTTCATGCTTTTATAGTATACTTTCTAAACTAAAAGTGTAATTTTCAAACAATAATGATAAATTATGTATTGAATTCAGGATAAGATATTATTTACGTATCTGAAGCAGATTCTGCTCAAAGTTTATAAGTAAAATAAGGATAGCAATAGTTTACGTAGTTTCAATCGCCGGATTGATCACAGGCATGCGCAATTCGGCTTTAGCGTTGTCTCTGAATGAATAAACCTCCGGTACAACAGACAAAACTCAGCTTTAACGCATCTTATTAAAATACCTATTACAACCAGATTCTAATAACGCATTGGCATATCTCATCGTTGTAAAGATGCATTTTCAAGGGATACTCGTACATATTAGGTGCACGCACACAGGTTCACGACGGAGACAGAGACCTGTACAAGTTGTCGTCCATGTGTGTACGTACTTCTGTGTGTAGATAAGTTTTCGCTAAAGCAAGATAGGGCACAAGAGGAAAGCCGACCGTAGTAAAAGCGAGCAAAACGCCGGCCGGAGCTCAGTGACAGTTGTCAGTGTATTGTGGAGCACGGTGGGAGATGGTAGTCTCGAGGGAGCTGGTTTCCCGCTCTGTTCTCCGATTTCCCGCGCTCGCAAGCACGTGGCTCGCTCCATTGTTAACTTTTTAATAACACAACATGGAACATTTAGAATGTTTATCGGACTTTGTGCCTATTTCACGGGAATGGAGTGCTGTAATTATAACAAAAACAATATATTGAACTCATTAATGTGCCGTGACACTTTGTTTACTATCTGCGTTTGTATGAAAAAGTAAGTATCTAATATAGTAACTATCATACATGAATCTGAATTTAACATACTTTTTTGTTTATGTTATGTTAGTTTAAACGATTATTTTACCTGATGAACAATTTAGGCCTATAATATCAACAGAAGTTTAACTCATGATTATAAGTTTAAACTATTTCTGTTAAAGTAACAGAAATGGTTTAAACTGACAACTACAGATGAAACTGCTATTGATATTAAGGGCCTAAGAAACTTCAATGTTATTAAATTATGAGGTATTTGTAAATAGTATTAATTTTTTAGTAAAATGGCGAAGATATATTAATAACCAGTGAGCAATTAATCAAAATAGTTTTAAAATAAATAATTATATCGAATAATAAAATGTTTTATGATTAACGCAATCATAAACTCCATCCAGTAACTATTAGTGGATATGAATAGTTAATAAATTTAGAAGTATCAAAACTGTGTTATGTTTTGGTATAGTTTTGTATGAAATAACGGCATTGTTTTTACTTGGTTAATTAAAGAATTAGTAATTAGTTGATGGAAGGTACATGCATACCTTATTATAATTATATCAACATAAATACGATAGCAAACATTTTTAAATCTTTATTTAAACTTCAACATTACTTACAAAAAAGAAGTATGGTATATTTTATGTACAACCAGTTGTATTTACAAATTTCTATATTTGTATTTATTTGTATTTGTATTTATTTATTGCTTACATTTACTTACAATATAGTTAGTATAAGGTCTTATTTCTACTGTTAGTTGTGTAATAGGTACATGAGCCCCATTAGGGCGCTGCAATTTTTGTGATCACGACCTCATTATAATATGTCAACTAGTAGGTAAGTATATAACACAAATCAATTTCAAAATAATGTCCTAAATCAAATAAAATAAAAATTAGCAGAATTAATAATTAATTAATAAGAATAGTAGCACTACAAATCGTTCACAAAACAAGGCACTTGCTTGGCTTCTATTCATTATCATCATCATCATGAGTTTTCAGTAGTCCATTTTGAGATAGTAAAGGCAGCCAATTTTCTGGCATAGAAGCAGCTGAGGGAGGCCCCAGCTTCTTAGATACCGGCAGTTGGCTGTCTTCATTATTCAATCACGGCCCCATGCGCCTTTGTATCATCTATCCAACGCTTTGGTGGCTGGCTTCATGACTTTCGTAGTCCACTGTCTTCTATATAAGCCCTCTCGACTACATTTCCTACGTACACAAAACAACGCAACATTCCAAAATTTTAAAAATGGTCCTTATGATTCTTTATTTTGTGACTATTTATTTTCATGAATGTTGTTTTATGTTTTTAACCCCCGACGTAAAAACGAAGGGGTGTTATAAGTTTGACGTGTCTGTGTGTATGTGTGTGTTTGTGTGTGTGTGTGTGAATGTGTGTGTCTGTCTGTCCCATCGTAGCTGCTGAACGGATGAACCGATTTATTTATTTTTTTGTTTTGTTTGGAAGGTGAATTTGTCGGGAGTGTTCTTAGCTATGTTTGATCAAATTCGGTTCAGCCGTTTCATTGCGTCGGGTTTTTTTTTATATTTTACAAAATTAATTATTGTTAGTATTTTGTCACCTATAAATTCAGTAAGGGTTGGACCCCATATGGTCGCATGGAAACGCACATCACCAATACTAAAGTTTTTTTTATGGAAATGAACATGTACTGCGCCGCACTGCGTGCTGAGTACGAAGTAGGCCCAACGTGGATTGTTAGGGGTCCGTCCAGTCATCAAAACCTGTTCTAACTCACAGCTTTGTATAGAAAGGCAATTTGAGTCATACTGAATTACTCTGCGCATAATCTTCATATTATCAAGCCAAAATCCACGAAATTTTATGAAAAGTCACGCGGCAAAATGTAAAAAAGGTGTCCTATTTGTGATCAGTTACGTCAGCATCATCCCACGGGGTTCCTCGTTTAGCGACCACAGATAATTAATGCACGAGCCAATCACAGGCATGATCTAGGACCGTGTCGCTTGACGCGGCACCCTCGGGAGTGAGCTTACGCGCCATTGAAGCTCGCTCGTGGATTCCTTTTGAAATTATTGGTCAATTTAAATCGAGAATTGCATTGAGTATTTTTGTGAATTATGTGACGCTCCATTTTAGCCTGGTGGGAACTGTTTTATTTCCCGGCTGACTGACACGTCAGCCCGGGTTTGTGTTTCGCGCGTAGCGTAAAAAACATTATTACCGCGTTGTACCCAAACAGCTGGATGGATTGTGATGTCATCATCATCATCATCATCATCAGCCCACACTAGTCCACTGCTGGACATAGGCTTCTCCCAATACGCGCCACTGAGCCCAGTGTTCGGCTCTTCTCATCCACTTTCTGCCCGCCGCCTTGCATAGGTCATCGCTCCACCTAGCCAGAGGGCGCCCCACACTACGTTTTCCAAGACGCGGTCTCTACTCAAGAACTCGCATACCACAACGGTTGTCGGTTCTTCGGCATATAGGACCAGACCATTGCCACTTCAGCTTGCTAATCCGGCGGGCTATGTCAATGACTCTAGTTCTCAGTCGGATAATTTCATTTCGGATTTTATCTTTCAGAGAAACTCCGAGCATAGCCCGTTCCATATCTCGCTGATGATTCCGATGTATGAAGTATCAAAAGAATCGTCATGGGCAGTGCTGTAAGGCTGCAAATGTTGAAAAACATAACTACCTAATTCAAAACTATGTATAAAAAAAAGTATCTATGACATCAACATGGGTATCCAAATCAAGAGATTGATAGTGAGGTTTCACTATGTGTACATTTTAGGTGAAAGTAAATAAAAAGAAAAACTTTTATTTCCTGCACAATATGCGACTGTTATAAAATATATGAACCTTCTTTGAGGTCGCAGTAATTTTTTACAAAAAGCTGCATTGAAATCAGTTAAGCACTTTTAGAGATAAAAATACCAATAAACACAATTAAAATTGAGTAAGTTTGGAGGTACAGACAAATAAATAGAAAAATTTTTGTTTATTCGGTCGGGTTTTCTGTTTTTTTTTTAATAATTACTTGTCATTTTATTTATTTTATTTGAGTGACAGAACATGCGTTTGTCCCACCTGTTATTATGCGGTAACCTCTGCCATAAAAATGCATCCTCTTAGGTCACTTCCACCTAGGCCATGCCCTATAGGGTATTCACCTATTAAATTTGAATGGCGATTCACTTTGAACGACGCTCTAGGTTTAATTTTTCGATGCACAAAACTTTTTAATTGTTTTCTTGCAATAGTGCCATCATGATGACACGCTTCCTTGATTATTTTAAGATGACTGACTTCACAAAAGAAGATTATCAATTAACTCGTCAGCTACTTAATCAACATCATCAACAGCATCAGCCTACGAAAGTCCACTGCTGGATATAGGCCTCGCTCATACAAAGCCACAACGAACAGTCTTGTGCCGCCACATCCACCGTCTTCCTGAGACCTCAATAATGTCTCTTTGGTCAATCGAAAATGGGGACATTCCTCTTTTGCGTCGTTCGGTTTGTGGTCGCCACTCGAGAACCTTTCTTGCCCAACGGTTATTTCTGCGAGCTATAAGGCCTACTCATTGCCACTTCACATTGCTAATTCTGAGATGATCTTGGTTCTTCTACGAACCGAAGACGTCTTCGTTCTTTTCTTCAGCTACTTATACTAATGGTACCTATGTAATATTTACGCCCCGTCGCTTAGTCCTATTCAAAGGTTCTTTCGATGACGTTGTAGAAAATTATCCAGTGAAAAAAAAATCTCCAGTTAATGTTTTTAGAAGTCGGTTCGAAAGATAAAGACAGTAGGTAACCTACCTACATCGCGTGTATTGGCCAGGTCTCAGTTCGGGGTGAACCACTAGTTTAAATAATCTTCACATTGTTGACTTAGCCAGTTTATCGCCAATGAACGCATGCCTGTCTAAAATCTATAGCCGTGAGATCTGTAGCACGTCCCGTAGCATCCGCTACGACGTAGCACGTATACGCGATTACGTTCCATGCACAAGAAAATGACTCGTAACAATCTTCAGGATTTCTGTGATGTCATTGATAAAATTAAGCGATAAAGAGGTTTTGTTGATTTTAATCTTTATTTTCTTGTCTGAGGCATCACGAATATACTGATTTTGCATAAAATATTACTACTCTGCCTACACAGTACCCGTACAGTTGTGATAATTTTTTATTTTGCGTATATTTTAAATGTTTTTATTTGCTCTCACAAAATTCTAAACGTCACATGTTTGAGGTTTGTATAAAACACAAACCTCTACAAACGTTTGCAAAATAAAGTGAGACACGCGCCGTCGCCACACGTTTGTCGCTTATCGCAAACGCAAACCAACTGTACTATAAGTCCTTTGGATTCCAAATGCTGGGTTCATATATTCATACATAGCATTCCAAAAATGTTTCCAATTTTTCGCCAACACTTCCTTCGTCATTGTTTGGTTAGTAGACAATACTAACGACGAAAGATGCATCGCAAACTACTACAAACTACACGTACGGATTGGCGACAAACTACCACAAACGCATCCAAACCTACGCAAACACCCTATCCACACGTTTGTTTGTAAAGGCTTGCCTTGTTTTGCATCTTAGGGTGTAGTTTCCTATCTATTTTGATCATACACAAGCTTTTTGACTTTGATATATGTTTATTGCGCTATATGCAGTATATTATATCAACATAAACCGGCAATAACGTCATTTACGTTATAATATATACCGCAGAATTTCATACAACGTAATCTACGACGTGACGGCCTACGCTCCGAGGAAGGTGTCAAATAAATATTGCCTTAATATTGTCGCCTGTTTTGAATATTCTAGAGTATTATAGACTAATATTACAAGCTAGCAACGTACATAATAAATACATATAAAATCTTATATTTTAGTTATAAAGACCGACACGTAAATCCGGCCGTGGTTTTCAGTGAATATTTTATTCATATTAAGTACATATACGTACATATGCATGTTTTAAAATGGTTTTTTTTTCCATTTTTATAAGCATTTATTAACTTCACCTGTATCACTGAATACACATAGACTGGGTGGGACAAAACTGACGATCGAATTTTCAACCAATTCTCGACATCCGATTGAGCAGCAATTCGGCATACCTCTCAAGTTCCGATGACAATACATATTTTACAACAAAAAAACCCTTCCAATCTTCATTCCGCTATGTAAGACTATCATAATAATCCGGTCCGGTGATAAATTATGTAGATTTTTTGAAGCCAGCTTCAACGTTAAAAAAGGGTTGATATAAAAATACATTTTGTCGATACATTGTCGGCGGTGGGTGAAAACAACGTCAGCTCAAGCATCTAATCTTCCACATTATGTCTTAAAAATTATTTATTTTATTTTATTTTATTTTATTTTATTGAGGTAAACCAACAGCGTTACAATATATATAGTCCAAATAACAAAATACACAACAATAAGGCCAAAAAAGGGTTACACAAATATTACAAAAATTATGGATACTAACAAAAATGCTTATGCTAATTTCAAAGAAAGGAAAAAAAATGACTAAGTGAAAGTAAATAATAAAAATATAAGAATATAAATATAAATTTCGCTTGCATTGCTTTGATGAGGTTAATAAGTGGGTGTGCGGGTGTGTGGGTGAGTGAGTGATTTTGAGCAAAATTCAAGGATACTTTCCTCTAAAAACGAGATATTTACCATGATTTTCGAAAATCAAGGTAATTATTCCTTTTAGTAAAAAGTGTGTGCATAACCATGATAGATTCAAAAGTCAAAATTCAAGAATAATTTGTAAATTAATATTATTTTGTTGTTTTTACTTTTATGGTATAAATTGCAATATAATGTTATTCTAGGTTTTAAAACCATGTATGCAATTATTTTAAAAGTTGTTTTATTGTCATAGTGGCGGGTTGTTTTGGGTTTGTTGCAGAAAAGTTAAAAACAATGATGGGATTTTACCTAGTATGAGGATTAAAATCGAACAAAGCTGCGGCCTGTCGCTAATCTTCATTGTTGAATTCGATTGGTCGTATGCAGAACGAAGAATTATTTTTTTAGACTCAATCCACCGCGCACTTGTCATTGAATTTTATTTTTGTCCAAATAATTGATTTGTTTTACGAGTCGTTATTTTCGTTATTTGAACAGTGCATTGACCAACATTCTGAACGTCGCACAACATTATTATGCATATGCAATGGTGGCAATTCGATAACTCATAATTTTCTATTATGAGGATTCGGATAGATTTGTAGCCTCGACCATGTATCAAGATAGACACCGCACCGTAAAATTGTGTGAAACCAAGCGTGCCGTTTTATTTTGCACCTACTTTGCTACGAAATATCTCTATTCGCATGGATAGCTTTGAAGAATATTTAAAGTTCACTATGGTGCAATGACGAATTTTTCTATTAACATCCGAAATGCTATCGCGAAGACAGCCGAGATAACTTATTCGAGGTTTGCTAATAGGTACATTGCGCAAGCTTTCGGACCGGCAAAGTGACTCGCAAAATAAATAATATTAAATAATGCTGGACACTTCACACATCATTATCTAGCCCCAAGCTAAACAGAGCTTGTGTTATGGGTACTAGATAAGTATGGTTAATACACTACATTACATAGATAGATATTTTTGATTATACATAGAAAATACCCAGAACACCCTGAACAAATATCTGCAGATCGCACAAATATTTGTTTCGAGGCGGGAATCGAACCCGCAACCTCCTGCGCCGCAGGCGAACCTTTGCCCGCCGCGCCACAGAGGTTGTCAAAATACGTGCATTTGCGGTGTCTATCTTGATAATGTTGTTTGTGGTTGTAGCGGCTTAGTTCAGACCGAAATTGCTAACTTTGAAGTTTGTAACTTAGTAACACACGTTCAAGCGCCCAAAGGACGCTGCGTCCACTACGTGGCAAAATTTCGGATTCCAATTTAGTTCTATTTATTCAGCACCTCCGGGACTGGATACAAATTCTTAGATGGAGCTCCCATCTTGTTATTTAGACAGCGTGAAGAGAAGCAATCACTTTGAAGCCGAGTCGCAGACAAGTTTGTCGATCGAAACGTGACGATTTAGGGAGATGGCCACAAATTCTATACAACGACTTTGTTGCCTTAAAGTTACGACGGAGGGAATCGCCAGTTTACAAACTGTTTGGTCATACTAATAAGTCAAGTTTGGGTTTAAGTTGCACGTGCTAAAGAAAAGCTCTACTTTACATATTTATTTAGTTAGTGTTGGTTTGTCCGGCCTAAGATAAAACCTCCGTCTTCTCCCGTGGATGTCGTAAAAGCCGACCAAGGGATTAACCCAACTGTTAGTAAGATTCGTTGGTATAAGATTTGTCCTGGCGCTAGCTTATTAAGGAATGTGTTATCACAGGAAGAAAGCGTTAGCCGAGTAAGTAATGGAAAGCATGGCGGCAATGAGCTCACGAGCTTGTCATGTCTATATTCCCACGATGGTGCCCCTCACGGTAAAAAGAGCCCCATTGAGAAAAAAGGCGTGTGCTATGTATTATGAACGTTACCAATGAAATATACAAAAAAACGTTTTATTTAATTACAGCATAATAAGATAAAAACAAAAACCCGTGTATCTAAAACAAAGTAAGTTGAGTAATCTAACCTAAACTTTTTTAATTAAAACACTCATTAGTTAGGATATTAAAATTAAATTCATATTAGTACTTCTTCGACACGTACACTCGTATGCCTAATCGAATATTTGGTTTTCATTACCGTTGTATTATGAAATTTATCGACTATTCAATGCGTTTCATAATTCTGGAATGGCATTTAGACAGCGAGTTTACTAAACAAGAACGGGGAATGTTTGGCATCCTTAAATTAATTTTAGTTGAGAACTAAATATGTAGCAATGCAGGGTGAGCGCTGAAATTTCGCAGACACTGTTTTATTTATTGTTGTGCAAGTTTTTAGTTGTGGAGTGTTTATTTAGTCCCATATTTAGCTAAAACATTAGTCCTACAAAAGTTTGTTATATAAAACTAATTCAATAATAATAAGGTCTAAATGCACAGTTTTTATTAATAAGTCTCCTCCCATGGAGGTCGGGAATACCCGGACGTGTTTGTAAGATTCGTTGGTATACGATTTGTCCTGGTTGCTAGTTTATTAATGAATGTGTTATTACTGGAAGCAAGCGTTAGCTTAGTCAGTCGTGGGAAGCAATGGTGGAGATGAGCTCAGCGATTGTCACGTCTGTATTCCCACGATGGTACAACCCATGGTGAAAGAGATCCATTGAGGCTATGCCTATCAATTCGAGGTAAAAGGTGTCTGAAGGTCATTCAGACCTGTAT
The DNA here is from genome assembly GCA_932527175.1 of Operophtera brumata. NCBI lineage: Eukaryota > Metazoa > Arthropoda > Insecta > Lepidoptera > Geometridae > Operophtera > Operophtera brumata. The sequence goes on from OW052228.1 coordinate 30,449,128, forward strand.
ACATTATCAGAAGTAGTTTTTTAAAGCCTGTAATTTTTGTATAGCTGTAAATACAAAGGCCAGCCCAGCTGCAGTTGTACATAAACTTTCTCAATTTTCAGCCATTGAAAACAGATGTCAAAACTCCTGAATATTCTTGTCATATTGTATGGGTATTGAGCACCGGTCCGCAACTAGCACAAACAGATGTGCTCATGATTGACAAGCATTATGTGCCGGTGTAGGTATCTAACGGTGTGGTCAGTGTTCACGTCATTCTATCGGGTTCCCGTCAAAGGCACTACCAGATATGACATATGTTTCACTGCAAATCGATTTTCAATAAAACATTGCTAATTATATTGTTCTATATGCGAGCAATCTTATCACCAAAAAAATAGAAAGCCTGCTAGACTCAAAACATATAAAATGTTATCTAATCGTGAGATTTTAAGGTAATTTCAAACCTAAGCAAAAATAATTGAGCTTTAACGCACTGAATTTATAATTGAGTATCGCTCTTGCGCATGCCACAGTGTTTATTTTATACAAAGAGTATATTTTGGTACAGTTAAGTGGAACTTACATTCTTCTATGTGTCTACAATGATACGGTTGCATGCACTGCGAACAGTTAAAATGTACATAATTAAATTTAGCGTTTGGAGAGTTAGGTCATGAAAACAATAAATAATAATCAAAATTGTAAAATATCTAATTAAAATTAATTTAGAAGCCAAATAGATATAAATGTTAACTGGTCAACCATTACTTGACCAGTTTACACAATAGCTTTTGAACAATATTCATATGAGGTGGTACATACGCTAGAAGCATTTTTTTTTAAAGGAACAAAGTCTTGACTAATTGTTTAAAATGGAGCTGCTCGAAAACATATTTTGTATTTTATTAACAGAAAATATGACGTGTGCCTGAAGCCAAAATTGCCGTGATATTCCACAAACATGAGCTTTCATCGAAACCAATGAAAGTTACATTTCAGCAGAAAAAGGTTTATCAAAAGCTCAGTTTTCTGGCTAACGTAAAAACTGGTTGTAGATTTGGCCCGTGACGCAATATCAGGATGATAGATGATAGATGGATAGATGCCCAGGCATGTGCCGGACGCATGTTCGCATTCATGCTCATTTTATTGGGGATTCGTACAGATCTAAATTTGTTTTAGATTTTCATCACTTGATAGTAAAAAATGAACTGGTCCGTATTAATCTACTATGAAGTGAACGACATCTTGAAAGTCTCGGCTGGAACTTACTGTTATTTATGTTATTATTTATGTTGTTATTGTTGGTATTTGCTGTTATTTATGTTATTTACTTAGGTTTATTCGGGATTATTTTACAAATGGAAATAATAATATTAATGTAACAGTCGTAATTTAAATAATAATAGTTCCTCTCTCTGTAGCCCTCCGACTACGAGGGCTTACTCCGCGGCCGGTGTTTTCCCGTTTTGATATAGTTAAGGTACCTCGAAGAAAATTAACTAGAAAATTCTAGGTTCTTTGTTCAATATTGGACTAGCTAGGAGAATTCCTATATTTCCTATAATTCCTATAATTGCTTCTAGCTTATTCATTTCAATTCATTTATTTCAGGCAACAGTGAAAAATGTACATTGTACTAGACAAAGACAACCTTTCGGAGTTATGTACCACCTCATATGAATATTGTTTCAAAAGCTATATACCTACCTAGTCCAATTTTGGACTAGCTAGGAGAATTCCTAGCTGCTAATATTGAAAAAGAACCTAGAACTTTCTAGTAGAGATAGGTATCTTAGGTATATCAAAACCGCAAAACACTGGCCGCGGAGTAAGGCCCACGTTAGTCAAAGGGCTACAGAGAGAGGAACTATCATAATTTATGTTACGACTACAACGAAACGAATTATAGTTTTTAATTGGTATATTTCTGTTTTGTATTTTGGCCAAAATACTGAAATAAAAATGAAGTTAAAATAATTAGAAGGCACATTTCTAAATTAACGGCTCTTTGTTTCCCTCGCTCATTGAATTAATTTTTGACTGCAACAGCAATCGAGGAACAGGAATGAAAGAATAAATGAAAAGGGACAATAGAGCGTAACACAATTGCAGTGGAAAGACGCAGGCGTGTGTTCCACTTGCAAACAAGAGCGAGCAGGTGCACTACAATACGACGCGGCACAATGTGGGATTGCTCCAGAATGTGCGCGATTCCACGTCTTTTTTGTTCCGTGTCTCATCTATGACAAGCAGACCTTAGCCTAAGACCCTCTAACTTTTGTTTAGTAGAATTGTTCTCAGTTTTAGCTACTTGAGATGACACAAGCGTGTTTTTAACCCCCAAACGAAAAGAGCGGTTATAAGTTGTTATAAGTTTGACGTGTGTGTGTATCTTTATGTGGTATCGTAGCTCATTTGCATTTTAGGCATACTACCGTTTTAGGTATCCTGAATCTTAGGCATTTTGCTTTTTAGACATGACATTCAGTTATTTTACTTCTTAGGCAACTTAAAAATTAGACTTTCTGATTAGGATGCCTCCCGAACGGGTGAACCGGTTTTAATTTAGTTTTTTTGTTTTAAAAGTGACTTGATCGAGTGTGCTAAGTTAGTGTAAATAGGTGCAGCTGTTTCCAGGATCATCAGCTCGTAATATTTTTTGAAGAGAACTCGGGCATTTGCTTGGTTTGAGAGCTGATAGCGTGTTATATTTTGTTTTATGGTGACATCTAGTCGTGAATCGAGTAATTTGCTTCGGAGACCTACATCAAGCGTGCTAGATACCGGTGTACAAAGTGTTCTACAAAGTGTTGATGTATAAGTGTTATTTATTTATTTATTTTTATATTTATAAGTGTTCTGTTTTTACAATTTAAGTTAAACAATGTAAAAAGGTAGTTTGGGTTTTATTTGTTTTTAAATTAACTTTGGAATGAATATTGAATGAGCCATTTTGAATGAACTATCCAATTTGAATTACCCGAACCTAGTCCTAAGGTAGATACGCCTTGCTCTTGATCTAAATGAAGCAGTGTTTCCGCTCACCATTTTTTTAATCAGCTATACCCGTCAGTGAGATATACCCCCCCGCCAAAGTGGTTTACAATTTTGTCTCCCAAATGTGTGGTGGTTTTATATGTGGTCCATCTATCTCCCCCCTTCCATTTCTAAGCCGTTTTGCCTAGAAACTTAATAATCCCATGGCTAATAGAAAACTTTCGTTAAAAATTATCGCGGATATCCTGCAATGAAATCATTTCCAGTTATAGAGAAAAGCTGTGACTTGACTTTGTTACTCTACACTGTATGAAGCTACACACACTTGGCCAGTTATTATGGGTACTAGTGTAAAATGAGGTAATAGATAAATAAAAAAAAAAAAATAAAAAAAAAACTGCTTTATCTCTGAAAGCGATCTCTGTCAGGCAAGGCAATGCCTATTAAATTACATAATCCGAATCCTCAAACGAAACTCGACAATCAATTAAATTGTAGATACGACAGGAGTTGCCGCAATGATTGCGTGAGACCCGGGCGATGTCGCCGCTAGACACAAGATACTAGACATTTAATTGTTTAAAATTGGAGTTAATAAACGCAAGTCTTGTATTTTATGACAATTTCCCTATAATCAGTGGTTACATTAGCTCTGAGAGTTGGCCAACTCGGCAAGAATAAAAGCTGCCAAGCAAATCTCCAATTTACGCAGCTAAAAAGACAAATTTAGATGAAAAGAGCGATGGCATTATTGTATGTCTATCACAATGGAACTACAAATATGTAGGTATGTCGTTTATTCTGATTAAACAAGTTAACATAATCAAGCGGCCACAAAAGTAAGAGAAGTAATTACCTATTATTGATCTACTTGTGTGGATAGATAAGTGACTAGGGATCCCTTAAAGTTAATAGTTCTGCGAACAGTAGACCTCGCTAGCACAAACTTTTTTTGCAACAATTGTGTTACACATCAAAAGTTTTAAAAACCTTTGTTGTGTTATCTATTTTAAAAACCTTAAGAGGTATGTACAATATTACAAATCCTTGTAATAATATTCTACTACAAAGAAACACCTATTAAACCGACTGCCTTTACGGGTATTTTAAAGTCGGTTACCTAATTGCACAATCTATATCTTGACCGATTTTGCTCATATTGGAAATTTTTGTTTAGAATTGAGTGCCGAATGTTTCTGTCAAATATTATCAAAATTGGCTGGCAAACAACGCCGCAGCAAACTTCCCCCCTTTTTTCGGGAAAATACCCCACCGAACATAAATCAACAACGGCAAAAAAACGACGAAATTTTAGAACCTATACCTACCAAGTTTCGTCAAGATTAGTGGAAAAATACGACCTGTACGGGAGTAACAACATACCTACATCCGAACAGATGATATAAATTTTTGCCAGTTGTTGCAAGGAAACGCTCGCTTCGCTCGCTTGGTCAACTAAAAACAGAAGCAGAAGCCAAATAACAAAACGAAGTGAATGAGCGTAGCGCTGTGGTCACCGGAGCGCAGGCTGCGTCCCTCATCAATCACCCTGATATTGCGTGACGCATCAACTTAGGACATTTCTGTTTACACACACGATATGGGCTTTGTACAAAGTTACTCGATGGAAACTTATTTAACGGGATTAGGTGACTCTTGTTACTTGGTGCCTTAATATTCGCATCTACTTTTGAATAGCCCTATAAATTTATGATGTAGGCAGTAATAAATTAAAGTTTTCAGAGTAAAGAATTGTACAGCCTCGCAGGAACCTAATATTAAAACTTGTTGAAAAGCTTTCAGTCATTATTAAAGTCGCTCGCCTCAAATGAGTACTTCTGAGTAATAATTTTATTATTACCTACGCAAAAGGGTAGCAGTGTAGCACAATATTTCTTTAAAATCTGTTACTGGGTTTTAGAAATTAGCTGATCAAATAGAGTAAATAGAATAAACATGAATGCTGCTACAATTATATTTGTCACCACGGTTTCCTATTTATCTGTTTGTCGACACCACACTGAACAATGGTTGTTTCCAGTTAGTTTACTAAAACCTACTTCATTATAGGGTCTGGTTAATTTCAAAATAATTGGAAATGTATGCACATCATAGATGTGCTTGATATTTGTGGAGATTTGGCGCATTCACGTTGAACGATAATGACACGACACGATATCGCTGATACCAGGGGCACCACACCGCACACTAGACCGCAGCACTTCGCGCAAATAAAGCAAACAAAGTGCGGCGCACAGACATAGATATGTGGTGTGTGTTGCAGCGCGTTACCTTGTCTGCTACTCTCCTTCACCTTACTTTACCTACTTTACTGAGTTAAATAGTGACAGAATTTGGGGTGACTAATCACCTTAAAAACAGTGCAAATCGAAACTTTAATCGGTCCTTCGGTAGAACGCTGCTAGTCAACACAGGCTTGATTATATAGGTTTCTCAATTTTGTTTGGGTTTTTCAAATTTATTTGAAGTTGCGGAGAGACTAATAACAATCTAGCTAGATAGAATAAACATTCGGTATCAACATGCGCCGGTCGCATCGAGTGAATATCGCAGCGGCAAACATTTGCTTACAACCGTTACCGAGCAAACTCTCGGCTACCATGCACGAAATATTGAACCACGAACCGTCACCACAGGACCCATTTGTGTTAAGTACTTCAGTTAACAACTTTGTGGATGCTCTTGAATCTCAATGAGATCAATTTGGAGTCGGTTGATCTAAGGTTTTGTAGAGAAGTTTAGACAGAACACGTCGTACGAAACTAGTGAAGCTGTAAACTACACTCATACACACAAAATAACTAATAATACGTCCTTACACGCACTCACACGGACAATGCATCTAAACTAAGCTCATCTCTCCTTAGTCTGTGTCGGTGTGTTAATGTAGGCTGTGTTTGTGTGGTATAAATAAATAAATAAATAAAATAAATAATGCTGGACAGTTCACACAACATTATCTAGCCCCAAGCTAAGCAGAGCTTGTGTTATGGGTACTAGATAACTGATATAGGTACTTAATACAATATATTACATAGATAGTTATTTTTTATTATACATAGAAAATACCCAGAACTCCCTGAACAAATATCTGCGATCGCAAAAACATTTGTTCCGAGGCGGGAATCGAACCCGCAACCTCCTGCGTCGCAGGCCAACCTTTGCCCGCCGCGCCACAGAGGTCGTCAACCGACATCTGTGTAACACGCATAAAAAACTGGCTTCAGTTTGCTATACCTAGGGTAAAGTTCCGTCTTTCTTTCCCTATTTGTCTAAGTTTGTGAAAGAGTTCGTCCGGGGAAGTAGCACCATCAGCAATACCTTTTTCTGCCGCAAAGCAGTACTGCTCGCATTGCAGCCTATTCTTAGCCCGGACACCACGGCGAAAATAGTGTTCGATTTGTTAAATAATTCCGATCGATATAAAGCTGTAAAAATGGATTTCCCATACCGTTTTTATCCTATATAGTTTTATCTGTGTATAGCTCATAAATCAAAATACAAAGTAGAAAGTGTGCATTTTTTATTCACATTCCTAGGAACAAATCTAAATCCTTTCTCCACGTTATTCGTTTTCTTGGAGGCGTTTATTTGAATTTCCTTCTGCAAGTTTGCATCGTTCTTTGCACCCCTTTGAAACTGTACACCGCTCTGTAATACAATAAATAATTTTAGTTTTATCCCTTCGATCGTGATCGCAGTTTTATCCAAAGCTGCCACAAAAGTATACACGTATAACTACGTTGTTTGTGATATCGACCAACGTGCCAAGTCAACAAATCCTTTTTTAATAGCTTTTACCTCACAATGTATGTGTCCGTCAAATCTTGCAACTGAATTTGCCTCGTTCGATTGAGCTGAAATGTTGCATACCTGTCAAGTTCCGATGACAATACAATATTATGGTCTGACTGATGATGGAGACGGAAGGTGGACAACGGAACTTTAGTACACTAGCCGTGTTTAGGCTCATTTTGATCATCTCACGAGTATGCTTACTAATTTCATCATCAGTCAGAAGTAAATTTTATAAAAGCATTTATTGAAAGAAAGAAAATACTATTTGGATCAGTTGAGCTACCTTTAGATCGTTAGCAGCGGTCTTTACGTAGCTCAACTGTTGCAAATGTATTCTTTTTTATTTTGTACATTCTTGTATTATGTTGTATTATTATTTCTGTAAAGAAATGTATTTATAGATATATTGTGTTATTGATATAAAGAAAATATATATTTCACTATTACAGTTATTTAGCTTGTTTTGCTGACAATGCTGTTTAAACATAATATCTTCGTCTTTGCCAATTAACCGTCTCAGAAAACTTTTGGTTGCCTTTATTGACTGAGCGAAGAAAGGGTGCGGCGTTTGTTTGTATGTATATTTGTTAGTACATGTGTTTGTCCGACGATAACTGCAGAATTGTTAATTCAATATTGATGAAATTTGGTAGGTATAGGTAGGATAGAGAATATAATTTTTATTCGAACGTGCTTGGTCGTTATATGGGTTTTTGAGTTAGTATTTAGCAAGTTTTTATTATTTCATCTCTATAGGTACTATGAGAACAAGTTTCTCAGCCGACGACCTGTTAAGGATGCATGCAATACTATCACACAGCAATCGTAGTTCAAAGGCACTAACATGCATGAAATTGGATGTTATTGGTTTAGATGGTATCTCCAAACACGCCGGCATTTTATTGTCATTGAACTAAAAGCATGTCTTCGTGTCGGTGGTTACAAATGGTCTGTCAACTGATTGGGTCATATCCCATTGTCCATGCGAGCCATTACAGCCATTACAAACCAAAATACACGAATGACGCCCGCATGAAGGGAGTCTTTTGGATAATCACTCAATTGGTTTTGACTTTGATCGATTATGCAAAAATTTAATTGACAATGGAACAAACTGAAACATCTTGTTATTGGCGAAATTGGTTGGAGCACTCGTCTGAAGCCATTATAAGCGAAGAAAAAATATATGTAAATGTATCATAGGTATATTATTTATTTTTAATGATCACGCCAAAAGACCTTTAACAAGATAGACACCGCAAACACGTAATGTATGAAACCAAGCGTGCCGTTTTATTTTGCGCCTACTCTGCTACGGAATATCCCCAATCGCACGTCTAGCTGATTTCAAAGGATTTTAACAGTTCACTATGGCATAGTATGTTTAAATATCTATGCTATGGCGCAATAAGGCATTTTTCCGACGTGCTATTGCAAAGACGGCCAAGAGCGAACTGATGTGAGGTTTGCTAATAGGTTCATTTCGCAAGCTTTCGGACAGGAAACGTGACACGCAAAGAAGGTGCACTTGCGGTGTCTGTGATCACGCCCTACACAAGGATATGGATGCAATCAAAAAAAAGTTCAAGTGCGAGACGGACTAGCACACAAAGTATTCCGTACCATCGTACAAGATTTAAGTAACATAAAAATAACGTGTTCCTTGTATTGTATTTGTATTGTTACTTTAAGTTTTTAATCACTTTTTTATTTTTTATTTTTAGCGGCAATTTAAATACACACTCTGTGAAATTTTCAACTGTCTACCTATAATGGTTCATGAGATACAGGCCGATACAGACAGATGGACGGACGGACAGCGGACGCCTAGTAATAGGGTCCCGTTGGCACCCCCTTGGGTACAGAACACTAAAAATACTTTCAACTTTATTTTATGAAATTCTACGAGGACAGTTATTATTTTGAAACTAGTCAATGTATCCTAGAAGTTAAATAAGCCGTTGACTCAGGCGGTGAGTTAACGCACTCAAGCGTCCTAAATCCAGGCCATTATAAATGTGCATCTATTTGAGGATATCCAAACAGTCCGGCAGTCAAGTGCGCTCAGCCGCAAGTTTGGCTGACGAGAAGCAAATATTTACAGTCCCGGCTCACTTCCCGACCTTTTCTATTTGACTTGCCGTAAATAACCCGACACTTCCCGACTGTAACCGAATAACTGGGATGCGATTGGTTGTCTACTTGTCTATCCAGCGCCAAATTAACCAATTATGATACTGCAAATGTGGTTTACTTTGCTCTAGTCTAGAATATTAAGCCACAGACAGTTACACTTCGTACCTTCATATCTGTTTCCTTTTAGTCTAAGTTTAATATGCGTTTCTGTGTAGCTCATATAGGTATACAAATAATATATATTCTTTATTTTTCTTTCTTTCTATAGCAAAGTTCTCAAAACATACTGTGGGCGTTACAAATAAATGTTATCTTTTTCGCTCGAATTTAAAACTGTCTGGCAAAAATAACCTTGTAACTGTTCCATAGTATACAACGTTTATAAGTAATAAAATATTCATATTATGTGTTTTTTTGTGTCAAATAAACGTTTTTCTATTTCTATTTATTTATATTTCTAATATGGAAAAGCACAGCAGCGTAAAGTCATTTTCTAATAAAGCCAGTTTAAATTTAATGAAAGAGATAAAAAGCATTTTTGATTTATGATTTAGCTTTCCAACGTTGAAAAAGTAAGGTAGTCGATTTACAAACAAAAAGCACACTTCAATTATAAAGTATTTACCGGCAGTGTCGCGTAAATCAACAAATAAACAATGAAATTACGACACCTCTGTGGCGGACTTAATTAACCGACCAGCAAATAAGATAAATGAACTGTCAGAGTAGCTAATGCGCCCACTGGATAGGAGACACCGGGACACACGGACGTGTTGGATATAACACACTGGGACACACGGAGTGTCGGTAAACTTACACTAACTCGTATCTCGCCCAGTGTTTATTATGTAAGGGTTCTCGATTCGGCAAAATTATTGTCCATTCAGAGCCAGTCCTGGATATATAGTAGTGTTCTGCAAAGTTCACGAGCAACTCGCATTAGTACCCGGATTGTAAGCAAAACGGGCGGCAAGACCTATCGCAACTGGTCCTGGCCTCGGCCAGGTAAAGTGCGCTACCGCTCATAACCGAAAGGTTGGTCGGGCAGCCACTTTAAACACGTATAGACGATGTGGGTATGTCCATTCAGACTTAACCTTACGGGGCGGTCCAATGCTGCCTTTGCGAATACAGGACACATTTAGATGCAATTAGGCAGGACATCTTACAATTCAGCAATTGTAAAAATAAAATTGGTATTTAGCAGTGTTAGTTTAGTAGCACAGAATAAATAATAGGCAGTTAGTTCAAGCTTTTTTGTGAGAGTTCGTTCGGGAAAGTAATACCACCGTACGTATATTACTGCAGCAAAGCAGAAGTGCTCGTATTACTGCGTTCCGGTTTGAAGGATATGGGTGCCGGTGAAATTACAGGCACAATGAGTTTTTTCATCTTTATGTTTCAGGGTAGCGGGCACGGTGCAATGCCGCAAAGTGCGCGTCCTAAGTGGACGTAACCTATGGGATAATGCACTGTTCACAGGCAGGGTATACCGCTGGGCCATCTGCTTGTTGTGTCATTCCAAGTTGTATAAAAAAAGTCACTTTACTGGACCATGGATTTAAGCCGGAAAGTTGATAGGCATCCAAGCCACTCAGTGTAGATATTAAAATAGTACGAAAATTTAATTAACTATCAAACAACGCTGAACAAGTTATTTGAAATATCTAGCTAAAATAATAACAAACACTCTAAATTACTAACTAATCTTCCTGGTATTCTAAAATACCTACTCATCAACTTAAATTAGTTTACTTGGTACGAACATCAATCTAAAGATAGGGTTTGTTTGTTCGCAGAATCAAGTCAATTTCAATATCACCAAAAGGTGCAAACTTTGTGGTAACGTTGCAATTCTCAGCGCGACAGGTGATTGGAATGGGTTTTTATCCCCTTCTATCTTTTTATTCTCACATCCTTTTGTCTCATTCGCATATGCTTTGGTAAGAACCGTTTTTGGTGTTAAAATGAAAATTGCCCTTTGGGTCTTCGGTATATTCGGTAAACGTAAATTTTATCATGACATAGTGATGCGTGATAAAAAGGAAAAAGGTATTTTCCGCAGTATTAATATTAAACAGTTTACGTAAATGTTACTCACAATTTTTTGAGAAAAGATGCCTTTAAACTCGGATTTTCCTTGGAATAGTAACACAGGGTCCCGTCTTTTACAAACAGTTTTAAATTCGATCGAAAAAGTCAAAACATGCGGTGTTTCAATTCCAAGACCATTTCGTGTTTGTTAGTAGCACAGGTAGAAGACAAATCGAAGATAAATAAACAAGGAGTTTTTATAAAACTACGTGAATGACGGATCAAGCTGATGGCCCACCTGATGTTAAGCGGTAACCTCTGCCTTTAACAATACATTACCTCATAGGTCACGTGCACCTAGAACGCACCCTAATGTGGCATTGCACTGCGCCCTTGACCCTGACACAAAGATAAAAGTCTCATGTGCCTGTAATTTCACCCGCACCCTTCAAACCGGAACACAGCAATGCGAGCACTACTGCTTTGTGGCAGAAATATGTATGGAGGTAGTACTCCCCCAGACGAACTCTATCACGCTCTATAACTACTAACAAGTTAATAATTTTGTAAAAATTATAAAAACACTCAACGTAATGAAACGGCTGAACCGATTTTGATCAAACATAACTAAGAACATTACCGACAAATTAACCTTTCAAACAAAAAAAACGGAATTGGTTCATTCGTTCGGGAGCTACGATGCCACAGACAGACACATACACACACACACACACACACACACGCACACACACACATACACACACAGACACGTCAAACTTATAAAACTCCGTCGTTTTTGCGACGGGTGTTAAAAAGTGTAATGTCAAATTAAATCAAAATTATCTTCATTCCTTCTGTACTGGGAACTGTGAATGGTAATTAAGTGATTTGCCAGTTTAAATAGGAAAACGTTGTTACATTAAACTAACATTTACTGAGCTCGTTATTCGTTACACTCAAAGCGGCTTTCGTTCTGGTATTTTCCAATGTGTTACAAATTACCTATTGTGTACTGTTTGTTCTGTGGTAGCTTATACTATACAGGAACGTTCGTTCATTGTAAATACTTGGATCTAAGTTACTTGAGCTATTTAATTTAGTTTCACTCACTTTCACGTGCTAGATTGAGGCTAGGTATCTTGAAGATAGTTATTATAAAAGCTTGCAAATTGAACGGTTCTGCAAAAAAGTTCAGTATTTTGACTGTACCACTCCCGATTTAGGGTCCTCACTATCGCTACGACCAGGCTTCTTAAGCCATATTATTATCCTAAGCCCTGAAAAACTTAGCGGGTAGATATTTGGTAGGCGTACAATTTTTTGGGGCAGATTAAGAATATTAATATTATGTAAAAAATAACACGCCTTCGATTTCTAGTTTAAAAACTGTTCCGAAAATGGAACACAGTAAGATGATAGGCTAAAATCATATGCTGCATTATAAATGTGACATACAATGATATTTAAATAATTGTTCGTTATACTATTTTGCCTCTAGTGTCGTAGAAAAGAGATCTATAGAAAACCTTTAAGATAACCAGCCAACATAGCTTGTAGAAAGAGCTGGTTGAAAAGTGTCAATAGGCAGGCCATAATAGCTCGTAGAACCAACAACTGATGGGGAAGAAAGATTCTTGAATGGCAACCACGAACTGGAAGACTCAATGTTGGAAGGTTACCCTCGACGGACCAAAGACAATTTAAAGGTCACAGAAAGTCGCTGGACTTTCAAACATTTACCTTTAGTTTGATAGCAAATAATATTTTATTTCAAAAGGTAAAGAAAAAGGTGAGGTGTGTTTTTCCTAAGGTAGGATCAGTGGGATGTATCTCTCCCACGCTATATACCAGCTGGAAATATCGTAATACCTTATGGTGATATCTGTCCCAAGTACTATAAACAAGACTGCCCCAAAAAAAGGAGTATATTGTTTTTCGGGTGTAGTATGTTTCTTTATTAGTTTTAAATGTTGATTTAGATGATTTAGACATCATTGTAATCTGCCCATTATCCCGATACGCACTGGATATGTTTTTTTAAAATAAATAGGGTGACCATGATGTCCAAATTAAAAAGTCCTAACCATAAAACAATATCTCAATAAGATCGTGTCTGTAATCAATTTAATAGAACTTGGGGCTTAGGGTCTAAAGTTTAGCTATTTGCTGCACGTAGCTATCATGTTTTTTTTCCTTATTTAAGTTTAAAATCGAGTTAGTCGTATTTTTTTTATATAAGTACCACTTGTTTTATATATAATAATCAAGCGTTTCACCGCTATCTCACTTGATGGAACGTGACAATGTGGTCGAAGATGCAACACGCTTGTCTAGAATATATCCTACATACCTTCGACTTGAAAGCTCTAAGATTGTATTTATTGAGGAAAACAGACGCTGGCAATGTTTTCCACTCCATTGCTGTTCTAATGATGTTCATTGGCCAAAGCCGTTTAATACGGATTAAAATCGGCCGGCGCCGATCTTCTGGTTGTCCGATTACGAAATGGGGATGCCGGGATCAGGTCGTTGGGTTTCTGTAATTCAAATGAAAAATTATTTTACTCATTGAAACCACAAGGATCATTTCGAATCGTCTCACATTTTGTATACCTAATGCCGCAAGCATTCTGATAACTACGAAGTACAGACACCCTATTGGCTATTAAACTGGTAATCGTTTTCGATTGCCATTGCGCCACATGTTTTACCTTATTTTTTTAAGAATATAAATATTCCAGACATACATCGCAATAACTGCAAACTGGTAATCGAAAGCGATTACCAGTTTTGTAGGCAGTATTGAGGCAGGTCAGTATATCGTATGGCTATGATGGAGATATAAAACTTCTGCTTCCAACTATAAATAGGTATGTGTGATCTAGTATGGGCACTAGTAGTGAGCAGCTATAAAGACGGTATAATATCGCTGGATGTTTCAATTTAGTAAAATAAAAATAGATACGTACTTAATTGAATGGAAGTTTGAACTTTTAAATTCATTTCGTCCTTTCCTACGAAGTATTAAAAGTTCCTAAGTAATCTGAATCCACGTCGAAACTTTTTAATAAAGTAACAACGCTTACGAGGGTAAGATTCTTGTTCTTGAAACGATACAAGTATTTTTAGTTGTCCCCCGCAACTTTTGGTATCAGGGATTTCTCCTGAAATTAGGAATTAATTTTCAAATAACCGATTTCGAAAGTATCGATAAGTTTGTGAAATTGTTCGTAAAGGTTCAAAACATAATTGGGTTTAGCTGTTTTCTGGGCCTCTACAGATCGTTTATTTGCGAGAAAGTTTTAAATTTTGATGGTATGTTTATGGAAACACGGAAAGATAAATATTAAATTGCGATAAAAAAATCTCGTGTTCGCTTTTCTGAGTTCGGCATTGACTCTCATGCTTTGACACGCGTAACGAACTAGCAAAGTGTAATAACAGGGTGTGGCTATGTGGAATATGGGCTGTGCAAACTCGATGCTAAAAAAAGTAATAGTAGTAATACCATTTGAGTCCTTGTACAAACGCATCAAACACCGCATACACCTTGATGATGATTTAACTTCATTAAAACTAAGTACCTTCAGGTGTGCTGGCTAGTTGACCACCGATTCCAAAAGCATTCCAGTAAGGTTTTATCAGTAAGTGGTTAGGTGGTTTTTTTTTTTTTTTTTATGTGGAACCCTCTGGTCGCTGGTCCCGTTTTCACTTTTCCGTTTATTTGTTATGATGACCTTTACACATAAAAATATATTACAGCATTTGTGTGGGTTGCATAAATAATCTATCTTCTTCGTAGAATGTTATTGTCTGTGTCAAAATGAGATCATAGCAGAGAGGCCACGTCTCAAAAAGTCTTCAAATGGCGATTCCCGTTGGACAGACCATTCCCGCGCCGACAACCGGTATCATTGTGTCCAGCATGATCTCTTGAACAAGAATAGACTAAAAGTGGTTCTAAAGTGGTTGAGGGCCACCACTTTAGAATGCGACAACCAGTCTCTCCCCCCTGGGAGAGAGGGGAGGGGAAAGATGCGGAAACCGGGTATAAGGTTTGGTTAATATCTCAATAACCGCTTGTCCGATTTAAACAAATAAGTAAGGTGTCATACGATAGGTAATAAAATCCTTGACATATCGAGTCTTAAAATGGTTTTTGTAAATATCATACTTTATTAAATATTTCGAAAAAATGCAAATTTCAAAAAAAAATGGTTTTGGTTTTGTTGAAAATGGCAGTAAATGACACCTAACTAAAAAGTTATGTATTACGAAGAATTGGGCGATTTATTAAGCAGTATTTTGCTTTTTCATTTTTTTTATTTGGTTGAGAAATGACAAAACTGTGACAGGTTTTTGCAAATACCATATTTTATTATATTTTCAAAAATAGGCTAATTTCAGACAAAATACTTTTTTGGTTTCGTTTGCTTTATTTTACTTTTAATATGATTTCTTGTAGAAACTACAGCAGTACTTATTCGGTGAAAATTACAAGTTTCTAACTGTTACGGTTCAAAAGATACAGCCATTATTAAGATCAAGCAAAAACTTCATGTACATGAATAAAGCGCCCAATTCTTTGTCATACATTACTTTTTAGTTAGGTGTAATTTACACTATCATTTTCTCCAAAGCCAAAAGCGTCTTGTTTGAAATCAGCCTTTTTCTAAATATTTAATAAACTTTATAAACTATGGTATTTACAAAAACCAGTCACAATTCTGTAGTATTTTACCCAAATAAAAAAAAAACGGTAAGAAAGCTTAATAAAGCTCCCAATTCTTTGTGATACATTACTTTTTGGTTAGATGCCATTTACTGTCATTTTCACCAAAGTCAAAATCATCTTTTGTTTGAAATTTGCCTTTTTCTAAATATTTAATAAACTATGACATTTACGAAAACCATTGTTAAACAAAGTATGTTGACCATTTAATTACCTATCGTATGACATCTTATTTATTGAAATCGGACAAGCGGTTATTGAGATATTAACCAAATCTGATACCCGGTTTTCGAATCTTTCCCCTCCCCTCTCTCCTCCCTCCACCACTTTAGAATGCGACAACCGGTCTATTCTTGTTCAGGAGATTACGCTGAACACAATTATACTGGTTGTCGGCGCGGAACTTGTCTGTCCAACGGGAATTCAATTTCGGAGGACTGGCCCCCCCTACTATCACTGGCTATCCCTACTGGCTACTACTGGCTATCCCTACTATCAAACAAATCTTATTTCATTCTGATAATGTAATCTTAGCAAGTTCTGATAATACAGATCAAAGTAATAACCCTTATTATTTGTTTTTTTGAAATGTTAGAAGCTAGACACAGCTCTCAGAATTAGAAAATTGAAGTGGCAATGGGCAGGCCATTAAGCTCGCAGAACTGACAACCGTTGGTTAATAAAAGTTTGCGAGTGGTGATCACGACCCAGACGACGTAGCCCCCCTCCCCCCACTCCCCCTCTTAATGGACCAACGATATTTTGAAGGTCGCACGAAGTCAGCGGATGGAGGCCACAGGATATGGGGAGGCCTAATATCCAGCAGTGGAGTTCTACATGCTGATGTTGATTATGATTAAATATGAAGATATAAAGGTTTTTGGCAGTGTTTAAATTTCGCTCGTTCTACAGTGTCACTAGACTTTACGCCAGTCCAGTGTAACGACTAGGATGACCTCCCAAAAAGAGGAGGTATCATTCGCGAAATGGATGAAGATGGGTAGATTGTTGGCATACCTTTACCACCTGCCACAAATGTACACAAACGTATGTGATTTAGCGTATATTATTTCGCGTATGTATCATTTCGCGTACTACGTGCCATTTGTCGTAGCAAAAAAAAAATTGTAGATAGTTCAACAAAGGACTAAAACGAGCCGCTTCATACGAGATGTTTAGCCTACAGGCGACAGGCTATACCTAATAGAATCGAGTATGAATAGGTTTTAGTTCAGAGTTAATTTACACTGCAATTACGAAAAAATAAAAAACAAAAAACAATTTTTTAGGGTTCCGTATCCAAAGGGTAAAACGAGACCCTATTACTAAGGCTTGGCTGTCCGTCTGTCACCAGGCTGTATCTCAAAAACCGTGATAGTTAGACGGTTGAAATGTTCACAGATGATGTATTTCTGTTGCCGCTATAACAACAAATACTAAAAAACAGAACGTGTTTTTTGCCGTCTTTATAGATAATGGTGTCACCAGGCTGTATCTCAGACAGTTGAAATTTTCACTGATGATGTATTTCTGTTGCCGCTATAACAACAAATACAAAAAAATACAATAAAATAAATATTTAAGGGGCTCCCATGCATCAAACGTGATTTTTACATCTGTAGGTTAAGCAATGATCTGCGAGGACAGTTTTTGGATAGGTGACCACTTTTTGCGTGTAATTTTTATTTTGCGGTTTTTTACAAACTTGATTTTTTTGCCGTTTTTATAGATAATGGTACGGGACCCTTCGTTCACAAGTCCGACTCGCACTTGGCCGGTTTTTTTTTCTTCTTGTTGGCAATCGCACTGAAGCATACATCCAATGATCGTCAAGAAATGCTAGTGCAGCAGTGTAGGTCGATTTCAGTCCCTATCAAAAATAAATTTAAATAAAAATATTTAAAAAATGGAACACTGAAAATTCGAAACTTTTTTCATTAATTTGGTAGACTGTTGATAACAATGTCAAAAAACTACTTAAGTACCTAGCATGGATGTATATGCTTTAGTTCTTCTTCCGAGGTACCTAGAGGCTAACTATTATACTCTTTAGTTCGCCTAGGCTTTGCTAAAATGACAAACTCTTTGAGACTCTCTCGACAAGTGAAAAAATAATGCAGAAGAGAAAAATATTTTTGGCTAATAAGTAAAACTCTTTAAAATAACAGTATAAGTAAAGTTGGGATACATTGCGTTTGTAGTAAATTCTTGGTCTAGTCAATTTAAATGAGAACTGAAGTACCGACTTCTGTCGTCACTTGGAATTCAATACAATTGATCTCTAGGCCCCGAGAGAATCACGAGGTTCTCAGTCTTGTTTTTGCGATTTGATGTCATTGTATCTTTAGTAAAGTGGTTTCCAAATAAAGTTTCCAAGAATAACTCTGTGCTTAATTTTTGTATATCGTGTATAAGGTACC
The DNA here is from genome assembly GCA_932527175.1 of Operophtera brumata. Classification (NCBI taxonomy): domain Eukaryota; kingdom Metazoa; phylum Arthropoda; class Insecta; order Lepidoptera; family Geometridae; genus Operophtera; species Operophtera brumata. Next base: position 30,467,251 of record OW052228.1, read on the forward strand.
CACAAGCATTAGATATTATCTGACTAATATGTACCCACTAAAGTGGTGCTATGTTTCAGAATTGAAATAACTTTATTTACGAAATAAAAATGAACGTTAGGGTTACTGCTGTAATTTTCATTGTAATTTATACACATAGATACACGCCTGTTTCCCCGAAAGGGTAGGCAGAGCCTCAAATGGGCCTCTTTTCATTGTAATTTTTTAGGAGAAAAAATATTTTGGAACTATTAATTTGGCATAATTATTAAAAGTGAATTTTATAAAAACAAAAACTCCCGACTATTTTCATTGTTGCATTGTAATTGGAAACAGGAACACTTATGGAAGCACGTCGGTGTCTAGCACGCAGGGCCCCTAAGAAAATTAATCTATTCACAACTAGATGTCGCCTCAGGAGAAAATAGAACGCGCTATCAGCTGTAGAGCTGATGATCCAGGAAACGGCTGCATACATCTACGATATCAATAAATTTCACTCCCTAAAATGGCTTTAATTTTGAAAACCGACAGGTAAATAAAATCTATCAAGCTTGACGGAAAGAGCAATCAGTAAACATGGGCCCACGAATAAATCCCGTGCGGGAGTTCCCCGGGGAACTAATTGCAGCCCTACCCGTATTGATGGCCACTACACGGGCATCATTGTAAATTATCTCGCTCGTATCCACAAAACGCCAATAAACTTCTTTATTCACTTCTTGGCTCAGACGGTTCTGAAAAGACATTGACCTCGAGATAAAGGACCCGTTTGATTTAAAATTGTCTACGATTCATTGAGACTTAAATACCCAGAACACCAAACAGGCCGTAGTAATATTATTGATGTGTAACATCTATTTACTCGCTTTCCTGCAATCTATGGGAGTGATTTCGTGAAAAGGGACTGAAGTATGTAACAAGAAGGGCGCATTTTTCCGAGAGGTTGGTAATATCAGCCATGTTGCTTATTACCAAGGAGATGTCAGATGTTACACATCATATGCAACTACTGTAAGGCTTGCTCGTTTTTTTATCTTATTTTTCAATAACAAATTGAATCATAATTTCAATGGCCAACCTAGATATTCACCAATTATTGGATTCAAAGCCTGGATGCAATTGCCACGCCCCCTACCCAACGCAGAGAGCCGTAATTAAAACTTTGTTCAATAAACTATGAGTTAAACTTCTACCAGCACGATCCATATTTTCTCTGAGGTTAACTTATGATTTTTCTACGCTTTGAATTACTCTATGCCTGTGTGAGTTAATTGTGTACTGATAAACTTCATGGATCAATAGTTTTGTATAGTTTTATACGACCTTTTTAGTGCTCGACCGACGTCAGCGCTCATCGTTATCTGTCGAGCGATGCCTACCAAAGTTTTGACCATGACTTGACTGTGACTTTGACGACTTGTAATTGTAATGTTGCAAATTATATTGAAAATACAGTAAAAATAGGTACTTGAAAATGGCAAAAGCACAAGCCGTGCAACGCCAACTATAACTAAAGAAAAAAAAACTCAATGACAATACGAACGAATACAGGGGGGTTACCATGAGCTATTATAGCCAGCATTCAGTTCAAAAACTATTCAGTACAAAATATCCGTTTGTCATTGACATTCCCCATCGTTGAATAACTTTAATCGCAGAAGTCTTAGACCTTATGCGACTGTGCCTTAAAATATACCTAGTTGCGGATATCACGGGACGTATATTTTGTACTGTTTTTTTTTTGAACTGCATGGCTATAAGAGCTCACGGTAACCCAGCAGTGCAGCGGTGATGAGTTGCTACGCGCCTACGCTTCGTCGCGCTGCGCTGACGAGAACCGTCGGGTAGCCGACTGACGCGCTATTGCGATAGTACGAGCGCTTAGTGCGACGCTGACGAGCGACGCACCTACAATTAGGGCTGAACGCGATAACCGTCAGTCGAGCACTAAATACAGAAATCTTCATACAAAAACAAACACCTCGCGCCACTCGAAGAAGCTGTTTTTATTAAATATTTCGTAAAATATAGATAATTTTAGTAAACCCTCGGCTTTGTTGAGTTAATTTTATTTATATATTTTTTTTCTTAGTGTTTCTTTTTTTAAATATGCACTTTTTTAATAAACAATCGAATCTAGCCAAATGTTATAGGTAACTTCGGGTTTTTTTCTATAGAGAATATTGTCTTGTTTCTGGTTACAGTGATCCCTTTGAATTGTAATTTAGTATCCATGCATATTTTCAATTTGTATTAAATTTATTGTATGTTATTTGATTTAGTCACATAAAAATCAAATCTACGATTAAGAATTTTGTGGCATGCATTTTTTTTTGTGGCTGATCCATTGTATGGCTATAATGTGGCTCATACATAATATGGCTATAATGTGGCTCATATATAAATCTGGCCATACTCAGGTCCATAATATCAATAGCAGTTTCAACCGTTGCTCGATTCTATAAATTATATTTTATAATATTTAACTCCCTATATTTAGTGGTGGTCTGATTACATACCCGCAAAACCAATACCAGCTAGACCAATAATAGCTATTTTACGAGAACATAAAATTCCTTGTTCGTACACGATTTCTTCACTCAATGTTTAGAATATAACTGGCGTAATAAATTCTTGTGAAAAGCTTTACCTTAATAAATCCAGTTCGAGTCAGATTCGCCAGCCGCCATAAATTGTTAAATAAATCGTTCGAACAACACAAAATGGATTTGCTGTAACGATATCAACTTATTATTTGGAGACTAATTCTGAACTAATTCTAATTGAGTACCTGGACTTATTATTGGTAAGACCCGTTGGTAATAACATTTGTCCTGGCTGCTAGCTTATTAAGGAATGTGTTATTACTGGAAGAAAGTGTTAGCGAGTCAGTCATGTGAAGCAATGGCGGCGATGAGCTCTCTATTTGTCACGTCCATATTCTCACGATTATACTTGTACTATTATTTATTCTGTGACGATGGTGCAACCCACGGTGAAAAGATGCCCATTGAGGCCATGGAGATAGCCCATCTGGCTACCCTTTCGAGTAAAAAGGCGTGTATCCATTTTATGCATGTAATTCTGAACGGAAGTATAGATTTCAGTAGTGAAACTTCGATCATAGCTCTCTCCATAGACCGCTGCGCAACTTTGAGCTACGCGGCCAATAGCTAGCGGCCCATGTCTCAGTGCCGTATATAAGTGATCACTGGCAACACGCACTGATGGCTTATACAGCAGCTGATTGGTCTTATTTCGAGGCTTTCTAATCATAAAGGAGTCAATTTTATGTGCTGAAAAGTATATGTGTCAGTCATTGACCTTTTAACTGTAAAGTGAACGTACAAAAATGTTCAAAAACATAATTAAGTGCAGATTTTTTCGACTGTAATTTTGATTCAACTTTTAAACGACTGAGAATTTTGTACTTATTTCACCTTAATGTCGGCAAAGACTATAACTTCAAGAGATTCTGTGATGCGACAGTTTTACACGTGGTAAATAATTGATTTTCGTGATTATCACTTACTTTTCGTTCCGCGTGCGCTATTCTGTCACTTTCTAACTTACCTGAACTTAAATTTGTTAGAAAGTGTCGGAATTTGGCTGTTGTATGCGCCTTATTCAAATGAATCACCTCATTGTATGATATAACAAACGTTTAGAGAAGCTACTTGCAACTTAGCTAAACAGCGACAAGGCTTTGAGGGTAGAACAAAGTGTCATGTTTAGCCGAGGGTCGTGTGAGGGTCAAGCGGCGCCTGCCGCTGCCACTCCGCCAGTTGTCGGCTGATACCTGTCACTCCGAGCGACGTTATTCAACGCGACAATTTTCTACCTGTCTCCGTCATGCCTTGCGTGATAAATGTATCGGTAAACTATGAACTAAATTGTAACGCATTGGATTATGTTATGTGTTATGTTGGTCGTATGTTTGTTGTGTAACCTCTATTGACGCGCCAGGCAAGTAGCAGGCTGAGAAACGAGCGGTTGTGGATTCGATTTCCGCTGTGGATCAATTTTTTGTATTATATACAAATACGTCTATATCCCACGATGGTGCAACCCACTGTGAAAAGATGCCTTGTGAAAAGAGGCCCTTTGGGGAAAAAGGCGTGTACTATGTATGTATGTATGATTTGCATGATATGTATGATAACGTGATTGAGTAACAAACACACAAACATCCAAACATCGTTTGACATTTATGATATTAGTGGGATTATATATTTTCTCCGTGTACAGTAATTATTATTTTAGTTGTAAAATTTATCTTGAAGGTTAATTATAATTAACAAACTAGGTAGGAACATTAAATTGTAATTGTTTTGTTGTATTCAAATTATTATTGTTCTGTAACTTGATATAAATAAGAGATCCAATTATAATCCTAAAGTTTGAAAAAATATTTGAATAAGAATCATCATCATCAGCCTACAGTAGTCCACTGCTGGGCATAGGCCTCTCCCATAAAATGCAATGACGAACGGCCCTGAGCCGCCTTTATCCCCCGACTTCCTGCGACCTCTAAAGCTGTCTTTAGCTGATCGAGTCTTCCCCTTCTGCGTCGTCTGATTTATGGTCGCCACTCGAGAACCTTTATTCCCCAAGGGTTGTCAGTTCTGCTAGCTAAATGGCCTAATTAATATACCACTAATATCCAAGACAGCTTATCATAAGGCTTCGAAAAAAGATGGTTCAGTTGTGCTTTTTGTTCGACTAAGCGGATGTCCCCATCTATAACCACATGTCATCGGAACCTTCTCGAATTATTGGTCCACCACTGGAACCTGGTGGACGCGGTTAAAGTTCTGACACCGCGTCAGCACGACGTAATTGAATCTTGCGGGTCCGACCGTGCCCGGCTGCTTATGAAAACTGCTAGCTGGCCTCACTTCAACAGATGGAATTATCGAAATGATAAGTTCAGCAAAAATAAGCTTTATTTCTTGCCTTAGTAAATAAAAAGGATTGCAGTTACAAATGGGTAAAGGGCTTACACATTTTACACGACAGGCACATTAAATTATGCAGCTGTGAAGCAACTAAAAACTGGCAAACCAAAAATAATGAAATAATTTATTAATTTTATACACCGACGACCGATTTCATAAAAAAATAGGTTTTCAATTTCTTAAAATCATGAGTTAACTTTGCTCCACAGTACGTTGATATTTTTATTTACACTCTTAAAATCCTAATACTCGTAACCAAATGAGCTGAGCGTCTCTGCTTAAGCTTGGGTAAAAATTATATCGTATGTCTTCAAACTTTATAGTTTTTTTGTCGTCGGGAATTTTTGATCAAAAATTTATCGTGTGATTTGGCATGGTAGAAACCTTAGAGCATTGCAGGCCTCCGATGGGTAGAACGGTCTATTCTCGATTGAGTTAGATTCGATTCTACAGCCGTGATTAGTCTTTATTCAAGGTTCAAACTTAGCCTGAGTGAAAAAAATTCGATGTTATTTTCGCTATTTTTTCTTCAACTGAATAAGATTTTCCTCAAATAATGACCAAAACTAACAAATATTGGGTGATATGATAAGTAAAAAATACGGTAAAATACATTAGTATGAAAAATCAACCACCTTAAACATGAAGATATCGACGAATCCACCGGAAAAGTAGTAAATATACATCTAAACAGATGAATGCAAATTTTGTCATTTGTTGAAGGGTGCTTCCGTCGCTCGGTCGGTCAGTTACCAAGGTTCGGTTTTAAACTAACTTACCCCTGTTATGTACCTAACAGTTTCATAAACTACTATTATCAATTCATCGAAAAAATACAGGATAAAACAGATTGTAACAAAAATACAAATCTCCGTAATTCACAATTAAGAGGCATAATCCTAACCCAGATTCATGACGAGAAAGTAGCTTTGTTAATGTAAAATACAAATCAATTTTCAACCCATCCGTTTCAATAAAACTCAAATTATCAGAGTCAGGATCAAGCCTCATTTCCTTTGAGGAAACGTCTTTGTTGATTCGTTTCTCCTTATTTTGCAAGATATTATTGAGGCGCATGCTCCACAAGGTTTGTGTTAGAAAATAATGAACCTCCCGTTGTAATAAAATACTGGAAAATATTCTAAAATATTTCTTAGGGACAACAATACAACCCATATTTTGTTATACACCACAAGCTCGTTATGCTTGACAACGGATTTTTAAATATTTCCAAAATCTTTTTATATTTCTTTAAAATACTTTCTGCTTTATCTAGTCACTGATCACAGCTACAGAATAATGAAGCATTATATTTTAATGAGTTCCTGGAATTCTTGTTGTGCAAACGTTTTTTAGATTTTAATATGGTACCTAAATCTCGTAACAAAAATAGTCAAAATATGGTTCAGGGGGTAACCATGAGCTCTTATAGCCATTCAGTTCAAAAAATATCGGCTCCGTGATGTCCGCAACTGTATTTAAAGGCGCAGTCGCAGAGTGTCTGTAGACTTCTGCAATTCAAGTTATTGAACGATGAGGAATGTCAACGACGAAACGATATTTTCAACTGAATAGTTTTTGAACTGAAGCTATAAGAGGTTATGGTTACCCCCCCCCCCCAAGATCATGTTCCGATTTAGTGTTGATGTCATAAATATCACAAACTAGTATCCGCCCGCGGCTTCGCTCGCGTTTTACCAGGATAAAAATTACCCTATATCTCAATCCAGGCTATAATCAATCTGCGTACCAAATTTAATCGAAATCAGCTCAGCCGTTTCGGCGTGATTGAGTAACAAACATCCAAACATCGTAACTTTGACATTTATGTTATTTCTGGGATGGTAGTCTCACAATACAACGCAGAAATGTGAGCACTATACCGTAATGCGACCAAATTTTGAACGTAACTGATCCGGTGTGAAAGGATTATCCAATCCATTCAGTTCTTGTCCATAGGTAAACGTCAAAATTGAGTTCGAAAGTTCATCAAAACTTATGAGGAAGCAGAATACTGATTTTCAACCAAATCACAATTCAGACAACTTTTAATGTCGTTGTAATGAGGGCTTTTCATATTCGTATAAAAAAAAGTAGTTCGATTTGATTCGATAGATGGCGCTGACTCAAATGTGTTTGCCAAAAATAACAAATGCATTGTCTGTGCTTTTGTGTGATAGTAATAAAATACAACGAAAATATATCACTACGTTGTTGACTTTGACATCTCCCTTTATTTTGACAGATAAGTACAAAGCTGGCGCCATCTATTTTCAAGGGTTTAAGCATGATGTGAAACGGCCGTGAAAACCCCTCATTATAAGAATAAGCCTTCAAGAGATTATAACTCAATGAAAGCTTGAAGTTTTCTGTTGATAATGGAATAGTATTCCCTGCTCAAGTAAAACCCAGTTGGGAGTTTTAAAAAAAAACTTAGTTTTTCTTTCGTAGGTATTTGAATGAATCCAGACTTCAGTTATCTGTTGACACAGATCTTAAGCTATATATATAGGTTTAATCACATAGCATGTGACCCCACAATATAATATTTCCACTTATGTGGACCTTAGAGCTCGTATTAGTACATACCTAGTGACTCAGTGTTGCTATGTGTATTATAACATTTTAACGAGATCCCAAAAATTATCAACCAGATAGGTTTCGAACCCGCGTCATAGATAGTCTGTCAGTGTCTTTTGGGATATTATTGAAATGTTATTATTTCCCCATAAGTGTGGGTATAACAAATAACCTCTGTGTTTACCCACGATAGTATATAACGTATAGTGTATTATGTTATCTGTGGCCACGACCAAGGGATCTCCTAGTTTGGGATCAGGACTATGTATGTGCGCATGTTATGTATGTTATGTTGTTTTGCAGGTAGGCGATGCGAGGACACATGTCTCCGCCGCCGACCAGAGCCGTCTGGTGGCTGGCTACATTCTTCAGCGTCTTTGTAACAGGTATGATATCTACATTATCGGTTAGATACATTTTAGATGTAAGTACTGCTTTAGGTGAAATAAGAGATAATGGTATCCACTGGAGATTTTTATACCATATTTTCTGTAGATAAAACTATCGTTACATACATAGAAACACTCCTTTTTCCCCGAAGGGTTAGGCAGAGTTCACAGTGGGTTGCACCATCGTGTAATATAGACGTGACAAGTGGTGAGCTCATCGCCGCAATTGCTTCCCACGACTGACTCGGCTAACACTTTCTTCAAGTGTGAAAAGAGGCCCATTGAAGTTCTGCCTACCCCTTAAGGAAAAAGGCATGTTTCTATGTAGGTATGTAAAACTATCGTTACAATCAATTTAATCTAATAACAGCGCAAGATTTTAGCGCGCGATTGCTATTGCTAGAAAGAAGGTTCCCGCGCTATAGAAATTGGTCTACGGCGCGGGTACATCGGGGCGACTTATATTTTAGGTGAAACTCTACATCCATTTAAAATCGATTTGGGCGCGCATCTGAAGCTGCCATAAACATAACCTACCTTCGAGATAGTACCAGTACTGTCAAGCTAAAGCTTTAGTAATAAATCATTATTTTTTTTAAACTACAGGCTCTGGTAGCCATCTAGACGCCTCGTTAAAACTAAAAGGCTCCCTCAAGCACCCGTGGGGGGGGTATCAGGTATCTTAGTTCCTCATATACTATCCGTAACGGCGAAAGAATATAGCACTAATACCTGCGGTATACAGTGTGTCCCACGGCCATGGTACATGTAGCTTGCTTATTTACCTTTTTTGTTTAGCGGGCAATACAATAGCGCGTCTGTTCCATTTTGATTATTTTACAACTGTGACTATTTATTTAAAATGTAATAGTAATTCAAAATGCCGTCAGTTTGAATCCTAGGCTAAAGAAATAGTTAAATAAACGAAATAAAACGTTAGTTCACAATTTGACCACGACGCTTCTCTTTTTGAACAGACTCTAGGACAAGTACTTTAAATATTGAAGTTAGGATGTTATACATAATGGAGACTTTACTTTATTTTTAAAAGTCAGTAATAATGCATGCTGGGATATTTAAAAAGTCACTTGCCTAAGCTGGGATTCGAACCCGCTAAATTACAAAAAAAAACTGTATTTTTATGATACTGATCGACAGAGTAAATTACAAGGATCAATTCCATTGCATCCATTCCATTCCCTCTGCGACTGCGCCTTTAAATACAGTTGCGGACATCACAGAGCCGATATTTTTTGAACTGAATGGCTATAAGAGCTCATGGTTGAACTATATTTTGACCGTTTTTGGTCTATTTTCATTTTGTGATTAACATAGTATCTCAAATCAAAGAAACACCATGAAATTATGAAATAAGACACGTTTCTGTGTCTTATCCTAAAGCTGGTTCGAGTCCCGACTTAGGCAAGTGACTTTTTTTAACCTTGAATACAGTATTACTGACTACAAAAAATATAGGAAGGTCTCAATTATGTAAAACTTCCTAACTTCATTATTTAAAGTACCTACTTGTACCTACTCTAGGTATCATGGCCGTGGGACAAAGTAGCTACTATAGATTTTTCTTCTGAAATCTTAGCTATTTTTTAACGTAACAAAATATTTTTGCTTATTATTAGCCTATATTCCACGATGGTGCAACCCATTGTGAAAATAGGCCCATTGAGGCTCTGCCTACCCTTACGGGGAAAAAGGCGTGTGTCTATGTGTGTATGTACGTATGTGTGTTAGCCTATGTTCACTATAAATCAAACAGAACTTATTTTTTTTTAAATAGTACTCAAAAAATCGTGATTTCATGTTTTTGAAACCACAGGCTGGGAGCCTAGTTTAGTTTTAAACTGTATTTCAGGAGCCAAAAAGCTCATAATTATCTAATATCCCTACTAACGTTTATATTACGAGTTCAATAAATCAAGAATGCGTAAGTCGCCTGTATAGTACTCAGAAAGAGTTTATTGAATACCGTAATTACGCTTTTGCTTCATCGACAAATGAATGCCTTTCAGACAAAATTCAATATTAATTCATAGAAATTTTTCCAAGTGGATTAACTATTTCTTAGGGAAGTTCTATGGCAAATTAGTCTGCAAAGTATTATAATAGATAATGTATACACCTATTTCAAAGTGAACATCACCGAATAAGTAAAAATATGTCATATCAAAGCTCGTCTAGGTTTTACTCCACATAATTATCATTTTATAAAGACTAACTCTACTATACTTCTGTTTGACCTTATTCTACGGTTTTTCGCAGGTCAGGCTGTTTTTGTAGACATTTCCACATTTTCACCCCCGACGGAACAAAGAAGATGTGTACGTTTAGGGTGAGATGAGAAGTTGTTTGTTTTTGTGTGCACACGAATGTTCCCATTTATCTCAAAAACAGTAAGACCGATTTAGATACGGTGTTCACTATATGAAAGATGGTATTTGCAAGATAGTGGAAATTGGTGCAGACGTTTCTAGGATCAACACTCCCAAAAATGCTTTTAGAAAACAATTGCAAGGAATTATAAGCGTGTTCATTTTTTACGTGGCGACATCTAGTCATGAATAGAGTAATTAGCTTCGGAGCCCTACGTTGTGCGTGCTATACCGATGTGCGTTTAAAGCTTTTCCTATTTCCTGTTTTAATGGAACACTGATAATATAAAATTGTATTATTTATTTACAAAATTAACTTGTTACTGTCACCGGTAAAATATGTGGCATCGGCACGGAGTTTTTTTTGCCCATAGATCTACAATGTACGAATGTAATTCCACAACGCACACATTGGTTTTCTCTCAAAAACTCAATCTATTCCTGGAATACCTACATTATTTTTCAGCTGCCAGCGATAGCGAAGTCTAGAAACTAAATCTAATATTTATTATGTTTAAGTTGTGTTTTTACAAGCTAATTAACTTGCGATGTATGTATGTATTGTAGATCTATGGGCAAAAAAAACTCCGTGCCGATGAGTTTTTTTTGCCCATAGATCTACAATGTACGAATGTAATTCCACAACGCACACATTGGTTTTCTCTCAAAAACTCAATCTATTCCTGGAATACCTACATTATTTTTCAGCTGCCAGCGATAGCGAAGTCTAGAAACTAAATCTAATATTTATTATGTTTAAGTTGTGTTTTTACAAGCTAATTAACTTGCGATGTATGTATGTTTGTCCGGGTGGAATCTTGCAACTGAATTTCAAAGCAGTTAACCTCAACCGATTGAGATGATATTTTGCATACATGTCAAGTTCCGATGACAATGCAATATTATGGTGACAGCGAGCCGATCTGATGATGGACATGGAAGGTGGACTAAGGAAGTCCTCGAGGGATAATACTGGCCGTGTTTAGGCTCATTTTGATCAGCACACGGTTATGATCACTAATTTTATAAATGCTTGCATTGAAAAATATATTTTTCACAAAATACTATCTTTTTGCAGGTGAAATGCCGAATCAAGGGGAAGAGGAGCCTGAGTTTCTACAGAAGCTTGAAAACTTCACGGTCACCCAAGGACGAGATGTTTACTTCACTTGCATCGTCAACCATCTCTCTAACTACAGGGTAAACAAAACACAGTTCCACCAACTTATTTTCAGTCGACAGCGTCGCTGGTGGAGCCATTATGCAAATTTACCAAAAAAGGGGATTTCAAATACAGGAAAAAGTCATTGTATTAAGTATATCAGTTATCTAGTACCCATAACACAAGCTCTGCTTAGCTTGGAGCTAGATAATGTTGTGTGAACTGTCCAGCATTATTGATTTATTTTATTTATTTATTAGAACTATAGAAAAGGTAAAGTAGAGTAAAATAAAAAATAGATCATGCTGGACAGTTCACCCAACATTATCTATTAGCCCTAAGCTAAGCAGAGCTTCTGTTATGGGTACTAGATAACTGATATACTGAATATTTTTGATTATACATAGAAAATACTTGGAACACCCTGAATAAATATCTGTAGATCGTACAAATATTTGTTCCGAGGCAGGTATCGAACCCGCAACCTCCTGCGTTGCAGGCGAACCTTCGCTCGCCGCGCTGCAGAGGTCATCAAAAAGTATAATTTTTGTAGTGTATTTTTTGTGTATAAATTTTGTAATCGGCTTTTGTTCCATGTTTATCCACCTGAACAGATAAGTTGGTGGCACTTACATTATCCTGCTTGCACAATCGGGTTAAAACCAACAGAACATACTTGTATTTTTGCCAAGAGTGGCAGAACAAACATTAGTTTTAGACAGAACGTAAAAAGTTTCCTTGTATTGTTCTGTGAGAAAAATGTGTTCAGAATAAAATATACCTAACACACCAACTCTACCTATTGAGATAGCTCCAATTATCTGGGTTCTTTTAAATAACCACATGCATGCCAAAAACTGTAACAGTCTAAAATTAGCGTTCCACGATATTCCTTTGTGTTCGCCAGTAATCTTCTTGACTCATATCTCGTATAGCACTGAAAGTGACGTTTTCCTGGTCGATGGTAAAGATCCGTAAATAGCATGCATAATAACATTGCCTTGTAAAATTCCTTTGATACTAGCGATCGAAAGAAGCTTTATAAATTACGTGAGATGGTTTTATAGGGTTCCGTACCCAAAGGGGACCCTATTACTAAGACTCCGCTATCTGTCTGCCCGTCTGTCACTAGGCTATATCTCATGAACCGTGATAGTTAGACAGTTGAAATTTTCACAGATGATGTATTTCTGTTGCCGCTATAACAAAAAAATACTAAAAAATAGAATAAACTATATATTTAATGGGGCTCCCATACAACATACGTGTTTTTTTTTTGCCGTTTTTATAGATAATGGTACGGAACTCGTCGTGCGCGAGTCCGACTCGCACTAGGCCGGTTTTTTGCTCTCCTCACGATTCTTCAAATAATCATTTTGAGATTTGACAAGGTATTACAGTTCTTTCTCAGAATCCCCGTCTTCGGTTCCTTTCAGCTATCGATATGATTCGGTGCATTGTTCGAAGCGTTCTTTAGTTGCGCATCAATATGGAGTTTCCGTCCAAACAAAGGCTGACAGAATGGAACAAATGAATGCAAAATGCCGATATTTTTCAAGTAATAAAACGTACCAATTGCTTTGGAAACCCGTATTCCCAAGTACAAAGACGCGGATTTAAATGTTAAAAATATTGATCTCTGTTTCACTGCGGGCTTTTTGAGATTATAACAGGCACGAGTAATGGGGATGGATTGGATGACGTTCTGTGGCAGAGCCCGAATAGATGAAACGCGGTTTGTTATACATATTCATGGCGGGCGAAGCTTGGCCTGCGACGCAGGAGGTTGCGGGTTCGATTCCCGCCTCGGAACAAATATTTATGCGATCGCAGATATTTGTTCAGGGTGTTCTGGGTATTTACTATGCATAATATAAAATATCAATCTATGTAATATATTGTATTAAGTATATCAGTTATCTAGTACCCATAACACAAGCTCTGCTTAGCTTGGGGCTAGATAATGTTGTGTGAACTGTCCAGCATTATTTATTTATTTTATTTTTTTATTGATTCCCCATACATTTTTATTGATCGTATTCCCCTGTTTTCTCATCCAAAACTGGATAGATTTTAACTTTTTTTAATGAATTTTAATATTAAAAACTTTATAGAAAGATAGATAGAGATAGAAAACTCTTTATTGTGCTCACCTTAAAATAATAAAATAATAACATACTTATATTACTTTTGAAACTATCATGGTTATGTACATAATTTTCACTTTCTTTTTTGTACTAATTTTTTTTTTTTTTATCGGGAACATATAAAACTCAAAAATCATGGTAAATATCCCGTTTCTAGTGAAAATTATACTTATATTAACTTACAAACTAGTTCACGGTGATACAATGGCCTTATCGATGGCCTAAGAGCGATCTATTTTTTTAAATTTATTTATACTTGTGAGTTTTCCTTTTAGTTGTTGAATTTTTTTATTCAATTAATTTATGGAAAAACTAAAACACAGGAACATGACAGCAGTAAATATAGATTGTTTATTAAAAAAATATTTGCTCTAGTGTCATCCACGCAGGATACAGGGGACTTTGTTTGTATGGAATAAACACCGCCCGCATTTACTCTTAAGGGTAAGGCCGCCAAAATCATCATTTGTAACACAACAGTATCATAGTAAATTTTGTTTTACAGTTACACAAAAGTTACAAAAAAGTGCCCATTTGTGTATGAGGCCTGACATTTGTTTTGTGTTACGGAAAATAAAAATATTTGTAGCCATAACAAATAAGTAGGTATCACAAAAGTTACAAAAAAAGCGGCCAAGTGCGAGTCGGACTCGCCCATGAAGGGTTCCGTAGCAGCAAGTAACATAATATAAAAGTTCTTGGATGGATTACGATTAATGACGTATTAAAAAAAACTACTTGCTAGATCTCGTTCAAACCAATTGTGAGTGAAAGTTTACATGGTAATGTACATCATATTTTTTTTTAGTTTTATCATTCTCTTATTTTAGAAGTTACGGGGGGGGGGGGGGGACGCTTTTTACCACTTTGGAAGTGTCTCTCGCGCAAACTATTCAGTTTAGGAAAAAATGATATTAGAAACCTCAACATCATTTTTGAAGACTTACAATAGATAACCCACACGTATAGGTTTGATGAAAAAAAAATTTTTTAGTTTCAGTTCTAAGTATGGGGAACCCCAAAAATAATTGTTTTTTTTAAATTTTTGTGTAAAAATATTATTGCGGTTCACAGAATACATCTACCTACCAAGTTTCAACAGTATAGCTCTTATAGTTTCGGAAAAAAAAAAGGCTGTGACATACACGGACAGACAGACAGACAGACAGACATGACGAATCCATAAGGGTTCCTTGTCTTTGACTACGGAACCCTAAAAATTATCACAAAAGTCTGATTTGCAGAACAATAAAAGTTTGTATTTTTTAAATGATGTCGATCTATGCGCTAAAGCAAGTGTTTATGTATAGCTAGAAACAGTAATGCTTTTATTTATTCTCTGGTAATGCATAAAACTAAGGTACTTACATACATATAGGGGAAAGGCGTACAAAATGACATACCCTCTGCTAAATCAGTCCTAAATCTTGATTTATTAATTATTTTTAACAACGTGATCAGCCATTATATACGTTGGTTCAGTACCTAACCGAAATTAAAGAAATTATTAGCAAAATAAAATATCATTTTTTAAGAACTCGAGCAAAATCCGTTTTGTTCGTCCTGTGCGGGTAAGATGACATACACCATGTGGACAAAATGGCATACCACTATATCATAGGAAATGAGTCGTCTACCTGCAGAGTTCGCAAACAAAACTTTTTCGTCTTTTTTGCACATGATGCATGAGCTCATTTATTGCAGCTCATACACCGGAACTAAACTTTATTTGGCTTGGATCTGGAGTGCAGGTCATTAGAATAGATGCAGTGCAATTTTCGTTATCATTGTCTTCAATCGTCGCTTCCATTAAGGTATTATCCTAACCCTATCGGTCTGTCTTTCTTGTATAATTCCGAAGCATGATGTTCAAATGATGATGTTATAATATGGATGTGTGTATGTTTGTGAATGTTCTGAAAAAAGAAAAAATACGTGGGGTCAAACGACATAGTATACCATTTTACCCGCCCAAGGGGTATGTCATTTTGTACACTTTAAAATTGTATAACCTTAGAAACTAAAACAAAAAATGCTCTTATTTTATTGAGATTTGAACACATCACCATTGTTAATTAGTTTAAGGACAACAAACAGACACCATCAAAGACAAATAAAAGTAAAACATATTATACTTTTACATCGAAATAAAATCCATCGGAACAAAACTCGTGGAGATAAAAAAAAAAACAATCCGTCGTCCGCTTCAAACGGCTGTGCGGCCGTGACTAGCATTGCGACAGGTTGCGACCGGGTACTAAGCGGACCTCTGCTTATTGGTGCGGGAACTATACAGTCTGTGGTTTCGGAGAAAAGACCGCTATGTCGTTTTGTCCACCTATGACATTTTGTACGCCTCTCCCCTACGTACACAGACGCACACTTTTTTCCCGAAAGGGTAGGCAAAGCCTCAATGGGCCTCTTTTTATCGTGGATTACACCGTCACGGAAATATAGATGTAACAAACGGTGAGGTTCGAATAAAAAATTATAATTTTGGCAGCCTTGCCCTTAAGGTGGTTGCTTTTTCATACAAACGTATCTGCACAAATATGGGCAAACAGAGTGTAATATTACACTGAAATATCTGTTGTTGGTTTTTATATAAGTCATTATTTGCGGCAAATCATATTTGGTTGAAGAAAACAGTGGATTAATAGCGAAAACAACACCGAAATTTTTGTACATACAAGAAATTTCGATGTAATTTTCCCTATTAGTTCACTGTATTCTTCAACCAATTATGATTTGCTGCAAATAATGACCAATATAAAAGCCAATAACAGTCATTTCAGTGTAAAATTATACTCTGTTCGCCCATATTTGTGCAAATACGTTTATATGAAAAAGCAACCACCTTAAGCGATCGGCATTTATTTGGTATTTGTGATGCAGTAAGTAGAACATAACGATTTGACGTAGGGAATTAATGAACGATATTTATCTTTGATACCATTGTGTAAATACAGAAACGAACTCCCACCCAGTATAAGAAGACTGCTCGAACAAAGCAGTTTTTAAAGGTACTTTATCAAATAAAAGCTTCATTGAGGAGAAGTAATTATATGTTACAATTTCACAAGATCACCTTTAGACAAAAAGATTAAATTATGTACTTATCTTATTTTTTATGGATGACTTGCATCCACCCGCAGCTTGATTCGTGAATTTCATAATGGGATAAAAGTAAAGGGAAAAGTTAATTCCGTATTACTGAAGAGAAAAATAAACAAATAGTTGAGTTCATCAGTATTCGAGGCTTGAGCGGAATTTGCGCTCGGACGTTTTGCGCTTATTTTAATTTATGACAAGAGTTTATTGAAATTTTGCAGCGCTTTTTGCTTACACCCTACGTATAGCCACAAACAAACTGTATAAGTAAGTATATCTATACTAGCTGGGGCCCCGCGCTTCGCGCAGGTTCTAGAACTTTCAGGAATTTCCCGAAGGTTCTCGATCTTTTTTAAAAATTTTTCGAGGATTTTAAAATATGGAAATTTCTCGAATGTTCTAGAACTTTCGGAAATTTCTGGAAAGTTCTCGAACTTTTTCTAACCTTTCTGGAGATTCTCGAACCTTCTAGAATTGCCTTGAACTTTCCAGAACATCCCTAAAGTTTTCGAACTTCCTCGAACCTTCTAGAAGTTTTGGTTGAGTTTCAGGTCAAGTTCACCTCATTCTAAACCGTTTTACTCTAAACCTTAACCGCGCAGCCCAAAACCCAAACCACAGATTACTTAATACTTACTACGCCCAAACCTTCTAAACCGTTTTTCTCTAAATCTTAACCGCGCAGCCCAAAACCCGAACCTTCTTCATGGATGGGAGGGTTGGGGTTACCCTACGGTTAAACCTTTTTAGGGTTCCGTAGTCAAAGACAAGGAACCCTTATGGATTCGTCATGTCTGTCTGTCTGTATGTCTGTCCGTGTATGTCACAGCCTTTTTTTTCCGAAACTATAAGAGCTATACTGTTGAAACTTGGTAGGTAGATGTATTCTGTGAACCGTATTAAGAATTTTACACAAAAATTTAATAAAAATAATTATTTTTGGGGTTCCCCATAATTAGAACTGAAACTCGAAAAAAAAAAATTCATCATACCCATACGTGTGGGGTATCCATGGATAGGTCGTCAAAAATGATATTGAGGTTTCTAATATCTTTTTTTTCTAAACTGAATAGTTTGCGCGAGAGACACTTCCAAAGTGGTAAAAAGTGTCGTCCCCCCCCCCCCCCCCCCCATAACTTCTAAAATAAGAGAATGATAAAACTACAATAAATATATGATGTACATTACCATGTAAACTTTCACTCAAAATTGGTTTGAGCGAGATCTAGTAAGTAGTTTTTTTTTAATACGTCATTAATCGTAATCCATCCAAGAACTTTTATATTATGTTACTTCCTGCTACGGAACCCTTCATGGGCGAGTCCGACTCGCACTTGACCGCTTTTATAATATATATATTGATTACATCTATATACTACATCTATATCAGTATAGATATATATCTATAGAAGTATAGACTCCAAGAACGCAAATTGTGACAGACAAGCCATAACCCAGAAAAGCCCAGCTTAATCTACATGTTTTTAATAAATAATGCGAAATTTTTAGCACAGTCGCCCATGTGGCTTCGGAAAATAATCCGTTTGATAACATACATGAAGTTTTATATCTATGCGATATCAGTAAATCGTAAATGGATGTTGGCAGAATCATGACAGCCAAGTTATAGTCACCAAGAAAAAAAAACGAAACAGTATTGAAACAATTTGTTTTCTACTTCAATTTTGATCTGAACCGAAATGAAAAGCAAAAACTTTGTGGCCAAAGATGACGAACCAAATATATCAAGTTTCGATAACATACAAGCAATATCATCATCATCATCATTAACCAGCATCTCTCCGTCCAATATTGGATATATGCCTCTCCTAATTTCTGCCAGTCGACTCTGTTCCGAGTATTACGACTCCACTGGTGGCCAGCTACGTTTTTAATAAATAATTAAATAATGCTGGACAAGTTCACACAACATTATCTAGCCCCAATTTATTCCAGAGCGTGTGTTATGGATACTAGTTAACTGATATACTTAATACAATACATTACATAGATAGATATTTTTTATTATACATAGAAAACACCCAGAACACCATGTACAAATATCTGCAGATCGCACAAATATTTGTTCTGAGGCGCGAATTGAACCCGCAACCTCCTGCGTCGCAGGCGAACCATCGCCAGCCGCGCCACAGAGGTCTTCAACGTCGTCAATATTAATGCCATAGGTCCATCGTGCCTTCGGCCTGCCTGGTCTTCGGCCTGCTACCCAAGGTCTCCGCTCGGTTAACCTGCGGCACCATTCTGCAGGTGGCCTGCCCATTGCCACTTCAATTATGAGATGTATTTACCAATGTCCGTGACTTTGCGCTTGCTGCGAATCTCCTGATTTCGTACTTCATCTCGCAGGGATAGCCGTAGCTTAGATCTCTCCATTGCTCAACACATGCAACATTACAGATACTCCATCCAAAACGAGCATTTCTCTGTAGGCAGAACACTAGACCCTGTAATTTTTTCATAATTTGTTGGTGTATTAATGAATACGCATGCATACAGCAAGCATGCGCATGCATGCATGCATACAGCATTGTATGCAATTTTCCCGGATGGTTGTTATAATAGATAGATAGATGGATAGACAACACTAAATAGCATAACACAAATAAAAAAAATAAAAAAAACAATGATAACAATAAGTATGTAAGTACAATAGGCGGTCTTATCGCTGAGAGCGATCTCTTCCAGACAACCTTGGGATAGACTGGAATAACATAATGTCGTCAATATATTGCAAAATGAAATGAATCTACGTTAAAACGACGGAACAAGCAGATGGCCCACCTGATGTTAAGCGGTAACCAATACATTACCTCATAGGTCACGTCTACCTATAGGATGCACCCTATGCGACATTGCACTGCGCCCGTCACCCTGAGACAAATAGGTGAACAGTCTCATGTGCCTGTAATTTCACCGGCACCCCATACCCTTCAAACCGGAACACAGCAATGCGAGCACTATTGCTTAGTGGCAGAAATGGGTATGGAGGTGGAACTTCCCCGGACCAACTCTTTCACAAACCTAATAACCAAAATAACTAACATTAAAAGTTGGTAAATAACATTGTACAGACGTCATCATCAGCAACGTCTTGCTTATTCGTTTTTTTCAGTACACGCAACTATAATTGATAAGATCAGCCAATTCCTTTTCGGAATGGTAATCGACGCCTTAGAGCCATCAATGTGATTGGACGCAATCGTCGTAACGTCCCTTGCTTGCATACCAAAACGGAGACTCGGGCCAAATGATAACAGTCAGTGTGTACGTCGAGCAAATTATTCCAGTTAAGCCAATATCCCTTCAATGGTGAATGTTCCAATTTCGTTTGAAGTCCATGCTCCAGTAGATTAAAGCAGATTTGATTATAAAGAGTATGCCTCGATATGATACCGTCGCTTATTCTGTGACAATTAGAGGAGTGCCTTTGCTTTGACCTTCTTGGAAATACGTAAAAGATCGCAAACGACATCCCCGTCATTGTTTTTTTGTTTCCGTACCCAAAGAATACCAAATGAACACCATTATGGTCTATTATCAAGCCTAAAGTGTCCGTCTGTATATATGGCTGTCTAGCACAGGGTTATCATCTTCTAAGCCGTAGGAGGTAGCCCGTTAGAATTTTCACAGATTATGTTTTGTTGTGCTAAGAATCATGGCAAATAATCACACTAATATCATATGTATAAAAATGAAAAGTAGGTTATCTTAGCTTCTAGACAGGACAACGCCTTTCTTATTTCGCTTGAAACTAGGTAAATACTCTAAAGATACACAAAATATTATAGTAAATAAAAATAAAATATAAATTAAATCCGTAGTACGGAACCCTCGGGGCGCAAATCAAACTCGCACTTGGCAAAATAATACTTAAGTTACGAGTGGATCCCACTATTACAAAGGGTGCCGACTATTACCACAGGAGCCCACTATTACAAGGGTAGCCCACTAACAAGGGTAGCCTACTAATACAAGGGGAGCCCACTATCACAAGGCGAGCCCACTATTATAAGAGGAGCCCACTATTACAAGGATAGCCCACTAACAAGGGTAGCCCACTATTACAAAGTGTGCCCACTATTACAACGGGAGCCCACTATTACAAGGGTAGCCCACTATTACAAGGGTAGCCCACTATTACAAGGGTAGCCCACTAACAAGGGTAGCCCATTATTACAAGGGGAGCCCACTATCACAAGGGGAGACCACTAACAAGGGTAGCCCACTATTATAAGAGGAGCCCACTTTTACAAGGGAAGTCCACTATTACAAGGAAGCTCACTATCTAACAGAATGCTCTTCGCATTCGCGTATACCGGAAATAATTCTCACAAACAATGAAATTGTTACTTACTAATTTATTTTCCGACCGCAACAAAGCGAGATGTCACATGAAAAATGCTCGAAAGCGGCGCACACGAGACGCCCTGCATTCCGCCGAAATGCTGAGTTCGTGAAGAAAGCAGGTGCCGGCGCGTCTGGTAGACTAAGGCCGTATTCTATGAAATAGTTGGTGTTGACCCCATCGAATGCAGAAATATTGACCCCATTGGGAAGAGTAAAAACTTTAAATTTTTCCTGCCCTCCTATTTTCTAACGAACCGATAATCGCTTTCAATCACATTTCGCATTACATTGCGCAGCGTACTTTAGTATTTTTTCAAGACAAATACATTTATTCAAAACATGCAGCGCAATGTATTGTAAAATCGTAATCCAAAGCGATAACCAGTTCGTTAGACAATGGCCCCCCTGACCCCTGACAAAACTCTAGATTTCTCCGCCGAGTTCATTTCCAAATTCAAAGGTCGTGCGTTTCTTGTTTTTCTTTTTTTTTCGGTTTTTGCTTCTTCTACTCTTACATTGGAATATACATTTCCGCGGCTCTTAAATAAACTACAGTACGGTTTGTTGGGTGCGAGAATATAGACAACAGATGTAGCAGTGTCATTCATCGAATGTGGAGCACCCGATTGCTACGTAAATGACGCCAGCTCTACAATTTCACGTGTCGTTCCCTCAGTTTTACATTCGGTACCTACAACGTTTAACCCACATTAAGTTTTGTATTCGAATACAAACGGTAAAACTCCAGTGTCGAGGAAACGCGAGTGATTTATATTATTAATCTGAGATATAGGTATAATAAAACACGTTTTACGCAGCGAACGGGACATTTTGTTTGTAGACACCCGTGATACCGTACCGTGATGTGTCCAGCCTTAGAATAGACCTCCATCTCCTCCCGTGGACGTCGTAAAAGCGGACTAAGTAGTCACACCAGGAGATAGCTGGCAGCAATCCACAAAAGTACTCAACACAAATACTGTGTTCACTAATCCTCCTGCCAAGCGTGATGATTATTGCAAATCCCCCCATAGAATGCAATGAAGGGCCTTATTCAGCAGTCAATGTCTACATGCTGATGATGGTGATGATTAAATTTTAAATATAAACGGTAAAACTCAAATGTCGAGGAAACGCGAGTGATTTATAAAACATTAATCTGAGATTTATAAAATGAAACACGTATGCAGCGAATGGAGCCCTTTGTTTGTAGTCACTATACTAATTGCATTCTCCTATCATCTCTCCTATCTATTCTAAAAAATACAAATATTTTCGGCTTCGCCAAAGGGGAATTTTTTAGTAATCGTAAGTTACGTAGCAGGTTTTGTTATTATTTTTAGACAACTGGTTGTGAAACTCAGTTGTATGTAGGCATGTATGTTTGTTTTTGCGTATGTTCCACCGTAGCGCCTAAACTAATCCGATTTTGATGAAAGAGGTGTCAATCGATTAGTTTTTGTGGTCCGGGTGATTTTGGCTACATTTTATACAAACGAAATCAATATGACGGATATTTTTATTTACATTTTGCAAGACATACTTTATACAAATATTGTACCTACACATAAGTAACTAATGTGGTGGATCACGATAGTCGGGCTATAGTTTTTATAACTTTTTACTTGGTGGCTGAAACAGAGTATGAACTAAGAGACATGATAAATAAATAAATAAATAAATAATGCTGGACAGTTTACACAACATTATCTAGCCCCAAGCTAAGCAGAGCTTGTGTTATGGGTACTAGATAACTGATATACTTAATACAATATATAACATAGATAGAGATATTTTTTATTATACATAGAAAATACCCAGAACACCCTGAACAAATATCTGCATATCGCACAAATATTTGTTCCGAGGCGGGAATCGAACCCGCAACCTCCGGCGTCGCAGGCGAACTTTCGCCCGCCCCGCCACAGAGGTCGTCATGATAATACAATATGATTCTTTAACAATATGAGACATGATGATACAATATGAGTCTTCAACAATATGAAACATGGATAATTTCACACACGATTTTTAGTTAAACAATGTCTGAAAGCATCTTCTGGTATGAGGCTTTATGTGTGTTGAGTGAACGCGAGCTATTTATGATATTAATCTGAGATCTAATAAAATGAGAATAGCGTCTATTCTTCAGACACTAGTATCCACTAATTGCATTGTTCGCGCTTTCAAGGATAGTACTTTCAGTATTGTTCAATAGGTACTTCTCATGAGCAGCACCGGCCAATTCAATATTTAATCTAATACTTACCTATAAAATACATTTAAATTGCACCTACCTACTATAGGTAGGTATGCATTGCGTTGTTGCAAAGAAAAGTAGCGCAATAGTGGTGTAGTTACAAAGTTATTGTTTGCATAGTGGTCATCAGCCTAATAGAAGTTCACTGCTATACGAGTACATAGGTCTCCCTATAGAATGCCATGATGAACGGTCTTAAGCTGCCTCCATCCACTGACTTCATGTGACCTTTAAAATGTCGTCAGTCCAATCATCGACCTTCCTAAACAGCGTCGTCGTCGTGGTCATGTTATTCTGAACACAAATTATTTATTTACACACGCCTTTTTTCGAAAGGAGTAGGCATCAGAGCTTCAATTGACCTCTTTTTACCGTGAGTCAGGTAGACCTGGCCAGTGATGAGCACATCGATGTCATTGCTTTCCCACGACCAACTCGGCTAACACTTTCTGGCAGTAATACATTCGTAAAAGCCAGCAGAAAGGGAAAAATCTTATGCCAAAGAAAACAAGCCAACAAGTCCAGAGCCTCGAGGCTGTAAGTTTAACAAGCATCTATACGGACGTGCTGTGAACATTACATGGATGGATGGATGTATGGGAAAACAGAAAAGCGCCCCTAGCGGGCACCTTGAGAACCTCAATTTTCATACCAAAATACGTGTAGTTTACACCACTCCCGTGCAGATAGATGCTTTGTTACATTTGTAGGCTAGGCCCTCGGGTATTAGGCCTTTCTATTTTACAACTTCAGTGGCGCGTCGGGCCGGCGGTAGCCGGCTGAGATACGAGAGGTTGCGGGTTCTATTCCCATGATCTATTTGCATGATGTGAAAATGTTTGTTCCGGGTATGGGTGTCGTGGTACTATGATACTCATTGTTCCTGATACCCACGACTCAGGGGATCCTAGTGCGAGATCAGGGGGGTTACTATGAGCTCTTATAGCCATTCAGTTCATAAACTATACAGTTGAAAATATCGGTTCGTCGTTGAAATTCCTCATCGTTCATTAACTTGAATTGCAGAAGTTATAGACCCTCTGCGACTGTGCCTTTAAATATAGTTGCGGACATCACGGAGCCGTTATTTTGAACTGAAAAGTTTTTGAACTGAATGGCTATAAGTGCTCATGGTACCCCAGCAAGTCTATTTATGTGACTGTTGGGTGTTTATGTTATGTATGTATTGAATGCAGGTGGCGTGGATAAAGTCTGACTCGAAGGCGATCCTGGCGATCCACACGAACATGGTAGCACTGAACCCTCGTCTATCCGTCACCTACAACAACCACAACACGTGGAAGCTGCACGTCAGCAACGTGCAGGCGAACGACTCTGGCACATACATGTGTCAGGTCAACACAGACCCTATGAAGAGTCAGGTAAGACCAACATTATAGTACTAACCCTGGCAATAATGAAGTTGCGCCTTGGTGTTCCCGGCCTAGAATTGGGTCTATTGTCCTTCTTTTCCCGTGGATGTTGTATAAGCCGACTAAGGGATTTCACCAGGGGATGGGCAGCAGCATCTACCTGAGTATTCAACACCAACACTGCTATCACCAATCCTCCTGCGAGCGTGGTGATTATGGCAAATTCACCCTGTTCTATAGAGAGGCCACGTCCAGCAGTGCTAAAAGCTGTGCTAAAAATGAATGAATGTACAATTAAGTAACTAAAGTAAGAAGGTGACACCACGTTACGCTTTGTTAAAAATTTACAGTGTTTTAAGCTAATCACAGCTTTATTTTTTATTTTTTTATACTACTAGAATGACGGAACCAGCTAATGGCCCACCTGATGTTAAGCGGTAACCTCTGTCTATGAACAGTGCATTACCACATAGGTCACGTCCGCCTAGGACGCGCCCTATGTGGCATTGCACTGCGCTCGCCACCCTGAGACATAAAGATGAAAAGTCTCAAGCTCTTCTTCGCTTCTTGAAATAGAGGAAATTGATTTTGCGAAAACTAGAAGACCTAGTACACATGATTTTATTGATAGTATCTACATCATAAATACCATAAGATTAGCCACAGATCAAATAATACTATACTAGGTTTAGCTAAGAATGTTCTTGAATCAAATAAAACGCAAGTGACACACTCACGCGTTAAAAAAAAACAACTGCATGCAAATACCTCTACATAACATGGACGTGACCTCTAAATTTGACTGACTAGCACCTGAACACAGCAGTGCTGGAGAAATTTATATGGTGGTAGTACTACCAAAAAAAAGAGCTCTGCTATTTCTACAACAGTGCACTATGTAACGTTGCCAACAATATAATTTCTAAATTGCGGTCCAACTCAGATTAGTGTTTCATTGTATGGCGCACAAGGTTAGCTTTCGTGTTCCTATTCTAACTAAAGAAGTTCGTTTGTAATGCAAAGTGCAGACTATAATTTAGCTTTCTAGGTTAATCCTAGGCTTCGCTACGGCTCCGCAATGTGAGAATACAAACGTAATTCTAGCTCATACTGCTCGTAATGCATTGCAAGGCAATTCCCTAATGAAATCAGAATAAAATGGCTGGAAAGCCAAGATTTCCAGAAACTCAAGTGGACGTGTGAAGATATTGTTGCGACATTTTATAATGAAATTCTTGTAAAGTAAATCTAGACTTGAAGAAAATCTTATATATTTCCGGAACTAAATCTTTTGAGAATATTGTACGCTTTGGTCGAAGATTGTACGGCTTTTACTCAATTACGTTAGAGCGTTGTTTTTGTCACTAATCTCGAGTGAATTTCAAATTGGTGTGATTTCACATCATCACCAGCCTTTAGACGTTCCCTGCTGACGAGGCCTCCCCCATGGAATGCAAAGGAGGGATTTGCTATAACCACCACGCTTGGCAGGCAGATTGGTGATCGCAGTATTGTGTTGAGTACTCAGGTGGATGTTGCTATCCAGCCCAGTTCCAGTTCAAAACTCGTATTCGTTTCTTCACATCTAATATGTTCGTTCTTTTTCTAATAATAGTGTTACTTACAGAAATTTTTAAGATGCTTCTCTCCATTTTCCTTTGACAGACAGCAAGTTTTTCTTCATCTTCTTTTCTCAAAGACCATGTATATGTGAGGCATGCGGTAGTATTGCTATTTCGTAGACTTTATTCTCTATGTGTGTGGGTGTGTTAGGTATATGTCCATTCCTTGGTTATTCATTATTTCTTTAAGTCCCCAATACTTTCTCCATGCAATACCAATTCTTTGTATGTATTTTTCATTACAACTTTCAAATTGTACCAATTGCCTAAGATATAAACACTGTAAATATTATATTATTCTTAGCTGAAAATAGGTTACTTTAAATATATATTTTTCCAGATGGGTCATCTATCAGTGGTGATACCACCGGATATAGTAGACAGCGTGAGCGAAGGCAGCTCCTCACA
Source organism: Operophtera brumata (assembly GCA_932527175.1). Lineage (NCBI taxonomy): Eukaryota > Metazoa > Arthropoda > Insecta > Lepidoptera > Geometridae > Operophtera > Operophtera brumata. The sequence continues at coordinate 30,493,998 of OW052228.1, forward strand.
GGAGGGGGGCAGCATTCGGCTCACCTGCAGCGCGACAGGCGTGCCGCCCCCTACCGTGCTGTGGCGACGCGAGCTCAATCGACCCATCGTGTTTCGGCATGAAGGCGGCAGGGAGAGGAAAGGCAAGTACTAAATAATTATTATAATAATATCTTTATTTCAGTCCACAACACATATGTACTTATTACAATGCTTGCCAGTGTTGTCACATCTACCTATTTTTTGATAGATCTACCTTATACCTTATACCTTACATTATTTTCCCTTTATTCTACCTATCTACCACACTCGGCCTCTACCTATTTTTCTAAATATTACGATTGTAAACAATTCTCCACGCGTGTTACGAAATCTTACTTACTTACTATCGAACTTAGCCTGTCTTGTAATTTTAGCACATAAAACAGAACGTGCTATGTGAAATAAGTGAATGATGAGGTACAGAGTATAGAGCTATGGAGTGACATTGACAATGACATCTGTCACAACTGACTGACGCTTGCTTGACATTGTCAATTTGACACTGACAGTCGCGCGTTCCCGATTTTTCCGCGTTTTTTAATGATTAAAAATGTACTTAAACTTGATTGGTACATCTACCTATTTTTCATTTCAAATTCTACCAATTTCTACAAATTTTTGCACCCTGTTCTACCATTTTGCCAAAATTGTATGTGACAACACTGGTGCTGGCCGTAATCCTCTCAGAAAGTGCTTTACCCAGTCTTCGACCAGACATCAAATCGCTGCCACGCTGTGCATGGAATTCTATATTTTCCAAAACAAAAAAGCGCCATGCAACGATTTACAACCAAAAAAACTTTTGTGGAGAAGATTAATGGTGAAAGAGTTCTCCTGTGAATATTTTTTATTAGAAAATTTTAAATTGAAATTTTAAAATATTCCATGTCCGTATTAAATTCTCATTGTGAACTGAAAGGCGCTCATTTGCGCTTTAGATAATTTGGAAAAAAAAACTGGAATGGATGGAAATTAAAATTCTTTCGTTAAATAGTAGCGAGCCCGAACAACCGTTATGAAGAGCGAGAACTCGAATAATTTATTAGTTACGAGATTTGCAACTCACTCAGTATTTAAATTTACCGTGTTGTTTTTAAATACCCTTTGCTGAACTTTATGATTATTAACTGTAGGTACTAGTTAATATATTTCTGTAACTGTAGGTAATTGTTATCAAAGATCATCCTACGTTATGATTCGTAGGAATCATTTTCTAAAACTTTACTCTCACAATATCTTACTGAATTCGGTAAGATCATTTCGATCGGATATATCTTTAGTGAAAGTTTTGGCTATTTTCTAATGATGGAATTTGGCACTGCATAGAAAACATTATTTATTCATTATGCTACTGGCTCAAACCTGCCACACTGCCAGCAACCATGTAAACCCTAGCTATCGAGCAGTAAGTACATTTCCGAGTTTATTTTTTTTATTTTATTTTATATATACTACTGAGTATGACGGATCAAGCAGATGCCCCACCTGATGTTAAGTGGTACCCTCTGCCTATGAACAGTGCATTACCTCATAGGTCACGTCCACCTAGGACGCACCCTATGTGGCATTGCATTACGCCCGCCACCCTGAGACAAAAAGATGAAAAGTCGCATGTGCCTGTAATTTCACAGGCACCCTTACCCTTCAAACCGAGGAACACAGCAATGCGAGCACTACTGCTTTGCTGCAGAAATAGGTATGGAGGTAGTACTTCCCCGGGCGAACTCTTTCACAAAAAAGCTTTACTACTACTCAAAAATCTTCAATGATAGCTAGAAGCTATCTACACGATGGAATTGGGTTAGGTATAGTGAATTATCATTGATATTATATCTGATCATTTAGATGTGTGCAATCACCTCTTTAGCCAGTGCACTGTACTTTAAACTGCTATTATTTGAGTTTGATACATTAACAAGGTAAGGTACCTAATAATATTAAAAGTCACTTTTTAAAAACTCTGTATGTACCCACCCTTTTGCAAGCAAGTTAAGAAATCCTATTCTATTCTATTCCGGATCTGGTATATGCGGTAAATAAAAAAAAACTCAGGATAGGATAATATAGAAATGGTAATTTATTTAAGGCGCTTAATTAAATCTGTATTCAACATTTTCTTGGCGAGCGTATTGAACAAATAACACATATTGGTACAAATAAAATGGACTAGTGCGAGCGAGATTCGCGCCCTGAGGGTTCGATCCGTAAATTATTTTGTTATCGTCAAAGCCATACTCGAGTTTCAGACACTAGCTTCCAAACTTCATTATTTGCGGTAAAAAACTCAAAAACCCTAAATTTTAAACTTTTCCCTTTATTTGTGTCAAACTTGAATATTAACCGGACTTGTTTGTAAAATTTGTTGGTATAAGATTTGTCCTGGGTGCTAGTTTATTTAAGGAATGTGTTTAAGGTGTTATTTAAGGTTGTTAATCGAAGAAAGCGTTAGCAGAGTCAGTCGTGGGAAGCAATGGTGGCGATGAGCTCACCACTAGTAACGTCTATTTGCCACGATGGGGCGACCCACAGTGAAAAGAGGCCCATTTGAGGCATTGCCTAGCCTTTCCGGGAAAAAGGCGTGTGTCTATGTGTGTCTTGTGTCAAAAAGCCTCCTAGCATTCCATATTTCAGAAATGTGAGGTGACTGGCAGTGCCCTAGAGATTTTTCATTTTCAATTAATACAAAAAAATTACATTACCTGTGTATTAGAAGCTTTATTTTTGATGCCACTATACGCTCACAGACCTACAAATTTGGTTTAAATTTCAAGTAGACTTTAGCCGTTCCTGCGTAAATCGTTCCTGACATGCAGACTGACAGACAGACGGACAAAAAAGTTATCCTATAATGATTCCGTTGATACCTTTTGGGGTACGGAACCTTAAGAACTCGAATCTTGTTTACATTTTGTATTATAAGTGAATGGAGAAAATCTAATTTCCATTTGAGCTAAATTGAAATTATTAAATCCTTAGTACCTACCAGAATCCTGGATCAAGGCGATACAATTTAAACTATGGAAATGAGTCTGAATTATCTTTGGCTAAAGATATTCCTTGGGCTTTCAACGAAGAAATTGATGATGTAATGTAATTTCTTTTGTTACTGTGTTGTTGCGAGAACACATAAATAACTTAAGATACTAAGAACCTCGTCAATGAAACTTCTGGAGTAATTAGGGAGGTAGTCCAATATCCAATATGCGTGTATGTTTGTCCGAAGATAACTTGCGAACCGCTAATGCGATCTTCATGAAATTTGGTAGGTGGGTAGATAATATTAGTACAATTTGTAGGTAATTTTATGAGCTATATCGGTCGTGGTTGTTGAGAGTCCAAGTTGGGGTCCAAGAGGGGTGAAAAAAAGTGTGTCAGTAAGATCATATTATGGGTGTTATTAAAAGCGCAATGCTTGGAAATTTCAAAATTATTTTGAATTATTTTGTAGACTATGTCGTTTTTGAGAAATTACGGAAAAATCTAAAATGTAAAAAAAATACTAAACGTCTAGGGTGCTTCCAGTAATCCCACAATGCTGAAATTTGGTATGCTTGTAGCTTTTGTAACACAAATACGTAGAAAAATCTAAAATTTAAAACGAATACCAATATCACATCCATTGTTGACCTCCCATTTCTGGGAATTTGAAAGACGTCGTAGTTCAGTTAGGCTGGACACTAATTTCTTCGATACACTAAACTTAAAATAAAGCCTTTAGTTTTCTTGGATACACTTGCTAGATTATTTTGGATAACTGACTTCACAAAAGGAGGTTATTATTTAATTCATCATAATTCAATAGACTAGATAATAGGTATTTAGTATTTACGCCCCCCATTCACAGGTTCTTGTGATGATGAGTAGGAAATTATCTCAAGGTGGTCCCATGAAATTTTTATCTCAGTTAATGTTTTTAGAAGTCGGTAAGAAAGGTAAATAATGTAACCTACCTACATCGCGTGTATTCGCGAGGTATCATTTTGGGCCGAACCACTAGTTTAAATAAAACACGCGTAATCGAGTTTAGCATACGTAGTGATATTATATTACACTACCACTATAATTAACCACAGCTCCAGACATTAACTACAAAACTATAATACACTATACTTACAATAAAAAGCGGCCAAGTGCGTGTCGGACTCGCCCATGAAGGGTTCCGTAGCAGCAAGTAACATAATATCTTCTTGTTTTTGGATGGATTACGATTAATGACGTATTAAAAAAAAACTACTTACTAGATCTCGTTCAAACCAATTTTGAGTGAAAGTTTACATGATAATGTACATTTTTTTTTTAGTCTTATCATTCTCTTATTTTAGAAGTTATGGGGGGGGGGACTGCACTTTTTACCTCTTTGGAAGTGTCTCTCGCGCAAACTATTCAGTTTATAAAAATATGATATTAGAAACCTCAATATCATTTTTGAAGACCTATCCATAGATACCCCACACGTATAGGTTTGATGTTTTTTTTTATTGAGTTTCATTTCTAAGTATGGGGAACCCTAAAAAAATGTTTTTTTTTAATTTTGTGTAATAATCTTAATGCGGTTCACAGAATACATCTACCTACCAAGTTTCAACAGTATAGCTCTTATAGTTTCGGTAAAAAAGGCTGTGACATACACGGACAGACAGACAGACAGACAGACATGACGAATCCATAAGGGTTCCTTGTCTTTGACTACGGAACCCTAAAAACAGAGCTAAAATCCAGTTAGAAAAAATAGGAATACTGTAAACCGCCGCCAGCATCTACAAACTATCAATAAAATTCTTTATTTTTTTACTTCAATAAAATGCTTCGAATCCGATGAAATTACTTAGAGAAAAGTCCCCGCAAAATATAGGTACCTAAATTACCATCAAAACGAAGTAGCGCTTCGTCGCGACAAAGTGTTGCCAATCTACGGACAGTGCTCTCATTGTTAACCCTTTGGAGCGGGTTCTCCCGGGTGCGGAAAGCCGCCATTCCACAGAGTCTTTTTTCCAATTCAATCTACTTTGCATTGTCCCGGCACTCGCATGAGGCATTACACCTAGACCCCCTTGCACTTGCTCCCACCACTTCTCTCCCCGATGGATTTTATTTACGCAAGAGAAAGCAAGCTTTAATACATGTACCGCTGAAGACAATAAGGCGCAACGAAACGAGATATAAAAGCTTTGAGTTAGTCTCGCGCTCCTTTTAGTAGGATTCCTTTGAAATGAATCGAATAATTCGCGCAGTTTAAGCTTATGGGCGTTTTTTTATGTGAGAGCACTTTGTTGAATGTAAATAATGATCGTCTCGGACTCGTTATCTCGATAACAAAGCCGCTTGACTTGTTGCCTCTAAGAAACAGTTGGTGTTTTATGCAAACAATGATAAAGTTTTATGAAACTACTAGGTAATAATAATTCCATCTGGAGTTGTAAAGCTACGTCATGGTCTACATAAAGTGGTTGCAGGATTTCATAAATAAAATATTTTGAGGCTCACGTGCTTTTTTTTTGCTTTTTTTTATCCCAGGCATTTGTATCAGTCTAAGAGCATTGCGGCCTCCGTTCAGTGTTGCTCAATGGTATCAGTCTATCATGTTGGCAGCTGATGATTATGGGAGCCAATTGGGTTCCAAATATTATCCGGAAAAGCAGTACTTCTTTTCATGTTTTTAAGAGTGCAATGTTATTAAAGATTCCTTTGTCAATTGTTAAAATAAACGAAAACTTTTGAGCTCATCTTAAAAATGGCTTTATAATTTAAAAATCATTGGAATAATTTATGTTTTATAAACGAATATCCTTTAAACTGAATACGTTCTCGTCGTAACTTAAATCGACTTCTTCAAACAAGTTTCATTCGGGACTCTTTTACAACGCGCCGTCGCAAGACGACCAAAAAAGGACAACCGCCTCTCGACTGAATTTTTATGAACTTTTTGTTGGCGTTTTTATACGAAATGTAAAGTTATATAACCACGGAAACTGGTTTCTGAAAGGACAATGTATCTAAGGAAACTGTAAATTAAATTCTTTTTGAATTTTTCTTTGAGACTTTTTACAAATGGCATCATGAAATGTATCGTAAACATAATACACATTTATGAAGCCATAATGTACCTAAAGCAAAACAACACTTTGTGTAAAGGCATTATTTATTCAGTAGTAAAGGTTGAGCCACAGGCATAAAAATTGTTGATAATAAATAAGAAAGTTAGAAATCAATAAAGCCTACTTCAAATAATAACAACCTTACCAAAAAAGTTGGGATAATCGCAGGAGCATAACGCTAAACAATATCGGCAAAGGTCCGGAATAATCCTTAATTCGTTGTGTGTAGGTAATACTTTATCGTCTGCCGAAGAAAGGGTGGCTAGTGGTTGCGTTTAGGATTACGAATTTTGTAAGGTATCCGTGCGAATGTCACCGCAGTTACCATAACGTTTTAGTGGCCGTTCTACCCCGCCTTGTACGAAGACGCTCGTACTTATTAATAAAAAAAATGTAATAAAGTTTTTTGGGACTAAACTAGCCCTAGGAAATCCAATTCTAATAATATGACAATGGGCATAAATAACAGAAAATTTAATCAAAGTTTTTTACATGGGCATTGATAAAGTATATATCGCTACTGAGGCGCCTTTGGCGCATACTCTGTTATGATACGTGATAAAGCAGAGGATGGTAATTTATTTTTGACCCCTGACTGAAAAGAGGGCTGTTATAAGGCCATAGTATGCCTGTATATATGTGTGTGTTATTGTACGCATGTTTCTTTGTTGCTACGTAGCTCTGGAGCTCTGAATTCAATGCGGTATTTTTATGTATGAAAGACGGTCTTTGCAAGATGGTTCTTGGCTATGTTTTTTAGAACCTTTAGTCTTAGCTAAAAATGTTCACTTTCGGTCATATCAGGGTCCAGGGTCAGACCAAAATTACTGCAGCTGAATCTTCAAGATTTTTTTTTAACTTCTTGAATGACGGATTAAACTGATGGCCCACCTGATGTTAAGCGGTCTGCCTTTAACAATGCATTACCTCATATTAGTTTGAGCTTAAACATCAGTAAAGTTGATATGACATGTCTTCCTCCTGCATACTTCATGGTTTGATGATGACCAGAACACGATGAATACAGGTCCGGGTGCAATGGGAGCTCTGACTTCAATGCCGTATGAAAACTGGTGTTGGAACAATGTAAACAGACGAGGCTTAAATTTTTTTTAAATTTACATCACATATCAGCTCTGATTTCATTTAATGAAATAGTTTCCATTTTAAAAACCTTTTCATGAGACACACACACGCACATACACACACACACACATACATTTTGGCTGATTTAGATAGATTTGACTCGGAAACGTTGAAACTTGGACTCTAAATGCTCAAATTTGCATTGATGCGAGCTGATGATCCTGGAAACGGCTGCACCAATTTCCACCAAACATAGCTCAGAACCATCTCGCCATCTTTCATACAGAAAAAACTGCATTAAAATCACAGCACCCGTTCTAGTGCTTTGAGGTCACAAACTTAAAACAGCCCATTTTATGTCGGGGATTAATGAATCTGTAACTCAAAAACCTTTCCGTATCTAAAGCCAACCAATTATGAATGAGTAATTAGGATTTTGAAGATGGAATTCTGGCAAATTCACAGTAACATCTTATGTTAATTATAAATCTCTCGAAAGTAATTAACTTGATGATTTTCAATTAGGATTTCTCATTGCTTGATATAAATGCCAATTTTAAGATGCCTTCATCCCATAATAACATAAATTTTGTTTTAGTGAAATGTAACGGAATTGTTAAAATCTCAATAAGTACCTAACTAAATCGATCGGGGATGGCATTGCCGTACATACCTTCCCATTATTCAACAACTAATTAATTTTGTAAAAATTTTAACACCCCCAATGCAATGAAACGGCTGGACCGATTTTGATCAAACAAAGCTAAGAACACCCCCGAAAAATACACATTTAAAAAAAAAAAAAAAGAAATAGGTTCATCCGTTCAGGGGCTACGATGGGACAGACAGACACACACACACACACACACACAGACACGTCAAACTTATAACACCCCTTCGTTTTTCGTCGGGGGTTAAAAATCATCGCAGTGGGAGCGCTATGAAGTGAACTGTGCTTCTGTTTGTTTGTTTGTCGGGTGTATGATGTGTTTTTAGGGTTCCGTACCCAAAGGGTAAAACGGGACCCTATTACTAAGACTCCGCTGTCAGTCCGTCTGTCTGTCCGTCTGTCACCATGCTGTATCTCATGAACCGTGATAGTTAGACAGTTTAAATTTTCACAGATGCTGTATTTCTGTTGCCGCTATAACAACAAATACTAAAAAACAATAAAATAAATATTTAAGGGCAAAAAAAACACGTTTGTTGCAAGGGACCCCGTGATTTTTTTGCCGTTTTTATAGATAATGGTTCGGAACCCTTCGTGCGTGAGTCCGACTCGCACTTGGCCGTTTTTTTTTTCTTACTCACCACACCATAGGCAGAAAGTGGGAGTTTCAAATACTGCACTGTTGATTTATTGACCTGTTTTTTAATAAAGATCTTAGAAGATTTCTTAGAAGATTTGTAGGTCTTATACAATTTAATAAAATAAAGTAAAACCAGCGTATTAAGAAAACATACACGCGTTTTGTTAGGTACTACTGCATGGTTATAAAATGGCGCATAAACTGGCTCATACAACAATAAAAATAAATTAGATAAAAGCTCGCAATGAAACTTTACCCATTACTCTGCTAGCATTAAACACAACTTCATGGGTTTGTAAGATTTAAGAATGCTTATACACATATATATGTACGTACACGGTGACTTTTAACAGCTTCCTCGTGACTGAATCGCATCACTGTTGAAGCAAGAGGAAAATACACTGAATGAATGCTGTATCCTGTTTGTATGTTTTAAGACGTTAACAAGAGTCAAGTAGGCTACTTTTTGATTACATGTTTTAACCACACACAATCTGAAGACTACTTTTCCAAATGTTTGTGAGCCGAAAGTCAAAATCTAGCGATCTAAACTACAAACCAAGTAACTAATTTTGTAAAAATTAAAAAACCCTCAACGCTATGAAACGGCTGAACCGATTTTGATCAAACATAGCTAAGAACACTCCCGACAAATTCACCAGACAAACAAAGCAAAAAGAAATCGGTTCATCCGTTCGGGAGCTACGATGTCACAGACAAGACACACACACACACACAGACACAGACACTGTGTGTCACGTCAAACTTATAACACCCCGTCGTTTTTGCGTCGGGGTTAAAAATACCTACACCTAATCACTATGTACCTAGATTTACAGACAATAAATGAATAATGAATTAGAATCCAGACCTTGTCAGTTTTACATGAAATTGTATACAATCAAACTAGCACGAGTGATAACTTATTCATACAATTAGAAGCCATATAATTCTAAGAAACTGGTGTATTGATCATGTGTACAAAATTTCATGGAATTTGATGAGATAATAATCAAAATAGGAGCAAACTTCGTTTGTATGAAGAGTACTCAAGTGCCCTAGCGGTACACTCCTCTACCTAAAAAGTGAAAAATAAACCTTTGATGTGACTTTGTAGTTAATCCGTATGTCTGTCTGTCTGCAGTGTGTTTCTCAGCAACTACCATTGTTAAGGCATTAAATGCTAGTCAATCTTATAAAAAAAATTACCTCATTGCAGTAAGGCATATGGGTATTAAATTGATTAATTATCAAAAAAAAGTGACGTCGTAAATGTAGGGTCAAGTACATCCAAAAGTAGCACGCGGAAATTTGGATAAATACGAGTACATTCAAAGCAATAGCCTCATTTTTCAACTGCACTAAAAGGCATCTGCATAAAAGTGAACGCGTACTATATACAGGATGTTTTAAATTGTAAATGGTTACAATTTCAAGATAATTTACGTAGAAAACCGGCCCAAATTATATCAATTTCCAAAAATCTACCACGTTCAGTTCTATTTTAAAATTCAAATGCACACTCAAGGCTCAGGTAGTTGTACTCGTACAACTTTTTTAAAAGAGCAAACGGGACTTTGAGGCGATTAAAGACCCCAAACTGCAATAAAGACCTCTCTTTGAAAGCCTAGTTCTCACAAACGGGTTATCCAAATACCTTAAGCAATATTAATGGACGTCTAATATAGTCAAAAATATTTATTTTTGAAGTATTTGGTACGAAATTATGACAGAAAAAAAAACTAAGTTTCCTATGATTAACGCAAAACAATACTATACTATACGATTGGAGTGTTTCAAAGTATTTTATCTTCTCCAAATTCAAACGAAGCCAATATTATTTATAGGTTAGTGCATACGGTTGATTAGTTTTATTGGCTTGTTATTTAAGTAAGTTTTTTTTTTGTTGTTAACTAAATGTTTATTATTTTCCTTTTTTGTCATATGTACCTTTAGAAGTTTATTTGTGTTTGTTAATATGGGCTGACATGAACAATATGTTAAAAAGCCGCCAAATAAAGAAAAAAAAACTATACGATACATTTTTAAAACGCGTGAAGCGAGTTTAATGATTTTTCCACAAATTGTTGCTCTATTTATGTCCCTTTATTACTTACCTGAACTTTACTGAGTTAGACAATGAAAGAATTTGGGGTGACTGCATGGCCTTAACTCCACTTCGCGGTTTTAGAAAGATTAAGGTAAACTACGCGGGTTCAGGGGTGTACCTACGTGTGTTATGATATTATTATGAGCCTACAGAAGTCCACTGCTGGAAGCAGGCCTCCCCCATAGAAAGCCACAACGAATGGTCTTGAACCGCCTCCATCCACCGACTTCCTGCTTTCTCTTTATTGTCTTTGGACCTTCATTGCCATATATACCATCGTCACTTACCAACAGGTGAGATCGTGGTCAAACAAAGGTCTATCAATGCAAAAAAAAAAATTTTTAGGGTACCATAATAGGCCCTTATACATGTAGTTTTTTTTTTTTTGTAGTATTATACCTGTTGTTATTTATTGCGTTGATATAGACATGTAGATTTATTTTTATTTTGTAGTATAATACCTGTTGTTATTTATTGCGTTGATATAGACATGTAGATTTATTTTTATTTTGTAGTATAATACCTGTTGTTATTTATTGCGTTGATATAGACATGTAGATTTATTTTTATTTTGTAGTATAATACCTGTTGTTATTTATTGCGTTGATATAGACATGTAGATTTATTTTTATTTTGTAGTATAATACCTGTTGTTATTTATTGCGTTGATATAGACATGTAGATTTATTTTTATTTTGTAGTATAATACCTGTTGTTATTTATTGCGTTGATATAGACATGTAGATTTATTTTTATTTTGTAGTATAATACCTGTTGTTATTTATTGCGTTGATATAGACATGTAGATTTATTTTTATTTTGTAGTATAATACCTGTTGTTATTTATTGCGTTGATATAGACATGTAGATTTATTTTTATTTTGTAGTATAATACCTGTTGTTATTTATTGCGTTGATATAGACATGTAGATTTATTTTTATTTTGTAGTATAATACCTGTTGTTATTTATTGCGTTGATATAGAAGCCACGCCAGTGTGCCCTTTCTTATTATCCAGTCCATCCAAATGTTGTCTGGAAGAGACCGCTGTTATCGATAAGGCCTCTTATTGTATTGCCTACTTAGGGCAATAGCTCTAAGTTTAAAATTGTTTATTTTGTTGTATTTCTGTGTGGTGATAAAGGCACTCCGCTATTACCTGTATTGAATACTGCAAAAGTCGGCAAAGTGCGAAAGTCGGCACTAAGCTCCTACATCATAAAAAGTTATCTATAATATCTATCTATCTATTTGGTATATGAATTTCTTGTTTGATAACTTTAGGCGTTGCTGAGAAAAAGGGTATTGACTTACAGACAGACAGACGGGTACCAAAGTGATCCTATTTGTAATACGGGACCCTAAAAAGGAATATTGCTAAGAGTATGGGAATTTACCTAGACTGCAGAGTGTAGACTTGCAGTTGTCTCGAATGAGTGCATATAATGCTGAGCGGTGGGAGACCGGCGCCGGAAAACTGCTTCCTACGTGGATACGGTCCCGGGCTCGGTGGCGAGGCGCCTCTAAATTGCTGCAATAACGGTAATTGCAATTTGCCGTTGAAACTACAGACCGTCTTCATTCTCCTCCGGTGTAATGCTGGTAATACAACTGCATACCATAAAACATTACGTATTTACGTAAATAGCTGGTGAAAAGTCCTACCCTTTCTGTCATGTGAAAACTTCATTGTCATTGCACTCACTATCTTGAACACCGGTTTTTAGCTCTTTAGTTTTATATCCCTGGCATCCCTTCTAGTGTAGTCTTCTCGTCATCTAAACCACAATGCCGAAGTCTTCAATCAGTGCATCCTACCAGTAATGAACTATGGAGCTGAGACATGGACTCTCGGCAGGGCCAACTAATCCACCAGTACAAGGTTGCACAGCGAGCTATGGAACGGCCTATGCTTGGAGTTTCTGTGAAAGATATTCCGCTGCGAGATTATCCGACATCGCATTAAAGTCATTGACATAGCCCATTAGATAAATAATCTGAAGTGGCAATGGGCTAGCCATATATGTTGAAGAAATTACAATCATTGAGATAAGCTAGTTCTTGACAGTGTCTTGGCAAACGAAGTGCTCTTTGGCATGGTGGGCGAGTGGCCGGGATTGCAGGTTGGATTCCGGCTGCGGGATAAATGATTGTATGATCTGCAAATAATGTTCCGGGGTCTGGGTGTTGTGGTACTATGGTACTCGTAGTTCCTGATACACACGACACAGGGTACCCTAAGTATAGGATCAGGACTATTATGTAACTGTTGGGTGTTATGTATGTTATAAAATTAGTAGGACCACAAAAAACGGGGAAACTATACTTAGCGCGGCGCACCCCCAGACAAGGTGGAGCGATGACATGGGCGGCGGGCAGAAAGTAAATGAGAACAGACAAAAATGGAGCTCAGGGTGCGTATCAGTGGCCCGTCCCTCCGTAGACAAAGACATGTTCTTGGTGATCCCGATAACCCTATCACTACAGATAATGCTGTAGTGACGTCATCTAGTCAAGACAGAGACAACACTCTACATTTGCACCGACCACGCCGGCGAGGTCGATGAACCATCTAAGTACCTTCTTTACCTTACGCCTAAACCGGTACAAGCATGTTCCGGGTTGTTTTGCCCGTTCCTCTCCAACTGGCAAAAGCCCAAGCCGAGGTCCGTACCTAAGTGGTGCCCTTGTGCTAGTTGCCCCATCCTAACTTTGCAGGTTGAGCGCCATCTGCGCTCACCAAAAGCCCGGTAACGCAGTCATGACCCCAGGAGGTCAATTTCAATGAAATCCATTCGAATAAAAAAAAAAGTATCAGTGACCTATGTCTAGCAGTGGACTATTGTGGTTTGATGATGATGATGATGATGATAATGATGATGATCTCTTTTACCTTCACACCGTCTAATTTTAAACACATATTATAGTGTTGAGTATATTGATCGCCAACTCCCCTTTAATTACTGATCAGTTAAATCATTCAATGTAGATGGCATCATAAACATTTGCTTATACCTACGTAGTTTAGCATATTCATGAACAGAGGTAATCAAACACGCATTCATTAGTGCTTAGGTGCATTGTGGTAGTAGATAGTTATGTTGGGATGATTATCAGTTGTTTGATGTGCGAGTTCCATGAAGATGACCTCTGTGTGGGACCAACTGAAAACCGAGCGAGAGCTACGTAGCTGAAAAGTTTCACCGTATAATTGCGAGCTGATGATCCTAGAAACGGCTGCACCATTTTCAACTATACATAGCTAAGAACCATCTTGCAAACACCACAAAAAAACCCAATAAAATGAGAGCACCCGTTCTGGAGTTACGTGGCATCAAAGAAACATGCATACATTTAAAGATATACACACTATGATGACCTCAAACATATAACTCCCCTCTTTTTGTTGGGGTTAAATATATATATTAATAATATTCAAAGGCAAAATATACAATTTTATGCTCTGTAGTTTCTAACGCAATTAAGCTTTGTTTTCTAGTAAATCCAGTTAGAGCTTGTTAGTGAATCTTTTATAAATAAAAATCTGGATCTAGAAACTAGTCGCTGAATGCAATGAACCGAATATACAAAAGGAAATAGAAATAGGAACATGTTTTATTAAATTCAAATCGAGTTTAACGAGACCTAGGTGAACGTTTATTTCAAGGATGATTAAAAAAAGCTTTTCCTTCTAATAATTCTTATAATTCTTTATTGTTGTTATTATTATTATTAAGAGCCTGTGGTGTCCCACTGCAGGGCAAAGACCTCCTTTCCTTCTCTCCAGTCCTCTATATTTTGGGCCACTATGGACCAATCCTTTAAATAGGTATCTATTTCGTTTAAAAGATTTCTTCCGGCAAACCTTTGAGGCTAGAGAGTGGTGATAAAATTGGTAGATAGGTGTACAACTAAATGAAACAAAGAGAATAAAAATTAAAACTATTACAGAAAAGAGGCCATTTGAGGCTCTGTCTACACTTTCGAGAAAAAAGGTGAACATACTTTCATAGACACACACACACCCCCTCCCCATTTCCCGTACAGGGGGTAATCTCCGGAACTACCTACTGAATTTGTATGTAGAGGTGATTTCCGGAACTGAAGATCCGATTCCAAAAATTATTTCAGTAAAATATTCTCAACATTATCTGTAAATGCTATTTACACTTACTTTTCAATTACACGGTTTCAGCGGAAGATCAGCGTTGTGTTGCATAACATAACAAATACCTCATCATTACACCCGCAATTACCACTGTGTTTCGGATACACCTTTGTAATGCGATTTTCCTGAAAACTATGATATGCTATAATATGTATAATAATACTATTAAAACTTCCGTGAGTAATATTCATAATTGAAAAAACCGGTAATAACTCACGCAGGTACTTGTTATCGCTCAGTTATCGCCGGGAAGCCGTCGCGTATACACCTTGAGGAAGGGGGTATTAAGTCCCAGAAACTCGAGTCGGGTGTTTGAATCGGAACAAGTACCTACGTGAGTTATTACCGGTTTTTTCAATATGTATAATAGTGAATAGGTGCCTTCTAGACCTTCATGCTCCAACGTCGGCCGCATCGTCACGTCTTACAAACAGGCGAGATCGCAGCCAAACGAGTGTAGATCATAGTAAAAGTGCTGAGCTTGACCGCATATTTATGTTGATGCCTGACTGGTACTGAGAAGCCCACAATTTTTTTATGTTTGGTATTTAATACTATATAGGTTAAGAAAAAAAATATATACTAGTTTCTAAGTAATCTTATTTTATCAATCTTTGTTCATCTTTATTTATGTGTGTATGTGTCGTTTTGAAATATCTACCTGTCTGCGTTCGTTGTCTCTAATAAATGATTTTTATTTATTTTTCTTTCTTTAAATTATTCGCCCCTAAGTATAAAATACTACGCTCAAAGGCTTGTTATCCATCGAAGCAGAAAATAAATAATATACGTCCAACAAAGGCAATGCTATAATTGTGGGAATAATGTGAAAGCTAGCCGCCACTAGCTGTTATTATGGCAGACAGAAAAATATTGCCATTTATTAAAGACAGCTGAAGCGCGCGTAGTGCTGGACTTTGATACTTTCTCGTACAAGCTTTACCAGGGGTTGTCCATGATCCAAGAAAACATGGTCTGCTACTCCGAGACTAACACGTGACTAACATCATATGACGTCACTATTCAGTTGCCACTTTATTGCAACAATAACATTATTACGGAAAATAAAACTTTGATAATTCTGTTAAAAAAATATTTAAAAATAGTATCAAATGATTTAACTTACAATGTGTGTGCCTGAAATCTTGTAACTGAATTTTGAACCAGTTAGCCTCGTTTGATAGAGCTGTCATTTTGCATACCTGTCAAGTTCCGATGACAATACAATATTAGGTGACAGCAGCCTCGTTTGATTGAGCTGTCATTTTGCATACCTGTCAAGTTCCGATGACAATACAATATTAGGTGACAGCGAGCTGATCTGATGATGGAAACACAAAAGAAGAACAAGTAGAAGAAGAAGGAGGAGACGGATGGTGGACAACGGAACTCCTCGATAGTTAATAGTAGACTAGCCGTATGTAGGCTCATTTTGATCAGCTCTGCTTACTAATTTAATCATCATCAGGATGTACATTTTATAAAAACTTTTATTGAAAAATATTTTTTTCACATAGATCTTATTCAGTAAAAATCTCGTGGTTTTATCGGATCGGACAGGTAATGTAAGGGAGGTTGGGGAGTTAGATTACACTCATGAATGTTGTAGTACATCTTCCTAGATTACACTCTACTGGGTGGCACAAAGAAGGCTGTCTCAATTCTGATTGGTGATGGACGTCTGATTAACCACGTGACCATCGGATCTCTTAGTAACATACCTGGCAAAGTATTTTATGCCATGGGTTTGTCCATCTTCTACAAAGCGTCGAGATGTTTCTTCAAAGGTGTTTTACCCACACCGTTAGTATCCGGGGAATAAACCGTTTTTAAGACCCAAATTTGTATTTTTCTGCCATTATGTCAATTTCCATATGCGATGCCGTGGTGTATTCTTGCTTAAGAATAGAGCTCTCCGTCTCCTCCCGTGGATGTCGTAAAAGCCAACTACTTTTTGATAAGATTCGTTGGTATACGATTTGTTCTGGCTGCTAGCTTATTATACAATGTGTTATTACTGGAAAAAAGCGTTAGCCGAGTCAATCGTGGGAAGCAATCACGGCGATGAGCTCACCACTTGTCACGTCTATATTCCACGATGGTGCAACCACTGTGAAAAGAGGCCCATTGAGGCTCTGCCCACTCCTTCGGGGAAAAAGGCGTCTGTCTATGTATGTCTATGTATGTACGTGCAGAATCTACTAGTGGGTTTTCACTCGTCACTCTAAATTATGCTCCTTTAAAAAAAGTATCGCTGTCAAAAGCTCGCTTGCCACCATACTCGCCACATCACTATAAGCTTGCCCTGCGTTGTGAGCTTCACCAAGTACAAATAGAGAATGGTGGCTGCAGTTAAAGTGGAACTGCAGTGTTAAATTTTTAATAAAAACTCGTAGAGTCACATTGCTGGAATCACATTGCTGCAAGATAGTAGAAAGGCATTGTGATTGTTCTTTTACCTACCGTAACTTTTAATTCCAGTGATATTAATCTCGAACGTTAGACTATCTACTTAAAGGCGAGTATTTTAATAATTACATTTACTAACCTGTTCATCTGAAATCTCATTGGACAAGTATACATATTTACAAAAAACAACCGACTTGCAAGCCTTAAAAAAACGCTTCAAGTGTGCCTTTACAATTTGAAGAGTTCCCACTATTTATCCTGGATCCCATCATCAGATCCTGACCTGATGACCATGGCACCACATGGGAAGTATACCCTGTCAAACAAACAAAGAATTATCTGAACCGATCCAGGCGTCTACGAGCAACAGAACAAAAACACAAAAAAAAGATTCCGATGAAATTAGAACCTCCTCTTTTTTTGAATTTGGTTAAAAATAGCTATTTCTAAACTCCAAGCTATTTTAGTTACATACCAATCTAACTGAATATGAAATGCAACAAGGTATTAGTTAGTCCTAGAGAGTCCTCTGTTAATTCACTCCGAACAAAATATATTAGTTTCTGAAACTGAGCTCCGGATCACAAATTAACAAGCGTCGGAGCCTTCCAGAACGAATGGTAGTAATCGTACTAATTAGTCGTTACTGTTCCAACTTATACGTATTCGTAACTCACACCGGGTCCTAAACAAAAGTCCCTAAATTGGCCTGTCTGACCTAATTACATGGGTGCCTAAATTACCAAGTATTGGCCCAATAGTCTTGATTACTCTCTGGCATGTTAATTGTAAGATTTTTCGAAAAATTTCTTAGCGATCGAACTTACACATACAATGATTAATAACGATTCATTATTAAGAGTCTGTTAACACACATTGCTTAACATGGTCCTCTGTTACATCAACAATACTTTCAACATTCACTTTGAGGTAAATAATGGTAACTACCATAAAAAAAACTCGATAGAAAAACGTTACAAAGTTGCCTCCAAATTGTCTACATTTATACTTTTTATTTGACACGTTCACTTTACGGAAGTTTTTTTTTCTAGTTCTCCCAAAATTAACAGCGAAAGTCCAGACTTATTTTCGGTATACGTCTGTGATTGGGTCACCTAACTCTGTTTAAGTATCAAATTTCAGTACATTGTACAGTATATTTTGAGAAAATAGGCTGTGACAGACAGACAAACACGAAAGTGTAAAACAAGTCATCATTCTGTAAAAAATACTTTTTGTTATTGTTCATATACCTAAGTAAATATTAATTTAATAATGAATTCAACTTCCATTTAAGTATTAGTGGTATTAGATCGTACAACCTACTTTGTTCGTTTAAACTAAAATTGTACAATGCGAATAGCATCCTGGCAAATAGATCGCAAATATTTGAATTATTGAGAGCAAATTCAATTCCAGTTTGAACCAGCTGGTTTGAAATAAACCGTTGCAGTTATAATATTTATTGTGATACGGTTGTTTTGATCTTTGATTGAGTCATTAACTTGATTGCTGTACTTTAGAAATTCAGTACTAAAAGTTGGGTAGAGCGTTTTAATTAACGTTTCAACTCTGTGCCAGTGAGCGGAGCGAAGTTTGCTTTAAGTTAACGAATTAACTGTTATATATCCTCTTTAGACCTTGCACTGTTTATTATTTTAATCTACATCTACATCTACACTAATATTATAAAAAGGAAAGATTTGTATTTTTGTGTGTGTATGTTTGTAATGAATAAACTCAAAAACTACCATGCTGATTTCAAAAATTCTTTCACCGTTGGTAAGCTACATTCACCCTGAGTTACATAGGCTACCAGGGGGGGGATAGGAGGGGGGGCTGTTTTTCATCCTGAAACTACCCGTGCGAAGCCGGGACGAGTCGCTAGTATTTTATAAATCTTGTTTGCTAAGGGGTGTCCAGCGGAAATTTGGAGACTGAGACCCGTATTCCAGGAATAAACTCAGACTGAATCTTGATTCATGCATAGATTTTTTGTAAAATGTAATAGAAAAACTGTCACTATTCTTGATTCACGAGCACAGTTTTGCAATACTGGCCTCAGAACGCCATTGTTTTGGCAACAGGAGTGGAGTGGAATAATTAGAAGCTACTATGATGCTTATTGTATTGTTTGTTTCCAGATGTCTTCTGTCTCTTCTGTTTCAGTGTATTTACGCTCCCAATCATGTTTAAATTTTTTCACGAGAGAAAGAGGTACTTTATTCAGTAATCCATGCTTTTTTATTATCAAATATTTCCTTCTACCGTGCCATAACGTGCCGTGGTGTGTCCGACCTAAAAATAGATCTCTCCGTCTCCTCCGTAAAATCCGATCCGTAAATAGAATCCGTAGAAGCTGACTGAGGGATTACACCAGAGGATGGGCATCAGCATCCAACTGAGTATTCAACACCAATACTGTGATCAACAATCCACCAAAAGTTCAAGCTTTAATCTTTAAGTCAAGAGTATTTAAGGCGTCTATGGCATGAATGTAGTAGTACAATCTTCCTAGGTCTATGGTCAGAAGCATCATGCTAACTTGTGCAAGTCTACAACTGCGTAAAGTCGCCGTGGCTACTATTACCTAGGTTTATTTTTGTTTGCTGTGGTTCTGAGAAGTAGCAACTAAAAAACTTTTTTTTAAATTTATTTTGACTTTGTTTACGTGGCCCATGTGGCCCGATAACTGAAAACATACCCATACTAATATTAAATGCGAAAGTAACATATATGTCTGTTATCTTTTCACGTCTAAACCGTTGAATAGATTTCGATAGCATTTGGCAAGGAAATAGATTTAAATTTGAGGAACATAATATCTGTTTTTTTATACAACGCGTGTGAAGCCGCTGCAGCAGCTAGTTAGGGTTCCGTAGTCAACAAGGAACCCTGCTAGTTTCGCCATGTCCGTCCGTCTGTCTGTCTGACCGCGGCTTATATAGCACAGAGACTCTTGGTACTAGAAAGCTGTAGTTTGGAACCACGGGTATACAATTAATGTTGACTCAATTTTGTATCATCTTTTCTCGCTGTACTCGTAGTTCAAAGATTACGAACCTCGCTCAAAGTAACTTGTTGCCCCCGTATATTTAGAACCCGGCCCCAAATTATAACTCGGTGCAACAAGAAGTCACTTTCCGCTATCTTTAAAGATCTAATTTTCCATCTTTGTAATATTAGTCTCACATTGAAAACCATTCACATCGAATTAACCAGGTATACTCGCAACAAGGCAAAGGTCATGGCATCATAAATTGAACGGATAACTCCTGCCAAAAATATCCGTATCAAGCGATATCCGTACCCAGCGAAGCCTTAATTGTAGGAACCGTGTAACATCCCGAATGTTTCGTACACATTTATTTGATAAAAGCGCACATAGGACGTGACGGGAATGTAATAATGCGCGCTTAATGTAGCGGTGCCAATCACGGTTCGCGTTTAATATGTGAGCAGGCAGATTGACTGGCATTCCGCATTTATTCCTCGGTTATATTTAACTTAATTATAGACGGTGGAAGTGGGAAGGTTATATGGTGATAATGGGTGCCGCGAAACGAACTTTACAGTCGCGGAAATTAGTGGTACAGTGTTAATTAATAAAATATATTTTTGTGTGACCACTTGTCACGTCTATATTCCACGATGGTGCAACCCACTGCGAAAAGAGGCCCCTTTTCCCCGAAAGGGTAGGCAGAGCCTCAATGGGCCCTTTTCACGCTGGGTTGCACCATCGTAGGAATATAGACGTGACAAGTAAATAATATATAATAAATAATGCTGGACAGTTTACACAACATTATCAAGCCCCAAGCTAAGCAGAGCTTGTGTTATGGGTACTAGATAACTGATATACTTAATACAATATATAACATAGATAGATATTTTTTATTATACATAGAAAATACCCAGAACACCCTGAACAAATATCTGCATATCGCACAAATATTTGTTCCGAGGCGGGAATCGAACCCGCAACCTCCGGCGTCGCAGGCGAACGTTCGCCCGCCCCGCCACAGAGGTCGTCAAATTGGTGAGTCACACAAGTGGTGAGTTCATCGCCACCATTGCTTACCGTGACTGAATCTTCCAGTAATATCACCTTCTTTAATAAGCTAGCAGCTAGGACGAATCTTATACCAACGAATCTAACTAACAAGTCCGGGTTATTAACAAGTTAATAACAAGTATTAAAATGTGTACATACATCAGAACAGGTGAAAGCAAATTTTGCCAGTTGTTGCAAGGACTCTATTCGCTCGCTCGGTCAATAAAAAAAATTGAGGCCTACCTACATCTGTTACGGAGATCCTGGATACGGTAAAATTTCCTTTTACAACCTAGCAAGAACGTAGCTGCTAAGCGAAGTAGCAGCACGAGCGTAAAGCAAAAGCCTAATGGATTTAGCGTGTAAACTGCATTTGGGAGAATTACCCGTACTTACTTTATGCAAAATAATACAGGTGACTCCTTTGGTGAACATGCTCTCTTGCGCTTGTGGTCCTAAAAAGTCGCACATAAAATACCTGTTTTTTAGGGTTCCGTGCCCAAAGGGTAAAACGGGACCCTATTACTAAGACTCCGCTGTCCGTCTGTTCGTCTGTCTTCAGACTGTAATCTCATGAACCGTGATAGTCAGACAGTTGAAATTTTCACAGATGTATTTCTGTTGCCGCTATAACAACAAATACTAAAAAACAGAATAAAATCAATATTTAAGGGGGCTCCCATACAACAAACGTGTTTTTTTTTTGCCGTTTCTATAGATAATAGGACGGAACCCTTCGTGCGCGAGTCCGACTCGCACTTGGCCTATTTTGTTTAAGTAACGAGTTTTAGGCACTCATTTTCATACATCATGCTTATAGTCTACCAAAGTACAGAAAATATGGACAGTAGAGCAATGCACAAACATTGTTATAAAACTTTTGAAACTATCATGGTTATGTACATAATTTTCACTAGAAACGGGATATTTACCATGATTTTTGAGTTTTTAATGTTGTGTGTGTTTAATCATGGTAAATATCCCGTTTCTAGTGAAAATTATCGTTAAGTAAGGTTTAGAAAAAATAGTTTCTGCTCTATAAAGCTTAAATATAATACAATTACCAGATACCACATGGTACCATAGTACCTACTTGTAGTTCCTGATACCCACGACACAGGGAAACATAGAGTGGGATGACTTTGTACTCGTAAAGTAACAGTTGGGAGTTATTGTGTTAAATAGTTTTTGTACCTACATATCTACTTGTTTCCGGTTCTTATCTTACTACCAGTGTTGTTTTGTTTCATAGGTTCTTTAAAACTTTTGTTCTAGGTGCATTTTCATGCTAAGTAGTACCACGAAGAAGTGATATTATGTAGAAAGAACAGAATAAAACACTATTCATGTTGCGCCACACCATTATTCAATTACCATCGGACGGTTTACAAATTTCGTTCCTCACATGCAACTTGTGATAAGATACAATCATGCAAAAATAATAGTGTGCAAGCAAATATTACTGCCGTATCAGTAGAAGCACTCCGTTATTATGGAAATTAAGAAAATCTGTTTGCCGGCCAATCGGTGCGCGAATCGGATGCGCCTCGCAAGCTTTCATTAACATAATATATACGCGCCCATCACTGGCGTTCTTAAATTGTGGAGGGCTATTTTTCAGCACGGTAGCATTGTGTAAAACGGTCACGTATTTTTTAGCGTCAGTGGATCCGTACGGTCTAGTTTAATAATGTCATAACCGGCGCTGGGCGGGCGATAGCATCACAGATACATCGGCCGCGCTCGGATTTCCAACAATAATTTATTTTATGCGTAAGGTCTCGGTTACGGGATGTTTTATGCAGTACCGTCGAATGAATACGAAAACGTTATTAACATATTTATTATTGATAGCGTCTCTGGTGTAAGCGAAGTCCTTAAAAAATGATGGTGTTTTCAATTTATTCTGATAGCTAATGGTTTTATTAACACGGCCAAGTGCGAATAGAACTTGCACCATCTTTTGTCCTCGTGGAAATCTACATAGTTGATTGACAACAATATTCGCTCACAACTGTTTGGGAGGTTCTCGAGTGGCGACCTCCGAAGTGTATATTAGCCCTCGTCTCTAAGGAAAGACGACATTTTAAAGGCAGTCAGTGGATGGAGACGGCTTTAGATTGTTCGTTGTGACATTCTATTAGGAAGGCCTGTGTTCAGAAGTGGACTTTACAGGCTGATGATGATAATGATTACGATCGCTGTCATTGCTTTCTATGACAAAAATAATCAACCTCGTCTCAACCTGTTTGTTTAAAAAAACATTAAAAAATTTAAAACCTTTCAGTGTTCCAGTAAAATTGGAAAAACTGAAAACTTATGGAAAAACATTAGTGTCAACACAATGTTAGTACAAGGGCCCGAAGCTAATTACTCTATTCACTACTAGATGTCGCCACAGGAAAAATAGAATAGAACGCGCTATCAACTGCCATACCAAGTATAAAACCATAAAAATAAAAAAAGTCGTTTGGGAGCTACGATGCTATAGACAGATACACACACAAGTCAAACTTATAACATCTCCCATTTTGGTCGGGGCTTAACTCTGAGAAATAAAACCACTGAGTATGCATATCATACACAAGATGGTGAATATTTTTAAAAGCACACGTTGTTAAACCGCCGCCGCGGACCCAGCACAACATGCCTGGACGTTGGTACCTGCCGGATGTCCATTAAGAGATTTTCATTGTTCAGCAATTTCGATTTATTTTTATTTCGTAGCAGATAGCGTACTTAATTACTTTTTTGTTTGATGTTCACTCGGTGGAAAGAAAGAGCCTTGTTTTAAGAGAGTAGAGCCAAGATAGTAAATTGAAAAAGTGCCCACGGTTTGTCAAACGCCAAATGCTTCAGCCGTTTCGTTTCAGGCCCGTAAATTAGACGCCTTACATTTTACAGAAAATCTAGAACTGATATTGTATTCATACTCGTAGTTACTTTTATATCTACATTTGATTCATATATTTCTTTTATAGGACAATGCTAAACTTTGTTTTATTTTTTTATTTATTTATAAGCCGGGAGTTTCCCACTGCAGGGCAAAGGCCTCCTTTCACTCTTTCCAATCATTTATATCCTGAGCTATTTGTGGCCAGTCCTTGTTGTGGGAGTAAGTAAGCTCATCCCGCAATCGCCGTCTGGGTCTACATCGTGGCCGCCGCGCGTTCGGAACCCACTCTGTAGTTATCTTAGCCCAGAGGTCCCCGGGCATGCAGCTAACGTGTCCAGCCCAGTCCCACTTTATATTACCAGCTTTCACAGCTACATTGGCTAATTGTGTTCGGGAGCGCAGTATCGTATTTCTAACGCGGTCTATAAGTTTTAATCCTAAGATACTGCGCTCCATAGCCCGCTGGCTCAGCCCGAGGCTGAACTTCTGGCTGTTGGTAAGTGACCAATTCTGAGCACCGTATGTGAGGATGGGGAGAATGTACATATCCATGAACACCTTTCATTATTTCATTCATGGACAAAAAAAGTTGAAATAAAAAAATGCTTGCTCTCAAATAAAACCCATGGCAATCCAATGGACATTATCATAGTAACTTTTACAACGGAATTTAAAAAACTATTCAAAGGTATTATCAATGGTAGAATAAACACATGAAGATTTGGCAGTACGAGCTCGGGAACGAACACACAACTTAATAACGTAAGGTGGAGCCACTCACTACTAGGATAACAGGGCTCACTAGGCTACAACTAATATTACTTCGAATTACCTACTCAATTCTAATCAAATATAATTATTAAGTTCAAGCTTAAATATTTCTGTTCACCGGGGCCTACTTGAAGGTGCCGTTGTTTTTTCGCAAAGGTTTAATGCCACAGTAACATTTCAAAATAAACTATCAAGGCGACGACCTCTGTAGCGCGTCGGGCGAGTACCACAGCGAATCCTAGTGTGGGATCAGGAGTATGTATGTGACTGTGGGTGTTATGTTATGTAAGGAGCAGCATTTGGATCAAATCCCATAGAGAGATTTGCATTGTCCTTTGGCGTATCGATTACAAAGAATAATTTTCATAAAATTGCCACTGCCTCTGTCTCAAAATTGAATTTTTATTACAACTAGCATTATATTTAAATTCGAGTAAGTATCACATTACCCTTGTCTATAAACCTAGAAAGTTGCAGATTCGAGTTAATGTAATATTTTTATTTCGGTCACGTGCCGAATTTTATAGTCGACGGCGGCCTTTTTGGATTAAACCGTCACTTGCAGACGAATTGAGTGAAGACGGAGGTTCTTTCCGTGAGAACAATCTTCCAAATAATGTGAAGTTAATAATAAGAAACAGCAAGAAAAAGTTGTGTTCTAACATAATGATTTACTCTCTGGTAGGCTTTGCGCTCACTCGCTATTTATGTACATCGAGACCGAGTCAATCTGAAGTGTATTGAAATAAAAAAAAAAAGTTACAGTTTTCCCTCGACTTACTTGCCATAAGTGTATGTAGTAGAAATAAAGTTGTGTCCTAAATCTATATAATACTATGCTTAAAGGTGTACGTATAGTGGCACTACCTTACTTTACAATTTAAAAAACATTAATATTTATGTGATTACTTTGTAGATCATCGAAACAAAAAAGAAAATGATCCGATGAAAAAAATCTGTATACTGTGAATTTGATTAGGTTGATGACCCTCGTTTGTATCAACTAGTGAACGAATGGAAATGGATCTAGCAATTAACATCTACTGGTCAGTCTGTAAATGTCCAGTTTCACGGTTCGACTGCGACTGATTTATACCGCCCAATTGATGCCCGCGATACATTATGTCCGGGTACGTATTAAAATTCATAAATTCAAAATACATACGTTTAGAATACATAAGTTCAAAATCCATAAATTTAAAAAACCTAATGGTGAAAATCAATAAGTTTTATAATCGATAAAGTTCTATATGTATAATGGTCGAAATGCCTAAAGCCATAATCTCAAACAAATATGCATGCCAAATTTCAAGTTTGTACTGGAGCCTTCAAATTTGACACTTTGACGTATTTCAAACATTATAAAAACCGTACAATAGGGATATTCGATTTATTTATTTGAACCATACGGTATTTTGATTTTCGGTATTTTAAACGTATACAGTTAGGGTACGTATCAAAACATATAAGTTCAAAACACATAAATTTTAAAAACCTAATAGTGAAAATAAATAAATTTAAAACCCTTAAAGTTTTTTATTTATAAAGGTCGAAATGCCTGAAATCAAAATACTTAATGATTACAATGTATACGTTTAGAATTCCGAAAATAAATTCAATATCCTTATTGCAAGGTTTTTGAAAGTGGGTGAGAAAGATTGGAGGGAGAATATTTTATTTATATCAGAAGTAGGTGAACTATGCAGGTTCTATTCAAACTGTGTCAGAGGTGAGGTTCCAAAATCAACCTTTCGATGGATCAAAGACAAGGAACGCGGTGGATGGATGCGGCTAGAGACGCCAATGATCGCGAATGACGAGGAATGAACGCGTTGTGGCCACTATTATGCTATTTAGCCATTATTAATTACAGCTGTTATGTGTTGTTGACATTATGTTTTTCAAACTTCGGTATTTCGAACTTCGTTATTCTAAACTTATATCAAATGAAATTATAAATTTTAAACCATTACGTTTTTTAAATTTATGTGTTTTGAACTTATGAATTCTAAACGTATGTGTTTTGAATTTATACATTTTGATACGTACCCATTATGTCCCGCTAGTTGCCGTAGATTTGCCCTTTACGCATTCTTAATAATAACGCTGAATAATGGATGTCTAAATTTATATTTTGACTGACTTATCGCGCGTTATTACTGTTGTATTAATTTGCTTATTATTTTTTAGCAGATAATATTCACTTATATAGTCCTGATCACATATGTAACTTCATGGAACTACGAAACTACGAGTATCACAATCCAGTAATTACAGAGCATACAAATATTTTTCCTGCAGCGAGATACGAACCCACACCAAATCACTTGCCGTGCCCACGGATGTCGTCTTAAATTCCAAGTGTCACGGTGATAAGGCAAAAGGTTAATAGGGAAAAAAAAGGTTAAATTACAAAAAAGGTTACCGTTGCCTTATGTGAAATTAGTCAAAATTATGTAATTTTTTTAGATACTAAAACCCGCCGAAACTATAAGTCAAAATATCAAAAAGTGACTACGAAAAGTCTATGTATTGACTTTCGAGAATGTGGTGAAACCATAGACGTAGAATTTTCGCGTACATACTAGATCTATGGGTAAAACAATCTGGTAAATAAAGTTTCACCAATCGTGTTTTTGTTTTTGATTTATTTAGATTACTTCTTTAAACATTACTGTATTAACATCAAGATTGTAACCTTAAACGTTACTGAGTGAGCATATAACGCAACGACCCCAAAATTATAACATAACATATGGGTGGGTTTTAGTATTCATAATAACGTTATTTAGACCATTTACACAAAAGCAAACGGTATCCTTTTTTGTAATTTGAATGTCCACGGGCGACAGTACTAAGTGTCATACTAAGTGGTTGTCCCATGCCATGTCTTTTTGCTCTACAGAACATACCAAGTGCTTCTTTAAATGCACTGTTTGAACTAGTGAAGTTGAGCTACACCTTGCAGATTTCTATTAACAACAATGTTATCAAAAATTGCAATAAAAGAACAACACTCCCAGCAACTCATTATTTCCCCACCCCCACCCTTTCATCCATATTTTACTGCTCTTTTAACCATTCATTTTTAAAATACGATGTTCGACAAATTCACTTAGTGCCGCGTTAAATGAACCGTGATCGCATAATAAAAGATTTTATACTCAAAAGCGATTTCAAAATGGACGATATTTCCGTGGAATGGAGAAAAACGCCGCACTCCACGTCAGAGCTCCAACGATTCGACTCTTCTTTATTTAGAATATTTATGCGCTCAAATGATTCGAATTCTGCGTGAATTAGTTGGAAAATACCACAGGTAAACATGGCCTACATTACTCGCTTGGTTAAACACTGAGTGATTCAACAAGTTCACAGCGCTCATGCACATTACCTATGCATACTTTATGGGGAAAATTAACTTTTATTGACTCTCTTCTTAGTATGATTAATGCCTATTTCACTTGCAACTGAATGTATTTTTCATTGGTTCTTTATAAAAAATAAGTTTATAAGAAGTAGGTAGAAAATCGTTTTGAAAAAATGAAAACAAAATGGGCACCAAATGCACCTCAGTTGCACTTATAAGCTTAAAATCATCAAACCTTTTAGGAATATATAAATCTTGAATTATTTCACTAATGAATTCCAAACAAC
This sequence comes from Operophtera brumata, assembly GCA_932527175.1. Lineage (NCBI taxonomy): Eukaryota > Metazoa > Arthropoda > Insecta > Lepidoptera > Geometridae > Operophtera > Operophtera brumata. Next base: position 30,522,575 of record OW052228.1, read on the forward strand.
TGGTGCTTAAAATACCATAAACGCCTTGAATTAACTTTGAATAAAACTTATAAAATAGTTTCACAAATCTAGGTAAAAAGGGACTGACCAAACATAAACTACTTTCACAAGGTTAGTGAATATTTCAACCATTTAAGGGATTTTTCTGTACTCTGGGCTTCATAAATGTTTCCTTTTTACCGTATTAAATATTCTCATCTGGCTTATTTTTATCGGGCATTTTTTAACCTTTATATAGATTAGCTCATTTATTATTCAAAGTCAGACCGTATCAGTCTATCAGAAAGAGAAAACCTTTGCGCCCACAAATAAATCACGCTGATATTAATCGTAAATATAGGCTGGAAAGGAGGTGTATTTGGATAATTTAGTCGGATGCCATGTTTACTTAATTATCTGTGTCTTTTATATCATTCCCTCTTGGAACTGAACGATACCTAAGCAGCCACTTTGTTGCTGTTAGGTATCGTTAGCACTTTTAGGGCTAATCAAATCTTTTTTTGTATATGTTGATATCGTTTTTTATTTGTTGCAGTGGTTCTCAACCACCGAGGTGAAAGCCTCGAGCTCTTCCACGTGCAGAGAACAGACATGGGTGACTACTACTGCATCGCTAGCAACGGCATCCCCCCCACAGTCAGCCGCCGCTACCACGTCGAAGTACATTGTCAGTATTTTTACCTTCTGATATCTTTATTGAAGTTTTTGGACGATTCCATAATGAATCGATTGTTAGAAAAAACACACCTGCACAGCAAAGTATTATGAGGCTAGCATATATGTGTATTTATGTGTAATACTAAAATTGCGTAAGTACTGTTTTTTCTTCTAGGCAGTGCCACAAGTGGTCGTTTAATATTATATACGGAAATATCCTGCCACTAGTGTTAACTTTGAAATAATGATGTTCTGCCGCAAGTTATTAGCTTTTTAAATATGTTCTTGAACGCAGTGATAAGATTATGTTTTAGACTTGCTAATAAATCTAAGATGGACTTAGCATTCCATACACTGTGAACGCCAAAATATCTTAATCTTTATCTTCTTTCCGCATTATTTACCCACTCTGAAATAACATTAACACAATCTTTTTGTATACAGTTATCCCTCAAGTAAAAGTGACGAATCAACTGGTGGGTGCTCCGCTGGGTAGCGATGTGGAACTTCAGTGCTACATTGAAGCCTCTCCTAAAGCTATGAACTCTTGGTACCGGGAAGACGGTATTTAATTATGATATTAATTTTCGCTGAAATCTGTTATTGTTTGTCAAATGGACATTTATTTATTAAGATCTACCTTCTTTGGCATAATATTAAAAAATACATTTTCAGAGCGCCTTTGAATTGAGTAGTCGATGTGGCGCAGCGGGCGAAGGTTTGCCTGCGACGCTGGAGGTTGCGGGTTAAATTCCCGCCTCGGAACAAATATTTGTACGATCTGCAGATATTTGTTTAGGGTGTTTTAGGTATTTTCTATGTATAATAAAAAATATCTATCTATGTAATGTATTGTATATCAGTTATATAGTACCCATAACACAAGCTCTGCTTAGCTTGGGGCTAGTTAATGTTGTGTGAACTATACAACATTATGTATTTATTTTTAATGAGCAAAAAACACCAAACAATTTGAATTTCACGCCTCAAACGAGTGCATCCACCTTAAAATACATTTTCAGACTGCCTAATTTACGTTTGAATTGAGTAGTCGGTGTAATTTATACCAAAAATATTGGACAGTCCTCAGTAAGCACGTAGTTTGCCCATACGATGCTCACAAAGCTGTACTTACTTTTACCTTTTGCAGCCCCTGTAAGCGACAAACTGGCCGAAAATACTAAGCTGCGTGTATACGAAACTGTAGTGAACGAGTACTCTCTGTGGATGAATTTGAGCATAAAGTCGCTGGCTCCGAAAGACTTTGGGGTCTACGTGTGCGCCTCTGTGAACGCTCTCGGCAAGACGGAGAATCAAGTCAGCTTGCATAGTAAGTGAAAACCCCCACACTGCGAAGAAGAGCCGCGTTATTAATTTCCATTATTTTTGATCACCGCGTTAGGTCTGGTTTTTACGAGCAATTTTTTCTACGTGCTACGCATTGTCGCTACGCCGCCGTAGCTTGCTACACGCGCGCGCTTTGTACGCGTAGCTTGGCCCCACACTTTTGTTTCGGTTTATCCAAATATTAATACGTATTTCACTTTTAGGATTTCATCTCGTTAGACCTAGTCTTCATTAACTAGAGGTTGTTAGACTCTTATCGTGCTACTAATAAACGCGGGATATCATTTGAACAGTCACACCGTGTTTTGTCTCATTCGATCGAATTTGAAAATGCTGTTCAATACAAAAGACAATACACTACCTAACTATTCCATGGAATTCACGTTTTATAGTAGCACGGTTAAAGTTAAAACATAAAGTTATGTAGGTACCTACTCCAAGCATTATACTGTGCGAATCTTCTTCGCCGTGCCGCCCGCGATCAAAGTGCCCATTAAACTCTTTCTTATGCCTCGATTAGTTGGGAGTGAACTATCGGGAAAGTCATTGAATCTGTTTTAATCAAGACTTTTTTGTAACTGATATGGGAGTTCTTTAGTGATCATTATCATCATCACTAGCCTTAGACGTCCATAGTCAGAGGCCTCCCGCATAGAATACAAGGGGGGATTTGCCATAATGACCACGCTTGGCAGGCGGATTGGTGATCGCATTATTGTGTTTATTACTCAGGTGGATGCTGCTGCCCATCCCTGTTGTAATCCCTTAGTCGGTTTTTATGACATTCAAGGGAGGAGGAGGGGTATATTCTTAGGCCGGACACACCGCAGCACTTACTTACCTTTAGTGTTACTGGAAAATATATCAAAACTCGTTGAAATAAAGAGGGGTATAGTCACAGACCTATATCAAGATAGACACTGCAAGTACCCGAGGTACTAAGGAGGTATGTTAATAGAAAATTACGTAATTACGCCATAGTGAACTGTAAAAATTCTTCAAAATCAGCTAGCCGTGCGAATGTAGATATTTCGAAGCAAAGTAGGCGTAAAATAAAACGGCACGCTTGGCTTCATACAAATTTATGTGTTTGCGGCGTCTATCTTGATATAGGTCTGTGGGTATAGTTAAACAGTCTTGAACTTATTGGAATAGGTCTAACCACCTATCACCCCCCCCCCCCCCCCAACCTTCTTATACAAGCTAAGTAAGTAGTTTCGAATCTGCTTTACGGTTGGGTCATGTACTTACCTCAAGTGCTCAAACGCTGAAGAAAAACATCGTCACGAAACCGGTTACTCGTTACATACACACATTCACATAGAGCAACACGGAATGGATGCCGCATTGCTCTAAGCAAATATAGATGCATAAACACGTAAAAAAGGCATAAAAGAAAGTGTAGTGGGCAGAGCCTCAATGGGCCCGATTTCTCTGTAGGTTTTTTTTTTTTTATATACTACTTGGATGACGGAACAAGCAAGTGGCCCACCTAATGTTAAGCGGTAACCACCGCCTATGAACAGTGCATTACCTCATAGGTCACGTCCACCTAGGACGCACCCTATGTGGCTTGCACTGCGCCCGCCACCCTGAGACATACAGATGAATAGTCTCATGTGCCTGTAATTTCACCGGCACCCCACCCCATTCAAACCGGAACACAGCAATGCGAGCACTACTGCTTTGCGGCAGAAATAGGTATGGTGGTAGTACTTCCCCGGACGAACTGTTTCACAAAATAGCTCTACTACTACTAGGTTGCACCGTAGTGAGAATATAGACGTGACAAGTGGTGAGCTCATCGTCTCCACTGCTTCCTACGACTGACTCGGCTAACGCATTCTTCCAGTAATTACACATTCCTTAATAAGCTAGCAGCCAGGACAAATCTTATATACCAACGAATCTGACCAACAAGTCCAAATACTCCTTACATAAAAAAAATATGGCATGTTATATCCACAATCATCACAATGAATTATTTATTTATTATTTATTTATTTATAGACGAGCAGCTTTCGCTGATATGTCTGCATCAAAACAGTGTGGAACGTCTAATTTTGGGTCACTTTTTTAAGTTCTGAATTGTCCTTTTCGAAGCCAGTTGACGTGCTTGTTGTAAAAAAAATGATGAAAAATATATTTATTTAGTGTAAAAACACACTGGAATACTTACGTTACTAAATAAAACTAGGTATGACAACAAATAATGTGTTAATACAGAGGAGCTATAGTCCAATTACATCCATTTCTAATGATCTCCACGCCACTAGGCACGCCTGTATCGTGGAGATCTGTTACCGGTTTACAGAAAACATTTAGGTAGGACTTTTAATTGTCTGATGATAGGAAGCTGTACAAATACTGAGTCACAGCAAGTTACTAGACGTATTAAAATTATGTTAAATGCATTCACAGACGTGGCAGAAACAACATCGTCTGGTAGTATGTTCCAATTGTGGACCTCCCTTACTGAAGAAGTGATGTGCAACAAGTGCGTTGGCAGGATCTCGAGCGAGTTTAAATTGATGGACATGACCTTTCTTTCTTCACAATTAATTTCCCTTCAGTGGGACTATACTTTGCTGATGATGACTTTCTTCACCAGGACTGGAGTTGAGCATGAACGGGTTCGGTGCTGAGGAGCCGATGGTGTCCGGCGCGGCGTGGCGCGACGGGGCCCGCCTGGCGCGACCTGCCGCTTCGTACGCTCACCAGTACTTCATCACGCACCTACCCACACAGCTCTACGCTATTATACTGATACTCTTAGTTTATACCTCTTAAATGTTCGTTCAATTCAAATAGTCTTAAGGTGGATGATCTCGTTTGTGGCGCGTGGTGTTTATGCTCATTACAGCTCATGAACACTTCTTCAGATAGCGAAAGTTAATTTCGCGAGAGCTAGGAGCCTTAACACACATGTTTTAATTGATAGTATCACATAAATATCATCAGATTAGCTACGACAACCCTAAATAAAAAAAACTTTAAAAATTCGTTTTATCGTATAGCTAAACTGATGATATTTATTTGATACTTCAATTAAAACATGTGTGTTAAGTCTCCTAGTTCTCGCGAAATTAACTTTCGCTATCTGAAGAAGTGTTGATGAGCTGGGATGGGCAAAAAACAACAAAAAAATTGAATTTCGCGCCTCAAGCGAGAGCACCGACCTTAAAAAGTTTACCTATAAAATATTTCTAGATACATAAATTGAAAGTTATTTCCAAAATGTATTGTGTTATTAGTATATCAAATGAATGAGGAACGATTGTTAAGAAGTGTCTAGTAAGGTATTTCAATGAATATTTTGTACATAGTAGTTATAGGACTACATAATATAAAAAAAAGTTAAGGTGATAAAATCGATGTAAGATGTTTCCGACTTTTTAAAATACTTTATAATTATACTTTTAATTAATGTATTCTTTTACAAGTTTATTTAAATTAATTTCTTACTATGTTTTTAAAAACCGTGTATTGTCTTTGGAATAGTTACACATTGTTTTGTCTCTTTCGATCGAATTTGTAATTGATTGTCAATGCAAAAGACAAAACACTATTTCAAAGATAATCAGTGTTTTATATCAATTTTTATTTTATATGTGTAGGTATGTAATCTTGTGTTAAGTATAAAATAAATAACTAAATAAATAATGCTGGACAAGTTCACACAACATTATCTAGCCCTAAGCTAAGCCAGAGTTTGTGTTATGGGTACTAGTTAACTGATATACTTAATACAATACATTACATAGATAGATATTTTTATTATACATAGAAAACACCCAGATCACCCTGAACAAATATCTGTAGATCGCACAAATATTTGTTCCGAGGCGGGAATTGCACCCGCAACTTCCTGCGTCGCAGGCGAACCATCGCCAGCCGGGCCACAGAGGTCAACATATCGACATAGTTACTTCCATAGAAATACATAAGCTTAACTTAACAACATATCGTTTTTTATGTATATGAATTACTATGGGTCTAACTGATATATTGTATTTTAGTTGAGTTGTAGTTGTAAAAATTCAAGCCACTTTTTCGGTATAATATTTAATATTAGTAGATATGATAATAATTAGAATACTCATAGAAAATATAATGTGATTTACCAAACACGTATGGTTTATATAAGGTTAAATTAATATTTAAATTATACTGATTGGACTAAACCACAATTAATAAGAAACTATCTTAAGTGTACAATACGTAAATGTTTTAATTAGCAACCACAATTAATTGTTTATAGTTACTTGTCTTGAAATCTCGTGCTAACTTACGTTGACTTTGACAATAAATGTGTAATTTTAATTGAATTATGAATAAAATAAATGTCCTGTAATCTTGTTTGACTCTTATTTTAGTAACAATCATCCTTTGAATAATAAAATGCTCAAGTGCAGGTCACACCTCGTAATTGACAGTGCTGTTCAATAAGCTAAATTAAAAAAAAACTGTATTTGTATGATTCCAATCGAAAGGGTAAATTACAAGGATCAATTCCTTCAGACTTATAATTAAAGTCCAGACTGCCAATCACTAGTCTCCTGTCAATTTTATTATAGATCATCATAATTATTTAAGCTTGAGCTACTTAATCGTTTTGAGCTGCTCGTGTAATAAAAATAAGTTTTTTTTTTATCTATGACGAGGAAAGCAAGGTGAAGTAGTTGTATTAATTTGAATGGTGCAAACGATACACAGCACTGTCATCTGCACCATTGATGGGGAAGTCAATGGTGCTACGGTACGACGGGGGCTTCGAGTATGTAGGTATGTATGTAAGTATGTAAACTTCTTTGGCACGCTCTAAACGGCTTGATGGATTTTAGACCAAATCCCAGAAGTCTTACCGAGTAGTCTTACCAATAGAACTACTGAGTATTTCCTTCCCAATAGACTTACTGATAGTACGACTTCGCTAAATTTAGCTTGAGATCTTAGATAATTTATAGACATCTAAGCTTGAGATGTGTCGTTAGATTCGTCTTAATTGTGAGAGTGACACTGGGTTTATTAAAATTATTCGCACAGTCGTTTTTTTTCAATAATTGTACTTTTTTTATAAGAGAATGGGGTTTACCACATCTGCAGCTAGGTTGCGTTCGGTGAGGCTTTTATAGTAGGTACTTAATGCACCTTTATCTTGGAGGTCATAAGTGCTTCTTAATAACTACTGTTCCTCTGCGTCTGAACCGGACAGACACTAGAAACGAAAAATTTCTGAGTTTTACTGCAGGGCAATAACGAATGGCCGTTCCAATCCACTAATGCATTTTTCGTGTTGCACTTGACTTAATGTGCCGATTCCATTCCCAGGCAAAAGCATTTGCGAGCTTAATAACCGTAAACGGAACGTATAAGCGTAAATCTACCATTTCATTTGACGGCCGTTCGTTATCTCGTCCATCATTGGACTGTCTAATTTATCGTCCGGTACTAATTAGGCCGGCAATGAGCACCCCGATCTTAACTCATTGACTAATAAGTATTTTATGTTTCGATATGTCATCACTGATTTTCACTATTAATTTTATGATGGGAATATTACGCGTAGATCGACCAACTGTTTACTGTTTACATCGGTACCTACTTAATATACTAATGATACAACAGTTACGATACTGATATTTTTGAGATTTAGTTTATTGGAGATCACTTAAGATTACCTAAGTTTATTTACGACAGACCTACTAAGCAGAACTCTATAAGAGGTGAAGAGGGAGACGGTATGTTTTTAAGTTTTCAAGAAACTACGTACTAAATTAACAGTAAGTAGGTAACTATAGTTAATGATATTACTGTACACAAGTAACAAACAGGCTCTTTTTCCTCTTCCCCAAAAAGTTAACCCAAAGAAAAACTGACCATCCCAAAACAGAACTATTCACAGGATAATCGAGAAAGTTCAGAATTCATAGCAAATCTGTATTAAAACGGGTGGCAGCGACACTCGAACTAAAAGTTTCATCAGCATAATTTATTCGGGACACTCAGCGGAGTAGCCTGTGACTCTCGCGTTATTTTTTCTTTATTCGTTTAGGATACGCTGTGAATTTTTTGGAGGTAAATTTTCAGGGGAGTTGGTCTTAGCAACGCGGTCACGTACTCTTGGCCTCACTCGAGCAGATATGCGCCGAGTTATAAAATGTCATCGACAGGCACCAAATGTTCAAATGTTACGTTTAACTCCGGTTTGTTTACAAAATCTGCTTTGTTTAAAAAAATTGTCCACCATATACGAATAAAAGTTTATTTTTATGTCATTTGAATTTGGTTGGCTGGTTTTCAATATTTTATATTGAACTTTGTTTGCAAACATATTCCCTGATGCACTTTACAATTTTATGAATATGCATAAACCCAACACGATTTTGCATAGCCACGAGCGAATACCACAAGCATTCATCTAAACAAAAGTGGCAGTTTGATTTGCAGCATTTTGTTAGCGCGCCCGAAAGCTGTCTGCGACAATAATTCTTTGAAAATGCCCTGCCAGTACGCGAGGCTCTCACAGAGGTGGAATTATCACGTCAGATGAAAAGTTAGCCATAGGAAAAAAATCGGCCAAGTGCAAGTCGGACTCGCCCACCGAAGGTTCCGTACAAACCTGTAGGTATAAGTAAGGATATAAGTAAAAGTTATAGTATTTTTATTGCTAAATGAAAAAATCATGAGGAAAGGGGTAGTAAGTTTAAAATTATTAAAATTATTTTTATGATGTAACTAAAAATTTATGCTTTTTATTTTGATTGAAAGTTTTTTTTTTTCAAAGTTCTAAGTGACTCAACTTGTGTATTTGATATGACTTTCAGCTTGAACCTCTACGTGTTTCTGAGAAAATGAGTCTTGACAGACAGACGGACAACAAAGTGATCCTATAATGGTTCCGTTTTCTTTTGAGGTACGAAACCCTAAAAACATAAAAGCAACAAGAACACAGCGCATGTAGGCGACTAAACCAACTTTATAAAACCTCTTGTTTGCGAGGCGAACCCCCTTGTCATAAGCAATTTATAAACCGAACAATAAATATCAAAAATAATCTTAAAATCCAGATGAATAGCGTCGACGGTGTCGCAGAGGAATAATAACAAAAATAAACTAAAGCCAAGTAATCCTGATGTTGTAAGCCGTCACTTCCTCAATAGGTTCGGGAAAAATATACGACAGCGGATTCATTAGGCTAATTATTGTCGAAAACAGTTCAAATAAAAACGAATTGGTGTTTTAGGACTTTCCTTACATTCGCTTTTTATTTTTACTGGACAAAGACGAAGATAACTTATCTATATTATGCATAGATATTATATATGCTTTAAAATAGATCCCTCCATCTCCTCCCATGGATGTCGTAAAAGCCAATTAACGGGATTACACCAAAGGATGGGCAGTAGCATCAACCTGATATACTTAGTCAGCACCAATGCTCTAAGCTCAACGCCGAAACTGCGACCACCAATCCCTCTGCCAAGCGTGGTAATTATAACAAATCCCCTAATTGCATTTTATGAGGAGGCCTTGTCCAGCAGTGAATGTCTAAAGGCTGATGATGAGGATATGCACGTACCTACTCTATATGCTTAACAACAGCGTAGGTATTCCAGAACTAAACTTAAACTGAATCGAGACTCAAGCATAGATTTTTTGACAGGTTTCAATGAAAATCTGTCTACAAATCTATGCTGGAGTCTCGATTCACGCTTGAGCATAGTTCTGGGCCTTAGTCGCTCCTCGAACCCACCACCACACCTCTTAACCATGAAAATCATCATGAAAATTTGTTCCATTCAATGAAGATTTTGAAAATGGAGTACATTATTTGAATCAAGTGAGGCTAAGTCGAGTCGAGAAAAGTTGGAGGAACGACTTACAATACCGGTGTTAGACTCATATTCGGGCAGATGTCCTTTTCATTGATTATATTAAGTTCTTGACGATGCACCTATTTACGTAGCTATCATTAATCCGGTCAGGCAAAACAGCAAAACCAACATCGGTGTCGTTGGGTTCCCAAGGCTGTTTTGAAATGCGAACTCGACCCCGCCAAAAACGGAACGTCAAAACGATAGACTAACTAAACACAATAGACTGCTAATCTCATACAAGAAAACGTGACTCAAAAAAGGTCAATTAGATGATGTTCAATTAATGTTACATCCAAAAAGTAGTCTGAATTTTGTTTTTGCTATCGTATCGAGTGGGATGTCAAATGAAAGAACTGAAAACTCTTGATATGAGTTTATTGAGATTTTTATTCAAACTATTGTAATGACATACCTAAGTACAACCTTAAACTTTACCGTGTTCGGGCTATAGTTTTTATTACAAGCTTTTATTTAACTTGCAATGTGGGTATGAAGGTATATGTGTGTCCGGGTGGAATCTTGTAACTGAATTTTAAAGCAGTTATCCTCAACCTATTTAGCAGAAATTTAGCATACCTGTCAAGTTCCGATGACAATACAATATGATAGTGACAGCGAGTTGATCTGATGATGGAGACGGAAGGTTAACAACGGAACTCCTCTATGGATAATAGTAGACTGGCCGTGTTTAGGCTCATTTTTATCAGCACACGGTTACGATCACAAATTTTATAAAAGCTTGTATTGAGAAACATATTTTCACAAAAAACTTATTATACCTAGCAGTGAGTTTATTTTGATCTGGGTAGGTAGGTGTGTGTGTGTGTGGGCTGGAATGAGGACGTCATTCCCCGCGGTGATCAATCTACCGCCCGCAGGAGTGACGCATCGATGGACATCGAAGAATATCGATAGCGGCCCGGACTACGTGACCCGCGCGGCATAAAAACATTATTCTCATGTAGATGTTGTGTACAACAATTATGACGAAGAAACTTATAAAATAGGTCAATCATTTAAAAAACTGGTATAGTAATCAGGTGAGTGGTAGAATAAGCAGTTTATTTTGACAAAAGGTTACCAACTAACAAGAAAACTGGTCAAGTGCGAGTCAGACTCACGTGGAGAGGGTTCCGTACGTACGTAATTTTTTATTTTGTTTCTGTTTCCTGTGGGAATTTAAAGACGTACCTAGTATTTTGTTTAGGTTTTCCTGTAAACTATATGTGAGGCATTTATATTTATTTTTATTTTAGGCCTTGTAGTTTCGGAGATAACGTGGGGGAAGTCTTTTTTCAAATATTTTATTTAACATCTTTTAAACCACGTTTTAAAAACTATACAAAAATATATTTGTGTTTCTCATAATTACCCCTTTCATTTAATATGTCACATGATGCATTTAATAAAAGCTTTTTTTCATAGTTTTCTAGTTTTTTCCCCCGTAACTAAACCCCAAAATCTGAGTTTGTTTATTTACGCTACACGTTACGTGATTGGGTCATCTAAATTATATTCATGTTTTTTAGCTTTTACAAAATGAAATACTAAATAAAAACTCATCAAAATTAAACTTTACAGAAGAACAAAACCTTTCGTATTATTGCTACCTCAATCAGAAAGGCTTTGTTTACGAGACAGGCTAGAGGTATCGAAACGTTTTGTACATTTCCACTGAAGAAAAAAGTTAAAATACGAAACCAGTCAGTTCGGGGCTAAACTAAAATGGCTCAATAAAAGCCGGCGTGTCCCGTTGGTAAACAAAACAGCCAGTCATTATACCGGCGGTCGAAACATTCGGTCCAATTATCTAAAGGCAAGCTCCGAGCTTCGGGAAAAACGTCGGAGCGTGAGTCGTAATGACGACGTCAGTCCGACTCATCAATCTACTGCGTTACGACTGCGAGTACTTACGAGGACGAAAGAACTAAGGACAGGTTCAGCGTGCGTAGCTTAGAAACCGTGACGTGTTTGTTTTTTAGCAGTCTAGACGCTGGTGTACGATTGTGATTGATTACTGTGTGACAGGGTTACTGACTGATTGACGTTATCGATGAGACACAAAATTCTGTTTTTAGTACCTAGAGGTATCAGTTGATTAATTTGTTTAACCTTAGTTTAACACAGTGGCTCACTGTGGCTGTAAGGGATCGAACAGGACGATCAAAGTCCACAGGATCATTTTAAAGGGATTGAACAGGAACTATTCGTTCTTAGAGACATCATTATCTTCTAGATTCTTCTATGCCATAGAAAAACTTTAACTAGGCTGAATCTGAACATTCAATATTATTTGTTAATTCTAATTAAGGTATAGAAGGCCAAAACATCATTTTGTTTTTATATAAAAAACAAACTAAGTAACTACTAAGTATTTGTCTGTCTGTCTGGATCTTTGAAAACTCATCACACTTGACCGATTTTAATCAACTTTGGTATAGTTATAAGTACCATATACAAATAAATTTACATTTAGAATATTGATAATCCCGAAAAAACTATAGGGTTCCATGTGGGATAGGGGAATTGTCTGTGGGGCTTAATCTTAGATACTAGATCCTGCGACGCAGGAGGTTGCGGGTTCGATTCCCGCCTCGGAACAAATATTTGTGCGATCGCAGATATTTGTTCAGGGTGTTCTGGGTATTATCTATGTATAATAAAAAATATCTATCTATTTAATGTATTGTATTAAGTATATCAGTTATCTAGTACCCATAACACAAGCTCTGCTTAGCTTGGGGCTAGATAATGTTGTGTGAACTGTGTCCTGCATTTTTTTTTATAGGTACTGAACCGACACCGATAATAATTATGCTGCTTTTTATCCTGACACCAGACTAGGTAGTCTAATAATAAACGTAAGATAAGATTTCAACACATACATCTTCAGCCAACGGGACTTGTTATGAAACTGGTTGTAACTTGTAAACTGTCATACTACATCAATATTTTTAGTAAATGACATATAAGTGAGGCAATGTTCTTAGCAGTCTATTAAACTTACTCCTCGAGTAAAAGAGAATTTTAATGGACAATATTTCTGCAAGCCGAGCTCGGGCCAGCTCTTAGTTTGCCCTACTCTAAAACTTGCTGCTTTAGATGGGAAAATTATTTTTCATTAACGCTCTGTTGCATTTCAACGTACTGCTAGTGGAATAAAAATCAATTACTTCCGTTAGAAGAACACAAATTTGTAGAAAATTCTCGCCGTTTGAGCTTCGGCCGCATGCTCTAGACTGTTGCGATTTTCTCGAAACTCGTTTAACGATGTCCAGGGTTCAACCGACCACACTAATTCAAAATAAATTCTGTGAAATGGTTCCAGTTTATTCAATTAAGATTATAGTTCTGTGCTTATAGGCTGTAGTTTGCCCAGCCTTAGAATAGGCCCCTCCTTCTCCCTTAGATTTCGTAAACGCAGACTCAGGGATTACACCAGGGGATGGGCAGCAGCATCCACCTGAATACTCAACAGCAATGATGCGATCACCAACTGCATGCCTAGCGTGGTCTTCTTCTTCTTTCGTGTCAGTGGCTAAATATGACTAAATTGTATTGGACCAATAGGAAGCAATCGCTAAGCCCCTCTCCGTTACCTGGTTCAGGTCTTCTTGTGTGCAGGTGGTCAGGCAGAGAATGGCGATTATGCGAAGCGTGGTGATTATGCCCCCCGATTGCATTATGTGGGGGAGGCCTCGTCCAGCAGTAGACGTATAAAGGCTGGTGATGTGAATATAGTTCTGCTTGTTAATTTCAAAATCTTCTCTAGTGTAATGTTAATTGTGCTAATTGAAGTTAACGTAATGCAGAATACGAAATGGAACTTGAGCGTTTGTTTCTGAGAACTCTTTTGCTCGAGAAATTCAATAATCTTGTGTCAGTTCCACCTAATGCTGGAATCCTGGTTATGATATTGTTAAGATTGAGCCCACACGAATCCACTGACACTAACATTACGTGACTGTTTTACAAGATCCAGGCGGAGGTTCGTGAAATATGGACTCTGATAGTCTCACAATATAAGACATCTGAGATCGGAATAAGCGCCAGATCACGCCACTTACATATTGCCAGTCTTTTGTCTATGTCGTTCAATCAGCGGTACTCACTCATTCATTCGAAGAGAATGAATATTTACAAGGGTCCGTGAACGGAAAAGTCGTTCTGATTCGCTTATATCACTTGTTCAGATCATTTACTCTTGAATGTGACCCATTACAAAGGTACTGCTTTCGTCTGATGTGTTACTATTATTACTTAATTAGGTCACCTTACTAAATTATCCTAGTGACTATTTTTTAGGGTTCCGAAGTCCGACAAGGAACCCTGACAGTTTCACCATGGCCGTCTGTTCGTCTGTCTGTCTGTTAGTCCTTAGTCTGAGTCGTTTGACTCGTAGACTATTAGTACTGTTATGCTGAAATGTTGCACGGTAACACAAAATGGTGACTACTTCAAAGTAAAGAAATAAATCCTCTGAAGAAATGTTTTTATTGAGGCACATTCCCTACATCCACTTATAGAGGATTTTAAAAAATGCATGGTGCGTCATTTGGGATATCTTTATACAGGTTTGTATAGGTATTTCAAAAATAATAAGATATTTCACGGACTTTTTTTCGATACAGAGATGAGTTTCATAGCATGTTAGAGTCAAGTTATCCCAAACCCACCCCCCTACTGGCTAACCACTATATCGCTAAATCTAGTTTCGACTTTAGTAAACTTCGGAACATTATACGAGGTTTGAGAAAAGCTACGCTAAATTTGATAGAATGAACTATATAATAGATTGGGTTTGAAGACGTGATCACACTGCAAAACATTAAATAGTACTCGTTTATACTTAGGTCAATAGGCAAAAGGTAGTATAGTAATAATATTCTGAAATTCCGTTAAACTAGTATATGATTCAGTGTTCTCGGCATCGGCGGTGGCAGGTGTTAAACACGCATTATTACTACACCCGATATGTTCGCAGTAATCACTTCAACACTGTCTCTTTGTCAGATTTATCGCTCGTTCCATTTGACCCAATACTCGGCATGATATATAAAAGCGTTTAGAAATTGCCCATTTCCAAGCCGTACAAGAACGACTTATGATGAAATTTATTAGACTTTGCGCCCTCATAGAATAACTGATGAGCGAGAGAGTAAGTCGGTACTATTTGTACCGAAAAAAATTGCAGAGGCAATTTCTCACATTCAAAATATTTTTATTGCAATAACAACCTAACAGCTTTTGGTCTCTGAACCTAATCAGAATGACAACGTTTACAAAGCTCCTAAAAAAGTATTAGTTCTATTTTAGATCAAAAGCACTTCAAAATATGATTATTTAACAGATAGGTAACAATTATGCATGCTCTTTAGAAACTATTTCTTAAAGTAACGGCGGCATTTTATCAATAATAGTTTGTGTATCTTTTTAGGAGGCAACATAAACCTCAACTAAATTTAAGTAGGTACCAAATAAAAGTATGGAAATAAATAGCAGAATACACGACACAAACTGTGATATAATTTACGATGAATGGAGCATTCAAAGGCGTTGAAAACCATTGGCCGCGACATAAAGGCTCTTACGAAACAGAACATCCACTTAACACGAACAACATTATGTTGTTGTGGGAAATAAACGAAAGTTGTTCAGATTTCCGTTTTGCAAATAGAAATAAACGTGGATACTATTCGTCGGTTTTATAGCCAGATATTCGTGACCCGTGGTGGCAATTCATACACCGAATTTCACCCTCTGTCAACGCATTGAGCAATAACCGTTGAAAATATTGGAATTTTATTTAAATAAAAACTATTTGTACTACAGCTCTTCGTCTCTACATGAGTGAAAAGAATTCGTTGCGATAATATTTCATCATACAATTCATGAAAGCAAATCGATTTCTAACTCTAAAATTTTGAGAAAATTGCATATCTCGCTTTTGTTTTTTCATTTGCATAATCATTTCATGAAACACAAATTATATTCTGTCACAATTTTGCTCGATTGATCACAAGTACCAATGTCTGCAGACAAGGCAGCACCATAAACAGCGCAAGACTGGTATACGCATTCGGCAGGCGATGTTATATCTCGCGTTATTAAATTCTTTCCCTCGACACTGGTGATAGCAATCGTCTTATACAATTACACGACAAACAAGGCATGAGAATAGCTGACAATGAATTTAGGGAGCGCGAATGTCGCTATTGAAAATGCGAAGCTTATTTCATTTAATTTTGTTTGATGTGGCAACTGTGACACGGTAGTTCGGTGAAATTTCGTGTTGCACAAAGAATACAAGAAATGTACAGACAGCAGCATAAATTCGTTACGTTACCTATTATCTGATTATGCATGTTGAGTTCGTAAATTATGAGTATGATCAAAGATTAAAAAGGATCCTAGTGATTTCAATGAATAAAATATTAATTACTTTGAGATTCCGCTGAGGACTTCAAAATACGCAAATATGCAAGTCTCGACAGAGCTTACTTATTTGAGACTTTCGGGGTCGAGATTCTGGGTCCGTGGGGTACCGGGCCGAACTCATTTTCAAAATTATTTCAAGGGCTTCTGGTCGAAGCGACGCGTGACCAGAGAGCTGGCTCTTATCTGGCTCAACGTATTAGTATTGCCATTCAGTGTGGCAATGCAGCCAGCGTCTTAGGGGCGCTTCTGTCTGGTTGTGATTTGGATAAATTGTGCTTTCTTAAGATCGTTACCAGTGGTCTTCAGGTAGCACAACTGTTTCATAAGTATTACATACCTTGTTTCGTTGTTTTATTCTTTCTGTAAATAAATGTATTACTATGACATATTTTTCCAATTCGTTTTATTACACGTATAGTTTATTCTAGAGTTTAGAATATTTTTTTTTATATTAGGACTGTACCTCACAAACTTTTATTGAAGTTGAAGCTTTTTAAATGTTATTGGCAGGGATCTAGATTTTTCTCAGCAATTACAAAACAAATATGAAAGTGCTATTTGGTGACCTGATTCTTCATATTCTTCATGATGATTGGTTTGCTATAATAACAGAGAAAAAAAAAACAAAGAAACCACTTTTATAGTCATTTATTCCATTTATTCTTATCATTACACGTTAAAACAGACATTTACAAGCAAATGGGACCAAATCAAGTATCTAAAGGAGGTTGCAAACACTGACCCAGGTCAAAAAAAAATGAACCTTCATGGAAGTAATTAGTACGGTTCTAAATGTTATTTTTTGTCAAAATTTTCCAAAGAACTGTAGGTAAGTAACAAAACGCAACAAGCTGCATTACTTTCCCACAACTTCCACGCAAGAAATTAAATTAAGCTCTTTCATTATCTTAACATATATTATCAATAACCAAAAAATTTTCAACTGCACGTTACGTTAGTCAAAAAAGTAGGGTCAAAAAATGTATTGGGGAGTTGCTCATGTTCTTTTTTATGTAGATTTTTCCAAACCCACACTTCAATATTGTAGTTTTTTTTTTAATTATTCGTCTTTTTTAATTTAAAGGTAAACACCGTTTTTTGCGTATACGACCTTAAATGAAATTATATACGAAATAACAGTTAACAACGCTTCGCCTTAAATACAGGCTATGAATGACGAATAAAACAATCAGACTCAATAAATATAATAGTCACAAAGTTTATACTTAAAGGTTTAAAACAGCGAATGTCAGAGCTTAGTTGAAATTATTATTATAACATAGTAATTGGCTGTGTGTGTATTTAGGAGCTCCTGCGTTTGCAAGGAACAACCGGGCTTATTCTCTGACAAACGTGCTTTTGAAACGGAAATCTTCTAACGTGCATTTGCATAGTACAATGCAAACTAAATAATCGTAGGTTACCCTGTTAACATTACCCGTTTCGCTAACTAGCTTTATTCAATGGAAATTATATTTTAGCAGCAACTACAGTCACTGCCCCAAAGACATAAACAAAAGATTTAGTCGGAAACTCACAACAGTAGCTGTTTTATGTATTATCAAATTTAAACTAAAGATAATCCCATTTTTACAAGTTTTTATTTAACTTGCAATGTATGTCCGGGTGGAATCTTGCAACTGAATTTTAAAGCAGTTAAGATGCAACCTATTGAGATGATATTTTGCATGTATGATAGACGACCTCTGTGGCCCGGCGGGCGAAGCTTGGCCTGCGACGCAGGAGGTTGCGGGTTCGATTCCCGCCTCAGAACAAATATTTGTGCGATCGCAGATATTTGTTCAGGGGAACACCCGAACAGTATTTTCTATTATATTTTTATTTATACCTGTCAAGTTCCGATGACAATGAAATATTATGGTGACAGCGAGCTGATCTGGTGATGGAGACGGAAGGTGGACAACGGAACTCCTCGAGGGATAATAGTAGACAAGCTGGCCGTGTTTAGGCTCATTTTGATCAGCACACTGTTACGATCACTAATTTTATAAAAGCTTGTATTGAAAAATATATTATTCACAAAAAACTTATTGTGATACATAAAACAGCTGACGTTGTGAGTTAAACCTTCGACCAAAGTAGTTAAAAAGTGATTATCCACTGTTCATCAATTACACAACCAAAAAATCGGCCAAGTGCGAGTCGAACTCGCGCACCGAAGGTTCACAGCTCCAAGGGACAGTAGACCTGAGTACTGGATATGAATTTCAGCTTGATACCTCCACGCGTTCCTGAGAAAAAGGGTCTTGACAAACAGACGGACAACAAAGTGATCCTATAATGGTTCCGTTTAGCCTTTTGAGGTACGGAACCCTAAATAATTACAAAATAATATTAAAATAATTACAGTAAAGTAATTCGCCCGGGAACTTAAATTGGTTTAAGATTATTTATTTTCTTTAAATAAACTTACATTTCACATAATATGAGAAACTAAAAAACTAAAGAGATTAATCATTCAGTAGTAATATCACATAATAATTGCTATGGGGCGCTGCCGTAATGTATGCGGCCTAAGAATAGACTTTCCGGTCTCTTCCCGCGGATGACTAAGAGATTACACTACGGAATGGGCAGCAGCATCCCCCTGAGTATTCAACACCAATACTGCTCTCTCTCTCGGTCTACAAAATAAGCTTTTTTTTCAAAAGATTTTAAAACCCGTCAGTGTTTTTTGAGTAAGTACTTTATACAAAATACTTATAGACTGTGTTGATGTGTTTATATTGCACCTGATGTTACCTACTCTAATGAATGTCATGCCAATTTTAATATTTGCTTTTACTGTTTCTCGTGAGAAATTCGATAAGATTAGTTCATGTTTGAGTAGAAGCACAAAAAAAAAGTTTTGTACATTAGTTAACTTCCTGTAGCTACACCACAATCACATCACGAAATCTCAGTTCGGAGCAAACTACTATGTTGCCTAAAGGTTGCCCGGAAGAAATTGCTTCCAGAGATAAGGCCGCCCATTGTACTGTAATTTGATTTAGTTATTCCTAATGTGTTTTATTTTTTTGGTGTACAATAATGTGTTAATCTATCTATCTATCTATCTATCTATCTTTGACGACCGCTGTGGCGCGGCGGGCGAAGGTTGGCCTGCGACGCAGGAGGTTGCGGGTTCGATTCCCGCCTCGGAACAAATATTTGTGCGATTGCAGATATTTGTTCAGGGTGTTCTGGGTATTTTTCTATGTATAATAAAAAAATATCTATCTATGTTATATATTGTATTAAGTATTATCAGTTATCTAGTACCCATAACACAAGCTCTGCTTAGCTTGGGGCTAGATAATGTTGTGTGAACTGTCCAGCATTATTTATTTATTTATTTATTTATTTTATGCTAGAATTTGTATTTCCTCTGTAGCCTTTGATCCAAGCATATCAACTGCACTTATTCGTAGGCGTAGGTGGTTTAGATAACAGTGTAAACGCAACATAATCGCATTTCGCAGTTGAACCGGATATTGGACGCCAGTTATCCTTGTGAAGCAATCTGAGTGTGACAGATTTCGCAGATGAACCTGTACGCTTTTATGAAACATCCTTGTGTTCTTTCTTTGAAGTTGTTTTAGAAAGAGAACACAAGAATTCTAAAATAACAAATACCTCCCTGCCTACGTAAGCTGCGAGTGGGTATTGTAAACAAAAATTTATGCTAACATGTGGATCAATTTATTTTTCCCAGGTTACTGAAAGGTCTATAAATAAATAAATAATGCTGGACAGTTCACAACATTGTCTAGCCCCAAGCTAAGCAGAGCTTGTGTTATGGGTACTAGACAACTGATATACTTAATACAATATATTACATAGATAGATATTTTTTATTATACATAGAATATACCCAGAACACCCTGAACAAATATCTGCGATCGCACAATATCTATGGTCTATGGTAGGGACAGGACAGGGTACCTAAATGTTTTGCGCGTATCTTTGCATGTATGCTTGCAATGTGGCAAAAATTATTTATTGCATTAAAACGGCTCGATAGATTTTGATGTATGAGGTATCAACAGAATCCCAAGTACGTAGGTGCCGTAGAATCGTCTTGGCCCAGATAGTGCTATAGCCACAAAACTAGATAGAACTAGGCCACAAATTGTAAAAAACCTTTTATAGTGGCTACCAAATGCAAAATTAATTGTCATATAAAAAGTTATCTATGACATCAACATGGGTATCAAAATCAAGAGATTGATGGGAGGTTTCAAATATGTGTACTTTTAGGAAAAAGCTAATATTCAGAGATACAATATGCAACTGCACAATATGTGACTGTTATTAGATATCTAAAAACCTTCTTTGAGGACATACCTGGTCATACAATGGTATAAAAAACTGCATACAAATCGGTCGGCGGAACAAGCAGATGGCTTAACCTCTGCCTTAAACAATGAATTACCTCATAGGTCACGTCCACTTAGGCCGCACTGAGATGCCCCCCCCCCTCGCTGTGTGCATGGGCTTAGACTGGCTGGACTCTGCTCTCGCATCTGCCTCTATGACCTAGCTCGACTAGCTAGGTCTAGGTCTAGCTAGGTAGCTCTGTGTGGCGCTGACACGCTATATGGCAAGCTGTGGCAAGTTCTTCCTTCCTCCCCTTGCCCTGCGTATGTGTGTTAATAGCACCCAACAATAAATGTCAAGTCTGCTTATCCAATGCAAAAATGCATGACATGTATATCTGTCTGCATTGTCCAACACCATGTATAATGTATTCAGGCCGATGAAAGCCTGGAGTCTCATACACTTCTATGTATGTTTAAAAGTATAGCAAGTAGTAATACATATGCCAACCAATTGTATTGATTTAATCAGTGTGTAATAAATATTTATAGGCCAACTTGTTTCAATTCTAATCAAGAGTTAGGTATCTCAGATTATTAACTTCCCAACAACACTGCTGTAGATTCTTCCAAGTTTCAGTCTTAACTGTCTAATAGGTACAGGCACCTTATATCTTTCAGAAATCAAAGTTTAGCGAAATGCCAATAGAGCCAATTCCACAAACTTAACAAGCGAGTTAAATTTATTAACAATCAGAGGTACTTAGTCCTGTGTTAGTCTAGAACCAAGGTGTGTTCTGGCTTAAGCCTAGTTGAGATAAATCTGTATTTAATGTTGGCTGGTAAAGTATTACTGATTTACCTACCTATGAGTTAATGGGACGATGTAGGAAGGTTTCAATAAATTTCTGTTAGCGAATTCATGTGATTTTGTATTTTTAAAACTCGCAAAAAAAGTCTAACGAAACACTCGATTAATTAGATTAAGTCTTACTGATAAGCAAGATCTTAAACCCTTGATTTAGTTCCTAACCCATCCTATGAGGAGGTTAAAATGAATCAAGGACAAATAAAAAATCCCCCTCGGGTTGATTAAAGCTAGCTTAGTCTAGGTACAACTAACACCTTAATGTATTAGAAATTCCGCTTCAAACAATTGGTAAGTCCAAATCAATTGTCGTCTCTCCCCTGTACCATAGCTAGTACATAATTACACGTTGTAATTAGGTGCTTTTGGCTAGAACAGTATCGTTGAATTAGTCAGATGCTAATTACCCATAATGCATATTTCAGTCCTGTATTATATACAGAGCGTCACGTCGTCTGGTCAGCGAGCTAGATTAATCTGCGAGTTATCAAAATGCGATGCATTTGGATACCTTTATGCAGATGTTTAGGCTTCGAGTCAGGTCACCTGTAGGGTCTAGAAATCTATATCGCTATCTAGGTTATAGAAGACACATTATTTAATTATAGATAAGACTTAACTTAAGTATTCCAGTATCTGCACTCGTTCCGAATTTAAAACCATACTTTTGTATGTATTAAGAACTGCTTGTGTTATTAACTTTGAACTTGGATAATGTTTATTCACAAGGCTTATTTTAACGGATTGGCGTTTTTGCTAAAATCGTCCAATCAGTGTTTCTTTATGTACAATTTATCAATTAATTGTAGAGTTTATTTTTAAATCCAAGCTTCCAATGCATCGACCATTCGGTCTCGTAGCCAAAATTCGAGTGCCATACAAATCTCTAATAATTACATAGTTGAATACAGTACTATCGCATATTATATAATCGCTCTTAATAGCTAGGCCATAAGGTTCCGTTTTCATCGACTATTTGGTGTCTATCTCCGCGTAACGAGATGTCCCGTTGTTTATAGAGCTGCCTCCGCGAGTGCGAGTGAGGTGGTTGCCATTTGTAGTTCTGCCTTGTTAGATTGAAACGAGACATCTTCTCTTTTCACCAACACTGAAATCAACAAATTTACAAAGTAGTTTCTATTTTGAACCTTATATGCTCAGTACAAGATTCCCCGTAGTTTTAACAGTTTCTGTGGAATTTGGTAAAGCAGATATTTCTGTGCTTAAGTTTTTTTTTTGATATTCTGAGAACCCTCGCTCTCAGAATATGGTGTAGGTATTTCAAAAGTATTGCCAGATGATGCAACATACATGGGAACCAGGATTCCATCACAGCACCCTACGTGGCATTGTACTGTGCCCGTCATCCTTAGACAAAGATGAAAAGTCTCATGTGCCTGTTATATCACCGAATAAATTTTTCAATCAATTTTACTTCCGTCTGGTAGTGATTTGCATCAGTTGAGGTACCTTTAGATCACTAGCAGCGGTCTTCCGATAGCACAACTTTTGCATATGTATTTTGTACATACCTTGTATTACTTGTATTATTCTTTCTGTAAATAAATGATTTATTCATTTTAATTACCTAATTACTTGTTTCTGTAGGTATGTAAAAAATATATTAAGCTGCAATCTTAGTTATTTGAACTCGTTGGATTTTCTGAATTTGATATTTACGAGAGATTTCGGCGAAATATAAGCCCAACTTAACCATTTTCTTTTCATACCAACGACACTAGATTAAACCCCAAGGACAGGCAGAGGTGCCTTTAATGTCTCACTGTGTTTAATATCAATTACATTTGGGCAAATTATTCGTCACCAACCTATTCATTTAACTTTTAACGTGAGCTTTGCCCAAATGACATGAAAAAGATTAGAGAATCGATTTGAAAACTTTTCTGTGTAGCCTTTTTATTTATAAGTTGTTGTTTAGAAATTCTTAAATTCCTAGAAATTTCCTTAAATTAAATTAGTTAATTAATTTAACTAACAACAACAACAAAAAAAAAAAACTTAGTAGTGCACTGCTATGAGCGCTTGAGCTCTCTACATACAAACGAAGTTTGCTCATATTTAGGATATTATCTCAACAAACCATGCTAGTTTTTACTCTGATTGACCTTAATTTGACCGCGATCTTGCCTGTTGGTAAGTGACGATGCGGCCGATGATGGAGCACTAAGGTCTAGAAGGCACCATAGCTTTATTCACTCTTGCCTTAAAGATACCCAAATTATGTTTTCAGGAAAGACAAAAGATGGCAGCGAGTTCAACTCCTAAGCAGTTCGCATTATAAAGGTGCAACTTTAACGCTTGGTACGAATAAAGGGTATACGAGCCATGCGCCGGCTTGTCCTATGATGAAAAGGAGCTGGTGGGAACAGATCATGTAGCTCCTGGGCACATTTCCCGAAATGAAGCCTGTGAAAAATCGAAAGGCATGTAACTTTACGGCGGTGCTCGAGACTCTGGATTTTAGTATCCACCATATTGTACGAGAAATAAATTAATCAGTTTGTATGATAAACAAAAAAATAAAAAAAATAAAAAAAGTTGTTCATCTATGAGCCTAAGAGCTCTGCGTTCGATCAAGTCTAAGGCAGTGAGCTGGCCGAGCCA
Source organism: Operophtera brumata (assembly GCA_932527175.1). NCBI lineage: Eukaryota > Metazoa > Arthropoda > Insecta > Lepidoptera > Geometridae > Operophtera > Operophtera brumata. The sequence goes on from OW052228.1 coordinate 30,546,709, forward strand.
TCCCAAACGTGGCAGAGTACTCCATGCTTTGTATAAACTAAGAAGCTGTAGCACTTTTCCTTATTCAGGATAGCTAGCTTCATGGCAGCTGTTTTTGCCTCGATGTAGGAGTTAAAGTTGAGAGTTGGCGTAATTGAAACACCCAAGAGCTTAATTAGAGAATTTAATGGATAACTGACAAACCACATGTCTAGATGTTAGGAGTAATTCCTGTTTCCCCGAATCTGTCAGTCTCTAGATTGTATCTACAAAACATAGGTTTGTAAGGAGCGGGCTAGCGATACAGTTCACTAAAGGCGATATGTTAAAATGTCGAACTGGCGGAGTTTATCAAGAAAACATAGCTGCACAAAAATTACTACGCTATTACTCTCTTGAACTCGGGAAGAGAGGAGGTATAAGATTTCTGCCTTCGGAAGTAAATGACGTAAGCGACAAATGTTTCAAAATGTACAAATCCTTGTTTTGCCACTAAAGTAGCAAATATAAAAAAAAACCTCTAATCATTTAAGTAATGTGATTAAGTACTGAATAGTATACAAATTAACGCTTAATATATTCTCTAATCGAAGGAGGGACCTAAAACCAGTGTTAGGAGGGCCAATTTAAAAAAATAAATCCATCGAGAAATGGTTTATACCAAACGTGTTTCTGTTCTTGATTTATTTAGATTACATACTCAGTTAATTTCTGTGTGTAACCTTTACCGTTATTGAGTGAATATGTAACGTAACGACTCCAAAATTTTAACATATCGCTTTAAGTAGTGTTAGGTAATTCTTTTTTGTGATTTATCATATTCATTTACCGTTTTTAATATGTCTTTTTAGTAAATATCTCTTTAACACACTTGCTCGTAAAGTGGCCCTTATTGCAGTATATTTAGAGTCATAATGCAGCATTAGAATATATTTTATATTCTAAGAATGCAGCATTTTACAAACGTGTGCTTTTTACTTTACATTATCGTATCTATTGCAGTTGATAAGGTAGTTTTATTCTTCCAGTTCAATAAAAAAGTTTACTAGCATAGAGTTTATACTAAAATTACGTAGTCTTTTTACGAAGAAAAATTAATAAAAAGATAGATAATTAATTTACTACATTTATTGAAATTATTGTAAGTATTTAATTACCACAGAATTACAGTGTTTTAACATTTTATTTACTGTACAAATTTGTAAAGTTCGAGAATCTCTTTGCCAATTTTCTTACATTTAAAAACTCCTTCATAATTTATTAAGCAGATAATTTTTTCAGTTCTTTAAAAAGTTTACTACCAAGGAGTTTTATAAAATGAGAACAAAATGATGTCGACTTTATTCGAAGAAAAATGAGATAAATATTTGGCGGGATATTATTTACCTTTTTCCTCGCAAGTGTGTTATGATACGCGTGAACATTGGTAATTTCAGCTCTTGGCTCCATAACACCCTCGCCTATCGGCTCGGGCTGCAATCCCGCCTCGACAGTAATGGCCAACTTAACTCACTAGTGTCATAATGTGTTTACTATCATAATTTTTTCCTAGCAATTTTTATGATAATATCGAAGTTAATATTTAGTTTCATTATGTTCGTTAAATTGGCATAGATAGCGCAAAAACGGCATGGCACAGTACTAACAGGTATTGGAAGTTCCTCTTGCCCATAATGATATGATAATGCGAATGCCCTTTGTGTATTATTGCGGTCGGTCGCGGTCTTGAACCCAATGGGAATATAAATTTTAAAGGTAAACACGAAAAGGCACTGCCGTGAATCTTTTTATGACACCATTGTATGGAAAAATTATATGCTCTCGTTATTGAAGCGAATCGTGAGTGTACATCTTCAACCCCATTGAGTAGGTGTTATATTTTATTATGTAATAGGAGCTATGTTAACTTTGTAGGAGTTTTATCTCGGGATTATGAGCGCAGTCAATCGTTTTGGGGTTTTGGCTTCTTTTAATTTTTCAACTCTTTGCTGGATTGTTTGAACGATCTGCGTTTTCGTTTTCGAGGCACCAAGCTTTCCATCTAGTAGTAAGAAGGATCATCAAAAAAAGACAAGTTGTGTTTGTTACCTGATTCTTCTAGATTTGGTCGCATTTGAACAGGGAAAAAATTAAATTAAATAAAAATCTAAATTTAATATTAATTAAATTTAGATTTAAATGAATATAATATTAACTTTGACTTTGACTTTACATATCATTGTAATACAAATGTTATGTTATAAATTGCATACCCCTCCAGAAAAGTGGCATGATGTATGTTTTAATAACTTTTAATTAAGTCGGTGAATTGAAAGACTGAAGTTCGACACGGTGTTTAATGCATTATCATAGGCAGAGGTTACCGATTAACACCAAAAGGGCCATCTGCTTGGTCCTTAATTAATTAAAATAATAAATTAAAGTAGTAAAATCGAACTTCAGTCTTTCAACCTAGGACGCACTCTACGTGGCATTACACTGCGCTGCCCTGGGCCAAAGATGAAAAGTCTCATGTGCCTGTTATTTCACCGGCACCCATGCCCTCCAAACCGGAACACTGCAATGCGAGCACTACTGCCTTGCGGCAAAAATAGGTATGGTGGTAGTACTACCCCGGACGAACTCTTTCACAAAAAAGCTCTACTCCTAACAAGACTTAGTATAGCTAGAATCTGGAATAGCCAGAGGTTATTCAGGCACATCCATTGGTGAGGGTCAAGGTCTCACACAAGCTATAACGACCCATATTTTAAGTTTTATTAAGTAGTAAGTAATCCTGAGACCCTTGGCTTAACTGACAACACGGCCGGGTAATGAAGATCCATCCCTCGTGAGCCGCCCATCACTTTTTGGAACGGAGCGTTTTTGCTAAAGAGGGATTAGTGTACCCTCTTTGGGCTTAATTTTCCTTAGATGCTTTATCATTGGGGTTTCCGACTAACATGAGGTTAACTTGTAATCTTAGCTTTATTCAGTCGTTGTAGTGACTTAGTACCTTCTAGAGCAGTAATGAACCGGTTTTTATGAGAACCTTTCCTTATTTGATTTCATTCCGATGCCCTTCCCCTTTCCTGTCTTTTAGAGCTTTTTCAATAAAGTGAACGTAACATGAGACTTAGGAGTGCGCACTTTTATGTTGAAGTTGGGTTTAATCATTTAAAAGGACAAAAAATAACAGCTAAGCTATTGAAATTTCGTCGTAAATGAAAGGGTCCTATGACAGGGCAGAGAACAATAAAAATAAGCAGGAAGTTCAGCGCACGGTACTTAAAGTGCATTAATTAGAATTCAAGCGTCAAAGGTAATTACCGTTCAAGGCTGACGTTTACTGAGTGCCCCCTTGAGTAAAAAATATGGAATACTGTGAAAAACGTGAGTCAATTTGCGAGCATTTGTCTGGTCGCCTTTATTTGCCGGGCGAGTGAGCACAAGAGAACCCTGGCCGGCCACGGTAAATCAGCTTACATTTTTTCAAAGGCTTTCTGTGTTTGGCGCTGCTTGCGTCACTGGAGTAAAAACCTTTGTATTTATACGCTAACTTGTTCGCTAATACCGTGTAAGTAGATAAACGAACGTATCCTTTATCCTGCGTAACTAGTTAAGTCAACGTAAACAAAGCGTCCCGCGTTAAGCAGGTTAGTTTGTACCTGGGTTCTAATAACATTACTTAGCAAATGATGTTAAGTGAAAACGGACCATAAGGTTATGTTCCGTTATATTATATTCCGTTATATTCGTTTTTCCACTAACCTAATCTAGAAAATCCAAAAAAAGTTGATTATTATGCATTTCTTATCTTGCTATGGCTGTTTACGCGTGTCTCCAGGATTGTATCCCATTAATCAGGGCCCTCATTATTGAACTAACAATAGCTGTAATATATTGTAGAGAATAATGACGTTCAGATATAAATCACTTAGGCCCGTAATATCAATAGCAGTTTAATCTATAACTTTACGTTTAAACTACATATTTTTCTCCATTGTCAAATTTTTGGTATTGATATTGAGAGGTTTAGAAAGATAACATCCATAGGTTGATTAAGCAGCGTTCAGTTATTCTTCACCTGAATGCGTTAGTTCAGATGATTATGTAATTTCGGAAAGATTGCAATATCTAGAAGAGTATGCCAAACGTGACTAATGTTACAAAGACACAGTACACACATTACTTCACTAACATTTCTAATATAATACCAATGAAAGCTGCGCACCTATTTCTAAATAGCGAGCTAATAACGAATTCGGAGCACGTAGAGGGCCGGCTCTATCGCAGTTTTCAATCCGAACTCGAAACTAGAAGATTTGTCACGTACATTGCAACTTTTACAAAGGAACCGTATCATTTCCTCACCTTTTGTCGAAACTTTGTCTCCGCAATTACGACTTGATAAGAGACGGCTAAATGCGATTAAAGTATTTCACATTTCAACATAAATTTAAAACTTTAAATCCTATGAGAAAAATGGATAAGATTTTTTAATCTTCAGTCCGAGACGATATATCTTCTGGTTAAATGACCAAACCTACGTGTAATATGATCAATGAGGCTATCGATCACAATCCATCAAGCGGAGTTTGAACATGGGGTGCGCAATAGTCTAGGTTCGTAGCAATCCTACGAAGAGCTCGCTTTTTAAGTGGCTGGATTTTACATTACCTCGTGACAATGGAGAAAAACCTGACGGAAAAAATAAGAAGGTCAGAGTACCCTACTCTCAGACAAAGGCGCTTTCACTGTAAGCCACTCAAGGTGACACTTTACCCGGATTAAAGTTATCGTAGTCTGCCAAACTGAATACAAATGCAGCCGCTCTGTTGTGATCTTGTGTGCCTTGTTAAGATGATTAGCGTGCCCGGAGTGAGACTACAAAACGAAGGTACTTACTGCCTACGAGAAAACACAGGTATATTCGCAGGAGGATGAAAAGTTTTTGTTTTTGTATGCTGTTTTGTATGAAGAAACTGTCGGAAGTTTTGATTATACTCATAACTTTATCATATAAACACATATGTATTTATACCTTAGTTTAGTTAAAATTAATTGTTTACCTAGAACCTAACATTTAATTTCGAATTATTTACGCACTAGGAAATAAGAAATTGCATAAGAAATAACATTTCAATCTGATAAACTGAGATGGAAGTTAATTTTTAAAACAGGAAGCCATAAAACCCATTCTTCCTTAGAAAATGAAACTCACAAAACGAATGCGAATGTCTCTCGTCGACGGCTCTCCCCAGAGAGGCTGCCTTTTCAGACGTTTCGCAAATTCATGTTCGACTTTTTAAGGTGACCGGATCATTTTCCTATCCCCCGAGTTTTAGAGGAAGCCTCTCCGGCCCTTAAACGTCACAGCCCTTTGTACAACAAACGCTCGTTAAACAACCGCTAGGCCGCAGGCTAAATATAACGAACTCACTCATTCTATATTTCTTCATCTTCTGTCAAATAAACGAGCACAATAAATGTTTATTGTCCTCGAATTACTCAAGTGAGAAACGGTATAAGGAGAAAGAATTGGGTGCACGGAAGGGACCAGGACAAAAGCGATCCTTCTTCGGACCACCAGCCGTGACGGCGCTTACATTAAGGTTATCGTCATCCGCCAAACTGAATACAAAGACTCGCTTGCGAAGAGCCACGTGATTCATGTGACCGACTCCTCGCATTATCCTACTGTATTGAGGAAATAGACACGGATACTGCGTCCCGAGTTGTTCTTATGTAAAAAGCGCATTAACTCGTACACAAGGTAAAACATTTATATCCGGGAGGAAATAGCTATTTATGGTAAGAAGATAAGGGACTCAGATATAAATAAACACAATGAAATAATTTCAGCATGACTACATTAATGGCTTGTAAATAAAGTTTATATTTCATCTTGAAACGAACTAGATAATTTTAGATTTCACATAAAGGGCAATGTTTCGTTTTCTAATGTAAGTTTTAGGCAAAATAACCAGTTTGTAGAATACTAGTAGGAAGCCCGCGACTTCGTCCGCATAATTTTTTTCCGTACAAACCGTAAAACCCGGCCTTTAATCCATAAGGGTCGAATTTCGGTAATTCCTTTGTTAGTGAACCCTTAAATATATTTTGTGCATCGTTTATGCACAAAATTAATGTAGCCTCCAAACTTCAGGTATAGCTAGACTTACGGTTTAGGCTGTGCGTTAATAGTCGTTCAGCGAAAGCATATAATTTATCATCCAATTTCTATTACACTCGGCAATTACTAATTCAATAAATAAAGGTCCAACTACACGGTCACAATGCGGTCGTAATATTACACAGAGACAAATCCGAGGTCCCGGGCAATGCCTTATCAGACGTTACCTCATACCCTCCCTGGAGGAAACATTATCTAATGTCCCGTATTACTGCCGCCCGATCTGATTCTAACCTTCTATAACAGTATTCACAACACAATAACGTTTCAGTTTCACATTGGCCACGTTCCAATTTTGTTTGTTACATATAATTCGGGCTTCGGACGCATTTACAGGCTCTACCGTTTGATAATGTCTCTGTTTGCCGTAAATGCTTTTACTGCGATCAATAAATATAATTAACTCTATAATTCTCCTTCTTCGTCGTTACACTCTTGGCAGAGTGGTCGTGGTCGTCACTACAGGGTCTGTGGCTCGCTTCACAATCCTTGGCCACTTATCTCGCACCGCAGCTTTCCTGGTGCATTCGTTCAGTAGACCGTCCAAAGCTGCCTTGATTTGGTCAGTCCATCTCATGGGCGATCTGCTCCGTGCTCGTGTGCCCTCAACTATACCCTGTACAACAAGGCGTTCAATGGACACATCTCCTTGTCGCGACACGTGTCCGAAGAAAGTCAGTCCACGAAACCCCAAGCATTCTTCTCCAGCACCACATCTCGAGAGCATCTATTCTCTTGTTCTCGCTCTCTCTAAGAGTCCATGTTCCTAATTATCTCTACAATTGGTAATTGACATTAAAAAAAAATACGTAATCTGTTTTCACGGAAAATAGAGCGCCACTGACTGACCTTAGCAGATGCGATGACTTCATATATTAATAACTAGTGCCGTAAAGTTAAAACACGCAGCGCAATGAACAGCAAACTGGTATTCGACATCAATTAGACTATAGCCGTGCTGGTCATAATCTGTATAACATTTCACTGAAATCGGTTCAGCGTTTTTAGTGTGATTCAGTAACAAACATCCAAACATCCAAAACTTTGACATATATGATATTAATCGGATAAACCATGGTTAGTTAGTGGTAAGTTAATCCCGGTAAGCGAGGAAAGCCACGGGCGGACACTGGTAATAAATATAATCAGCAAAACAGAATTGTGACATAAAGAAAAGCATTATGAATAAACAGTCAAGCTATTATCACTTTTTCTTTGGATTTTGTGATACTACGCTAGCGTAATAAAGGAAATTCTAGTTTTGTAGATGAATTCTCATTTTGTGATACTACGCTAGCGTAATAAAGGAAATTCTAGTTTTGTAGATGAATTCTCATTTTGTGATACTACGCTAGCGTAATAAAGGAAATTCTAGTTTTGTAGATGAATTCTCATTTTGTGATACTACGCTAGCGTAATAAAGGAAATTCTAGTTTTGTAGATGAATTCTCATTTTGTGATACTACGCTAGCGTAATAAAGGAAATTCTAGTTTTGTAGATGAATTCTCATTTTGTGATACTACGCTAGCGTAATAAAGGAAATTCTAGTTTTGTAGATGAATTCTCATTTTGTGATACTACGCTAGCGTAATAAAGGAAATTCTAGTTTTGTAGATGAATCCTCATTTTGTGATACTACGCTAGCGTAATAAAGGAAATTCTAGTTTTGTAGATGAATTCTCATTTTGTGATACTACGCTAGCGTAATAAAGGAAATTCTAGTTTTGTAGATGAATTCTCATTTTGTGATACTACGCTAGCGTAATAAAGGAAATTCTAGTTTTGTAGATGAATTCTCATTTTGTGATACTACGCTAGCGTAATAAAGGAAATTCTAGTTTTGTAGATGAATTCTCATTTTGTGATACTACGCTAGCGTAATAAAGGAAATTCTAGTTTTGTAGATGAATTCTCATTTTGTGATACTACGCCAGCGTAATAAAGGAAATTCTAGTTTTGTAGATGAATTCTCATTTTGCTTGTTTCTCAAATCAAGGTGTTGTTAATATTTGCCACCTTAGAAGGTTGAGAAGTTAGATACTATAATATTAAAGGAGCATGGAAATTCAATTTAGCTGTGTGAGCACTGTGTGAAGTTATTCGATAACTTCTGAGTCCGATTAATTATCTGTGTACGCAACTTTTGTGGTAACAAACGACATATTCTCCAGACATAACATATGTACCTACTATCTTTATTTACCGAAAGAATAATACAAATAATAAAAGTAGGTGTATACAACTGACTAGGTGACTGTAAAAAAAGCATAAAACAAAAATGAAGTTTTTGTTTTCTTTAAAATTCACCTACTGTTTCTAAGGAACAAACCAAAAACTAAGGCCAAACCAACGCGTTTAGCCTGCGTCCGCGGTGGCGTGCACGGTGGCGATCCATTGTCTTACCATTGATCGTCACTGTGGACGCCACTGAGGACGCGGGCTGAACGCGTTGGTCTGATCTTAGCCTTACTACAACAGAATAGGTACTTGCCCTGAGAGTCCCATTATCTTGCCACATCTTGCCACACCTTTTGTGACTTCGTGCTCCATTTTGGCAACATACTACCATTGTAAACTGGTTGTACTAAAAACCAATTTAAGGCTTGTAAATTATTAAAAATCTCATTTTTCTGTGTTAATCATCTATCCCACATTCGCCGTGCCAGAGGTTGCAATAAATTTTCATATTGCAAGCGAACGCAATATTATGAGGTACGGTAAGTGCGTTATATATCATGTTTGCGGCACGCACCGCTGCCTACTTGTTAATACAGTTATTAAGTACTATTGAGAATATATGGCGGTGAATTCTGATACCAATATCGAAGAAAAATGAGGCCATAAAAGATTTTCATATCACGCTTTTGGTTTCTAACGATTTGTTTTGCTTTTGATTAACACGATTCGCGAAAGAAGCCATATAAGTACCCTTGTAGATAATATGTTACTAATGTTACCCAGCGCACATACAATACATATACTGCTATGAAAATAGGTACCGCTATTTGAACTGAGGACCATCTTGGAAACTATTATAGCCTTTTGAGAGCCGGAAGCAATGTCAAGAGATAATTTGATAAGCGCTACCACTAATAGTTTGGTTTATAGCGCGGTTATGGTGAGGTTTAATAATATTACAGACTATATACGTACAGCGATAAGTAATGGTTTAGTTGTATGCATAACTAGTGTCCAAGCGCGGTTTCGCTCGCGTTTTTAAGGATATAAAGTAGACTATAGCTCAATCTGGGTCATTATCTATCTGCGTACCAAACTTCATCGCAATCGGTTCAGCCGTTTCGGCGTGATTAAGTAACAAACATACAAACATCAAAACAGTGGGATATGTGATAGAGATCTGGCTAGGTAATTATAAAAATGCAAAGATTTAAATTCTTTGTAAAAATTTATAGTGATTTTATCTAATACATCCGATGAAAATTTTAATTTATTGCTTGGTTTAGATAAAATGTTTTACTTACCTTGTTTAGAATTGCTAGAAGCGCTTACTTATATTAAAATTATAGTTTCTCATATAAGTGAATTTTATTTTGAGAAAATAAATAAACTTTAACCGTTACTCAATAAAATCATGCACAGTATTGTGATTTGTGTGCCGTGGTGTGTTTCAGGCCTAATAAAACCCCTCCGTCTCCTCCCGTTGATGTCCTAAAAGCCTACCAAGGTATTACACCAAGGGAAGGGCAGCAGCATCCACCTGAATACCTACTTAACACCAATACTGCTATGACCAATCCGCCTAGCGTGGTGATGATAAACTCTTCCATTACATTATATGGGAGACGCGTCGTCTAGCAGTGGACATATAGCACCTGATGATAGTGATCATGATTGTGAAATGACACCTAACAAAGAGTCATCTCTGAAATAACTTGCAGCCGTAGTCACTTTGAGTGAGAGACTGGTATATTTCTCAGTTCTTCCGAGCTACTTCCGGAATATTGATCAGCGAAATCTCTCATACCGCAACGCCAGATGCTACTCTCAAAATTACTTTCAAATAAATCTGCTGAACTTGTTACACGTTACTACATCATCTGCTACGATCATAGTAATAAAAATCGACTTTATCACGATGGCATAGCCCTTAAATTATAATGGAGCATTATTATGGTTAGGGAGACGTGATACACTGCAGACTTGGAAAGTGGAAGGAGAATAAGGTGAATGACAATGAAATTCAATTTATATTATGATTTGTTAACACGCCTTAGATTGTAAGTTGAAGTTACATTATTGCTACGCCGACCGATAGGCGTAGCGCATTTAGAGCCTCTTAGCGCCATCTGTTGACGAGTGGTCGCGCTGTGCAAAACGTGGAATTTCTGGTGCCATCTGTTGTCGAGTGGATGCACTCGATTGACATACTCGGTTTCTATTGCTCACGTTTATAAGCGGATTTCGCTCAAGGAGCAGTAAGGGCGCGTACACATAGAACGTCCGTTTTAAAGGTCCGTTTAAACGAATATGTTATTAGCGTAAGTAGTTGTATGAGTGAGTTCACATTTATTTGGGTACAATACAGCTGACAAAAACTACTAACACCAATAACGTAAACAGACATTTATTTTGGCCCACTAGATGTTGGGAATATAATAAACATTGTGTTGCCTAAAACGTATAATGTTGATTTGTTCCATGTAATCACTAACATTACAGTGGTTATACCCGTCGTATTTCTCAGTATTCCCGATAGACGAGGTATAACTATATTACTACCGTAATCTAGAGATTATAAGGAAGCAATTGACACGCGTTTCATTAGTAGGTATACGACAGAAATTAAGGTGGGGCTATTTCCCGAACAAAACAATTGTCTCCTTTTGGTACTTATACTTTTGATCCATTCATTCCTAGTGTACAAACCACGTAAGTATAGCGAAAATAAACGAATACTACTGTTTTTTGGGTCAAACTAGAAAATTTAATTAAAATCTTTTTTCAAGAGCTTTACTAATATCACATCAAATGAAAGGGCTCGTTATGTGAAACACATTTATTTAACCAGATACGATGTTTTTTTTGGGTAGTGAGTGTTACCCTTGTCTTCAAAACAATTGAGCCTAATGTTATGAAAAAATACGGAATATAATATGGCATTTACTCTTAGTTTTTAAAATCTTTAAATTCCTATGGGCAACCGAAAAAAATACTACAGATAAAATGCTTAAAATTTTTTTAGCATAATTTGACAGAGGACAGATTTCAATTGGTCTAGTTGTTACAATGGTAGCCTTCCTGTTCGGAATAACTCGCGTGGAGGAGGCTCCACGCGAGTTATACTCGCACTTGGCCAGTTTTTTTCTTTGCAATTCACTTAGATGTACCATAATGTTACAGAAGTGTTAAGTTGTCACACAAGTGGGGAGGCTACCTACCTAATAACAGTAGAATGAGGCTCCGAGAATAAATGATATTTTCAGAGATTGTTCGATTGCCGCCACTCCTCACTGTTGGATTCTAAAACATGCACTTATCGAATTTTGTAGCCCGCTACGAAAAGCGTAGATGTGTCTACGAAATAGCTCTAACACATTAGTTGAGAGGTTTTGATTGGACTTATGACGGCCACGATGACGAGATGCGAGAGGTTGCGGGTTCGATTCCCGCTGTGGGACAAATGTTTGTATGCTCTGCAAATATTAGATATGTTACTCCCATGGTACTCGTAGTTCCTAATACACACGAAACAGCCCCTAGTATGGGATCAGGACTATGTATGTGACTGTTGGTGTTATAGTTGTCATGTTACATGAGGATAAGGAAGACTGGTTATTGAAAATGTCTATCATCATCATCATTATCATCATAATCATCATCATCATCCCATATCAATCCACTACTGGACATAGGCCACTCCCAATGAGCGCCATTTATGCCGATTGTCAGCTCTTGTCATCCATTTTCTACCGTCGATCGTCGTCGTCGTGTATGTGAGAGAAACTATGCTGATGCCGGATTAATGACTTTCCTCAATATCAATATTATAAGATAAAACACACTAAGGAAATAAAAGTCGTATGTATTTATTATTTTGGTTACATTTTCTTTTATTTTTTAATGTCATAAAATGATATCAACATCTTATAACTAACATTGATAAATATCCAACTTTACGCTTAAATAATGTAAACAGTTACATAGTTGAAAAAGTATTTACAAATTGTCAAAGTATTGTGATTGTCCTTATTGCCATTGATCGCTAAGAATGTAAGTTATTATCATAGTTACTACAGAAGTTTACGTTTTTTTAAGTTATATTTTTATTTAGATATGTAGAAGGATTATTAAGAATATTGTTGGAGCCACTTGTACGAAATTTATAAAAGAGACCAAAAAAAAACTTAACCAAATTAAGTCAATGTTAATTTCTCTAACGGTACATGTTTGTGAGAGTTGTTCTTGATTGCTTCAAACATTGGATACGAAAGGTTTATTTAAGGCTACATTAAACAATAAATGAACTTTTTCAATATTCGATCCTTATATAAAGTTTTACATCGATACACTATGTATTTCCGCTACAGTAAATTCTTTGTTTACTTACACAAATCTACGTTTACATGAAGTCCAAAAGGAACTTCAGCTACTGTTAACTCATGAACATAAAGACAAAGTTATCTTTAACACTAGCCGGAAGACATACATTTTATTATCGAATTTTATAGCCTAATACTATATTTTACAAATATAATATCAGTAATGACGAAACTACAGAATTACTGTACCATAAAATTACAGTGTTTTGGCAAAAAATAGTAATAGGTAGACATTGTGAATACATATTACAATTAAACAAAATTGAGTAATTTCCTTTGCTGCATTGTATTTAAGTCGACAGATTTTTGAAGACAATCACTTCCTATTTCCATCTGGCGTAGTTCCAGACACTGAGATATTACAATAAAATTACAGTTACAGAAGCTAATTTTTATCCAATTAAACATTGTAAAAGTTATGAAATATCAGGAAAGCATTCAGTATACATGCTACAATTTTTTTTGTGCGTAATGCGGCTAAATGTAAACCTTATCATTTATCAACTTATAACAATTTATAACAAAACAATTCTTCTAAATATATATGAAAATGGTCATGATATTCGTTGTAGTAAAAACGCTAACTGTATTTATTAGTGTTTTCAATTTAACTGGTGTTTTGATAAATTGTTGGTATAATTCGTAAACAATGCCATGTTTCTTTAACATTTTCTACGCTTTTTGAATTTATTTCTGGAAAATAGATAATACTTTTTCACCGACCATGCAGTATTCATCCACATTAATATCTATAAAAAAATTAAGCAAATGGAATGTATAAAATAACCTATAAGAACCTATTTTAATTATCGAATTTTCTCTCTTTCAATAAAATGCATATTTTTGGTCTCTATCTTAATTCTACTTTCTATTGTCATAACATTTTCGGTATTGTCATATTTTTCATATTATTTTACAAACTATATTTAGTTACCATAATTAATAATAACTATAGTTCATACAATGGTAGGTACATCATTTTAATAGAAATAACGTCAAATCTTATAACTAAACATGCTTGCTGTAAAACCGAGCGCACGATACGGCAAAACGTTTTACAATTAAAATATTGATAAAATAATGTTTGATATGACAACATTGATATAACTTGTGATACAATTTTTATACAATCTTGTTGAAGATATATACGAGAATCTATTATTTTTCTAGACTTGGTATTAATTTTTCAGTACCATACTGCTTTTCTACATACAAAATTTGCCAATTCCTTTTTTCTAAGGAGATAAATGTAAGAGTCTAAGGTTTTGCTGGTTTTGATAGATCTGTATTAACAACTGAAGATAGCTGTTTAGTGACGCCATATTTTTTAAGGAGCAACAGTTTCGAATGCCCTTTTAAACTGTTAACTTCAGTTAGCCGGGTATGGTACCATAGTATATTACATACCCTTAGTTTCGGTAAAGAGATTCGGTTTCCCACAATAAATTGGTCTAGTGGTTAGAATGGGAGCTTAAACCCAGACGCGCGGGTTTTAATCTCACTCAAATACCAAAACTTTCATGTCCAAAAACTTTTGTATGCATATATTTTGTAATCAATTCCTAGCATATACCATTAGTACATAGTTTAATTAAGAGTAAAAATCATCTTATAATAATTTATTGTCATGAATAATAATTATTGTCTATTCTTTCACGACTTTACGAGTACATATTTTAAAAGACTAAAGTACTTTTACGTTATTGTGTTACATTTATTGTAAAATTTACATAAAAAGGCTGAATCTATAACAGTTAATACCAACATTAACATCGTCATCCGCTAAAATCAACAACCTCAAATACGTAACTTACAAAAAATTCAACAGCCATCTTTTATCACTACAATATTTTTACTTATAATAACGTCAGAAATCTAATTTCTGTTCTATACACGACTATTTATCAGCTGAGTGATAATTATCTTCAAAATAAGATTACCTACTGAACTTATTTATCGGTAACGCTAAGGAGTACATGTTCAACAATTTTTGCAATGCAAAAAATGTACTTTTGACAAATGCAAAATTCAAGTTTTGAAATTGTTAATCGAAATTAAGGCCTCGTTTACACGGTTACATATATTATTATTAAGGTGATTAGTAACCCAAACTTTAGCTTTAAAAACAAGTTTTATTTCGTAAATAAAGATATTTAAACTCTAAATTACATAGGAGTTCAGGATATTATCGAATACCTGTAGGTGACTTAAACATGATTTGTATTATTTCGCTTGATCTAAAATAATCTTAGCTTGGGTAATTTTGTGGACCAATATCGATTTTATTTGAATAATACCTACTAAAGCGATATAAAAAAATAATTTAATTTAATAATTAATTTATCTATTTAATTCAAAAAATTTATTTGTACCATCTGGTAAACCAAGGTCACACATTTTAATATAGTTCAGTTCAGTTCAGTTATTTATTTCATTAAGAATTATTTAAATCGTGTTTGAAAACATTTTTTTTTTGTTTTTTTTTATTTTATATGTTACTTGATAGCGATATAAATATTAAAAACCAATAAAAATCGGAAATCAAGCGCTGTGCCTTTGCCGCAAGTGCCACACTGAAGTTCGAACCGAATTGGTCTTAAAATCTATGACGTTAAGATCGATGTTTCTTACAATACGCATTGACCTGCTAATTTTGGGTTACCTATCGCCTTAAAGTGTGCGTAGGTCTTAGTTTTTGAGTTAATTTTTGTATGAATCAAATTGAATTTTAAAAAAACTCATTTAACCATTAAAATGTTACCAGCAAAGTTGAAGTGCTTATAGTTTGTAAAACATAGCTTGATTCCTGTGACAGCTGTCAGAGTAAAATGGCTAGGGTTGGGATGATGTTGAATATCTATCATAATTATCGTGACCGATTATCATTAACACTGATATTTGGATAATTTGTAACTGAATATATCATCATGAAATGAACCAAGAGAAACTTACTTACACGTTAGTTAAAGTTCAATTTAACTTTAACAATATAATACAACCTAAAACCATTAATAAAAGTTTATCTAATTTGTCTAATCCTGCAAACAATACTAATTTCAATTTAACTTTAACTAACATGTATGTAAGTTTATCTTGGTTCATTTAAATGATCATATATTTTTCCGATTTATTTTAGTCGATTATCCGATAATCGAGTCTGTGGTTACGATAACGCGAGGAACATCCCTATCCTTACCACTAATAATGTATGACATTGTCTTGCGTACAACACAAAATATACGGAACTTGATAGACGTTATTTTGATGACAACTGTCACGGGAATCAAGTTATTTTACTGCTTCTTCTTCGACAGTTTAAGCCCAGTAGGTACATTATGAAAGCGAATAAAACTACCCTTTCTACATAGTAAACAGTTTTAACACTGCTACTGAAACTACAGCTAATGCCGCGTTTACACAGCGGCGTATACCTGCGTTAATATTATAATCAGTGTACTGTCGCGGTGACACTGTAGGCTTTATTTTATGTCGTTCAGTGCGTTGTTGCGAGTTGTTGGTGGTGAATGCGCTGTTGTAGAAGTTGAGCGCGTTGTTGATCTCCACTTGACGCAGCTCGTTGTCGAGCGCGTTCTGGCTGGCGACGACGTGTTGTTTGGGCTTGTGCCGCTTCGGGGGCCGCGTTGTTGATGGCAGCGTTGTTGTGGGCCGTGGCGTTGTGCTGGTCGTTGTTGTGGTGGTCGTGGTAGTCGTTCGCTGCGGTGTCTCTGTAGAGCGGTGAAATTGATTTGTTACTGTCAAATTCTCAGTAATGTTTTAACCCTTAATAGGGTGAAATGAGCATATGTAAGGAAATCAAAATACTTAGGCAAAGACCAGTGACTCGGGTATGTTAGTTTTCTTAAATTTCAGAAAATATAATAATAAATAATAATTTAATAACTAATTAATAGAATAGAAAAAATATATCAATAATGAATACAAATCAATTTTAAATACATGTCGAACTTCTCGAAAGTTTTTACAAGTAGACGCTTCTAATATCAAATTTGAAAATGATACTCACTTGGTGAGCTTCATAAATACCGAGATTATTTTTTTATTTTGTGAAATAAAAAATATTAATATAAAATTATTTTATGCATAAAAATGATATTAATTTTAATTATTTTGAATAATTTTGGAGGAAATTAACGAAATTATGGTGGTAAATATTATATCAACGGCCTTATTAAGAGTAGGTTACTATATTTTACTAATTAGAAGGCCATTGTATCCGGCCTAAGAAAAGACTTTTCCATCAAAAGCCTTACTAAGGAATTGCACCAGGGTATGTGCAGCATCATCCACCTGAGTATTTAACACTAATACTGCGATCACCAATCCGCCTGCCGAGCGTGGTGATTCTGCCCTAGTCCAGCAGTGGACATCTACATGCTGGTACTGATGATGAATTACTACTGCTAATTAATAGTTACTAGTGTAATGTGTCCGCCCGCAGCTTTGCATGCGTTATACTGGGATTATTAGCTTATGTATATCTAGGTTCGAATTCGCCTTATCGTCTTGGGTCTTACTAAACTTTGGTACACAACAATATATATAATTTGCAATATAAGTGGTGAAGCGGGAGAATAGCCAGCTGAGGCCCTAAAAGTGGGGGTTCGATTCCTGCTGCAGTGCAATTTCTGCATGATCTGCTAATTTCAGTTCCGGGTCTGGGTGTTTTGGTAGCATGGTACTTATAGTTCCCGATACCCACAGGGGATCCTAGTGTGGGATCAGGACCATGAATGTGACTGTTGGATGTTACTTTTCGAATCAATATATGCTTTACTTTACTTTACTTTATCGAAATTGGTTCACTCAATACATAACAGCGTGGTTGAGTAAAATACAAATATCCAAACTTTCGCAGTTATTCTCGTAACATAAGTACGGTCAGATCAAAAGAAGAAATAAAAGCTTCTTAAAAGGTTTTGAACTTAACTGAATAAAGTTTATTTATTGATAAAACATGCTTTTATCTGTTAGTGGGACACAAAATAGTTAAAAGAGGGTGTTACCTTTCAAAGTGACGGTTCCATCCGCCCTGCCGTATCCGTTGACGGCCGAGCAGGAGTACTCTCCGAAATCACCCTTCTTCAATCGACTGATGGTGAGGTTCATTCGCAGTGCGTATTCACTTGCTGCTTCCTCTGATATGATGTATTTAGAGCTGTTTAGTAGCTTTCCACCTAGTGATAAAATAAAATAAATAAATAATACATAATGCTGGGCAGTTCACACAACATTATCTAGCACCAAAATAAGCAGAGCTTGTGTTATGGGTACTAGATAACTGATTTACTTAATACAATACATAACATAAATAGTTTTTTTTTTATTATACAGAAAATACCCAGAACACCCTGAACAAGTATCTGCAGATCGTACAAATATTTGTTCCGAGGCGGAAATCGAACCTGCAACCTCCTGCGTCGCAAGCAAACCTTCGCCCGCCACGCTACAGAGGTCATCATGATGAAAACAAAGTTTATTTATCTTATCCTATAATGGGGGTTTTCTCGCTTCCCAGCGATAACTGCTCATTATAAAGTAATAGCCTTTTTCCCGTAGCTTCACACGCGTGGAGTCAGGATAAAAATCAATTCCCTGCCTACCCTCTGCATCCATCCATACACCAAATATCATCAAAATCCGCTCAAGCGTTACAAAATTGAGTGGAACTACACCACAGAATAAATAATTTGACTACACATACAACGCGAGCGTAGCCGCGCTTGTAATAAAACATAGTGAAGGATAATCAACTTCCTGTTATTGAAATAATTTTCGCAATTGAATCCGTAGTACCGGTGATTACCCCCTTACATACAAACTCATAAACAAACTTCCTCTATATCAGTATTACGTCGATAAAGACAAGATTTTTAACATATTTAAGTTTGTTGTTTATGTTGTTCAATAAAGTGTCGTACATATCTACCTTTGGAATATTTTTTAAAAGGGATAAATTTTAGCCTTTCTCGAAAAAGGCAGTACATTTTTTATTGTACTGCCTTAGAATGCAATTTGGTTTGAAAAACTTTTATCATTTATTAGTAAAATGTTTTGTGGAATTAAATGTATCAAAAAATCTATCCTAAAATAATGTTAACATGACAAGATTTTGTCATGTGGATTTTGAGACAGATATGATTCGAAGGATTTAAGAGAAATCTTAGCGGGGCGAAAAAAGGCGAAGAAAATGAAAAGAGTTCGATAATCAATTTGAAAAATATATTCTTACCAGCTTGTGACTTGCCTCGCTGCCACGTGTTCAGCGACTTGGGAGCGGCTTCCACGAAACACTGGAGAGTAACTTGCATGTCGACTGAACGCAGCACCACTGGACTGCTCACTTTCACCACTGGCTCAACTGAACAGTACACAAGACACTGTTAATTATTGGTTTAACTTATGAGTGAAATTGACGATATTAAAGCATTATAAAAGTACTAGCACTTGGCTTTGTTTACGTGGTACCATAACAAAAGGTCTATTATGTCTCTGTACCAAATTTCATTAAAATTGGTTGTGCCGTTCCGTTGTGATTGAGTAACAAACATACATACAAACATCCAAACATTCGCATAAATCTACCTACATTATTAGCGTTGTAGCATGGTGCGGATGACAGCTGCCAGTATCACATTACTAGGGATGTGACAATATCCAATATAATTTTATCGATAACGATTCCCAGACCAAAAGTTCATAAATACATAAGAGTCATATCGAAATCCTATAATAACAAGTTTTTTTTTTAAATAAAGACCCTCAACTCAATGAAACGGCTGAACCAATTTTGATCAAACATAGCTAAAAACATTCCCAACTAATTCACCTTTCAAACAAAAATATAAACAAAATCGGTTCATCCGTTCGGGAGCTACAATGCCACAGACAGACACACACACAGAATCACACAGACACGTCAAACTTAAACGACCTCTGTGGCGACGATGGCGATGGTTCGCCTGCGACGCAGGAGGTTGCGGGTTCGATTCCCGCCTCGGAACAAATAATTTGTGCGTTCTGCAGATATTTGTTCAGGGTGTTCTGGGTGTTTTCTATGCATATTAAAAATATCTATCTATGTAATGTATTATATTAAGTATATCAGTTATCTAGTACCCATAATACAAGCTCTGGCTTAGCTTGGGGCTAGATAATGTTGTGTGAACTGTCCAGCATTATTTATTTATTTATATATTCATTAAACCCGGTCGTTTTTGCGTCGGGGGTTAAAAATAGTAATGTCTTTTTTTGTGGCAAAATTTTTGCCATTTGGTGGCTATAGCCATTTTATTACCCGCCAGTAAACGTCGAGCGCATCACTTTTCTGTTAGTACGACAAAAAAAATCTGATGTTTCAAAATGTGTGTTATACCCTATAATAAGTGTCGTGATATTATATCGTGGCATTATGTTTCATCACTAAACGAGTCACTGACGTTATGTTACACAGATAATATATTGGAGTAACTTTCTTCAGTATAACGAAACGGTGCATAAAATGTCATCCGCACCATGCTACAACGCAAATAATGTAGGGATCTATCAAAGTAGGAAGCTGTCTGCTTCTATCACAATTAATTATCGCTTAACTCGCCAACTGACTCACTGTCCAAAGTTAGAAACTATTCTCAAATGAATTGCCTCAATTGAATGTCAAGTCTGCGGTGACTCGACTGTCAGTGAGTCCACGCTGAGATTGACGCCAGTTACTGACTCAATGTGAACCTGCCATTATCAGTTGAAACATTGACTCACAGTGCACGGTCACTTCATAGCGTCGACTCTTGGTGGGCGGGATGCCGTTGGCTGCGATGCACAGATAAGTTCCCATGTCTGGCCGCCGGAGATTCTTCAGTGCGAGCGTCGAGCCGATAAAACTGTCCACAACTGCACAAAAACAATGATTTGTTTTAAGCTAATTATGCGTTTTTCGTCACACCTAAATTTCATTGTATAGGCATACATGGATGATCCTTAAAAGTTTTGGTTTGGGTATTTTACATCAAATAGGTATTGCATCAAAAACACTAAACACCTAAAAAGTATGAATAGCGTTTCACTCGTGAGTAACTAGATCAGTGTTCAAAACTGACCTAGTTCCGAAGTACGAGAGAAAGATTCGGAGAACAATTTTCGATTGGCGCGTAAATCCTCCCTGGGTTTGGATTCGAATGGAAAGAGATCTTTCTGGCGTACATAACAATAAGTACACATTTGTATTTCAATGTGATTTACTCGACAAAGCATTGGAAAAATATTGAGCATATTCTTAAGTGGCATTACCAGAGCTCTATCGCAAGTTATTGAAAAGGGATTTTGAGAAAACCTCATGAGATGGAAGAAATGCGCTGTTCAAGATAATGGTCCCAATAACATTTAGCTTTAATGCCAGGCTACTGCATATAAATAGCGGGACTTGAAACAAATTGGGATAAAATATATCTATGTAAGTAAAAGAAGTACGACCATAGAAGCGTAGCGAAAATTCTAAGTCTACGCTTTTAACAATATTATACTTGATATCCATATAAAACCCTAAAAACCCCTAGCACCTCCAAAACCCCCATTAAACCCCTAAATTTTCTGGCATTATAGTAAATGAGTCAAAATGGTCTCAAATGGAAAGCTGCTGGTGGGAGTATGCATATTTTTAGTAATAACACATTCCATAATAAGCTAGCAGCCAGGACAAATATTATACCAAAATTAGGAAAAAATAAGATGTGATAAACAAACGGTTCTGTTGGTATCTTTCGAGGAACGAAACCCTAAAAAAACTACTTCGGGGGTGATTATCTGACTGAGACGCGGGTGCGGGCTCGACTCCCACTGCGTGACAATGTTTACATGATCTGCAAATCTGCAAATATTTGTTTCAGTTCTACAACTCATTTCCAAAACTCAAACACAACATGACCGCATCATATCTCATTAACAATTAAACACACTGCCATGACCATAGATCTAGAATGTAGCAAAAATTCTAAGTATATGAGTACGACAACGTAATAATCTTCTACATCTGTGTTACAGCTCGATTTCAGCTCATGCCAAAAGCAAAATTGGCTTTTGTCCTAAGACATTATTAATTTCATAATTTTCTGATGAATACACACGAAAACCCAAGAAATGCTACATTGAAGTAACATATTGTGTTATAATAATGTAGCGCTCTTGACATTGTGCTAGTTTCCATAATTATTTCCTACGAACAGTTTAATCAAACGAAACAAAGCGCGAGCATTTCGCCATTTAACGACTTGTGTCAAATTAAATTTAAATGGAAATAATTTATTGCTTTATTATGGCACACGACCCCCCCGCTCCTAAATTGTGAGCGCGGACATAAAATACTGGCTGTACGTTATGCCTACGATACACACGCGTGGTTCTGGCGTGAAGCGTCCCAGTAACTCAACTAACGTGTCGCTGTTACTCGCATCTACATCCACGAATATTAAACATACTAACTTTGAGAATAGCTTCCAAGTATATGTAAACAAAAAATTACAAGAAACTTCCGTAGATAGATAGATAGAACATTATTTATAGCACGAGACAAAAAAAACAGTTCATAGGCGAACTTAATGCTAATTAGCAAAAAAAAGGTATGGTATCAATACCATACCTTTTTTGCTATAAGGTTGATGCATGAAGTTTTTATTATTTATTTTTGTGTCACTATAAATACCCGTGATAATGTGTAATTCATTCCACAAAAACAATCCACAGCAGAAGGCCCTTTATTTGTTTGCTGTTGGAGGTTGTCGGTACTTGTTTTTTAGTTTGATACATCAAATGTGCCAGCATATTGATGCTGCAAGTTTTCACTAGCACTGTGTTTGCGCCCTTACGTCTATAATCTGGAGCAGCGCTTGTATGAAATTGAGTTTTATTAACGGGTTATAAAGTTGGAGGGCGACATGTCGTTGGCAACTTGTAACTCCAGACGTCGACTCAGCAATCCCCAGTTATTATTGCGAACAATTGTTTTCCAATTTAATACTCCAGACGACATTTTCTGCCACTAAACACATTTTAATTGACAAAATTGCACAATTTCTCAGCGACGATACAAGTTTGATTACTCTCTAGAAGTTTAGTTTCTAAATTAGGATTTAATTCACTTGAAGACTACGCTGCACTCTTACATTTAGCTCAAATCTTTAAAAGTTACAAACTGGCTTTAGTTTGTTCGTAGAACAGTATAATTACTCTTTATTCACAATCTAAGAACAAAGACACATGATAGGTACATTGATACATGTATCATGTGAAATGTCACAGAACCGACTACTCCTGGGGAAAAAAGGTTCTCGCGTGGGGACCACGAGCCAGGACTGCAAATTCGTTTGGCAGATGACTTGTAACGGAACAGAAAGTCTGTGGGTGGAAGTGGCTCAAGAGCATTTGTCCTGCATTGGCCTTGAGTGGCTGATGCTGATGCTTATCAACATAGAATGCGTATCGCGTATGTGTCATTATATGATGCCTAATTACCAGAATATATAGGCCAGTACGATAGGACAAAAACCATAATGGTAATGTTGTTATTCAACATTTTAATGCTATATTTTGCACTGATAAGGTTACGAATTATTATTTTACGAAAGAATAGAATGTGTAGAGGTAATTTGAGTTCAAATACATATTATATTCCAATTCGTTGATTCCGTTAAAATAATTATTTTCCCCAGACTACTGCATTATATTCACAAGAAAGGAAAGAAAGAGGAAAATTAAAAAGAAAACGGGAATAGCCATTCCAAAAGCAATTCTTACATATTAAGCGAAGCGTGTTTAACATGTCCAATTAATACAAAGGCAGAGCCGGCTCCACCACTCTGTTAACTATTACAACCACCCTCCGTTTACTGAGGGCCGCCGCCAGTCTTTTGTTTACGCTTAATGGCTTAAATAAAACGGGTCAAATTCGTAAAACACCGGACCAAAAAGGTTTTAAGCTAACCACTGGGGACTGGAAATTTTATACCTAATACAATTTATACTAAGGTATAAATTAGATTACGCGGATTACACACCATTAAACAGAATACTGTGTATGTGTTAAAATGAGTAGTCCTATAATTGCTTTAAACTGTCCGTCTTTTCACCTAGTGTTTGGGCTAAGCTGTAAAGGGTATGTCATTATAACTACGAGAGATAACAACCTTTTGTCAGGCAGCACCCAGTAAGCCGTTCGTTTAATTTCCTGACCGAAACCTAAATCGCTGCAATATTTTGTTTAAGTTGTAATTGAGTTCTTTGAACACGTTTTTTCCACGGAAATGAATTTCTACCAATTCTCTTGGCCTCTCTTTGTGCTGTAAAATTTGATGGGTAAATTAAAAATAATAATTGTTAGACCAGTGCTGTGCTTACTTTGATGTGAACAATCTTCAATTGAAATTGTTGCTTTATTGAATGCTAGTTGTTACATAAATTATATGTCTCTATAAAATATATATCTATTATTATGACTCACAGTTATTTATTTTAATACACGTACTCAAACAACGAGTTCCTAATGCCCAGCATCTCACATAATATTATTTATGGCATAGGTACTTACACATTTTACATCGAATTGAATCGTCTTCCAATATCTTATAGCAATATCTTAATAAATCCCATAAAACTCCAATGTTTTAACCGCGCGAACACCTGCGCCCGCTTCGGGCGGGCTTTGAATGCAAAATTAGTCTTGTTTCTTTTTTACCACTTAGTCGGATCTCACTGATGCGAATGAAATTCAGCGGGGAAATTGACTGTCTATTTTTCACTTTTATGCCGTGACATTTCCTTGTGAAAGAGATTTCAGTGACTTTTATTCATTATCATTGAATTTTCAATTTCGGTTTCTATTTAAGCTGTACTTTACTAAACTGTGTTTAAAAACAAAACAAAAGCCTGTAACAGTCCACAGCTGAACTTCCTTATAGAATTGATGCATTGACAGCCGTTTCCACGCCACGCTCGCTGTGACTTGTGTCAGGGCAATAGCCACAACGACTGAACTCTCTGTCTCTGACTTTGTCAGACCAGAGGCTAGGTGATCGAACTCGATGTATTTTCCTATCTATCTTGCCCACAACAACCAGTATAATATGTATATTGGAGGTAGAAAACTGAAACGGAGGTGGAAACTGGATTGAAATCGGGCACCAATCTAGTGTTTTGACAACCAACTTCTCAATATAGTGAAGGAAAACACCACAAGAATACTGGTATACTTTCACTTTTATCTGCAGATGAACAACATTACATCATCATTATTTCTAAGCGTAACTTCAGCCATGATATTGTTTTGTTTTCGTTGAGCCTTGGAAATCCGAGACTAATCTATACCACGCTAATTAAATAAATGAAATAAATAAGCATCACAAAAGGCTACCAAAGAATCATTGACCTTTAACTACACAAGCAAACATAATTAAATGATTTAACCCATTTCTTTAAAAACTAACCTTGCTACTATAAAATTGGAATTATCCATGGAATAGTTAAACAGTGTTTTGTCTTGTTCATCGACAGGCAGATTCAAATTCAATCAAAAGAGACAAAACACGTAACTATTCAAAGGATGATCTGCGTTTATTTGTAGCACGGTAATTGTTTAATAAAATAAAAACCATTCTCAAGAAACCTATTCATCCTCGACTCTAGGATTTACTCCTAGCTTGGAGATAGTTCCACGGATACTTGAATGTGTTATTTACTGCTAAGTTACTCGTTGTTATCCACTCACCATTGTTAAAGTGAATTTATTCAATCGTTTCATTTTGAGGCATGGATAATACAGTGTATGCATGAAGAACTGCAAAAGAGTTTGTAGAGATGGGAAGAAATAGTCCAAACTCTCTGCCTACCCTGAAAAAGACGTGGACTGACGTCCCGCTGCGGGGTATAGTGTTCATTGTATCACTGTGCTAACTCTGTCGCAGCTCAGCTCCTTGGTAGAAGTAGATATTGTGTCATGGTGATGACAACTTCGTATAAAGGGTATTTCTTTGAGATGGGTCAGTTGACGGTGTAAGATATCAAAAAAAAGCAGCCAAGTGTGAGTCGGACTCGCCCATGAAGGGTTCCGTAGCAGCAAGTAACATAATATAAAAGTTCTAGGATGGTTTACGATTTATGACGTATTCAAAAAAACTACTTTCTAGATCTCGTTCAAACCAATTTTCGTTGTAAGTTTACATGATATATTTTTTGTAGTTTTACATTGTCTTATTTTAGAAGTTAAGGGGGGAGTAACTTCCAAGAACCTGGGAAGAATTTGGGAGAACCATCCTAGAACTTTTATATTATGTTACTTGCTGCTACGGAACCCTTACGGACACACATTTTACCACAAGTGTCTCTCGAGCAAACTATTCAGTTTAGAAAAAAAATATAGTAGAAACCTCAATATCATTTTTGAAGACCTATCCATAGATACGAATATGGGATTGATAAAAAAAAAAATAGAGTTTCAGTTCTAAGTATGCGGAACCCCAAACAATAATTGTTTTTATTATATTTTTGCGTGAAAATCTTAATGCGTTTCACAGAATACATCTACCTACCAAGTTTCAATAGTATAGCACTTATAGTTTCGAAAAAAAGTGGCTGTGACATACACGGACAGACAGACAGACATGACGAATCCATAAGGGTTCCTTGTCTTTGACTACGGAACCCTAAAAATGTTGAACGTGACATTTTTTTTTTCTTTGTGTACCTTATAACCTGCACTAAATATTTCAGTAATAAGACTAGTAACGTATTTTTCGACAAAGAGTGGGTTTGGTTCTCGACGCGTTAAGATTTTTCAATATAATTGAATGCAGTTTTTATATTTATTAAAATCGGTGATGTGAACCTTTTTAGCATTTTTTTAAATATCTTATTGCTTAGGATTTCCCCTCACTGACCCATCTCAAAGACCCTGCAGTATTTGAATAAATAATTCTCAATTTAAATGCCTTACCTGACTTTGCATTAACCAACGGATGGACGTCATCGACGTTGAAAGCGGAGAATGTCCATTCATCATCAACATGTTAAATTCCAAAACGGTTGGCAACCATTCGGATTCGATGAAACCGTGACATTGGTTAATCAATCACCGATGCTTCTAAATCAAACGTTAATGTTTACTGTGAAAGATTGTGAAGAAACTTTTTCATGACACTAAACTGTTTCTAAATATTTTACCTGCGATTTAATCATAGAGTTGTATTTTAAGGTAACATTTTTATAGCATCATAAATCAAGTTTTTTTTCTACCTAAATGACGGAAGAAGCATATGGCCCCACCTGATGCGAAGACTGCGCTAACCCCTGGCGGAAATCTGCATATAACAAACGCCTCGCGCCGCTTTAAAAAGCTGTTTTTATTGAATATCTCATAAAATATAAAAATGTAAAATGTCCATTTTACAAAACCTCCACAGTAAACCCTCGGCTTTGTTGTATTAATCTTATTTATCCAATTGTTAACCTAATAATATGCACCATTTTAATAATCAATCGAATCTTGGCAAAAAATACACTTAACTTTGGGTTTTTTTTTCTAGCTATAAAATATTGTCCTATCGTGTTTCTGGTGCAATAATCCCTCGGAATTATAATGTAGTATTCATGCATATTTACAATTTGAATATTGTATTTGATTTATTCAGTTAAAAAACTAATCTAAGATTGATAATTTTCCGTTATACCCCACCTTAAGCGGTAACCTCTGCCTTTAACAATGCATTACCTCATAGGTCACGGTCACCTAAGACTTCTTTGCGACAGAAATAGGTATGGAGATAGAACTTGCCCAGACGAATTTCTACACAAAAAACCTCTACTACTACTTAAAAATATACTAAGCCTACAATGATTTCCTCTTCTTTTGATTGGTTTTTGGTATTGGTGATCATGGATTGTGGTAGTTTTTTATAAAGAAAACACATACTACAACTCCACAGAACCTCCATGTGAACTTTGCTATAGAAATAAAACCCATTTACAGTGGTACAGGTCGATTTGATTAGATTTACCTTTTTCTTCCTTCCCGTCTTCATCGCGAAACACAATGTTCCTCCCCGCTGTTCGCTTCCACGATATGGTCGGCTCCGGGACTCCAGCCGCTGAACAGTGCAGCTCCACTGAGCCTCCTTCTGGAGCGCTCGCTTCGGAGCCGTCTTCATCAGCTATGTCTGGCGGTATAACCACTGAGAGGTGACCCATCTGGGAAAAAAAATTGTGACTATTAATATTTAACGACTAACTGGCCGGCTTGTGACTTTATTCAGGCGTAAAGCCTCAAACCTTGCCGGAGAACCTAGCCGTTCAACAATAAAAACCCCACATGAATCTAATCAAAAGTCTTTTTCACATGGAAAAAGTTATAAAATCTATGGCACCGATTGCGGTGAAGCAGAACATGAGGTACAATACCAAAATAAGCAAAATTTAATAAAAATCGATATACCATCATACCAATCGATAACGAAAAAAAGAAGGCCCCCTTTGTTTGCTGTAACATCCATCATATTGGTTTTGTTCGTATAAATTGTAGCCTATGTCACCCGGACCATAGTGTTGATTGACACTCATTCATCAAAATTGGATGTGTAGTTTAGGCGCTACCACACCCCGGATACACACACAACGCGTTGAAAGAATACTCTTACATAAACTGTGCGCGGCCTAAACAAAATACGTCTCGGCTAGATGGAAAACCCTCTATTCGACCCGCTACCTGCGGGGCGGGCTCCGGGGACGTGGAATGCGCGGGGCGGGGAGTGGAAGTCAAAGTCAAAGTCAAAAAGTATTTTATTCATTGAAAACACATGGATCATTTTGGATCGTCTTAAAAAATAAATTTACATTTACTCCTGTTCCAACGCAACCAGACCTAGAAGAATCAGGCAACAAACACGGTCTGTTTTTTTTTATGATCCTTCTTACTACTAGGCGGGGAGCGCCTGTGTTGTGCCTCCAGAACAAGTGGAAGCTGATTCAAAGAAAAAAAGAAAACCAACTTAAAAGCCTTACTTAGGTAGGCAGTCAAAAGTAAGATGATAGAGAAAATCAGCAAAAGTTCATAAGGCAGCACACTCTACGCTTGATATACTCATAAATAACACATCAATAATAAATTATCTGGACGTTCTGTATTTCGTAATATTATATATTCTTTGGCGTTACGGTGGATAATGATCTACCGTAGCCTTGAGCACCGTATATACAAACATACATAGACTGCTAAAAACATAACCCTTTCTTACTTTATACTAGAAACGGGATATTTACCATGAATTTTGAGTTATGATTGTTCCCGATAAAAAAAAAGTAAATATAAAAAAGTAAATATCCCGTTTCTAGTGAAAAGAATCTACATAACCATGATTGTTTCAAAAGTTATAAACCTTTCTGTTGGATAGATAGATAGATAAATAAATAAAATGCTGGACAGTTTACACAACATTATCTAGCCCCAAGCTAAGCAGAGCTTGTGTTATGGGTACTAGATAACTGATATACTTAATACAATATATAACATAGATATTTTTTTTTTATTATACATAGAAAATACCCAGAACACCCTGAACAAACAACAATAGATTAACACTTTAATGTACACCAAAAAATAATAATTAAAAAAACACAATAATAAAAGTATTAACTAAATCAAATTAATTGGTTTTCCCATACACGGGTAAAAATTTAAAACATTAACTGGAAAAGTATGAAACAATATACAATATAACGCGCTATCAGCTGTCATTCCTGCATTTGTCTTCCAATAGCAATTTTTTGTGAGCTTAATGATCCTGGAAACCTCTCCACCAATTTCCACCACACATATTATGTATTTGATGAAGCAATTTGCTACGCGCTGTAGCACGTCCGTAACTGACTACGCTGTAGCCACTACGATTACGCTACGAGACGCGTAGCACCACGGGCTGCTACACGCTCCCAATTAGTTGGAGTCGATTAAACACCAACTCAACAGCACTATCAAGGCATGTAAGTTAAACTTACACGCAACTTCTCGGCGATATTAATCGGCCACATTAACGACGTACCCTAGTACCGCGATGCAGACAAAGGAACACAGTCATTACAGCGCGCTCCGGCGAGAAAACAATCGACTTTATGCTTGGTACTGTCGTCGACGAGCAAAACTGACAACATTTAGTTCTTATAACTTTATAGCTTTAATAAATAAATAAGTTCATCAGTTTGAGCTTCCCCGCATACCGTAGGACGATCGGAATCTCATAGTTTATATAGGCTGGGTGTTCCTCATTGTAATAATGTAAGGGCAGAGGTCCGTAAATGTTGCATGAAGACGTATTGTCCCCATTCCGGGGTCGGGAGCGAGGCTTTGACAAAATTCCGGGATTCGTGGAGTGACGGGATACCCTCGGTATTTGTCCGTTGTCCGTCTCAGGTACAACTAAATTGCTACGTAGATTGTAGGTAAGAGGGTTGTGTATTTTTCTGCTTAAGGTTGTTCTATTCATGGGATTTAAACAAGGTTATCTTATCCGCCATATACGAGTATTTGATACAGTTTCTACAAATCTGATGTACTTACTATTTTTAACGACCTGGGGGGTTAGTACGAGTTTTGATAGTATTCGAAACTATATGAAGTTTCGTTTCCTTCTATACATTTACTTGCAGCACCCCTAGGAAAACGAGGAGGAAACTAGGACCCTGTCAGTAAATGTATTGAAGGAAATGAAACTTCATATAGTTTCGAATACTATCAAATTCTCGTACTAAGCCCCCAGACATGTATTATATGGATGGATATCTGACGATCAACAAATATTTTAGGCAGGTACCTACTCATACAATCATCAGCATAATAAAAAACACGTCCAGGTCGTATTGATTATTCTGCATCATCATTATTCATGTATGACTCACAGGTTATAACTTGAGTATGCATTATCTCAGGTATTTCATACTTTCCATCATCATCAGCCGATACAAGTGCATTGCTAGACATAGGCCTATAGAATGTCATGACGAACAATCTTCAGCTGCCTACATCCACCGACTTCTTCCAACCTTTAAAATGTCATCAGTTCATCGTTTAGGGGCCATCCTAGACATCGTCCGGTTGGTGGTCACCACTCATGGATAGGTATGTATTCCTCAGTGGTTGTCAGTTCTGTAATTTTGGTGGTCTGAACATTGCCACTTCATCTTGCTTATTCTAAGAGCTATGTAGGTGATCTAGATTCTTCTACGTAGGTTGTTTGGTCAGGTTGGGTGGATAAAGGCGGCTCAAGCCCGTTCACCGTGGAAGTAGCATCTAAACTAAAGCAGGTTTTAACCCCCGACGCAAAAAGAGGGATGTTATAAGGTTGACCGCTTATGTGTGTGTGTGTGTGTCTGTCTGTCTGTCTGTCTGTGGTAAAGTGAGACTGATTTGAATGTTGTTTTTTTTTTAATTTGAATGGAGGTTTTCTGTCAATGGTTCTTA
The DNA here is from genome assembly GCA_932527175.1 of Operophtera brumata. Lineage (NCBI taxonomy): Eukaryota > Metazoa > Arthropoda > Insecta > Lepidoptera > Geometridae > Operophtera > Operophtera brumata. The sequence continues at coordinate 30,577,929 of OW052228.1, forward strand.
GACATGTTTTATAAAAATGTAAAATGGTTCAGCCGTTTCATACCGTTGCGGGTTACTAAATTTCTTCTTGTGGTAAAAAACTACGTCTCAACAATATTTTGTCCATAAACAACATTTTTTAATAAGTACAGTTAATAGAAGTACGCAGCAATAATCGTTTTAAATCACAAGTTAGAATTTTACCAGCAAAATAACACACCAATACGAAATATACTTACGGCGAATAATCTGATATGAAGCTATAATATCAACGAATTTCCGTGTAAGTATATGATAAAGTGTGGCGTTTTCTATATTCTCGTTTCGCTGCAGTGTAAATTCTTGAAGACGGCTTCGTGTCACATGAATTATGCAAATACGCGGTGCACAGCGAGTCGAGTACGTCGCGGATTTAGATTCGCTACGACCTTACTGTGTAAATAAATATAAGTGCGCGTTATACCATTGTCAGAGAGATGTGAAGCTTTGTCACTGTAGTTGTGTGTGACGTACTAACGCGACGCATCACCCTGTTTGTTAGCTTACTATAAGACTAGTTTAGCAAGAACAAGAAACTGATTAGAATTGAGGTGTCTTATTGCGTAATAGACTGAAGTTCGATTTCGAAGTCCAGTTTGCTATTCATTGCGCAGCGTGTTTGAAATATTCAATGCTCTTGAAAAAATTATAAAACACGCAGCGCAATGAACAGCAGATGGTAATCGACATCAATTAGACAATAGCCGTGCAGGTCTTGATATAGATGATACATTACAGAAAAACAACGAATGCTAGCAAAAGGTTAAATTGTGAAGTACATCAATTTGGGTTCATACTTGAGCCATAGTAAGAAAACCTCAGTGTGTCGGACTCGCGCACGAAGGGTTCCGTACTATTATCTATAAAAACGGCAAACAAATCACGTTTGTTGTATGGGAGCCCCAAATATTTATTTTATTTAGGTTTTATAGTATGTGTTGTTATAGCGGCAGCAGAAATACATCATCTGTGAAAATTTCAACTGTCCAACTATCACGGTTCATGAGATACAGCTTGGTGACAGACGGACAGATAGACAGACGAACGGACAGCGGAGTCTTAGTCTTAGGGTTCCGTTTTACCCTTTGGGTACGGAACCCCAAAAAATTACCAAAAGTACCTTCAAAACAGAACATAGCAATGCAAGCATTATAACTTGGCTGCATAAATACCTAAATATAGTGGAGGTACACTTATACTACCCAGGACGAACACTTTCACAAAGCTCTACTACTACTTAAAAGCTTTATTGTTCGCTTTTACTTTGGCCTCTGAAACACTATATAATACAAGGGAATTAACTCCGCATTCTTCTATGTATACACACCCACTGTTGAGTAAATTCCTCTTCTCTATAACGCCACTGCTAGCGGTCTTGTGCCCACCGGATCCGCAATAGAACCACGAGGTTTCTTAACAATATTTATTTACTAAAATATTTGTAAGTTGGTTTAACTCGCTCCGTTCACTAGGATCCACAATCAAGCTCCATTATGTGGATGTGGATCCGTTGCATGTTTGTACACACGCCGCAAACAGATTTCGATTAAATTTTTGTAGTGATACAGATTTACATTTACGACTGCGCCAAACTCAGGTAGAAATCTTCATACAAAAAAAAACGTCACGCGCCGCTCGGAAAAGTGGTTTTTATTGAATATCTCTTAAAATATAGTTAATTTTACAAAACCCCTAGAGTAAAGGCTAGGCTTTGTTCTTTGTATTTTATTTATCTATTTTTTTACCCAATAAAATTCTCCGTTTTCCGTTTTCCGTTTTTCGTTTTTAACAATCGAATCTGAACAAAAAACAGGTCTAAATTTGTTTTTTTTTTCTATAGAGAAAATATTGTTCTATCGTGTTTTTGGAAGAGTGATCCCTCGGAGTTATAGTGTAGTATCCATGCATATTTTTAATTTGAATATTGCACTTTATTTAGTCAGTTAAAAATCTAATCCAAGAGTGGTAATTTTAAGCTGCTTTCTATCGCGGAAACACGCGATCGAAGCCACGGGCAGATCGTAGTACCAAATATACGTATAAGTAAGGTAAAAGAAAAGAACAAATCATGTTTTTTATGATCGGCAATCCTAACTAAGATACTACTACTGTCACGTTTATTTGCTTCATATCTTAACGAAAAATAGGACAGGTCTATAAAACTGTAACAGACCCAATTCAATTCATTACACGAGTTGAATACAAAATTACAATAATAAAAAATATTTGTGCGAGTAAAGCAAGTCACGTTTCAATTTGTTCGTTTCGTTATAGATCGGAAGGTTCCACTCCGTCGAGTACCTAGGCATCAACAGGTAAGTGAGTCGTTTGTTTCCCGAGTGAAGCATTCCTCGCGAGAAAGGTCATGACATGGGCTCTTGTCATTTAGGTGATGAGCTTGCGAGGCGGACGTGCAATGACTTGACCATTCATTTCTACTTGTCCATCGAACCTACCGAAATGAATAAAGATAAGTCGAATGTGCATCGACTTGACCATTTGTTTTTAACCCCTGTGTTAAAAATCCACGTTCTAATATATGATGGACAGTAAAATTTCTAATTGAATTCAATTTATTATATTTAATGTTGACTAAAATTTACTTAAAGTCAAACAAAGTAAATTTTCAGTAAGTATCTTCAAACATAACGGCCGAAGTACAACACAACAATGTGAACAAACTTGAAAACACTTCCTAACATATTACCTACATACGTTCGTAACGTCATAAACCCGTTTGCTAACAAAATACGAGCTGGGAAAAGTTAAACGTTGGGAGCAATGTAGACACTGGATATGTTGAATGTATTTCTGGTTTTTCTGGCAGTGGCTATTAGTTCACGTAAACATCATTCGTCCGACCAATTATTCTGGAGTTGCCAGCTCTCCATTCAGTCCATGCGTTATTTACTCGCTTGTTCTTTGTATTCCAACACCTGTCCAATGGATGACCTTAAGAAAGCCACCGATAATGCTATAGAAATAAAATAGAGGGCAGAAGATTTACTCCAATTTAGCCAAATTTTACTCTAAAATAGAGTAGTAAATTGGTAAACCGAAGAAGAAGCACTCCATCAGATGGGCTCGGTGATGGATGGCAGCCCTCTCGAGTTTACTCTTTATTTTTTTCTCCCTATTGACCTCCGAAATTTCATTTCACGCATAACTGCATTTATGTTTCGAAATTTCGCTCCAACACAAACTTTGAGCTTTAAGTGAATGCACGGATACGGAAAAGTAAACAACAGCCAAAACCGCAGAGAACATTTTTACTAACAGCTAAAAGAAAAAACATCAGGGTCTATAAATATGGATGTTATGTCAGTGAGCCCTTATGAAAAAGCAAATACTATTCCTTAGCACGCACCTGTAGCCCGACAGAACAATGGAATGCTGAGTAACGCTTGCCGATTTTTCAGCTAAGAAATAATTCACTTGTTGATTCTATTCTAGCTCCATATCTTGTTATATATTATTTATTCTGATTCCAACAAGCAAGCTTTGGCACATTATCCGACAAATTTAGGAATAACGCCAAACTTTCTAAACATATAATACTGGGTTTAAACATAGTGAGTATAAATCTGGTTTCAAAATCCGTGTTCAAATGTGTACATAAACTAGTCGTAATCTACTAGATCCATAAACAGTTTCCATTCTGTTCAGAAGGAACATTAATTTAGGATAATATTCAAGCTAGCTTATTTCCAAATCCTATGAGCATCGTAAATCCAGTATAGGAAGTTAAACCACACCACAATATTTAAACGCGCCTGGGTTCTATGCGGTGCTTTTAAATGATTAAATGTAGGTGAAATAATAATGTAACAAGGTGGCTGGTATTGTGCGAGCGAGGGTAAGTTCTCGCTTAGAGGCTGGAGGTAGATTCCTCAGAGCAGTGTCGCAAATTCCTCGGGAGGCGTGCTAAGTGTTTGTAACGGTGGCCTTAGTTGCGACATCACGGGGCAACTATGTGTCGAAGAATGTGTTTATGGTGCCAAGAATGAAGCTCCTTAGCTGTGGGATGCGCCCTAACGCTTTGTAACTGTCGAACTAACAACTCAATTTTGTTTGGCTTTGTTCGACCTGGTTTTATATTGTAATTCTGTTAGAAATCTGGCATTTAGTAAAAATTCATGAAATATAGATATAGTCATATAGTTTTTGGAGTTTACTCCATAAGAATCGATTTTCATATAAAGCCCACGGTACACAAATTGATGGGGAGTAAAATCGAAAAATCGAGCGTTAACAAAAAGTTAAGTTCGTTTTGTTTTCCCTCTGCGCTATATATACATACATCTGGACTGGAGTAAACTCTGTTGCGCGTCAGAGCTGACACACCATTTTTTACTATAGATTGACGGTTTTAATAGTATTCAGAATTTAATTATTAAACTTCGATGTAATATTTCCCTATTCTCTCTCTGAGTCCGACGTAATTTCAATGCTGACCTTTACAAATACCTTAAAGCCTTTTGCCTGCCAGTTAATAGCTAAGCTTTCGTTGTGAAAATTCCTTAAATATTATTCATAAGAAAACGTAGTAAACGTAAACTTTAGAACTGGGGAAATTCCACTGGGGAAATACTTAAAAAAAGATAATTTAAATGTTAACTTTCCAGTATAGTGTATATAAATTTTGATATTAATTTTAGCAATCTTAGATTATACCGTAGTCATCCATTAAAAAATATAAAGTATAACCTTCCATAGCAGGCTGTAAACATTTCACAAACGGGACTTTAATCCGGGCCATAAAAGTAATCCGCTCATAAAGTTACGCGACGATGGACAACGTAAGGGTAAGGATTTTCTCCCACAAAGATTTCAAAGTAATTAAGATAAAATGCCGGCGAGTTTTTGTATGTAACTGGAGCCATAGTAGCTGCTCACTCGTTTTTCAACGCTCATATGCCGAGTTAATCCTGGAGTATGCAATAAAGCTGCTAAAGTATTTGTGTTCCAAGCGAAATTACCCATATTGAAAATACCCTTCGGCGCTAACAGCCGGCTGAAGGCTTATTTATACCGTGCATTATGTAGTCTTACCCGCGGTAGGTACGTAAAAATGTGCCTAAAGAGAGTTACACTTAAAGCTTTTCGAAACCATTAATACTTTAATTTAATACACTCCAAGGAGCTTACGAATTGTTCCTTTATTGATTTGCAATTATAAGATTGCTTTGTTTAAGTTATGCAAAGTATTTGCTATTAAAGCGGATTTAAATGAGGACTTGGAATGACTTCAAATTCAGAGAGTTTGAAAGTTAGGCTTATAAATTGTGTAAAATAAAATGTTTTTACGACGTTCTTGACTGTATCGAAATATGATCTTGGTTAAAGGCGAAAAAAGGGTTCGAGTTACAAAAAACGTGGTCGTCCATCAAAGCCTCTGTCAACGCGGCACGCCATTAATGCCGCAAAAACAATTAGTAGGTCAATATTTATTTGATTGCCCAAGCCCAAGCCATGAATGATGGCCGACTGTATCGCTCTTTCATGGTTATTTCATCACAGGTCTGTATGTGTGTGTGCGCCTTGTATTCATATTCATATTATGAAAAGCCATACTTAATATGTATGTTATATCAATGCAGGTTGTAAAACATACCGCGTTAAATATACAAAGATGCATTGTGAAAGTGTATAATGTCTCACTAAAGCAGAGTCAATAAAGTGACTTAATTTAAAAAAAATAGAACTTGTACTTACAAAACCTTAAATCCTAAACAAATACGGCTCGGAAAATAAGTGAACAGTCTCGGTTTGGGTCAGTTTCTGTTTATTTGTTGTGGGCAAACAAATTATGTAATTATTCACAACAAAGCGACGGCAAAAAGAGCACTTACAAAATAACCGTGACTTATTCACTTGATGTGCGATTTACTTTCAAAAAGTTAAAATTAGCACGAATAAATACATAAAGAAGTTATAGAGCATCCTCGAAGAAAGATAACGAGTTATTCGCTAAATTTCAAGTTTAACTGCAATTTACACAGCGAGCAGGCGAACAGAACCTGAATAATTACGTTGCTTGAAAATGAAAAAGTAGACCGAGTTATCTGACCTTTTTAACTTTGCAAGTTGAAAGGTTTACAATTTAATTTGATACAACTTCTGCAAAGAACTGGAAAAGCTACAGACCGTGTACACTGTTTCGGAAATTATGATTATGGGGCTTTATAGCTGCTACTTTCCTGAGAAAATGTTTATTTTCATTCGTTTAAGTTTTGGGTTTAGTGCTGCTGTTGAATATTTGTTTGAATTTTAAACATGTTAAAATTCATGTTTAGAAAATACAAACGGTTTGTTTGTATTTTCTAAACCTGTATGTTAAATTAACGCTTGGACAAATGTCCAAGCGTTAATTTATCGTAAAAGTTGTTCAACAATTTAATACTGATTGTGTATTTGTCTCTCTAAAAATGTACAGCAAAGTAACAACGATGCCTTTGTCAAATTATACGTAAATACAGAAACATTTCAACTATGCCAAATGCTGCAATGATTTTACCAACGGACGCCAAAATAATACTACTTGCACTCAAGCAGTTTGGAAACCTTAGGGTAAAAACTGTTTTGCAGCGTCCCTAAGCTCTATCATATTTTCGTTATTAGATATTTTACTCAACTTTAAACAACTCTTGCATAGAGAAAAGCAAGTACCTAAAATGCATCAATTTCATCACTTCATCAATTTCGTTCGCCATGGTTCGTTTTTTTTTTACATTGATAGTTCTTTGTTTAACCACGATCTCACCTGTTGGTTAGTGACGATGTGGCCGAAGATGAAGCACAAAGGTCTAGAAGGCACCTATTCACCATAGCCTTTAAAATACCCAGATTATAGTATTCGGGAAAGACTAACGACGGTAGTGTATTCCACTCCTTAGCAGTTCACATTATAAAGGTAGAACTGAAACGTTTAGTACAAATATAGGGTATACTAATGAGATAAGGATGATACCGAGCCTTGCGTCTGCTTGTCCTATGATGAAAAGGAGATGGTAGGATTAGATCATGAAGTTCCTGGGAGCATTCCCTGAAATGTAACCTATAGAATATCGAAAGGCATGCAACCTTACGGCGGTGCTCGAGACTCTGGATCTTAGTCTCCGCCATAAGTTGCTCATCACTAAGCCTGAGATGTACACGGGGCAAAATGAATCAGCCTCCAGTGTTTAAATCGTTCCAGGTATAATGTAATGTAAACAGTGGACGTTGAGAATTTGCAAAGTCGTCTATGCCGCATGAAGATGTCGCGGTGGCATTCCGCCGCCCCCGCTCTTTGCCAGGCGCGCGCATTCCACGACTTGGCGAAATTCCCTACAGAACGCTGTCGTGCCTGGTCTGCGCCACATAGGTGTATATTTTGAGAATTAAAAGCATGCCTGTAAAATTACGGAGTAATTGTTTTTCATAGCCTGCTTAGTTCAACGTACGAAAGCTTTGAGGACAATAAAACCACAGATTTAGTAGTATAGTAGAGCTTTTTTGTGTAAGAGTTCGTCCAGGGAAGTACTACCACCATACCTATTTCTGCCGTAAAGCAGTAGTGCTCGCATTGCTGTGTTCCGGTTTGAAGGGTATTATTTATTAGCTGATTGTGGCTATTATATCACTGCGACCAGTTAGGCCTATTGTGATCGCCACTTGTTACATACCGCCCCTGGAGAGGGCGTTTACAGTTCACCGCTAAGACCTACAGCTGCTAGGAACTGTAGGATTTTCTTAGGGGTGATTTCTTTCAGTTCATCCGGGCAGAGGATGTGTTTGCCCAGATGAATGCTGCGTTTGTGCATTAGTGGTCCACACTCACCTAGCAGATGAAAAGGCGTTTCATCCGCCTCATCACAGAATCTTCAGGATTGCGTTTCGCATAACCTTAACTTGAACATGTGCTTGTTAAGGCGACAGTGTCCAGTTAAGGCTCTGACCATAATGCGAAGGTTGCTCCTACTCAGCGCTAAGATACGGTTGGTATTCCGCTTATCGAAGGCTTTAATAAGAGCTTTGGAATGGGTCAAGCCAGTGGACTCAAACCACAGCTTGACCGATTCTTCGAAACAGGAGTTCATCAGGGTTCTTTGAGCCAGGCTTTTTGGTAAACCACAGAACGGCTCAGGCCCCCCACCTGTATACCACTAGCCCCAGCTCGCGCAAGCTCGTCAGCACATTCATTACCGTCAACGCCTGCGTGTCCCGGAACCCATCTTAGAACAACTCTGTTCCTTAGTCCCAGAGAGTTCAAACGTGACTGACAGTCCTCAACTAGTCTGGAGGAGATAACCTTCGAATCCAGAGCCAGAAATGCTGCCTGACTGTCGGAGTTGATATATATTGTGTGGTTGATGTAGCGCTTTTGAAGGTTAACTGCCGCACATTCTAGAATGACGTAAACCTCAGCCTGGAAGATGGAGGCGTGATTTCCTAAGTTTATACTCCTATTGAACTTAGGTCGCTCTCCATAAACTCCACAGCCTATATCCAGTCCCATTTTGGAACCATCCGTGTACCATATTAGGCATCCGGCCTCACAGATTAACTGGCTGTTCAACCAGTCTTCTCTAGAGGGCATTTCCACGGTGTATTGTTTTTCAAATACATGCTTTGTAAGCATAACATCAGATGTCATGCTCAGTATAGGTGATTCCAGAATTGAGTCTTGCAAAGATCTCAACTTCTGGGAAAGCCAATTCCTCCTACCTTGGATATAAGCCCTGCACATGCTGGCTTTCGCCTCTTTCTGTATAAATACATGGAGAGGCGGTAGTCCTAGCAATGCATTCAGTGCCAGTCCAGGAGAGGTAGACATAGCACCTGAGGCCATAAGGCATGCAGTCCTCTGTAGACTGCCTAGCCTATTGATAGCAGTCGACTGAAAGGCTTTGTCGTACCAAACCATGGCAGTGTATGCAGACAATGAATTAAATTACTGCCTCATTATTTTGCAGTTGCCTTATAATATTTTTGTCCCTACTTATTTGTTTTTATGCACTAACATATTTATTTATTTATTGCCTATCCTTCCCCCAATGTGGTTTATTTACTTCTTCTCTTTTTGTTTGCGTGTTTGTGTCTTGGGTCTATGGCTTGGAGGATACTTTCTGCCACAGACTTAGAGCATTGTAGGCCTCCTTACCATGTCCGTACCGGACCCCACAGACAATGAATTAAATTACTGCCTCATTATTTTGCAGTTGCCTTATAATATTTTTGTACCTACTTATTTGTTTTTACGCACTAACATATTTATTTATTTATTGCCTATCCTTCCCCCAATGTGGTTTATTGATGTTCGTGGCATCATTTAATTAGGCCCTGTCTGAAAACCAGCGCTGCACTAAACCTAGGTCGGGTGCAGCATATTCTGAGACAGGGACCTGTTTGACCCCACATAACACACACAACCTATCATCTTACCAATCAGGTTATAACAGTTTTTATTTATCTTGATCTTGTAGTACCTATACTTAGTAGATTTTTGTTTTTGTCTTCTTGTTTTATGTGTGTGTTATGCGTGTGGTAAAATAAATAAATTTTCTTTCTTTCTTTCTTTCTTTCTTTCAATCATCGGCCGCACAATGGCAGTATACAGCCATAGGGCATCCTAGGGTTAAAAATTCGCATTCGCTCGCATTGCTGTGTTCCGGTTTGAAGGGTAAGGGTACCGGTGAAATAACAGACACATGAGACTTTTCATCTTTAAGTCTCAGGGTGGCGGGCGCAGTGCAATGCCACATAGGGCGCGTCCTAGGTGGACTTGACCTATGAGGTAATGTAATGTTCATAGGCAGAGGTTACCGCTTAACAACAGGTGGGCCATCTGCTTGTTCCGTCAACCAAGCGCCAACCGACGTGTAAAAATTATTTACCAATAAATTGATTATTCTGATTATTCTGATTATTCCAAGTAGTAAAAAAAAAGAAAAAAAAAGATCCCTTACAATTTATCAACCTTGGGAAAGAATGTCAATAGCTGGATACAAGCCTCTCCAAAGAATACCACGATGAACAGATTTGAGCTGCATTCATCAACCTCTCGTGATAGCCACAATGGAGGGCCATTGCAGAAGACGCAGTGTACCGTCTTCCGGTTCGTCGTTGCCACTCGAGAACCTTTATTTTCTAGCAGTTGTCAGTTCTATGAGCTATATGGGCTACCCGTTGCCACTACAAATTGCTATTTCTGAGATGTCGGTGACTGTGGTTCTTTTAAAGATTCCCTCGTTTCTGATTTTATCAAACAGAGCTCTCTCCATAGCCCACTGTACGACTTTGAGCTTATGTATGAGATCAATAGATAGCGATTACGTCTCAGTGCCCAAGATACAGCCTTCGCCTAGTTTGGGACCCGATGGAATTTCATTAGATAGTAGATGTTATTAAACATTAGTTATTGTAAACAGTACTTAGATTTAGGACATGCCTACTCATTGTTATATTTTAACTATGTTTACTGATTTCTTTTATAACCGTGTTTAGTTAAATAATAAATTTATCTTATCTTATCTTATCTTAACAGTGATTGTACTTTCACCCTGAGGTTTTATGGTATACATATGTGACGGGCAGTTATTATCACTTTGTTTCCCGAAGTATGCCGATCCAAGTGTGAAATGAGAACGTATTGTTACTAGGTATTTCTTATTATATCATATAGGTATGGTATGGTATGTATCAAAACACTAGAGCCCGGACGACCATTTGCTCATTGCTTTATTTACTTTGCTGTCCTGTTTGTCTGTTGGTCTGTGGGGGAAAAATCTGGAGATCGAATTTTAAACCAGTTCCAACAAACTGATAGAGCTGAAACTTTGCATACCTGCCGAGTTCAGATGACAATACACGAGCTGATGTATTGATGGAGGTGGAAGGTGGACAACGGAAATCCTTGATGATTAATAATATTAGTCTGGCAGTGTTGGGCCTATTTCGATCATCTCAAGGTTCCGATCTCTAATTTCATAAAAACTTGTTTTATAAATCATATTTTAAAACAAAATACTTATTTTTTGACTAACATTGAATGCTCGACCGCTCCCCTAACAATTGTATGCCTTGACATGTTTATGATGAAGTTATGTTCGGAGTTGCTGCTAGTTCATGAAACAATTTCCTATTTTTGACACCTGCCTGTTTAATTCGTCTGAAGAATAGTTTAGGCTCTTCGAAATGGATATTTTTCATAGTAATAAATAGGAATTATTCGAGATATTATCGTAGGCAACGTGTTAGAATACCTTCAATTTCCATTAAATAGGTTAACAAGTTATTGATATCCACAATAAAAATACCAAGAAAACGGTCTTTTTACAATGGAAATCTTCGAGCTAAAATCCGTAATACGAACAGTTTATTTTGCTCTGCGACAATCTGATAAAACGGAAAATCCGGGACAAGCTAGCTGTGATATCATCTATCCTGGTGAAACGTTTGGCACGTGACGTCGGTCGGTGCAGATACAGGGGTGCAAGCTGGCGATATCGATCGATTGCATAAATTTTAATATTAGCCACGGCTTCCGCGCTCCTCCCACCCCGCCCCAGACGGAAACTGATTGTAATTACTGACCATTATTGATAAGCACTCGCCCCATAATTAAACGGAGATACAGTGCAAATGATTAACTGTTATTGAATTGTGTAAACGTAACTAGATATACTGCTATGAAATGACAATGTGATTGCGCCGGTATAACCTCGCTTGTGTGAGATTGTGCCTTTATGATCTCATTTCGAGTAATTGATATGTCCTGTTGGTCATGATAATTGATTTTATTGGTGCCGCAATAAAAGATCGTCGCAAAAAGCTGCATCCGCAGATTATACAAATCTGTCCAAAAAGGCTTTACAGCGTTTTCAAAGTGGGTATAATCTGCATTATCACGTGGTAGAGATGTTGGTAATAGGCAGTATCCTCAACTCAATACAAGACAAGGATACTGCTATTATGCCGTAACTTTGCCTGTGTGTAGTTTGTCACTTGTTATATTCATCTGTAAGTCTCATAGAACGACTGAGAATGAAGAATCACACTTAGGTATAATAATTTTAATAAACTTACTGACGTCATCTGTCTCATCAAATGGTCTGTCTTTATAACATATTGTTACGCCGACCGATGGGCGCACACGCATTTAGAGCCATCTGTTGACGATTGGAGGCACCATATGAAATGTTTAGTTGCTAACGCCATCTCTTGACGAGAACTGCTAGCGCTATCTGTTGTAGAGCAGGACGCTTGTTTACATCTGTCCTTGGATGTTTCTAGGGAATTCTACAGAATTTCATGACAGTACTAAAACGTTCTCGGTTTCGATTGCTCACGTTTAAAAGCAGATTTCGCTGAAAGAGCAGGCAGTCGTAAACTGGCTTTCAGTGTGAACAAATCTAGTGATTTGAGAGAGATTTCAGAGTCATTAGTGAACAGTGTAGTGAAGTACAGTTGTAGACAAGAGTGAATTAGTGTTTTTGGATAATTTTATTATATAGTGTATTTTTGGTTAAACCTGTGTTCAGTTTGGCTATTTTATCTTGAACCCTAGCTCGTAACAATTATGTTGGTCCCAAAGTCCATCAGCTCCAAGTTACTGATGTAGACTCTCCTGGTACTGTGGTGTGTGTAACTAACAACAGACTATTAAACGACACATTTTGGTGCATGTGAATAAATCTCTTACCTGGCTCATCATAGGGTCCGTGTTTATCTGGCACATGTATGTCCCAGAGTCTTTCGGCTCCACATTGCTGATGTAGAGTTTCCAAGTATTGTGCCCGTTGTGTGTGACTGACAGTCGAGGGTTCAACGTCACCATGTGCGTGTGAATGGCCAGGATGGTCTTCGTATCTGACTTTATCCAGGCAACCTGTAACATTTACTTCATATTATTTCTTAGCAAACGAAGTACTACATAGGTATGTTTAGGGTTCTGCATTTGCAATGCCACATAGGGTGCGTCCTAGGTGGAAGTGACCTATGAGGTAATGCATTGTTTAAGACAGAGGTTACCGCTTAAAATCAGGTGGGTCATAAGCTAGTTCAGTCATAAACACAGTTTAAAAAAAAATATGTTGAGAAACTGAAGCATTTTTCAATACCTGTTTTACATAACTTCTCATGCAACTTCTTTGTTAGATTTCTTGACAAAGGACTCTGAACCTGTTTGAAAATTCAGAAACGGACAAATCAATGTTAGGATTGAAGCCTTTGTTGACTAGACTATAATGCTTGTCCATGACATGCCCAAGGAGAGCGTCACGTTTTCGAGTGGGGACAGAAACTCTTTCCAGCTCTCTCTAGCCCGACCCTTTTAGCTGACTCTCGCAAGTGTGTGATGTTTTGTATGAAACACAACTGATTCTCACCTTATAGCCTCCAAGATGGTTGACGGTGCAAGTGAAGTGCACATCTCTGCCCTGGGCGAGCGTCACGTTCTCGAGCGGCGACAGAAACTCTGGCTCCGGCTCGCTGTAGCCCGACCCTTGTAATTGACCTGCCAATCAAATGAATGTTTAGACATATTATATACCCGTATAGTTACTAATATGGTTCAGTAGGAACCGTCTCTACTCTACATCTTGAAATTTACAATATGCACTAAAAAAATCAGTGGGCAGATTAGACTTTAAATTAATTTCAAAAATACATGTTTTTGTTAAACAAGTGAATATAACTATTTGCCGAATTCATTTTAATTAACTAAAAAGGAAATAATTACTTAAACTTACAGAATTAGGGAAAAAAAATGAAAAAATTGAATTTTGAATTAGGGCTCGTTTATTGTCACTACTTAGTCAAGAGTTCTCTCCAACGGAGACTGATGGTGAGTGATGGTGTTTTTAATATTATTTAATATTATTGTATACTTGTATTCAAAGTAAATGTACACGGGTGAGCGCTCAAAAAGTATCCGAACCAAAAGAGAGACAAAACGAATAAAGAGGGATAATTCTGACAAGTTTTAGCCGTCCATTGCTGCTTGTTTATTGAAGACATTTGATGGACTAGAGGGTGAACCGGCAGCGTATCAAACTCATTTATCATCGTTCGAATTTTTGAAGGTGCCGTATTTTGGCGTTCATAGTGTATGGAATGCTAAGTCCATCGTTGAGTTATTAGAAAGTCTTTGGTTATATGCAATAAGCATGATAGTTAATAAGGCGATAGCCAACCACAAAATGTATCATAAAGTGGAAACTGTTGGAATTCCGAGAGCTAATTATGCATACAAAAAAATTCAAGGTTATGTAAAATAAATAAAACTTTGTGTAAAACCAGAAAAAGCTCTAACAAGGTACGAGAAAGCAAATAATTCGGGGGAATCAATTACTGCGGTTTGCACGATAAGCGTGTTCAATTAACAATACCTCTAGAATAAACAGTGGAATCAGGTTTATTTTCCATGGTAGCCAAATACAATCAGAAGGAATACAGGTTGAATTGACCTTTCAAATTGGTTTAAATTGGGTCAGGCTTGCACAAACAAAAGTGGGAAAATTTCTGATGCTGCAGTCATCTATCCAGTTTTATTAAATACCTACCTAAATGTATACATCGAAAAGTAAATTAATAAACCAAATCAAATACGGTTTATTCACTAAAAATCATTGCGAAGAAGTATATTTTTCCCACTGGCTCTGGATGCAAATGGCGTTTATCTCTTTTAGAATAGTCAAATGTGCTTAAAAATGGGTTTTCAACGACTCAGTGTACGTATATTATTCCTGATACTATTGAAATATCACAGAACTCCAGCAGGTGAAAACTTTCCGAGAGTTTTTATATCATTTGGCGTGAAATTAATTCCCAGATAGTTTGATATACTGCCTGTTTTTTTTAATATAACTTTTAATTCATTTACTATATGCATATTCTAAGGCATTTATGTTGCTATGGGCTTATTGTTTAGGTTTAGTGCATTTCTCAATAATAATAATAATAAAGCCTTTTATTTCCAAAAAATAATTCAACAATCATAATTATAATATAATCAATCATATCATAACTAAGCATAACACTAATCAGTTCTATTAAATAACATGCAAATAAATTCTATCAAAAATTAGTTATAAATTTATAGAAAATTATAATTTTCATTGAGTAATAATAAGTTTTCATATAATAATTAATTTTCTTAATTAAACTGTGCATTAAATTATAGTAACTATCCTAATCATTTTGGAATGCCCATTTTTTAGGTCGAAGGCCTCCTTCATCACATTATGTGTGTAGGGTAGTAGGAACTCTTTATTTTCTTTGTGTATGATGGAGGGTTGTAGTCTACTACTCCGACGGTGACCAACCGTATTGGGAGAGACTTGTTCTGGTAGGTATACGTATTTTAATGTTTATTCTGGAGAGAGGCCATCTGTGGTTGCTATTGATGTATGTTATTATCGGAATTGTTTGTTCTCCTCCCGGTTTCAGATGTAGCGGACGACAGCGAGCTAGTTCTAGTTTTTATATAGGAGTCCATTGTAATTTTATTTTTATTTTTGTTTGTGCTATGAAAAGTAATTCTTTGTGGTGTTTTAGATAGAGCTTCAGGAGGTGAGTTTGGCTTTCTTTTTTGATTTCGTGTACTAGGGTTCCATTGGTTTTGTTCAGCAGAAAGCGTCTATGCTGGGTGTTTGCTTCTTAGTGTGATTATTTTATCAAATCAGCACTACCTCATACGAAACGACGACGATCAAATCTTAGCGCTACATTTTCGCCTTGCTCCTTTCGTGATCTGAGCTCTTCCTGTAATTATTTCCTTCTTTCTAGTATTTTAGGTGTGAAATCCTCTTTTAGGTAGAAACTTGATTCCTCCAAATATTTAATATTTTTCAGTATTTGAATTTTCAGACCTAGTGTACACAAAGCCAATATAATTGGTCTGATATTACCTGTTTGTTTGCCGATTCTTCTTACTGACTCTATGTCTCGTCTCTCGCAAGGTACTTTCATATTTCCTGTAATTATTTCCAGTACGGTTCCTTCTAGCTCATGATGTGACTTTTCCTTTTCTTCTACGCCAAAAAGTATTACATTTCTCTTTTTCATATGTTGTTCAATTCTGTCAATAGATATTTGCTGTTCTTCGGTCTTTTTCTCTTAAACATTGAATTTTATGGCATTTCTCAATAAGCCTGATAAAAAGATTTTTAATTTGAATTTGAATATAAAGTAAACAACAATATATCTTTTGATATCTCTAAAACGGCTCTAACGATTTCAACATAATTTTCTAATATGGGGGTTTTTGGAGGCGAAAAATCAATCTAGCCTAATCTAATTTCAGGGAAAACGCAAATTTACACAAAAACAACTATTTATTACGATTCTGTTGTGCTAATCTGCGTTAGTTTATAAAACTCGTAACTCACGAATATTGCTACGAATTTGCAATTCGATAAAACGTACTAACAACACGATAAACTCATGCGTACTATTTGCTATTCTGTGTCAATATAGATATTATGATAGTTTGTGCTGTCTCAATTCGTTCATAGTAACTATTCCGCGCCAGCTGCTAATCTGTGGTAAACTACAACTTACCCGACTCCGTACTTCTGCTAAGATAGGTATTGTTTTCTCGATTATAGCGGAAACACGACCGCCGAGCGAAACCTCATTAATTTTATTAATTCAATTGTTATTATGTCCTGATTACTGTTTGCCTTCACCTCTTTTATATTATAATAGTAATTAAGAATGAGTAACATAGAGTGCACTCTAGTACACACTACCCATGTACACACTACCATCATCATCAGCCCACACTAGTCCACTGCTGGACATAGGCCTTTCCCAATACGCGCCACTGAGCCCAGTTTAGCTCTTCTCATCCACTTTCTGCTCGCCGCACTTCGCTCCACCTAGCAAGACGTTTGCCAAGACGCGGTCTCCTACCTACCCCAACGGTTGTCGGTTCTTCGTACCACCCATACCATACCTATTATATATTACGCCAAGTTTATTTATTTGTCCCAAATACATAACCATAACAAAATTTCCGATCTGAATGGCCTATATCTGTCATTTAAACGCTGGATGCTACGCAGTTTGGCTTTAGCTATTCGACGTTCGGCATTTGGCATTCACCGATTAGGGACGTGAATCCGGGGATGGTAGGCGCATAAAAAGGGTCACACTAAATGTCCTATACTGTGACATCAAAACGATTAATGGTAGCTCGCGGGATTTCGGAACGCCGAACATTTTCGTTCAATTCTACTAATGCCGGACTCGGATTAAATAAATTTTTCACTCTTTTATTTCACCGACCTGAAAGTGAAACGCTCTAGAAGAATTTAATTTGTTCATCATCTTTCATTTTATCGTAAGTACCTACTGAGTAGTATTATTTCAGGAATTATATTAAAATTATGAGCGTCACGATTGAATACAGTCTGCCTTCATAATCTCCGTTGCGCGGTGGGCGAGTGAGTAGCCGGCTGAGACGTGAGAGATGCAGGTTCAATGCGGGAAAATGTATGAATTAAAACACTTTATTGAATGAAAATACTTTATTGATGAATGAAAATACTTTATTGCACACCTTACAAACTAGTTAAAAATTACATGCATCAACAAAATAAAACTAAATGTATAACGAGCGGTCCCATAAAAACGATCTCTTCCAGATAACCTATGGCTGGAGATGAGCTAAACCCATATGGACGATTCGTTGGGGTGTACCTACATAAAGAGAAGAAAATTTACCAACCTAATAAGAACGAATAAACTTAAATATTTTACTATAAAAACTTTCGTGAATCATATCAATTATTTTATAAAAACGGGAAATTTTCACGTACCGTAAGACTCTCGAAACGGGTCGAAACTATGTCGGTGCTTACATCGATTTAACGGTAAGTGAAAATTTCCCGTTTTTATATAATAACTTAAATATTATTTAAAATATTAAAGAATTAATATATTTATAGAAGATATACCTACTGTCTTATTCCACAGAATAAATAATAGTACAAGTAGTATATGCTTATTCATATAAAAATGCTGGCTGACATGTGAGAGGTGCAGTTTGAATTCCCTCTACGAGAAAAAAATGTGTGCATCATCTGCAAACATTTGTTCCAGGTCTGGCTGGTGTAGTACCATGATACTCGTAGTTCTTGATACCCACGACAAAGTGAATCTTAGTCTTAGATCAGATCTATGTAGGTACGTGACTGTTTGGTGTTAATGATCAACGAGGGCGTACCTACTATAACAATTATCTTGAAGCTATAGTACCTAGTGCCCCTAGAGCACCTAGTGTTACCTAGTTACCAAGTATTCGCTAGTAGCTAGTATTCCGTAGTACGTAGTATTCCCTGATACCTAGTATTACCCTAAATAAAAATAAATAAATAAATAATAATCATGGACAGTGCACACAAGATTATCTAGCCCCGAGCTAAGCAGAGCTTGTGTTATGGGTACTAGATAACTGATATACTTAATAGAATACTTTACGTAGATAGATATTTTTTATTATCCATAGAAAATACCCAGAATACCCTGAACAAATATTTGCAGACCGTACATATTATATTTGTTCCAAGGCGGAAATCGAACACGGAACCTCCTGCGTCGCAGGCACAACATCTCCCACCGCGCCACAGAGGTTGTCCCTTATGCCTAGTATTCCCTTATTTCTAGTATTTCCTAATACCTAGTATTCCCTAATAACTAGTATTCCCTAATACCTAGTATTCCCTAATACCTAGTATTCCCTAATACCTAGTTTTCCTTAATGCCTAGTATTCCCACTATGTAAGCTATGCAAAAGCACAACGTTTCAAATAATTCCGTAATTAGTTAATCAGTCTCCCCTTATTGTTTTCTTCAACGTTACGAAGTTAATCGAAATAATCTTATTATCCGATAACTCAAAGTTATCCAGTTTACGAGCCGTAACTTTCAGATACAGATTACAAAACAAGCGAAACCTATTGATAAAATAACCTTATTATAAGTTTCGAAGTTCAGTTGTAACAATGATTGGCTAAATTGATTTATGTGAATACTTCACCGCCAGGCATAGTTAAAGGAAAATTGCTTTTCAGGTACTTCAAACGAGTAAATTCTTTTGGTACATGTAGTGGAAATATTATCAGAGTGATTTAGAATTCAGAAGCATCCCCAGAATAGACTTTGATAACCATAATTAGTAATTTACTAACATGGACAAACAAAAATTAATTTACATTTATTGTTTTCGATCATTTGATCATGGTCGATTCCTATTTTGTTAATGTTTTTCATAATCATAATCGTCGTCATCAGTCTACGGAAGTCCACTGCTGGGTATAGGCCTCCCCATAGAATGCCACGAAGAACAGTCTTGAGCCATCTCGCTTAACCGCCTTCCTGTGACCTCTATGCCTATGTGTCTATGTGTTCTTTATGTGTGTTCTTGGTCGATAGAAAGGAGGGTATTCCTCTTGCGTTGTCCGGTTTGTGGTCGCCACTCGGGAACCATTCTTCCCCAACGTTTGTCAGTTCTGCGAGCTATATGGCCTGCACATTGCCACTTCAACTTGCAAATTCTCAGAGCTATGTCGGTGGTCTTGGTTCTTCTACGTATCTCCTCATTCCAGATTATATCAAGTAGTCAGACGTGGCCATACACGCAACGGTATATCTGGTAGGTTTACCTGTACAGGTAAATCAGTGTTTGTCATAAAACTGTACAGTTATACCTAACTGAACAGGTAACCTGAACACAATTGAACGTTAACAGTTTTTGCCTGACGACAAATCAGTGACGTTCGCCAGTACAGTTAAACCAGAGGTTGTTTAAAACGCGAGGTCAGCAAATTTATGTGACTGTATTGTTATCTTTGTTCAACTATTGTTTCAACCACTTTTCTCGTGCTTTTCTTGCACGTGTTCGGCTATTAATAACGAGGAAGAGACCTGTCAAAGCTAACGCGTCGTTATCGTCATCGTTGCCAACGCCGTGCCGTGCCGATGTTATGGTTAAAACTGAGACTATTTAACAGGTTTAACGTTACATGTGTGATTTATAGAACAGCGCTTCGATATACCTCACACGTGCACCTGCTCAGGTCAACCTGTATCAGGTATACCGTTGCGTGTATGGCCCCTTGTACGTAATCATAATTGTGTCACTTAATGGTTTTACATAAAACAAAAAACAATGTACAGATTTTTCAACTTTTCTTTTTTAATATATTATAGGTACAGATTCTTTATGCTCACAATTAAAGAAAAACATAATAGAATAATGTACAAAATGAAACTTCGTTCATCGCACAGCGGATAATGGATTTCCGGGTCATCGGTCGATTACATACCCTTGTTAATAAAAACAGGGTATGGGCATGAAGATAGCGAGTTACCTATTAAAGTAATGATATTAAATGTGTTGACATCGACGCGGCGTACACTCTCGCTAGTCAATAGAAAGTAGGCTTTATTTTGATAAGAACTCTCATCAGTTTTTTTTTTATTTGTCTGTTTTCCATGTTTTTCAGCAACTAACTAAGCTAAAATAAATACAGTAAAATAAAATTCGGAATGTTTTCTTAATAAAATATACTCTATATTGTAAGGACTAAACAAAATAAAGCAACCAGACAGGTCAAATACAGTTTTATTATAATATTAAAGATTTTCATTAGAACATTTAAAAACAATTATTTTAGTTTAATCAAAGACAAAAAAAAACTCTACGAAGCTATTATATGAAGACGACGGGCCAACGACATTTTAAAAGTAGCAGGAAATTGTTGCATAGACTTGGCTCAGGATGTTCATTGTGCCATTGTATGAGGGAGCATGTCCAGCAGTGGACTTTAACCTACAGGCTGTGATGATTGTACCACCATCCACTTAGAATGCTCAGTACAAGTAGGTAGCTGCTACCTCATCTACGCGCAGACGAATATGCAAGCGGATCAGCTAGTTTTTAATAAAAATGTGATTTTTTACTGTCTCATACAAAGACATTATAATAACTCTACGATGTACTTAGCACTCCATACACAGTGAACTATGGCACAGTTGAAAATTCGAACGACAAATTCGTTCGATACAATGCCGGTTGACACTCTAGTCCTTCAAATGTGTTCTATAATCAAGCAGCAATGGACGGAAAAAACTAATCAGAATTGTCGTTCTTTGTGCGTTTTGTCTCTCTTTTGGTTCGGACACTTTGTGAGCGCTGACCCGAAGTTTATTTACTTTGAGGTCTTTGGTGTTAGAGGACAAACTCGGGGCACGAATAAACCTCTCACCTGCCCGATTTAATTATTTAATAACGGTTACGTTAATTTCTAATTTCCGTTACATTTTAATTATAGCGTACCAGGTACCTATTTCATTTGTCTTAGTAAATTACATTTCAAAGTTTATATCCTGTCGCTGGCCCAGATTTTATACCTATCTAGTAAACTTCAGGACTCTTTAGCGCACTAAGTTCTTGGTTGAAACTTCTAGAGCGACAGTTACACACAACTTGGTACCTATGTAATAATAGTTACGTGAGGTGAGAGTTTATTTCCTTCCACCTTATAAACTAAACGAGTTAAGTTCGAATAGATTATGGCTAGATATGATCTTCATCAAGTCGTGTTTGTGTTACTGGCTGATAATTATTGATTTATTTGGCTTTCAAACAATTATATCGAATATCCGAACGTAAATGGTTCAGAAACATCTAGATATATTGTAAGTAGTAGAGATTTTTTGTGAAAGGGTTCGTCCGGGGAAGTTCTACCACCATACCTAATTCTGCCGCAAAGCAGTAGTGCTCGCATTGCTTTGTTCCGGTTTGAAGGTTGAAGGGTATGGGTGCCGGTGAAGTTACAGGCACATGAGACTTTTCATCATTATGTCTCAGGGTGGCGGGTGCAGTGCAATGCCACGTAGCGTGCGTCCTAGGAGGAGGTGACCTATGATAATTCACTGTTCATAGGCAGAGGGTACCGTTTAACATGAGGAGGGCCAGCTGGTGGGACCAGCTTGATCCATCAAACAAAGATGTATAAAAAAAAAGATATACCAACAACCTTGTACAATGTTACGAATAAAAATACGAGCATAGGAAATAATTGGAATGAAAATAATTCGGAATGAGAGCTTACGTATATTCCTCAAATTATCTACAAAAGTCTTCGTCTCATCAAATATACGTACATACCTACGTATATTTATGAAGGTGGGTTCATTACAACCACTGTAATCTCATTTGAGTAAATTATATTCAGTTATCGTGTACCTAATCTAGTAGGAAAACATCAGGATTGGTTTCGTGGCTAACCTTTATAGAATAAACTAAAATTAGCATTCTAAATCAGTTAACATACCAATCATTAATTTAAATTTAAATGTTAAATTTTCGAATCAATGAAACTTGAACCTACACCTTTGTTTGAAAAGGCGATACGGCATAAAAACATATGTATGACGGTGGCGTCGGAAATCTTGGGCCCGTTTTGGCATCTGGTTGTAAAATGTTGGGTCGCATTTAACATTTTAGTCCATATGTGAGAACAAACAAATCGTTTATTTATTTCTTGCCTGTATTCCTCCTTCTTGTCCTGAATAGATAGTTCCGGCCACAACGATACAACCAAACGACGACTATATTGAAATATTAAAAGTTCGGGGCAAATTTTAGTAAAACTATAGATATCCGGTATTTTAATAGAGGGATGGCGTGCCGGAAGTCGGGTACTTCCCCCGGAACTTTACTCGAGCTCCCATGTCCAGGTAAAATATATGGGAATCGAGAGAAAAAAATAAAGAACATTTTGAGGTTAAGTTTTTTTTTAATAAATCTTGAAGCGTGGCAAAGTATTAGGAACATTTAAAAATTTAACTAAGTTCTTAATTTAATATAGGAGTCTCGTACTTAACCTATAAATATTCTTCTTTAATCTTTAAGTTTCCGCGTTTCCCGCCCACAGAGAAAAAGACCCCCCTTCCTTCCTTCCCCCTCATACCAGAGTCCGAAACTTCTAATTTTAAATTTTCATACTCAACCTTAAAATGTTTTTTTTTGTTTTTCTCGAAAATATAATTTTCTGCGTTTTCGCTCCATAACGGAGGGGTCTCTCCCCTCTCCCTTTTCTCATCCCTGTCCTCCTGCCATGCTTCCAGTCTTATTTTAAAACAAATCCATGCTTAAACTCAAAATTTTCTTAATTTTCCTAGACAGAAGGGATTAAGGAAAGGAGTTCCTTGCACCCCCATGCTCAACCCCACCATTGTCATAAGGTGCCGGTGCCTCTAAGGTACCGGATATAATAAGCATAACCCAATTTTTTCCCGGCTACAACGAGAACAGCCTAACTTTTCTTTTACGTACGTTCTCTAATTGATTTATCGCATGACGTTAGTTCGGGTCTTTAATAAAATGTACAAAATAATGTAGGCTCGGTATGTCTTCCATCCCTGTCATTGTCACTACTACGGAACGCTGCGTTTCAAGCCGGCTGTGTCAAATGAAAACAAATGATTCTCGTATCGACAAAAGAAGAATAATGTTGCATTTTATTGCCAAAACCGAACAAAAGATAATTATGTTCAATCGTATAACGCGTCCAAGTCTTTTATATGACACTAGTGGGACTCCCGTGAGTTCATCTGCGTGGGAGTTTTTCCATACAAAGGACAACACCCCAGTGGGGTTGAATTTCGTAAATACTCATTCTAGTGCACCCCTATACCCTAAAAAGAATTTAAATATGTATGCATCAGTGATTCAATCGTATAGAAGTTTTTTGTTTAGGATGTCTTGGGGTTGCATACCAATAAAGGTAAAAAAAAAAAAAAAAAAAGTATTAAAATGTCAGGTCTCAGTTATTTACATACCAATTAAACACATAACATCATTCAAATAATCTCTATTATCAGGTAAAGATGTTCTTTAAATTAATTACCAGGTGATTTTCACATCTCTAAGCGGGGCATTTATCCGAATCAAATGAAAATTAATAACTTCAGGCCCGACGAGACGCTATGAACTTCACCGAGCATTGACCTCGCCCGGCTTGATATCTATTACACAAAGAATGGGAATCATAGCACTCATGTTCCGTAATAAGAAGAAATGAGAACGTTATTAAACGATGCAGTGTTACTTGCCGACTTCAGTCACGTTACAGTCGCCAAGCGTTAGTGGTTAGTACCCCAGGAAAATTCTTACCTAGAATGTTACAAACGTTTAAATTTAAAAAAAACGGGCAATTTTTTTTTATCAATGACTGAACAAGCATTTGCCCGCCCTAATATTAAGCAGTAACCACTGCCTTTAACAATGCATTGTCTCATAGGTCACGACCAGCTAGGACGCACCGTATGTGGCATTTCACTGCGCCCGCCACCCTCAGACAAAGATGAGAAATCTCATGTACCTGTAATTTCACCGGCACCCTTCAAACCGAAACACAGCAATGCGAGCACTACTGCTTTGCGGCAGAAATAGGTAAGGTGGTAGTTCTTCCCCGGAAGAACTCTTTCACAAAAATGCTCTGCTACTAACAAATAAGAGAGAGACTTGCGCGGTTAGGGTTCCAATCCATAACTTTTTCGAAACGTCAGCCCTTTTTGAGTTTCAGACACTTTTTCCTGCAAACTTCAACTTTAGGGGTAAAAAAGTCAAAATTCCAAAAAATTCACGAAAACTGATAAGAAACATTGAACCTTGTTCAGGGTGAACAGGTTGCTATAGTTTATAAATCTATGGTCCTTGTTACACCCTAATAGTCTGGATATCTCAATTTATAAATCTATGGTCCTTGTTACACCCTAATAGTCTGGATATCTCAATAAGTGGAGCGTACCACAAGCTATTTCTATACAAACTTCAAGAACTTCCTGCTGACTATAAGTCCTAGAGACCTGAAATCTGGAGGGTAGCTATATTTATAATGCGGTTTAGACCAATAGGCACCCTTAGGGGTGCACTAAGAAAGGAACTCCCAAAATTCACCCCCTAAAAGAATTAATTTAATTTTGGAATTTTTGGGGTGAATTTTGGAATTTCCTGTCTTAGTGCACCCTTAGACCGCAATATAAATGTAGGTACCCTCCAGATTTTAGGTATCTAGGACTCGCAGTCAGTCACGCAACGGTTGCTTTGCTCGTAAAAGTTCAGTACTCCACAGTGAGTCACAGGTTCAGGTAAGTAATAGTATAAAAGGCAATATCGAGAGCTAGGAACTCTGTTCACCACACGTTGGAACCCGAGTCACATTCAGTATTTCACGGTAACAGAGTTAAAACCTTTGCCGTGAGCTTCGAACACTGGCCAACATACTTGCGCAAGTAATGTTCAATACACTACATTTGTTACAGATTAAATAACACTGGCTTGCCTACAAATAGTTGCTGAAAGGTATCCTCTAGCTGTGTCAGACCCTATATTAGCTACATTTTCTACGTAGACGTTGTTATGTTTTTGATACTATGAATCCAACATGAACCATATAATAGAATAGAATATTCTTTATTGCCCAAAACAAACAATGTACATAGGCGAACTTAATGCTAAGAAGCATTCTCTACCCGCTAACCTTCCAACCTTCCAAGCTAACCATCACCGACATAGTTCTCAGAATTAGCAAGTTCTAGTGCAAATTGGCAGACCATGTAACTAGTAGAGCTGATAACCGTTGGGGAATATAGGTACTCGAGTGGCGACCAAAAACCGGACGACGCATAAGAGGCCCCCTCGGACCAACGACATTATAGAAGTCGCAGGAAGTCCTTCGATGGACGCGACCCAATACCGTTCGTCGTGGCATTATATCGGGGAGGCCCATGTCCAGCATTGGACTTCTGTAGGCTGATGATGACAATGAAAGATATACAATTCCCTTTGTCATGTTATTTATGAATAATGACAATAAACTATAATTATTTCGATACGGATGGTTTGGTACCGCATTTCGGTCGAGCCTTCGATATCCGATTACGTGTTCCAATTATTCAGTATTTTACGCTCAACGACGTCTATAATTACACCCTGATATAATTGCGTTTAATTCACCGCGTGCGTACGATCACTAATTTCCATACAATTTATCCAATGATTAGCCGTAATCCACTGTAGGTTTAAACTCGTATCGTTTGGCCAAAACACAAATACAGTTGTTTATTTAAATGGTTGAAAATGTTCATCCGAAACTATAATTAAATATTTCACGGCACGCGCTCGGGATGAGGTGAGGCTTTGAACAATTCAAAGAAAAGGTTATATGACCGTTTTCAATTAAACGTGGAATCCGGTAAGGCAGGGGTCTGCGTGGATTGCATCTGTGCGCTACGTGAGGGTATCTTGGGTATTGCATCTCAGCTGCACTTCTCAGTTTGCGGCCACCACTCGTTAAAGTGCAACGATTGGCTCGATCACGTGAGTTTCAAATTCTGTGGAACTTTTATACTGAATAATAAGTGTACTTGTTCGTCGTGTCACTGGTTCTTTCTTAGACATCAAGTACAGATGCAAGAGCTGATGAAACACTTAATAAACATTAGCGAAGGTAATTAAAACTAAATCTAAAACAATAGCAGAAAAACTTCAACTAAAATCCTTACCCCAGCAGTCACAACACAATTTTTTCCCTATCGCATCTCAGACGGCTACTCGCCCGCCACGCCACAGAGGTCACCACATACATACGTATGAGTAATTGGACTCTCATAAAGTCCAAGACATGAAAGGCTTTGTGAAAACAAAGAACTGACGTAATTTTATTAGCTATAATACAATTTTGATAAGTACTTACCAGATAAATCGAGGTGCTACGAGTATCTAATACATATCCAAAAACTAATTTCAGCTAAATTACGAAAATGTTTATAAGCGAAATCTGGGTAACATTTTCGTGCTCGCATTAGTTTATTCAGTGGCAGGAAGAGAAAATTAATGCTTTCAAAGAGCCAGCAAGGAGATGTCCGACAGGATATTAAGCTTTTCATCAGTCGCCATTAAGGCGGAACGTGTTTAGTCGCCACTGTCCAATAGTTTGCTCTCTCCAAGCCTAATTTGTCTACTTTATGGTTAAAGCTGCGCTTTTGAATTAACATAGGTACATTTAATTTGCGTATAATACTAGCAAAGGCATTTATTTGCAGATTTATGTTAATAGCGGTTTATATTTGTACTCTGAATTCAGTCTTCTTATTATTATGAAATAAATTGTGATAACATTTCATCATTTTCTCTCGTATGCTGGTTCTTTAAACCAGCTCGAAGCATTTGGCATTTTTACAACAATATTTAAAGAAAAAGTAACAGGCGCGGAAATGTACTAAAAACATGTATGGTACCCGTAAGTTGTTTTTATAACTAGGTACTTATATTACAGAATGTAATCAAAAGTACAGAGAAGAACAAATATAAGATTCTACTTGATGATACCAGCTCAAATCTATTTCAGTAAGTATTGGAGTAATTAGTGTATCAAGCCTACCTTTCAGTTTAAGGTGGGGTATGCCGCAAAATTATTTATCTTAGATTTGATTTTTAACAGACTAAATCAAGTAAAATATCCAAATTAAAAATATGCATGGATACTTCATTATAATTCCGAGAGATGTCTGTACCAGAAATACGATAGGATATTATTTTCTCGATATAAAAAAAAACAATGTTACGTCTACTTATTGTCTAGATTCGATTGTTTATTAAAATGGTGCACACTATTGGGTAAAAAATTAGTTAAATAAAATCAATGCAGCAAAGCTGAGGGTTTACTTTAGGGGTTCTGTAAAATAATCTACATTTTACAAGATATTCAATAAAAACCGCTTTTTCGTGCAGAGCGAGGCGTTATTTTTTTTGTATGAAGACTTTTGCCTGGTGTTGGTGCAGTCTTAAGGTAAATTCACACTTACCTGCTACAATGGTGAGCAGCGCAAAAGTTGACACCAACGGCAGTCCACCGGTTTCCATCGAGATGGACCTTGAGCGCCGAGACGATTCCACAATCATGATTTTATAAATTTATTTATCAAGATGTGCCAGGCTTACATTGCCCCATCAATATCAATTATTCCTTAGTTTGATAAATTGTAGTCGTAGCTCTCAAAATACTTGTATAATTCAATTTTCATTTTCGTGTATAACTATGTTCTATTTTTATTGTCTCTGTTGAGTTTATTGTCATTTTAGTCCAGCCATTTTTACAGGTAATCTGAAACAAATAAGATCATATTAAATAAATGAGCGAAGCAAGTTCTTTTAATCAGCTAAACAGATAGACTACAAATTACATGTATGATTATGGCTACATACTATGGCCTCAAACCTTTTCAGTCGGGGGTTCAAAATTCCGTTTGTTTTTACCTCCCATTTGTTGGAGTTTCAATGACGTTATAGTTTATTTTAATTGGTTATTTATTTTCCATGCAATTAACTTTTTAATGTTGCCTATAGCAATACTGCCATATTAATACACTTTGTTTTTTTTTGTAGGTACAGACGGTGTTTCGAAGTGCTATAATATTTTATCTTAAGATAGAATATCGCTCGCCATACAATCCAAAATATATAATTATTATCTTCGGCGTGTATGTCTGTGATCACCTTAACTGACTTCAAAAACATCTGTCATCATTATATATAAAATCGTAGCATGACTGATTGACTGACTGAGTATCAAGGCACACCCTAAACCGTTAAGTCCTAGAGACCTGAAATTTGGAGGCCATGTTTCTTTTGTGGTATAGGGGTGCACTGACACTCGACCCCTAAGGGCGAGAAGCGGGGTGTTGAAGTTTGTACAAAAAAAAACATGGTCATTCCAATAGTTAAATATATTTACGCCCGGTTGCTATTCGCGAGTTCTCAGTTCGGAGCAAACCTAGTAGGTATATAAGGAGTAGAGATCCGAATTGGCGTCTCAAGTTTAATTAAAGACATGTCCCACCGACTTTCTGCAAACAGTAAGCCATGAGTCAACCGCAAGCTTAGAACTAACGCTCGTAAGCTCTCAAGACTGTATTTACGTATGACAGAAGTTCTGACCGCGTGAAATCTAAATTGGAATTTGCAGTATGAAGGTATGACTTGGATAATACTGGAATAACTGAAACTTTGAATATATTTAAGCACTTACACTATCTATTCAATTCAATTCATCATCTTTGCTTATCTCCCATCAGTAGAACAAATAGATGGGATTCTGATAGCTCTACCTTCCATTCTCAAACTTTAACTTGTATTTTAAAATGTAAGTGTGTTGTGTTTGAAGGCACATCAACATAAAGGCAAGTACTACTGCAGTATCGCGACTTACAGGTTCGTACAATATACGTATAGCACACAGTTCGAAAACATGGTAGTTTTTTATTAGAGCTGTATCCGGCGCGACGCGGCTTGCGCAAACTGAGATAAAACAGGAATGATTGCCGCTCTGTCGCGATATTGTTTCAAGTGTTTTGTTCCATTCTGCTGGCTCTTCGTTGTTTTTTATTCATCCACACCCGAACGACGAACTGCCGCGTAAAAACTAAGCGTTCCTTTCCAATAAAATAATCAGAATACGCATCGATTTATTTAACTAAGCTTTAGTTTCAGTAATTTTGTAGACAAAAAACCCTCATAACATTTTTTTTCACGTCTAGTCTGAATTTATACGAATTCGTGCGTTTTTTTTTTTTGAAGTTAAGTGATTTTACCTTCCCACAAAAGAAATTTCACAAGGTATTTATTCACATTTCCAATTTTCAGCTTCAAAGGGTGCGAAATCTGTCATGCGCTGAGTAAACCCATTTTTTATTCCCCTGCAGAACATTTACTGCTAAAGGTATTACTTTAGGTACATTTAAAAAACAAATCTACAACTTATGGAAGTACGGTAGAGGAGACAGTAAGCGCGGACAAGTAGCTATCGCTCGTGGGTAGGAATATAATGGTACACTCTAGGGACGGTTCGATTCCATCAATTGAAACATGGTCTCGGCGATGGCGGCGGCGTCGCGCCGTCTTTGCCGAACGAACGAGCGTACTCGTAGCGACAATAAACAATACAAACAAGCCTGGCCTGCGTTTGACACCAGTCCGTTCGGAGTGGATTAGAGCGCTCTACAGGGAGTTCGGTAGCATTTAGGGAGCGTAATAGCCTTCTGCCGTGGCCTGTTTTAGTTGCGACAAATAGAGATTTACTGGATCGCTGCTGGGGGACTGTCAAAGAGGCTGTTTCCCCGTAATAAAATTGAATGGTATTTACTTTGCGGCCGCTTGACTAAGGAACCTCGCTGAGATCCAATATTGGTGAACTCTCATAATGTCCCCGTCATCCGTCTGACAATCGATACTAGCCTCGCATTCGAGAGACGCTACAAAGTTTCCAACAATTTAATCCCGCTTCAAATATTCACGAAAAAATTGTCAACTCTACAACAGACAGAGCGGTCGAGGTTGGTTTAAAATTACGTGATTGTTTTCAGTAAGAAGTAATTTCTGAAAGCATACAGCCGGTTTTGATAACACGGAAATAATGAGGAGTTTGTATAACCAGGTCCGGAATTGGATAAAGCTAGTCGTATCGGAGCTCACGTAGGGAGTTGCCTCTAACCCTCGATATCGCAAAGACGCAGTTACATTCACAGCATTCCGTTGCTTAATAATTTTACAACGCGGCGTAGTGTTATCTCACGAGTGGCACGCCACCGATACGAGTTTCAACCAGCCCCTTCCTCGTGCTTCTATTGTCATGTTTACATTGTCTATGCTCATTCCTGAATTCCGATTAACGCAAAGCTAAAGCCATTTGTGTAGGTTATAACATTGTAAGAAGCCTTATTCAAAGTTGCATGCTTTTGTTAGATATGAGTAAGAGTATGTAAACTTCAAACAAAATCAGTTATAAGCGTATGAGCAAAAAGTAGCTATGAGACCTTACTACATAATATAGATACTAGCTTCGACCAAAATAAAAAGTTAATTGGTCGAAGGATACTAGTAAGTTAGTAGGTGCTTGTGTTGACATTTCAGCCAAGGCAGTTTTTTTTGTAATAAGTGTCGGAACTGTCATGCCCCGATTAGTGTTCTTGCATGCCTATGGAACAAGGGTAAGCGGCCGAAGGCGCGGCTGTAATTTGGACAAGACCCTTTGGTCTTTGGTGTGAGACACCATATTACGTTTATACTCTTGTATCTTCCCTTCTGTCTGCTACATCAGTTAGGGCTGATGCAACTAGGACCTCGGAAGAATGGGTTGCTGCATCAGTTAGGGCTGATGCAGCAACCCATTCTTCCGAGGTCCTAATAGACGTAATTACTTATGCCTTAGAGGTAAAACTACCTAGGCCCGTGAGGAAACATGCACCTTTCGTGTATTCAAACTTATTTCTTGGCGTCTAATAGAAGCTGTATGTTCATAAGCTACACGTTCGCTAACTCTTACTGTTTGTTTTGTTTTTTTCTTTTGTGCAATAAAGAATAAAGAAGAACAAAGAAGCTGCGCATGAGCCCATAGCTGGCACTATTCTGGCTCAACGCATACTCATTGCCTTTCAGTTAGGGCTACCTATACGCAGTCAACGTATTGGGGTTGCTGGCATCTGGTAGTGAGCAGGATCAAATGAGTTATCTATAGATTGTTTGCAATGGTCTTTAGATAGCTCATCTGTATCATGTACATACTACTTGTTTTAATTGTATTATGGTTTTTATTCAATAAAGGTATTCAACCGTTAATAATTAAACATTGAACAGTTTTTGTGCAACATTAAAACTGCCTCAGTCGTAGAGCAAAAATACCGTCTTGACAATTAATTTCACAGGCCATGTTCAACCTTTGCACTCCCCAGTTTCTTAATTCGCAATTAAAAAGTTAAATTGTCCGGTTAATTGCTGCCATTGTGGTGGACGACGTCTACTTATTATTCTGAATTGCTCTCGGGAAATTTGATGAAAAATCTGCTAAGAACCGGTTGGTAAATCACAATAAGTAATTAGCTTATCTGTCCGCGTCACGCGCTAGCACCGCTTGTGATGGGCCGAGCTGGCGGCGCGCGGGCCGAAGGGCCCCGTCTTACGCTAAGCTCGCTGCATTAATCTCGACTCTGCTTCATAAACGAACGTAAAGAACTTGGATTAAATAAATTACGCAACGCAAATTTTGTGTGTGATCGTTGACATTTGAGCTAAACCCGCATTATATTACGTAGCCACTGGACACTGTAAGTCACTTTAACGACCTATGATAAATGTTGAACGCTGACCGCACTTCGAAAGTGTTCAATTTATTTTACGTACCTGCTATAAGTTCACTTTCATTGCATCTGATGAACAGATTACACTGACCATTATCATTGAACCATATACAATTATTTAAAAAAACTGTGTGCCAGCTCTGATGTGCGACTGGAGTTTACTCCAGTCTAATTCAGTTTAAGATGCTCATAAACATACTCGTGTATGTTGAGCAGAGGGAAAACATAAAGATTTCACTTTTTGTTAACGCTCGATTTTAGTCCCCATCTATTTGCGTACGTGGGCTTTATATGAAAATCGATTCTTAAGATTAATCTCCAATAAACTCCAAAAACTTATGATACATTTTATCTTTGACTGCAATGGCTGCAACAATAATCTAAGTTAGAATAGGAAAAAAGGCAAGTCATGATTTCTATATTCGAAAAATGAAACAATTAACTATGATGCAGAGACAAAAAACCCTTTTAAAATTGTGATACTATCGAAACTGGAACGAAGCTTAAAAAGTTGTCGATTAATTACATTCATTGTGGCCAAAAACTTCGCTCGTTACCGGCGATTCTCTTAAATTCACGTTTAATTAAGTAGCAAATCCCTTTGCAAACTTTTTCAAAAGAAATACCTACCTATCGATCTGTCACAGACAACGCCTTGCAATTAATTTAAAATTCAAAAGATGGTAAGGGTTAGGTTTATGCCCTTCAAATAATAACTTATTACAAAGTTTTGATTCGTTATAGCACCTGAAGTTTAAAACTATAATTCTAAAATTAGATTTATTCAGATTGTGTAGATATATTTGATCGACATTCTTTGAAAACTCAGTCTATTTATCTCTATATTGACAGATTGCCGGCTAGTGGAGTCTGTGCCATCAATCTAAGCAATGTTACGGGGAAATAGATGACCGAAATTCATTGGTATCAAAATCTCACCCATCAATCGGACAAGCGTTCGCCAAATATTGGATTATCACTTGATCCCGGATGTGTTTTAGATCCGTGATATAGCTTCTACTCCCTGTCTAGCGATACGACTTGTTAAAAGCTTTGGCTTTAGCAATATAAACTGTATGATTAGTCTGTAAAGTTTTATTTTCAATATATTTGATTAAATGACGGAATAAGCATATGGCCTACCATAACCTCTGCCTATAAAAATTCATAACCTTATAGGTCA
The DNA here is from genome assembly GCA_932527175.1 of Operophtera brumata. Lineage (NCBI taxonomy): Eukaryota > Metazoa > Arthropoda > Insecta > Lepidoptera > Geometridae > Operophtera > Operophtera brumata. Next base: position 30,611,323 of record OW052228.1, read on the forward strand.
CGTCCAACAAGGACGAAAATAAAAATAAATTGCATAGTACTTAGGATAGAGTTGTGATAATGAATAGCAAGGTACCTATCTGGTTCCTGTACCTATAGCTGTTTTTTTTTGTGAACAATCACATACAATGCCATTGACGGATCCAAGGAGATAGTACTCAATTGTAGGATTCTACTTTTAGCACAGCTGTGGTGATAACAATGAGACGAGCGGTACTAGTTTGACCTTTCAAGACCTTCAGTCGAGTCACTTGCGACTGTTATTCGCTATTGCAATCTTTCAATTACGTAGACCAATTTCCTAAACGTTTAAAATAGCCGAAGAACGGAGGACACACAGATTCTAATCGGATTATCGTTTTGAGGAAACACCGAAGAAATTAATATCATATTGATAACATCGTTTGTTAATAGCCTTCTACAGAGTCAGGGTATTATTGGATAAAGGGTCTAGTACGTAGTATCGATTACAGATTGAAACTTTAGGAGCGATACCCTCGCTCCTTGCTGTCCACGCCAGTTTTAGGTTAACTTGTTTATTCTCATACTATTATAATCCAAGTTCACTGAGCTTGCGTTATTCACCGCTCGTCTCATACTGGTGCTGAAATTATCCGTCTATTTCCGTGCAGAAAACTCATCTATCAACATCTTTTTGTTCATTGGTACGATGGCTCGTGTAAAATGGCCCAGTCTATTTATTTTGTGGCTAGAAATAATGTCTGGTCTGTTTTAGTACATATTTAAGCGACAACCCATATTGTTGGCAGTCGGCAGTGTCGATTTTATGACACAGGTCGTTAAAAGGTGGCGTTCAGTAATGGCATAGCTATACTTCCTGCCAAAACTGCTATTTGAAACCTTAACCCGACAGCTTTACTATAGAATAATGCAGTTATTCAGTTTGTGTTCATATTTAATATGCCTATTGAAGTTTTAATTTTTTTTTAATTCAAGAATTATACAAATTTTCTTGTCTGTCCATGAGCACGGATTAATCATCATACATCAACGTCAGAGTTAAAAACACTTTATTCATTGAAATCACGAGGATAATTGTGAATCGTCTTTTATCCTAAATTTACTCCTGTGCCAACCAGTCTTGAGCCGCCTCCAGCCACCGACTTCCTGTGAACTTTATAATGCCTTTGTTCGCTTGAGAGGGGCCTTCCTTTTCTACTTCGTCTGGTTTGTGCTGGTCGTAGTGATCATTTGATTACCCTTACAGCTGTTGTTTTATATTCTAAGAATATGAAATTAATATTCATTCCTCAGATAAAAAATGTGTATTACGCAAATCAAAACATTTCCGGTTAAAATCTTAGCATTTGGCCCAAATGGAAGGGCATAGCAGGAATTCCTCGGTATCTGTTTATGCTCCACAACGCGCGAGACGTCAGGAGTGTCACTGATTTCCTCGGAGCAGAGGCAATGAGATTTTCCAAATTTCCACAAGATATTTATAGCTTTTGCCGTTACATGCTCGAGGAAAATTTATGTTATGTTTCTGTAATGAAGAAGACAAATTGACACTTGATTTGACACTCATTTAACGACTGAATAAAGTAAACCTGAGATAAACAGATTGCTTTCACGAAATAACGTAAAACGCAACCGAAACTATGTTTTAAGGAAATAATGAGTTAATTTGAGTGGGGTTAAAGAGGAATTTACGGAATTCCCTAAAGGGATCGAGTACCTAGCCGCTCACTGGCGGGATCTAAGACAAATTCCTTGAAACGCTTCCGTTTGCTATCTAAATACGTATAAAACCGCTACCAACGACTACACAGGATTTGCTCAAAGTCAAATCCTTTGAAGATGCTGTTCTAATTTACGCATATAAGGAGTGTTATTTGTCTGTGATAAGTGTGTACAATTGTATGTGTGTGTATACTTTTCTATTGAATATAAATAACCTTGCTCCTTTCTTATATAATAACAGTAACCGTTCTCTCAAGTTTAGCATTCCTAAATTTCATTAAATAGTTCGTTTGCACAAAATCTTGTCGGCCCCTATTCGCCGACAATATCTATGGCAGCTACATCCTTTCCTCCGATTTATATAGATCCTTATACATTTAGAGGCTCTGTGTTATTGGGTTCGCGAGGGTATCGGCCAGCTCTTCCTTTATTATCTGTTGACACTGAATTTGTTCTACGACACAAGGCCAGCGGACTAAATTATTGTACTCCCGTTTGTTGGAATCTCGACTTATTATTACCATTCTCTGAAACCGAATTCATTTTAAACAATTTAATTTTCACTAATTATGTTTCTAAGCATCTTCGTTTATCTACGCATTTTTTGAATAGCGTGATTATCATATTTAATTTAGCTAATAACATAAAATTGGATTGCTCTTGTTATCCAAGTTTCAGGATTTGCTGACAGAGAAAAAACATTGCATGAATTACTTTATTTAATTTGGTTTGTTTTATAATAGGTACTCAAGCTTTAAAAGATAAATGTCTTTAAGCTTTATAGTGTTCCTTCAGTTAAATGATAGCCCAGTCAAATTGTGTTTTAGGTTGAAAGTAGTGGGGTAGTTTTGATTTCCTCCATTCTATATGTTTTTTGGGGTGCTGAATCCGAATCTGAGGATCAAAATATAGTGACGGAACATTACAAATATGCAAAAAGTAGTAAAAAAAACTGCTTAAACTACTAAAACTACTGCTTAAAAACTCGGAAACTATTTACCTTTTCTGTATATCTTCTTTATCAAAATGAAAGTTCATAAAATTTCCAACAAATTGTATTACATAGGAATATTTCTCCGATGAACCGTTCGGGTTCAAGTAACATTTTTTGGCTGTGTCCGCAAAAACATTATTTATTTTAATGGCTGTCAATTATGTTATTTTTTACCATTTTTTTGGATTTTTTTAATGCCAAGTTTTCTTAGTAAACCTCAGATTCAGCACCCCAAAAAACTTAAAGAATGGAAGAAACCTAATCTACCCTACTACTTTAAAGCTAAACGCCCAAAAAGGCATAATTTGACTAGATGCGAAGACATGCATTAATATTCCTCAACTAGACACAAACAAAAGAAGTGATCGTAATGGATCACCAATGATATCTTTATTACTTATACTTCCAAACATTTTGTAATAGGAATTTTGATAGGTTAATAAAAGTTAGCGAATATTTTTTTCGCGGAATGTACTAGAGTTAGTAGACATTGAATATATGTGTAGACAGAGATTAACCGTAATTTTCAGCTATGCTATCAAAATGTTGGATCATCAGTGGAAACTGTATTTGATTAAATTTAAATTTAATTGTAAAGTGAATTTTAATAATGTGTATTTACCCTAGGCACCCTAGGGCTGACAAATACAGCCGGATGCAGTAATCATAGTTCTGACTCCCGTTTCTAGAATTCTAGATTCATGAAGCTGGGATTGACAGGGAAGTCGTTGACGCTACGAATGTACGCGGCAGATTAATCACTAAAATGGAATTGGAACAGATCCGTCCTATTAACTCAATGTTTGGAACACTGACTAAAAAAATATTTGTTATTATAAACGCGAAGGAATTTCGACGCGCTAATACCCGTCGCGTGGTAGTACACTTTATGGAAGTTTTTATTAGAAAATACCGCTGATACTCAATATCAGTTAATGGAATTTGAGTGGTATCCTTATTAACTATCACCTTACGGAATAAATATGTTTTTTCTCCGCCTTGAGTTTTTTTGAGATGGTAAATCTCATTAATATATCATGTTCGCTCCAACTATTCACCTAGCTATTCAATTCAAAAACGAATTATTATTATTTTATTTAAGAAAATATATTATTTAATATATTTAATAGTCTTTTCATAAGCTCTTATTTAACATAATTAGTTTCTTTAGGATAAATCATGCAACTGAATTTTGAACCATTTCCTTCCTACAGAATTTTCTGAAATGTTGCATACACCTTTAGACCTGATGAAAATACAATACAATGGTGACAGCAAGCTGATCTGATGATGGAGACGAAAGGTGGACAACGTAACGCCTCCATGGATAATAGTAAACTGGTCGTGTTTGGGCTCATTTTGATCAACTCTCGGTTCCGATCACTAATTTAATAAACGCTTGTTTTGAAAAGACATTTTTGAATAACAAACTTATTCTATTTGAATTTCTAAATCAGTTTTTGTGAGGCCCATAAAGCTCTCTCAATATTTCTAGCGATTATTTAAAAAAAATGAGTTTACTGGCAAAACGCCGTTAAAAATAAAGCCGCGTTGTGATAATATTTAGCTTTTTGAAATCATGGCTAGAAAGTCCATCGACACCGCAATCGGAAATTGTGCTACGTTTTATCAAAATGTTTCCGACGCCGCGTGGATACCATGTTTGCATCTGTGCCGCCACAACCGCAGCATGGTAGCTACGCCTCGATTGTATTTGATCTGTTTCGATTACAACCATGACTATTCAATTAATAATATTTGGAGAGAATGAGTGGACATTAAAATTCAACTCGCTGATGACCCTAACGTAACGTGTATGCATGACAAAATGGCCTTTGTAGGATGGATATTTTTTTTTTGCATTTTTTTACACCATTCGCTATTCGCTAGCCTGTGTCAGTCACAGAACATTGAATACTAGTTTGTAATTTCTGTGGTAATGGGGAAGAATATCAAAAACTCTTCCAGCTGACGGCGTTGTGTGTTTGTTACCTGACAAAATATCTTGGAATTAAAATCCATTGCTTTTAAGATTTTCTATGCATTAGTTTGGTTTTTGGCGAGCTTTTTAATAGATTTTGTGTTGTATTCTACCTGGCGTATCGCCCAGTTGAATGAGGAGTTGAAAATAAGAGGTGCATCGCTCCAAGGATAGAAAGCCGAACTAGTCGAAACGTACATTTTAATTACCATTTTACTAAGTTTAAGCAGTTTTCAGGGCAACATTTTGGTTAAATTTGATTTTATTAATTCTAACATACACTTATTCGTCAAATGTTAGTTAAATTTAATGATAAAATTGATTAAAAAAAATGATCTAAAACAATGGAGAATGTTCAGTAACATTGAAACTTCGCATATAATGGATTACCTACTTAGTAAGAGACATGTTTCACAGTAATACCTGTTATCTTAGAAGTGGTCTCATAGTCAGTTTTTTTGAAGTGTTTTCCACATAATCTCGAAAAATCACTAGATTTATAATAAAGTTTTCTCAACGCTTTTTCCCACTTTCTCCTTAATGCTAAATCACTTGGGAATATGTGTGTAACACATATTTCTGCTCATGCAAAAGCTACACAACGACCCATATTTCAAGTATTACGAGAAAACAAATTAAAAACCATACAATTTCAATGTAGATTGATAGTTCGCAGGTAATAAACATTTGGCGCCCTCTACATGGAACTAATTGACAGTTGTCTTCCCCATTCATGGCCGGAGCGAAAGAATTCGAATTTCAAAAATTCTAATGATTATACTTGCTGCATACGGGCATTAGAGATTGTTAGGGTAGACACTTAGCAAACACGATAAGGGTAGCGACACACTTAGTAAACACGTACTTAAAAAAGAAAACGCCGAGCGAAGCTCGTTTGCTCCAGGTACTATTTACTAAAGAACCATATAACTTCGCTTTAAGTTGAGAGACGTCCCATAGGCCATCATAAGTAGTGCATTATAAGATCTAATCTTGAAAGAAACAAACTTACCAGTATCATTACCCGAGCAGAATGTCGGTGTCACCGTTAGTATGAGCTACATTTATAAGCACACGCGGACACAGTAGATAGGATTTAGCCAACGTTCCACGTAGGAAAGCTTACTTGGCTGTGAAACAGCAACACAATAGCAACATTTTGTGCAGATTTGACCGTAATGTTGCAAGGTAACACCGCTGATGAAATCCGTGCATATCTTTAAGAAGGAATTCAGTTTATAGGGTTCCGTACCCGAAGGGTAAAACGGGTCCCTATTACTAAGACTCCGCTGTCCGTCAGTCTGTCCGTCTGTCACCAGGCTGTATCTCATGAGCCGTGATAGTTAGACAGTTTAAATTTTCACAGATGATGTATTTCTGTTGCAGCTATTACAATAAATACAAAAAAACTGAATAAAATAAATATATAAGGGGGCCCCTATACAACAAACGTGAATTTTTGCCGTTTTGATAGATACCGTACCATTATCTAACCCTTCGTGCGCGAGTCCGACTTGCACTTGGCAGGTTTTTAGGGTTCCGTAAGAAAAATTACGGAACCCTTATGGATTCGTCATGTCTGTCTGTCTGTCTGTCTGTCCGTGTATGTCACATTCACTTTTTTCCGAAACTATAAGAGCTATGCTGTTGAAACTTGGTAAGTAGATGTATTCTGTGAACCGCAATAAGATTTTCACACAAAAATAGAAAAAAAACAATACATTTTTGGGGTTCCCCATACTTAAAACTGAAACTCTAAAAACTTTTTTTCATCATACCCATACGTGTGGGGTATCTATAGATAGGTTTTTAAAAATGATATTGAGGTTTCTAATGTCATTTTTTTCTAAACTGAATAGTTTGCGCGAGAGACACTTCCAAAGTGGTAAAATGTGTCCCCCCCCCCCCCCCCGTAACTTCCAAAATAAGAGAATGATAAAACTAAAAAAAACATATGATGTACATTATATCCATGTAAACTTCCACTGAAAATTGGTTTGAACGAGATCTAGTAAGTAGTTTTTTTTTAATACACTACAACAAACTACAAGAACTTTTATATTATGTTACTTGCTGCTACGGAACCCTTCATAGGCGAGGCCGACTCGCACTTGGCCGCTTTTTTTATTTTGGTTTCTTATATTATATTTATCGGATGTCGCGGGTATCGCATTCGTCCGCGTGGAGTTTTTTCATAAAAACTTCAACAATCCTTTCTTGTTCAACAATCAAGGGTTGCTTCGGGAATTCCTTTCTTAGTGCACCCCTAAACCACAAAAGAAGCATACTTTCAAAATTTTAAGTTTCAACGACTTCCGGTTTAGGCTGTGCGTTGATAGTCAGTCAGTCAGATATATTGATATTGTTGCGGGTTCGATTCCCGCCTCGGAACAAATATTTGTGCGATCGCAGATATTTGTTCAGGGTGTTCTGGGTATTTTTCTATGTATAATAAAAAATATCTATCCATGTAATATATTGTATTAAGTATATCAGTTATCTAGTACCCATAACACAAGCTCTGCTTAGCTTGCTTGGGGCTAATGTTCTGTTGTGTTGTGTGTGTGTGTGTATTATTTATTATTTATTTATTTTATTTATATTTAAAGTTTTTTTAGGGTTCTGTAGTCGTCATCAAGACAAGGAAACCTTATAGTTTCGCCATATCCGTCTGTCTGTCCGCTGGCATAGCTCTCAGAATTAGTAATATGGACTGGCAATAGTAGGGCTTTGCAGCACGCAGAACCGACAACCACTGGTGAAAAAAGTTCTTGAGTGGCGACCATGAACCGAAAAATGCCGTTTTTTTAATATTGATTGATCTTCTGCAGGATCTTCTTGCGGAGCGGTGGAGCCAAGCTAGTTCCCGTCTCACAGCCTTCGAGCGTGGTCGCGGTCGGTGCTCATGAAGAAGGGCCTATAAATGGTCAACGAAACGTCAGCAGGAGAATAGTAAAGTACCTGGTGAATAGCCGTAGCAAGCCACGGTTTTTTCAATTCTTTGATTGGTCTTCCTTTGACCACCATCTCAACTATAGGTAGGTGACGATGTGGCCGACGATGGAGCACAAAATAAACAAAGGCACCGCTTAGCATCAGGTGGACCATCAGCTTGTTTCGTCATACAAATCAGCACCTATTCACTCTTGCCTTGAAGATATAGTTTTCACGAAAGATAAACGACGGTAGTTTTTCCACTCCTTAGCAGTTCGCATTGTAAAGGTACATTAGGGGGTAATCAGCTTGTTCCGCTAATAAGAGCAAATTTTTAAAGAAAGGAATAGAATAGAGTGCACCTATTGCACTCTTGCGTTAAAGAGACCCAGATTATAGTTCCCAGCAGAGACAGACGACGGAACTGAAAAGTTTAGTGCGAATGTCCAGCAGTCGATAATGATACCGATGTATATAGGTACTGTTGCTACTGGTATTGTTTATAGGCATATGATCTCTTAAATATCCCCAAATCAATCAGTTTATCGTTAAAATAATCAATTTACTTTGGTAACTTGGAAAAGCTATCAAATCTTATCTTTATGACCGTACCAATTTATTTAAAAGCCTGGAATCATCCACTGTCAGAGTTCCTCAACTTTCAAGAAGTTTAGGCGTCCCTCTTTGAATTTACGTTTGAATTCAACATTAAATAATTGTACGTAGTACTCATCATCATTAGATGACCATTGATGGAAACTTTTTTTTTCATTGGCCATTTTTTGCCGTGCCATTACCGGCTGTCCTTTAACATTGAGTAAATTCACAGGTCACTGATCGTCATCATCATTATCGACCTCTGTAGCGCGGTGGGCGACGGTTCGCCTGCGACGCAGAAGGTTGCGGGTTCGATACCCGTCTCGGAAAAAATATTTGTGCGATCGCAGATATTTGATCAGGGTGTTCTGGGTATTTTCTATGTATAATAAAAAATATCTATCTATGTAATATATTGTATTAAGTATATCAGTTATCTAGTACCTATAACACAAGCTCTGCTTAGCTTGGGGCTAGATAATACTGTGTGAACTGTCCAGTTTTTTTTTTAAATCATATTATCATCATCATCATCAGTAACCATTAGACGTCCACTGAAGGATGTGACTGACATAAACGTGGTGATTATGTTAGATTTATAGTAAAAAAAAACAGAACTATACGCTTACAAGTGGAGTGGTAACTGCAGTACAGGTGTTTAAAACTCAGGTGAATGCTGGTGCCCATCCTCTGGTGTCAGCTTTTACGACATCCACGGGAGGAGACTGAATACCCTCTAGGTCCATAATTTTCTGCTAGCACTTCTAGAGTAAGGGTGTGACACCATTGACGTATGGGTCATACTAGGTTTATAATACTTTTCTTACTTACTTTTTATCTAGGCTTGATATACGTCACGGTCCTACATTTAATTGTAGGTACGCTGTACGCTCATAAATTTTTTTTTTTCTATCAAGTAACATTTAATTGTAGAGCTATTGTTATCCTTAATATTGTCCATTTCAATATTATTATGATAGGGAGAGAAACACGAGATGTCAGATAAAGGATGTTACTTTTTTGTAAGACTTTTTCTATCAACGTCACCAAAATGAAGCGGCATTTTGTTATTCTTCCAACCGTCATTCATCTCAAGTGAAGTATTGACAGATCCATTGTAAGCATGAACAATGGCTCAGGCTTCGACCGAAATCATATCATCAAACTCTTATACAGCCTAAGTAATGTGGAACAAGCACCAAGTTAGACGAATTGCTATATGTTATACAAGAATTGTATTCTGTTTCATTGAAAATCTTACAGGATATACAAGGACCACTTTATTAACGGTGGACCGCTGAAAGTTGACTAAAGTACATAATCAATCTCAAATTCTCCTGAAACTGATATAAAACTGACTGTTAAACTTGTTAATAATTAATGATATAATGAATTGTTTCAAAGCGTATAATGCATTGTTACATCTACAATTAACTCACATAATCATTACCTAGTAATAATGGCAGAATAATAAACATAACCTACCCAATTGAATGGTAGTTTTATAAACAAAGCCACGTGGATTAACTGACACTTACTTGTTTTTTTTTTTCCATAATTTCGTTGATAGTCTATTAGTGTAACAATATAATAAAACACATGAAATTATAACGAAGATTGGTAAGAATTGATAACATACAAAGCGGTTACATCAATCAACGTAGACAAAACATTTGATATAATCAATAAAATTACCACGAAGATGCGATGAAAATACAAAAATAAAACTTTCTCCATGGTAAAACAAAATAAAAATAAAATTTAAGAGAACACAAAAATTAAAAAGTAAAAAAAGAAGTTAAATAATGAAGCTTCTGACATGTTGTGTAAAACAGTAGCAAAACAAAGTTTTATTTGAGAAATAGCATTCTTACCTCGTGAATTTGGACCCCGTCAGCCGCGGATTTGTTTTTGCAACATGAGAGGGCGCGAGTGAGACGGCAAAATGCTGAACTTTTTGATGGAAGCGCTCGGAATAGCGAGCGCAACGCGTTCCGCGGGTACCGGCGTTTCATTAAGAACGAGCGTGGAAGCTGCGTCGACCTGCCCCGCGCGCGCTCCCCCGGCTGCAGCGCGCATGTGCCCGTCCGCCCTCCAATCGCGGCCCTGTTGCTTCTGACGGCAGCGCAACGTCAAAACGTAAACGTTATGAATACGTTTAATCGCCGCTGAATCTTCCGACAATCGCGATCATCTACGTTTAGATTAGGGGCAACTTTTGCGGGGCCGACGCATTGTTTGCGCCGGGGACACCGAGCTCCTAACTCGGCTGCACGAGACGTCTCGTCTTAGACTCCTTTGTTTGAAATCTTAGAAAATGTTTTATGAATTTATTTATAGCAAAACACTAAGAGCTGCTTCTTTTAAGCTGAGACCAGTATTAGGTCTTTAAAGTTATCTAGAGTTTACTTAAATAGACTTAATTCGCTTTTAATCCCGACACACGCGTATGGGTGCGTCCTAAGTGGACGAGACCTTTGAGGTAATGCACTGTTCGTTCATAGGCAGAGGGTACCATTTAACATCAGGTGGGCCATCTGCTTGACCCGTCATTCAAACTAGTGTTTTTTTTTAACCGCGTTTAAACGGCTAGTTTAATATAACCATTATTAAAAATTGTGTTAGTTAACTATTTCAATATTGTAAAAAAAAAACTCACTCCAAGGATATCAAGAAATACAGCTCTTCTAAAATTCATGTTCGTAAATAAACCGGAACCGAGTTCACAGAATCCAGTCAAATTCTCCAAAGTCACCTTAATCGGGGGTTACTTTAAAACATGAAATCCTCTTTGTCCGTAACTCTTACCCGCTGAACCTATGTCAGGGCCGAACAAGCTAAATCTAAATCCCTTTAATACGTCGCCCAGATATTTATGGTAGGGCTAATAGCAGCAGTTAAACCTACAACCTGATGAAACAAATACTTTTAAATAATCTAACAAATATATAAACCTATAGTCGTAGCTGAATCTTAAAAATATATAATAATAATTAAAACTATAATTAAACAATTATAACATATCAAACCTAAGGAGGAAGAAGTAGAAGCAAATAATAAAATATTTTTTTCAAATTCATAATTCTCAGAGAAATTAATATCAGCTTTCTCTTTTATATTTTTCTTTGAAAATTCCAGGCTCGACCTTTGAGAAAGATTTCTGAGATAAGAAAAAATGTGAATGCTAAATGAATACCACAAAACAAAACGAATCAAAAGAATTCTTTGTAAATATTTATTTCATACAAAGTACGATCTTGAAAGTCTTCGTAAAACAGACATTCAGCGATAGTAACGTCGGCTTGCAAACAAAATAATGAATTAGCTTCATAATTTCATCGGTTTTCATTTATTAAATTGAAATTGATAACAACTAAGCAATACGTATTGACGTAGTAGCATTGCTTCATCGTGGACTTTGGGTTCGCGTTTAAGGCACAATAGGTTCACAGCATTAATGAGCTCTAGAATTTTTAAATTTTTATAAGAGGTCATACAGTTATCAAGACGAATAAAATATATGGTATTTTTAAACTTTTTCATATATTATATATTTTATCATAAATTCACTAGATAAAATTAAATATTAAATTAAAACTTCATTTAATTAATTTTTTATTAATAAAAAATAATTAACTATTTGAATTACTGCACTCGGTATTTTTTTTATCAAAGATTGAAATCGAGCGCATCGAAATCTCGACTATTACTTGTTAACTTTTAAAGCCTACTTAGATGTGATAGTTTTACTTTTAACTTCGTTAGGTACTACTTTTGTGTTTTTTTTAAATATCCAAAAACAACCAACACTTGACTGTAACAAAAATTTGCACTTTAAATCTTAATATTACGCAAACGGATCCGTTTATCAAAATATTTATATCGACCTATCCAACGATAACCGGTACAGGATAACCGAGTGGAGACCTCGGGTAGGAGGCCGAAGACCAGGCAGGCCGAAGGCACGACGGACCGATGATATTAAACACGTAGGTGGCCGCCAGAGGAGTCGCAGTACTCGGAACAGAGCCAACTGGAACAAATTAGGAGAGGCATATTATCCAATATTGGACGGAAAGATTCTGATGATGTTCCAAAGATATCCCATGCCAAGGGATAGACGAGATAAAGAAAAATATCCCTTACACCACACTTACTTCCCCCCTTCCCTTTTCCCTTACTTACACTTGAGGTAACCATAAAAAAAAAAAAAAATTTTTTTACCACTTTGTTGCCGTGATTAATACGTACACCCATGCCAAACACACTACTTAATTTAAACTCTGTGATTTAAACTAACTTTACTAGAGTAAAATAAATTCGCTACGAATTAATAGTTATTTTGCTACATAAACAATAGATACTACTTTCGGTCTTAAGTGAATGAACCGAACTAAAGACATTAAAAGGGTCGGCTGTAAGCACAGGTGTGTAAAATCAAATGTTAGACACGTAAATAACTATTGGGTCGAAACACCTTCAACTAATCCTCATTGTTTAATGAGCATAGTATTAACATGATGATGTAACTACTGTTAAAATAAAAAAAGTTTTTTGTGAAAAATTCATTTTTCAATACCAAGCTTTTATAAAAATATTGATCGTAACGTGTGCTGATCAAAATGAGCCTAAACACGGCCAGTCTACTATTATCCATCGAGAAGTGCCGTTGTTTGTTTGTTTCCGTCTCCATCATCAGATCAGCTCGTTGCCACCATCATATAATATTGTTATAGGAATTTGACAGGTATACCAAATTTCAGCTCAATCGGTTGAGGATAACTGCTTTAAAATTCAGTTGCAAGATTCCACCCGGATTCACCCATAAAACATACATTCATTGCAATTTAAATAAAAGCTTGTAATAGTTTGAGTTTTAAGTACATATCGTTTAAAAATTAATAAACGGCTTATTACCACTGTTTTTCGTCGTTTTGCTGACGTTTCAAGACTGAGTTCAGAAGCCGCTTCATCATGAGCACCACCCGCGACCACAAATGATTCCCAACCACGATAGTTTAAATTCTACCTACATATCTATGCTGTGGTGTGTCCGGCCTAAGAATAGACCCCTCCGTCTCCTCCCGTGGATGTCGTAAAAGCCGACTAAGGGATTACCCGGACTTGTTGATAAGATTCGTTGGTATAAGATTTGTCCTGGCTAGTAGCTTATTATGGAATGTGTTATTACTGGAAGAAAGCGTTAGCTGAGTCAGTCGTGGGAAGCAATGGCGGCGATGAGCTCACCACTTGTCACGTCTATATTCCACGATGGTGCAACCCACTGTGAAAAGAGGCCTATTGTGGCTCTGCCTACCCCTTCGGGGAAAAAGGCGTGTGTCTATGTATGTATGTATGTATGTATATCTACAAATTCAGGCAATTAAATTAGGCAATCATCTTTATGACAAACGTCACAAATGTTGGCACAAATTTTTGTATGAACTGAAAATATATTTCCCCGGGGTGGTATTGTGCTACAATCAAATGGTGTTCATAGTTTCTGATACCACTCAGATAATCCTATCAGGATGCGGCTGTGGTTTGGTCTAAGAATATACCCCTCCATCACCTCCCGTGGATGTGGTAAAATCAACTAAGGGGTTACACCAGGTGCAGGATTACACCAGGCGCAGGACAGCAGCACTGCGATCACCAATCCGCCTGCCAAGCATGCTGATTATGGCAAATCCTCCCATTGCATTCTATGGGCAGGCCTACTCCAGCAGTGGATGTGTAAAGGCTTTTTTGTAAAGATGATGATTTTCATATTGACCAACCCAGTCCAGTTTAAATGACTGATAGTAAATAAACAACTAAACAACTAAATAAACAACTAATGCTGGACAGTTCACACAACATTATCTAGCCCCAAGCTAAGCAGAGCTTGTGTTATGGGTACTAGATAACTGATATACTTAATACAATACATTACATAGATAGGTAATTTTTATTATACATAGATAATACCCAGAACACCCTGAACAAATATCTGCATATCGTACAAATATTTGTTCCGAGGCGGGAATCGAACCCGCAACCTCCTGCGTCGCAGGCGAACCTGCGCCCGCCGCGCCACAGAGGTCGTCAAACTTTAACTATTAAGTTTAAACTAAAGAAACTCTGTCGAATACTTCAAACAACATAAGTTTGAGAACAGTTTGATTTAACGGGTATTACTGATCCATTTCCCGAAATCTGCCTAACACCCTTATAAACATATAGCGCTCTATCTATCATCAACTATTAATTTGGTTCATAAAAGTTATTTCTATTAGAAAAACGTTCGTTAAAAGCAACTGTAAGCATACAATTTAGGAAATACGGGACTGGAACTCGTAGCGTAAATTCGTTCCAAAGCGACTGAATACTTTAACTTAGTACAGGCCTCCCCATCAGGCGCTCAGCATAACTCCATCTAGACACAAAGCCACACTCGCTCAGTGAACCATTTTACCTCTATGCGTGGTAATTTCTACTTTGGCTTCTGCAATAGAAGCTCAAATAAGTCACTTAGAGAAATTCATATTAGGTATAGTTTCCGATTGTGCTACTGCTTTTATAAGTAAGATATCACGATATTAGGAAAAACAACATTAAAACGATATCTACGATAAAATGCAATAACAATAAATGTAAGGGAGCTGAATACTTGCAGATATCATTTTATTCGGGGTCTGGAGAAAGGACATTGAAAAGGGGCCAATAAAATATGCAGATTTGACTGCGGCCGTATTTTTCTCGGTGTAATCTGCATTATTCAGGCTTTGTCACGAACTTCGACAGTTTAACAGCGTTTATCTCTCGCCTTGCAAATTGAGCTACGACTTTAAGACAAACGGGAGTCACTTTCATTATCATAATGGACCTCGGCCGATTCTATGTTGGTGAGCCGAGGATGGATTTTGGCTGACATTTTGACTACAGACAGATCTCTTCCAAGTACCTACTGCCTTCTTTTATTTTTCTCATTGCCCATTAGCTTTTATCTGGAACAAAGATATATAACAGTAGCGGAAGAAATGGGTTTGACAGAACCAATTTTTCGTTAGCTTGTTGCAAGCTAAACGTTGAGAAAAGTTAGAAATCTACCCGATGTGAGCAGTAATTTATCCATGAACAAGCTTCCTGCTCTAGCGGCAAGGAGAGCGGGTGTCCACTAGACCAAAACTAATCGCTGATAGAGTGGTACGCGCTTGCCAACGATTGGACTATTGATTCGCAACTAAGCTCTCGACATACAAAACATTATGTGGATATCAATCTATATAATGTAGTTACAGCGGAGTATGCTCTAATTTCAAATGCTTGTAAACTTAACATACATACATAGACACACGCTATTTTCCCAACAGGGTAGGCAGAGCCTCAAATGGGCCTCACCGTAAGTTGAACCAGCGTGGGATAGAGACGTGACAAGTGGTGAGCTCATCGCCGCCATTGCTTCCCACGACTGACTCTGCTAACGCTTTCTTCCAGTAATAACACATTTCTCAAATAAGCAGCCAGGACAAATCTTATACCAATGAATCTTACAAACAAATCCGGGTAAATGTAAGGTTATGTATAGTTTAGAATGTATAAAAGTCGTAATGTTTGGACTGGCGTTACTGATATACATAACAACAGTTACATACACAATCCTGATCCCACAATAGGATCCCCTGTATCGTGGGTATCAGGAACTACGAGTACCATGGTACCACACCACTCATATCCGTAACAAATATTTTTAGTTCATAAACACATTTGGTTACTCGCCCGCCACTCTACAGAGTTCGTCATAAAACTACTCTTTGAGCTTCATCCATGCCCTACCATACAAAATTAGTTGTTACTCGAACTTAATTGAATACAACCCATTTTTATTATTCAATCTTTAATTTTGATAATTTCTCCGAGAATAAATAAAGTGATTGGGATTTTTAAAAAATACACGTGAAGCTGGGCAATACGTGAAATTAAATTTGTACTGCAAACAAAATGGTCCCGTGCTTTTGTTCAGGAAATTTTCAGATATCGCTGAAATACTTCATTGTTAATTTTTATTGAGAAATCTTCATGTAAAATTTATGTGTCTACTACCAACGATTTCTGAAATACATTTTTATTTTACATTAAACTCCCTTTTTAGGGTTCCGTAGCCAAATGGTAAAGAACGGAACCCTTATGGATTCGTCATGTCTGTCTGTCTGTCTGTCTGTCTGTCCGTCCGTATGTCACAGCCACTTTTTTCCGAAACTATAAGAACTATGCTGTTGAAACTTGGTAAGTAGATGTATTCTGAGAACCGCATTAAGATTTTTACACAAAAATAGAAAAAAAACAATAAATTTTTGGGATTCCCCATACTTAGAACTGAAAATCAATAAAAAAAAAACATTAAACCCATATGTGTGGGGCATGTGGGTAGGTCTTCAAAAATTATATTGAGGTTTCTTATTTATATTTTTTCTAAACGGAATAGTTTGCGCTAGAGACACTGTGACGTTTCCCCCTCCTTACCTAGTATCGGTCTAGATACCATCTAGACCCTAGTGGAGCAATTGAACGTTCCTCCCCTCTCTCTCCCTCAGTAGACTGCTGACCTTAGCTCACCAGAACAGAGCTGGTCATGAATTGGCCTGAACAGAACGGTTTACTTACAACTTGCTTTTTAGCTTAGAATAGAAACGGATATATATATTTCTCTGTATTTGGACCAGTCTGGTATTACTTGAAATTGATATGTTTAAGGCAGTCTGTGTCCGCTAGTCATGTGTTTAGTAACAAGGTTCAATTCTGTCCGGATTGAGTCTTTTGAGTCCGTAATTGGTTTTGTGAATTGTTGATCTTTATAAAAAACCCATCCTTCTAGAGATTAGAACCGGACTTCTGCTGTATATGCACTCTAACGAAAGTCTATGAACCTTTGAGAGCTAGATCGATCAATATCGGGCCCCCAGGGTTCTAGACTTGACTTTTATGGATACTTGCTGGTGATTATCGAGCTGTACCTCAGCCAGGTTTCTATGGACCGCTATCAGTTCTGTGTGATCGTCTCCTCGGCCTGATGACCTCTATGGTGAACGGTTCGACATGGCACCAGGTCCTAAGTCAGCATCTGTGGATTCTTCAGGACAAGCTTGTTCCTGGTCCTATGCGTGGTTAAGACAACTCGTGTCTGCAGTAGCTGATCTTGATGTTGTTGTAAAACGGAGGCCTCCGATATTAGATCGCTTAGATATTTATATAGCGCTTGTAACCACCTTCGCTTATAGCGGGAATTCGTTGTGCAAACAATCAGAGCCTATTTAAGGATTAAATATATTGTTAATTAATTAGCATATTCATGACTTACGTTCAGCATCTGCTCTCTCGGGATCCAGGCTAAAATTACTTATTCTTAGCTGTTGTATGCACTATCTGAGTGCTAAATGTATTTGATAAGCCTGCCTAAGTATTTAGGGTTTTATCTGAGCAAAATCAAACCGTGTGATATTAAATTCAGTATTGGAATATTTTAATCATTCAAGCACACACACACAAATCAATGAAATACAGTAAGACGAGTCAATCCCGCATACAGGTTTGGCTTGTAGGGAATTAAATCTAAGACAAGCCTCTATATTGCATTATTAAAATGCGGTTAATAATACCACCACTGGTGCGATATGTTAGTTATCTTTCATAATACCTAGCATTACGCGAAATAGCTAACATATCCAGCTTTCCCTCAACTGAAAACAGATTACTCGCCTCAGGTAACTAAGGACACCAATATGCCATTAATTACCCTACCACTACTAACCGGATTTTACTGGTGGGAGAATCTTTAGCGTTAAGTATCTATTTTTGCTACGGCCCTCAATAAATTAGGCTCCGAACAAAAGGACACGTCTTTATAGACGAAATCTGCAATATAGAGGCATATATATGTCTGAAATACACGCACAAATTGAGATATATTACTAATCCAAATAATCTAATCACATTTTTATATGGAGGTTAATCAGGGCACATATATGATGCCAATATTTACTGAGATTTAATAGGTCATTAGGTCATTTGGATTTCAGAGTTGGACAGTAAAACTTAGCTTTTTAATGTTCTTGAAGGCTAGCCACTTGATTCTATTATTATAAACACTGTCTTCTCTGAGACTTAAACACTTCTTTAGTTACGACCCCGTCAGACGACACTGATTTCTAGTACACTCTCTCGTGCTTAGCGAAACTAACTTCCTCATTCCCCAGTTCAAAACTCAATGAATCGCGCTCCCCGTCGCAACACTATTCCTTCATTCTAACGGCATTTCCTCTTCGTAGCGTAACACGCCCCACTGCCGTTACGCCATTGGTCCATCCCTTTGTACATCTTCTGGGTGACACGTGATTGGTACATCTTGTCGTCACCATTGCGTAAGAGACGCAACTTTTCGCGCCAAATTCAAACTCAGCGTGCGGGCTCGCAAGCCTCGCATGATGTCGCTTCGCCTTTTGGCGCCAACTGTCGCGTTCGCGCGCATTTCAGGTTGAGATATAGTCCATTGTTTCAATCTCGGTCTCCCAACATGAAAAACAAGTAAAGTACAGTGTATGTGTATCCGCAGATTTCAGTGTCCATTCGCTGAAACGCTACACAAATTAGACTCATATCTAGTTATAACTGAAATGCAGAATCTAGTTATTTCCTAGGTTCGTAAGGTGTTATTCGATAAGTGATCTAGTCATGTCTAGACGTCTCCTTTCATGACGAAATAACTTATCTCAACTAATTACTCGAGATTTCTACAGATCAGTTATAACCAAGGTACCAAAATTCCCCAAGCACACGCATTTTATGCAAGGAAGGTTTTTTTCTCCATCACCCATTGTCAGGACATCTGCTTGCCCCATCTGTGACTGTGAAGAAATCCTAAAACCATTGTCGCTCATCCAAGAATCCTAAAATAACAGCTTTCTATATTGGACACATAGAATTTTAATATCCTGGGAACTTTAAATTCTATTGAATATACAGGAAGCAATCAACTCCCTTTGTTTCACTTCGGACAATAAGAAACGAAATCTTGCTGTGATATAAAAAAAAAAAAAATATTAAACAGATGTTTTTGGGACACGGGTCCATCACAACACTTCCGAAGGTGGTAAAATGTGTGTCCAACCTCCCCCACCGTCCAACCCCTCGTAACTTCTAAAATAAGAGAATGATAAAACTAAAAAAAATATAATGACGTACATTATATTTAATGTAAGTTGGAAGTTTACTTCCACCGAAAATTGGTTTGAACGAAAGATAGTAAGTAGTTTTTTTTTAATACGTCGTAAATCGTAAACCGAAATTTACCCTTCAATGTTACTTGCTGCTACGGAACCCTTCATCGACTCGCACTTGGCCGCTTTTTTAAATTCCTTAGTTCACCAAAACATACAAATCTCTAGGACCAACGGTGTATGCTGTGCGTTGTCTGTCAGTCAGGACTTTGACTCATAGATACGAGTATTTGGTAATGACAACCATTGATATATATTAATGACAATACACAAACACCACCATACATATTATTCATCACGATGTGAGCAATATGGCGGAGGTCAGACAACCATCATTTTCCATTGGTCTGGAGCAATAGTTGATGGAGCGAGCAACGTCACACGTCTCGGCCGATTTATGACGTCTGCGGCTACCCTTCGAATGCAGCCAGCTTTAGTGCCCTCATTTACATGGCATTCCTGTCATATTGGGCTTGTTCTAATCTAGATAGAGATCTAACTTGTCAACGTACCAGCACAAGTTCAAGTATAGCTGAAATTACATTTACTGTGAATATAACATACTGAAAATCAGGTTTTAAGATAAGTTTATTTCCCATAAGAAACGTGTACGTTAGGACTTGACTGGCACATAGCACGCAACTACTAGAATACCTACTAAAATAAACAATTTAATCCAAATAATTAACAAAAACATCGTGTAGTCTTGTACTTATTGAGCTGGGCTTCAATACCGTCCGAAAAAAGGACTGGCATAAAGACTTCATAAAAGTGCACTCAATGTTAACATGTTCTTACATAATGGAAGTCTTAATGAAAGAAACGGGTGGCAGTGTGGTAAAGTGACAAAAAACTTTGAATCTCGGATTTGTAGCAAAAAATGTGACAAGTCATCAAATCTACATATTTTATTAGACTCTCCGTCGCCAACTCCGACCCTCTGTTGGTTGGGACGATTCCTCACTAGGGATGTCGACACATTTCTTATGCTGTGTTATCGATGTTCTGGTTTTAACATTTTAACTAATATTATTTTGTGCAAAACATTCACTTCACTCCTAAAAACTTCAATAGGTCCTTAAAAATATTCGATGCAAATCTGGTTTTCACACAAATAGTCACAATTCTCTATTTACTCGCGATTAAGGAGCCAGAAAATGTATTTGGCCTAAGAGGTTGTAATGTTGTGTATTGGCATAGATAAAATAATACTATTGGTGTGTTTATGTTTGTCTGTTACCATTACAAAACGGCTTATTCGTTTGTAATGCGGTGTTTTGTGACATTGTTTTATCCCAACACGTTACTAGGTTCGCTGCAATAGATAAAATGAAATGCAACGCCGCCATAACAGATCGTAATGTATGTTACGATTATAATGTGATGTGTTGTAG
This sequence comes from Operophtera brumata, assembly GCA_932527175.1. Classification (NCBI taxonomy): domain Eukaryota; kingdom Metazoa; phylum Arthropoda; class Insecta; order Lepidoptera; family Geometridae; genus Operophtera; species Operophtera brumata. The sequence goes on from OW052228.1 coordinate 30,632,181, forward strand.
TCTTTCAAGGAAGGTTCATGGATAGTTTTTATCTTGACACGTCATTAGGAGGCGCTGCAATATATGACGACCTCTGTAGCGCGGCGGGCGTAGGTTCGCCTGCGACACAGGAGGTTGCGGGTTCGATTCCCGCCTCGGAACAAATATTTGTGTGATCTGCAGATCAGGGTGTTCTGGGTATTTTCTATGTATAATAAAAAATATCTATCTATATATTGTATTAAGTATATCAGTTATCTAGTACCCATAACACAAGCTCTGCTTAGCTTGGGGCTAGATAATATTGTGTGAACTGTCCAGAATTATTTATTTATTTTATTTATTTATTTAATGAATTCTGATTGGCTATTATACGGTTTTCGGCAATTGTTTTGCATGACTATGAGGAAGGTTTATAGATAGGTTTAATTTCTACACGTCACTAGCGGCGCTGCAATCGATGATGTAATGCTTAAGATAATAAAGACTAAAATGGAAATATTCCAAATGCACTTTAGAGTAGCTGCATAAAAAAGTTAGTAATAACCAATAGAGGGCGCTGCGATAACAGATGGAATTTAAAATGGTTGCGAATTTTTGGGCGAGTAATGGCGGAATAATTCTCAACTCAAGTAATAAGTAATACATAACATATAAAATAACACCCAGAAGTCACACACATAGGTCCTGATCCCGCACTAGGATTCCCTGTATCGTAGGTATTATATGTTGAGTACCATGGTACCACAAACTCAGACCCGGTACAAATATTTGCAGATAATGCAAACTTTTCACCCGCAGCGAGAAACGAGCCCGCAACCTCTCGCATCTCAGCCGGCTATTCTCCCGCCGAGCCACAGAGGTCGTCTAGAGGAACAGCAAAATACTTCAATTGTTGAAACTCGGCTTCTAATGAAAAGTAGATATCCAATAAAATATCGAAACTGCTAGTGCATGCGACAGTTGGACAGCCCAGTCCAATATTACAGGACTTTCAAATAGGTATCAACGCCAGGCGGGCGGCGGCAGGCGGCGGGCGGACGGCCTGCGCGGCGACACTTCATAAAGAACACTTTTATACTCAAGCCTTTTATTTATGATTCTCTTTCACATCTTCGGCTCCGTTTTATTGTCTAACGGGCAAGGTTGTGTATTATTGCATTTGCAATTAAATAACCCAATGCCATCCTTGCATTTTCAATCAGAGATATGAACAATTCCAGCTTCAATAGCATCTGATGACTGTTCAAAAAGCTTCTAAAGAAAAAGGCAGTCTCATTTAAACAATCGAGTAGCGGGAGTTGCTTTATATTATTCAAATCCATTCTGGTGCGGGTCTTTTTACTGTGAAGTGGCGGTTGCGGGTACATCGCTCCGCACTTCAGGACGTGACCGAGCGCCTGCCCGGAATCACATTGCGACGTCACTTTAGCCTGGATGCGACACTTTAATCTACTAAAGATATATTTTTAATGAATACTACTTATTCCGAAAGCGTTTGTTTTTTTTTTCTTCAAGCAATCCTGAATAATGGTTCATTCATTGCAGGTCTTGGTCTTCCATTGCAGGTCTATCCTTTTCAGTCTCGAGTTTTCGGCTCAAATATTCCTTTTCAATTACTAAGAATGGATTAGGCGTCCCATAGACACTAAGGTATAATATTATTGTCAGTTTTTCCACAGTCATTGATATGACTGATGGATAACCTACCAACTAATGTGATGACTGTGGTTTCCATGAAATTGATTGATAATATCATGATAATCTGATCTCTACCGTAGTTTGAGTTTATTTTTGTCTACGTCTATATCAGTCCAATAGTCGTTTGTAATTATAATATAATATAATTGTAATTATAATATAATATAATTGTAATTATAATATAATATAATTGTAATTATAATGGAAATGATTGACGCTTTCATGAGTATCTACAAGACGCCTTACGCTCAGACGAAAAAGTTTCTAAAGAAAGAAAGAAATGAAAGAAGAAACATTTATTTGTGACAACGAACGCAGATTGGTACAAATACAAAACGACACATACACACACACACAGAAACAAAGATTAATATAGAATTATAAAACTTACTCAGAAACTAGCATTACCATACATGTAAAAAATTATGTGACTCAGTACTAGTTTTAACTACTTATATTTGAAGAATAAGCGTTTAGGTACTTTAGTAGTACTTTTTTAGTACTTACTACAAGAAATGAAAGTACCCACAGGTACTTTCATTTCTTAACGTACTTAGTAACGAAGTGTAGTAATAAGTGCAAAAAAAACCTGTTGTACTACTTTGACGGTTGTTTGTAAGAGGGAATAATAATACCCGCATGGAACTATTTTGGTACCTACTATAAATACCGCGAGTATTCAACGATTTAAATGTCTCTTCCGTAATCTTTACATCGGAAATGAAATGTTTTATTCTAGCCAGTGAAAATGCCACGAATGGCTCGGGGCCGAATTACTTGCTCGCAAAAATTGTAAGGTCGGTTCGTTGGATATAATGGTCATTCGATACACACCGGGAGCAAGATGAAACAAAGCGTGGAAATGGGATTTCATTTATGGTTGTCGGAAAAATACACTATAGAGCTTTTTAATAAAACTTTTGTGAACTTTCTTTTAATATTTCTGAATGTGCCACACATTGAAAAGATGGGCTGGTTAAGTAGTTATATGCAAAATAAAAAAGGTCGCTTTCTTTTGAGTACATGTACATAAGCGAATCACCTTAGTTAGGGTCCTTTTCTACGTTTGAAATGTTTGAATTGATGTAGTGACTATAATAATGTATGTTTTTTTTGTGGTGTGCCAAAAATATTAGTTTTTAGATACAGTAAGCAACCTTACGCTTAGATTCCATTATAGCATCAATAAGAAGTATTATTACATGGGGGAGTGCAATATCAACGTATTATAGCAAGTATCAAACAGAGCAGTTTTCTATAAAATACACCTGCTGTCCATAAAAATCCAAATATTGGGAGAAATAGCTTCGCGGTTCATTGTTTGCTTCATAACTGACTGAGAGATTATTTTACAAGGTAGTCTACTATTTGTTTATAGCTTTTTATTTTATTTTCAAGCAGACAAAAATAAATATATAAACAGTGGCTTATATAGTATGCATCTAGTAAATTAGGTAGGCTACTATAAATAAAAACTTGGCGGCTAATATAATGACTTGGCAACTATTATAATGACTTGGCGACTAATATAATGACATGACGACTATTATAATGACTTGGCGACTAATATAATGAGTTGATGACTAATATAATGACTTGGTGACTAATATAATGACTTGACGACTATTATTACGACTTGGCGACTAATATAATAAGTTGATGACTAATATAATGACTTGTTGACTATTATAATGACTTTGCGACTAATGTAATGACTTGACGACTAAAATAATGACTACGCGACTAATATAATGACTTGGCTACTAAAATAATGAGTTGACGACTAATATAATGACTTCGCGACTAATATAATGACTTTGCGACTAATTGGTCTCAGTAGGATGGGTTCTTGTAAACTATTTCACAGCAAAAATTTTAAAAAAACTTAAGACTACGAGAAAACAGCTTATCACGGGCATAAATAGTCTGTCGGTAATAATGCCTTTGTTTATTAGTGGGCACAATTTTCACGGAAGGAAAGAAACTTATTTATTTGCAGAACTACATAAAATGCGAGAGTGTTGCTTGGTCTCCGTAGTAGGTATCGGTATTGACCTTCCTTGGAGCTGTAAACAAGTGGTCGGTAAGTTTGTCCGTGAGAAGTTCGCAAGTTGTACCCTATCGCGGAACTAAGATGAAGCCCTGGGCGGTACTAAGTTTCGGCACGTATATTGAGAGTAGAATGGATGTTTGATGAATACAAGATGTGATCGCAGTGTCGACAATTTGCTACGAGATCCGCAGACATTCCGACCGACTCTTGCGATACTCAAGTTGACATTTAATTAGAAACTATCCTATAAAATTAATGTAAGTAGTTTTCATCATGCGAGTGCATTGCAATAATTTTATACAGTTCTATCCATCCAAAGGTTGTCTGGTAGAAATCGCGATATAGTTTTATTTTTATTATTTGTAAATACATTTATTTACAGAAAGAATAATACCAGGTATGTACAAAATACATATGAAACAGTTGTGCTACCTGAAGACCGCTGCAAGCGATCTAAAGGATGCTCAACTAATCCAAATCACTACCAGACGGAAGCGTCCCTAAGATGTTGGCTTTATTGCCACGCTGAATGGCAATACTAATGCGTTGAGCCAGATAAGAGCCAGCTTTGTAAATTGTTTTTTTATATTACGGTGTGCAATAAAGTATTTTCTATCTATCTTCTCTCTAAGTGGCAAAAAAAATTTTGTATGTGGTTTTACATTTTAGATAAAAGTAAATAATCAGAGGCACTAGGTAATTTTGAAATATATAGATCTAAGAACCTTATTTAAAATAAATACACAACAGAATAGATATAATAAATACACAAATTTTTAGTTCAGTCAGTCGGGTTTTTAGTTTTTTATTAATTACTAGCAGCGCCCCGCGGTTTCATCCGCGTAAGACTCCATCCCGTGGGAATATCGGGATAAAAATGTGCCTATGTGTTATTCCGGGAGTCCAGTTATGGAGATTCCAAATTTCATGCAAATCTGTTTAGCCGTTTCAGCGTGAAGAAGTAAAAACACACTCACACACACACAAACTTTCGCATTTATAATATTAGTAGGAGTAGGAAGGATAGGATAGGATTTGTTTTATCAAACACATGTCTCACGTATTCAGTTTGCTGAAAATACTACTGAAAGCTGAACGGCAATGCTTTTTTCGGGCTATTCCCAGTAGTTTTACCGAGTAGTCTTACCAGTTGAACTACTGGTAATTTTCTTCCCAACAGACTTTCTGATAGTAAGACTTCGCTAGTCATTGTTTATGGGACAAACCTCAAATATTATCTTAACATTATATTACTAATATTATCCTTATTTACTAGATTTGTTTTTTTAGCTTTTGTTTAGGAAATATTAATTGCAATTCGGTTCAACCCCCAGCAAATATAGTTCCAAACAAATAATTTCCAAATATTTTAATATAAACTGCACTTTAACACACAGTAAAGTACACTGCAGACACAGTACAGTCTTAAAGAAGCCAGAAAAGATGAAAAAAGATGTGAAGAGATATTTGTTGATATTATCACAGGTATCTTATTTGTATATTATTATTCAATATGTGTTCTGATCGCGAAAGTTTTAAGAGTACTATGTGAAAAGATTCCCTATATAGAATTTATTATAACAGAATATAAAATTAAAGCAAAGATTTAAGGTCATTCAGCAGCACAAAGCCTGATTAAACGTTTATTCAAAGAGTAGAGCAGCACTTAACTTCTTTAGAGTACGGTTGAGTGAGCAAATACCGTTGCTGTCCGCAATATCTTGGCTTTCAGCTCCGGAACTCTTTACGCATTTCGCGTACAAACCGCGGTGAGCAGCGGAGCACGGTGACACTCGACAGTCATCTGACAGGTAGTGCCGAGCAGCCATTAACGTGCCTTCCAGCTGCGTCACGACTCACTGCTCGCCCACTCCGACAAATGGACAGCTCAATGAAACACTTTCATACTTTCATTGTCAACTGATGAACACTCCTGTCCGCTAATGAGGAAGTTAACGGCTCGTTTCAGAGTCTCGCTCTTGCGAACCCTTCTTATTATATTTCAGGGTAGAATTTTTGATGTACAATTTTATGCTTCTCGTGTTATTCCGGAATGGCAATATCAAAAAGTCTTATAATTAATTTTTACAACTATTTAAATATTTAAGCAAGTAGCTGAAGATCCGGTTTAAGCAAATGTTTTTTTAAAACAATCTTTTTCAAAACAAGGTTTTATGAAATTAGTGATCGGAACGGTGTGCTGGTCAAAATGAGCCAAAACACTGCCGGTCTATTATCCATCGAAGAGTGCCGTTGTTCACCTTCCGTCTCCATCATCAAGCTTGCTGTTAATAATACTGTATTGTCGTCTGAACTTGACCAGGTATGCCAAAGGAGGTGGGCAACCGCTGACCCAGGTCAAAAATAAATGAACCAGTGCCCCTTCATGAAAGTAATAAGTACGGTTCTAAATGTTGTTTTTTGTCCAATTTTTCTAAAAAACTTTTATATTTTTAGAAGTTGGAAAGCAAAAGATGTTTTTCAAAATAATTCGATAAATCAACTCATGGCATTTGCGTGAAACAAAACGCAACAAACCTCATTACATTCCCACAACTTCTACGACAGAAATTAAATTAGCTTTTTCATTATCTTAACATATATTTATCAATAACCAAAATTATCTCAACTGTACGTTACGTTAGTCAAAAAAGTTGGGTGAAACAATATATGGGGAGTTGCCAATGTTCTTTCAGCTCAAACGAACACCGGTCAAATTTAACTTGTTTAAATTTGATTAAACCGGGTCAGGTAGACAGGACACTAAATAAAAGCATGTCAAAAGGGACAATTCCAGAAAAATACATACACAAAAACGATGAACTGCTAGATTTTTATAGACAACAACAACCACAAATCTGAACCTGTATGACAACGATACCTACCACCTAGAAGGGGGGATTTTTGGAAATAATATTGTACGAATACCCAATCATGATAGAACAAGGCTAAGAAAAAGGCAATTAATAGCCATGGATGTGATAACAATGAACTAGCATACGGCCAGTCCACCAATGATAATAAACCTTGCCAATAAACATGTGGATACTAACAAGCAACTGCAATAAAACTTCACGCCTCCTAAATAATACCGTACATGCAGCGGCTCTAACAAGTGTTGACGGACACTAATGAAAATAGTTGCAGAGTCAACCAGCCCGCAACGGACACTGCACACCAGACGCAGAGGAAAACTACCACGTGCACGAGTCAATGTTTTACGTAGTTTCGTGTTTCTACTTTGGGTATTGCCCACATCAACAAAAGGTTTGCTCTTGTTATCCTAATAAAGGCTAAAGTAATTTTGAACTCATATCACGTGTGCCAGTTTTGAGAGTACTTTTATCGCGACCTAGAAATACGTAGGAACTCTATATAGGTAAGTATGTAGTTTAACATTTAATGTCTGCGTAATGAGACCAGCTATCTTCCGTTTTAATTTGATTACAAGTTGCATGTTTTTGTACAAAAAGAAAACACGTAGGCAAGCATGCCACCGTGACCAGGATAAAATGATCCCGGTATTTGGAAAAATTCGATACAAATAAGGAAGGTTCATTCATCGCAAGTAAAAGGACTAGGTTTGTCTTTGACTCCTGATTTATTTTTCTTTGGGTAAAGGAAATAAGGTTTTCTTACATATTAATTTCTCGGGTCAATGAAGGAAAAGGTACTTAAATAGGTTTCACCGGAAAATATAATAATGTGGCGTATTTTTATATCTCTCTATTTTTGCTTATTGGTGAGGGGTATTCTTTAAAGTACAATCAAGTTTTGGTGTATAGTCCTTCGAGTAGGCATCTTATCTACATATTGAACCTGGCAGTTTATAACCCGCATTGCATTGCAGGTAATGTCCTATTTAGATGCCCGATAATTAATCTATCAGTTCAGTGCCCAAATCACACAATATTCTAATATACTTGGCATTATTAATAGAGTTCAAAACATTAGAATAAATGTTAATTGAATAGCAAGTATAACAAACAAATGAAGTAACATAAAAAAGAGATTACAAAAAACCAGCAACAAGATTTGTAAGGAAAAATACAAAAGCCAAACGTGAGTCAGTGGAAAGGCGCGGCTGCTCTCAGAGCGCAGGAAATTGAAACAAACATTGCAATCCCTCCGATCGAACGCCCCATATGTACACATTAAAAGATATTCGGAAAGCTCGGTACACGGATCAAGCTGTTTTTAGAAAGCAATTTCCATTGTTACATCTCTTGTACCCGTGGGACCGAACTATTTTGTTTTAAGTATATTCTCATGGTTACTAAATTCAGAAGTGTTACATGTACTCTACACCGAAAGAGTTGCAAAGCGTTATTGCTATCAAAGCAAATAAAAACACATGCCCGTACTTTCTAGCTGGAAGTCTAATTGAGTAAAATAAAATAAAGCAACAAGGCATTTTAATCGTATTAATTACAGTGTAGATACTCGTAGATACTCCGCGGCAGAAAGATGCGTTGTTGCACCGCGAAAGTTTCGAGATATATCGGCGACACTGGCAAACAAAGCAGCACAGCCACAATAGGTACCACTTGTACAACAACTGCCACGTTACATTCACGTCCACGATTCCAAATTTACGCCATTGTGTACTTTATGTACACGCAATAATGCAAATGGCATCCTACACGGAAGTTTAGAGAGGCAAAGCTAGCGTGGTTTACTCCACACTCATATGTGCCGTTCCCAAGAGATAAGAACACGTCATAAAAGAGGCACCCGCCGAAACTTTGCCTTAATTTCTGTATTTTCCATTCCGTAATCGCGGGGAAACGCTCTGAACATTAAATGGCTAAGGTTGAATGCATTAGAGATACTCGTGCCTACTTTACGAACACAGAATTTCGTTGAAAGTTTACATTATAAATGCAAGTAGAAGCCCAAAAGTAATAAGATACTAGTACCTACTACTTTGTACTAACATTGGTTTTCCATAGAACGTAGATAGGTTTCTAGAAAAATCTGAATTTTTGACGTGTTCATTTATACCTCCTCAAATTAATAAAGTCCAAAGGAGGTACTCTCTTATTCTCTTATTCACCGTCGTCGCAGCAGCTAGGCAGTCATTTAAATAGATTATCCATCTCAAAACTCAAAAGTAAATCGGTACAATTTTCATACTAAGGTTTTCGTCCATATATGGGCAAAGATAGTATAATTTTACACTGAAATTACTGTTTTTGGCCACTGGCCGTTTTTGGAAATATTGGTCATTATTTGCGGTAAACCATGTTTGGTTGAAGAAAACAGTAAATTAGTATTGAAAATAACATCGAAATTACATTTATGAACAAAAAAATTGATGTAATTTTCGCTTTTATTCACTGTTTTCTTCAACCAAATATTCAACTAAATATTCGCCCATAGTTAGAAAAATAGTTTAGTATGAAAAAGCAACCACCTTAACCCATTTAATGCAAATTGATATTAATAAGACAATAATTAAATAAAATTAAGTCTCGATTGTACTAGTAACATTCGATATGTACACAAGTACAAAACAAGAGGATCTAACCGCGAGTGGTTTAATACGAAAGAGCGTAATGCTGTACGCTGGCAAGTTTAACCGCGGGCGCCCGACGCGAGTACCTAAGTATTGCTTCCCGACGCATATACCGACTGTTTGCCGACGGAGATTGCAATATTATGTACCAATCTCCAGCCTTTTCCAACAGACGGGAACGCTACGTGCGCTCCTCACCATCGGAAATATTATTGAGCTTAAAGTTCTTTTGTAACGTACGACCAGGCAGATTCACGCAAATGCATCTTACAATCCCACATATTAATCACTTACAAATGCATTCTCTCAGTAACTGCGTATATCTACGCATAGAGATAGGTAGATACATTATGAGCGCCTCAGAAACTATCAAAGCGTTCCGTATTCGTCATCATCATCATCATCATCATCATCATCATCATCATCGCTTTGATTGAGACATTTTCGGCTTCATGAAGTCGCAATGAGCAGCTTACTAAACACAATCCTAACTAGTCAAGTCACTAAAGCTATTTGGTTTCAAATTGAAAAACTCATTAGTGAGTTTAACTAAAGGAGAAACGTTAAAGTGCTGAGTGTATTTTATGCATATTAAAATATAACGTTGGCTAAGCTCGGAGCAGTTTGAAGCTATTTTTGAAAGCTGCAAAAGCGGGATCAGGCGACTGTTGCTTTTGGATAAACTTCGTTTAGTTAAAAGCAGGTCTTTGTAGTGCGGTGTGAATAAATGACAAAAGTTAACTCCGCTGCAGTAGTTTTTTTGGGCTTTGGTAGAGCCGAGCAACTGATTTAATTAGAAAGCTTTTCTTTAATTGGAGTTGTTTTCATTGTTTTGCTATTAAGAAAATACAGCTTCAATATAAATTTAGAGCTAAAGCCAAAGCAAATTTGTATCTAATTGAATGGAGAGATAAACTTTTTTTTGACCTAGTCAAAGCTCTTGGCTCAATAGGTAAAGTTTTGTTGTCCCTATCTCATAATTTTCAAGGGTTATAACTTTTTGTAAGCCACTGAGCGTTAATAAATCGTCGCTCACATCACACACGACATAAGCAGTACAGAGCATGAGCGACGGTAGGCGACATGACAAACGGTCGCGCGCCCGAGCGGTAGTGAAGATTTAGTAGCGCGTTGTGTTGCGATAACTACCCTCTGTTTACACTACATTTAACTTGTGCCAAGTGCTTCGACGCTGGGATTGGGCCTGCCGAGTGCGAAGCCGACTTGCGACTTCTTCGAACGCGGTATATTATTTATGCTTGGCTTAACCTATGATTCAAGTTTGGTCCCACGCGATTCGATTGCCCGATTTAACTTTAAGTGTTTGCAAGCTTAAATTAAAATTGAAGCCATTTTATAATGTTACCCATTTTAATTTGTTAATTTTAAGTGTCATTGTAAATTTTAAAGTTCTTATAACCTTAAAAAACCACCATGATACACGAATCATTTAAGTCCTATGAATTAATGCCGAAATTTATCATAACTTTAATTCGTGCATGGTACCACGGATCCGCAGCGGATTCCGAAAGCATAATTTATTGAATCTAGTGTGGCGTGAGTCCGCGCATCGCTGACCGTTTGCAAGGGCCAATGAAACCTCATTATTTAGTGGCATTTATTTTATTGTGTGCGCACCTTGCAGCTTACAAAGCTTTGTACGTCCAAACAAACATGCCGTGGACGCAATAAGCCCGCAATTTCGGATGGACGCTCGACAAATTTACCAACTGGAATGAAGTCTCAACTATGGTGCAACGGCTCGATGTCAACAAGTCACGTCGTTTTATTACCCACTATTGAATTTCACTGTCCGTCTCCGTGTCCGGGTGGAGAGTAAACCTGCAGCAACCCTGCAGCTCATTGGCTGCCCTTTCAATATGCATGACGACAGTCACGAAAAAGCATTGGAATTATTGATTTAGAAATTAAAATGGGGAATTAAAATTCCAAAATGTTACCTTAATTTCATATTATTATAATTTTTAATAAAATAAATTAGGGCACAACATATCCGCCATGTTATTTGAAACGCCAATCAGAGCTCAGTTAGAGGCATCGACATGCCTCTGAAGCTCAAGAGAGTACCAAACGTGAACCAAAAGGATCCCCTCAGATTACATAATAGGTATCGCACCGACAGCGCTGGCACAGATTAAATGATAGTTACTACACTGGCTTTCTTTCTTTATAAATCGTGACGTCACAAGTAGACGCGGGGTAGTTGTAGGTTCGATTCCCGCTGCGGGACAAATGTTTGTATGATCTACAAATATTTGTTCTGGGTCTGGGTTTGGTACAAGGCTCATAGTTTCTGATACCCCACGACACAGGGAATCCTACTAGTGTGGGATCAAGACTATGTATGTCACTGTTGGGTGTTATGTGTATTATGTTATGTTATTATGAAGTGGAATTACCATATATGAATACTAATAATGTATAAGGGTGTTTATGTTGTCAAGTTGTTGTGTAATTTTCCTACGTGAGAATTAGCGCACCTCGAACTTTAATAATAATTTCAAATTCAGTGAACAAGGGAGTATACTCATAAAAAATAACAACTTACTTAAAATATACTTTTTACTAGAAACGGGATATTTACCATGATTTTTGAGTTTTGATTGTTCCCGATATTTCGGCACAGCTGCATGCGCCATGATCACGGGAGAAATAACTAAAGTTTTTGCGAGTAGATTTCTACTCGCGCGCTTTTCTACTGCGTTTCTAGTGAAAAGTATGTGCATAACTATGATAGTTCCAAAAGTTACTTAAAATACTCAAAAATATTGGAAAGTGCAAAAGCGAGCAACGCAAATAGTTTGATGTCCAGAATTGAACCATAACCGGGCCCGTTCGGGCATACGGCGGTGTTCGGCCAAACATTAATTACCCGGAAACTCGCTGGAGGGTGGAAGTGAACCCACAGCGATTTATCGAACGACAAACTATTCTTTGTGTGTCAACAAATTATAAAGTGCATATACATACATGCCTTTTCCGCGAAGGGACAGTGCCTCATGGACCTCGTAGGAACAGATTCTTTTAAAATTGTAGTTTTTTTGTTATATTATTACTTTTTAAAATGCCTGATTAGCTTTTTTACGGACATTGAAATGGAACGCAAATGATGTAGTATTTTATTAACTGACTTTTAAAAATAAGGAGGAGGTTCTCAATTCTTACCTCATACGAGTATCTTCGACATTTATAAACCGACATGGAAGATTATTTTTTTATTTGATACGATATACTTCCAGATGTCGTCCCAATACGTCCCATTTTTATCAAAATCTGGTTCTGATGATGGGATCCATGAGGAATTTAGGAAACTCCTCACAAATTATAGGCACACATATAGCGATTACGGTATTTTCAAGCATGTGCATTTACAAAGTATCAGTTGGTAAGTATTTCACGGGGGCAATAAAGGTGACTTCCCGATATCTGATTGAGCTGAAATTTGGCATACCTTCCGATGACAATACAATATGATGGTGACAGCGAGCTGATCTGATGATGGAGACGGAAGGTGGACAACGGAACTCCTAGGTGGATAATAGTAGACTGGCCGTGTTTAGGCTCATTGTGATCAGCATACGGTTCAGAATCACTAATATTATAAAATCTTGTTTTGGTTTTGTTTTGTATTGGGGATAAATTCCTAGCTTCGAAGTCGGTTTTTTTCGTAGAGAATTATGATAGCTAATGCCAAATGTGTGTCTGGCTTAAGAATATACTCCTCCGTCTCCTACGGTGGATGACGTAAAAGCCGATTGGGATTACCCCAGACTTGTCAGTAATATTTGTTGGTATAAGATTTGTCCTGACTGCTAGCTTACTAAGGAATGTAGGTACTCGTATGTTATTACTAGAAGAAAGCGTTAGCCGAGTCGGATGATGAGCTCACCCCTTCGTTTCGTTTCGTATGAGGTAGTGCTGGCCTCTGGTGTCGGAGTTTGTCAAGCTCACCCCTTGTCACGTCTATATTCCACGATGGTGCAACCCACGGTGAAAAGAGGCCCATTAAAGGCTCTGCCTACCCTTTCGGGAAAAAAGGCATGTATGTAATGCCAAATCAATATTAACCTCTAGAGGGAGCTACGCTATGTGCTACGCCGTAGCGCCTACAACATATTACCTCGTGTTTTTTTTTTCAAAGTACCTATTTACTAATTACTATTACTATTAGCCCATACTGTCCCCCATCTCCGCCAGTCACTACGGTTTTGTGCAACCGTTTCCCATTGCCTCTCATAGGCGTCCAGTTCATCCCGCCACCTCATGCGTGTCTGCCGCGACGCCACCTGGCTGTATCAGGGCTCCATACCATAGCAATTTTGGCCCAAAGTTCGTCGGGCATGCCGGCCCAATCCCACTTCAGCCTCGCGGCCTTCTCTACCACAACGGCTACTTTGGTTTTGGAGTGCAGTATGGTGTTTCGGATGCGATCAATTAGTTTAACTCCCAAAATACAGCGCTCTATCGCCCTTTGGCAAACCTTATACCAATTTATAGAATACCATATAGAATGTTTTTTTCTTAAGTATACCTACACCACAGAATAGGACAGAATAAGAAGAAACACCCATAAATCCATCCAGCAAGCAAAGCCCGGCTTCTAATCGAAGTTTCCCCGACAGATGGCACACTCCTTTACTTTAAGATACCGCGTCGTTTCTGAAATAAATCGTTTATAATCAAGTGTCGTGACGTCATCAACAACTGTCTGCGGGCCGACATGTAATTTCCCGGCGTCAATTATCAAGGAGCGCTCGCGGTCGAGGGCCTACTGTCAAGACACTTGATAACACCTTATTATAAAGCCTGTCAACGTAGCGTTATGCACTTGAATCTATTTGCGTGAATTCTTGAATTTCTGGGAAGGTAATTTCCATCCAAAAGGCCTACAACCTTTTTATAAAATTTTCGTGTTGAGTACTTTGACTCACCGTTTTATTTCGATAACAAATTCATGTTTATAAACCCCAGCTCTGCTGTTATATTATTCTGCTGTTATTTCAGTAGTAGTAGAGCTTTTTTTATAAAGAGTCCATCCGGGGAAGTTCTACCTCCATGCCTATTTCTGCCGCAAAGCATTGCTATGTTCCGGTTTGCAGGGTATGGGTGCCAGTGAAGTTACAGGCACATGAGGCTTGCCATCTTTATGCCTCAGGGTGGCAAGCGCAGTGCAATGCCACATAGGGCGCGTCCTAGGTGGACGTGTCCTATGTGGTAATGCGTTGTTAACGGCAGAGGTTACCGCTTAATGTTTACCTGCTTCTTCAGTCGTTCAAGAAGAAGGCCAATATCATGGAACTATACGAATATATCCGTTCATCAAAGCCGTGAATAACAAGATAATATATCCCAACTAGTTTCCATAGTGCCTTATTGAAGTTATAATCAAACTAACTGTTCCGCCTGTGACGACCTCTGTTTATAATCCCCCCCCCCCCCCCCCCCCCCACACACACATTATTATTTTTCATGATCCGGAGTTGTTGATTCTAAACTAAAAGTTTACCTAACCCACTCTTTTCCGACTTTACTCCCGCGCGTTTAGCTAACAGCCGTGTTATATTTGGCCTGAGTATACACCCTTCCATCTCCTACCATGGATGTAGTTAAATCCTTACTAAGGGATTGCACCACATCAGCATGCTCTTTTTCAATATAATAAAAAAACCTGAGAAGTGCATCACATTTTGCCAAAAGAAAAAAAAAATAGCTGAAAGATTAAAAAGAAAAGTTGAGAAGAAAACTCAAATTCTGCTAATGAACTGCATAGAAATTAGTTCATTTTTTTAGAGCTACACTGCCAGATATGAGGACATATAAACCAATAACTAAAACTTATTTTAACAACTTTTTATATGTAAAAGCATCCAACAACATCAATGCAAGCCTGAATATTAAATTGTAAACTCTGAATTAATAAGCAAAGATTTATTTACGGGCAAAGCTGTGTCCCGGCACGCTGGTTAACTACCGGATAATCAATTAACCGTTGACCGGGTGCATCCGGCTGCACCGGAACTATGATGAGACACCAGATAAATGGACAGGAAATCTGGCTCTTACTACCTTACATGCACAGTGTTCACGACTGAGAGCATAAGAGCATAAATAACAAACCAGGTGAGTTTCTTTGCTAATTTTCCCAGTTGAGATTCCGATTATAAAAGTACCTACATTTATTCTTTTCGGCAGAAACCATTAACCACCTTCTCTCTCTGAAATAAAAGTTTTTTTTTTTAAATAAGTAAGGTCCTCAGTTTTATGTCCCCAATAAAATAAAAATAAAGCAATATTTAATTATTCTGTCTTCTATTAAAATCATTTGGAGCCTGTTATTTAGTAAGTAAAAAGTTAAACTAATAAAGAATAATGTTATCAGCCCATGTTAATTGAATTGTCCCCGGAGAGCCGGTGTCTTGAACTCCTGAGTCAAGTCCCTAGAAACGACCGAGACATGACACCAACAAATCTGTTAGCCCTTATCTTTCAATCCGTGCCCGGAGTAAGTTAACCCGAATGATTTCCAAGTCATTAACCTACTCGTGCCCGTCCTAAGCAAGACAGACAACATCTGACTTAGATCCGTATCGTGTGAACCCACCAGATCACAGATTAACCGCGACTGATCCCGCAGTTACACAGTATCTGAGTTATCGACCACGAACGCGAAGAAATCGTGCTATCTCCCAACAACTAAGGCTTAACCGACTCCAATCAAACCAAACAAACCCTACTAATCGTATTTCTATCCTCTATCTGGATCTGTGGAGTTTCGTGAACGCAAGGATTATGTGTATCCAGACGAGGCGGAGTTATGGTCTCGTTACCTCGAATGACTGCGGGTAAAGTGGCGTTTTAAGATCACAGTCTGTAGTTACGCGTCGGGGCGACATTGATTTGCCCATTACAATGTTCTGATAATGTCTAGAGCTGTGCTTACCTTTAAATCCCCTTTTAATTACGGTGGAGGAGAGTTCTTATTCGGGGATTCGAACAATTCGCTGGGTTAGAATCCAGACAAGCATAGGATTAAGACTCGTGTGTTTGATGCTTACTGGTGGAAGATTATTGAAAAATTATAAATGAATATGTAAAATTATGAACATGTTACGCAAATAGTTCATCTCAGAATAACAAGAAGCACACTTATAGATGAACGTGCTATTTGCATCAAGTGAGGTAGTGATGCATATGATTGGTGGACATCACAAAATTCTAAGTCATAAAACGTAAAGGGATATTTTTAAATGCACATCTGTATAATTTTTCAGCACAACAGGTAACTCCACTAATTAACTGAATGCATACCAAAAAAATGAATGCTGTGCAAAAAAAACAATTGATTAACTAAACATGTACTACAAAAAAAAAAAAAACACACAAGACGAGATGACCTTTTTTATCGAATTCACACCATACATGTGGTTCGTACATCAAAAATACTAAATTGCACTCAAAAATACTAACTTGCACTCTAAATTATAGGCAGAACAGACACGGAGCACCCCGACTCCGTAGTGAAGAAAAGGTCGAGTGGGTGAAGCGACACTCAAGGGCGACTTCGCGAGAGTACTAGCGAGAGCCCATACCGAAGTCCGACACTTCCTATTTTAAGTGTTTTTTAAGTAAAACAGTTCTGCAAATACCATTAAATAGTATATTTAATTTGATTTATTTAGTGTGCATAATTGGTGTGCCAGTCAGTATTTTTGTTTTAACTTTGAAATATTTTGTTCAAAAAAAGGGAATATACAGATATCGATTTAATTACATGCCAAGTGTAAAGCATCTTAAAGTTAGTATCAAGTTCTAACGATTGTTAAGACAGTCTTTTTTTATGCAACTTGGAATGACAAAACTGGCAGATGGCCCACCTGATGTTAAGCGGTACTCTCTGCCTACGAACAGTGCATTTATCTCATAGGTCACGTCCGCCTAGAACGCGCAATAACAACCATATACCGTGTACATGTCACCTGCTAATGGAATATTTTTGTGAGGTTTTTATAACGTTTGATTTATCCTCGGGTTTCAGCTTACAACTTCAAAAGTCCAGTTAAAGTGCCCAAACTCACGTTAATACAAACGATCCCGTTGGTATTTACAATGTCAACATTTTAAGACGCCTACTGTGCACGGCGCGGTGTCCCGTTAAATTATAAGTTATTTAAATTACCGAGATGAGTTTGAAGAAGCTCTACACATTAATTATCTCGCTGGCATCTTCTAAACCGACACGGGCTTAACAAATATCGGAAGCGGCCAAACAAGGCTTCTTAACTTCGAAAATGCTTAGTCAGCCCCAGCTTGAACAAAAGAGATTATTTCCCGAAATACACTGGCACACAGCAAACTGCAAATAGATAGGTAAAATTAATAGCCTTGCTGGGACGAGCTGAGATAGGAAATATATTGCGCAGTTCCAAAGCTTTTACGTCCATGAAGACTGACTAACCTTCAAAGTTCGGAGTTGACTTTAATTAAACCATCAACTCGTAGGAACCTTATTCGTACTGTCTCACAATGTACGAAATAAAGTTCTTGTATTAAGGGACCCTATGATAACAAAAATCTAAATGCTTCAGTGGAAGAAGAGATAATAATGAACTGCTATACGAGTATACACGAGGGTGATATGCCTGCTTGTGTTTTTCTGAACCACTGATAGTTATTATTATTCTTCGATATGAGTATATATGATATGATATGACATGTATGGAAAGCATTGGAATTAAGGGTATTGATGTGATTATTATTTTATCTACATAATCCCATCCTTGTTATATCATAAATGAAAAATTTACGATGCTTGGATGTTTGGATGTTTGCTACTCAATCATGCCGAAACGGCTAAACATATGTATTTCGATGAAATTTGACAGACACATAGATTATGACCTGTATTGAGCTATAAGCTTCTCTTTATCCTGACAATTACGCGAGCAAATCTACGGGCGGACACAAATATATTTAACATTTATTTTACTGTTTAAATAAAGTAAATTAAATTAATTATTTTTGACACATCAATGCGTCAACTCGACAAATCAATCAGCGCACTAACGACACGTAAGGCGCGAAATTCTAATATTTTAGTGTTTTTTTTTTCCTATTACAGCTCATGAACACTTCTTCAGATAGCGAAAGTTGATTTCGCGAGTACTAGGAGACTTAACACTCATATGTTTTAATCGATAGTATCTCATAAATATCACCAGTTTAGCTACGTTTAGCCACGTTTAGTTCCAAAACACATTGATAGTTTTTTTTTTGTTTAGGGTTCCGTAGCTGAACTGATGATATTTATCTATCAATTAATCAATTTTCGCTATCCGAAGAAGTGTGCATGCGATATAATGAGCAAAAAACACCCAAAAATTTGAATTTCGCGCCACAAGCGAGAGCATCCACCTTAAGCAAATGGTAGCTTATCAACTAAAATATTCTATCAAACTGACCCACTAGCAAGAAAGCGAGCCAAACAACTACTCCCCCAGTCACAGTTGTAAGCTCGTCTTGAAACTTGAACCACGGATCAAACTTTCCTCGCGAGACATGAAACTTGACTCGAATGATAAGATTAAAATATTACGTTAGCTTTGCAAACTCACTCAGATATTATTCCATGAGTTGTTACTGTAGTCGTTATAATTATAATGTTAACACCATTCTCAACTCCGACGATAACGTAACGAGGTTAATGCTGCGTAGACCTACGAGTAGGTAACTTCAGCAGGTTCTGTGTAATAAAGTCTTAGGTTATAATATTATAACTTTCGTGTGCCATAAAGTTTAACGTTGAGTACAACACTTTTCCTTTCAATTAGTTCCTTAAGCTCATCATGGCATATTGAGCTGTTTTGGTGAAAGGCAGTAACCTGTGTAACGCGTGACCTGAGAGCGGCTCTTATCTGGCTCAACGCCTTTGTATTGCCATTCAGCGTGGCAATGCAGCCAGCATCATAGGGACGCTTCGGTCTGGTAGTGAATTGGATCAGTTGAGCTACCTTTAGATCGTTAGCGGTCTTCACGTAGCACAACTATTTTTTATTTTTATTTTTTTGTACTTACCTGCTTGTATTAGTTTTATTATTCTTTCTGTAAATAAATGTAACCTATTATTATAAACGTTTTATCTTACTTACACCGCACTGTTTTTTATGTTTATTACATTCATAGCACGAGGGCTGTAGGTTAGTGGATGAAAGCATTTCAATACCGTTCGTCGTGTCATTTTTGGGAACCCTATATCCTGCAGTGTAATTCGTCCAGCTGGTGAAAAAAAGCTGGTGAAGCTGGTGGTAAAAAAATATGATTGTTTTTATCAATATTTACGAATTAACTAATTTAAAATTCAATAGATCTATGTATTCATGTAGAAAGCAATAAGAGTTTAAATATTATTTTCTTAAAATAATGAAAATTCCATATCGTGCCACTGGTGGCACGGGTTGGCGACGAGGAATAAAGCTTAATTTCACACAATTCCAATAATATAGTAATTTTCTGCAAGTTTATTCAAAACCAAATTAAAAAACTTCAGAGAAACGCTGAATATATTTTACGAACATTGGCTCTCAACAGATTTCAAAATTACCACCTATTTATAAGATTTACAAATCAAAGTAGTTTTTTTGTAGAGGTGGGATGGCGGATTCCTTCATAAACTGTGGCAATGTAGAAGGTAGGGTGGCATGCGGCTCCGACGGCCCGGGGCGTTCATCTAATGAGCATCCGGCCTCTCACAATGTACTGAGATGATATTCCGCGGTGCCCCGACGACTATTATTATATTCCGCCTAGAGCCGCGGGCACGCCGTGCAAACCTTTTCAAAATAACTATGTTGCGCTATATCTGGGATTGCTAAAGCACCCTCTAATTCTAAACGCAAAAATCATTAAGCTTATGAAAATGGTAAAATTATAAATATTATATTTTTTTCAACACTTTTCAATTAGGCACATAGTACCTAATGAATGATACCTTTAATGAAACTGTGACTTTTTCATTGTTATTATTCACAAGTGAGTTATAGAGACAGTTAAACATTTACACAGAGTGTGTATTTCTGTTTAATTATTATTTTCTTCACTAGTGTGTTGAAAAACGTCGTATGATACACGTGTGTATTGATGATTACCGTCCTTAGCTCTATAAGACCCGAGCCGTTGCGCCTCAGCGGTAATCACCAACATTACACACTGGTATCATAATGTACTATTAAAGTCAAATTAAAAGTAACTAAGTTCGCTAATAAAGTACAACGCCAACATTTTCCCGCGTCCCAAAAAACCCAATATTTATGATAAGTAAAGTATCACAATAGGAGCACGACAGTCGACAACGCAGTACGTACAGCAGTAAGAGCCGGGTGGGGTGGGATCCGCTAATGCCTCTCGGAGTGCGGATTACTTCATGGAATGGTCGCGCTTAGCGCCACTCCGGCGTGAAAGCTGCAGGCGATCTGTTTGCCGCCAACCACTCGCCGGCTGAATCAAGTGTCAGTTGAAAGATCTGAGGTGTCTCTATCTAGGTTACCAACTGAGCTGTCATGTTTGAGGATTTTTCATATAAATCTTTAGCAACTTTTGTTATACTCATACCGTGAGCATGCCTCTACGGTAGGCGTAGAGAACCTCGTAAGCATTATTCATGCTGTAAGCTAGTAACCAAGCATAGCGTAGCGTACCAAAGCCTTACGGTGTTAGACCACCTTAAATGTTATTGCTAAAATAGGTTATTAAACAATATTCATCTGTGAGGTATTCACTGTCAAATCAGTAACAAAAAGTACAAGTTCATTTTATAAAAAGAAGAAATAAAAAACAAAAAAAACCCTAACGCTATGAAACGGCTGAACCGATATTGATAAAACATGTCTAAGAACCATCGCAAAAAAACCGCATTCACATCAGTTCAACCGTTTAAGAGCTACTGTGGGCACAAACAGACACACAGACAGACATACACACATAGCCGTCAAAAATATAATACCCCTCTTGTTGCGTGGGGGGTTAAAATAAACAAATTGACTTAGCTATACTAGAAAAAAATAGGTTAGTTATTTTGGAATATTTTTCTGTATTCCATTGAAATTGTAAAAAGTAACATTTATGGAAGCACATTGGTGTCTAGCACGCATAATGTTTATAGAGCCTCAAGTTAATTACTCTATTCACGACTAGATGTCGCCATTGCAAAAACAAAATGCGCTATCAGCTGTCATTCCTTGCAAAACAATAAAGCTTGCTTTTGTCTTCCAAAAGCATTTTTGCGAGCTGATGACCTGGAATGGAAACGGCTGCACCAATTTTTACCAAACTTGGCTAATATCCATCTCGCAATCACTATCTTTTATATAAAGAAAATAGTATCTAAATCGGTCAAACCGTTTTGGAGTTAAATGGGAACATTCGTATGCACACGCAAACACTCAACTTCTCACCCTACACGCATAACCACTCCATTACGTCAGGGGTAAAAATAATGCACATTTCTAATGCTTTTTTCTTACTGTCTATGAGATCGGTGAACTTAATTGGACACTTCAAAGTTCCGCGCGAACTTTTTATTTTCTTCCTCTATTGGCTCCCTCCGCAGAAACTTCGATAGCGCCAATGAAAACCAACAATGATTCCAAACAGATGATACGAACTTCTTGTTGGTTAGGTTTGAGTTCTTTTGAGAAAAATCTGTCTTTTGTGTGTCTATATAATATGTGGTTAATAATATGGTAAAGCCAACACGAAAGGTTGTCTTTTTAGCAGTCTATTGATGTATGTTTGTATTTACGTATGTTTTTATTTTATTTTTATGTAATGGCTCGACAAACTGGTACCTGATGGTAAGCGGTTACCGTCGCCTATGACATCTGCAACACCAGGGGCATTGCCAATGCGTTGCCTGCCCTGAAGGACTCTTTTTTTAATTTTTTTTGAAGCGTCTCATGTTGCTGTTTTTCGGCAAACACCTCAGGATCAGCCCATTCCACAACTTGCACGTATGATCGTAAAGCGAGCAGTACGAGATACCCACGTGTCGATGATGTGTGGATGAGCTCCTTTGCGTTGTCGAAAAGTGCGATGGTAGAACCTGGATGCGGGTATGAGATTGAACAGCTCCTCAGAGCACTCCACATTATAGAGTCGATAGAACACACAGAGCGAGCCGATGTCTCAGCGCAGGCTCCGCGGCCCTAGTGAACTGGAGAGCTTGAGGTCGTAGACGATTCTAACGGCCACTATTCTATTCTTGGATGTTCCACCGAAGCGCCAAATCCCATCCAATTTTGATGAATGATTATCGGTTCTTTATTATGACATAGACTCAATTTTATACCAACGATGTTACAGACAAAAAAGGGGGTACTTTTAATGTGTAACATCTTTCCTCTCGCTTTCCTTCAAACTGTGGGAGTGATTTCGTGAAATGGGACGGAAGTGTGTAACCGGCAGCGTGCATTTTTCCGAGAGGTTGGTACTGTTGCTTATTACCAAGGGGTGAGATGTCAGATGCTACATATCATAAGCGACTATTATATGGCCCGTTCGTTTTTTTTTATTGCTATCTTTTCTAGTTTTATGGCAAATAAAAGTAGAGAAAATTCCGAGTTTATTGAGATTTGTATTTACATATTGCACTATATCAAAAGTATTGTACTTACACAAGTACCACTTAATGTTGCGTTGTTGGTTATATTTTTTATAACTTATAGCTTATTAATAAAGAAACAAATAAATTTATTTATAGAAAGAATAATACAACTAATACAAGGTATGTATAAGACAAAAAAACATGTGAAACAGTTGTGCTACCTGAAGACCGCTGCTAACGATCTAAAGGTAGCACAACTGGTCCAAATCACTAGGTACCAGTCAGAAGCGTCCCTAAGATGCTGGCTGCATTGATTTTTGATAATAATTAATTAGATGACTTTTGGTCACCGTCAAAGGTTATTTTTAATTGGGTATTTCACGTTTGATATATAACGCAAGGTTGGGTATGAAAGTTATGGCGAGCTCAAACACACTGACTGATTTCAATGGAATATTGGTTTAATAAATCCGAAACAAAACCCAGTGCCTCGTGTAGGCTCAACATAAAGGCCAAATCCGGCAACCTACCAATATTTCATGCGGTTTTTGTTCATTTGCTTTTATAGGGTAAAATTAGTGAAAGAAAAAAGATTTATAGCGTGTCTAATTTTAGTCGTTATTGATTGAAACGCCCCGAAACTTGACTCTAGAGTTTTATTGACAACGAAGCATATAAAAAAATTACATAAAACTGTTAGCATCGTCTGTCTTTGTTCGTCATTCTTCGTGTTCTTTCTTCGTGTTATTTCTTGACTACCCTACGTTAGTTACGTGAAAAAGTTATCTGAAAATGTTCTTGTGAGTGATTGTAAAAGAACCCGTGTGGTGAAAAGATTTAATGTGCCTCACAGAGACTCCTTTCATGTATGTCTCTTAATAAAGTGCTTATCTACACAATCCATGAGTTCGTAGCTTAATTCAATTATTTTGTACTTCATAGTTTAAGTTCCACGAGAAAACGAGTAGTTCTTTACAAGTTCAGCGAAGTCACTGAAGTAAAAGCATTCGAACAAAATAAACATAGAAAAATGCATTTTACTTTGCAATGTTTATTGATCTTAAAACGACAAGCGTTCTACAGAATCCATTGAGTAGAAAAGTGTTGCCCTTTAGTTTGTTCACGCCAACATTTGTTCAATCGGAAAATTTTACGTTGGTAAAATACAATACAGTCTATTCGTTTTAACTTGAGTGTTTTGCGAGTATTGCAGTGCTGCTGGTTCACACACAGGCGTCACACTACTTTAAATTGAATCTCTTAAGGTGAGTATACCTACACTAGGGCTTACCCGAGCATTTCCATGTATTGTAACGTTCCTGCGAATGCTCGGCGCTCTGATCGGCGTAATGCTCACAGTGAGTTTGCATTTACCCGTAACATTTCGTTGAAACTTACGTTCACCCGATGTACTTGAACTGACCGCGTGCATCGTTCGTCCCTCTCCCTCCGCGTCACCCGCGCATCACCCGCAGAAATGTTCAACGAAATTTTACACCAATAAGCTCGTTGGTATGTACAATCAGGTTGTAACAAAACGGCGAGCGTGCTCGAAATCTGGTTCGTGAGGGTGATACACTATTAAGAGCGGCTCGTTGTTCCGTTACAAGTAGTTGCCCTTAGTCTATACTCACCTTTAGGCATCACAGAATACCAGCGCTACAGCAACGTTGTTGTAGCATCTGCTATGTTATGGTCATTTTATAATTGTATTTCATGCAATGGCACCTTTGAAAATTTTTACGATGACAATAAATGTGTTCAATACACTGCCGGTTCACACTCTGGCCTTTCAAATGTGTTCCATAATCAAGCAGCAATGGATGGATAAAACTTGCCAGAATTGTTTATTTTTCTGCGTTTTGTTTCTCTTTTGGTCCAGACACTTTTTGAGCACTGACCATTCACTCATTTACTTTGGGGTTAGTGATTTAATGTTTAAGTTACGTTAATTTAAGGTTTTGTATTGATCCTGATACCCACCACGACATAAGGAGTTAGTAGTAGTAGAGCTTTTTTGTGAAAGAGTTCGTCCGGGGAAGTACTACCACCATACCTATTTCTGCCACAAAGCAGTAGTACTCGCATTGCTGTGTTCCGGTTTGAAGGGTAAGGGTGCCGGTGAAATTACAGGCACATGGGACTTTTCATCTTTGTGTCTCGGGGTGGCGGGCGCAGTGCAATGCCACATAGGGTGCGTCCTTGGTGGACGTGACCTGTGAGGTAATGGACTGTTCATAGGCAGAGGTTACCGCTTAACATCAGGTGGGCCTCTTGCTTGTTCCGTCATCCAAGTAGTATAAAAAAAAAAAAAAGAAAAAAAAAAAGGAATCCTAGTGATCAGGACTATGTATGTGGCTGTTGAGTGTTATGTATGTACCTGATGTATGTTATATATGGCGTGAATAAACCAATTTTTATTTAGAGGGTTCATTTATTGGGTTTACATGGACAAGTTTTTTTTTTTTTTTTATACTACTTGAATGACGGAACAAGCTGATGGCCCACCTGATGTTAAGCGGTAACCTCTGCCTATGAACAGTGCATTACCTCATAGGTCACGTCCACCTAGGACGCACCCTATGTGGCATTGCACTGCGCCCGCCACCCTGAGACATAAAGATGAAAAGTCTTATGTGCCTGTAATGTTAAATGGAAAGGCTCGTTATAAAAATACATTTTTATAATTTTAAAACGCATTGTTTGTAAGATTGTTTAGGAAAATAAGAAAATCGTCCAAAATTATTTTTTATTTATCCTGCGATTAAAACTTTCTGAGTTAGGTAGAGAAGTAAAACTGTGACTTACTTAACTCCGAAACCCTTCACTATATAGTCTTTCACGTACTTGGCCAGTTTTTTAGGCTGTTGTTACCTAAAAAGTAAAATCTTTTAACACACTAGGCGAAAGTTTGGTCACTGCCATGTCGGTCCATTCGTCTGTGTGTCTCAGCATACCATTGCTATCAAATTGAAATTTCAGTTGTAGCAAAAGTATTTGTTATTTAAATATAAGCCGGAAACTCTTTCATTTGCAACGATGTCAAGAATTTTACATAAAATTTTGCACTAAGCCACAAATTTTTTAATACATACTCTCACTTGGCTGAATTTATTTAACAAACATTTGAGTCCTTTACGGATGACGCATTGTGGGAAGGTCTCGATGAACCGACGTAATTTTGACGGTCACAGGAATTCAGTGGATGGAAGCTGCTCGAGACCGTTCGTCGTGGCTATGGGGAAGGTATATATGTCCAACAGTGGACTTCTATAGAATGATGATAATGTTGAGGCCTATATGAAATTATATCGTTTCAGAAAACTAAGTAGGCCACCTATGCTCCTAAATTTTGTGTTCTTCAAAATCATTATTCTTCATAAACATATAATGTAGGTATTGTAGCAAATGGAAAACGTTATCACGGCAGCGGTAACGTTTCCTGTGATCTCTCGTAAGCCCAGATTAGGTTGGATTGAGTCGAACCGTGCCACCGAACCGGTTATATTGAAAACGTATGTACGACGTCTGAAAACAACCTTATTTCCTATTAACTTGTCAGATTCATTAGCTTACTTTGTTCCGAGTATTTGGTTCCTTATCGTATTAAGCTCTGTAATCTTCAAACAGTGTTTTATTAGCCTCGATCATTGGTCCTCGTTTATTTGTTATTTTCTCAATTTTTAAGACAATGCTAAACCATCAGCCTGTGTACATCTACTCCTGGACCAGGCCACCCCTATAGAGTGTCAAGGGGGATTTGCCGTAATCAGCACGCTTGGAAGGCGAATCACCAATCGGTGATCGCAGTATCTACTCAAATGGATGGTGCTGTCCTGGTGTAATCTCTTAGTCAGATATTTCTACATCCATGTGAGGAGACGGCAAGGTCTATTCCTGCGCCGGAAACCGTTCTCGTCAGCGCGACGTAGCGTACGCGCGTAGCTGCACTGTAGGCGTTCGTATGTTTCATTTATTTTTAACCCCCGACGAAAAACGAAGCGGTGTTATAAGTTTGACGTGCCTGTGTGTGTGTGTGTGTGTGTGTGTGTGTGTGTGTGTATGTATGTGTGTGTGTGTGTGTATGTGTATGTGTGTCGGTCTGTCCCAACGTAGCTCCCGAACGGATGAACCGATCTAGTTTTTTTTTGTTTGAAAGTTGTATTTGTCGGGAGTGTTCTTAGCTTTGTTTGATCAAAATCGGTTCAGCCGTTTCATTGCAATGAGGTTTTTTTTAATTTTTACAATGTTAATGTTTTGTCCTTGAAATAGCTATGTTCGACCGCTCTACGTCCGCTGACGTCGGTTGAGCACTAAAACAAATCAAAATAATCCTTTAGACAATTATGACGATCTATCATCATTAACCGACTGCAGTCCACTGCTGGTCATAGGTAGGTCTCTCCCATGGCGTACCACTGAGCCCGGTCTTCGGCTCTCCTCATCCAGTTTGTGCCAGCCACACCGCGCAAGTCGTCGCTCCACCTAGCCAGAAGGTGCAATACACTACGTTTGCCAAGACGGGTCTCCACTCCAGAACTCGTTTACTTCACCGGTTATCAGTTCTTCTGCAGACATGAACGGCGCACTGCCACTTCAGCTTGCTAATCCTCTGGGCTATGTATGATGATGATCTATATTGTAACTTCCAAATTAAAGCTAAACCTATAAAAGTGAAGTTATAAAATAAATTAAAATGACATCAAAAAAACTGGTAAAATTACCGCTGAGTGTGGAGTTTCCAGTTTCGCACTCATTTTACCGAGTAAAAATTTAGTCTATGGAAGACTACAGGACTCGGTTTTTTTGTAAATATAGTAGAGAAAAAAAACATGTTACGCTGTAGCAGTACCTACCTACGCTGCGGCTAGCACCCGTATTAAGAGCTGAGGACTTTGAAAGTACCTACCCATTTTCAAAGTCACAAATCATAATTTGAATGCATATTTCAGGGAGCTCAGCAGTTTCGTCGTCCAACGATAAGCAGAACCGTTTCAAGCGTAATACTCTGACTGAAGAGGTATAATTACCATCGTTTCTGACGGACGGATAAGCACCTGCATTGTGTTTGCGGTTTGTCGCCTTTTTGTGCAACTGACAGGTCGTTATTGTAAGGACTGACAAGAAACTAAAACGCCAAGAAGTCACTTTACTAATGGTTGGCACAATCGACCTATTTTAATCCCAGTATTCACTAACAATAGGCAGTACACCTAACGGCTGGTTTCGCAGTCATTTTAGTAAAAGCTGGCCATTGTCTCTTTGGATATTTCCCAAATATCGTCCGGAACGACCAATGAAGACAAAAAGCCACTAGATATTGATGGCAGGGGTATTGAAAATAACGAGGCAGAAAAAAGTAAAACAACAGATGGGCTAAGAATTTGGGAAATGCAAAAAACAATGGTTTTTGTATCTGTCCACATACACAGAGAGGGGGCTGTACAATTAATGTGGAGCTATATTTTTCCATCTGGAGTCTAGACGCTTATCTTCTTAGATTACTCCCATATTTTATGAAAGTCGAATTGAACTGATATAACGCCATCCAAGGCGAATAAAACTCATGTACGTGACTAGAAATTGCAGAGGGTTGTAATAATGTAAAAAATTATAATTCATGAGAGGATTCAAGGAGGGGTGTAAATTATCGAATTTTCTATTATCATTCGAGTTATTCTGAGATGGAATTTAAAATTGAGGGGCTTATTCTAGGTTAGTCAGCAAGGCTTAATTGAGGTCCATTCAACTGAGATATTGGTAAACGGTCAGTGGCGTCTGGCGCTTGATTGAACTTTCTTTCTGGTATTGTAGGTGTAATTACAGTTTTTGACGTCCTTCTCCACTTATTTCGAATTAAACGAAATAATCTTAACGGAATTTTCAATATTTTTTCCTCAAATTCTTGATTACTTATTATACTCGGAATTGAATGGACATAAAGCTTATTTTGGGGGCCTAAATAGGTTTAACGTGGACATACGTAATAAGCGTACTTACCTACTTTATTACCTCATACCGCGTATTAGTTTCTTTTGAGACATAAATAAACAACAAATAAACTAAGCCAAGTTTTTCTTTTTTAATTACGTGAATGACGGAACATGCAGATGGTCCACCTTGTGTTAAGCGATAACCTCTGCCTTTACCGACGCATTACCACATAGGTCACGTCCACCTAGGACGCACCCTATGTGGCATTGCAGTGCGCCCGTCACCCTGAGACAAAAAGAAGAAAAGTCTCATGTGCCTGTAATTTCACCTTACCCTTCAAACCGGAACACAACAATGCGAGCTTAATACTGCAGCGATTACTACTGCTTTGCGGCAGAAATAGGTATGGTGGTGGTACTTCCCAGGACGAACTCTTTCACAAAAAAGATCTACTATTACAACTTATATCCAGACCCAGACAATTTTTTCGAGTTTCATTAGATACTAGCAGCGGCCCGCAATTTCACCCGCGTAAGTCTCGATCCCGTGGGTATATCGGGATAAAAATGTGCCTATGTGTTATTCCGGGAGTTCAGTTATCTCCATTCCATATTTCATCCAAATCCGCCCAGCCGTTTCAGCGTGAAGAAGTAACAAACACACTAACACACGCACACACAAACTTTCACATTTATAATATTAGTGTAATGTGATAGTTCAAAAATAATGGTTTACACCGTGTCGTCTTAAAACCAAAAAGCTTTGCGAAAACAGCACTATTTGCGGTCTCAGTGAACATTGAAAGTCCACAATGGAGCCAATCAGTCGCTTCCAAGTTCCAAGACCTCTAGAGGCACGTTCTCACACTTCCGACTTGCCAATACTTCTTTCGGATTCAGGGCGAAAAATTCCCAATCAATCCAATGATGCCAATGTTAATAATATCGGATAACATAATTTATTCTCCGCAATTTCTGGAAGTTTTTCCAATGATTTAGTTATAGACTTATAGAGAGAACTTAGTTGGTTCGTCGCGCATTTTGCCTGGTTATTATTATCAAACTGAAATTGAATAGCAAGTTCCTTTATAGAGACGTTTCATAAAAGTTGAACATGATAACAATAAGATTTCCGTTTGAATATAGGAATGGTACCTACTCATATACATAATAAACACCGTCTATAGTGTACCATCAAGATTTCGGATAGTTTATGTAGCATTCCGACAGCGATCTGTTCAAAATAGGTCAAAAGTTCACATCAACACTGCCACTCAACTATCTATCTACCATCGAGCGTGTTCATTGTCCACCTTCGGTCTCCATCATCAGATCAGCTCGCTGTCACTTTAGAATGTCCATAAAATATTATATTTTATGGACATCGGAACTTGACAGTTTTTTTGGGATTTAGGTAGGTAAGAAGAAATCGATAAAGAATCGATTTTTATAAACACAACACAAAAACACAAGCTCTGCTTAGCTAGGGGCTAGATAATGTTGTGTGAACTGTCCAGCATTATTTATTTATTTTATTTTATTTTATAATTAGGCCCACGATACCTACACACAAATAGATGGGGAGTAATATAGAGCGTAAGCAAAAAGTGAAGTCGTGTTTTCACTCTGCGCAACATATTCGCGCATCTTATAAGGAACTGGACTGAAGTAAACGCCAGTCACGCGGTGGAGCTGATACTCTCCTTTTTGAATTTAAATTCAATTGGATAATGGGAACTGGGTCCAAATGTGCTACATGATTTTAACCACACCACTTCTGGCAGCGCTGACCTGCGTGTAGCCGACTGAGATGATGATGCGAAAGATTGCGGGTTCGATTCCCGCTGTGGGACAAATGTTTGTGTGATCTGCAAATATTTATTCCGCGTCTGTGTGATGTGGTTACATAGTACTCGTAGTTCCTGATACCCGAGAGTAAAAAAAGTAAGTTAAATAAAAGCATGACCCGAGAGCTGGCTCTTATCTGGCTCAACGCATTGCCATTCAGCGTGGCAATGCAGCCAGCATCTTAGGGACGCTTCTGTCTGGTAGTGATTTGGATCAGTTGAGCTAACTTTAGATCGTTAGCAGCGTTCTTCAGGTAGCACAACTGTTTAATATGTATTTTGTACATACCTTGTATTAGTTGTATTATTCTTTCTGTAAATAAATGTATGTACCATAGACGTAGAATTTTTTCGCTACGCTTAATAGACAAACGAAGCGTGAGAGAGAGAAGTCATTTTTAAATGTACCCCATGCAAGAAGAAAAGTGACAGCAACAATTTTATTGCTATAGCGATGCTATAGATGCGCATAGCGTCCGGTCTCTTGTGCAGTTTAACTAGTTCTATAATTTTTTTAGTAATCTTACTATTTGATAGCAATTATTACTTTGTATGACAATGGTGTCGTGTTCAGTTTGTGACTGTGAAGATACAAGACTTAATAATCCGGGAAAATACACGTTTCACAGGAAAATAAGAGATTATTGGTAGTTCGATTGTATTACTTATTTTAGTTACCTAGAAATAAACAATATTTTATGTAAAATATAAAAATATTTGATTACGATAGGGCTTGACCAAGTGATGACGTCAGAAATATCGATAGTCCTGTTGCAGTCTATATCGTTTTACCTACCTATAAATTAAATTTTGTCCATCCTAGAATGGATGTTTACTTTGTTTGGAGTAAATATGTGTGCTGTTAACATTTTACCGTTTTTTTTTAAATATAAAATAACCAGGTGGACATTGAGGTGTGTGTTTTTGTATTGACTATTGAAAAGGTAACTTTAGTGTACCACGGGTGTTTTTATTGCAGTTTGTGTAGTAGATATTTTGGAGTAAATATTTACACACGCCTTTTCCCGCGCAAGGTTTTTTTTTTTTTGATAATAAATACTGTATATTTCTGCTTAATAAAGTAATAGGTAACAAATTAAATTTAAATATACCCTAAAAATTTCGTTCCAGCGGGACTCGAACCTGCACCCTCGCCTGTGATCGGCGATGCCTTTACTTTCGGACTTTGAACAAAAGGTTTCCAATGAAACACCTGTAGATGCAGCACTATCAACTTGGCGCTATAGCCGTGTTGATAGTGCCCACAAATTTCGTCTCCACCGTCATAGCTCGATCTATGGCTAAATTGGTAAAAGCATCGCCGATGACAGGTGAGGGTGCGGGTTCGAGTCCCGCTAAAACGGAATTTTTGGGTAACATTTAAATTATATGTTATCCACAAAGCGTGGTTTACACTTGAAAAATAATAAACTTTGGGGTAACAAATTGTCTATAGATAAAGTAACATGGTAAAAAATTATATGGGCGTAGCACGGCTGATATAAAATGTGTTTGTGCTTGCAGATTTCCAAGTAATCCTTTGCTACGAGAAAAATTGTTATCGGTTATAAGAAGAGTGGAATGGACTCACATAAGAACTCCACTAGGTATCTGCAGCAAACATTTTAAGTTTAAATTTAGAAGGGAAACTCTAAGATCCCACCTATAAATAAAACCATAATATTTAGGGGTCAATAAATAATAAAGGTTTATTTATTAACTGTTTTATTTCTCCAAACGATCCCCAAAAAATAAGAATAAAAATTAGTTTATTCAAAATTGGAATAAGAACCTTATTCTCTTTATGACGTCAAATCTGCCAAACTGAAATTCATGAAAGACTTAATCTGCATTAAGATGTATTTATCTATTTATCTACCATACACATCACGGACGTATGATGAATTCTAACGACAATGTAAAAGTGTTGATCGAGGACAACACTATTTTTAACTCACACATAGACTTTCACCAAGACGTGCACATATATTTTTTGGTTTCATCTTCGATCTCTCATTGTAGATCTAGTACATACTAGATCTATGGTATGTACCAATATTAATAAAAGCATGTAAAAAACGGCATTTCTATGATATGAGATCTGATGATATATAAAAAGTCCGCATGCCAAGTTACGCTGACAATCTTGAGACTGCATCGTATTGAGTTAAATCCATCAGATAGTGGGCGCTCGGTAAAGTTACGTACGAGTCTACACCAGGTAACACAGCGGTACAAAACACAATCCTCTACTGTGCAGTAAATAGGTCGGTGAGAAGTTGCTCCTCTCACGTCGAACGAACTAACAGCTGCCGAGCACATACCTACCTGCTGGTATTTCACTTTAGAAACCTACTCATATAAGGTATTAGAGCAAAGAATCGCGTTTTGACACCTTCACAAGTAGTATACCTACTTACTAATTATATTTTGTGACAGTTTCAGTTGGATAATATTGCAAGTCGGCATTCAGCTACTAAACAGACTAAAGTTCAGTTTTAGTTAATACCTAACTACCTATTACTTATCATGTTCTGTTAACTGATAAACCCCTTACCTACAAAAATAGGTACCTACCTACTTACTACTACTTACTATTCCAAACGAGAACGACAAAGATTAGAAACTAGTCCGCTACCCTAACGTTAAAGTAAATGCGGAGTCATATCGAAATCGATGTAATCGAATACGCTCCAATTCATAACAGTATTAAGTCGGGCCCCGTTCGATTACGTGTAGATACACATACTGAGAGCGGAACCGATAGCCAAATAAACTAGCAAACCGCATCGATTACCTGTCAACGGCAGCCGAGAGCCGAGTGACCGCGCCGCCGGACCCCGCAGACTGTCTCTACGGCTGGGCTATCGGCGAGTAGCGGTAGCGAGAGCGGTAGCGGAGGTGACCGCGCCGCCGGACCCCGCAGACTGTCTCTACGGCTGGGCTATCGGCGAGTAGCGGTAGCGAGAGCGGTAGCGGAGGTGACCGCGCCGCCGGACCCCGCAGACTGTCTCTACGGCTGGGCTATCGGCGAGTAGTGGTAGTGAGAGCGGTAGCGGAGGTGACAGCGCCGCCGGACCCCGCAGACTGTCTCTATGGCTGGGCTATCGGCAAGTAGCGGTAGTGAGAGCGATAGCGGAGGTGACCGCGCCGCCGGACCCCGCAGACTGTCTCTACGGCTGGGCTATCGGCGAGTAGCGGTAGTGAGAGTGGTAGCGGAGGTGACCGCACCGCCGCGCCGGACCCCGCAGACTGTCTCTACGGCTGGGCTATCGGCAAGTAGCGGAAGCGAGAGCGGTAGCGGAGGTGACCGCGCCGCCGGACCCCGCAGACTGTCTCTACGGCTGGGCTATCGGCGAGTAACGGTAGCGAGAGCGGTAGCGGAGGTGATCGCGCCGCCGGACCCCGCAGACTGTCTCTACGGCCGGGCTATCGGCGAGTAGCGGTAGCGAGAGCGGTAGCGGAGGTGACCGCGCCGCCGGACCCCGCAGACTGTCTCTACGGCTGGGCTATCGGCGAGTAGCGGTAGCGAGAGCGGTAGCGGAGGTGACCGTGCCGCCGCGCCGGACCTCGCAGACTGTCTCTACGGCTGGGCTTTCGGAATGTAGCGGTAGCGAGAGCGGTAGCGGAGGTGACCGCGCCGCCGGACCCCGCAGACTGTCTCTACGGCTGGGCTATCGGCGAGTAGAGGTAGTGAGAGCGGTAGCGGAGGTGACCGCGCCGCCGCGCCGGACCCCGCAGACTGTCTCTACGGCTGGGCTATCAGCGATTAGCGGTAGCGAGAGCGGTAGCGGAGGTGACCGCGCCGCCGGACCCCGCAGACTGTCTCTACCGCTGGGCTATCGGTGAGTAGCGGTAGCGAGAGCGGTAGCGGAGGTGATCGCGCCGCCGCGCCGGACCCCGCAGACTGTCTCTACGGCTGGGCTATCGGCGAGTAGCGGTAGTGAGAGCGGTAGTGAGAGCGGTAGCGGAGGTGACCGCACCGCCGGACCCCGCAGACTGTCTCTACGGCTGGGCTATCGGCGAGTAGCGGTAGTGAGAGCGGTAGCGGAGGTGACCGCGCCGCCGGACCCCACAGACTGTCTCTACGGCTGGGCTATCAGCGAGTAACGGTAGCGAGAGCGGTAGCGGAGGTGACCGTGCCATCCCGCGGCAAGACGGCTGGTAGAAAGTGGATGGGAAGAGCTGAAAATCGCTCTAAACGGCGCGCATTGTGAGACTGCGCCGCCCCGCGCCGGACCCTTCAGACTGTCTCTAGGGCTGGGCTATCGGCGAGCAGCGGTTGAGTTTTTCTATGATATAGCAGTGGCCTGATATAGGCTGATGATAATTATTTTTAAGTGCGCGCCTGCCGCTTTCACACTGCTGAGAACGGATACCGTGATTCCACCCCGCTCCCGCTCCCGCTCCCGCGCCCTCTGCCGCTACTCACTCAAAACTAATCTCACCGACTACGGAACTATTTATTTACGATATAACATTATTTACCTATAGTAGTAAACCTACCTAAACAAGAGTCTATATTAGCTTCCCCCTGTCGGTAGATTTTGATACATCTACAACCGCAAGGCTATCAATCAACGGGGGCTTTTTTACTCAGAGATGTGAAATACAACCTTTCACCATGAATGGTCGCGAACTAGGTAACTATTACCTATTCTGTGCGGTCGTCCCCTTGCAAGAAACCATCGAAAATCTCCCCTTTTATTCATATGTTGCCTTGTGCACCTTACCAGGCTCTGCTAATATAGCATTTCCATAGGTACCGGGCCCCGTACCGGTCCGATAGACAATCGGTACAGTATTTTGGCTAACTAGCGAAAAAGGGACTGCTTATAAGGGAAAGAGAGTAAAGGCGCGCGCGCATTGTCATCGGTAGATGTCATCTCCGAACAAAGCGACTTCATGCCACTTTCATCTACCAGGGTTAGGATAATTGACTCTAGTTTAATTTAGTGGAGCGTGGGGTAGTGGGAGCGGTCGGGAAATGGGAGCTATGGTGATTGAACGGCATGTAGGCATATTTGTGGGATTGTAAACACTCGGCCGCTTCCGCCAGCCAACCTTTGAGAAACTTCGCCTGACCGGTACGAGCCGTTAGTGCCATGCGTTCAGTCACGCACGAGGGACGGATGTGTATTTTTCGCTCCACGCTTATAAAAAACTGCGGATTGCCAGCGCCAAGGAAAGCATGAAGTTTTATTCTTATTTTATTATTTTTATATTCATTACATCCGTAGCTAGTACAATCTGTTAAATTGCAATTTAAATGAGAGATAAAAAAAAATATTATAAGTTTTCAAAATGGCGGGAAATAGGAGCCTAGGATGATTTTTCTTGATTACATTCAAAAAAAAATGTGTTACCGTGAATAAGTTCGTAGTAACTAACTAAGATCACATTTAAACTATGTTTAGTTTAACTTTTCCGGAATACTAAATATTATGGCTCCCATTTCCCATATGAGCGTGAAATGGGCTCCCATTACCCGCACTTGTCGGGTAATGGGAGCGACTGACTTTTTTTGTAAAATCGTTATTATACCTTAATATATGACTGCAGATAGTTCTAACTATGATTAAAACATACCTAAATAAATGTTCTAAGAGTTCCTAATTAAAAATTATAAGAAGATGGACCGGATAGACAGATAGATTTATTGATAGACCTTTGGTTGACCATGTATGTATGTATGTATGTATGTATGTTGGTATACTCGCGTACCTTCATAAGGGCGTATTTTTCAACTAATCATGTCGAAACTTGATATAGACACCAATAAAATTAAATAAATTGAATAAACTCGATCCTCAATTTTTAAAATAATAAGTACTGCAATAAAAAATGTTTTTCTGAAAATGTAAGTAGATAACTTATTAAAAAAAACTTTTTGGGTTTCATGTTTCATCATTATGAATCGACAGACTTGATGTAGGTTTAGTTTTATACAAGTTGGTGCTCACGAGGTCTACTGTTCGTAGAACTACTAATTTCTATAGTGGCCCTGTATGCGTGGACCTATGGAGCAACACGCGGACACCGTATAGTTTATAGTTTATTTATTTATAACGGATTATTGTTAAATGTCAAGTAGGTTTATAAAACATTTAGGTCATAAGTATAGTAGGTGCACACTGACAAATTAAAACAAATTAAAAAAAGAAATTAAGTACTTAGCTCACAAGTTCGTCAAATATAAAATTCAATAAAATTAAATCAATAAAGTTAAATCAATTAATACAAAAAACCGTATACCACCGTCAACCGTTAGAGCACCGAAATTGCTCTAAGCGTGGCCGGGACAAGTGAATTACGGTAGTGAACGCACCTGAGATAATGTAAGATAGAGTAAGTCGAACAACAAACTAAAAAATAAATAAAAAATAAGATTATATTCAAAGAGTAACATTCAGGTAGGTACTGCTACATTTGTTACAGCGGCGTAGCACAATACAAAAACTTACCCTAAGACCTTTTAACTTTTAATAAGAACCCCATTCATCGCATACTTTTCTTAGTGGTAAAGTAGGAAGGAAGGGGAACGGCTTTATCGCAGTACCGTAACCCGTGACACCAGAAAATTAAAAGTGCCCGGTCATGCCCGGGATATCTTACGGATAGGGTGACTTGGCTTTTACTTAATTAATTGACGTATAAGCGGGCCTTACGGTGGACACGTCAGATAAGCAATCAATTACGAAACGCTTTATCAAAGCTCAAGGGGTCTCTTAAAAAAACTGAAACCAAGCCTAGTAAACATTACGTGCAATGGGTAGGATACTAAAGTATATACCTAGTTAGGTTGGTTCCTATTAGGTAGGTACATACTATCAGTTAAATCAAAGTCTAGAGCTGTTCGACGTCTTAAGAAAACAACAACAAAGCCTAGTAAACATTTATTATTTTTAATTTATTTATTTATTACAAGGAAAACCAGCAGCACATACATACAAATTATATAAAAGAAGCACCTACGTACGTACGTAAAAGTACATGCGAGATTTTTCATGCGAGATTTTTCAATCGAGATTTTTCGTTCGAGATATATCATTCGAGATATTTCATTCGAGATTTTTCATTCGAGATATTTCATTCGACATTTTTCATTCGACATTTTTCATTCGACATTTTTCATTCGACATTTTTCAATCGAGATTTTTCATTCGAGATTTTTCAGTCGAGATTTTTCATTCGAGATATTTCATTCGAGATATTTCATTCGAGATATTTCATTCGAGATATTTCATTCGAGTTTTTTCATTTGAGATTTTTCGTCCGAGATTTTTCGCTCGAAATTTTTCATTCAAGGTTTTTCATTTGAGATTTTTCATGCGAGATGTATCATTCGAGATTTTTCCTTCGAGTTATTTGATTCAAGATTTTTCATTTGAAATTTTTCGTTCGAGATTTTTCATGCGAGATTTTTCAATCGAGATTTTCCATGCGAGATTTTTCAATCGAGATTTTTCGTTCGAGATATTTCATTCGAGATATTTCATTCGAGATTTTTCATTCGAGATATTTCATTCGAGATTTTTCATTCGAGATTTTTCATTCGACATTTTTCATTCGACATTTTTCAATCGAGATTTTTCATTCGAGATTTTTCAATCGAGATTTTTCATTCGAGATATTTCATTCGAGATTTTTCATTTGAGATTTTTTTTCCAGATTTTTCATTCGAGATTTTTCGTTCGAGATATTTCATTCGACATTTTTCATGCGAGATTTTTCATTCGACATTTTGCAATCGAGATTTTTCATTCGAGATATTTCATTTGAGATATTTAATTCGAGATATTTCATTCGAGATTTTTCATTTGAGATTTTTTTTCCAGATTTTTCATTCGAGATTTTTCGTTCGAGATATTTCATTCGACATTTTTCATTCGACATTTTTCTTTCAATAGACTAAGAAAAAACCAGTGAAATAAATAGATGAAAAAACCTACTCACCATAATTCCCATTAATTTATATCGCTGCTAGTACCAACGACTGGCGCCGTAGTAACTATATTGTAATCTTTTTCGGGGTGAATTGAACCTGGGGTGACATGAACCTAACCCACGTAAACGAGCATAACTTACAATGGTAGGTTACTAAAGTATCTGGTAGGTTGGTTTATTTTAGGTACCCGGTATAACAAAGTTGGTGTCTTATAAAACAATAATAAAGTTTAGTAAACACAACGTACAATGGTAGCTTAATAAAGTATCTAGGTACCTAGTTAGGTTGGTTCCTATTAGATACCTACCCGCACCTGTTACAAAAATCGATATAAATCTTTGGCAAGCTATTAACTATAGGTAGGTAGGTAGAGCTATAGCTACTTACGTCGGTAGGCAAGCCTGGGCCTATCCAGTATTTCCAGTCTCAATCAAAACCTATAACTAAGTTAGTAGTAAGTTAGTAGTAGTAGAGCTTTTTTGTGAAAGAGTTCGTCCGGGGAAGTAATACCACCATACCTATTTCTGCCGCAAAGCAGTAGTGCTCGCATTGCTGTGTTCTGGTTTGAAGGGTAAGGGTGCCGGTGAAATTACAGGCACATGAGACTTTTCATCTTTATGTCTCAGGGTGGCGGGCGCAGTGCAATGCCACATAGGGCGCGTCCTAGGTGGACGTGACCTATTAGGTAATGCACCGTTCATAGGCAGAGGTTACCGCTTAACATCAGGTGGGCCTCTTGCTTGTTCCGTCATCCAAGTAGTATAAAAAAAAATAAAAAAAAATCAACTAAGTCTCTATACCAAAGGCTCCAGAAGATCCCGCCAAAGGCTCTTCCAGAATTTTTTACTCAGACAGTCTGAGTTGAGGAATATTGTAAGGTGGATGCTCCCGAATGTGGCGCGAAATTCAAATTTTTTGGTGCTTTTGCTCATTACAGATCATCAACACTTCTTCAGATAGCGAAAGCTGATTTAGCGAGAACTACGGAGACTTAACATATATAACATGGAGATGTCCAAAAAATATATGGAGGCCGGTATAAAAATAACTCGAAATTCTTATCAACATAATAGCTATTTACGGAGAAAGGACATATTATTTGGCTATTTTTAAGCTTATGAAAAATAATAAAGGTACCTCCGTTTTTTTTAAAACCTGATTTTACTGTTGTGTTGTGCAAACAAAAGTTTAGAACTTGCAACACTCCCAAAAGGTGAACTTGATTCTCTTTGGCAGGCAGACTATTGAATTTTAATACTCTCTAGCTAGCGAGACAGGCGGCCATGGACTTAGTATTCATCACGAAGTTATAGGTCTATAACTTCATGGTATTCATACGTCCAGGCGTAGTACGCAGGCGACATACTATGTCCATGCAGGCGGCAGCAAGAAGCTTGAATTTGGCGGCAGACAGAAGACCACAGATAACTTTTCATACGGCTATCCTACCCCCCATATATTCATAAGTCATAAGTCATAAGTCATAAGTCATAAATTTTTATTGCTTCATGTGGTGTACAAGATGGACTAGGTAATTCTTAGTTCTCAACATGAACCCTGTAAGGGCACTACAATAATTTATAAATAGGTACATATTTATAACTATCTTAAAAGCTAAAACAAAGGTAATATTCCATAAGGTCTATTCCTTTTTATCAAAAAATTATTTTACGCTGTAGAAACTATTGGAAATTAGGAATATTTTTAACTGTCTATAGAATACTGAGTCTTTTTTAATTTGTGATAAATGAAATGGTAAGTTATTAAATATTTTTATTGACATGTGGTGCGCACCTGATCTAACAATTTGCAATTTGGTGTATGGTAGAGCTAGTCTATTTCTATTTCTTAGATTATGAGGTTGCAAGTAGTGGTCTTTAGCTTGGGTAAATAAGTGTTTGTGTGTTCTTACAAGTTTACATATTTCAAATATATAAATTGAAGTTAATGTTAAGATTTTAAGTTTAGTAAAGTAAGTCCTACAGCTCTCCATTTCTGTTATATTGACAAGTATTCTGATGCATCTTTTCTGCAAAACAAACAATTGATTTGCATCTACGCTGTTACCCCACAGTATAACACCGTCACTCAACCAGGCATGTGCATATGCAAAGTAAGCACTGGTTGCTGTTTTAAGATCCGTACATTTACTATTACTTAATATTATTATATTACTATATAATATTATACTATACTATATAATATTACTTTCCTCTATGATCCTACCTTCGTACCGTGTTGTCGCGTTATTATTAAATATCTTCCCGCGCTTTTTTACATTTGACCTTTGCTTATTCTACGGTCTCCGAACCCTCTATTGCGATCAACCTTGGCGCTTGTTTTACTGGACTCTGATTATATTATCTAACCATGGCTGTATGTGCTAACTGCCATATTATCTTGCGACCTTCCCACCAGCAACATGAATAACTAGCTCTGGACTTAGGACCTGAACTAGTTATAATAATAGAGGAATGGTGTCGTCGTGAGGTAGGTTATTTTTTTCTCACATTATTGATCGCTTTACTCAAGTTGCTGCCCACCCCCTGGTTTATTCCCATAATGTCTACTTTTACTTTAAGTACTAATATGGTTATCTTTTACTACAGATTACTATTAATGATCGGTTGTGCCAAGAGTGTGTGCAACTTGTGATAGAAGAAGCAAACAACCGCATTGAGGCGCATTTATGTGCCTTTACATTTAGGTATTGGACATTTATCGAGAGAGCAACATAGTGCACGTAATCTTATAGTACCCCAAGGACTATTTGGAACGGAAGATATTATGATCTGTGATATCCTATTGTGATCTGTGATGGTACTTAAATATACTAACAAAAATCTTCAAATGTTTCAAAAAAAAACACACAGTTTGCACAAATACCACAATTTGATAAAACCTTTTTTGATGGTGACTTGCGATGGCTATATTATTGATGCCTTTGGACCTTACGCTGCAACAAAATCAGATGCTGATATCATGAAAAATATATTTCAGAATGAAAACTCGCCGCTAAGGCAAAATTATATATTCATTTTAGATCGTGGTTTCAGAGATGCTATTGGATTACCAACTTCCTTGGGGTACTCTATTCATAAACCTGAGGGTTTGGATAGAGGTGAAAGACAGTTGTCTACTGTAAAAGCCAACAAATCCCGATTGGTTACTTTGTGTAGGTGGGTGGTAGAAGTGGTTAATGGTCGGTTTAAGCGAGACTTGAAGTTATTCAGGGGAGCCTATTTCAATTTGGCTTCAAGAAATATTATGGCTGACTTTAAAGTTGCAGCAGCTATACTCAATAGTTTCCATCCCAATATAACCAACCACCCCGATGCCGAGTTAATTTTAAATAGAGTTTTACTAAGGTTTAATTTGCCAAATAGACTAGCAGATTACGTAATTGAACAAAATATTAACAGACATCGTGCCAATTTTGTTTTTATTAATGGCCATCTCCCTCATCTGAATGTATTCCCTGTGATGGAAATGAGAGATTTATTTGCACTTGGAATCTACCAAATAAAACAAGCAAGATCTTATTACTGGGAACACATTCGAGAAAATGGAACGTTTATATTAGAAGTTGACACTAATTTACTCAGGCACTCAGAAAATTCAGTTTTGTTAAGAGGAAGGATAAAGTCTCGTCACCAAGGCAGCAAAATATACCATTCATATATACCTATTGCTCGATTTAAATTATGTTATAAATGATTGATGTCAACGAATTGCTGTATACTATTGTAGCTGTAAAATAGGAAAACGCACTGTTGGGAGCTGTGCACATGTAATGACGATTGTATGGTATTTAGGATGGGCACGACACCAACAAACCATCTTACCACCTGCCAGCTTTTTAGATGGCATATTAGTAAGAGATGATATTGAAAATGAAGAAGAATAGAGCAAAAAATATTTTATATAAATCTTCATTTATGTTTTACTGTTCTCCATTATGAAATAAGTCTTATGAAAATGCAGGTACCTAATATACCCCCAGGGGTATGGCCAGGGGGTTTGATGAGTCCGAAGTGGTATTAAAAGATACAGAACATGTACAGATCATTAATTTCAGTTATTAGTTTATCATATTACCACCTGCCAGCTTTTTAGATGGCATATTCAAATATTTAAAATTAATATTTTCGGGCATATTTTTAGATGACGACCTCTGTGGCGCAGCGGGAAAAGGTTCGCCTGCGACGCAGGAGGTTGTGGGTTCGATTCCCGCCTCGGAATAAATATTTGTACGATCTGCAGATATTTGTTCAGGGTGTTCTGGGTATTTTATATGCATAATAAAAAAAAAGTAATGTATTGTTTTAAGTATATCAGTTATCTAGTACCCATAACACAAGCTCTGCTTAGCTTGGGGCTAGATAATGTTGTGTTAACTGATCAGCATTTTTTTTTAATTTGTTTATGTATATAAGTAAGAGATGACATTGAAAATGACCCTTCAGCCGTCGGGTCGAATGAGAAAAAATAATAAAGCAAAATATTTTATAAATCATCTTTTATTTTTTACTGCTCTCCATTAATAATAAGTTTTATGTAAATGTAGGTACCTACCTACTACTGATAGATACACAACATGAACAGATAATTCACTTCACTTACTAGTTTATCCGTTCTGTGTAGGTACCTACCTACCTACACTGCTGGAGAGTTCACTAATAGATAGGAGCTGCCTATATTGATAATAGTAGGTACCTATAGAAATATGCATAAGTACCTACATTCCTCGCTTCCATAAAAACATTTGTAGTTGTCAGGTGTACCTCAGGGCATAGATAAATTGATTGTAAATTGTGTATTAGCACAGAAGAAGTAGTACTTTATTCATGTGTAATTAGCACGTATTCCATTCAAGGAGAATATTTTAGGTATCATATCTTTGGGCACAGACAGAAGAAGACAAAATGGCATATTTTCGTGTTGAATAATAGATAGGGATAGCACTATCAACTTGCTTCCGTGCCCATGAGATGGCGATGTATACAGGTCCTCCTCTACATTTTACATACTTTCAATCTTGTTCTAAATAGCATTTTATTTAAGGTATAAATAATAATTTTAAGTTCTTTTAAGTTCAGTTCAGTTCAGTTCTTAAAGACAATATAACGTTACTGACAGTGACACATGGATGTTTTTTTTTGTTTGAGTTTGTCGGTAAAGGATTTGAGTGATTTTTTCGTACTTCGTTTTAGTAAAACCTCAAAGTAGGTAGGTATGTTGGAAGTATTGCATAGACTACACAATTACACACTTTGGTTGGGGCATCTCTGTTTCATTATGTTTTCCCTTCAAGATTTTTTTTTATTATTTTCTCGGAAACGGAGGTTCTATAAAATATAAAATTAATACATTCGAGTAGCCCAATAAATAAGCTTTGGTAGTAGTTTATGTCTCATAAATAGTTGTAGTAGAGTAGCAGCAGTAGTAGAAGGACGCGTAGAAAATCCTCCCTCTATGGACAGCCGCGACCGGACCAGACTAAACGTAGTCAATGCCGTCTTTACCTTAAGGGCACACGGGGCCAATGCGCAGAGCCCCCGACCTTACAGGGCCCCTAAGGCCGATACAACCATAGACGTAGAATTTTTTCGCTACGCTAAATAGACAAACGAAGCGTGGGAGAGAGAAGTCATTTTTAAATGTACCCCGTGCAAGAAGAAAAGTGACAGGAACAATGTATTGAATTTGACATGTTTTGCTTGAGTTCATGCCCATACCGGACGGTCTCTTGTGCAGTTTAACTAATTTCGTAATTTTTTAGTAATCTTACTATTAAA
This sequence comes from Operophtera brumata, assembly GCA_932527175.1. Taxonomy (NCBI): domain Eukaryota; kingdom Metazoa; phylum Arthropoda; class Insecta; order Lepidoptera; family Geometridae; genus Operophtera; species Operophtera brumata. The sequence continues at coordinate 30,676,573 of OW052228.1, forward strand.
TAACAAATATAACTTTGTATGACAGTGGTGTCATGTTCAGTTTGTGACTGTGAATATACAAGACGTAATTATCCGGGAAAATACACGTTTCACAGGTAATTAAGAGATTATTGGTAGTTCGATTGTATTGCTTATTTTATCAATTCTGCTTTAGTAAATGGCCTAAAAACCAGTTTCATTCGTAGATTAGGACTTTCCCTTATATTTTTTAATAATATTTCGTTGCTGCACCTAGAAATAAACAATATTTTATGTAAAATATAAAAATGTTTGATTACGATAGGGCTTGACCAAGTGATGACGTCAGAAATATCGATAGTCCTGTTGCAGTCTATATCGTAGTATCGCATCATGTAAAAAGAACGCTGGCGGTCAAGCTTCTTCAGGCGTTCCAGCGTTCGTTTTAAGAGATTACTTACTTTTCTACTTATTTAAGAGATGTATACCTATGCATTCAATGAGTGCCTACCTAGTTTACTACTTTTTACATGAAGCGCACTATACCTAACTATAAATTAAATTTTTGTCCATCCTAGAATGGAGGTTTACTTTGTTTGGAGTAAATATGTTTGCTCTGTTAACATTTTACCGTTTTAAAAAAAATCTATAATAACCAGGTGGACATTGAGGTGTGTGTTTTTGTATTGACTATTGAAAAGGTAACTTTAAAGCACCACGGGTGTTTTATTGCAGTTTGTGTAGTAGATATTTTAGAGTAAATATTTACGTTGTTGTACACACGCCTTTTTCCCGAAAGGGTATATTTATTTTTTATTTTTTATAAATAAATATTGTTTATTTCTGCTTAATAAAATAATAGGTAACAAATTAAATTTAAATATACCCCAGAAATTCCGTTCCAGCGGGACTCGAACCTGCACCCTCGCCTGTGATCAGCGATGCCTTTACTTTCGAACTTTGAACAGAAGGTTTCCAATGAAACACCTGTAGATACAGCACTATCAACTTGGCGCTACAGCCGAGTTGACAGTGCCCACAAATTTCGTCTCCAGCGTCATAGCTCGATCTATGGCTAAATTGTTTAAGGCATCGCCGATGACAGGCGAGGGTGCGGGTTCGAGTCCCACTGGAACGGAATTTTTGGGTTACATTTAAATTTAATGTTATCCATAAAGCGTGGTTTACACTTGAAAAATAATAAACTTTGGGGTAACAAATTGTCTGTAGATAAAGTAACAGAGTGAAAAATTATATGGGAGTAGCACGGCTGATATAAAATGTTTTTGTGCTTTCAGATTTCCAAGTAATCCTTTGCTACGAGAAAAATGGTTATCGGTTATAAGAAGAGTGGGATGGACTCAAATAAGAACTCCACTAGGTATATGCAGCAAACATTTTAAGTTTAAATTTAAAAGGGAAACTCTAAGATCCCACCTATAAATAAAACTGTAATATTTAGGGGTCAATAAATAATAAAGGTTTATTTATTAACTGTATTCAAAATTCTCTTTATGACGTCAAATCTGCCAAACTGTGTTATTCATGAAAGACTTAATCTGCATTAAGATGTATTTATCTACCATACACATCACGGACGGATGATGAATTCTATCGACAATGTAAAAGTGTTGGTCGAGGACAACACTATTTTTAACTCGGACATAGACTTTCACCAACACGTGCACATATTTTTTTTGGTTCCATCTTCGATCTCTGATTGTAGATCTAGTACATATACTAAATCTATGGATACAACGCTTGCGCTCAATAGCAAATTTTTTCGAGCTGTAGTCACATAATTTTTAGCGGCTTGCTCCGTCCGTCATTATTAGCAGGGTACTTTTTTCTTAATATTGTTTTTTAAAGTACCTAGTAATAATAATATTTTAGCTTATAACACAGATTTTTTGTGGCTCGCTCCGTTCGCCGTTATTTTACAGATTTAAGTAAAATTTTTGCTGCTCTTTTTACGAGCTAAAATCACTCAATTTTATGCGGTTCGCTCCGCTTGCCGTTACATTTTAGTCGTTAAATATCATTTTTGCTGCACTCTTTTTGACCTGATACCCTGAAAGCATGATACCAAAACTTTGCTACCTATGCCAATGCATATCACAGTCATATGGGCCCCATTATCATAAAGTGCCCAGGGCCTCCAATAAGATAGAGGCGGCCCTGAACGTAGTTTTGCGTACCGATTGGTGTAACGCATATTGTCATTTATCATGAAGCGATACGGCCTCCTTAAGGACAACCTCGTCATTTTATATGGCAAACTACACTGTGCACACGAGACTCGAGACTCGAAAATAGGAATTAGATAAACTTTCGGTCAATCACAAGGTGGTCATGAAAAACAGTCCGCACATAATCAGGTCGTACAAAATCACCAGTGACGATTACGCACGGCTGATTTTGCCAGTTAAGATAAGATAAATTTATTATTTAACAATAAACATAGTTATACATTATTTTATCTGTGGTTATACATAGAATATTACAATGAGTAGGCATGTCCTAAATCTACCGTATACAATAAGAATATTACAATGAGTAGGCATGTCCTAAATCTACTATTTACAATAACTAATGTTTAATAACAATAATAATCATCTACTACCGAATAAAATTCCATCGGGTCCCAAACTAGGCGAAGCCTGTGTCTTGGTGGCCCACAAATGTTAGGCGGACAATGCCCGTTCGCAAAATGTCCTTCTACCCTTTCCAGTCAAGATATGCACACCATGATCATTCCTGCCACTGGCGTCCAATGATCGGGGTCTATTAAATCAGGCCACACAATAGCAGGGCGTGCATTATCATGTTGTACATCATTGTCTCACAATCAAACAAATCAAGCGAGCCTCTCTTAGAGCATTGCAGGCCTCCGTACCGGCTCTTTTTTCTAGCCATTCTTTACTGAAGCACAGATACAATAATTATATACTTGCATACGTCTATCTATGACTATATGGCCAGAATAGTACGGTAGCGTTGCTTTGTATTTTCTCTACGTATTTATCATAAAGTTCTCTTCTCTGTGCTCAATACAAAATATTTACCAATTTAGTTACTGAGTTATTTCTTTGTAACTGTAATGTAAATTGTACGAAATCCAAAAGCTTAAATAGTTGTGTTCTTCGTAGATTAATTTGTTGTTTCAATAATTGATTTCCCTTTTCAGATGCAACGCTGTAGTGTTTAGAAATGGACCAACAATTCTCATTGTCCTGGAACAATTTTCACGGGAACCTGACCAAAGGATTCGCCGGTTTATTAGGAAATGGCGAATTCGTTGATGTTACAATCGCTGTTGAAGGTCACTTGCTGCAGGCACACAAAGTTATACTATCGATATGCTCACCCTATTTCAAGAAAATGTTCCAAATGAATCCTTGTCAGCATCCAATCAGTGAGTAGTTTCCGCTCCAATTGAGCCCCATTTATTACTTACCAGAGACTTTTGCTACACAATTTTTTACTTTGATACTACTCATCAATAATGATATTCTTTCAGTTGTGATCAGAGATGTTTCACACAAAGCAATGAGGGACTTGCTACACTTCATGTATCATGGAGAAGTGAGTGTGAAGCGCGAAGATCTCACTAGTTTTATAGGAACTGCTGAAGTTTTGCAAATCAAGGGATTAACCAATCAAGGGATCAACCAGGCAGAGGTTTGTACTCAAATAACAACTATTGATGGCATCTTGTATTTGGCAGTTTATATCATAACATGTCCTAAACTACTTATGTTTATTTTGTAGAATGATGATGATAATGAAAGGGAACAAGAACTACCTAAACATCCAGCAGAGAATCGTGCTATCACACCCGAACCTGAATTGTGCACGTCTGATCCTTACGAAACCAATATAAATGATGACACTACTAGGAACAATCAACTTGAATTACTCAAACAAAAACAGTTCATTGAAAAATTACAAAGGCTCAGCCATTTGAAGAGGAAATCTGAAGAGTTCCTGCAAAAAACTTACTTCACAGATCTTTTGAATCCAGAGAAGAGATCAAAAATAAAAGATAATCCAAACTTCACGCCAAACAACCACCAGCTTCCGAGCACTCATTATGAGAATTTGAAATCTGTATATGATGAGAATCCCATTGATATTACTTCTACATACAACTCTCACTCTCATAGAGCGAACAGCATTCATGACTCTAATGATAGTAAAGACCCGTCTACACCAGATAATGCTATTGAACTGAAAACTGAATGTGATGATAGTGATATTATAGTAACTGATCCAGCTGTGTGCAGCCCTCCTAAGAGCTATGATGGCAGCAGGGATGGGAAGAAAGATCTATCTATGCCTATGGACTACCAATCTCCTCAAGACAGTGAGTGTTATTTTATTTTTTACCTTGTAATCATTTTAGGCTGTACATTTTTTTCTTACTGCTTTTATTAATTATTTTTGAACAGTATGATTAGAGATTGTTTTGAAAATGCAATCACTTTAGTTTTCATTGGATTTCTCTTTTCTTTTACAAAGCTTCCTCACCTTGAAAACATGATGGCATTTTCAACAATAACTATATCTTACAATTTTATTCATATTTGCATAGTAAATAAAATGGCCATCATGTTTTCAGGTACAGCATGCCTCAGTTCCTTGTTCGTCGATCTCAAAAACTTAGTTAACGGGAAGGTCACTAACCTGGGACGAACTAACACTGATGAATACCCCAGAAACCCGGTAGAGCACAGTCTTGTCACTATTCCCCAGAAAGAGGATGGCAAAAAGAAATATCCACAGCGCTCTTGTAGACTTTGCTGGAAAATTGGAAGGAGACGTGATACTAGGTTCATGTGCAGTGCATGCGAACAGCCCTTCTGCAAGTCCCCTTGTTTTGGAATCCATTATAATGATATACTTAAATTGTCCCAACTGCAGGGAGATTATTACGCTACATAATTATATACTGCTCTTTTTAAAATATTTGACCTCTAAAGAGGATTATAAAACATATTTTTTATAAACATATTTTAATAATATAAGTTTATAAAATAAGAGTTGAAAGTATTCTACACTTGCTTGTATTTGAAAACTTGTGAATCATAGATTCATAGAGAGATTATTGGGGATGGGACCAAACCAATTGGCCAATAAGCCGAATTAATCAAATGACATAATGAGTTTAGTTTAAGGGTGACAGTTACTTTACAAAACAGATAAGAGTTATGAACTTGTAAAGCACAATAAATGAAATATTGTCTACTGTGATAGATGAACAATTATTGGATGATGCTCTAATGTGCCAATTTTATATAAACATTACCATTTGGAATGTGCCATTTATGCTCTGCCATAAATCAAATTAAGACTATGCTATTGCTCATATTCTAGTCTTTTTATGTATTAATATAAGAATCCAATGCACTGATTTCTAAATTGTAATGTGTTGAGTTGAATTTAATACAAGATCATTTTATAGTTTTGATTAATCAATGAATTCTTAATTTCTTATGATCTCTGTAAGAGCTATTTTAGATTATATAGGTGAACCAGAATGAGATTGACATTCCTGTTTTTTTGTGTTTTTTTATACATATAAGGTCCTTTCATAAGTTATTGTCAGCATTATGTTTATTGTGTGATGAGATGATACTTAAAAGTGTGTTTACTGTAGGAAATGTATTTTTGTATCCATATTTTATAAAATAAAAAGTTTTTAAACTATATCAGTCATTCTAGTTTTTTGTTTAAAAGGAAGGTTGTTACTATTTCCTTATTTGTATGCCTCACTGAAACGATTGTGATGTGGTTTTCACTAATAGAAAGGTTAATTACCAAGGAAGGCATCTATGTCAAACTGAAGCCGGACAGGGAACACTAGGTACCACTGAGGAGTTTTCTCAACCAAGTGGCTGACCTCGACGAAGGACGACCTAAGCGGCGCGGCGGGCGAAGGCGAAGTGACGCAGGAGGTTGCGGGTTCGATTCTCGCCTTGAAACAAATATTTGTACGATCTGCAGATATTTGTTCAGGGTGTTCTGGGTATTTTCTATGTATAATAAAAAAAAAACTATCTATGTAATGTCTTGTATTGAGTACATCAGTTTTCTAGTAGTGCTTCGGAGGGCACGTTAAGCTGTCGGTCCCGGCTGTTATTGATTAATAGCAGTCGATAAGCCATGTCAGAGGCCCTCGGGCGGCTTGACAAACTCCGACACCAGCACTACCTCATACGAAACGAACGAAACGAGTACCCATAACACAAGCTCTGCTTAGCTTGAGGCTAGATAATGTTGTGTGAACTGTTTAGCATGAATAAAATCTTAGAAATAATTTAAAAAAAACTTGTATTTTTGCAGGTGCCCTCTCCTTAGTGGTTAACGAATGCAGCGACAGTACTTCGCTGCCGACCCGCTACAAATACATCTACAGCAGAAAAGGACACAAACAGTTAGTGCACAGGAACTTTGTTTATACAAAACATTCAACCACACATGGGAAAACCTCATGGAGATGTGTTCAGTACTTCTCGCTTAACCGGTGTCCGGCCACCGTGGAAACTATAGACTCCATGATATACGCTGTGAATCACCAACACAACCATGAACATTGCCTCGAGAAGTTAGCGAGAAACAGCATTTATGAAATGAATGCTTCGCCAAAATAATGTACATAGTACTGATTAGATCTTTGAAACTAAGTTCCTACTTTGGACTTTGTCTGCTGCCAACATATTGTCTGTTAAAGTGTAATAATTTTCATATAATACCTTCAGTATCATCTAGTCAGAAGAAATTTTGTTCATATATTTTTACTCATAGTTAAGAATGTAAATCTAAGTTAGGCATCTATTATAATGGCTATAAAGAAAAACAACTTGTATAAAACAATAATTTTATTTATATCATTACAAACCTATTCAAAAACAATAACTACTTATTTAAATGGCCATGTAAATTACTGACATTTGCACCTATTACCTACTGACATTTTGCCATTTTTATCTGGTACATGGTCTTAAGACCCTTCAGTGACATTTATTAGTTAATTACACCTTGGTGTGTTTACTTCCGTCTTCTGCCAGTAAAGCAGCCATTCTTTTTCGTGGTCTATGCTTTTTGCTGAAACCTATCCCTGAAAACAACAAAACAGGTTAGGTAGTTTCCAATATCCACCTTAATGACGCCACATGTTTGGCAAAACTCTTCAAACGTGTGGATCTTACCCGTAAGATACACTTAACTCGCGTCGAATTTAGTTTCTAGACCTGTAAATTATACAAGAGATTTGTCCCGTAACTTTGAAACCTTTGACCAAAGTAAAAAGTTACTGTGTTTTAACTAGTTTAAAGTTTGAAGGCATTGAATCATTGATAACCAGGGGATGGGCAACGTCATCCACCTGAGTACTCAACACCAATGCTGCAACCAGCTTTACTGAAATTTGACATACCTGTCAAGTTCCGGTGACAATACAATATTATGGTGACGGCGAGCCGATCTGATGATGGAGACGGAAGGTGGACAACGGCACTCCTCGAGGGTAATAGTAGACTGGCAGTGTTTGGGCTCATTTTGATCAGCACACCGTTCCAATTAATAATTTCATAAAAGATTGATTTAAAAAAGATACCAACCACTTACCACTTTATTAGTAGAAGAGCTTTTTTGTGAAAGAGTTCGTCCGGGGAAGTACTACCACCATACCTATTTCTGCCGCAAAGTAGTAATGCTCTCATTGCTGTGTTCTGGTTTGAAGGGTATGGTTGCCGGTCAAATTACAGACACGTGAGACTTTTCATCTTTATGTCTCAGGGTGGCGGGCGCAGTGCAATGCCACATAGGGTGCGTCCTACGTGGACGTGGCCTAAGTGATAATGCACTGTTCATAGGCAGAGGGTACTGCATAACATCAGGTAAGCTATATGCTTGACCAGTCATAAAAAGTTGTATAAAAAAATAAAAATAATAACTTTTTTACAACTGAAATCTAGAATACTTACGAACGTCAACATCGGGTTTCTCTTTTAGCCCAAAAGACCTGGCGACGGCATCTACGTCCATCGTGATCAGATTGAAGATCTGTTTCTGTTTCCTGACCTCCATCGCTCGCATGTACCCCTCAAACGCTTCCACAGCTAGTTTGTGGAACTCCGGATTCTGCATTGCTGCATTTAGCTGAAATAACCCTTATTATTACTTTAAATAACTTAGTAGCAAGTGGAAGTCTGTGGTCTCTGCCTACCCCTCCGGGAAACAGGCGTGAGTTTATGTATGTATGTATGTTAAATAACTTGCAAGTAAAAAGTTATAAAAACTGATGGGTTTTTCGGCGGGCGAAGGTTCGCCTGCGACGCAGGAGGTTGCGGGTTCGAATCCCGCCTCGGAACAAATATTTGTGCGATCTGCAGATATTTGTTCAGGGTGTTCTGGGTATTTTCGAAATTGTCTGCAATCGGATTCACACCCCATCTCCTTGAGTTCTTTGCAAGCTACCTGGGTGAGCGCCGGCAGTACGTAGAGTATGCGGGTTACAACTCAAGCCCATATTACACTTTTTCGGGGGTGAGCCAGGGGAGCAATCTTGGCCCCCTGGATTTCATCATCATGGTAAACGATCTCCCTGAGGTCATTAAGGAGGCAAAGTGTTTGCTTTTCGCGGATGATCTTAAGGTATTTCTCACAGTAGCAGACACTTCAGATTGTGAACGGCTCCAGGGGGATATAGATAGGCTGGTTCTATGGAGTGAAAGAAATAAGCTGCGTTTTAATGTATCTAAGTGTTGTGTGGTGAGCTACAGTCGCACGCGCGTGCCGCTGCGGCATCTGTATGAGGTCGCGGGCGAGATGCTGCCGCGAGCGACGCGAGTGCGTGACCTAGGCCTTGAAATGGTACCAGATTTAACGTTTCGCCAACACATCATTAACGTATGCGCCAAGTCCTTCAGAAGTATGGGTTTTATTCTGAGGCAAAGTACGAACTTCAGGAATACTTTTATTGTAAAGACTCTGTACAATGCATTGGTGCGGAGCCATTTAGAAACGAATGCCTTAATATGGAATCCCCACGAAGCCAAGTACAGGCTAATGATTGAGAAAATACAAAATAAGTTTGCACGCTTTTTGTACCTGAAGGAGTACGGGGTATACCCTTACTACCCTCTGATGTACCCGAGTTTGTTCGTATTGGGTATGGTCGGGTACTGTCGACTGTCGGTGAGGAGGGATGTGGCGCTGGTCAAGTACGTGGTGCGAGTGTTGCGCGGGCTCGTGCATCACGAGGAGGTGCTCGCGGCGCTGCGGCTGCGCGCGCCCGACGAGTACGTGGGCGCGCGCCGCCGCCCCGCTATGCTCAGTCAGCCAACATCTAGAACTAACTTGCTCAAATTTGCCCCAATGTCACACGCCATCCGTTTAGTTAATATTCTCTCGGAGAACAATGTTGACATTTTTTGTCATAGCTTGCCGAAGCTCATGGAAATGGCGCAGCTTGTTTTAGAGAATATTTAATGCAAGTAGTTAGTGTTAGTTATTATTGTATGTCTATCCTCGGTAGGCGTTACCTACTTATTCTAAGCTTGGTTGTTTTTATTTTTTATTGTTATATAATTGTGTGCATGCAACATCGCTTTGGATTTCTGTTATGGTGTTGTACTTGTTTCTTAATAAATAAATAAATAATAAATAATAAATTTTCTATGTATAATTTAAAAAAAACTATGTAATGTATTGTATTAAGTATATCTGTTATCTAGTACCCATAACACAAGCTCTGCTTAACTTGTGGCTAGATAATGTTGTGTGAACTGTCCAGCGTTATTTATTTATTTATTTACCTACGGTGGAACATAATATAAACAGACATAGACTGCTAAAAACATAAATCTTCCTATTGGCGTCGCCGTAGTCGGGTAAAAAGATCAATTCCGTGTTGAACCATAGCATTACATTAAACATAACATTAACCAATAATACTGATTTGTACCATTGGTGGTACAACTGATACTGATTCGTCTGCAGTGGTACAAGTTTGGATGGTAAATACGGCACTGATTTAACCCACCATTACCAGGTACCAGCCATTGATGTTACGACTGGCACTATTTTTTTCTACTTAACCATTGTTGGTATTGTCAAGTACCATTATAGTACAACCTGTCACTGATTTGTCCCCACTGGTATTCAGCCATTGATGGTACAACTGGCACTGATTTGGTCCACATAAACCATTGGTGGTACCGTCCAGTAACATCGATGTTACAATTGGTCCTGTCGGCTATTTACCATATGTACATAAAAGGTAGAACCTAGGTACACAAAATATATATAAGTAGTAACAGCAATTACTCTGTGATCCTGTCCGATTTGAAATTTGTCTTTGATGTGTATGTAGGTAATAATCTAAGGAAATTGTATCCAATAATTTCAGCAGAATTTACAAAACGTAGGTGTACCTTAGTTTTCAAATTGTAGAAGGTATCCCAGGATTCGTATTTATCTAAATATATCTTATATTCCTGTAGATGTTCAACGAACTCCTTTTCTTCCGGTCGGAGGAGTAGAACCGCGTTTCCGGCGGCGCCAACGCCCCGCGCTGTTCTGCCCACCCTATGAATGTATTCCTGGAATAATATATGTTTCACTACACTTGAGTTCATTCTGTAAATTAGGTAATCGCAAGGACGTCATTTCAAACAGAAATTGCTTTGAAACCGATAGCAACAGAATTACGAAATAGTTCCATCATATACACAGAAAAACATTTTTTTTTTTATGGATGTGGGTTCTAGCATCCTGTTACAATGCATTACCTCACAGGTCACTTCCACCTAGGACGCGCCCTACGTAGCATTTCACTGTGCCCTGAGACATAAAAATTAAGTCTCATGTGCCTGTAATTTTACTAATGCGCGCACTACATAGACTATATCAAGATAGACACCGCAAACACGAAAATTTGTAAATCGTTTTATTTTGGACCTACTTTTCTACGAAATACGCTAGCACGGCTAGCTGATTTCAAAGAATTTTTAGTTTTTATAATATAGTGCTGTCGCGAAGACGGCCGAGAGCGAACTGACTTCAGGTTTGAAAGGTTGTGCATGCACTTACTCTGGGCAGGCAAAGTGACACGCAAAGAGGTGCACTTGCGTTATCTAGCTAGTGTAATATAGGTCTGTGGAGCACTACTTTGCGGCAGAAATAGGTATGGTACCTACTGCCCCGGACAAACTTTGTCTGCTAACACAGTGTTAGTAATTGATGTGTTCTTGTTGATAAGATTTGTCCTGGCTGCTAGCTTATTGTGGAATTTGTTATTACTGGAAAAAAGCGTTAGCCGACTCAGTCGTGGGAAGCAATGGCGGCGACGAGCTCACCAGTTGTCACGTCTATATTCCACGACCATATGCAATCCACTGAAAAGAGGCCCAATGAGGCTCTGCCTACCCCCTTTAGGGAAAAAGGCGTGTGTGGTATGTATGTATGTACCTAGGTTCTAATTTGTATGCACATTACATAGCAGACAGGACCAGTTGTACCAACAATGGTACTGGACGGTACCACCAATGGTTTCCGCTTAGGGGAAAAAGGCGTGTCAAAGTCAAAGTATTTTTATTACTTGAAATACATGTTATAAAAGATGACAAATATTATTATTAGTATCAATGTATACTAAGTATACCTAAGGCATGCAATATCTTTATTAACAGTACAATCATTAAAAAAAAACAAGAATTAATTAATTATTGTATGTGTGTATGTAATTGATGTGTTGATTTATGTCCTTACATTGGCATCAGCCGGTGGATCGAACTGTATGATCCAGTCGACCGCTGGTATGTCGAGCCCGCGGGCCGCCAGGTCCGTGCACAGTAGAGCCACATTCTCCGCGTTATAGAAGTCAGTTATAGTCGTTGTTCTGTCCGCTTGGTTCATCTTGCCCTGAAATAATGATTTTTGTTCCATAGATTAGCAAGTAGTGGGACACTTGCCCAACAGTAGGGTGAACGGCGAAATAGAAGTTTTTTTTATTGCTTTTATAAAATTAGTGATCGGAACCGTTTTTTTTTAAACTATTATGAAGAAAAAAGAAAGAAATAATATATATTTATTTGTATACAAGAGCTACACAGAAACAAGTATTAAACTAAGACGTAACAGATATGAAGGTGAGAGGTGTAACTGAAGTAACAAAATGGCTCTGCCTCAGCATGAGTTGGTTGACAGCAAGCTAGCAACCAACGCTGGTGTTCCGGCATAACCACTTGTTGGCGTTACGGCTAACCACTCACAACGACTATACAAAAACACACTAACATAAAGAAAACTAATAATAAGAATAATACTAAACTAAAACTAAAGGTATGCTCAAATTTCAAAAATCTACTAGACATAATTTTAATAATGGTAAGAAAGAAAAAAAAATATAATAATCATACCAACGATAAAAATGAATTATAGACCCTCGATTGGCCGCGATCTCACCGGTTGGTCAGTTGACGATGCGGCCGACGTTGGAGCACGAAGGTTTAGACGGCACCTTTCACTCTTGCCTTACAGAGACCCATATTATAGATATCAGGAAAGACAGACGACGGCAACTTGTTCCGTTCCTTAGCTGTTCGCATTACAAAGGTGGAACCGAAACGCTTAGTGCAAATTGCGGGTATACTGATGAGGTAAGATGGTACTGGGCCGTGCGCCGGCTTGTCGTATGATGGATAAAAGGAAACGGTGGGATCAGATCATGTAGCTCCTGGGCACATTCCCCGAAATTGTACTGAGCCTAGAGTCTGCAAATTTGACAAGCAACTACAAAGGCGTGTGGACTACACGGATTTTAGTATGGATAAATCGAAGAGCGCCCCTAGCGGGCACCTTGAGAACCTCAAATCTCATACAAAAATCCATGTAGCGTACACCTCACGGCCGTGTAAGTTGCTTGTTACATTTGCAGATTAGCTCCTGATGAAAATGAGCCTAAACACGCCGGCCAGTCTACTATATTATCTTTCAAGGAGTTCCGTTGTCCACCTTCCGTCTCCATCAGTAGATCAGCTCACTGTCACCATAATATTGTATTGTCATCGGAACTTGACAGGCATGCAAAATTTGCGCTCAATGGGATGTCAAGAAGTGGTTCTAATTCGGCTTGCAAAATATCTAACATGCAAACATTGCAGCTTGTAAAAAAATGTTAGTAGGTAATCTTATTAATGTAACTGGTACCATTTGGAAAATCTTTAAAGAATTTTAGTTAATACAATAACAATATTACCTTAGGACCTCGTGAGAAAACTGGCGGCGTGTTTATTTGATGGTATTTTTACCATCAGTCAATGCTCTTTTCATAGCCACCATACCTCAAAACCACAAAAAAGCTGAGTGACTAAGAAAGAAACAGTGCAGTGATAAGATGATGATGAACATGAATCTAGGTTATTAAATTTGCAGAAACTTGAATAGCGCCACCTATCGGTGAGTAGCAATGTTTGTGCTGTCATAACTTTAGGCTTTATTCCGTTTCTGCTTAGCTAATTTCTGTCCATCCAAAGGTTGCCTGGGAGAAATCGCTCTCAACGATAAGACCGCCCATTGTACTGTACTAATTGTTAATGTTTATTTTGTTATATTCGCTCGCCACTTCCCCCCTTCGTGTCACGATGGTCTCGATAGCTCGATAACCCGCAGCAAAGTTAATTGGAAGATAGAAAACTAACGTAACATTCGTAATCAGGACACTCAAACTAATTAATACGATAAATACGTCGCCCCTGCGTTAAATTCAGTCACTCGACCATCATTCCACTCAGGGGGTCAGTGGCTCGCTTCGCTCGCTACTTCCCGTACAATAAAGTGTTCATCTATCTATCTATCTTTTTAAAGAATTTCATTCCACTCAGGGGGTCAGTGGCTCGCTTCGCTCGCTACTTCCCGTACAATAAAGTGTTCATCTATCTATCCAGGTCTGGTTAATTCCATACATTTTAGAATTAGTTCACACAAAATATCGATAGATGGCAGTACTGGTATCGCTAGGAATATTGAACACATTAATTAGATTATTTTTTCACTTTTTTTGACGGCATTGCGTAAATAGTACCTCTAGAAGACTTTTTATGTGATTTTAACTAATAAAATAACAAAAATCAAAAAATAGTTTTTTTTTTCAATGTTTTTACTGACATCTAGCAATTTCTAACCGAAACATTTTGATTGGGTTCTAAGGTTCTAAGTTTGGTCAAGAAACACATAGATGGCGTTGAAATAAAACCATGTTTCGGAGCAGTGTATTATTCGATAATATTTCGATAGTTACTCCACAGAGTAGTAAGAATACTAACGTGTTACTCTATGATATGATGTGATGAAATACGCTTGATTTCTCAAGTATCATCTAGTGCGCTGTAAAGAAGGCAAGAGAGAAGCGCCATCTAGTACGCTGTTAAGAAAACAAGTAAGAATGCATATTAGTACGTTAGTACCGAGCGCGCGCCACGGGCGCTGCTCTTGCGCGACTTATCGTGGCAACGATCGTAGTACTAAGATTGTCTCTCTGTTGTACGTTAGTATTATTCCTTACTCTGTGATCTATCTATCTTTTTAAAGAATTACCATAGCGACATCTAACGGTGGGTGAGTATAAAAGTTTTCTAACAGGCAAAAGATGGCGCTTTAATGCAACCAATATTAGCAATCAAACATGAATCGACTTGAATTTCTGAATAATTAACTCTGGCTATGGCAGATGACTGCCAAACAGATGGTACCGGTGACACCAAGCCTTTCGCTTTTCCAAACTCGTTAAGGAATACTAAAAATAGGTACTATACTTACATGTATGCAAAGCACAGATGCCTGACAATAGGTGTTGAAGAATTCATGATGGAATACCACAGATTTACAGCTTGAGAAAAACACCATCACTTTATAGTTTTTGGTTTTCTTCAATATCTTATGAAGCCACCATAACCTGTACTCAGTATCACACATTGAATATCTGGAATAGAACATAATTTTTATTGGAACTGTATGCCTCAACTTTATACTTATGCTGAAGGAAGTTCATCAACACCACGAAGTTCAGGACCCATCTTCGTCATCATCGCCTATAAAGTCCCCTACTGGACATTTCACGCCTCCTCAGGCCCCATGGACTGCCAAAGCCATAAAGGCTCCAATACACAATGGCCCATGATGGGCCACGGCAAGCCATCGCCATTGTGTACTAGGTGCAATGGTATACAATGGCGGAAGATTGGCCATCGTGACGCGCAATCGGGAAGTTTTTTGGCACACTTCAAAGGAATCGTGGCGTAGAGTGGCCTGTGGTGTTCACACAATCGCCCATTGCGGGCGTTTGTTAGAATTTTAATGATATTATAAATTGGATCAATTCATGTTGTCTGAATAAATGAAATAATAATAATAATAATTGCAGTTTGTCACCGACCGCTGACAGGACAGTGCACGTCCATAGCAAATGTTTCGCCACGCTGCAATGAGCTATGCACCATTGTGTGAACACCTACGCCTACAGCCTAATGGCCTACAGTGGCGCATTGGAAAGCATGTCCCATCATGGGCCATTGTGTACTGGGGCCTTAACTAACAAGGGAGTAACTAACCATGATGGCAGATAATGAAGGTTGTACAACAGCCAAATTCCGTCACTTTCTAACTCATTCAAGTTCAGGTAAGTTAGAAAGTGACAGAATAGCGCTTTTGGAACGAAAAGTAAGTGAAAATCACGAAAAACAATTATATGCTACGTGAAGTCTTTGCCGACATTTAGGTGAAAAAAAAAAGTACAAAACTCTAAGTCGTCTACTCTAAGATGAATAAAATTTTCTGTCGGAAACAGTTTTACTTTGTTATTTTTTTTCACATGTTTAATGAACAGGTTTATAGAATTTTTTTGTACGTTCACTTTAATGATAAAAGTTCAATTAATGACATATATTTTTTTCAGCACATAACATTGACTCCTCTATGAGGAGAAAGCCTCCAAATAAGACCAATCAGCTGCTGTGCCTTAATGCTGTGTACTAATGTAAAAGGAAACTGAGCTTTTACCCTTGTTTAAGTCCATCAACAGTCGCTCTAAGGTCGTCTTCATCAGTGTTTATGTTTCGTAGATTGTCCTTCATTGCTGACTTGACTAATGCATCAGTTCTCTCTGAGTGCGTGGCACTGAATAACATGGTTTGCCTACTTTCTGAAACAAGGATAAACGCAAAAATATAGGACAACAAAAAAACAAGAAAACATTATGACTGAACCCACTTGTCCTAGAACCTGTAAATTCTCTGTCAAGTCACAGAATATATTTAATATAGTACAATGTACAGAACGGCCACCCTCCGCTCCAAGCAATTTGCGACCCCACAGCCCGCCCCTCAGATCTGTGGCTGAATGTAAGGTTCCTCATACTAGCCAATTCGTCTTTTGTTTAGGCCACGCACAGTTTATATAAGAGTATGCATTTCAAAGTGTTGTATATCAGCGTCGGTGGCTCAGAACAGTAACTAAAGCAAGTGTGGTCAAGTGACATCCACCAATCACAAATGCGCTTTAGTGGTATGCTTTCCTTAATAAATTAAAAGTCACTCACGGCCTAGCATGAAGGAACCCCAACCTGGTTTATGGACCATGCATTGTGAGGGATGTTTTTAGATGTTCACCATGATCGTCATCAGCCTACAGAAGTCTACTTCATGGTCCTTTGACGACCTCTGTAGCGCGGCGGGCGAAGGTTCGCCAGCGACGCAGGAGGTTGCGGGTTCGATTCCCGCCTCGGAACAAATATTTATACGATCTGCAGATATTTGTTCAGGGTGTTCTGGGTATTTTCTATGTATAGTAAAAATATCTATAGATCTATGTATCGTATTGTATTAAGTATATCAGTTATCTAGTACCTATAACACAAGCTATGCTTAGCTTGGGGCTTGATAATGTTGTGTGAACTGTCCAGCATTATTTATTTATTTTTATTTATATGCCATAGAATGCCACGTCAAACTCCACCCTCCACCAACATCCTGCAACCTTTATAATGTATTTTGTCCATCGAGAGGGGGGGAGGCCTTCCTCTACTGCATCGTCAGGTTAGCAGTCGCCAATAGAGCACCTTTATTCCCCAACGCTTGTTCCTTCGAGCTATATGGCTACAATTCAGATATTATAGCACCAAAACACCTGCAAAAGTTTCAGGAACTAAGAAATAGTCTTTGAAATTCATTCAATAATCACTAACCAACAACCATGCAACAACTTGCATATCCACCTATCAAATGTTGTTATTAGCTAGGTCACAGAATATATGCTAGGTCTTACTTGTGCACTATTTGTAAGTTGTTGTACTTTTATTCTGAACTAGCGACTCGTCCCGGCTTTGCACGGGTAATTTCAGGATGAAAAACAGCCCCTCCCCCCCTCCTATCCCTTACCCTGGTAGCCTATGTCACTAAGGGTGAATGTAGCTTTCCAATGGTGAAAGAATTTTTGAAATCGGCAAGCTAGTTTTAGAGTTTATTCATTACAAACATACACACACAAAAATACAAATCTTTCCTCTTTATAATATTACTAGCGACTCGCCCCGGCTTCGCACGGGTAGTCCCCCTACCCTTCCCCCCCTATGTCAATCTCCTGGCTCTAAACTACCTCCCCACCAATTTTCAGCCAAATCGGTTCACCCATTCTTGAGTTATAAGTGGTGTCACTAACACGACTTTGTTTTATATATATAGATTAGTGTAGAATTGTAGATAAATATTACATTACTATTACTAACCACCACCTAACACACAGTGACCAAAAGAACCAGTTACGGTGAACAAAGTAATTCTGTAAAGTAGAACTCACTTGGTAGCCTACTGACAATTTGTTTCAAGTCCTCTTCAAACCCATACTGAAAGATTTTGTCTGCTTCGTCCAATACGAGGCAACTAACATGGCTGTAGTCAAACTCCTTAGTCCTCATGTGGTCGAACAGACGTCCAGGAGTGGAAACCACAATATGGACACCTAGAATAGAAAATAAAAATATACCTACCAACCCCTTTGGGGAAAAAGGCATATGCCTATGTACTTAAGAGGCAGACAACAGTTTTTTTTTATCGAGAAAATTTATCGATATCTTGTTTTGGGCTCTATCATGCCCTTCGCTTTTTTTAACTGTTTGATTGATGGAACAAGCAGATGACCAACCTAATGTTAAGCGGTAAATAATGTATTTAACTCATAGACTCAAACTCATACTCAAACTCTTTCACAAAAAAAGCTCTACTACTAACAAAATATGATTAAGATTAACATAAATTCTTTTTTGTTGTCATAGACTGTCGAAAATCGTTTTTAAATACGTTTAAGAGAAGCCTATTTGACTCTTGGCAGTCTCTTAAGTACCTATTATATACTTATTTAACCTATATTGTCCCACTGCTGGGCAAAGGTCTCCCCCAAATTCCTCCTCTTGTCCCTGTCCCTGTGAGTCTCCCACCACTCCTTATCAAAACCACCCCGACCCTAGGTTGTCGTCCTTCAGGTATCCAGGGTGTGCTAATGTCTGCCCACCTATTGGGAAGCATTCGACTGACGTGCCCCGCCCATTTGAGCCTGGCTGTTTTATCACCTACATCGGCAATACCAGTCAGGGAACGCAGAGTGGTGTTCCTAACATGGTTGGTTCTCTTATAACCCAAATTGCTGTGTTCCATTTGCCCTCTGACAAATCTTGAGTCTGGACTTCTGTAACTCGGTCAGCGACCATGTCTGCGCAATAGAGTTGCACAATACATTTTATATCAATAAAAAATATTTTATTACTAACATTTTCATTTTCATTAACATTAACATTATTAGGTATATATAAAATAACAAACCTTTATATAATTCATCACTTTGTTTCCATCTGTTTTCGCCTCCAATCACTAAAGCTGATGTGATATTACTATGATAGGATACTAGATCCTGTAGCACTGAGAATGTCTGAATAGCCAGCTCTCTTGTCGGTGATATGATGATGCCACATGTGCCTGGAGATCAACAGCTTATTGTGAGCCAAATAATACAAATTGTCAATACCATTACTTATACAATACATTACATACACTTATCGAGGTGAAATATTTGGTGTACAAGTATGAATACTTGGTACTTATCACTCCAGCATTCAATAATTTTATGGCACTTATTAAATAAATAAATAATGCTGGACAGTTCACACAACATTGTCTAGCCCCAAGCTAAGCAGAGCTTGTGTTATGGGTACCAGACAACTGATATACTTAATACAATATATTACATAGATAGATATTTATTATTATATATAGAAAATACCCAGAACAACCTGAACAAATATCTGCTGATCGCACAAATATTTGTTCCGAGGCGGGAATCGAACCCGCAACCTTCTGCGTCGCAGGCGAACGTTCGCCCGCCGCGTCACAGAGGTCGTCATTATTGTCAAGACTTATTGTTGTTGTAGTTGCCAAACATTGTAATTAACATTTAACATAATATGCTCAAATATATAAGCTACTAGTGGAATGACCACACAAACTTCAACACCCCACTGCACGCCCTTAGGGGTTGAGTTTCGGGAATTACTTTCATAGCCTATCTCTAGACCACAAAAGGAACATAGCCTTCAAACTTCAGGTTTCTAGGGTTTACGGTTTAGTTAAGCTGTGCATTGATAGTCAGTCAGTCAGTCATGCAACGATCATAAATATATTGATTTAAATAAACAAACACAAAACAAAACATTCCTAAAATGAATCTAAAAAAATAAACTTAAAATTTATTTATTTGATAAACATTATCAAGAATAGCATTATAATTTTAAACTAGTGTAGTTATTTGAACTACCTTGTATTCCCTTTGATATGTTCTTTGTAACGTCTTCAACAACAGGTATGAGGAAAGCCAAAGTTTTCCCAGACCCTGTCTTGGCAGAGGCCACTATATCAGCTCCATCCAATGCACTGGGCAGTACTTTGCTCTGGATCTCTGTCATACGCTTAAAACCCATCTGCTTGATTGCTTCTAGGGTGCATTGTGATACATTCTCCTTCAAAACTTTGAATTTGGGAAATTTATCTTCCTTCATAATGAAATCCCAATATCCTTGATACAAATTACAAATTCAACGTAATTAGCTAAATAGTTTTTGTTGTAGTCAGGGGTTCCTGTAGTGTAAGCGTTGTATACAATTTTGTTTCTCTTCTGTTCCTAATATTTACTAGTAAGTTTACTCCTGTTCACTTTTATCAAGCTTAGCGTTAAAATTTTCTTTGGCTGGTTTCACTTTGTTTGTTAGTTAACGCGCACATTTTCACAATAGTTAAAAAAAAAAATACTATGCCATAACCACAAATTGGATGAGAATGAATGAGATCCACCCATGGACGTATGAGCCACCCACAGAACCACAGACAGAACACTATTACTTTCTATAAATCACAGATGATGTATTTCTGTTGCCGCTATAACAACAAATACTAAATAACAGAAAAAACTAAATATATATTTAAGGAGGCTCCCATACATAACTACGTGTTTTTTTCCAGATTTAATTTTTGAGAAAGAATAAAGTCTTTCATGTAGGATCAAGTGTTTTAGTCTCCCCTATTGAATCGATTAATCGACTAATTACAATAATTGAATCAAGAAATGAACGATTCCTAGAAGACGTTACATTCATCATAGTCTCTTTTTAGTCTATGATCGTAGCAAGCAATACAATACAATAGCAAAAATTCATTCAATCACTCACTCAAACACATGGTGATTTGAAAAACTCAATTGCTATGATTATTTTCCATGTGAAAAAAATATAATTAATAGTTCACGATGCCCACGCCAGATAAAATCCTAATGCGAAAAATAAAGAAACGCGAGAAGAAGAAAATAAAGCTTACAAATAAAAAATCGACTGACGAAAACGATGCGCTGGATGTTACAGGTAACATAACCTCTAAAATATATTTATTTGATCAAATTTATGTAATTGAGAAATAAATAGGCCATGTTCTTATGTAGTATTTCTAAAATCAACAGCTTTACGTAGGTATAGAGTACTGAAAGAGTATCTATTGCAGGCTACTTACTACTACTTACTAGTCTATGTATACTAAGCAAGTTATTTTTTTATCTTTTGAATTTTTCAGATACAGTGGTTAAGAAAAGGCCTCATGAAAACACTGATGCCAGTGGAAGCGCACCAAGTTACCCAAAAAGTAAGGAAGTTCACCCGTAACAGTAATTCAAAGCAAGCATTTTTGTACCAAAGCTGTTATGCTGTACCTATGTACAATTCGCACACATAAGGGATTTGACAACAAGCCTAAGTATTAAGAATAACACCTTCAGTAAAAAAAACTTTGGTTTTGTTTCACAAATAACATGATTTTTAACACTTGACAAGTGAAAGCAGCAATGGGCAGGCCATATTGCATCCAAAACATAACAGGATCTCGAGTGGTAAAGAACTGTAAGATGCAGGGTAGGGCAACCCTTCAATCGATGGACAGATGACATAGTAAACTTAGTAGTTAAGCCCACCTTTTTGTTACATTATTTTATGTGCAATAAAGTATTCATAAATAAAAAATAGTAATGTTCCCAGTGTATGGAGGCAGTTCATCGTGGAAGTCTATGGGGTAGGCATATGCTCAGCAGTGTGCATCTCCGGGGTAGTGATGATGAGGTATTTGGTCTAAATAAATCAACTATTCCAGAAAAACAGAAGAAGAATAAAACAGAGGTCAATGAGTTGCCCATAGAAGTGAAAGAAGAACCAGAAGTGAAATCAGAAGACAGTGATTCGGAAAATGAAACAAATGATGTTGAAAAATCAACCGAGGAAAGCCAATGTAAGTTTAATGCTTTGTTTGTACTACATAGCTATACCAACATGAACATGAAGTAGTTTTTGTATTGTTTGCTTTTTTTATCTTGTAACCTGTATTTTGTTCATTTAACTTGACTCTATAAACTTTTGCATTCATAATACATTTTATTTATATTGTGTCTACAGATAAACTAAAAAAACAAGATATAGGTATATAAACAACATTGAAGTGCTTTAAATAGGTAACCAATTACTCAGTGTCATAGACTTTAATTATGTTTTATTAGTTTTAGGTTTATTTGATTAAATTTCAAGATACCATCAGGGTTCGAAGAGATAAATATCATTGAAAAAAAAAAGAAAAAAATATATATATATAATTTTTTTAATAAAATGTCTTGATAATTATTAAGATAAATATAGTTTAACAATTACCTTGGTAATAATAACACAGATTTAAGTTGGATTTTGAATTTAAATTCTTCAGATACAGACATCATTATCATGATAATTATCGCGATAATTATCAAAGGGCATATTATTTATCTTGATAATTTCAAACCCTGGATAAAATGCATACTAAATTACTATAATAATAATAAATTAAATTACATATTGTGCTGCAGTGTGGCCAGCCTAAGATTAGACCCCTCAGTCTCCTTCCATGGATATTATAAAAGCTGACTAAGATATTACACCAGCATCCACATGAGTACTGAACACCAATAGTGTGATCACCAATTCGCCTGCCAAGCTCGGTGATTATGGCACATACCCCCATTGGAGCCTATGGGAGAGGCCTCGTCCAGCAGCGTACATCTAAAGGCTGCTGCTGATGATGATGATGATCTTTAAGTAGCAGTGAACTACTCTAACCATGATAGTCTATTCATATCGTAATCCCATCATTTTCTATTTCAGTACCAGGGTCCAGCTTATGCCTTGGCATTCTATCAGATCAGAAATTCACAGCACTCGAAGGAAAAGTGTGTGAACCAACTCTAATGGGAATAAAAGAAATGGGGTTCAAAACCATGACTGAAATCCAGGCTAAATCCATACCACCATTACTAGAGGGCAGGGATCTGGTTGGAGCAGCCAGGACCGGGTCAGGAAAGACCTTGGCTTTCCTCATACCTGCTATAGACTTGATTTACAAACTGAAGTTCAAGCCTAGGAACGGTAAGATTTATTTGTTAAAAGTCAATTTGAATGTTCTCTATCATCATCATCATCAGAAGACGTCCAATTGACCTGGGTGGGCCCCAGACAATGACTTGAACAATCTTGAGTGAGACATCTCTGTCCACAGACTTCCTGCATGTACATAAAAATAAAGATAAGTTGATTTCACTTAGAATAGGTACAACAAGTCATAATTAACATTTGCATTAATTTCAAAGATGTTCATAAATATATGAAATAAGAGAACTTTGCCTTCCGTGCTAGTTAAAAAAACAGGTACGGCAAGGTGACACTTCAGAATGGTCCTTATAGAATGGTCCTTTGGATATTCTTAAGTAAAATTATACCTAAACGTTAAGCCCATATAAATATATACCTTATAAACAATATAATTCAGTATCTTCCAGTTCATAGTCACCAGTCAAGAAACTATTCCCTAGTTCCGCAAGCTAACTGGCCTGCCTATTGACACTTCAACCTGCTAATCCTGGTAGCTAGCTATGTGGGTGACCTTGGTTCTTATGTAGATTACTTCACCACATATCACACTGCTAAGTGAAACTCTGAATAACACTCTCTATAGCCCATTGTTCTCATAGGCTTATTATTCGTAACATAACTCTCTCTATAGCCCGTTATTCTCAAAATGTTGTTATTCTATGCATAACTGTGTCCAAAACCCATTGTTCTTCTATAAAATGATGACAAAAAGGCGAATATGAAAATGACCACCATATCGGCTGTCTATAGACAATCAACAGAAACTAGAGTCTCCTGTAAACGGTTGAGGCACATTTACTGTTGATTGCCTATATGCACCAAAGTCGTATGTCGATGGTCTTTTATGAACACAGAATGGATATCTGACTTAAAACGTAAAATTATAAAACACCTACTGATTAAAATTTTAGATTTCTAAAAGGACATTTGTTATAGGCACCGGTGTTATTATCCTGTCACCAACAAGAGAGCTGTCAATGCAGACCTTTGGAGTATTGATGGAGCTTATGAAATACCACCATCACACCTACGGCCTAGTAATGGGTGGGGCCAACAGGAGTACTGAAGCACAGAAGCTTTCTAAAGGTGAGGCAATGCCTAATCTTGATTATCTTATCATTCAAAAGCTTTGTAACATCATTCAACTACCTTTTTACGCAACACACTGTGAAATTTGGTGTTACTATTGCCTCATTTCTAGCTCCTTTGTACAAATTACTGTAAAATTTGGTGTTACTATTGCCTTGTTTCTAGCTCGTTTGTACAAATTACTGTAAAATTTGGTGTTACTATTGCCTCGTTTCTAGCTCTTTCTGTTGTACAACCCACTGTGAAATTTGGTGTTCCTATTGCCTCATTTCTAGCTCCTTTTTACAAATTACTGTGTGGTCAATTCAATTCAATCATTTATTTCTTGTAAGTAAGTGATTTACAAATATAGCAAAGGTAAATAAATACACATTTTTACAATGTCATGAATTGAACAATCTAGTTTATAACAAATAGACACTATAGGTGTTATACCTTTACTATTGCCTCGTTGCTAGCTCCTTTTTACAACCATGTGTGAAATTTGGTGTTACCATTTTTCTCATTTCTAGCTCCTTAGCACAACTCATGGTGCATTTTGGTGTTAGTATTGCCATATTTCTAGCTCCTTGGCACAACTCATGGTGCATTTTGGTGTTAGTATTGCCATATTTCTAGCTCCTTGGCACAACTCATGGTGCATTTTGGTGTTAGTATTGCCATATTTCTAGCTCCTTTGTACAAACCACTGTGAAATTTACTGTTACTATTGCCTCATTTCTAACTCCTTTGTACAGTCTAGTGTTAAATTTGTGTTACTAATTTCCCTTATATAGTGCTTCCAGTAATTCTAACAGCATTTTTTTAGCAGCCTTGTCAATTCACTAGTAAGTAGGATTGTAACTACTGTCCATCTTTACAAGGAATCACCTTCATCACCTTTATCATTTTACGCTCATGCTGTGGGATGATCTCCCATGATGCTGCTGAGATTTTCCTAAGCGACTACAGTGAGTTTCTTCAAAAGGGGTGTTTGGAATTTTTTAAAGGGTCGGCATTCGTCAACGTGCTTGTGATGCCTTTGGTATTGCAGGCGTCCATAGGCTACGGTAACCGCTTACAAACAGGTGGGCCGTATGCTTACTTGATACCTGGTGCGATCAGCTAAATATGTTGCAAACGATTTCTATCGTCCGCTTGATGCTAACAGAATAATATTTCTATCGATGTTTTCCGATCAGCTATCTTTTCTTGCTCCGATTTCTATGGACTTCTATCGATGTGTTACAATCTGAAGTTTGTACGAATTATGCATTACCCGACCCGATTTACAAAGTACGATTACGCTATGAACCGTGTATCAACGTACTAACCATTTTTAATCAACCGTATAATACGACTCTTTTATGCTTTGTCTATGATAGAAACATATTTTTACTCTGTGCTGTGTGACTTGTGCGAATTGTGCTATGCGTAGTAAGCAATCCTTGTGAGAAAAGTTTGTTTACATTTTAACAAATATACGAATTATCTAATACGTTTTGGAAGGAAAGTAAGTAGTAACCACATTGAAGTGAAAGGTATATATAAGTACCTATGGACCCAAGTTGTGTTGATTCGTTCGACTCCAATTTAATATTTTTAACAAAATAGCGCAATACCGCTAAATGTAGTAAAGTGTTTTGTACGTACTGAATGTTTTTATATGATTTGGATTGTAATTAAAACCATGTTCAAACAATTAAAAATACCACTTTTATGGCTTACCTTTTAGATTTCTATGGTTTGAAACAACCATTTACTTGTTTCTATTGCAATAGGTTGTGTTGCGATCAAATGCTGTCATTATTCATTGAACAGCGGTACATAATCGCTACTTCATACTATCGATAGAAACACTACATGTCAAAAGGCTTTTTGTTGCAATCAAGCTTTGTTAGCAACAGGGTGAGTTGCATGATCGCTAAAACGTCATTTTCAATAGAAACAGCATTGAAACAGCGCACTGCTGATAGAAACAGGAGATAGCTAATCGCTCGGCTGGTAGTATTAAAAAAAACTATTATAAATGTTGTATGTTTCCACAGGTATAAACATACTGGTGGCGACTCCCGGCCGCCTGTTGGACCACCTTCAGAACACGCCCGACTTCCTGTACAAGAACCTGCAGTGCCTCGTCATCGATGAAGCTGATCGGATTCTCGAGGTTGGATTCGAAGAAGAAGTCAAGCAGATTATCAAGTTGTTGCCGAGTAAGTGTTTCAGAAAAACTAATAAATAACATGTCATTCACACAAACTGCCACGTTGAGTGGATTACCAGTGATCGTAATAGGTAGAGCCGTTTGTGTTCAATTAAGGCACAAACCCAAACCAACCTGTGGTTGTTGGTTCAATTAAGTCATCCCAAATTCTGTCAATATCTGTTCAGGTTAGTAAGAAAGGGACAAAAATTGAACACGCGAAACAAAAAGTGAGCGAAAATCACGAAAAACCACAACTGTCTCAAGTAAATAGTTATATTCAAAAATGTAAACAAACCTATAAATTGCCTTTAATATTGTGAAAGAATCATTAAAATCATATGAATCATAATTCATATGAACCTTTGTATATTTTCCTACCAAAAGTTCCAATTACTTAAAAAAAAATAAAGAAATATTTTTGACTACTGCTCGTTCACCGTAATATGGCACCTGTAAATACTCCATGGCAGGTGCCAACTTACGGTGAACGGTCTGTAATCTGTATATTAGACGTCCATTGTATATTTTTTATAGTATTTGGATAATACGTTTGTGAGAAGTAAGTAGGTTTTCAAATAGAAGACTAGTTTAGTGTCTATTATCGCCTTAAATGAAATGTGCCTCAAATTGCTAAGATGAGTATCTGTATTTTTTAGAGCGCCGTCAAACGATGTTGTTCAGTGCCACCCAAACGAAGAAGACAGAAGCCCTCACAGCGCTCGCCGTCAAGCACGAGCCGGTGTATGTCGGCGTGGACGACCACAGGGAACAAGCCACAGTAGACTCTTTAGAACAAGGGTGAGTTGACAACAGTATTTGAAAGAAAGAAAGAAAATTTATTTATTTTTCCCCACTACACAACACAGACATAAATTATGAAAACAAAAAAAAAACTACTAAGTACTACAAGATCAGTAGGTAAAATAGATCAAGTAGAAAAACAAAAATAAAAACTATTATAAACTATGGTAAGTAGATAGGTTGTGTGGGGTCAAACAGGTCCCTGTCTCAGAATATGCTGCACCAGACCTAGGTTTAGTGCAGCGATGGTTTTCAGACAGGGCCTTTTTTAATGACGGGATTTTAGTGTAGTAGCGTCACATCTGCGGAACGTACGGCGCCGATCGTTCGGTTCAATACGCTCGCAGTGCTTTTAAAGTTCCCTATGTCACATCAGCCGAAATTACGTCGCGTTCAGCGTAGCGCCGAACCTCCCTTCGAGAAATTATTTCAGCCAAAACGCATTCAATGTATTTTGCAACACTGCGAGCGATTGGGCGCTTCACTAGCCGGGTCTAGTATCTAAGTATACTGATGCGGGACAAATGTTTGTATGATCTACAAATATTTGTTCCAAGTCCGGTGTTATGGTACCATGGTAATCGTAGTTTCTGATACCCACGACACAGGGAATCCTAGTGTGGGATCAAGAATATGTATGTGTTAAGTTATGTAGAAGTAAGCTACGTGTGCAAAACTCATTTGTTTAAATTGCACAATAATTTTATGTATTAGTTTGGGTTATTTTGTATTTGGGTGTTAAAGTCAACAGTATATTAGGTATTTATGTATGCGGATTATGTTTAACGTCCGGTTTTATTTTGTCTGTAATTCGTATTCGGTTCCCACGATACAGGCCGCGAGCCTAGTGTGGGGCCATAGCTATAACTCCGAAAATGCCTTAATCTAAATCTAAGTTGTTTAATATCTTTTTCTCGGGGTTTTATGTATTAGTTGTGTTTTTGTAAAATAAATAAATAAAATAAAAAATAAAAAAGGGCGTAAGCGCCTTACCGGTACACTCTTAGATCGTCGTCTATAGAATCATGAGTACTACCGCGCCTTTTGTCTTTTCACATAGACTAGTATATTTTGAAATAGAGAAGTCCATTTCAGACCCACGGTACCCCTGGCCATACCCCTGGCGGTACCGTAGGTATTTTAAAGTTAAACGGTACCACCGATTAATAGTGATGTAATGAGTCCGGACCCGTGCTTCACCTAAGTTCTCCACCTTAGTCCTTAGGTACCAACTCCTACTATATTTTTTATTATTCTAAATGACTAAAAATACATTTGTCTATGAAATCAAAGCACAACTTGGCGGTAAATAAAATGAACCAAAACGGAAAATAGTAAATTTTTGAAACCACTCGCTCAAAAAAAAAAGCTATCTATCTATCTAATTACCCATTTATCATACGAGAGATAGCTAGGTCCCCGCTGTTACGTTTGCACCATTGATTTGCCCCATTAATGGTGCAGACGTAACTGGTTAGTTACGTTTGCACCATTAATGGTGCAGACGTAACTAGTTAGTTATGTTTGCACCATTGATTAATAGGGAAAAGAAAAAACAGACAAACAGACCGTATTAAAAAACCGGCCAAGTGCAAGTCAGACTCGCGCATGAATGGTACGGGTTCCGTACCATTATCTATAAAAATGGCAAAAAATACACTTGTTTTATATGGGTAATATCCCTTAAATATTTATTTTATTGTTTATTTAAACTGTCTTACTATCAGGGTTCATGAGATACAACCTGGTGACAGAAATAATAAATAAAACAAAAATAACATTTTGACAGCTGTCATCCAAAATGTAGATTTTGTCATCAGCTTTCATTTAAGCCATACAACGAAACTCTAGCAAGAGTAGTTTCCAAAATATGACTGTTTCAATTTTGACAGCTGTCATCCAAAATGTAGATTATGTCATCAGCTTTCATTTGAGCCATACAACGAAACTCTAGCACGAGTAGTTTCCGAAATATGACTGTTTCAATTTTGACAGCATTCATCCAAAATGTAGATTTTGTCATCAGCTTTCATTTGAGCCATACAACGAAACTCTAGCACGAGTAGTTTCCGAAATATGACTGAATCAATTTTGACAGCTGTCATCCAAAAAAACGGCTATAGTTGCGATTTGCCGGTTGCCGCAACTGAGAGTTCAAAATTTTGTCGTGTTCTGAGCGCCTTAGAGATTGATAAAACTATGTGATCCCAAAAAAGTCAACATTATAGGAACACAACTTTAAAACAATACAACACTAAAAAGAAACAACATTGCGGGAAATTATACATTTTGGAATTTCAAAATTTTGCAAAGTCAACCGAATGTTCCTAAGGGAACTTGTTTTTTGGTGAACATTATATCCAAAAAACCATGTCAAAAACAAACGCTAAATAAACAAATTTTTATGGCGAGAAAAGCAAGGTTAGTATGTTGTATCAAATTGAATGGTGCAAACGTAACCACGGGGCTAGGTCAACACATCACTAGGGTCACTTACTCGGTGGTACCGCTTAACTTTAATAGACCTACGGTACCGCCAGGGGTATGGCCAGGGGTACCGTGGGTCTGAAATGGAGAAGTCGTATTTGCGTACAGTTTAGCATAAAGACGTTACTTGTTTTTTTCTATCATCATTAGCCTGTAGAAGTCAACTGCTGGATTTGTCCCGCATAGAATGCCACTACGAAGGGTCATGAGCCCCCTCCATCCACTGACTTCCTTTACATTTTTCTTTAAAATGGGTTCAGTCCCTCGAGACATTTTCGACCGGTTCGGTTATTTCCCTATGAAATAAAAATTATATAAGGTATCAAAGTTTTTTTTTTTCTGTATCAAAAATTTTAAACGAAATTTTATAAATTTTAAAGTTATGTAGAAATACATTATAAAGAAACAAGTAAATCATTTTCTAAAAATTAAAAAAACCCTCAACGCAATGAAACGGCTGAACCGATTTTGATCAAACATAGCTAAGAACACTCCCGACTAATTCAACTTTCAAACAAAAAAAACAAAAACAAAATCGGTTCACCTGTTCGGGAGCTACGATGCCACAGACAGACACACGCACAGACACGTCAAACTTATAACACCTCGTCGCTTTTGCGTCCGGGGTTAACTATAGACAAACCAAATTAAAACCATATACCTAGTATTATAAGAACAATGCAAAGTTGGCAATGTATAAATTTGCAAGTGTCTAGCTCCCATCCTAGGAATACCTGTGTTGTGGGTAGCCTCTTTCGAACATTATTGTGACCGTACATTGATAGATGTGGTTTTTACGTTTCAGATACATTGTGTGCCCTTCAGAGAAGAGAATGATGGTGCTGTTCACATTCCTGAAGAAGAATAGGAAGAAAAAGGTCATGGTGTTCTTCTCAACTTGTATGGCTGTGAAGTACCATCACGAGCTATTCAACTATATAGATCTACCTGTTATGTCTATTCATGTAAGTATAAACGCATCAATGTTTCACTAAATCCCTGCACTACACTGGTTTTTTCACCATCGGTCACCAGTCCTTTTTAGTCCACCATTTAAGAGGCTGTGGTTGCAGGTTTGATTCCCTCGAAACAAATATTTGTACGATCTGCATATATTTGTTAAGGATGTTCTGGGTATTTTCTATGTATAATAAAAAATATCTATCTGTGTAATGTATTGTATTAAGTATATCAGTTATCTAGTACCTATAACACAAGCTTTGCTTAGCTTGGGGCTAGATAATGTTGTGTGAACTGCAGCATTATTTATTTTTATTTATATGCATCCGCATTGCGTCTTAACTCGCATTGCGTCTACTAGTCAACAGATGGCGCTGAGAGGCTCTAAATTAGCAACAATCTTGATTATTTTTATCTTACATTTTCAGGGAAAACAACAACAAACGAAACGCACGACAACGTTCTTCCAATTCTGCAATGCAGAGACGGGCATCCTGCTGTGCACGGACGTGGCAGCGCGTGGTCTGGACATCCCCGCCGTCGACTGGATCGTGCAGTATGACCCGCCGGACGACCCTAAGGTAATTACGGTACTACTTACATCATCAGCCGGGAGACGGCCACTGGCCATATGCCCTGACAAAAAGTGCGGCCGCAAATCAAGTAGTAGAGCTTTTTTGTGAAAGAGTTCGTCCGGACAAGTACTACGACAAGTACTATTTCTGCCGCGAAGCAGTAGTGCTCGCATTGCTGTGTTCCGGTTTGAAGGGTATGGTTGCCGGATAAATTACAGGCTTTGTCGGAATTATCAAGACTTTTCATATTTATGTCTCACGGTGGTGGGCGCAGTGCAATGCCACATAGGGAGTGTCTTCTTTTTTTCTTCTACTTGGAATGACGAATCAAGCAAGTGGCCTACCTGATGTTAAGCAGTACACCCTGCCTATGAACAGTGCATTATCTTAGGTGGATGTGACCTATGTGGTAATGCATTGTTAAAGGCAGAGGTTACCGCTTATCATCAGATGGGGTATCTGCTAGCTCCGTCATTCACGCAATAAAAAAAAGGCCTTTTAAAAGAATCCTGGCTCCATCACCGCCTTCACATACACTTCACAGCTTGCTACAAATGCTATAACACATTCTTTAATATAATAAGCCAGGACAAATCTTACTAACAAGTCCTAGTAATCCCCTAGTAGTCTTTTACCAACACCCCATTTCATCATTATCATTTGTAAAGAAAACTTCCTAAATGTATTTTTTCACCTTAGGAATACATCCACCGCGTGGGTCGAACCGCGAGAGGGCTTGGCACCAGCGGGCACGCGCTCCTGTTCCTGCGACCCGAAGAACTAGGGTTCCTCAGATTCCTCAAACAATCAAAAGTCGCCCTCAACGAGTTTGAGTTCTCTTGGAACAAAGTCGCCGATATCCAACTACAGCTCGAAAAACTGATTTCAAGAAACTACTTCCTGAACCAATCTGCGAAGGAAGCTTTCAAGAGTTATTTGCGAGCGTACGATTCCCACCATTTGAAAACGATATTCGATATCGACACAATCGATATGGCAAAAGTGTCGAAATCGTTTGGCTTCACGGTACCACCTGCTGTCGAACTGAAGGTTGCCAGTAAAGGACCGACTCAGAAGAGGAAAGGTGGTGGTGGGTTTGGCTACTTCAAGTCTCTCAACGCTCCACAGAGCCAAAAGAACAAGGCAGAGAAAACTAAGATATACAGGCAGAAGGGTAACAATAAGAGAAGTTGATTTTAGTCAATAAATCATGTAATTTATGTAATTTGTTTTATTTATGTTATCACAGCTCCACATTGTCGCGGTTCATTACCTTGGTCTAACATAAGCCTTATCTAAATGTTATGCATCGAGTGCAACCACCCACATTGATAAACGTTATCAAGTTAATGCCCTTTAGTTCTGATACATTGAGCTTGATCGTAGCTATATTAGAGGGCCTAGTACATAAGTTTTGCATTCGGTATCCCGACTATCGATTTGTTTTATTTATTTCAGGTTATTTACACCCATATAACATCATTGGCTGAAAACTACTACATTACAACTTAATAAATCAGAAATACTACAAAATTAAATAAATTAATGTCACAAAATTAACAAATTAAAATAAAATTACACAAAATGGACAACACAAAATTACAATATGAATTGAATTGTGAATTAAAATATGAATTGAAATAAGATCAGATGGAGCCCATCATTATTTTCATCTGTTTTGAATGGGGCAGTCTGCTCGCGCTACAATCATCTTCAGGATGCCGTTGGCGCTGCCTCGCGCACGCTGGAGTAAGGAAGCGACTGCGCTGCAAAAGCGAGGCAGCCGCATCAGCATCCTGAAGATATTATTGTATTGGACCCTCAGCGAGCTGGCAGCCCGCTGGCTGTGGTTTATCCAGAGGCTGCTCGAATAGGAGTGGCAGTAAGCCTTAAACAGTGATTTTCACTTCTCTCGAGCAGCGAGCGAACCGGCGTGCGAGCATGTTACCCCGAACTTCCAGCGCTCTGCGCTACCTTTCAACATCCTCGTTATCTTTTAAGTGTTCGGTGACAATGTGCCCCAAATATTTAAAACTCTTGACTACTTTTAGAGCCGCACAATTGAGCATTATAGGTGGAACATGGACCGGTCGAACTCTACCACTCTTAAATACGAGGACTTCGCTCAAATTAATTCAGAATTTGAATTGAACTGTCAGAATTGCAGTCGATATTTGTTTATATGTATGGTTTTCATGAGTTTCTTAACATGTCCGCTAGGGGGAGCTTATCATTTTCTGCATACAAAAAATACTTTTGATGAATAAAGCGTAATTACAAACAAAACCTTATATAAAAATAAAGTTAGTTCCTTCTTTAACATAATTCTGATTTATTATTGATAATCACTCTACTTAATTAGAAACGAAAAAATACCAAAGCTGTCAGAAATGTAAACTGGCTCTCAACACATTTCCTGTCCAAAGCATAGACGAAGTATCCTATAACTACGTCCAGAACTAATTAGGGTTTCGTAGTCATCAAGACAAGGAACTCTTATATTGTCGTCGTGTCCGTCCGTCTGTCTGTCTGTCCACGGCTTAGCTCTTAGTACTAGAAAAATATAATTTGGCATGGGTATAAATATTAATCAGGCCGACAAAGAGGGAAACTAAAATGTTGTTTTTTTTATTGTAGGTACCTACTGATAAAGTGATGATGTTTTTTCTCGTCTATCCCATGATGTCGGGTGTCGTTGAATAGGTCGTTCAAAAATATTGCGGGTGTGATATCCATTATTTACCACTATGTATACCTATGCCAAATTACATCTTTCTAGTACTAAGAGTCTGAGCTAAGCCGCGGACAGACGGATAGGCAAGGCGAAACTATAAGGGTTCCTTGTCTAGATGACCACAGAACCCTAAAAGTGGAAGTACCTAGTATACATACTATATATACATACATATAGTATACATACGTATTAGATACATACGTATTAGACGACCTTTGTGGCGCGGCTGGCGATGGTTCGCCTGCGTCGCAGGAGGTTGCGGGTTCGATTCCCGCCTCTGAACAAATATTTGTGCGATCTGCACATATTTGTTCAGGGTGTTCTGGGTGTTTTCTATGTATAATAAAAAATATCTATCTATGTAATGTATTCTATTAAGTATATCAGTTAACTAGTACCCATAACACAACCTCTGGTTTAGCTTGGGGCTAGATAATGTTGTGTGAATTTATTACTGTTATTTATTTATACATGCGTACATGTACGCTGTCCACGCGTCTCGTTTCAACGCTTTGGTTGGTAATTTGGTATTGAGTCGATGTAGTGTGCGACGGAAAGTATCGTTTTTTGACTGTCCTCTTGATATATTTGTATCAAATTCATGTATCTTGACTCTCCATGTCTCCACTGCTTTCATCATACTGATTGTTCTGATAAGGAAATGCATTTGCAACACATCTTAGTGGAAGACCACTCAGCTTATCTAAAGATAGATAAGCTGTATCTTTGAGATGTCTATGTGAGAACCTGACTGACGAAATCGCAAGTTATCAGAACATATGAGGTTTTGTATTTCTAAATAAATTAAGTGGTTGACAGACGCACAGGACAGAGGAGGCTGGCAAAAGAGAAAGGAGGCCTATACCCAGCAGTGGGTGATTCCGGGCTGAGATGATGATGATGATGAAATAAATTAAAGAAGGTAGGTATCCTCATCATCAGCAGCCTATCCACTACTGGGCAAAGGCCTCCCCCACAGAATGCCATGAAGAACGGACATGATCCGCCTTCATCCACCGACTTTGGTCCATCCACTACTGAGTCCGGTTTATGGCCGCCACAAGAGAACCTTAACTAACGTAAAACAACTAATAAAACTATAGACTTACAGTAAAACAAAATAGAAAAACTATAGCACCATGTTTTCATAACCACAGATATATTAGACGAGTATAGAAACACCCTATACTACATTTGAACACTTTAAAATACCGCGTAAGCCCCTCTTACAAAGGGCCAACAAAATCGACACGAATGAGTATATTCATACATAGACAAGCCTTTTTCCTCGAAGGGCAAAAAGAAGGCAGAGCCTCAATGGGCCTCTTTTCACAGTGGGTTGCACCATCGTGGAATATAGACGTGACAAGTGGTGAGCTCATCGCCGTCATTGCTTCCCACGACTGACTCGGCTACGCTTTCTTCCAGTAATAACACATTCCATAATAAGCCAGCAGCCAGGACAAATCTTATTACCAACGAATCTTATCAACAAGTCTGGGTAATCCCTTAGTCGGCCTTTACGGCATCCATGGGAGGAGACGGGGGGATCTATTCTTAGGCCGGACACACCATTCTAAGTTTACATCGTTGGTCGCTCGCCTAGTTTTTCTTTTTTAGTTTTCGATAGTAATTACTAGCAGGATACTAACACAATTTCCAACCCGGCGTCATCAGCCCGATTCATGATCGAATTAATCGATAGTGCCCTCAAATTCCCAGCCAGCGTCAGCCCGATCCATGGCCAAATTGGTCAAACATTGGCGATCATCTGTAAATTATACTTCAAAACCCAATTCTAGGGGTCACAAACTAGAAACTTACACTCAAAAATAAACTACCTATAAGTTGGAAAAGTTATGAAAAGGATACAAAAGTCAACATCTGGTTGTTTTCTAAACCCAAATGCTTTGGCTGTGGCCTTCAAATCCAATGTTTTGATGTTGAATATCTCCTTCATTGGATGTTTTTGATAACATCTTAGAAACGTCAAGAACGCCTTCCTTGCTAATGTTTTCATAACTCCATCATTTTCTATCATGTCTTCGAACTGAAATAAATACAAATAATATTAATGATTTAGTTTGAATCTCCACTGACGTCTACAAATTGACTTCTTTTTTGTGAAAGAAGATACGCCTCTTAATGCTAGATGCATCTGATATATTTATACCCAATTTACTGCAGACTAAAACCACAAAATTCTGAACAGTTTTTGATCGTGTAACCTCAGTATTTAGAGGTGAAACATTAGTTATTGACGTTGACCGCTATTGAACGGAACCACATTCTATCAGAAGAAATAATTACCTGGTCTTGTAATTCTGGAGAAGGATCTCCGAAGTTGTATTTATCTAAATAAACCTTCTCCATTTTAAGGAACTGCGTGAATTCCTCTTCCTCTGGCCTGAGTAAAATTACTGCGTTTCCTAATTTATTCAAACCTCTGGCAGTGCGACCGACTCTGTGAATATATTCCTGCAAAACAAACACGTCGACACACTCCGATTACTCCCACAGCTTTACACGTATGTGCATTAAATTTCGGCCATGGTATATGTCCAGCCTAAGAATAGATCCCTCCGTCTCCCCCCGTGGATGTCGTACACGCCGACTACGGGAATACACCAGGGGATGGGCAGCAGCATCCACCTGAGTAGGTACTTTGCACCATACTGTGATCACCAATCCGTGGTGATTATGGCAAATCCTACCATTCATTACATTTGATGGGGTGGGGGGAGGGGGGGGGGGGGCTCGTCCAGCAGTGTACATCAACCAGCTGATGATGATGATCACATAGAATTTGATATACCTCCACCACGTTATAATATACAGATATACGTAATACATGATTACTACTGTTTTTTTTTACGCGGCCTCCTAATTTCGCCCCTCACTTTATAGGGGGTGCATGCGACATAGACGCTCTTGGTGACTAGCTAATGGCTGTTTGACTCCCCCCTCCCTCTTTCATGACACAGTTAAATGTCTTGGCCGCTGACGGCCACCATTTAGCGGGAAACGGTTCCCTGAGATTGAAAACCCGCCTGCCCAGCCAGCGATTATGGGTAAACCGTCACAAATCACATAAATATATATAAAATCGTTGCGTGACGACTGACTGACTAGCAAGCAACACAGCCTAAGTCGTAAGTACTTAGAGACCTGAAATAAGTAGGGTACATTCCTTTTGTGGTCTGGGGATGCACTAATAAAGGAATTTCGGAAATTCACCATTTAAGGGCCAGCGCCCAGTGCCTGCACGGCACGGCATGCCATGGCAGGTTGTGCTGCGGCGTTCCGTGGCACGCCGTGGCATCCTGCTGAAAGCCCAGCACAAGTCTCAACCTTATTTCAACTAGCTTAGCAATCATAATTCCTCGACATAAAGTGACCCATACCTACGTCTCGCGGGATGAAATGACGCGCCGCCGCAACCCGTGGAATGAAACGGCATGCCACGTCATGCCGCAGCATCCCGCGGCGCGTCGCGACATTTCGCGGCATCGTGGTATCGAAATAAAGTAACATGAATTCTAAACTCATTGAAATAAGATTCAAAATAACTTCATTAGTAATAAAATCCTTTGCCATGCCATGCCGTGCCACGCCGCCCGTCAGTGAGCTCCTGCTCTAGGGGGTTGCAGCGAACACCGAGCTAAGTGGCGCGTATTGGGAGATGCCTTTGCCTATGTCCAGCTTTGAACGAATGTGGGCTGATGATGATGCCGTTGACTCTCGCTAGCCAAGCATGGGCATACGACACTAAGGTCTGATGATTACCTTCGGATCTGAGGGCGGGTCGTATTGAACTATCCAGTCAACGGCAGGTATATCCAGTCCTCTGGCCGCTACGTCTGTGCAAAATAATGCCCCTTTTTTCGCTTCTACGAATTTTAAATACGCCAATTTCCTCTGGGCCTGGCTTAGACGACCCTGAAGGAAGAGAACTAAATAAATACTTTATAATGTTAAATAAAATCTAAGGAGTCCAGAAAAAAATACCTTTCTAAACACAAATAGCAGTATGTGTAACTCCTGTGAGTAAAATAATAATATTGACAGACGGACGGATGGAAGGCGTACTTAGTAATAGGATCCATATAGGAACCCGACTATTTAGGTGAAGGTATGGGTGTCGGTGAAATTACAGGCACATGAGACTTGTCATCTTTATGTCTCAGGGTGGTGAGCGCAGTGCAATGCTACATAGGGTGCGTCCTAGGTGGACGTGACCTATGTGGTAGTGCATACTTAAAGGCAGAGGTTACCGCTTAACATCAGGTGGGCAATCTGCATGCTCAAGTAGTTAAGAAAGAAAAAAACCCTAAAAAGGTATTTAAAAAAAAAATGCATACCATAACGCTAAAAACTATAGACTAAGGGAGGTATCGCACCACGTCCAATCCGAATCTGTGAAAATATGGTCCGGAGTAGAAGTAGAACTATTTGTATGGTAGTTTATGCACTAGATCCAAGTTCCGAAATCCGATTTCTGATGACGGAACCATACAAATAGTTCTACGACTACTACGGACCGTATTTTCCAGGATTCGGATAGGACTTTTTTTCGGGAGGATGTATATGCATTTGACTGCCTGGGGTCATGACTGCTTTACCGGGCTTTTGGTGAGCGTAGATGGCGCTCAACCTGCTAAGTTAGGTTGGGGCAACGAGCACAAGGGCACCACTTAGGTACGGACTTCGGCTTGGGCTGTTGCCTCGGGAGGATCGGGCAGAACGCCCCGGAACATGCCTGTACCGGTTTATGCGAAGGTACAGAAGGTACTTAGAAGGTTCGTCGACCTCGCCAGCGAGGTCGGTGCAAAGGTGGAGTGTTTTCTGTCTTGACTGGATGACGTCACTACCGATTAGCGACAGTGATAGGGTCATCGGGATCACCAAGAACGTGTCTTGGTCTACGGAGGGACTTCGGATAGGACGCGACGTAGTGCGAAACCGCCCTTATATGTATTCAGTTATTAGTAGGTACGTTTATAGATTCCAGATGTTTCTGTCTTGAAGATAGTCATTTAGCATCGCAACAAGCAATTTAGTTCCCAATAAACGATAGCAACGAGTCGACGACAAATATCAGCTAACTTCAGGGCGGTCAAGATACATCAGCAGTACCTAACTATGAGACTGCGAAAAATGTGAGGATATCATACTCACATGAATACTTGTAACTGAAGCTTTCCACCTCCTGAAGATCTCGTAATGAAAATCGACGGACTTGCATGAAGAGAAGAATACCATGACTTTTTTTTTTTTACTTCTTTTGAGCACCATTATTAACCATTGCAATCTTTGCTCTACTGGACAAATGCAATACCTGAAACAAATGTTTTAGTAAAGCCAGACCCTCGCGCACTTCAATTTATAAATATAAAATAAAATAATGCTGGACAGTTCACACAACATTATCTAGCCTCAAGCTAAGCAGACCTTGTGTTATGGGTACCTACTAGATAACAGATATACTTAATACAATACATCACATAGATAGATATTTTTTATTATACATAGAAAATACCCAGAACAACCTGAAAAAATATCTGCAGATCGTACAAATATTTCTTCCGCGGCGGGAATCAAACCTCCTGAGCAGCAGGCGAACCTGCGCCCGCCGCGCCACAGAGGTCGTCTATACATACAAATGTCAAATGCCTATTTATCAATACAAATTAGACTCTAATCCGTAAGCTTAAGGTTAGTCTTTTGGGATTGGTGGATTTTGTCCTCCAAAAACTTGGTTATCCTGCCACCATTTAAACTGGGTTATGACTTGACGGAGACTCTTGACGACTTGACTACCTAATTTTATTACAATTATTTCACTAACCAAGAAATAAGACGACTCTTCCCGCCATTTTCGAAAAGAGACGTTGTCTACTTTTATTTTATTTCTTTTCCTGGAGTTTTCTTGAGTTATTTTGTGTTATTTTGGTGGCATTTTAACTAATGTAGCTCCAAAAAGGACAAATGTAGTGAAATGAAATGGAAGTGAATTGCGTGACTTTTGAAATTGGTGGAAATTGTCTACCAAAGTTTTAGTCAAATTGGCCACCGTTTTACTAAAACATGACTCGACTGTGACTTTGGCGACTTGGAAGGAGTGTAACGTTGCAAAATATATTGAAAATACAATTAGAGAAAATACTGATACTTGAAAATGGCAAATGCACAAGCCGTGCGGCGCCAATTATAAAGAAAAAAAAAAAAAAAAAAAGAAATAAGACCGCCCATTGTACTTTTAATTAGTTAATTTTTGTTTCTTTTTTTTATTTATTAAGGTGTACAATAAAGTATTTTCTATCAATCTTTCTTCACTTGACATTGGCAAAATTGATTGGAGTATTCCTCAGAAGCCATTATATGAAGAGAAGAAGAATCTGCTGTGAGGATAATTCGCGCGCCAAGATGAATAGCGACATCTGTTTTTCTAAACTTTCAGTGTTTTGAAAAGTTGCATACCGTCATCTCACAGCGAGCCTTTGTAGTAGTAAACTACAGTAGAAAAATGGCGCTGTAATGGTTGATATTTAGAAATCAGTTTGACTCGACACTTGGATTCCGTGCCATCTAGGTACGTGAATTACGGAACAAGCAGATGTCCCACCTGGTGTAAAGCGGTAACCCTCATAGTTCGCGTCCACCTAGGACGCGCCCTATGTGGCATTGCACTGCACCCGCCACCCTGAGACATAAAGAAGAAAAGTCTCATGTGCCTGTAGTTTCACCAGCACCCATACCCTTCAAACCGGAACACAGCGAGCACTACTGCTTTGCGGCAGAAATAGGTATGGTAGTAGTACTTTCCCGGACGAACTCTTTCACAAAAAAGCTCTACTACTACTAAGTATCAAG
This sequence comes from Operophtera brumata, assembly GCA_932527175.1. Taxonomy (NCBI): domain Eukaryota; kingdom Metazoa; phylum Arthropoda; class Insecta; order Lepidoptera; family Geometridae; genus Operophtera; species Operophtera brumata. The sequence continues at coordinate 30,717,267 of OW052228.1, forward strand.
AACCATGGCACCTCGAAAGTCAAAACCCAGTAGGCTATCTGGCTCGCATAAAATAAAAAAATAGTATTCCATAGCATTGGTGTAGTTACCCTTGTTGTAGCCCTGAAACAGTAGACTTCTGGTCATCCGTTACCAGCACGTGAACTGGATCTGACCGCAATGCTAGTCTGGCCAGATTTTCTACCTGACTGTCTATGGTGGCACTGAATAACACCGTTTGTCTGTTCTCTGCAAATAAAGTAAATTTTATTTATTGTATGCCTAACTAAGATAATGGTGAACTTATTCATGCCTTCTACCATAGAAATCTGACTAAAGAGAAGTGAAAATCAGCGCGCAGTACAGGTCGTTCACCGTAGAATGTCACCTGCCTTGGTTGGCGTGCCATATAAGACACGTGCCATCTTACGGTGAACGGTCGGTAGGTATGGTAATCTGCCTACTCCGCATTATGCTGAGCTGTATGTCGTTTTGGCGAGTCTTTTTTTTTCTCTTTGTCAGCTTATTCAGACAGAATGGATGCGTGGGATTTATCACATTTTGTAATCAATGTTTTTCCTTTTACATTTTTGAATATATTTTGGTGTTTTTTTTTTTTAAGTATGAGCAAATTGCTCATACTCTGGCAACTCGTGACAGTTAGGAGAATGGGTAAAGGACGCCTCCTTTACCAATTCTCCTAACTTCAGATTTCTATAGCAACTAACCCTAATCAATCAAACTCTTGCTAATGGGAACTTTAATCAATCTTATCTTAGGTTATTCGTACGTAAATAACAGCTGGCCTGGGTAGTAATTGCACAGTATTTTAAGGCGCATACAGCAGCTGATTGGTCTTATTTGGAGGCTTTCTACTCATAGAGGACAATGTCATATGCTGTCATGCGTACAAAACTGTTCTACCTGTTCATAAACCTCTGTGACGCGGCGGGCGAACGTTCGCCTGCGACGCCGGAGGTTGCGGGTTCGATTCCCGCCTCGGAACAAATATTTGTACAATATGCAGATATTTGTTCAGGGTGTTCTGGGTATTTTCTATGTATAATAAAAAATATCTATCTATGTTATATATTGTATTAAGTATATCAGTTATCTAGTACCCATAACACAAGCTCTGCTTAGCTTGGGGCTAGATAATGTTGTGTAAACTGTCCAGCATTATTTATTTATTTATTATTATTATTATAAACCCATGTGAAAAAAGTGTAACTGTTTTCAACTGAAAATTTGATTCAACTTCTGAACGACTCGGCAAAGACTTTATCTTCAAGTTGAACGTATGATTCTGTGATGCGACGGTTTTTCACTTGGGTTTTATTTTTTCGTGATTTTCACTTGCTTTTCGTTCCGCGAGCGCTATTCTGGCACTTTCTAACTCGCCTGAACTTTAATAAGTTAGAAAGTGACGTTGGCTGTTGTATGCGCCTTAACATTTAAGATCACATCTAGGTAAATTCAGGAGGGGTACTGACTTGGTAATAATTTAATGATTCCAGTGATGTGCTTCTCAAAGCCAGCTTCGAGGAGCTTGTCTGCCTCATCCACGACCAGACACTTCAGGTTACTACAGTTGAACTGCTCGGTACTCTGTAAGTGGTCGAGCAATCTGCCTGGAGTGCTCACCACTATGTTAACACCTATAAATACAAACATTACAAAAAATCAGTGGACAAGTGCGAGTGAAACTTGCGCCCTGAGGATTCCGATCCGTAAATTATTTCAAAATTGTCAGGGCCCTTTTGAAGTTTCCACTATTTTTTCCTACAAATTTCACCAAAAAGGGTTAAAAAAACGAAATGCCTCAATTAAGATTTAAGATAAGATAAGTATATTTCACTTAGAATAGGTTCCAAATTTCAGATTACTTTAGAGGATATGCATTGTAGATTAGGTACTTTAGAGGATATGCATTGTAGATTAGGTACTTTAGAGGACATGCATTTTCGCGATTACTATACTTACAAAAAAAAACATTTAATGCATTGAGTTAAAACCTTGATATTTCTAGGGCAGTATAAGCTCACAGACATTTACTTCTGGACACATCTATTGGCCCACCTTAGAGTTTAGGTTTCTATGGCCCCTACTTTAATATGATTGCTAGATTGAACAAAAACTATTGATGCAGTTTTAAACCTGATACATTTTACCATCTTTTTCGATCGTATTGTTTTAAATTTTGAATTCAGAATACCACACGACATGGAGCTACGCCTAACAAGTCGGGTATGCGCCTTGATGAAGGCAGTTGATTTTTGATTAAAAAACATGTTTTATCAAATAAAGGATTAATTTAATAACGCGTGTTGCCTCCATGGGCATCTACGACAGCTCTCATACGATTAGGCATAGAGTTTATCAACCGCTCTATGAAATTTTGAGGATCATCTCCCATTCCTCTTCTATGGCAGTTTTCAACTCCTGCATCGTCTGGGCAACTGGCTGAAGAGCCCTAACACGTCTTTTTATCTCGTCCCACATGTGCTCAATCGGGTTCATGTCTGGGCTTCTGGCTGGCCAGTCCATAACTCTGATGTTCACATCCCGAAGATATTCCCTGACGATGCCGGCCGTATGGGCTCTTGCATTATCATGCATAAAAAGGAAATTTGGGCCGACATGGTCCACGTATGGCATCACGTGTGGTTCCTAAGCACTCACGAATGTACCTTTCAGCATTTAATGTTGGCAGCCGTGGTCCCGTAATAACCTCAAGTTGAGTTTTGCCGCTCGCGGATATACCGCCCCAGACAGTCCATGAGCCACCGCCATAAGCAACCCTCTCTTCAAAGCAGCATTGTGCAAAACGCTCTCCCTTACGTCGGTAGACCTTCTTCCTTCCATCATTGCCATGTAACGCAATTTTAGACTCATCAGAAAAGAGTACACTGCTCCAATGCTGCTGAGTCCAATTTAAATGAGTGCGCGCGAAATGAAGACGCGCTGTTCGGTGGGCTCGCGTTAGTTTGGGGCCATTAGCTGGCTTGTGTGGTGTCATATCGCGTTCTTTTAACCTTCTCCGAACAGTTCGAGCGCTCACAGATACTCCGTGGAAGTCGCGAAGTTGGTTTTGTATCTCAATGGAGGTAAGGTGACGATTTCTCAAGCTGGTCGTCACGATGAATCGATCCTGCCTTTCAGTTGTGACCCGAGATCGTGGCCTTCCTTGGCGACGAACAAAGCCGCCAGTCTCTAGGTACCTCCGATAAACATTTAGACCGCAGATCGACTCAAATTAAGTTGAGCTTCTTGAGTTTCTTTGGCTGTGTCCGGCCTGGATAAGTGCCACAGCTTGGGCGGCGACTTCAGGCGAAGTATTCATAGATTATTGATAGAACCTCACCTTAATGTTAAGAATAAGTAATGTTTGTTGCAAAACCAAAGAGAAAAATCACACTTTCAAGAATTAAATCCAAGTAAACCAATAAAATCAAGTTTTCTTAGTATTCGATTGTTTGATATCAACGAACAGGCTCCAAATTGTCTTTTATTTCTTTAAATTCCGAGTCCGAAATTTAAAAAAAGACCATTTAATAAAATTATGAATGTGCCTGGTTCAAAACTGTATAAAAACTTTTTGCTCGACCTAATATAAATTTTTAGCTAGGACTAAACGAAACTGCAAATGCAAGGTGGGCCAATAGATGTGTCCAGAAGTGTAGTTAGCAAGTTGCTACGTACAGCCGATCCTAAGAAAAAAGATCTTGACAGACAGACAAACAACAAAGTGATCAATGGTTCTGTTGGTAGGTTTTAAGATATGGAACCCTAAAGACTAAAAATCTAGAGGCTTACAAATTCTAAAGCCTTTCCATAACAGTCCTTGATCAGATATTTTCTTACCTTTCTGTAATTTGATCACATCTTTGTACTTCTTCTCCCCTCCAACTATCAAGCAGTATGACAAATCAATATTTGCTAACAACTTCTTTAACACCTCGCATGTCTGCAGCGCCAACTCGCGCGTTGGAGATAGTATTATGGAACCAGTTCCTAATAACAAAAAAACATACAGCTTTTAAGTATTTATTATTAATATTGAGTGTCTATAAGGGCACTGAGGAAAAAAGACTTAGTTTTTTCCTGAGTGCCTCTTAGCTTCACCCCAACCAAAAAGATTCAGTTAACCCTTCTTTCATGGACTTACCATGCTCTCTTGTTATTCCAAAATTAATAAGATTATTGACAACTGGAATAAGAAAAGCAAGTGTTTTTCCACTGCCTGTTTTGGCAGCTCCAATCAAATCCTTTTGCTGAAGTAAATAAGGCAGAGATTCAGCCTGTACTCTAGTTGGTTTCTCAAGCCCCATGTCTTTGAGAGCCTTTAGAATCCTTTCATCGATCTTTCCGTTCAACATAGAGAAGGACGACCGAGCTATTATCTCATCCATATTCATTGTTATTTTGCTTCTGCTTCTGATTTAACTTGTATCACAATTTGCCTTAGAGCATTGCAGGCCTCCGTATTTGCCGGTATAGCACTACACAATACATTCTCTTTGCTTCACATCACACTTCCTTCCTGAAGCACAGAACAGCTCCATTATTCCTGAAGTCTTTGAAGTAGCTAGAAATAGATACAGCCTAGATAAGTTTCTTTGTCCTGATGAAGAGACAACGAGCCTAACGAACGAACTGTGCGAGGTGCGAGTCTACTTTTATTTATTTGGACCAAACAGTCGAGCGAGAAAGTAAATAATATTTCTATGTTGTGCTAGGTTAGGTACACCTACCTCACAATACTCGGACCTACCTACACATTGTGTAGTGAGATGGTAGTGAGTGATTACTCTATTTACTTGCTCAGTGTTTGCTTGTACTGTACACGACGGTGTACGGTCGTACACGTGAAAACATAAATCAAATCACCGAGGGCCAGACAAAAACTACAAGACGAGAACGAGAAGTCGAGAAACCATAATTAATAATGCATAATAAAAAAGTTATCTGTGGAGCAAAGAGGATACAATAACTCAGTATATACAAGAGTACTCTGTGCAATAACTGCTGTGGAGATTGGAGAAACCTCTTCTTCAACCATGGAGGTTCTTCAACATATCTTATCTCATCCATTTAATTTATGTGCATGGATGGCTTCTGAGGAATGCTCCAAACAATTTCGCCAATGTAAAGTGTGTGATTTGTCGAGTTATTACGTGTAATTTTGGTGGCATTTTAACTGGTGTAACTTGGATAAATAGCACATGTTTCATGTAGATAAGGTGTGTTACGTGTCTTTTCGAAAAGGTGGATTTTTTCTGCAATGGTTATGTTTTTCTGCCACCATTTAAACTGGGTTATGACTTGACTGACAGACAGACGACTTGAATATAAAAAATATTATTTTAAATTAAATAAAAATGAAGTTTTTTTCAAAATAATTGGCGTTACACGGCTTGTACATTTACCATTTTCACGTTAATTATTGTATATTCAATATAATTTGCTACGTTAAAATCCATCCAAGCCGCCAAAGACACGTTTAGTCATGGTTTAGTAAAACGGTGGCCGTTTTACAAAAACTTTGGTAGACAATTTCCACCAATTTGAAAAGTCACGCAATACACATCCTTTTCATTTCACTACACTTGCGCTATATAAACATTGGTTAAAATGCCACCAAAATTACATAAAATAACTAAAAAATAACATTATGAAGTCAAATAAAATATGCGTTTCTTCGAAAAATGGCAGATTTGAAATCCAAATTCAGGGTTGCCAGCTCCTAAAAAAGATTACCCCAGAATAAGTCAAAATACCCCTCAAAACACCAATGAGGGGTTTTCACGGCCGTTTCACATCATGCTTGAAAATAGAAGGCGCCTACTCTGTACTTAACTTTCAAAACAAAGTGAAATGTCAAAGTCAACAACGTAGTGATATATTGTTACTATCACACACAGATGAAGTAGTAAAGCCACAGTAGCCACAAATAAAAGAATAAAAGAAGAAGATGAAGTAGGACATGGATAGAGTGCTAAAATAGCAGTGTTCTTTCTTACTCCAATCCTAGAAGATAGCTTGCTATCCTATGTTAGAGAGAAACAAATATATTGTCACACGACAGTCGTTTTTCCGTTCCTTACCCTGAATATTGGTACCATGAATGTACATCTTCCTAGATTGGTACCATGAATGTAGTAGTTTGACATTTGGCCTGGTACGAGTTACACAAATAAAAACAGATAGATATCTGCTTGTCTCATTCCAACACATGAATACCTACATTCATATAAAAGAATGAGACTGGTATAATCGATACCGGTTTGTTTTTAGCCTTACTTCCATGCTTTAGTTCTTCTTCTGAGCTATCCCACAAATGCACAGGCAATGCATTTGTTAATTTTGACATGCACATTTCAGTCAGCGCCATCTATCGAGCCCAATAGAACTATTTTTTTAAAAATTTGTAAAAGCCCTCATTATAAAAAAAAGAACTTAAATGCCACATGTTCAAAACACCAACACCATTTTTCTCTTTATACAAAGTACCCACTCAAAATTTCCAAAACATCATCTGACTCATCTGAGTGCTGCTGCGTCGCCGCCAGCCTCGCAGTCCTCCAACAATTTCATTCTACAGATAAATTGGTGGATCTCTACAAAAACTACAATATATACTGGATCTCTATCCCTCGTTTCCCGCTACCCCAACACTATAATTTTCTTAAAAACATATATTTTACGGTTACGGCGCGTATGAGCGGTACGATATGATCGGTCAGTGAGGGTAACTACACCCATATTATTATAATAATATTCACAGAGAAGAGGCCTACCAGACATATTTATTTACGAAGGTTACTCTGCCTGCCCAAGATCCACAGACTACTATACTAGGATGCTAACGCATCCAAGATCCCAAATTGCCCAAATATAGGTAGGTATGAAAGAACATTTATAATTTTGTCATATAAAAATGAACTGCTATTCCACTCTAAAGATGATTAAAATAAACTAATTACATAACAATAATTTTATTGATCACAATGTATTTTGTTCACATGATTAAAAAAACTATTTGAACTAAAACAGCCTCGAGTGTTTGGAATGTGTGATGTTTTCAGTCTTAATTGAAAACTGCTGAATATGGCGCCAAATTAAACCACAATTGATTCCAAAACCGTCTAAATTTCAATTACTGCCACAGTTAACTAAACATAAACAAACATACCTAGGAAATGCAACTTACCTTAAATACTACAATGTGACCCAGAAAACTGAAAATATAAATAATAAAAAGTAAACAATTTCATTACTACTCCTCTTGTTGACACTTTAAACTTAGTGAAACTCTATGACTGATTTACATTATAATAGCTTAGTTAGTGATAATTTTATTCTTATTAATCACAAAGTGAGAAAAGATATGTGAAAGCTCCAAATACCAGCCTTTTTGTTTTTACTTGGTTACAAAAAGCTAGACCGATAGATACTGTTTTTTGAAGAAAATGAATGCTAATAAGGAGAGGAGCTGGTATTCAGGGCATCCACCTAATCACTGGAAATTATTATAGTTCATCGTGAGATGAGTGGTGCTGTGCGGCATTGGCCTCATCACAGGCAGCGGGTGTAGTTAGCTCTATCTTGTATTCACAGCGGTATGGCTCTGTGACCGATAAGAGCTTAGTTTCCAGGCCACAATTGATATTGACCAGGGCTGATCTCTGAGGGCCATTCCAGCATGACATTCCATTAGTATATTTCATCGCTGAGTATTTGTTATTGTCTCTATTCTCTCCGCCTGCCCACTCTCCCCAGTTGCCCAAGCCTACTTCGGCGCCACCGTTCTTTGACTTTTGCGTTACTTTCTGGAACATGCACACTCTGTAAATGTATTCCTTATCTTCAAATTCAAAACACTCTCCGTCTAAGGTTGCAAACTCTTTATGCAAGCCATAATCTTTCTCTAGATTTTGCTGGATATTTCTGATGTGGGATTCTATTTCATGAACAGTTCTTTCAGCTTCGGTTAGTTGCTGTCTTGCATCCGTGGCTTCATTAACTAGCTTCTGTGTTTCCTCATCGTAAGTTATTGACTTGTCAGGTTCTGGTTCGTGTTCTTCACCCTCATCCTGAGGCAGATCAAGATCACTGTTGTCATCACTGTTGTCATCATCGTTGCCAACATACTCAACATCTGGATCACTAATCTCATCAGCTTCAACTTCAGGTTCATTATCTAACTGCTCAGTGTCTTCTGGACGGAACATACCCTGCTCCATCATGAGGAACGGCTTCAGCAATGGCCAAACGGATGTTCCAAATGCTTCCTTATCCACAGTCTCTTTCTCACCAAAGAAATATTGAAACTCTTCATCATCTACTTGACCGTCCTTGTCTTTGTCGAACAAATTTACCACATTTATTTCATCTCTGGTCAGTTCTCCGTCACCATTTGAATCATACTTATCGAATTGTTCTGTAGACTCTTTTAAAAGAGTTGCTTTTTCTTGTTCATCTTTCTTTTGCCTTTCTAGGGCCTCAGCTTCCCTGTACACTTTTAGGGCTTCGTTTTCTCTCACTTCAACTTCATTCTTATAAGCTTCTTTCTCAGCTTTAATGGCTTCAGCTTCAACTTTATCCTTCTCAAACTGGTTAAGCTGTTCTGACATCTCATTACATTTTTTAAAGCCTTTTTCAACAAACTCTTTTCTTAAATGACTACCTGCTTTGTACAGCTCCGCTATCCTTCGCGCCTCGGCTTTCGCCTCTTTCCCGAGATCTTCACATATATTGGAGCAGGTGTCCGGCGCCGCATACTCGTCTGTGCCATCACAACAGTCACAAACACCATCGTTGACTCTGGAACTAGGTACGTTCAGCGGTCGATGACCGGCGTTTGTGCAGTGGAATACGCCGTTCAAACACGCAGAGGTTCCAGGCTCATCGCTACCGTCGAAGCAATCACAGTAGTCGTCGTTCACGTAATTGTAAGGTATCGTTACGGTACCGTCGAAACAGGTAAAATCTTTTGATGGCGAGTACAGGGAAGCTTTTGCTAAGGATACACCGCGAGGCCTCTGCACATCGGAGTGCGCGTAAACGATGAAGGAACATATTAAAAAGAATACTGAATTATCGCGAGTACTCCATTTATATGTAACCATTGTTAACTTAACTCTAACACTTCTAACTGATGCCGGTCTAAGAAGTTTAGCACAGGTTCATGAAAAAAAGGTAGCGTAAAAAATAGCGTAATACGTAAACCCTGTAACGTGTGGAAAATGACACCGACACCAGACAGAGTGTAAAGCGCTAAGCAGTAAATCAAGTCCGTACAAACACAAACAACCAACCGACCGAACCGACAACAGATTGATTGGTGGACTCTAATCCAAAGAAAGTTTTACAGACTTTCTGTGGATTTTTGAAACATTTTGTGCCGGCTATCCAGCTGGCACAAAATTGGTAGAATTTCGTAGTTTTTTATGGTTTATATAAATTATATCATAGAAAACGAAAGTCACGCAAAACCGTCGTACGATTGTAGATGACTGTCTATTGCTAGACAAGGCCTCCCCCTATACAGAGTGGGGCAAATTTTTGGCCCCTTAAGGGTAGCTACCTTTTCTTTTGTAGTTAGAAAGTTTTGTTCTTAGAAACCTTCTGTTTTATTTTGAAGAAAAAAAATGCCATTTTTAGATTTATGAAAAAAAGTACGGTTCACCCAAAAAATTACATTTGTCAAAAAAAACAAGTTGGTCTTAATCGACTCTATTTCCAACCAGAAACACTTTTCCCAAAGTAACATACCAAATCAAATCGTAAGTTTGGGCAATAATTAAAAAAACACATTCCCATACATTTTCTATGAAAAAACGAGTAAGTGAATACAACAATCCCTTGAGTGAAATTAAAATAATATTGCAACATAATTTCCATTTAAATATATCAAATATATTAAAAAAAATATATAAAAATATATATATTATATTATATTAAAATATATCAATATGTTATGCTATTCTAATTATATTTATCATTATCTTTATATTAAGTCAATATTAATTTTTATATTGTCCTTTTCTGACCTGTAACTTGGCGTTAGCAATAAATAATTTGTATTTGTATTTTGTATCAAATTAAATTTTCGTGAGCAGTACAGACTAGGAAGACTGGTTTGCAAGTGAGGTAACTAAATTGGTCAGGGAAATGTTAATAGGTATAGGGATCCAAGAGCGGGAGTGTTTGGACATTTTAAAACAATTTTCAGTTTTATATTAGGCTTTGGAGATATCAGTTATTAAGATAAATTAAAAAAAAACTTACCTCTATGGTACTTCCTGTATTCCCACAATGCTGAAAATTTGTATGCTAGTCGCTTTTATGCACAACTACATGTAATAGTACATGTAAAAATGGGGAGTAGGGGAGAGCTTTTCCCATCACCACCATTTAGGCACTATATACTGTATGAGAAAAAAACCTTGAGTTGGATATGGGGGTTACTAGCTTGACGCACACGATTTTAATGTTATCTAGTGTGTAGATAGATGGGGGTTGAGGGGTTTGGTGTTCGGGAGGAGGGTGGGGGTTGAGTTACTGTTTTAGTAATATACTATGTACTGTGCCGACACGGCAGTCTGACGTTAACCAGCCAATCAGAAACGAGCACAACAAATGAAACAGCCACAAACGAAATGAATGAACGAAATGTTGCCATTACAATACAGATATAAAATAATCGACTAAACGTTGCATAGACCTATTTGTTTGTTTCTGTCTCTAGTGTCGATAGCCATCCTGTCCTTCCGATTACAATGAATTAAACTTGTTGTTGATATCTGCATGTGCCGTCCGATACGAGGAAGGTTTCTGACGAAACGTGCGCGTGGACTACGCACTATGGCGATACAAAGCGGCTTGACGTCTTTCATATGAAGTGCCTCAGATCGATACTTCGTATTAAGTGGCAGGATCGTGTACCTAATACAGATATTCTTCGCCGTACCGAGCTTAGTGGAATGGAGGCTCTGCTCATGCAAGGCCAACTTAGGTGGTGTGGGCATCTTGTGCGTATGGGTGACACCAGACTTCCGAAATCGGTCTTTTTCTCGGAGTTATCTCAGGGGAAGCGTGCACCTGGTGGCCAGTTTCTGCGCTACAAGGATGTCCTTAAGCGCAGCCTATCTTCATGTGATATACCGTGCGATGATTGGGAAGAGCTTGCACATCGGCGGTCTGACTGGCGCAGCACCGTTCACAAGGCTACTGTGCAATATGAAGTAACTCGTCTGGAACACCTTGATGCTAAGCGCCAGCAACAGAAGATAAAACCCAGAACCATTTACACCTATACCTATAATTCTTTTGGACAGTTGTACTGTCCCTCGTGTGATAGAACGTTCAAAACAAAGTTTGGTTTTGCGAGCCATATTCGCTCACATAGATAGGGAAATTTTTGAATTGTATAGACATCAAAATTGGGTTATCAGGGTTCGCCATCGACGGATACGTTGAGGAGGACTATATATGGCGCTGACCATAGATTTAGTATATGTACTAGATCTACAATCAGAGATCGAAGATGGAACCAAAAAAAATATGTGGACGTGTTGGTGAAAGTCTATGTCTGAGTTCAAAATAGTGTTGTCCTCGACCAACACTTTTACATTGTCGATAGAATTCATCATCCGTCCGTGATGTGTATGGTAGACAAATACATCTTAATGCAGATTAAGTCTTTCATGAATAACACAGTTTGGCAGATTTGACGTCATAAAGAGAATAAGGTTCTTATTCCAATTTTGAATACAGTTAATAAATAAACCTTTATTATTTATAGACCCCTAAATATTACGGTTTTATTTATAGGTGGGATCTTAGAGTTTCCCTTTTAAATTTAAACTTAAAAAGTTTGCTGCATATATAGGTACCTAGTGGAGTTCTTATTTGAGTCCATCCCACTCTTCTTATAACCGATAACCATTTTTCTCGTAGCAAAGGATTACTTGGAAATCTGAAAGCACAAAAACATTTTATATCGGCCGTGCTACGCCCATATAATTTTTCACTCTGTTACTTTATCTTTAGGCAATTTGTTACCCCAAAGTTTATTATTTTTCAAGTGTAAAACACGCTTTATGGATAACATTAAATTTAAATGTAACCCAAAAATGCCGTTCTAGCGGGACTCGAACCCGCACCCTCGCCTGTCGTCGGCGATGCCTTAAACAATTTATCCATAGATCGAGCTATGACGCTGGAGACGAAATTTGTGGGCACTATCAACTCGGCTATAGCGCAAAGTTGATAGTGCTGTATCTACAGGTGTTTCATTGGAAACCTTCTGTTCAAAGTTCGAAAGTAAAGGCATCGCTGATCACAAGCGAGGGTGCAGGTTCGAGTCCCTGGAACGGAATTTTTGGGGTATATTTAAATTTAACTTGTTACCTATTATTTTATTAAGCAGAAATAAACAATATTTATTTATAAAAAATAAAAAATAAATATACCCTTTCGGGGAAAAAGCACGCCTTTTTCCCCGAAAGGGTATATTTATTTTTTATTTTTTAATAATCAACAACGTAAATATTTACTCCAAAATATCTACTACACAAACTGCAATAAAAACACCCGTGGTGCTTGAAAGTTACCTTTCAATAGTCAATACAAAAACACACACCTCAATGTCCACCTGGTTATTATAGATTTAAAAAAAACGGTAAAATGTTAACAGAGCACACATATTTACTCCAGACAAAGTAAACCTCCATTCTACGATGGACCAAAATTTAATTTATAGGTAGGTATAGTGCGCGTCATGTAAAAAGAACGCTGGTGGTCAAGCTTCAACAGGCGTTCCAGCGTTCTTTTTACATGACGCGTACTATAATTGTACATTAATTGTAGTAAACTAGGTAGGCACTCATTCAATGCATAGGTATACATCTCTTAAATAAGTATAAAAGTAAGTAATCTCTTCGTTTCGTTTCGTATGAGGTAGTGCTGGCCTCTGGTGTCGGAGTTTGTCAAGCCGCCCGAGGGCCTCTGACATGGCTTATCGACTGCTATTAATCAATAACAGCCGGGACCGATAGCTTAACGTGCCCTCCGAAGCACAGAGCGATGGAAATCCGCACATAACTTAGAAAAAGTCATTGGTGGCGGAGCCTAGGATCGAACCCGGTATCGTTGGATTCTGAGTTGCACTATTGAACCGTTAGGCTACCATCGCAGTTATCTCTTAAAAAGAACGCTGGAACGCCTGAAGAAGCTTGACCGCCAGCGTTCTTTTTACATGATGCGCATTATACAACGATATAGACTGCAACAGGACTATCGATATTTCTGACGTCATCACTTGGTCAAGCCCTATCGTAATCAAACATTTTTATATTTTACATAAAATATTGTTTATTTCTAGGTGCAGCAACGAAATATTATTAAAAAATATAAGGGAAAGTCCTAATCTACGAATGAAACTGGTTTTTAGGCCATTTACTATAGCAGAATTGATAAAATAAGCAATGCAATCGAACTACCAATAATCTCTTATTTACCTGTGAAACGTGTATTTTTCCGGATAATTACGTCTTTTATCTTCACAGTCACAAACTGAACACGACACCATTGTCATACAAAGTAATATTTGTTATTTAATAGTAAGATTACTAAAATAATTACAAAATTAGTTAAACTGCACAAGAGACCGTCCGGTATGCGCATGTACTCAAGCAAAATATGTCACATTCAATACATTGTTGCTGTCACTTTTACTCTTGCACGGGGTACATTTAAAAATGACTTCTCTCTCCCACGCTTCGTTTGTCTATTTAGCGTAGCGAAAAAATTCTACGTCTATGGCGCTGACTCAAATGTGGTTGCCAAAATTAACAAATGCATTGTCTGTGCTTATGTGTGATAGTAACAAAATACCACGAAAGTATATCACTACGTTGTTAACTTTGACATCTCACTTTATTTTGACATATAAGTACAGAGCTGGCACCAAGAAGCTTGAATTTGGGTAGTCTGGAGGCCTCACTCTGTACTTTATGTTGAAGCAAAGTACATTGATCTTTCGTTGGACTCCTGTGATGCTATCTCAGATATCTTAATTCGCCCTTTGTTTACCTTTAAATTACAATTTTCATTGTTAGGGCAAATAATTTCATAATTGGTAATTTAATATGGCGAATAATTATCACAACCTATAAGTAATTTGGAAAATAATATTTAACTGATCTAGCAACCGATATAATTTAACGATCAATAGATACTTTTCAATTGTAACCGGCATCCCGAAACTACGGCAACGCCGAATGCGTCTTTAGGGCGAATTGTCAATAACATAAATATAATTTTGTCAACTCGGAAGTTTATAATCAGATTAGAACGTTTCTCGTTATCAAAACACGAAAAATGGTTCAAAAATGTGGAGTACTAAATTGTGGAAGTAAATGGTATCCTGGATGTAACTTGATATTTCACAGGTGAGTAGTAAATTATCATAATACCTATATGAATATTTTCCTAATAACAAAAATTTAGTTTTTTACATAGAAGTCTTTGTTTTTTCCAGCATCTAGTAATGGCTGGTCAATAAACAAGTACACACGTGGTTTCCAACATATAATTCAAAAGGTAGTTATTTTTCAGAATTTAACAAAATTTGCATTGTAAACAGAAACCAACTATAGTGACCATGATGTATAAACTAGTAGTAGTAAACTTTGTATCTTTCCCGTTTTGATCAGCATTCTGATTTCCGACCAGCTAGCAGGGTTATGATCTTAGGCCATCAGGCTAAAAGGCACTTAAGCGTCTCTTTCTGAACTTCTTTGTCGCTTACTACCTAGGTATATAGTTTTTTTTATATTGTTACTCAGTTATTTAAATTTATTTTATTCCTTTTTTTAGCTTTCCTAAGGATCCAACAAGGAGAAGACAAAGGCTATCCAGAGTCATTTAAAAAAAATGAATTTTATGAAACAGCAAAAATGTGCAGAACCACCAACTTATCTGTAGAATGATATGTATGTAGTTTTCTATCATCTACGTACATTTCATTCTACAGATAAGTTGGTGGATCTCTAATCAATTTGTACCTACAGATATGCATTTATTTACAGAAAGAACAACTAATACAGAATATATAATTATATTACCTAAATTGTTTTATTTTTATCTGTAAAATGACAACCACATCTATAAGAGTGGAAGAAGAGGAATGTGATAAGGAATGAATTGCTGGCAGGATACTATGATTAATTATTATTTACATTCAAACGTCTCTCAGTTTACAATATTATCTACTTATAAAAGAATGGCACGAATATATATTGTTAGGTTTTCACCTAAACCTATCGTTTTTGAACTTGTCTCTTTTACTTTGTAGTTGTGTGGACACCCTACTAGAAAGAGAGGAGGGGGACCTAAGTGGAGCGAGATTGAATTAAGTCGATTTACTTCACATAGGTCTAGAGAGCGAGGCCTCCAGATTTACCTATAACTTCATGGCTGGCACCATCTTTTTTCAAGGGGCATGATGTGAAACGGCCGTGAAAACCCCTCATTATGTTAAAAATAATCGACTAATCAAGCTTGAAATGTTTCGATGGCTCGATTTCGATGGATGTTTGCATGGTGAATATGGTGATTGCCAAGGACGTCACTAATAAAACAAAAGCAAAAAAAAAAACGAAGCAAGCAAACAATAGTTTGATTGAATTGAAGGTTTATTTCTCAAATCAATTCAATCATCAAATCAGATCAGATTAAAAATAAAAACTAAGTTAGTTAGCTCAGGATTTCTAGAGTTATATGGTTTAGTTTACGTTGTGTGTGAACTAGAAAAGATTGAAGACGTTTTCTCAGTCAGTGCATTGCATTGCTTATTAGGTTTAGAAGCATAACCTAAAGATGGAAACAATCTTGGAGCAACAAAGGAGTTATCATGAGGAAAGGGAGAGGACTATGGATGCTATGGTTAAAGAGCTTCTTCATAAAAAAACAGGGGTAAGCTTTAACAGTAATGCCAGACATACCTAAAAACCCTATGGCTCAAAAGTTGCATGTTACATAGTCTTGAACAGTTCAGCTGACATTAATGATTAATTCAAACAGTATACCTACATAGCAAGTAAGACTCACTAAAACTACAGAAAAAAAACTTTTTAAATACACAACTTTGTACATTTTGTATTTTCAGCATCGCGAAACCATCAATGGTGATCATCGCTTGAAAACTTTACATGATGTAAGTCAATATCAGACTTGCATATTGAGGGCATGACAAAAACAAAAGCCGACTAAGATACTACGCCAGGTGATGGGTGACCGACGCCATCCACATGAGTACTTAACACCAATACTGCGATCAGCAATCTGCTGGTCAGAGTGTCAATAAAGGAGCACTGAGGAAAAAATACTTTTGTTTTATGGTTTATCATGTAGTGTTTTTCTTAGCCATGAATTAATGTTAAATGCATTTTCTGCATATGACTTACCTATTTTGAGATATGAACCCTGAAAAAATTTCAAGTAGGTACCTATTGTAAGTTGTACGGAAAAAACAATTTTTTCCATATTATTTTCTTATCTATAGCCCAACCAAAATTTGGAGAGTACATAACTTTATAACATCTAGGAGTGCACTAAAAGCATTTCTGAAATTCACCTAAGGTGTGCCTAAGGTGTGTGTGTGTGTGTGTGTGTTGAAGTTTGTATAAAAAAACTCCACATGGCAAAGTATTTTTTTTTTATAAATTTTTTTTTTCGGAACTTTTGTCGTTCGACGACTATGCCAGTTCCATTGGTCGCTCTTCTAAGCTACTCATCAAATTTATTGAACCAGCCCCATATATGGACCGGTAGAGCATGATGGCTGCGTCTGATGTTTGCGCAGTCAACATGCTCTGAAATAGACCCACATCGAGCTGTACAACACCTTTACACTGGTACATTTGTGCTCTCATAGCTGCACTCCGAAGACACTCGATTAATAGGTGGTACACATCTTCTTTTACGCCACATACTTCACAATTGGGGCTATCTACTTTTCTCATCAAATATTTGAAGCTATTTAATGGCATATGTCCGGAGCGCAGTCTATGGGCGACTATGATAAATTTTATATTTAATGTAATGTTGGCAAACCATGGAATATGAGGCGGCTCACTTTGCATCGTTCGGTACCAGATGCCTTTCTCCCGAGAGGCAATATCAAAGTATTCCTTCCACTTAGATCTTAAACATCTCTTATATTTATGTAACACTTCTGAATACTCAGGTTTAATAAACACTTCCGTACCATTTGATATTGCCTCTCTGGCCAGTGTATCTGCCACCTCATTGCCACGTAAGCCAACATGTGAAGGGATCCATTGCAATCTCAGGGACGCCCCCTGAGACATCAGCACCAGGACTTTATTTAATATTGTGTAAGCAATCGATGCCCCTCTGAAGCCAGAGGCACATCGAGCCACATGCTGTAAGGCGCTTCTGCTGTCAGACAGAATTACAACCTTCTTAAGTCCTGCACCAATAAAATGAGACAACGCCTCCGAGATTGCAAAAAGTTCCACTGCCATAATACAGCTATGAGACTCAACATGGCAAAGATGCGGGTGTTCTTCTAGTCTATTATAAATGAGAAAGTTTCTGTGTTTATTTGTTACTCAATCATGCCTTAACGACCCAACCTATTTTCATGCGAGACAGACTTTGACGTAGCTAGATTTGCACATACCAGCTTTTGACAAACTCTAGTGCGGCAGGCGGTGAGTAGCCGGCTGAGATGCGAAAAGTTTCAGGTTGTATTCCCGCTGGGGGCCAAATATTTGTATGTTCTGCAAATATTTGTTCCTGGTCTGGGTGTTCTGATGGTACCATGGTACTCGTAGTTCCTGATATCCACCAAACAGGGTATCCTAGTAGGGGATCAGCAGTGGTATTCAGGGCTCGGTGAACTTGCTGAGCGAATCACGGGGTGAAGTCACGCGTTGCACAGTAAGATAATATTTGATTTCGGTAAAGTTTGGTGTGTCAAAAATTCATGCTCTCTCATGGCTGTCTCGATGTCATTAGCGCGCAAGTTGACACTTCACTTCACTTAACCACCTCAATTGTACCCCGAATACCTAGGCTGATCTATGTAAGTCAATGTTGGGTGTTAAATAAGAATGCTATCCTATACTTCTGCCCTGCACTATAACCTGATAACGTGTGGGTGGATGTCAGTAATAAATGTAGGCTTAGGGCTTAGTGTTGTGGTGTGTCCGGCCTAATAATAGACCCCTCCGTCTCCTCCCGTGGATGTCGTAAAAGCCGACTAAGGGATTACCCGGACTTGTTGATAAGATTCGTTGGTATAAGATTTGTCCTGGCTGCTAGCTTATTATGGAATGTGTTATTACTGGAAGAAAGCGTGAGCCGAGTCAGTCGTGGGAGGCAATGGCGGCGATGAGATCAACCTTGTCACGTCTATATTCTACGATGGTATAACCCACTGTGACTGTGAAAGAGGCCCATTGTGACTGCCTACCTTTTCGGGGAAAAAGGCATGTGTCTATGTATGTATGTATGTATGTTGTTTTTTAATAAATTTCCAATTTCTTCCACCATCTCAGAGATACATTGAGGGAACAATGAGACTCAAGGACCTGTATGAAGACAAAGACGGCCTGAGGAAAGAAGAAATAGCAGCCTTGTCGGGCCCCAATGAGTTCCAGGAGTTCTACGCAAGGCTCAAACAAATCAAAGAATTCCATAGAAAACATCCTAATGAGGTAAGTTCAAATCTTGCATGCTGGGCTCTTATTCTCTATGCCCATAGGAGATTACTTGCCAATATCAAGTGACGTCACATCACAATGTATTCTGAACGATGATTCCATCCAGATATCGTAACGAGCCTGCGTTATGTCACGTTTGGTCATAGCGAATAAGGGCGCTCATTGTCACTTGCGTAAAACCCAAGCGACACAAAGAGGTTGAAGAGAAGCCATATTCTGGACAACCTAATATAATGAGGGAAGAAGGTCTGATGAGTCCGGATCCCAAACTACAAGAAACCATCCACTCATCCGCCTACAGTCCACCAACTGATTGCGGATACACATAAACAACAAAAAAAAAAAAAACGTGTATTATTTTTGTGTTACTCTATGTATGTACGGTACATGTATGCGTATGTAGGTACGCTTTTAGAGTACGAGACAACCCCGAAAATGTGTAGTAAATACACGGATTGGGACTCTTTTAGAGAACTTATCGAAAGGAGACTCAAGCTGCAAATCGCTCTTAAGACCCCTGAAGACATAGAGGTGGCTGCTACCCATTTTACGAACCTTATACAAGTTGCATGCTGGTTGACTACTCCTGATAAACCGCCAAAAACACCCAGGCACAATTGTGTTCCCTTGGAAATAAGGTCCAAAATCCAAGAGAAAAGAAGACTTCGTAGAGTGTGGCACTGCGGCCGACATAATGAAGACAAAAAAGCACTTAACAAAGCTATAGTCGAGCTCAAAGAACTCATAAACAACGCTAAAAATGCAACTCTCACTCTGCACCTAGAATCATTAACAGCAACAAAATCGACAAACTACTCCTTATGGAAGGCTACGTCAAACTTCAACCAGCCTAAGAGAACTCGACCACCCCTGAGACTGGCTGACGCTAAATGGGCTAGAACAGCACAACAGAGAGTGGATGCCTTCGCCAACCACCTAGCGGAAGTATTCAAGCCCAATGATGGCACAGGTTACGAAGACCCCAACATCGAGGGGGTGCTAAACCAAGTCTTTCAGTTAGATGTACCCCTGAAACCAACCAACCCTAGAGAGGTCTATAGACATCTACTCAAACTAGACAACAAAAAAGCACCAGGTTTTGACCAAATAACGAAAGAGATCTTAACTCAGCTACCAAAGAAGGGAATAGTATTCCTTTCAACACTATTCAACGGAATCCTGCGAGTCGGTCACTATCCAGGTGTTTGGAAGATCTCACAAATAATTATGATCCACAAAGACGGGAAACCAGCAAACGAGCTCGGCTCATATAGGCCGATTAGCTTGCTACCGGTAATTTCCAAGCTCTTCGAAAAAATTCTGCTCACACGAATGCTAAAAACATTAGCTGAAAAATCGTTAATTCCCGACCACCAATTTGGATTCCGACAAGAACACGGCACCGTAGAACAAGTGCATAGAGTTGTGGATCAAATAAGAAGATCCCTTGAACTTAAAGAGTACTGCTCAGCGGCCTTCCTAGATATACAACAGGCTTTTGATAAAGTTTGGCACAAGGGGCTCCTCTGCAAAATTAAAAACTTATTACCACACTCGTTCTATGGAATATTGAACTCGTACCTATCGGAAAGAATATTCCAAGTAAAGGATGACGAATACACGTCGAGTTTCCATGACATACAAGCAGGAGTACCTCAGGGATCGGTGCTGGGACCTATCCTATATACCATCTTTACATCAGACCTACCCGAGACACCAGGTGTAGTGACTGCCACATTTGCAGACGATACTGCTATTCTTGCTAGTAGTAAGGACCCAAACGAAGCATCGCAATTCCTACAAATTGAACTCGATAAGATAGAGCAGTGGTTGAGAAAGTGGAAAATCAAAGCCAGTGCCTCTAAATCAACTCATGCTACATTCGCACTCCGCAAGGGAGATTGTCCGCCCGTTCACCTTGGAGAAAACATATTACCACATAACGACTCAGTGAAGTATCTAGGGATGCACCTGGATCGTAGACTGACCTGGAGAAAGCACCTACAAAAAAAAAGAGACGAACTCAACTTCCGGTACCGGAACCTCCATTGGCTAATGGGTAGAAACTCGGTCCTGAGTACTGACAACAAACTCCTGATTTACCAGGTTGTACTGAAGCCTATCTGGACGTATGGCATACAACTGTGGGGATCAGCCTGCAAATCAAATATTTCAATCATACAAAGAGCACAAAATGGCATCTTAAGAAATGTATCCAATGCACCGTGGTTCTTAATGATTACTGAGCTGCATAGCGAACTGAAGGTCAACACAGTCGTCGACGAAATAAAACTATATTCATCGAAATACAAAGAACGTCTGAATGTACATCCGAACCACTTGGCCTCACAGCTAACTACTATCAACTACCCGAAGAGGCTTAAAAGACAACATATCATGGAACTCTGACACATGACACATAAGAAAAGGAGAGGTGGTCGCTGGACCACTTCTGCTACAAGCACGACTACCCGCACCAAATCTGCTCATAGTCTGAGAACTGATCGCAGATGAAAATAGAACACAAAAAAAAAAAAAAAAAAAAAAAACTCTATGTATGTGCCTAAGATAACCACCGAGTGGGTTCCGAACGTGCGGCTGACACGTGATAGACCCAAACGGCAATGGCGGGATGAGCTTGACACCCACAACAAGGACTGGCCACAAATGGATCAGGATAAAGATGATTGGAAAGAGGGAAGGCTTTGCCTGCCGTGGGAAACATTGGGCTTATAAATAATAATATTAGTATGTATGTGACTGTTAATTTGACCCCTGGTTCTTTTCACCTCCTACAGTCAAAGGCTAATTCTGAACTGTTTTTATTTTTTTTTATTTTTTATATAATACTTTGATTACGGAACAAGCAAGAGGCCCACCTGATGCGCCCGCCACCCTGAGACATAAATGAAAAGTCTCATGTGCCTGTAATTTCACCGGCACCCTTACCCTTCAAACCGGAACACAGCAATGCGAGCACTACTGCTTTGCGGCAGAAATAGGTATGGTGGTAGTACTTCCCCGGACGAACTCTTTCACAAAAAAGCTCTACTACTCTAAACTACTTTTTAGACCGGCACTGACATCCCATAGTGGGTTGTGTTGTCATAGATGTCTTCCTCGGCCCAGCTCCTTGAATTAACGGAGCAGAACATGGGTTCATGGTTAAAAGCTTTGTTTAGATCTAGAATAACTTCCATTACCTAACTATTTAAAAACTACTCATTAAATCATTGCTGTAATTATTGTTGTCATTTGTTTTAGATATGCGTACCAATGTCGGTGGAGTTTGAAGAGCTTGCAAAATTAAGAGAAAACCCAGCTGAAGACTATACCAGTAAGTTAACATCTTGTAAATTAAGCTTACCATCTCTTTACAAACTTCCATTAAAGTTGGTTGAGCTGTTTTGATGTTAAAGACATCTCCCAGGCCAGTCTATATGACACCTTATTGAAACGTAGCTAAGGTGCAGGCCAGACAATAGATACGTGTGGCTAGGCGTGACTTTATGAACTGTACTTCGTAAAGAAGATGTAAGATGACCTAATGGATGACTGGCAGAAAATGCTGCTTAGCATTAAGTCCTCCTTTTGTACAATTGCCTTGTATTTTGTGCAATAAAGAATTAAATAAATAAATGTAATGTTTTAGTAGTAGAAGACCTTTTTTGTGAAAGAGTTCGTCCTGGGAAGTACTACCCACTATTTCCACCGTACTATTTCTGCCGCAAAACAGTAGTGCTCGCATTGTTTCCTTTCAACCTGGGTACGGGTGCATATGCCGGTTCCGTTTTCCAATATTAATGGAACACTGTCACTAGTCGGAGTTTATATTTTTATAACTCCCCTGTACACTTTGCGTCGCGACGCTTCGTTGACGATTTTGCGACGTTGCCTTCCGTCTCATACGTCTGGCCCAAGTCGGAGTTTTGCAAACACCATCGTAACGATGATGTGTTTAACATAGTATCTAGCCATTAAGAGGTAGACAAGAGCTAAATTCCGTCACTATCCGTAACTCAGTAAAGTTCAGTACTAATATTTATTCTGTGGTTCAGGTAATTCAGAAAGTGACAGAGCAGCGCTCGCGCTACGAAAAGCGAATGAAAATCACGAAAAATGGTTTACCAACAAATATTTGCTGCGTAATCGAAAATATAAATCGACCATGCTCTCTTAAATAATATTATTTGTTACTCTTATTAATTTTATCAATGTACGCTGATAGGTAATAGATATTATATATTTACGTTATAACCTCATTGTAGAGGTAAGACCAAGATATATTTTTATCGAGAAAATTTATCGAAATCCTGTTTTGGGCTAGATCCATGCCCTTGGAAATATGATGAAGATTAACTTCTTTTTTTTTTGTCTTCTTTAGATGCCTATTTGACTCTTGACTGCCTCCATAGATTAATGGCTAGTTGACTACGGACACGGACGATCGTCGTCACGATCATCGTTATGATGGTTGCTGCAAAACTCGGACTTGGGGTAGGCCTAAGATCTCATGTCAAATATTACGAAGTATAATGCTCATGTTACATATTTCAGCCCCCGTGGAGTTTACAGATGAGGAAGGCTATGGGAAATATCTGGACTTGCATGAATGCTATGAGAAGTACATTAACTTGAAGGGTATTGAGGTAACTTTCTTTAATTATTACATGAATCAGTACCTACCCTTAGTACGAGTTTGGATAGTTTTAGAAACTATAATGAAGTTTCGTTTCCTTCCATACATTTACTTGCAACGCCCCTAGCGACAACGTCAAGGAACTAAGGGGCGCTGTCAGAAAATGTATGGATGGAAACGAAACTTCATATAACCAAGGCCTCTGAAATCTGAAGGCCAATTCTCGTAATAGGACGACTGAATCGAGACAGGATTGAGAACTGACTGAAAATTTATATTCTGCTCCCTTATAATAATAATTTAGTCTACTTTAGATCAACTTTAAAACTCAATTTTGTCCAAATACATGGCGACCGCGGCGTAGATTAGAGTAGGATAGTTGTTATAATATCATTGAAAAGAGCGAAGACTATTATTATTTAGCTAAAATTCTCGTCTAAATTCTCGGAACAACTTTGAAAGGATAACTCTTTTTATGTCGGTTTAGCTTCGTTCAAGTTTCGGTCACATTTCAATATATTTGTATATCCGTGTTAGTAGAGTAGAATCAATAAATAAATAATCAATAATGAGTTAGAATAATAGAAACATAGATAGATATTTTTTATTATACATAGAAAATACCCAGAACACCCTGAACAAATATCTGCAGATCGCACAAATATTTGTTCCAAGGCGGGAATCGAACCCGCAACCTCCTGCGTCGCAGGCGAAACTACGCCCGCCGCGCTACAGAGGTCGTCAAATCTCGTATACCTCGTATCTCCCCGGGTTCAAGTGAGTAATAGCGCTATCACTTTCTTCCAGCTATTGTTCTCTTGCTAGACTCGGCCCGTTCGATATTTTAACATAACGCCTTATTGACTAATCAATCGACTTATTTCAGAAAGTGGATTACATCACCTACTTGAGTATTTTCGATCATCTGTTCGACATTCCGCGTGAACGGAAGAACAATGAGTACAGGAACTACATTAGAGCGCTACTGACTTACCTGAAAGACTTTGTGAATAGGACCAAGCCGTTGTTGGACCAGGCCCAGGAGTTGGCTGCTGCCCACCAGGAGTTTGTGAAGCAGTGGGATGCGGGGACGTTCCCTGGTTGGCCGGTATGTGTTACACTATCCTCGATCCTTCTATTATTATACTCTTCAGCAAATTGTTTTTATTTTTTTTATACAACTTGGTATGACGGTTTAAGCAGATGGCCCACCTGATGTTAAGCGGGACCCTCTGCCTATGAACAGTGCATTACTTCATAAGTCACGTCCACCTAGGACGCATCCTATGTGGCATTGCACTGAGCCCACCACCCTGACAGGGTGGCCCTGATACATAAAGATGAAAAGTCTCGTGTGCCTGTAATTTCACCGGCACCCATACCTTTCAAACCTGAACAGAGCAATGCGAGCACTACTGCTTTGAGGCAGAAATAGGTATGGTGGTAGTACTTCCCCGGACGAAAAAAAACACAAAAAAGCTCTACTACTACTACTTCAGACAGTATTGTTATTTGAATTTGTGAAATTCGAATTCTTTCGCTCCGCCGAGGAATAGCAAACTATTCAATATTCAGTGACAGAAAAAGATAGCGAAAAGTGAAAAAAAATAAAACTATGAGTATAAGCAGAGATTTTTTGTGAAAGAGTTTGTCCGGGGAAGTATCATACCTATTTCAGCCACAAAGGAGTAGTGCTCGCATTGCTGTGTTCCGGTTTGAAGGATATGGTTGCCGGTGAAACAGGCACATGAGACTTTTCATCTTTATGTCTCAGGCTGTCTCAGGGTGGCGAGCGCAGAGCAGTGACACATAGGGCGCGTCCTAGGCGGACGTCACTTATGTGGTAATGCATTGGTAAAGGCATAGGTTACCGCTTAACATCAGGTGGGCCATCAGTTCCGTCATACAAGCAGTAAAAAAGGAACAAAAAGTAGTTTGTTATTGTTATTGAGCATAAATAATACTGGACAGTTCACACAGCAATGTCTAGCCCCAAGCTAAGCAGAGCTTGTGTTGTGGGTACTAGATAACTGATATACTTAATACAATACAATACATACACAGATATTTTTCGTTATAGAAAATACCCAGAACACCCTGAATAAATATCTGCAGATCTTACAGATATTTGTTCCGAGGCTGGAATCGAACCTGTAACCTGCGTCGCAGGCAAACCATCGCCCGCCGCGCCACAGAGGTCGTCAAGTCGCATAGTTTTCGTGCGCCGTGCTCCGTCGTGTGAATGAAAGAAAGAAAGAAATAAAGAAAAAACATTTATTTGTGTCAACAAACCATGGAAACAATATTCCACACAAAATGACACACACACACACACACCCACACCCACACAAAGAGAAACAAAGCAATATAAAACTAAGTTGTGCCTCCTAGTACCAGTCACGTAACACTGACGCAAATTGCTAATGCTAGTGCGTAATGCTCTTGTGATTTCAGAAAGAAACGGGCGGCGCTCTCACTAACGTGGGCGCGCATTTGGACCTGTCTGCGTTCTCGTCGTGGGAGGAGCTGGCGTCCCTCGGCCTGGACAGACTCAAGTCTGCCCTCATGGCGCTGGGGCTCAAGTGCGGGGGCACGCTGGAGGAAAGAGCTCAGAGGTATTTATCAACGCGGGCTACCCCCCTGTGCTAGGCCAAGTGGTTAGGTTGATGTACCTATACTGTGGCCTTGAAAAGAGGCTTTAGAATCGTTGTTGGTTTTATCTATGTTATTTATTGACCGAACCAGCCGATGACTCACCTGATTTTAATCTCTGCCTTTAAAAATGCATTACCTCATAGGTCACGTTCACCTAGGACGCACCCTATGTGGCATTGCACTGCGCCTGCCACTCTGAGACGTTAAGATAAAAAATGGACACCGCCAATTTTTTGAAATTTACAGCGCTATCTCGTTGTTTTTATAAACTTTAAAAACATATATTATAAACATTTTAGAGATTTTATTAACTTCCCATGTTGTATGCGTGTGTTTATTTGTTGCTCGTTGCTGCAAACTTGGGCCTCTGTTAATTTACTGCAACGCCAACTATCCATCCATAGCTAAATTGGGAAACAGAAATGTAAGAAGTATTTTGGCTCTATCTACCAGTGGGTACAGCTCGTTCACCGTAAGATGGCACCTGCCTTGGTTGCACGCCAACCAAGGCAGGTGACATCTTACGGTGAACGAGCTGTAGCTGATAATCAAGCCAATGGTAGCGATTTGAAGTTGCATTATCTAAAGCTAAAGGTAACTAAACGTATCGCCATCCTTTTCTTTTGTATCTAAAAAGCAAAGGACAGAGAGTCTGTTTTTAGTTATAACTTTAGAGAAAACAATCTCAAATCGCTACTAATATCATAAATGTCAAAGTTACGATGTTTGGATGTTTTTACTCAATCTCGCCCAAACGGATGAACCGATATCGATGAAATTAAGTACGCAGTTACATTATGCCCTGGATTGAGCTATAGGTACGCTACTTTTAGAACGCGAGCGAAGCCGCAGCGGTCACTAGTAATTAATAATTAATAAGTTTTTTGTGAAAAATTTCTTTTTGAATACAAGCGTTTGACAGGTATGCCAAACAGCTCAATCATTCGAGGATAACTGCTTTAAAATTCAGTTGTAAGATTCCACCTGGACTTACATTACAAGCTTGTAAAAATACTTGGGCCTGAGATTACTTGGAAAGGCGAAAACGGATGAAATATTTCGCTTTTATTTCAGACTTTTCAGCACTAAAGGACAAACGGCGTTGGATAAGTCCCTTGTCGCGAAAAAGGGCGGCAACAAAGCCAAGGCTTCAACCCAACAGAGGCACAAAGATATATCTGCTATAGAGGCACAGGTTTACAGGTAATTTTGGAATTATATTATCTAATTATTAGCCGCGGTGCGTCCGGCCTAAGAATAGACCCCTTCCGTTTCCTCCCGTGGATGTCATAAAAGCCGACTAAGGGATTACCCGGACTTGATAAGTTCGTAACGATAAGATTCGTTAAGAGTTGTCCTGGCTGCTAGCTTATTAAGGAATGTGTTATTACTGAAAGAAAGCATTAGGCTTGTTAGTCCTGGGAAGCAATGGCGGCAATGAGCTCACCCCTTGTCACGTCTATATTCCACGATGGTGCACCCCACTGTGAAAAGACACCCATTGAGGCTCTGCCTACCCTTTTATGTACCTATATATCTTCCTTAAATGTAAATATGGTGTTCTCCCTCTACAATGCCATATGGGCATTTTCTTACTTAGAGTTTTCCCACACGAATTTGACGTTGCAAATTCAAATCACCACTCCCTTGGGAGTTTCATACAACTTTCCCTCCCTTAAGCGTCCACTTGTCGGTATCGTACGCAACGGATCGTAGCATTCTTTGTATAGAGACTCATATAAGTGCGTCCACCTGTCCGCATCGTACGCATCGCACATCGGCAATGCCGACACCGTTGCTCCGAGAGGCAACTTTTGCGATGCGTGTCGATGACGTCATACGGAATGCCGATCAGTGGACGCACCCCGCGCGCTCGCTTCGCATCTTCGGTCATTTGCTTCAGAAGTTATGCTTCCTTTTTCTAGTTTTTTTTTCTTATTCTTCCTCTTCTGCTAAAAAACAAGCAATAACGACTTCTTCATCGCTTTCCTCCATTCTCACAAACACTTTTCGCACGTACGCTCACTACGAAAATCCGAATGAACTGGCATCGTCAATCCGTATTCTGGTACTCACCGTCGGTAATCCGTACGCTGCCGATACAGTGGACACACTGTGAAAACTTGTATCCGTTTGATGCGATGCGTCCGATACGTGCGATGCGGGCCTGTGGACGCTTACCATTAAGAGGTAAATGCTTTATGTTGAGGTTGGATGATATGTTGATACGATGATATGTAATTGGACATTATCGAACAGGTGGTGTGTAAACTATTTTTACTTACTTACATACGTTGCTTGTGTTCGCAGATTTGCGAGTACAGTTAGCGGCACACGCGCCGCCACCATCGAGAACGTGACGCGGCGCGCGGCGCGCGCGGCCGGCGAGCGGCGCGACGATAGCGGCGACGAGAGCGACGCGTCCGCCGCGCCCGACATCGACTCGGACGACGACGAGGTGCCGTACAACCCCAAGAACCTGCCTCTTGGATGGGACGGAAAGGTAACTCACCATCGTCATCATGTTCCACAGCGGCGACGAGAGCGACGTGTCCGCCGCGCCCGACATCGACTCGGACGACGACGAGGTGCCGTACAACCCCAAGAACCTGCCTCTTGGATGGGACGGAAAGGTAACTCACCATCGTCATCATGTTCCACAGCGGCGACGAGAGCGACGCGTCCGCCGCGCCCGACATCTACTCGGACGACGACGAGGTGCCCTACAACCTCAAGAACCTGCCTCTTGGATGGGACGGAAAGGTAACTCGCCATCGTCATCATGTTCCACAGCGGCGACGAGAGCGACGCGTCCGCCGCGCCCTACATCGACTCGGACGACGACGAGGTGCCCTACAACCCCAAGAACCTGCCTCTTGAATGGGACGGAAAGGTAACTCACCATCGTCATCAAGTTCCACAGCAGCGACGAGAGCGACGCGTCCGCCGCGCCCGACATCGACTCGGACGAGGACGAGGTGCCGTACAACCCCAAGAACCTGCCTCTTGGATGGGACGGAAAGGTAACTCGCCATCGTCATCATGTTCGACAGCGGTGACGAGAGTTCGACGCCTCCGGACACACTTCAACCAGTGTTGCCATCAACACAACTCCGTTACTTTAAGGAGCTGGGACGTTAGGCCTTGATTTGACTTCTTGGTTTTTGGCTTCTGTGGCTTGTTGCAACAATTCTGCCAATTCATGTGTCCGTTTCATAATAATTTCTTGAGCAATTTGGAGGGTGTTATGTAGAACTACTCCACCAATAATAAGCTTACAATCATCATGTATTTCTTGGTGACCAGAATGGTGAAGAGGATGCTAGTAAAAGTGACTGAAATCGGTATGATTGAAGTTGGTCCAATCCTTTGTTGGCAAAGCATGCATAGTAGACATTCAATGGAAAACACAGACTGATGGAGTCCAACCTATATTTGATTTGAAATTGATTTGGGTTTGTTGTATCAAAGTTTCTGTTGATAAGCTTACCTAATATTCTATATAGCAAAATTGTTCAACCAAATCTAACTAGCGCGTATATTGATCCACAGCCCATTCCCTACTGGCTTTACAAACTGCACGGATTGAACATCAGCTACACGTGCGAGATTTGCGGCAACTACACGTACAAGGGGCCCAAGGCGTTCCAGCGACACTTCGCAGAGTGGAGACACGCGCACGGCATGAGATGTCTGGGAATCCCCAACACGGCGCACTTCGCTAACGTCACGCAGATCGAAGACGCGCTCGCACGTGAGTATAGAGCCATGAGAGATCAGTAGCTACTCGTTCCAGCGACACTTTGCAGAGTGGAGACATGCGCACGTCATGAGATGTCTGGGACTCCCCAACACGGCGCACTTCGCTAACGTCACCCAGATCGAAGACGCGCTCGCACGTGAGTATAGAGCCATGAGAGATCAGTAGCTACTCGTTCCAGCGACACTTTGCAGAGTGGAGACATGCGCACGTCATGAGATGTCTGGGACTCCCCAACACGGCGCACTTCGCAAACGTCACCCAGATCGAAGACGCGCTCGCACGTGAGTATAAAGCCGTGAGAGATGAGTGGCTACTATTCGTTCCAGCGACACTTCGCAGAGTGGAGACACGCGCACGGCATGCGATGTCTGGGAATCCCCAACACGGCGCACTTCGCTAATGTCACGCAGATCGAAGACGCGCTCGCACGTGAGTATAAAGCCGTGAGAGATCAGTAGCTACTACTCGTTCCAGCGACACTTCACAGAGTGGAGAAATGCGCACGGCATGCGATGTCAGAGAATCCCCAACACGGCGCACTTCGCTAACGTCACGCAGATCGAAGACGCGCTCGCTCGTGAGTATAGAGCCATGAGAGATCAGTAGCTACTACTCGTTCCAGCGACACTTCACAGAGTGGAGAAATGCGCACGGCATGCGATGTCAGGGAATCCCCAACACGGCGCACTTCGCTAACGTCACGCAGATCGAAGACGCGCTCGCACGTGAGTATAGAGCCGTGGGAGATCAGTAGCTACTGCTCGTTTTAGCGACACTTCGCAGAGTGGAGACACGCGCACCACGGCATGAGATGTCTGGGAATCCCCAACATAGTCCAAAATCTAAGTTACTATTCCATTCCTTACTAAGTGCTTGGAGTAAAATTATTGTTTGTTTTTGCAGTTTGGGAGAAAATCAAGCACCAAAAAGAGACCGAGAGATTCGTGGCCGAAAATGATGAAGAATTTGAGGATTCCCTTGGAAATGTTGTGAATAGGAAGACATTCGAAGATTTAAAACGACAAGGACTTTTGTAAAGTTTCAAAGATAATATAATAATAATTAGTAATATACCTGCTACCGATATTGCATATTTGTTTTGAGAGAAATAAAAGATTTTGAAATATAGTACCTATGTATAGTTTAATTCAGAAATGCACCTTTCTCACTGCTATTTAGTAAAAACTTCAAAATTGTTCTAGTTGATCCCATGGGGTAAGTTAAGTCCTCAATACCTACAAATTAAATCCATAAAAGATGCATATTCTTGGTAACAATGTGAGGGGATTTATCGTTGTAGAAAGGTTCTCTCTTCTGTTATATTATTATTATCGGGGTTTATCATGCATGCATGCGACATTGTACGATATCAAATGTTATTCTATACAATGTTTTTTTGCTAGTGGAATGCACAAACATGGCTGTTCCCAAATTAAAACAGTTTTTTTCTTTTGTTGGTTTTGCATGCTTAGAGCAAGCAAGGTTTACTTATTCCTCCAAGGTTGCATAAACCGAATGAGTATTGAATATTTGGAGGAATAAGTCATACCTCCAAATGAATGTGACATTTTATGACACGTTACTGACAGTGAGAGATTTGAAGAAGTGACGGGATAACAACAAACAAAAAACCATGTGAAATCGGGATTTTGATTTTGTGTTGATTTAGATGTGATTCAATTGTCGAATAATAATTGTGTAAATCAATAAATTTAACTGTTTACATGCTATGTAGTGATTGAAATTATTCAAACGAATATAAAATGTCTGAGAAAACGAGCAGCCGCATATTTTGCGGCGCAAAAGTTTTAGGTTATGTCAGTACACATGTGCCTTTTGTGGCTAGATTTATCAAAAGACGGGGTGAAACTCTGCTGTGTACGAGTGTCGGGAAGTGGTTTCACACCTACGGATGCGATAAGTTCCGTTTGCTGAGTGTCAGCGGCGAGCATCCCGGCCCAATAACATGTATGAGCGGAGACAGCTATCACGTCTACACCGCCAGCGCTAACAACATTTACGCCTGGAGACGTGGATGTGAACTGAAGCACGTTTACAAGGGACACAACGCATCTGTACGTTTCTTATTCCCATTCGGTCCCCATCTCGTTTCCATAGATGAAGCCAATGTTTTGAAGGTGTTTGATATCAAAGAAGAGACAGAGTTTTTGGAGCTGAAGTTCGATAAGAACTTCTCAATCAGTGCACTATGTCACCCGCCCACGTACTTAAACAAAGTTTTGCTCGGAAGTCAGCAGGGTGTACTACAGATATGGAACTTACGTACATCGAAGTTGGTGTACTCATTTAAGGGATGGAAGTGTTCTGTGCTGCTTCTCGAGCCGGCTCCAGCGGTGGACGTGGTCGCAATCGCTCTGAGCAATGCAAAGATAGTTCTACACAACTTGAAGTTCGACGAGACTGTCATGGAGTTTATTCATGACTGGGGTATTTGTACTAGTTTATCATTCCGACTGGATGGTGCTCCCATCATGGTTACGGGAAGTCACACTGGGAACATTGTGTTGTGGAACCTGGAGGAGCAGCGGGTGGTGTCTCAAGTGCAGCAGGCGCACTCCGCAGCCATCTCCGGCATGCAGTGCTTGATGTCGGAGCCTGTGATGGTGACCAACTCTGAAGATAACTCATTGAAGCTGTGGATATTTGACATGCCTGATGGCGGTGCTAGGTTGTTACGGAAAAGGTACCAACCAACTTTATTAATCACTTTTATTTATTAATGGAATTAAAATAATCATAATGATATATTTATTAATACCTTAGGAACACAGGGAACATAAGTCACGTCAATTTACAGTAAAGTATTCAATTAACAAAAAAAAAACAGTTTGGTACACAAGAAAGATGCAGCTGTATAGGGTTTGTCAAATTATAAGGTCATTTAGAATATCACTTTAGCCGCTGTACATAAGATTTTGTTAGCTGTCAGTTTGTCACCCTGTTTAAGAAACAATCATTCAAACTTTCACATTTATAAAATAAGTAGGATTAAAATTATACTTAAATGTAAAAGCATTATTGCATTAGATAGTGAGGAGCTGTGCTGGCTCGGGTAAGGTTAGCACAATATACTGTGCATATTCATTTATTTTATTCACTTACAACCAACATTGTTGTTATTGTTGTAATAACTAATGTGACCATTTTTTTTAGTCTCTCAGAGCGGGACAACCATACATTTATTACTATCA
The DNA here is from genome assembly GCA_932527175.1 of Operophtera brumata. Taxonomy (NCBI): domain Eukaryota; kingdom Metazoa; phylum Arthropoda; class Insecta; order Lepidoptera; family Geometridae; genus Operophtera; species Operophtera brumata. The sequence goes on from OW052228.1 coordinate 30,750,276, forward strand.
TCATCATCCTCATCAGAAGCATCAATGTCCACTGCTGGAAGAGGCCATAGAATTAAATTATTAAATTAAATTAAGTAATAGAAAATAGGAAGTAATACTTACTGTGTAGTCTGGTGTGGAATTGTTTTCTATATTTTTCGGATGAGCAAATGTGATTTAATAAATCAGGTCCAGTTTTTAAATAGGTATAAAGGGAACTGTTGAGCAATTTGAAAAGTTGATGCAAGTTGTATTACTCAGGTGGATGCTGCTGCCCATCCCCTGATGTAATCCCTTGGTTACTTTTATTTATTTATTTGTTTGATCTACACCACCGTCCTTTATCGTTCTCGTCAATTCCAGTCCATCCCAAGGTTGTCTGGAAGAGATCGCTCTCAGCGATAAGACCGCCCATTGTACTTCCATAGGTACTTATTTTTCTGATTGTTTTTAATGTTATTTTTATTTTTGTGGTGTGCAATAAAGTGTTATCTATCTCTATCTATCTATCTTGGTATATTCTAAGTTATAATTCACTGCTGGAAATATGGTAAATGAGCAAAACTAAATTATTATATGTTTATATTGTTCTCATGTGAGACATTTATCTTTTTGAGTAGAAATTGTTTAAACCTTAGTAAGGCTTTTACTATATCTTAAGGGTCTTTCATATGGGTGTATTCTTAAGCCGGACCCACCATAACCAAGGGTTAGCATTTGTAAGATTGCCTGATTAGTCTGAAACAGTTGTTTTAAGTTTGTTATGTTTGATTTCAGAGAAGGCCACTCCCTACCTCCGAACTTGGTGCGCTTCTGTGAGCCGAGCGGCACCAACCTGTTAACAGCCGGAGGAGATAGCAGAATGCATATAATGAACACAATATCTGAAACATTCAACAAAAACCTTGGTAAAGCATCATACAACAGGAAAAAGTCAAAGAGAAAAGGTAAATAATTATTTTTAAATTGTTTATTGACCCAAAAGTGTATCAGATACATTCACTTACGGAATAGAGATTTTTTACAGTTTTTTTATTGAAAACTTCATAATTCTATAATAATAATAATGCTGGACAGTTAACACAACATTATCTAGCCCCAAGCTAAGCAGAGCTTGTGTTGTGTTAACTTAATACATTACATTACATAGATACATTATTACATATTTAAAATACATAGAAAATACCCAGAACACCTGAACCTTCTAGTGTGGGATCAGAACTATGTGTATGTGGCTGTTGAGTGTTATGTTATACCATACCTAGAATGATACATTATTTTGTAAATAATTGAGATTCAGTACAGGAACATATTGTTTGATATATACATTTGCCTTTAACCAGTCTTAAATTCTTGCTGTTCTAGGGAGATTACAGCATGACAAATTGATTCTGCCGCCAATCACAACCCTAAGCTCGTGCATGCAAAGAGACAAGCTGTGGGCCAGCATCGCTGCCCTCCACAAAGACATGTACGTGGCGAGTACGTGGTCGTACAACAGGATGTGCATGGGCGAGCATAAGTTGACGCCTGACTGTGATCAAAACAAAAATGTTATAGCTACGTGTTTGACTGTTACCCACTGTGGTAATTTTGTTATTATCGGTGAGTATTACTTATATTATGTGTGTACCTACATCATATTTTGTTCTTAGATATTTTGTTATATAGGCTGGGCCTAACTTTTTTGCAAATAGCAACACTGAATATCTTGAAAACCGGGGCGCGTGGGTGACGGAAAACTGTGCGTTGCTTCCTTCACACTTGCTGTGTTTGCTTCATGCAACTTTAGTTAGGATGGAGCACTTCACGGGACAGCAGTGTGCTTTTTGTGTTAAGCAATTTTACAAAAACAACGTTTCCTACATTCCTGTACGACGACGCCTGTTTAGAATTGAATACGGATTAAGCCGTGTAGTGTTAATTTATTATAATTATTATTTATAATTATAGACGCGCAGCTTTGGCTGATGTGTATATTTCAGAGTGTTGAAAGGTCTTAGTTTCACTTGCTGCACTGATTAAAATTTAATCAAAGCTTGGGGTCGAGAAGTTCGAGCAAACTGTTTCCACAACGAATATTAAACAAACAGGGCGGCCATGTTCAAGAAGAAGCGATCAGAACATTTGGCATGGTGGAATTGCCATAAGGAACGATCCAGAATAAAAGGAATCGTTGTTTTACTAAAGTTGTTTAACACAAAACGCTGTTGTCCCGTGAAGCACTCCATCGTGGCCAAAATTGCATGAAGGATGCGACGCATAGTTTCCCGTCAGCAGCGCGGTTTTTGAGATATTCAGTGTTGCTATTTGCATAAAATGTTGGCCCAGCTTTTACAACTTGAAATGACGAAACAAGTACATGGCCCACCTGATGTTAAGCGGTACCCTCTACATAAGAACAGTGCATTATCTTATAGGTTACGTCCGCCTAGGACGCGCACTATGCGGCATTGCACTGCGCCCGCCTTCATGATACATAAAGATGTCTGTAATTACTTCGGAATTGTAATCCTGGGTGGACAACATAGATAACCAACTAGAACAACCCTGTGTGTTTGCATACCTATGCTCTCCTATACTTACACCATACACAAATTTATAATAGGTAGTTATAAAGAAATAGGAAATCTGATTGGTCAGTGTTTATGGGCTGTGAGAATGCAGAATAGCTACACATGGCTAGAAACTGGCCATAAACTGGCTCAATAACTATTATTTATTCTGTGAATAATGAGTTAGGATGACATGATCAAACCAGCGATTGGGTGATGGGCCGTGTGGTCTTTTTACATCCATTACAACCAGTTTTTCAAGGTTCGGACTATGTGTCCAAAGGTTATCTGACTGTCTTCGGGCTGTTTCCAAAATAATTGAGAAATTGCTGGTAGCAGATGATGGAGAGGCTGGTCATGATGAGTAACCCCTACAGATATACATACTGAGTCCAAAGTCGTGAGCATTAATCTAATAATTAGTTTTTCGACAGGCTACACGAACGGACATGTGCAGAAGTTCAACATGCAATCAGGACTGCACCGAGGGCACTACGGCACTAAAGAGCAGACGGCACATCGAGGCGCGGTGCGAGGCGTAGAGACCGACCTGTGCAACCAGCGGGTCATCACGGCGGGCGCAGACGAAATGCTCAAGTTCTGGCATTTTAAAGATGAAGGTGATGTCCTGATTATCAACTTAAACCGTTAGGGAATACAGATTTTGGTCTTTTTTTGTATGAAAGCGAGATGGTTCTTTGGTTGAAATTGATGCTGCCGTTTCAGCATCATCAGCTTGCGACAATACAGGCAGTTTTGCATGTAGAACCTTCAGTTTGGGGCTCAATACATTAATTTTTGACGACATCAGTCTCCAGGGTCTGATGATGGCCAGCATAAGATGAACAGGGTACTACTCAAATCAAATCAAATCAAATATATATTTATTTGTAACAAAAACATGAACAAACAATAACAATAAAAGAACGATAACATTCGCAGAAGTTATAAAACTGTGTCGCGAATATTAACGCCTACCTCCGTTTATACAATCCAAACAAAATTAAAAATTAAAAGTAGGAATTAATCTATTAATGAAAATGATCTAGGTAGCATAATAATGAATACCTATTTGTTTGTATGTGTGAAAATGAATGTTCAAGTTTGAGCTCAAACTTGAAATTATGATGACATGTCTTCCTTACGCTGACTCTAGGGTCTGATGATGTACAGCAGACGATAAATAGGATCTACTAGGGTGCCATAGGTGTCACTTGTGAAAAAACCCTCAAAAAAAATTTGACAACCTCAGTGGCGCGGCGGGCGAAGCTTGGCCTACAACGCAGGAGGTTGCGGGTTCGATTCCCGCCTCGGAACAAATATTTGTGCGATCGCAAATATTTGTTCAGGGTGTTCTGGGTATTTTCTATGTATAATAAAAAATATCTATCCATGTAACATATTGTATTAAGTATATCAGTTATCTAGTACCCATAACACAAGCTCTGCTTAGCTTGGGGCTAGATAATGTTGTGTAAACTGTCCAGCATTATTTATTTATTTATTATTTATTTACTTGTGGGCAAATGCCTAAACCCCTACACTAAATACTTACATGTTGTAACAATGGTAAGTACCAAAAGGTACTACCAAGTATTTATAAATTGTATGATTGTAGTCATACTTATATTGTGTTATTTTAATTTAGCATGTAATAATGAATTGTTAATAGGTCTGTATAATCCTATCTATGTTTAACCATTTGACGTGTAAGAAGTTTTCTTATAAATAAATACTGAACTGAACTGAACTGTTCCGACCATACCGCATTAAATTGGTAAAAATTCGGGTTCTTACAAGAACACTGAAAACGTTCGGGGGTTTGTTATTTATTAACCCCTGACACAAAAAGAGGGGTGTTATAAGTTTGACCGCTACGTGTGTCTGTGGCAACGCAGCTCTTAAACGCGTGAACCGATTTGAATGCGGTTTATTTTATTTGAAAGCAGGTTTTCTATTTATGGTTCTAAGACATGTTTTATCAGAATCGGTTCAGCCGTTTCATTGCGTTGGTGGTTTTTAAATTTATATAAAATTAACTTGTTTATAATTAACTTGTTGTAGTCAACACTCCCTACCACGTGCTGAGGTTATCGGAGGCTGTGTCAATGACGAGATGTCACCGAGAGAGCGCGCTGCTCGCGATCGCCAACGAGGACTTCTCGCTCACACTCGTGGACATCGACACGATGACGGTGGTGAGGAAGTTCGATGGGCACACGGGGAAGATTAACGACATCGATTTTGATTCACAGAGCAGGTGAGCAACAAGGAGAAATAATTCACATCAATAGTTACAGACCATTAGATGACCTCTGTGGCGCGGCGGGCGAAGGTTGGTCTGCGACGCAGGAGGTTGCGGGTTCGATTCCCGCCTCGGAACAAATATTTGTGCATTCGCAGATATTTGTTCAGGGTGTTCTGGGTATTTTCTATGTATAATAAAAAATATGTATCTATGTAATATATTGTATTAAGTATATCAGTTATCTAGTACCCATAACACAAGCTCTGCTTAGCTTGGGGCTAGATAATGTTGTGTGAACTGTCCAGCGTTATTTATTTATTTATTCACCGTAAGATGGCACCTGCCATGGAGTATTTATTTTTCTATGTTTGGTACTATTCCCAAGGCGGGGAACACAGACTAAGAGTATAACGCAGGTGCCATCTTACGGTGAACGAGCTGTACTTACATAGTCCGCCCCCCTATTCCCTATCTTGAAAGTTACTCAGTGACCAACGTTTCACAAGTTAAATTATCATCAACCAATTGACTTTTTTTTTTAAATTTTGGTCATTCTACTTATCAAACGTGAGTGACTTTCAGTTAGGGAATAGGGGGGAGTTCGTTCGGGGAAGTACTACCACTACTACTAATAAAATAACTATTACCAGAAGTACTATTTCTACAGCTAAGCTGTAGTGCTAGCACTACTGCTCGCTCGCTACGATCAGTCTAGGTTCGATCTTTTTCCTAGTTTGCTCTCTAGGGAGTTCACCTGAACTATCCGGTAAACTCTTAAAATAACGTGTAGCGTAGGCTACAACTCGTAAAGTATGCCTCTAATGCCTTGTGAATGTAAAATGTAGAGTTACGGCTCGCTCGTCGTGTAAAACTTTTACAGAACAGTAGGCTACACGTTATTTTAAGAGGTTATTGAATAGGTCAGGTGGACTCCCTAGGGAGCAATCTGGGAAAAAGATCGAACCTAGGCTGATCGTAGCGAATCTACGATCAACTTACCATATGTACGTAGACTAGGGGGCCATATTAGTTGATATTAGTCACTAGTAGTAGAGCTTTTTTGTGAAAGAGTTGGTCCGGGGAAGTACCTTTATAATGCGAACTGCTAAGGAGTGGAATACACTGCCGTCGTCTGTCTTTCCTGAAAACTATAATCTGGGTCTCTTCAAGTCTAGAGTGAATAGGTGCCTTCTAGACCTTTGTGCTCCACCTTCGGCCACATCGTCACTTACCAACAGGTGAGATCGTGGTCAAACAAAGGTCTACCAATGTTAAAAAAAAAAAAAAAAAAAAAAAAACTACCACCAGACCTATTTCTGCCGCAAAGCAGTAGTGCTCGCATTGGTTCCGGATTGAAGGGTATGGAAATTACAGGCACATGAGACTTTTCATCTTTATGTCTCAAAATGGCGGGCGCTGTGCAATGCCGCATAGGGTGCGTCCTAGGTGGACGTGACCTATGTGATAATGCACTGTTCATAGGCAGAGGGTACCGCTTAACATCAGGTGGACCGTCTGAATGAGCAGTCATTCCAAGTTGTATTAAAAAAAAAAAACTTTACTCACCTCCTCGAGGGCACACTACCTATACTCACCTTATCGAGGTCACAATACCTCTCCTATAACCTCTTAAAATACCTTGTAGTCTACGGTTCGTCCAAACTGTTACATGACGAGCGAGCCGTAACGCTACAGGGTGGTAGTCTCTTATCTGTGTGGCGCGCTCCAGCGGGACACCGCCTGTGCAACAATATTGACATTATATTATAAAAACGGGAAATTTTCACGTACCGTCCGTTTTTCTGTCCGTACGTCCGTGTATAATTGATATGATTCACGAAAGTTTTTATAATATTGACATTTATTTTCGTTACATAATATTTAGTATTTTTACAAGCTTTTATTTAACTTGCAATGTATTTGAAAGCAGTTATCCTCAACCGATTGAGCTGAAATTTGGCATACCTGTCAAGTTCCGATGACAATACAATATGATGGTGACAGCGAGCTGATCTGATGATGGAGACATTGGAACTCCGCGATGGATAATAGTAGACTGGCCGTGTTTAGGCTCATTTTGATCAGCACACGGTTACGATCACTAATTTTATAAAAGCTTTAAAAATATATATTTCACAAATAACTTATTTAATTGCAGATGGTTGATCAGCTCGTCTATGGACTGCACTATTTGCACGTGGGACATACCGAGCGCACAGCTCGTCGATATTTATTCTGTAAGATTATCTATTTACCCTATACTATTATTAAACAAGCAATAGTTGTATGTATATAAATAAATAAATAATGCTGGACAGTTCACACAACATTATCTAGCCCCAAGCTAAGCAGAGCTTGTGTTATGGGTACTAGATAACTGATATACTTAATACAATATATTACATAGACAGATAAAGTCAAAGTCAATTTCTAAAAGTATTTTATTCATTGTAATCACAAGGACAATTTTGAATCGTCTTAAAAAATAAATTTACATTTACTCTTGTTCCAACGCAACCAGACCTAGAAAGATCAGGCAACAAACACGGTCTGTTTTTTTTTGATGATCCTTCTTACTACTAGTTGGGGAGCGCCTGTGTGGTGCCTCGAGGACAAGTGAAAGCTGATTATTGCTGATATTTTTTATTATACATAGAAAATACCCAGAAAACCTATCTGCAGATCGCACAAATATTTGTACCGAGGCGGGAATCGAACCCGCAACCTTATGCGTCGCAGGCCAACCTTCGCCCGCCGCGCCACAGAGGTCGTCATTATGTTTTGAGATCTCGAAAACGTCTCAACGATTTCGATGAAATTTGCTATATGGGGGTTTTCAAGAGCGAAGAATTGATCTAGCTATAGGTCTCATCTCTGGAAAAACGCGAAGTTTTACCAAAGTTAGTATATGTTTCATTTTATAATTATCGAATTCATTAATGATAAATTGCGACACACTGACTGGGTAAATAGTTATGACACCTACCACCAAAGTAAAATAAGTTGGTAGGTACTTAAGATATATCTATCTATCACACTATTAATATTATAAAGGCGAAAGTTTGTGTGTGTGTGTGTGTGTAGTGTGTTTGTTACTTCTTCACGCTGAAACGGCTGGACGGATTTGCATGAAATTTTGAATGGAGATAACTGGACTCCCGGAATAACACATAAGCACATTTTTATCCCGATATTCCCACAGGATCGAGACTTACGCGGGTGAAACCGCGGGGCGCAACTAGTTATCAATATTGAGATTGCAATCACACTATATAACATAGTGTTTGTTACTTCTTCACGCTGAAACGGCTGGACGGATTTGGATGAAATTTGGAATAGAGATAGCTGGACACCTGGAATAACACATAGGCTACTTTTTATCCTGTTATTCCCACGGGTTCGAGACTTATGCTGGTAACACTGCCGGGCGCAGCTAGTAAATAATAGGACCGGTGCGGCGGCAGATTCCGCTGAGGATCTCAAAAGACGCAAATATGCAAGTCTCGACAGATCTTACTTATTTGAGCCTTTCGGGGTGGAGACTCCGGGTCCGTGGGATACCGGGGCCCTTCGCGTTTTCAAAATTATTTTAGGGCATCTGGTCGAAGCGACGCGTGACCTGGCTTAACGCATTAGTATTGCCATTCAGCGTGGCGATGCAGCCAGCATCTTAGGAACGCTTCCGTCTGGTAGTGATTTGGATCAGTTGAGCTACCTTTAGATCGTCAGCAGCAGGTCTTCAGGTAGCACAACTGTTTCATATGTATGTTGTACATACCTTGTATTAGTTGTATTATTCTTTCTGTAAATAAATGTAAATAATATAATATATTTGTCTCTGGCAGGTTGACGAGCCGTGCACCTCGCTGACGATGTCTCCGACGGGTGACTACCTGGCGACCACGCACGTCGGGGAGATCGGCGTGTTCCTGTGGGCCAACAAGCTGCTCTACGAGAGGGTGTTCCTCAAGCCCATTGATAGGAGCGCCGTCCAAGTGCCCAGGCTGAGTAAGTCCATGTACATGGGGATCTATATTCATCTTTTATGGGGAATTCTGTTCGGTTCTATAATAAACTTCCAGAAAGTAAAAAAACAAAAAAAAAACTTATTTTAAACTTCCAGAAAGTGCTTCTAATGTTTCGATTCGAAGATTTAAATCCTACATAAAGAATAATCTAATCATGAAAGCATATTACACTCTACTGACTGCGTGGCCTGATGTCGCTCTGATCATCGACAGCTAATTTGTCGATATGCAATGTCTGTACCTACATATAATTTATTATTGATGTGTTTTTTATAAGTTTATCAAGCGTAGCGTGTGCTGTCTTATGAACTTTTGCTGATTCTCTCTAGCATGTTACTTTTGACTGCCTACCTGAGGCTTTTAAGTTGGGTTTTCCTTTTTTCTTTGAATCAGTTTCCACTTGTTCTCGTGGCACCACACAGGCGCTCCCCACCTAGTAGTAAGAAGGATCATCAAATAAAGCCGAGCCGTGTTTGTTGCCTGATTCTTCTAGGTTTGGTTGCCTTGGAACAGGAGTAAATTTATTTTTTAAGACGATTCAAAATGATCCTTGCGATTTCAATGAATGAATTACTTTTGACTTTGACTTTTATATCAGACCATCAAATAATTCCTTGGGCCTAAAAATAGACTCAAAGTAACAGTAGAAAGTATTTTTCATCCCATCTATTCGAAAAGGACGACTGGGTTCGCCTTTAAGTGCACCCAACGGTGGTGTTTTCTATGAGAAACTTTTAGCGGGCAGTAATGAGTTTTGCGGCGCACTTATTAAGTTCCTAATTCAAAAAGTGCGCGGCAAAGATAATTGCGGCGCACTTATTGAATTTGGAACCAGCGCCAAATAATTCGAACGCAAATATTGTTTGAATAAATACTGGCTGGTACGACGGCCCAAAACCCAAAACAAAAAAACCCAAAACACACAAAAAACACAAAACACAAAAAAAAAAAACACAAGAAACAAAACACAATACACAAAAAAAACACAAAACACAAAAAATACAAAATACACAAAAAACACACTTCACAAAAAAAAACACAAAAACCACAAAACACACAAAAACCACAAAACACTCAAAAAAACACAAAACACAAAAAACACAACACAAAAACACAAAAAACACAAACACAACAAAAAAAATGCAAAAAAACAACCAAAAACACAACACAAAAAACAAACCCAAACGACGGCCCAAAACCCTAAACAAAAAAACCCAAAACACAAAAAACCCAAAACACAAAAAAAAACAACAAAAAAACACAAAACACTAAAACACAAAAAAAACACAATACACACAAAAAACACAAAACACAAAAAAAAACAAAAAATACAAAACACACTAAAAACACAAAACACAAAAAAAACACAAAAACACAAAAACCATAAAACACAAAAAAACAAAAAACACAATACAAAAAAAACAAAAAAAAACAACCATTTGTTTTATTAAATAATAATATTACAATAACATATGAGGCGCCTTTTATTTTCTCATAGTGGGTGATGAAAAGCAGAGTGTATCACACGGGCGCAACATATATTTTTGGCTCGGGCGACGTACTTTGAATCCCTCGCTACGTTCAGGATTCTACTAAAGAATCCCTCACTTCGCTCTGGATTCAAAAAAGCGCCCTCGCCGTAAAAATATTATGTTGCTCCCTTATGATACAATCTACTATTATTCATTGAAATAACAAGGATCATTTTGAATCGACTTATAAAATAAATTTACTCCTGTTCCAACGCGACCAAACCTAGAAGAATCAGGCAACAAACACGGCTTGGCTTTATTTGGTGATCCTTCTTATTGCTAGATGGGGCTCTCCATCTCTTCTCGTGTATGCCGTAAAAGGTATTGCACCAGGGGATGAGTTGCAGCATCCACCTGCTGACTCACCAATACTATAGTCCGCAGGCCAAGCGTGGTGATTATAGCAAATCCTCCCATTTTATTTTGTGAGACTTGAGAGGGGCTGTAGCGCACTCAGCTACGCATCTTTTTTTAAAAATAAATCTTAGCATGTAATATTTCTTATACATTTCTATATTTGCTATCGTATATTTGTCTAATAGTTTTTCAATAATATAAAGTTATATTGTCTCAAGAATAAAGTCAATTCAAAAGTATAATAACTTTAAAAACGCGTTGCTTTGCACGTTGTGGGATAGATATTTGAACTAGAATATTGATTTATGATTGTGCGATAGAAAATAAAATAAGGAACTTTATAAAATAATATTAATAATAATGACGACCTCAAGGCGCGGCGGGCGAAGGTTCGCCTGCGAAGCAGGAGGTTGCGGGTTTGATTCCCGCCTCGTATCAAATATTTGTGCTATCTGCAGATCAGGGTGTTCTGGGTATTTTCTATGTATAATAAAAATATCAACCTATTTAATGTATTGTATTAGGCATATCAGTTATCTAGTACCCATAACACAAGCTCTGCTTAGGTTGGGTCTAGATAATGTTGTGTGGACTGTCCAGCATTATTTATTTATTTATTTATATTTTACAGCGCTGCCAAGCACAGCACCCGAGAAACCGGAACTCGAAGACATAGCTGTCATTGATTTAGGCGAGGAACCAGAATACAAATCGCCCGAACAAATCAGCAGCGAGCTGATCACCCTCTCCGACCAGCCCACTTCGAGGTGGTTGAACCTCCTCAACTTGGATATCGTCAAGAAACGAAACAAACCGAAAACTCCGCTCACCGTCCCCAAATCGGCGCCATTCTTCCTACCAACGATCCCGAGCCTGGAATTAGAATTTGACCTGAACAAAGACAAAGTTCGAGGTGAAACACAGATGCTGATACCGGATGAGCTCTCCACTCTCACAGTATTTGCCAAGAAACTTGTCGAATGTGAAACGGAGGATGCTTTCGACACATGCATACAAAAACTGAAGACTATGGCGCCCGCCGCGATAGAAGCAGAAGTATCTAGCATGGCGCCCGAAGTAGGAGGCTCGGAAAAAGTTATGACACAATTCCTACTAATGTTAGACGTTATGCTAAAAAGTAATAGAGATTTTGAATTAGCACAGTCGTATTTGAGCATATTTTTGAAAATGCATACGAAGGTGATAGCTCTGAACGAAGATCTAAGAAACACCCTGACCTCGGTCGAAGAAACCGCGACTCAGGCGTGGTCCAAGTTACAAAGCAGTTTGTTATACAATATTTGTGTTGTTAAAGCATTAAAAGATATGTTTTAAATATGCTGTCTTTTATTTATCGTAACCTCAAAGACATACCTAATAGATTAGGCGTCCGGAGTGAACGCGAAATTCCGGGGAAAATCACGCAATTACAGACACATGAGACTTTTCATCTTTATGTCTCAGGGTGGCGGGCGCAGTGCAATGCCACATAGGGCGCGTCCTAGGTGGACGTGACCTGTGTGGTAATGCATTGTTAAACGCAGAGGTTACCGCTTAACATCAGGTGGGCCAACAGCGTGTACCGTCATTAACGAAATAAAAAAAAAAAAGTTTTTAAACCTATACTCTTTTATTTACAATTATCTTCGATGAAATAACTACCGAAGACAATTAGTACGTTCACTGCGAAATGTTCTAGACAAACGGATAACACTTATCGAAATTTGAATAATATTGTAGTTTTGAAACAATTTATGAGAAAACAGTTTGAAGCGTGATTCAACCGAAAAATTTACGATCACTCTGAGGGCCTCAAAAAGCTCTTACATGATGCAGCTTAGTGAAACGTTACCTCCAGAAAATACTAAAGAATTAGAGTACCTACTTTACGCAGAATTCTATCAACACAAAGTGTTCCCGATCGGGCCGAGCTCTCAACAATAGAACATAATAGATGATTCCTCCTTATTGTGAACGCCGGGAAGTAGGTTTGTATGGAAGTCGACGAGAATAATCTCGCGATATTTCATTCAAAAAATATATTGCAGTGCGAAGGATGAGATATCAGTCTATCCGCATAACCGTCCTATAAAAAGAGCGTTGTGAAATGAACGCGAGGTCATCACTCGTCCGACTCGTCCGAGGGACGATCGCGTGAAGTAACCTAATGCAAACGAAGCGCGACTATCTCTTTGATAAATTCATATTTTTCCAGTCGATGCAATTCTCATTCTCCATTTGATTTCGCCTGTGCGGCTCCAGCGCGCTTATTGAATATTTTTCGAAGGGAATTAAATCGAGGCGACAGACGACCTGTTCACCAGAATCGGCGTTCATTAATGGCTCGCTTCATTTTCGCAATAAGTATTCATTTCTCCCCCGACAGTCGGATCTCCAATGAAAATCTGATTGTGCTTCCCTTCCTTTGCATTATGAATAGGTATCTATCAAATTCCTTAGCGATTCCTTTATTGGAACGATCGAGAGCTAAGCAAATAGCGTGAAAGCGAAACGTTTAATGTGTATCATTTTTTGGAGCGGAGTGGATTTCTCGGTGAAATTCATGAGGAATGTAGATGTAACAAAGCCTTTGGAAAGTCATTTCGATGTGTATGCGCCTTCATTTGCAAGCGCTTTAGAAAATGTTAATTTCCGGCAGGTACCTACGCCGCGTAGCGCAGGTTCTACTGCGTAGGTATTTACAGTTAAATAAGCAATCAGGCGACGATAATCTTCAGTTAAGACGCTGACAACAGCGAAATCCCGTCACTATCTAACTCAGTAAAGTTCAATAGGTAAGTTAGAAAGCGATAGAATAGCGCTCGCGAAAAGAAAAATGAACAAAAATCACGAAAATCAAAATAAAATATGTATTGGGTACCAACTTAGTATTTTCTACAAAATAAAAAAATAATAACAAAAACATTATTTTTATATTTTTTTTAAACATTATTTAATTATTTTAATATTTTTGTTAAAAATAAAATGTTTAACAAAATGTTTGGTGGCGTAATCGAAAATTTAAATCAACAATGCTTTGTAATGCTTACTAATTTATCAATGTAGGTACCTACGTTGATAGGTAATAGAGATATTGTACGTTATAAGCGCATTGTGTCACGGATTTTTCAATAGATAAATTTTATCGAAATCGTGTTTTGGGCTCTTTTATGGCCTTGTACATTCGATAAAGATTAAAAAAATTTTTGTACTTAGGTATTGCAAAAAATCGTTACAGAGAAGCCTTAGCCCTAGCCTATTTGTCTCTTGACTGCGTCTTAACTAGTAAGTATCTATGTATCTATTTAATACCTACGCATCTTACTTACTACCTAACTATAAGTACCTTATAAGTATATAAGGTTCGGCGGGCGAACGTTCGCCTGCCACGCAGGAGGTTGCGGGTTCGATTCCCGCCTCGTAGCAAATAGGTATTTGTTCGATCTGCAGATATTTGTTCAGGGTGTTCTGGGTATTTTCTATATATAATAAAAAATATCTTATCTATGTAATATGTTGTGTTAAGTAGGTACCTACCTATATCAGTTGTCTAGTACCCATAACACGCTTAGCTTGGGGCTAGATAATGTTGTGTGAACTGTCCAGCATTATTATTATTATATTTATTATGTCTCAAAGTTCAAACTTCTGAATTTCAATTCCCACAGAGTCATTAGGAAAAAACTTGCACAAAGACATCAGAACGTATCAGATTCTGAATAACGGACCAGGAAATGAGGATTGTCGTCCATTTTCTATTACCGATGCTTCATTCCAGACCATTTAACTTTTTAGCTGGAAACTTCGGTGCTCGTAATGCGGAGAGAGATCGGGCGACCACTTCGCGGTTTGCCATGTCCATTGGGAATTAAGTTCGATATTAAAATGAGGTACCGTTCACCATAATGGTAGAAATATTGCTTTTCTAGGTAGTACTTAAGTGGTTTTGGTATGAACAAAGGAAATATTCTCGGCCATTTATAGGAAAAATCAGACGTAAAAACTATTTATTTAAGATATGAAATCGTGGGTAGGTACTTATTTACCCACGTTTCTAAGAGACCACTAGCGTTGTCTTTTCCTACGATTGCGGAAAAGACATTGTTTATTTTGCTTTATTTAAAAGCTCTATGCGCATCCCGTGGACGGCAAAAAGCTGCCCTGAGACAAGTCGAGGATAGAACAGCGTGGAAGAAGCTCGTCTGCATCTCTAGGTAATAAATCCTTTCAAGATGGGCAGGACCTTCAGTAATGAAGAATACGACGAAGAAGAAGAAGAAGAAAAGCCCACTGACTACTGATAAGTTTTTAAAGAAACGTACCTTAAAAGGTACCAATAGAACCATTATAGACTCCTTCTCGTGTCTGTTTGTCTGTCACAGTAAATTTCCACCGAATATACCGAAAAAAAAAAAGTTGAATACATTATGTTGGCATGATTGACGGAACAAGCAGCATATGGCCCCCCGCATATCGATGTTAAGCGGTAGCCTTTGCCTTTAACAACGCATTGCCTCATAGGTCACGTCTACGCCCTATGTGGCATTGCACTGCGCCCGCCACCCTGAGACATAAAGGTGACTGTCTCATGTGCCTGTCATTTCACCGGCACCATTACCTTTCAAACCTGAACACAGCAAAGCGAGCACTACTGCTTTGTTTTTTTTAAATACCTTATAGTTAAAATAAATAAATTCAGTATCCTTATTGTTCGGATGAAATACATAAGAAGTGTCAATTCCATGGCCCCAGCCACTGATAAAATAATACTATAAAACTTGAAACTTATTGGTTTTATATTTTGGTGTTAGGCATTTCGAACATTATATATATATATATATATATATATGTTTTTAAATTAATAAATGTGTTTATAAAATGTGTTTTTTTTTATGGTTTTTCTTTTGTTTACTTAATTTTGGTTTTTTAAATTTATGTTTTTTGAACTTATGAATTCTAAGCGAATGTATTTTGAATTTATGCATTTTGATACGATTGTTATGGTCTAGTTGCTATGGTAGCCTACTTGTACGGAAACCTCTCCACGCGGGTTTGACTCACACTTGACTGGTCTTTTCATAAAAGTTACAGGCGTGATGACTATCTTAACAATAGTGTTGGAACTGATTATGTAGGTACCTAGGTACAGACCTAGGTACCTACATAATCAGTTCCATCCATGTTGCAATGAACAAACAGCGCTATGAAGCGCAGAATAATTGTTTCATGAAAAGTGTATGACCAAAGCCCTGTGTTAACCGATAGTTAATTAAAAGCAAACAGGCGGGAGAGTTTACTTTAGGCATCGAACACTCTTCTGGTAAACATGGGAAGACTATCATCACCCATAGCT
Organism: Operophtera brumata; assembly: GCA_932527175.1. Lineage (NCBI taxonomy): Eukaryota > Metazoa > Arthropoda > Insecta > Lepidoptera > Geometridae > Operophtera > Operophtera brumata. Next base: position 30,766,328 of record OW052228.1, read on the forward strand.
ATCCTCGGCCATGTTACATGAAGGACAAGTAGGTGGTTGCTTTCGATTTTGGCGCGAAATTCAAATTTTTTCGTGGTTTTTGTTCATTGCACCTCATCAACACTTATTCAGGCAGCGAAAACTAAATTGCCGGTATGAATTTTATGACACACTAGTTTTAATTTATAGTATCACATAATTATCAATAGTTTAGCTACGATTGTGCTTCACATAGTTTTTTTTCTGGCGCATTCATAAGCAAACTTATGATATTTAAGTGACACTATAAATTAAAACTGTCATATAATTATCGGCAAATTAGTTTTCGCTATCTGAAGAAGTGTTCAAGAGATGTGACGAGCAAAAAACACAAAAAAAAAAAGAATTTCGCGCTACAAGCGAAAGCAATCACCTAAATTATTGAAGTTAGGATATTTTACATAATGGAGACTTTAATTTAATGTTTAAAGTCAGTAATATTGCTTTCATCTATATTAGAAAAGTCACTAATAAGCTAAATTAAGATAATACACGGAAACGTGTCTTATTTCCTAATTTCATGGTGTTCCTTTAATTTGATACACTAAGTTATTGAGAAGGAATTGATCCTTGTAATATACTTGACCCTTTCGATCGGTATCATATTTTTTTTTTGTTATTTATCTTGTTCGAGTCCCGGCTTAGGCAAGTGACTTTTTTTAATATCCTTGAAAGCAGTATTACGTACTTTAAAAAATAAAGGAATATAATTCATAATGTTCATAATGTAAAACTTCCTAACTTCAATAGTTAAAGTATTTGTCCTCCATGTAGCATGGCCGTGGGACATACTGTAGGTCATTGTTTGTTTGGTGCCGTCTATAGTATTATGTTATCTGTGGTGCCGTCAATGGCGAGGGTAGAAGACTGAGCAACTTGAGGTAGATACTAATGTACTTACAAACTTACAATACCCAAAAACTTAACAGGTGTATAACATTATCTCGATTCTCCTAAAGTCGACGCAACGCCTTGTACACTAAAGCCGGGTACTCACTAGAACCTCGTTACTGTAACTTGCGTGATACAGTAACGAGGTTCTAGTGTGTACGCTTGTTACAGTTACAGGCTCGCGACGTCGCCGAAACGCCTTCACCGAGCGTACTCATTATGCGAGTTGTAACTGTAACCAAGCAGATACAGTACGAGGTTCTAGTGTGTACGCTAGTTACAGTTACAGGCTCGCGACGTCGCCGGAACGCCTTCACCGAGCGTACTCATTATGCGAGCTGTAACTGTAACCAAGCAGATACAGTAACGAGGTTCTAGTGTGTACGTGAAGGCAACGCACTGCGAGCCCCCTTTGATTCGCGGCAAAGACCGACAATCTTCGGGTCGCTGCGAGCCGCACGTGTAGCGTTCGTTGCAGGCTCGCGAACCACGTACTCACTATGTTTTTGGTAACAATAACGGTTACAGTTACGTGCAACGTTACGGGTTCAGAAATGAGTACGTTGTAGACGCCGGCTCGCTGCGAGCCGTATGCGTACCGCTCGCAGCAGGCTCGCGAACCACGTACACACTATGGTTTTGGTAACAGTAACGGTTACAGTTACGTGCAACGTTACGGGTTCAGAAATGAGTACGTTGTAGACGCCGGCTCGCTGCGAGCCGTATGCGTACCGCTCGCAGCAGGTTAGCGAACCACGTACACACTATGTATTTTGGTTACAGTGCATGCAACGGTTACGGTTACAGCTCGCTAGTGAGTACCCGGCTTAAGGCGTGTAATAACGATATAACATAACACCATAAGTAAAATGATGATCAGTCCTGATCCCACAGTATAAGATCAGTGTCGTGGGAATCAGGAACTATGGGTAAAATAACAGCCTGACCAGGAAATATTTTCCGATCATACAAGCGATCATAGGATCCCTGTATCGTGGGTATCAAGAACTACGCGTATCATCGTACCACAACAGCCTGACCAGGGGTCGTATTGCGTAATAGACTGAAGTTTGATTTCGATGTCCTGTTTCCCTATTCATTGCGCTGCGAGTTTTAAAAATTTCTGCTTTTATAATAAAGCTAAAACACGCAGCGCAATGAACAGCAAACTGGTAATCGACATCGATTAGACAATATGACAGCAGGATCAAATATTTACAGATTATACAAACATTTATCCCGCATTAATTTATACCTATTAACAAAAGTTAATTTCTAAACTACGTTACATATCGCTGACGAATGTCTGGTGGTATGTCAGGATGAAGGTGTTTATTATTTTATTCGATTCGGGAAATCCTAAAGAAAGAAAATTTCAAATCATCTTGACGAAGTTCCTTTACATTTAATCTATACAACAACAATGGACACAATATTTTAGTAAATTCCGTTCAATACCACAGCTGTTCTGTTCGCGTATAGAACCTAAAAGTGCATAGTAGGGACTAGTTCTAGGTAGGTAGAGTACTTAGGTGCTCTACATAGATATGTTCAACCTAGACTGTAGGAAATGAGAAAACGTAACAGCTGGTACCATCGGGCTTTGATCGTCCAATAGTGATTATATGGAAATGTGATCATACTTGAGAGGTGATTTTGCACTTTAGACGTTAGCTAAGAGCCAGAAGTATCTATTAAATAAGCATAATACCTACATCTTAATAGATAATTTAAAAAAAAAATGCTATTTGGTTGTACGAGCATCGCTTGAAAAGGCCTGGACCTATCAGCCTAATTATTGAAAAAAAAATACAGACTATTACGTTTTGTTTATTCGGACAATAAGGTTTTTAGGGAAAGAAAAATTGGAAAAGTTGCCCAGAAGATTGAAAATTAAAATGATAAAAATAAATGCGCCTCTGTACATGTTTGCCTTACTGTATTATATAGGTACCTATGTCTTACTGTATTTTTTGTGGTTACTTATGTGCAATAATGAAAATTCGGGAAAATCTCTGCAAGTGTTTTTTTTCTATGGGACTGTTGTATGAATACCAATGGACAGTACGTCTGCCGTCAACAATAATACAATAACAATCCATTATTTTCAGAAAATAAATTGTCTGCCGACACTACAACAACTCTACAGTATTTTCCCATAAAAACTTTCGTGAACTAAAATACATTTTATATAATTCTTTTTGAAAAAAAAACCGACTTCGTAACTTGTTTTTTTTCCCCAATACAGGATTTTACAATATTAGTGATTGGAACCGTTTGCTGATCACAATGAGCCTAAACACGGACAATCTACTATTATCCATCGAGGAGTTCCGTTGTCTCTATCATCAGATCAGCTCGCTGTCACTATCAAATTGTATTGTCACCGGAATTTGACAGGTATGCCAAATTTCAGCTCAATCGGATATCGGAAAGTCACACTTATCGCCACCCGTGAAATACTTATCATTGAGTAGTTCCAATGGCCATCTCTGGTCTTCTTCATCAGTTCCACTTCACCAAATGGAACTTTCTGAATGCACATGCTTAACTTGTTGCTGAAAATACCAAAACCGCTATATGTGTGCCTATAATATTTGAGGAGTTCCCTCAATTCCTCATGGATCCCATCATCAGAACCAGATTTTGATAAAAACGGGATCAATATGGAAGCACATCGAGTCAACTAAAAAAAAAAATATTGGTTCATAAATGAAGGAGATATGAGGTAACAAACATTAAAAAAAACACACGACTTGAGAACCTCCTCCTTTTTTTGAAGTCTGTTAAAAACTGATACTTTTTCACGTACCGTTATATCGGGAAGGCACCCTCGAATTTGAGTCTTTATTAAGGTGAATAAACTTGAAGCACTCCCTCCGCGTCCGTGAAATGAGCTCTAATAGTATAAGTACATTAAGCTTTAAGTACAATATGCAGTTAAGGATACAATAAATAAAACAAACTTCTGTAATTAATCCAATGTATGAAAAACTCGGTTCGAGTAACAGAACCCTAAGCGATTAAACCCCGTGCTCAACAAAAACGTAGCACCGCATCTTTTATAAAATGTTTGCAGTTTACATTTCCAGTCTCGCAAATAGAAAAAGAAAAGTCACCGTCAGCTATATCTTTGATAATTACAGGATTGAAAATATTGTTACGAGGAAGGGTTCAGGATAAAAAAACACACTGAACTACGGTTTAACAAAAATTACACTTTTAATAAAATTATCCAAAAATCAATCATCATGAATCACTCCCTATACGAGGGTAGCCGATGGTAGCCTAACGGTTCAATAGTGCAACTCAGAATCCAACGATACCGGGTTCGATCCTAGGCTCCGCACCAATGACTTTTCTAAGTTATGTGCGGATTCCCATCGGTCTGTGCTTCGGAGGGCACGTTAAGCTGTCGGTCCCGGCTGTTATTGATTAATAGCAGTCGATAAGCCATGTCAGAGGCCCTCGGGCGGCTTGACAAACTCCGACACAGAGGCCAGCACTACCTCATACGAAACGAAACTCCCTATACGGTCTATACGGTTGTACTACGGTCGTGATTCAGTCGTTAGAATTCTTCACTTGCTCGTGATTCAGTTATGGCCCTCGCTTTAAATCTGTCCTTTATTCACTAACTGCATAATATAGGTACCATTATATACCTATTTAAATTACCACTACACCCACCGGTGGGTGAAGCCAGTGGGTGCACGGGTCGCGGGTCAATCCATGGCATTTTTTATAACTGCTCGTTTTGTTATGTAGCAATTTTAAAACAGACGCAACATAGTGTCTTGAAAAATCTAATCTAGGTTTTAAGACATAATAACAAAATTATATGTCTGATCCGTTGGATTGATAAATAAATAAAACGAACTTAGACAAAATAAAAGTATATACTATGTGTGTTGTACCTGTACTAGTTGAGTCTGTAAATACATTCTGTACCTAAATAATATGTATTCGTATTGTCGGTCGGTTGTCTCGGAGAGATAATTCCGGACGTTCCCACTTTATGCGGTCTTCACAAAAGTCCCAGTTGAGGTCGAAAACTACTTACACCAGTCCCAACGTTTTTGGGACTTTGGAACTTTTTACGTTGTTATACAGTCTACTTTGGAATGATTTAGAATTTTCAGTGTTTGCATGTCGTATAAAATAGGTATTATACATCTTTTTCATTGCTTCAAGAACGCGGTTTGGTGACGTATTACATACATAATTACTGTGTATGAAGTAGTCGTGGTACAAGGTACCTAATGGAATGTTTATTGTAGTGTAAACAGCATTTTATCAAACCGTATTTTATTAGGTGTAATTTGCAGTTTTCAGCTGAATATCCTTTTTGAATAGCTTTTATAGCTAGCTTTGAATAGCTAGCTTTTTTGAATTGGAAGACCTTGATTACTGGATTACTGGACCTCACTTACAACTGATAGTTATATCTTAATTTACAGAAAGAATAGAACAACGAATACAAGTAGCTATATACAAAATAAAAATAAATGTAACAGTTGAGCTTTAATCACACTGAGATTTCTAAATAAATACCAAAAATTAAAAGTTTTCTGTCTGAATGTTTGTCTCGATTAGGTAGGTTTCGAAACGGAATAATACAATTTAAACAAGTAGGTACATCCAAAATGAGATATTTATTTTTTCATTTTTGATGTCCTTTGTTTCTTGTAATCTGTCTTTCCGGGCATTGAGCAAGAGTTTTGTGCTTCTTTCGTGCTTGACATGAATGGTATACGCCCAGTGGCATATCCACGACTCTAATTCAGTACATATTCTTTTAGATACTAGATGAGGTCTTGAGGGGCTCTCCTCTTTATCCTTCTGAAAGTTGTGGACTGGTTCATGAGACTGTTTGCAAGCTGGTTAGGGTGTTGCTCCATTCGTTTGGCATAGGATTTGAGCTTGTTGCAAATATCTTGTTTGACTGTTGGCATCTCTAGGTCGCGATGTAGTTGACAGTTTGAAATGTACCATGGTGCATTCGTTATCATGCGTAGCATTTTAGATTGAAAGCGTTGCAGAATTTCCAGGTTTGAGTTTGCCGCTGTACCCCACAGCTCAGCTCCATAGGACCATACGGGTTTTAAAATGCATTTGTAGAGGAGGAGTTTGTTGTCCAAGGATAATTTGGATTTCCGAGCCATTAGCCAGTACAACTTTCCGAGTTGTAGGCTAAGAGCCTTTCTTTTTGTGAAAATGTGCTTCTTCCAAGTGAGGCGTCTATCCAAATGTATACCCAGGTAACGCACATCATCGCATTGTGATATCTGGATTTCATTCAGCTTGACTACGGGGCATGAACCGTGTCTAAGAGCAAATTTCACATGCACAGATTTCGTTTGCTCTAATACGCCAGTCCCTTAGCCAGATAGAGACTTCGTTTAGGCTTTTTTGTAGCATGGTCGATGCAACAACTGGGTTTTCGTGAGTGGCAATGAGAGCTGTGTCATCAGCGAATGGTCCCACAAGGACGTTTTCTGTTGTTGGTAGGTCAAAGGTGTATATGAGGTACAAAACTGGGCCCATAATGCTACCTTGGGGGACACCAGCATTTATACAATGAAGTCCAGTTCGATCCTCTCCATGCTTCACATAGAAGTGCCGTTAATTTAGGTAGGATTTTATCAGAAGATAATAATTTATAGGTAGGTCTTTCAGTATCTTGTAAAGCAGGCCCTCATGCCATACACGGTCAAAGGCCTGAGAAATATCCAAAAAAGCGTCCGAGCTAGATTGTTTGTGTTCAAACGCATAGTTTATCTTAGCAACCAAACGATGGACTTGTTCGATTGTTCCGTGGGTTGCACGGAAACCAAATTGATGTGAAGGGATCAGTTGTGTTAGAGCTATCATATTTTATTAAAATGAGTTAATAAAATAGCAAAAAGAAAACGTATTATTCAAATAGAACAAGTTTTATTATTGAAAATTATTTTTCTTAAATTAGTGTTTGGAACCGTAAAGCGATCAAAATGAGCCCAAACACTCCAAGTCTACTATTATCCATCGAGCTGTGTCGTTGTCCCTCATCAGATCAGCTCGCTGTCACCATAGTATTGTATTGTCATCGGACCTTGACAGGTGTGCCAAATTTCAGCTCAATTGAACCCCGGAAAGTGGGTCAAATTTAACTTGTAAGATTTGATAATCACAGACACCGGGACAGGTGAAACTAGATAAAGCTAGTATAAACCTTTCCTGCCCACACCTATCCATAAAATACTTTGAAATAAGAACTTACGTGATACTTACTCTAGATTTCTAGGTTTCGGTATAAAATTTAGGTCTTTATACGTCCCTCTAACGTTAAATTAAATTATCTCAACGCTACAAGACCTATCCCAAAAGGGACCGTGAAATGTTCCTACGTATATGTGTACTGATGTATGTTTGTATGTAACCTGTGCGCAGGACGGAAGTGTAATTTGCATGGTAGTAAATTATGAAGATGACCGAACAGGCCAGCCTTCCGTTTGTTTACAAATTAGGTGCGACTCTGACTGCGTTGGATTAATTGAATACAGGAACCACGGGTTGTGTATGGCCTTATGTGTTACATATACAATATATCTATAGAATAGCATAGTATGGAATTCTAGATTGACGATGTCAATATAATAGTACGAGCGGCGACCGTATGATCACCTTCGTCATCTGATACAAAGATAAGACACTTGGCACACGATTATAAAAGTGATGCTTAGTTTAGAAAAATATGTGACAAAAATTAGTATTGGCCGAAAGTACAAAAAAAGCTATCACTTGCGGTGAATTTTTTGAATGGTATTTTCGTCATTTGATACAGAGATGAGACTTGTGGCATCAAATAGCAATATATTGGTAGTTACAGAAAAATCTAGTCTGCCAGTTCCTGTTTGGCCGGAAGTGCTCGGCAGACGGTTTCAAAGGACCGGACCCCAAATTTATGTGATCTGATACAAAGATGAAGTTAGTCGCAAATGTTAGATATTAATCCTACATTTAGTTATGCACCAGTCTGCCAAAGGTATTCTGGCCGAAACCCTTCCCCCCGTTTGGTGGATTTTTGAGACGGGACACTAAGGGCAGGTACCTTAACCGTTATAGTTACAGGAAAACGTTCCTACGAGACTATCCATAACTTTTTGAGATATTTTGGTCTGCATTCACAGATTTTGCAAAACATGTACAGTAAGCAAGAAAATGGTAATTTTACATTAAAACTTTTTTAATGGTAATCGATCCTGTTTCTTACAAGGATCAAAGTCTCTGTTGGACCGACTGAGGTTTGAGTAAGAACTAGAAATGTCAGAAATCGCGAAAAAGTTTTCCCATACATTTCGGTAAGAGAGTCAAACTTCTACATTGGCCAAACTTTTTGTTCTCGGTAGACCCGAAAATGAAAAATGAGGTTTCCTTTTTAATTTATGGGAGCACGGGCAGCGGCATCGGGAATATTGAAGGTATTTATTAAACGAGCGAAGCAAGTTCTCTGCTTATGTAATTTCTGTGGTCCATCGAAAATAGGGAAATTCCTCTTGTGCGTCGTCCGGTTTGTGGTCGCACATCGAGAACCTTTCCGTCCCAACGGTTATCTCTGCGAGCTATATAGCCTGCCACTTCAACTTGCTAATTCTAACGCTGGGTATCCATTCGAGGTAGGCTCGCTCCAAGCGGCTGCCCCGACCCGAGACAGATCTAGTGAAGACCGTGCCGCGAGTCGAGGCTTGCCGCGACTTGAACCAAACGAGGCGGCCACGCAGCGAGACAAAATATGTTTTTATTTATATATGGGGGTAGAGTTTCGGCCAGAATACCTTCGACAGACTGGTGCATAATTAAATGTAGGATTAATTTCAAATATTTGCGACTCACTTCATCATTGTATCAAATGACATAAGTTCGGGGACCTTTGACCTTCTGCCGAGCACTTCCGGTCACACAGGAACTGGCAGACTAGATTTTTCTGTAACTACCAATATATTGCTATTTGATGCCACAAGTCAAACTGTCACTCTGTATCAAATGACGAAAATACCATTCAAAAAATTCACCGGAAGTGATAGCTTTTTTTGTACTTTACGCCAATTCTAATTTTTGTCACATATTTTTCTAAACTAAGCATCACTTTTATAATCGTGTGCCATGTGTCTTATCTTTGTATCAGATGACGAAGTTGATCATACGGTCGCCGCTCGTACTATAACTTTGTAATGTGGCGTAGAGCAACGCTACGGCGTAGATGCCCCTTAGAGTGCAATCTTGCGGGAGCCCTAGAGAGTTTTTCTGAGTGGATGCTCAAGTGTGTGATTATAGCATTATAGTAACCAGTACCCAGTTACTCCTACTGATACCTAATTGTGATGACGTAGATGACCTCTACGGCGTAGTGGGTGCGTAGCATCGAGCAACGCAGCCTGCGTAGAGGCAAAATACGTTCATGATGTCTTGCTTGGACATTTTAATCGCACTATGATGTCATAAATATCAAAGTTACGATGTTCATGTCGAAACTGCTGACCCAATTTCGATGAAATTTGGTAGATTATGAACTGGATTGAGCTATAGGCTACTTTTTATCCTGGTAAATCACGAGCAAAGCCGTGGGCGGACACTATTGTAAAATAGAATTGTTAGCAAATTTGCAATAATTTACGTTTTACTCAAATTGGAAAGGTAGAAAATACCGTCTTCTTCGCAGGTAAAACAACAATTGCGAAGTGGTATATTGATTGCGAATATTACCATGAACATTAGTTATGCTCGCGGTAATTGCGTGTATTTATTGCCGGTCGATCCCGAAGTAGCCGTATCGTACATTCGGAATCGGAATGTAATCGGGCGCCGGGTGTCGGCCGGCCGGCGAACACGAAACAACGATTTATTACAGTGCTTCCGTACAATGCACTCCAAAAACTCAAAACAACACTCAAGCTTACTTACTACACACTTACATTAGGTTTTTATGACATAGCTCTTGCAGACGGCCGGCGCGGCGTGCTAACTTTCGACTACCGTTTTTCTGCAGTGTCTTCCAAGTAGAGAATGTAGATTGGAACTTCCTATAGTCCTTGATACGTTACCCGGATACGTTTTATAAGCATTTGTTGCGAAATGCAATCGAAATTCTCAGTTTCTTTGTTCGTAATTACGACAATTATGGCTTAGTTTATTATACCTCGCTATACGCTGGCTGCATGAGATAAGTAGGCAAGCACTTAGACTTGATTTGTGAAAGTAGTTAGAAAGTAAAATGGACCTTAATTTAGATCATTGTTCAGAATGTATGGCTAACAAATGTTCAGTGGTTTCGTACAATTAATCGACATTGCTTTAGCCATAAACTTCATTATAGAACTTTGAGAGTCCAATTTATGCGAACGGCAAAGAGCCAAACAGAAGTCAACAAAAAATTAAGCTCCACAGTGAGCAGGGCCGTAGTCTTTGTTCTTCTAATCCCGACTTTCCTTTCAGATAGCGTTCAGTCAGCTCTTAAATTAAGAATTTATTTCAGATTTTCTTACTTTCCTGTTCCCTTTGTGTTGCACCACAATGGAAATTATTATCAATTGGAAAACTTTCCGTTTCCACAACTTCTATATAAAGGCTCACGTTTTATTTCACACTTTTTGGTTTTCTTTTGTTTCTGTAAGATGATCTCAAGAAAAGAAATCTTATTGTGCTTATCTATTTAGGCAGGAAGTTTTTTTAAAGAGTTTGTGGTTTTGTCGCCTTTTGCTCCAAAAATGTCCCTGCGAAATATTTTAAGTCTTGCGCATTCATTATTTAGGAATATTTTTTTAAAAGCGTTTCGTAGGACGTTATCTCTTAAAAGGGTATTCCGATGGAATATTCATGATACCCGGAGTTACATTAATGGTTGTTCTGAATTCCCTCGTGTGAAAAGAAACATAGTTACGCAGGATATGTTTTACACGAGTTTATCTTTGAAATTAGCTTAAAGCACTGGTTGGGTACGATGAATAATTTAAATGATGGTTTGAATAAATTTTAGAATCGAAATGGATAATAAAAGTGTCTGCGTCCTGTTTATCAAAAAAAGAATACGAATGAATAAATAACTTAACGCACCCAAAAGTCACATACACATAAACATTTGTCTCGCAGCGGGAATCGAACCCGCAACCTCTCGCACCTTTTTGTTATACAACTTGGTATGACAGATCAAGCAGATGGCCCACCTGATGTCAAGCGGTACCTATGAACAGTACATTATAACATAGGTTACGTGCACCTAGGTCGCACCCTATGTGGCATTGCACTGCGCCTTTCACCTGAGACAAAGATCAAAAGTCTCATGTGACTGTAATTTCACCGGCAATTTTTCCTTCAAACCGAAACGCAGCAATGCGAGCACTATTGCTTTGCGGCTGAAATAGGTATAACTACTTTCATATTATATAGTTTCAGAGGTATAGTACTTTCACTAAAAAGCAAGTTAGGCTAAGTATTGTAACTCTTTCACTAAAAAGCTCTACTACTACAAATGCATCTCAGCCCGCCGCACCATAAAAGTCATCAATATATAGTAAATCTAACGTCAAAGTAACGATGTTTGGATGTTAGATATTTGTATGTTTGTTTGCCAATTACATGCCAATTACGATGCATGCTAAAGCGATTTCAATTAAATTTTGTACACAAATAGAATATGACCTGGATTGAGTTGCAGGCTAACTTTTATCCTGGTAAAACGCGAGCGAAGCCGAAGGCGGACACTAGTAATCTATAAAAAATACGTCTAATACTGAAAGCTGTACGAAATAACGGATCACCGATCCATGCATAAAGTAAACGTAGTATTGTGTTTGGGTAAGTTTTAAATATACTTTTTGTTGAACATAAAATTAGAACTTTATTTTATACTTGTGTCCGCACGCGGCGTCGATCGCGTTTTACGGTTTAATCCCGATGTCCACGTTGTCTTTTATTATGTCACTTTTTACAGCTTTAAGAGTGGACTAATATCTAAAATCGACCACTAATAATTAGTGGTCGATTTTAGATATTAGTCCACTCTTTAAATAATCTTAGAGTGACCTGGAATATTCTAGAGGTTTGATTAGCTAAATAAAACCAAATAACTGCATAATAATTATGTAAACTGAATTAATACAAATTAATAATATCCTCGTATGTAAGTAAAAACAGAGTGACTAAACAAACTAAAGTAGTTTTTTTCAACTAAAATTAAAATGTCTGCTACTGCTGAAACTTTAGAGTATCAGTAATAGTTCAATCAAATTATTTAAATATGCTGATTAAACTTAATAAGCCTCAATATTTCAATTAGATGAATATTAGTTGAACCACTAAGAATAGACGTTTTAGAGTTACTAACTTCAGAAACCTGAATTCTACTCCAAAAAGTGAAACTATCTGCTGTAAACATGACAGGCTCGCAGTTTGCGACAAAACAGAGCCACTTCGGTTGAATGTAATCCACGGCGGTTAAAGTTCCCTTCAGAAACAATAACAATTCGTTCAGCGATATAATGTGACCGCACAATTTTCCCCCGGGGAAGTTTTAAGTGCAAAAGGCCTCACAAGTTTATGTGTTGAATGAATCTAGGAAACACAGTAATGTAAAAGTTGTAATTTGATTTGCAACGCCAACCACTAGCAGCCTTTGTTTTCATTAACCACTTACCTACTCGTAGCGAAACGACGGCTTATGGTTCTCTATAAACGAGTTACAGCGCTGAATGGAAATGAACTACGTACGTAGGTATTATACCTTGCTTACTTTACATGTTTATTTTAATTCGTTCTGTTTCGTGTTGCCTAAGAGGGTGACACTTGACACACTTGACCTTTGATAACCCTAGAGATAGGTAGCTAACGTTCCTAACAGCCATGATAATTTAACCATTTCAAATTTCTTCGATCATTTAAACGTTTATTTTATTGCAATTGTACAGTTTTTAATCAAGTTTATTACGTTTATAGAAAATTTGGTATACAAATTAAATATCAATCATGTTATCACAAAGATTAAATGATGACATATTCTTTGAGATCAATGAGGCACTTAAACTTAAAATATGTAAATCAGGAACTATTTATTCAGTTTGTTTATTCTTTTTTGGGCATTATAAAGAAAAAACTTTAAAATCAACGATTTCATCGCGTTGGGGGATTTAAAATTTTAAATGTTGTTGTTACTTCGTTCATATTGCGATGACACGAGACACAGACTAATATAACGAGTGATGAGTGAGCTATTATAGTTTTGATGCAATATCTGTGTGACTGTGTGTAAGTTATTCTGTCTTATGAGCATGGTTTTTCTGCTTCAACTGCATCGTGCGCCATGTTCTGTCGGAACTTCTTTATTTATATGAGCTACGGAAAAATACAAATGGAACAAAGTTCATAAAGTTGCAACTGTTTAATTTTGATTTCAACTTTCAGTGCGTATGTAGAAGGGAAACTGTTTGCTTTTATTTTCCAGAATGTAGGTCGTGGTGAAGCGTCATAGAGTTGTAGCAACGGGTCGGCGGAGAATCGTCTACTTCGGAAATATCAGTCTCATTTACATGTGCTAGTTTTATCAGCATTATGTATGAATGAGGAGACACCACATTATGCACATGCCTATAGGCAGAGCGCTGACATGTCTCCTCTCTGTTTACCTACCCCGTGTCACATAGGGCTGCCTGCTTCAGAGTTTGGAATAATGAGTTTTGTACCATTTGGTTGATATGGTATTTCAGAAACGCATATCATCATCATTGTCTTGCCCTTTTCCCAATTTATTTGGGGTCGGCGCAGTACGTATTTATCTTCCACTCTCCCCTGTCAGCCGTCACCTCATCATTCACTCCCTTCTCATTCATATCATCTCTCACGCAATACATCCATATGTTCTTAGGTCTTCCTCTTCATTTCCATCCACTAACATTCATATTCATAAATTTCTTAGTTATACATGCGTTTCATCCCTATATAGCACGAAAACAAACGGCAAATTCAACTACACCATATGCCTACCTAGGTAGATAGATAGCTATGTATTACAAATAAATACAAACGACAACAATTGCTTTTACGAAATGTAGGGTCTATCGAAGCCTCATAGTTAATTCGTAGAAATGCTCGAAAATATTACATTATTGTGATTTTCCCAGTAATCGATGTTGAACTTCACTTCCGTTTTCATGGAACGGAAAACAATAATTGATTTGCAAAGAAAAAAATATAAAGAATAATACAACTAATACAAGGTATGTACAAAATACATATGAAACAGTTGTGCTACCTGAAGACCGTTGCTAACGATCTAAAGGTAGCTCAACTGATTCAAATCACTACCGGACGGAAGCGTCTCTAATGGGTATCGATTCGCCTTACAAGTGAAACAAGTACTTACATAATAATTTTGATTCAAAGATCTTGTTCAAGAAAATGATTACACGGTACCTATTATCCAGCAAGTCTTCAGTGCGAGGTCTCAAAGGCTTGGTTATTGGAGCGATCGGTAGCTTGCGGCTACAGAGAGCTGTCAATAAAACAGACAAGTTAAAGCTTCAAGTGGCCCGTATGCATCGCTTCGTATAGTAGATATTGTATGTCTTGGATTGACAGGAGGGCTTTTGAGCAGTACCGAGGCTAGTTAAATTTATATTTAAATAAACCTTTGGCTGTTTTCAGTGTTCAATATAGAAGTTAGTTAAGTTAGTTTACAGTAGTGCCACTTGCGTCATAGGGAGTTAAATAAATAAAATAAATAAATAATGCTGGACAGTTCACACAACATTATCTAGCCCCAAGCTAAGCAGAGCTTGTGTTATGGGTACTAGATAACTGATATACTGAATTTTTCAACCCTAGGATTTAATCCGAATAAATAATGGCGCTGTACAAAACAACTGGAGTTAATTATGCTAACCCTGCGGTAGATACCCTGCAACGAAAATCTTTACTGAAAAGTATAAAACCGTATCGATATCAGTCAAACCGTTTAGGACATAAATAGGAGCATTCTTTTGCACACTAACAACCTCTAGCCCTAAACGCATAACCCTTCTGCGTTCTGTCGGGGTTAAGAAAGTGATGTAAAACTAAATAAAAAAAAAACAGCCAAGTTCGAGTCGGTATCGCACACCGAGGGTTCCGTACAAACCTGTAGGTATATAAAAGTTACGGTATTTTTATTGCTAAATGAGGAAAGGGGTTGTAAGTTTAAAATTATTAAAATTATTTTAATTATATGATGTAACTAAAAGTTTATGCTTTTCGCAATTTTTCCTTTATCTGTGCTATAAAGACGTTGCTTCGTACCAAATTTAAAGATTCTGAGTTCACGGGAAGTGCCCTGTAGGTTTTGATTCCCTTTAGAGTGTCGAAAATAAGCATAAATGGCTGTATCCTTTGATTGCGTTGGCTTAGAGGTTTGATTTTTTCACAGCTCCAAGGGACAGTAGACTTGATTATTTCGTATAAATTTCAGCTTGATACCTCCACGTTTTCCTGAGAAAAAGAGTATTGACAGACAGACAGACGGACAACAAAGTCATCCTATAATGGTTCCATTTTACCTTTTGAGGTACGGAATCCTAAAAACATCTAAAAGTACTTGGGTAATCTGCGACAGCTGCTTGAAATTTCATAAATATGGGAGACATTTAGTCATAGCTGATGTTTTAGTAAAAAATATCAGCATTTTATGTGGCTAGATGGCCACTTAGCAGAGTGGTCCATAGAACCCAGTTCAGAAGGCCCATCGATTTGCCGACTCTATCGACCTATGAGGTGTGAAGAGCAATCTAAGGACAATGTGGATGCAGCGTTAATTGAATGGGTTCCTATCAGGGTTGTTTGGTTACTCCCGCCAATGAATTACCATTCAACAGCAGCTGTGTGGATGTCAACAACCAATCCCAAACAGAAGCATAAATAAAGTATTCATTATAATCTAGGCTGAAATTGAACAAGTGTATGTTTTTTCGATTAGTGGTACTGCTGTGGTGACCTCTCCGTCTCCTCCCGTGGATATTGTAAAAGCCAACTGGGAGATAACACCAGTTTATTTTTCTTGAGAACTATAAGAACTCTTATCAAAACCTTAAACATTCTAGAGCTCTTTTTTTACAGCCGCAAAGCAGTATAGTGCCGGCATTGCTGTGGTTCGGTTTGAAGGGCACGGTTGCCGGTAAAATTACAGGCACATGAGACTTATCATCTTTATGTCTCAGGGTAGCGGGAGCAGTGCAATGCCACTATTTGATGATGCACTGTTCATAGGCAGAGGGTACCGCTTAACATCAGGTGGGCCATCCGCTTGATCTGTCATACCAAATTGTATAAAAAAAAAGTCATAGGATTTTGAGAACCTATATCTATCGCCAATACCTATCAACAACTTCCTACCTAATCTACCTTTGTGTAGGTAATGGACTCGTAGGACGTATATCTCATACAATTTTATCCAGCACTATATTAGTATAGAAAGTAAAATGAAATCAGAAAAGGCCAGCTCTCGGGAAAGCTCTACACAATTGTGGCAAAGCGCGGGGCAAACGTCAGTCGGGTGTTGGACCCGGCAAAGTAATAACCAGCTTAATGGATTAAGCTATGTACCCATCCACTATCCACGATACATTTAGGTTCAGCTTGGTTTTACTTATGCCTTTACTACTATGCCGGCTCTCTAGTTTAAACTTTGATACCTAGAAAGTTGAAAATTACTGTCGAACAGGTTTTTAACTCCCGTAACTAAGCCATTTTTTTCAATTATTTACGGGTAGCTGGGTCTTGTGTTTCCACCCGTTTTAGTTACCAATTATTTATTGAGACAAGAGATAGCTTATGTCCTTCCCTAAGATGCATAATCGTCTCCTTGCCAAATATTATTGAAATCTGTTCAGCGGATTAGGCGTGAATTGGTTAGTTTTGCATATATAATTGAACGAATGAAGTGAGACTCTGATTAAATTTGGAAGAATCGGTGTTTGTATGTGTGTATGTATGTATGTTTATTTGTCCGAGGACAACTACCAAACCGTTAATCCGATCTCCATGAAATTTGGAAGGAGGGTAGACAGTGTTTTATTTAATTAAAATTGAGCTGCTTACTGCACTTACAGTTCACACCAATGCGTGCAGAAAGCCAAAACAATAGGTACCTATAGGAAGGTATTGTTGGTACAATGTATAGGTAAGGTTATGAGCTAGGTATACCGATCGGGGGGGTTGTTGAGATATTGGGGTTAATTTGGACATTAATTTCTTCGATACACTAAACTTTACAATGATGCCTATGGTTTTCTTGTAATACTGCCATCATGATACACTTTCTAAATTATGTTGAGATGATAAATTACTTCACAAATGGAGGTTACTTATTAATTCGTCAGCTACTTATATTAATAGGTAAATGTTTGTAGGTTTGTATTTACGCCTCGTTGCTTACTCCTATTCGATGGTACTTTCGATGATAGGTAAAAAAATATCTGGTGTTGGTCTCGGGAAAATTATAACTCAGTATATGCTTTTAGAAGTTGGTTAGAAAGTTAAAGAAAGTAGGTAATCTACTTCGCATGTGGTCACGAGGTCTCAGTTCGGGATGAACCACTAGTATGTATTTTAATATCTATGGAGAAATTATCCCAAAAACATCAATTACATGGAGAAAAATATATAAATTTCTTCTCTAAATATAGGAACGTTGAAAGCCAATTATATGCTACGTTTGAAAAAGTTTTGTAGCTTCATAACTACTTATTTACATTACATAGATAAAAATAAATTGGTTCAGACCTTCAGACGATGTCCATTTTCATTTCATTCTTCTTTCCCAGTGATATTTGACCCAGAAATTATGAAATAAGAAACGAGAGAGCCTATGCAAATGTTTGTTCGGTAAACATGCGTGCGGAGTCGGCGAAAAGATAATAAGGTACCCAGATGAGCATAATACCCTTTGGAAGTCGTATACCCGTGAGACTATTCTACAAAGGTTAAATTTTCGCAATACAGTCAACGTATGATAGCGCTCACACAATTTCGGTTTTATCCTGTTTCTAAATTACCCTAACAAGCCTTTTTGTTGCCAACTTTATACAGTATAGTTTTATCGACATGTTTATGCATTTTATTAAAGTCGTTAAAAGCTAGTGGCTTGAAATAAAATTCGATAAAAATAAACACAAAAAATAAAAAGGTTACCCCAAGCGTTCTAATATTTAAATAGTCTGACCTAATTTGTGCAGGTTAGATACAGCGTTCGCAGTCGTAGTGTGGCGCGTGAAGAAAAAAACTTAAGTTCACGGATGCTGCTTTTTACCCGACTGCCCAGAAGGTTATGTTTTTATCAGTCTACGTTTGATGTCACTAATTTTGCGTAAATGTGAATTAATTTGGCACTATGCGTATTGCACTTTTTGCGTGTATGTCAAAATGCGTATTGAACATAATTGCGTAAATGCCCAAGATGCGTATTTAAAATTAGTTAAAAAGCGTGTTGGTCATTATGCGTCAGAAAGACGTGTAGGTATATAGGTACCGTAGGATATAATATGGCCGTGGTATGTATCCGGCCTAAGAACAGACCCCTCCATCTCCTCCCGTGGATGTCGTATTACCCGACTAAGGGATTACACCGCATTTATGTGGTGTGCAATTGTGTTATCTATCTATCTATCAAGGGATGGGTAATTTCTGCTGCTTTTTGGCAGTCTATTTTTTGCTATTTCTGTATACAGTACACCGCGACATACAATTTTTTTTACAACTAGGTATGACGGATCAAGCAGGTGGCTCACCTGATAGTACAGGCAAATTAGCAAAAAGTGTGGCCCTAAGTCGAGTAGTCGTGGATTCTTATGGAATCGATAGATGACACGAATAGAAGCTTATCCCAGGTTTGCACCGTTTCTGGCGCATACGGAAGGCTTTTAAATATTAAGTACAAACTTTGAAAAATTATAACTTTTGAAAAAACAAAAAAGTGTTAAGTGCAAGTTAAATTACTTATAGAGACAGTCTTAGTGCGTTATGTATTTTAATTAAAACTACGTGCATAGTGGGAAACACTGTGAATTTGTTTTTTTTAGTTTACAGCTCGGGGGAAATTTATGTAGTCGGTGCAAACTTACATAAGGTTTCTATAAGTATTATAAACATTATATTAGTTTTGCACACCTCAGCGAATTACGGAACATAGTTTTTTTTCTTTTTATGTAAATTGTACTTCGGGGGAAACTTATGTAGTCGTGCAAATTTTATTATGGTATATACTATCAGTTTACCACATTCGCACGTAAAAAAAACCACAAATTTCGTACCGGAAGTACTTCTTAATAATAGATCTTAATAAGAAATCAACGGCGTGGGTGGGGTGCAGATTCATACCAAAATGTAGGCCGTATTCATCCCACCAATAATAAAATTGTATATTTGTCCATATTAATCGCAAAATGTAGTCCGGATTCATACCACGCCACGGCCTTTAACAATGGATATTAGTACGGTCAGACAGAAAAATGCCTTACTATCATTTTCATATATTTTTGTTGGATGCAAATTATTAACAATTGGCGTTCGTATGTTTGTATGTTTGTCTGAAGATAACTTGCGAACTGTTGATATATTCTTTATAAAACTAGTATTCTTTATACAATTTGGTAGATGGGTATATAGTATTAGTACAATTTGTGTAAGGTTATGAGCTAAATTGGTTCGGGGGTTGTAGAAGATATTGGGGCCAAAGAAAGGGTAAAAAAGTGAAACAATCATAGACGTTTCAAAACTAGTTTTAATTTTATTTTAGACTGTGCAACTTTTGGGATATAAGCAAAGAAGTAAAAATAAATAACCTCTACAGTTTTTCCAGTAATCTACTATCATCCATCGAGGAGTTGCGTTGTCCACCTTCCGTCTCCATCATCAGATCAGCTCGCTGTCACCATCATAAATAAATATTTAATAAATAAATAATGCTGGAAAGTTCACACAACATTATCTAGCCTCAAGCTAAGCAGAGCTTGTGCTTTGTGTTGCTGTGTGTTGTGTTGTTTGGTTCTAGATAACTGATATACTTTAATACAATACAGTACATAGTTTTTTTTTTAGTTATACATAGAAAATACCCAACGAAAACATATAACATAACATTAATAACATCCTGAACATAGTACAAATGCATCTGCAGATAGTACAAATACTTATAAATTATACAATAAGGGTAAATTCAAGAGAAATATCAATAGGGATCTTAATGGTAGGCAGCGCGTTTGCAATACCGTGGGTGTTGTCCATAGGCGGCGGTGACTGCTTTACATCAGGCGGGCCGTCTGCTTGTTTGTCACGTTTAGGGCATGTAATATCGGAAGGTTTTCAATTCCTATACTGATTTCCGATATTACATCTCAATATTGGCATTCCGATATTAATATCGGAATTTCGTTATTTATTTAGAAATTGCACATTTTATTTATAAATTGCACAAATTCGGCATTAGGTTGGATTAAGTGCAATAAAAACTATTTTTAAATCGTATTCTAATCGTATCTGATCACGGGAGAACTAACTAATGTCTTTGCGAGTAGATGTTATTGGCAGATATATCAATCTACCCTCTTTCTTACTCTTTTATTATGAACGATACCACTACCATCGGTTTCATTGTCACTCTTCACCCCAACTCGACACACAACACTATCGGTATCCGCTTTGATTCTTACACATTCTCACCACAGGCTTCCATACTCCAGATAATTGAAAACGATCTTCTCTATTGAAATTTCTGTATTTAGTAATCTCAATTGCCTCTTGTGCCATTACAAATATTTATATAATATACGAATCTTTGCTCGTTGTATAGGATATTGATGTTATCTAAAAGCTTATGTTATAAATAATTATAAAATTCTGATTCTCTGAAACGATTTCTACACTAGTCCGTGATTTTCCTGAAAAAATATTTTAAAAATGGCTTTCACTTTTTTTTTAAATATTTTATACTAATTTTTGTTTGACAAACAAAAATAAAGATATCAGATATCGGTTTTTAAAGTAATCCAAACAGTAACAAAAAAAGCATTTACATCCACAGCACGAACCATTGCATTGAAATTAAATTAAAAATATGGAAAAATTAAAAATTCTGTTTAGTCCCTTACATTCTAAGGACATTTTAAAAATAAAGTCACATAAACTTTTTCATCCAAACCTATCTTAAAAACTTGGTCATTATGTCAGCTATTTATCATGTATATTTGATTGAGATTCTTTTACGAAAAAGATTCATGATATTCAATTTAAACAGTTGAATGCGAAATTCTGGTTTTTAAGATTAAGTGAAATCTTAAATAAAACTAAATAATCACTTTCAGCATTGCATGTATTCAGTGAATCACCACAATAAATTTTCGAAATGGCGACCTTCCTGCTCAATACATAATCAGCATCGTCTAAAAAAAATATCTTTAAAGCGTAGAAAAGCGATTCTGTTGCTTTTGAATTGTTGCTTCTGCCTGGGTCAACCTTTTTCGCAATTCTTCCACATTTCGGCACTCTCGAGAGTAAACAATCTCTTTATAATATCCCCAAACAAAAAATTCAATGGGGTTTAAGTTGAGAGATCGTGGGGGCCATGCGATTAATCCATGTTAATCTCGGTTAATCCATTTATCACCAAGTATCGCATTTAGTTAGTAGTAGTAGAGCTTTTTTGTGAAATACTTCGTCCGGGAAAGTACTACCACCATACCTTTTTCTGCCGCAAAGCAGTAGTGCTCGCATTCCTGTGTTCCGGTTTGAAGGGTATGGGTGCCGGTGAAATTACAGTCACATGAGACTTTTCATCTTTATGTCTCAGGGTGGCGGGTGCAGTGCAATGTCACATAGGGCGCGTCCTAGGAGGGCGTGACCTATGTGATAAAGCACTGTTCATAGGAAGAGAGTACCGCTTATCATCAGGTGGACCATCTGCTTGTTCAGTCATTCTAAGTAGTATTAAAAAAAACCTGTCATTAAGATATTGTCTAACTTTTGACGCAAAGTGACATGGTGCGCAGTCGTTTTAAAAAGTCATGTTTCGGGGTGTTAGTAAAATTATATCTGTGGATTATCAATTTAAATCTTCTCTTAAAAAGCTCAAGTATGACTCACCATTTAGGCGATCTGGCAGTTGGAATGGGCCCACCATCTGTCGCAGGTTTCTGCCTCGTATGTAGAAAATAATGTCCTTGAACAACAAAGATGGGTTGTTTTACTATTGCTTATGTGTAATACAGTCTTCAGACTGTCACATTTCTTTTTAATTCCGACTTGCAGAACATTTTCAAAAACTCTTTTTTGAACTAACTTTTATTAAATTGAGTGTTTTATGATCCTGTGCAAGAATCTGGAACAAGGTTACATGACTAATAGCTGTCACATCAGCCATGTTGGTTAAACCTAACCTTTTAATGTTGGTAAAAACCTATCTTGGTTTGGATGAAAAAGATTATGTGTTTTTTTTTAAACGTTCATTGAAAGTAGGAGTTTAGGCAAAAAAAATATATCTTCATATTATTATTTTAATTTTAATGCAATAGTAGGTGCTATTGATGTAAATGCTATCAGACAAGGTAGCCCTAGTATTTAGCTTATTTACAACAACAAAAAAACAGGCCTCTACCTCAACGAATCGAGCCACAATGGCCAAAAAAGTGTAAGAGCTCCGATTGTCTTAAAAACACATAACTCTAAAACTACTAAAAATCGCGAAATGGGGGTGATTCGGGTATCTCTGGGGGTAACCTTTCTTTGGACTTCGGCTCGACACTACTTTTTGGGACACACTGTATATATTATTACTTTGTTGATTATTTTATACCAACAATTTTATGAAATAAATAAATAATTGAAATAACCGGTAATAACTCACGTAGGTACTTGTTCCGAGTCTAACACCCGACTCGAGTTTCTGGGACTTAATACCCCCTTCCTCAAGGACTCCTCGTTCCTTAACTCGGAACATGTACCTACGTGAGTTATTACCGGTTTTTTCAATTATGAATATTACTCACGGAAGTTTTAATAGAAATAAATAGATGTTCCATAATAACATATTTTTTTGCTGACGTTACTTTCACTCGTTTTAGATGTAGGTATTTCTAGGTGGGATAAATACGGACTCTATAAATGAAATGAATATTAATTGTATGAATCCGGAATAATTATTATTACTTTCAGCTCGTGGGATGATTTTCTGGGATCAATACGGATGCACCCCGCGGTCGGGGGACAGTGTTAGCAGTGTAGCGCCACAGTATATATATTAGTTTCTTAGCACCGCACTGAACTTACATATATAATACTTAAAAAATGCATGTTCCGTATATAAATTCCAGTATTCAATGGCTGGCGAATGTAGTACTAATCAAATGAATTAGTTTAAGTGAAATTCCAGAATTGCCTGAAATTTCCCCGAAGTAGAGCGACAATAAAATATGGAAAAAGTGACTTCCGTGTGAGGTACCCAGGTGCAAACCTGGTAATTTATTTGGCCCATTTTTCTGGTAATTCTGTCAATTTGCACCGACTACTTCAATTTCCCCCGAACCGCAATACAGAAAAAAAGATTTTTTTAGAAATGTTTTTTTTTTTCGTATGTTCCGTAAGTCGGATTAAAAAAATACTTGGTGCAAATGTAGATCATAACGGTCTTAAGTGTATGCCAAATTGCACCGACTACATCTATTTTCCCCATTAAGTTACGGGTATTATAAGGTTTTCACCCTATTTCACCCTGTTCCGGGGGGGTGAATTTGCTGAAAGTTATATTAGAGGTGATTTTCAAGCCAAACAAAACAATTAGAAAAGGTTTTGTGACTACATCTAATTACTTCCACACTTTTGCTAAAAATCGCCTAATTTGCCTGTACTATGATAGATATGGCCGTGGTATGTCTCCTGCCTAAGAATAGATGCCTCCGTCTCCTCCCGTGGATATCGTAAAAGAGGACTAAGGAATTTCACCAAGGGATGGGCAATTCAGCGGCAATGGGCAGGTGAGATCGTGGTCAAACATAGGTCTATCATTGATTAAAAAAAAAAACAGTTTTTGGCAGCCCATTTTTGTTTACGTAGATATACCACCCCATATACATAGATATGGTCGTGTTATGTGTCTGGCCTAAGAATAAACCCCTCCGTCTCCTTCGGTGGATGTCAACTAAAAAGCCGACTAATGGATTACAGCAAGGTATCCATCTGAGTACTTAGATAATACTGCAATCACCAATCCGCCTGCCAAGCATGGTGATTACGGCAATTCCTTGCCCATTGCGTTAGATGTCCAGCAGTGGACTTCAACCGACTGATGATGATGATGAAGATGATCATCAATCCATTCAGTGACCAAATTGTAGAAACGACATGTGATAATAGGTATCATCTGGTTTTTCTATTACCTACATAGATTTCACTTTAAATCTAATAATCTTTAAACTGTTGGTCTAAACTTGCAATAAAACGTATCTTATTCAATTGTACGTTCAATAAAACTGAGTTTTGATCGAATTACTGCGAAAAGGTTTGTGATAAAACAGTTCATAAGCATTTGACTTACAGCACAATACAGGGGTGACAAAGAACTCTTAACGACCCCGAATTTATCGCGAACTTTCCACTAATACCGTCATTAAACAACCCTTTGTTTTCGTCTTTGATAAAAACACCTCGGCGTTCGTAATTTTTATCTTTCACTGCTTGAATAGACACCTCAGGAACAAAAGCAAATACTTTTGTACATTGAGGACAGCTGTCTTTTGTCGAGCTCTCTTTTGGAGATGTTTCTTGCAGCAACTTAGTAACAGGTGACAAATCGTTGAAATACTTACCCCCTTGTTTAAAGGAATGTCTACTAAATCGAATCAATATTAACCGAGTTACTATAAAATTCGAATTATCCTTGTAATAAATAATAATAATAATAAATAATGCTGGACAACTTCACACAACATTATCTAGCCCCAAGCTAAGCCAGAGCTTGTGTTATGGGTACTAGATAACTGATATACTTAATATAATACGATACATAGATAGATATTTTTTATTATACATAGAAAACACCCAGAACACCCTGAACAAATATCTGCAGAACGCACAAATATTTGTTCCGAGGCGGGAATCGAACCCGCAACCTCCTGCGTCGCAGGCGAACCATCGCCAGCCGCGCCACAGAGGTCGTCTATAGTTATATAGTGTTTTGTATTTTGCATTGACAGGCAGTTTCAGATTCGATCGAATGGGACAAAACACGGAGTAACTATTCAAAGGATATTCCGCGTTTATTAGTAGCACGGTAATTTTTTTAAATCTCATATATAAAAGGCAATATCCTGACTGACTGACTGATTGACTGACTGACTGACTGACTGACTGACTGACTGACTGACTGACTGACTGACTGACTGACTGACTGACTGACCGAGTGACAACGCACAGCCTAACCCGCGGGCGTAGTGACTTGATATTTGGAGGGTGTGTTTGTCTTGATGCGAAGGGTTGTACTAAGAAACATATTTTGAAAATTTGCATTTCGGTTTCACAATGGGGTTCTCTAACGTAAAACAAAAAAGCTCTGTATTTCAGAAACCGTTTGAGTAGAACCTTGAAATTTTACATGGAGAATCCTCAAATAAAATTAACAGACACGTGTTTCAGTGTACAAGTGCAGTAAAAGTTAGTTTCACGGTGTAGTTGCTGAGTTTAAAATATTTTCAGGACCTCAAGATTATAATTAGCGATGCATCCGATACCGATACCGATACCGATGTATCGGCGATACTTCGGGTTAGCTGATATATCGGTATCGACGATATTTTTATGACCTATTCAACGATACTTTCCATTTTTTTAAATGTAGTGTAAACAAGCGTGTTGTCTCGTGTTTGTGAAGATATTATTAAAGAATCGGAGGAAGATGAGCCCCTGTCTGCTCTGAGCTGTAATTCTCTCAAAGAAGAAGTTGAGAGATACCTGAGGTCTCCCAATATATCGAGAGATGCAGACCCATTCGTTTTCTGGCGCAATGACGTCTTATACCCAAACTTGAAAAAAATTGCGCAGAAGTACTTTAGTTTCCAAATGAGTTCTGTCGCATCTGAGAGTCTATTTTCCAGCGCAGGTCTTATTCAAACAGACAGATTCCGGAACAGGCGCATTTCACTAGTACGTCACGTGACTCACTCACTCAGGACTGGCTATAAACGCACACCTGAAAGATAAAAAACCATCATAGCATTTTTTTGTGGTCTAGGGGTGCACTAAGAAAGGAATTCCCGAAATTCAACTCCTAAGGGGGTGCAGCGTGAGTTTGAAGTTTGTACGAAAAAAACTCCACGCGGTCTAAGTCGCCGTCATTTAATTTTCTAATAAAAGCTAACTCAATTAAATATTAATATAAATCTCAGTCCAGCTTGCCCCATCCAGGTTTTGCATAGTTGAATAACTACCTACGTAGTTCTTTTACACGACTTTGAGACAGAATTTAACCTACCTACCGTTAAAAGTCCTAAACCTGTTTGGAGCAATGGGGCTAAGTACATATATACATAATAGTACCACCACCTACTAGTACACACCTAGTAGCTCACCACCATATTCCTAGTCTAGTTTTCAACCCAAACAGTGGAAAAGGCCATTTGAGGTTTACTGCCAACAAACACCTTGGGGGAAAGACGCATGTCTTTCTAAAATAAAATGTTTTATATTTAGCGGGTTGAGAAATTACTTTCGGTAATCCAAGTGCTCAACAAATCCTAACTTGTGGTTATAATTACTTAAATGGTATCTGTAAGTTCTCTCATAAGTAAATACCTACCTACTTTTGCGGTGGTCAATTTCACAGGGGAGCTTAATTCTGTTGGTTTCATAACGGACACGGGACGGTTTCCAAGGCCAAGAAAGGTAATCCGTTTGAGATTAGCTGTCATGTTTCTATACTTTGGAATTGACTTGTTTCTGAATAAAACGATGTGGCTGGCTGTGTTTTTATTATAACCCTATCATACTAATAAATGTGAAAGTTTGTAAGTTTGTTTGTATGTAATTCAATCACGCCATGCATGGGTAGAGGATGATTTATGCTAGGCCGTGCAGGGTCCGAGGCGAGACACGTAATTACGAGGTGCGGACGAGGCACGGATGTAAATTGGTTCGAAAATTTTAAGGTGTGGAATACGTAAATAGCGGAGCGGTATCATTAAAGCCTCCTTAATTCAGTAATCAATATAGAAAAAACTAAAATACAAAAATTTGGTTAGTCTAAACATAGAAAGCATTCATTCGATTCAATTTTTTTAAAAACAGTTTAATTATTAAACTGAAACTTAACTGAACTTTATTTAGTTTTATTATTTTTGTTTTTGATAGCACAAACAAATTACTCACTTTTGCATAGGTAGTTACTAAAAAAAATATCCTTTGCTATCAATCACAAGGTTTTTTAATTCCATTATCCAGCTGATCATTATTTGCAAAATCAATCTTCCGCTTGATTTTGCAAATAATGATTTTTTAAAGTTTTTTATGGAGAACTCTAACGTTTCCACTGTATGTGCAGCCACGGCGCTTTGAGCTGAGCATACTAACCCTTATATTCACCCAGCCGGAGGCGGCCAGGGGTGGAGCAGTCAAACAGATCTATCAAGGAGTCTGTCGCGGGTTCGTATCCCGTCTGGCAGGTAGTTTTTGGGATATTATTAAAATCTTAGTATTTTCATATAAAATGTTCGTATCATTTTACCTCCGTGCCTCGTTCGCGCCTCGTATGTGTCACGCCTCCGACCCGGCATAGCCTAGCATAAATTATCCTTTAAGCGATTCCGATAAAAGGTACTGAGATAGAATGTGACGTGATTTGATACATAGGTTACCTAATTTTATACCGGAAACAAGCGAGCGAAGGCATGAATGGATGCTAGTCTAAAATAAATAAAGTCATTCCTATTGGGTATAAAAAGAGGCTTGTTTCCAATGGAATATATCTTAAGAGCCGCCGCAATTTTTGTGAAGTTGGTATTTAGGAAACCAATTTGATAGGCATAGTTAATTGTATATATCTAAATATTTTTTATAAGTGGTTTTATACGTTTTTTTTGTTTTTAATGAATCTAATAGACAAGTTAGCTTACGGCCCACCTGGTGTAAAGTGGTCACCGTCGCTTATAGATACCAGCAACACTGCGGTACGGAGGCCTGCAATGCTCTAAGACCGGGGGTATTTTTATAGTATTATATATTTGTATTACATGTTTTAAGCCTAACTAAAGCAAACACAAATATTCATACAAAAAACCTAGCGCCACTTTAGAAGGTAATTTTAAATGAATATCTCGTAAAATATAGTCTCTTTTACAAAACCCTCACAGTAAGTCTGCAGTTTTATTGTATTGATTTTATTTATCTAATTTGTTACCTAATAATCTGTACCATAATGAGAAACAATGGAATCCAGAGGAAAATAGATTTATTTAAAGTTAGAGAACATTTTGTCTTTTGTTTTTATTCTGCAGAGAAAAAGTTGTTTTTTTGTTTTTAGTTACAGTAAGTACTCGGATTTATAGTATCGTACCCATGGAAGGGCCTTAGGGAATGATAGTTTTGAGCTTATAAAGTGAGTGAGCTCACTCACTTCGCTTCAGTCGGTCTTTGTGACGGCAAAGTAACTTATTTTTCACGGACATTTTGTATGGGTTTGGCCCGTCTTTACTTTTTTATTTTATTTTGGTCGAAGGTCTTTCCAATACTACCCATCATATTTTTCATCATTCAGATGTAATAATCAAGTAATCAACTTCGGTAAAAATCAAATATACGATCGACATTTTGCTGTAGGAGTAGCCTTAACGCGATCTTGGAACTAACTATAAAACATTCACATCCTCTCCAACTCGTATTTCAGATAAAGTAAACGATTGAAATATAACAGGTTCTACGAATTTCTTGCTAGAACATACACTGTTTCTGTGCAAAATCGGATGGTTTCGTTGCCAACCCATACCCTGCTGCATATAATTAAATTATTTAAAGGATTATGACATTATATTGCCGGCAGGGGTGAGTTTAGCGTAACATCATGAATGGGCCACGCTGCTGCTGTGCTGTCCTGGGGGCATGCATTTTAACCGCTATATCTAGGTAAACTTGTACGTTTAAAGTTCTAAATTATTTACCACTGTGTGTCTGGTCTTAAAATAGACTCCTTCGTCTCCTCCCAAGGATGCCGTAAAAGCCGAGTAAGGGATTACCTCAGGGGATGGGCAGTAGATTCCAGCTGCGATCACCAACTCACCTGCCAAGCCAGTTCTGAAATACGAGCCTTTATTTAATTTCATTTTTTTTCCTAATTTCTTTAATAAAACTAGTAGAACGCCCATGACATCGTCCACATCGAGTTTTTTTCCATACAAACTTCAACACCCCGCGACCACACCCTTAGAGGGTGAATTTCAGAATGTCCCTTTCTTAATGCATCCCTAGACCACAAAAAGAATGTAATTTCAGGTCTCTAGGACTTCTACGGTTTAGTCTATGCGTTGATAGTCAGTCAGTCAATCACCGATTTTATAATACCTAGGTATAGTCCACCTGCACCTTTGCTCGCGTTTTACTAGGATAAAAAGTAGTCTTTAAGACAATCCAGGTAACAATCTATCTGTTTAGAAAGTTTCATCGAAATCAGTGCAGCTGTTTCGGCTTGATTGATTAACAAACATACAAACATTTAAACAACTTTGGCATTTATGGTATTAGTTAAATAAAAATTATGTGACAGGGTACCGTGTACATATAATATTCAATGATAAACAGGTAGGTAGGTACATAACAAGGTAACGTAATATCTTGAAAGAAGATGCATCGGGCCATGCGGGAATACTCAGGATATTACGGTCAGATATTCATAAGTAATTCGGCTCTGTGCCTCCCGTGTGGTAACCACTTCTCTGAAAGCCAGCGAAATTACAGACATTAAATTCCGATTTAGCGTTTTAAGAAGCAGACAGTAACCAAACTCCGTCACTATCTAACTGAGTAAAGTTCAGGTAAGTTAGAAAGTGAAAAATTAGCACTCGCAAAGCTAAAGGTGAACGAAAATCATGAAAACAAATAATTGTTGCGTAATCGAAAATTTTAATCTATTATGCCCTCTAATATAATATTATTTGTTAGGTACTCTTATTTATGTTATCAATGTAGAGTACTGCGTTGATAGGTAATAGAGATAATATAAAATAGGTAATAATATTACGTATATCGAGAACATTTATTGAAATCGTATTGGCCTTTTAAAATGCCTTATAATTTTATGCCTTTGAAAATAAACATATTTTTTTTGCTGTCATAAAGTGTGTAGATTTGGCTAAAAATACGTCCTATTTGACTCTTGACAGCACCGATGAACCGAATGCAATGTAGGCCGTTGCCAAAGCTGGCCCTTACCATTAGGCAGTCTCATTCAAGTTAGTTAAAAAACAAAAAACATAATCAGCCGTTAGACGTCTGGACGAGGTCTCCCCCATACAATGCAATGGTGTTGGGATTTAACAGTCCGCCTCCCTCCGTACTTCCCCCCCCCCCCCTCAAAATCCATTCACACTCGAAATACCAATAAAATCCGCTAAGCTGTTAACTATACCTAACGCGAGCGTAGCCGCTGGCGGAAGATAATAAACTATTCCCTATATTACTCGTTGATTGTTATTTTTGAGTTTATCCATTTACAAACAAACATACAAACAATTAACAATTTTACTTCGTTATAACATTAGTATAGAAGTATAGATATTGTGTATTTGATGTGATTTGTATGAAGTTTTAAATATTTACGCCTGCATGCCTTATTCTAAAATATGCGCACAAATTACGTGTCTCTTGATATCGCTTATTTTTAAAGCATTACGATGCTATAACATTTAAAAGTATTGTAGAGACGTTCGTGTAAGCGGTGTAGGTAACGGACATTATAATAAAGTAGGTTGGATGTAGGTTTGGTCCTCGGGGGATATGTCAGGAGTCAAGACTATTCGAAGGGTTCTCCCACAGGCCAAAACTTACATCTTAACTCTTCAAACTCATTGATGGAGGCACTTTGCCCATAATATTCTCGTAAACATTGCTCACAAACGGGCAACGTCCAACAATGAAAATAAAAAGGTCAAAAATCTTCCATTTGCATGTTATTGAACTATATTTAGTATTTTTAGGGTTTCGTATCTCAACAGGAAAAAACGGGTCCATTAGTATAGGAACATTTTGTTGTCCATCTTTCTGTATTTTTACGGTTCATGAGATGCAGCCCGCTGACGCACACGGACAGACGGACGGACAGCGAAGGCTTAGTGTTAAGGCATATTATTTGTTCTGTGGTTAAGGTCTCGTTGGCACACTTTGGGTACGGTCTTCAAAAAATAATAATATAATAATGCTGGGCAGTTCACACAACCTTATCTAGCCCCAAGCTAAGCAGAGCTTGTGTTGTGGGTACTAGATATCTGATATACTTAATACAATACATTACATAGATAGATATTTTTTTATTATACATAGTAAATACCCAGAACACCCTTGATAAAATATCGTACAAATATTTGTTCCGAGGCAGGAATCGAACCCGCAAGCTCCTGCATCGCAGGCAAACCTTCACTGCAGCACCTCAATCGCACTTCTCGTTTATTTTTATTTATTTACTTTTTTGGGGACTTTTACCTTCAAAACGGTAATATATTAAATGGTATGATGGGGTTCATCCCATTGAATAGTCTTAAATATAGCCGCTGTGATGCGGGATTTATAAAACAAACCGTTAGCACGGTGAAATTAACCCACTTATTCAAGCATAAGCGCAGTTCATTTACTAGATTACCGCTTGTATGAGACAATTAGCCGAGAGCAAACTTTATGCGCGGCTCTTTGGACAAAAATATTACTAAAGTACAAACTGGAGGCAAAACTGCTAAGTACACTTCCAGCGAGTGAAGCAGGGCAATTACGTTCTAGGCTGCGCTCAAACACTCGCCCTTTCTTTTATTTTCAATCACCATTATGTCGAGGATGCTTATTTTCCTGCGTATTGTTATTCAGTTTGTTTATACGCTGAAGTCCATTTATCTTTGTCGTTAGCCTGATAGCAGTTTGTAATCATCATCAATCGCCTGTAGAAGTCTACTACTCGATATATTCAAATTAAAATTCTTTATTTCAGGCTTATTGAGAAATGCGCTGAACCTAAACAATAAGCTCATATCAACATAAATACCATAGAAACTAACATATTATAAAACACTTTGTTTAATTTAAAACTTAATCTAACACTTTGATCGCTGACGCGTCGCGGCCCGGGGATCACGTGACAGGCGGACCTTGAACCGCCGCAACTTCACCCCTTTCGGCCAGAAGTCAGGGCTCAAGTCGGTCTTCACACTTTCCGTAGGGATCCTAACCATAAATGAGCTAAAGCTCACATTATGACGAGAGTCCAATTTCATGACCCTCAATCCCACTCCGGCTTTCTTCCTGATGTACTCCACTACCTCTGCGGCCTTCACATCGAAGTAGACGCGGGACACGTAGATCTGCGTAGTGGGTACCTCCGCTCGGAAGTGCTGCTTGCTGGATAGATGAGTACCACACTGGGTCCGGCTAGAGGGCTTCCGTTTCTTCCTTATCTCCTCGATAAAGCCCTCTGCACCACAGGGTTCTTTCCTTGGATATAGGCCTCCCTAATAGAATGCCACGAAGAACGGTCTTGGACTGCCTCCTTCTACCAACTTCTGATGGTACTAACAAACTAACAGCTGAATGAATGTAATAAAATAATATAATTAAACTCTCTCTGCATTTTTCAGTCTAGATTTTATACTAGGGTAAGGGAAACAACCAACAAATTACCAATTGCAACACAAAGTGCTCTGTTTAAAGTGAGCCTACAAATTTCCTTAAATTGGTTAGGTAAGCTGTTTCGTCTAGATACGGGCTAGCCAAGCACTCTTAACACCTTTGCACAAATTGCACAATCCATGCGTTTTTGCATTCGGGGCACGTAAGACCCGCAAACACAGCTCAGGAGCGAACTCTCGTTGGATGCGATAGCTCCCCGCTGTAATGTAACTGCTTTACATAGTTTTATACCACTCGTTAGCAGATTCTATGGGTGCAATGTGAGAAATCGGACGATAGAACGTTTTATACCGGTTTTTATTCTGATTGATTCGGATTTTATTCAGACTTTCATGCGATTTTATTCTGATAACTTTAAAAAGTAGACTAGAAGGCAGACTATAGATATAAAGATTTTAACTAGCTTACTTATTTGGAATATATTTTCGATTTTGATTGCTATCTTGTTAAGCTGAATCTTATTTTTAATTTGAAACATCTATTAGCGCGTCTTGGCAGTAAAACCGGCTCGTGTGCCGTGACGGCAAATATGAACTCTAATATTTTGCCAGGTGAAGGACATCTTTTTTTTTAAACTCTTATATGTATGTCTAGGAACAACGGAGCAAGTATGTTACCCACGTGATGTTAAGCAGTATACTCTCTGCCTATGAACAGTCCATTATTTCATAGGTCACGTCCACCTAGGACGCGGCATTACACAGCGCCCCCACTCTGAGATATAAGGATGAAAAGGCTCATGTGGCTGTAATTTCACCGGCTCCCATACCCTTCAAACCGGAATACAGCAATGCGAGTACAACTGCATTTCGGCAGAAATATGTATGGTAGTAGAACTTCCCCGGACGAACTGTTTCACAAAAAAGCTCTTCTACTACTAAATCTGATACCTGCAAGTTGTTAGGAGAGAGGCATACATTTTAGAGAGCATTGAGATAATTGTTTCCGCCGACATGGCGCACCTTACCCTACCTACTCCACAGAATAAATGATAGTACAGATACCTACTCGGAAAAATTTCAACACGTAATTTTGCTAATTTTAATGATCTGCTAATAGTTCAGATATTGTACCAAAATCTGAATAACTTTGACAAAGCCAATGAAGAACAACTTGTTCACTCTACACAAACATACCTACACCACAGATTAAATAATACTATACTGTACCTACACGTAGGTGAGCTTCGACGACGGCGAAGACGGCAAAAACGCTTGTACCAAAAAAGGAAAGTTATGACAGTAGGTACATAATTATATAAATTTATAAATTATAATAAATTAACTATATTCGAATGGAATTAAGGAAGGGAGGCCTTTGCCATAATAAATAATAATACATGTTAATTACTAGTATTTCTGAGAACAGTAGTCCTCGTGAGCACAAAGCATGCATCTTGTCGATCCTTAATGATCAAACAATGAACCCAAAAAGTTTTTTTTATAAAAACTTACTTTTACAAAAAAAACTAAAGATCAATTTCAAAATTTTTCATTCAGAACCTATTATTTTCAAAATCGATCCCGTAACTTATAACATCACTTTTCGATATCTCTCATGGTTTCAGAATTCCACTTCGTGGCACCGAAAAAAAGCTCAACCTGTATATATCTTGACAACCTCTTGACCGATTTTGCTCATAATCGTAATTGAGTACCGAATTTATCTGTCAAATATTATCAAAATCTGCCGGTAAATGGCGCTGTAGCAAACTTATTCAAAATTAGTTGAAAAATATGACCTTTACGCGAGTACTAACATACATACATACAATACATACATACATCTGGACAGATGAAAGTAAATTTTGCCAGTTGTTGCAAGTTGTTATTCTCGCTTCGCTTCGGTCAATTATATAATGCCTCAGGGCGGCGATCTTTCTCCTCTTCTCTTTGCTATCTTTATAAATTCAATCTCTGACACACTCTCGTCATCCTACCACCTTTATGCAGATGATCTCCAGATTTATACGCAAGCTCCTGTGAACAACTTAAATGTCGGTTTTCACATCATCAACAGCGACTTAGCGCGTATTCTCGCATGGAGCAATGCTTACGGGCTCAAGGTAAATCCCATGAAAACGCAGGTTATCGTTGTAGGCAGCTCCAGAATGATCCCCAAGATTGACTGGTCTGTTCTCCCTTTAATTATGTTTGATGGTGTTACTATTCCTATTAGTGACACTGTTAAGAATTTAGGCGTGTTGATAGATAGGAATATGACTTGGGGACCTCATTTGGCTGAATTGAGTCGGAAGATGTTTGCTTCAGCCGCTTCGCTGAGAAGACTGCGAAATTTTCTGCCGACATCCACCAAAGTTACGCTGGCGCAATCACTCTTACTCCCTATTCTCGATTACGCTGACGCCTGCTATCCTGACCTCATTGAAAAATACCTCGATAAGCTTGAGCGCCTTCAGAATTTCTGCATTAGGTTTATATTTGGCCTACGCAAATATGACCACGTCTCCGAATTTCGCATTAAGCTCAAGTGGTTGCCTATACGCCATCGCAGGAATACTCACATTCTGTCTCTCTTGTACAGTATTTTATTTAACCCTTCTGCCCCTCCTTACCTCAAGGAGCGCTTTCAATATCTTCATCTCTCCCACCCTTTTGCATTGCGCTCCTCTGAGTCATTGCAACTTAAAACTCCTGAGCACACTTCCACTTTCTACGGATATTCCTTTACTGTACAAGCTATCCGCCTTTGGAATGATCTTCCTCTGGTTATCAGAACCGCTAAATCTCTTCCTATCTTCAAAAAGCTATTGTTTAATCATTTTTTGTCCATGTCGTAAAGCTGTAAATTCTAGTAATATGTTCAGATATTTTTATTTATTTATTTAGTATATTTTGTGTAGTTATATATTTATGTTATTATAAGTTAGATTGTATGTATACGTATACTTTTATTTATTTATTTATTTGATCTACACCACCGTCCTTTATCGTTCTCGTCAATTCCAGTCCATCCCAAGGTTGTCTGGAAGAGATCGCTCTCAGCGATAAGACCGCCCATTGTACTTCCATAGGTACTTATTTTTCTGATTGTTTTTAATGTTATTTTTATTTTTGTGGTGTGCAATAAAGTGTTATCTATCTATCTCTATCTATCTATAATCAACTTACTAACCTACTCATTGCGTATAAGTAGGTACTCTGCTGTCCCTAGCCAGTCGCAGGTATCATAGTTACATCTGTTGCAAGTGAACCAGTTGTTCTCTTTAAACCTGTGACTCGAGAAGAGCTGATAAAATTAGATCTCTTGTTGACTGGAGTTAATGAAATGCAAACAATTCGCGAGTAAATTCTGCCGGCAACCATTTACAAGTCGCCCAACAGTTATTCCCCATCGAGTGAAAATATACCACAGGGCGCGACAGTTTAGTAGCTGAATATCAAGTGTAGACAACCAAGTCTCTACTTATTCATGTGTGCGACCACTAATGCGTGATTTCTACTGCTGCTGGTTTTCATATCTAATACTGTTCGTATAAGCATTTATAGGCAGCGCCTTGCAATATTGTCCCTTCAAGGTTATTCCTGGACAATGCTGTTATTTCCAACATTATGAATAAATATATCATTTAATTGTTCGTTTGAATGCATCAGCAATAGCAAAAATATTGAAAATGGGCATCGAGGGTTTTTTTTTGTTTTTTTTTATACTACTTAATGACTGAACAAGCAGATGGCCCACCTGGTGTTAAGCGGTAACCTCTGCCTATGAACAGTGCAATACCTCATAGGTCACGTCCATCCAGGACGCACCCTATGTTGCATTGCCCTGCGCCCGCCACCCTGAGACATAACGGTGGAAAGTCTCATGTGCCTGTAATTTCACCGGCACCCATACCCTTCAAACCGGAACACAGCAATGCGAGCACTACTCCTTTGCGACAGAAATAGGTATGGTGGTAGTACTTCCCCGGGCGAACTCTTTCACAAAAATGCTCTACTACTAACAAAACACTAACTACTATTAATTCACGAGGCTAACACTATTTATTCTATTTTGATCAATATTGTAGTAAATGTTGAGTATTAGTTACTGTTGCATAATATTAAGCCAAATTTTTCTCAAAAACAGCTCGATAATATTTTCATTTTACAATCCAAACATACAAACATCCACACATCTAAAAATACAAACATCCAAACATACAAATATCGTAACATTTGATATTAGTGAGATTATTCATCACATCAGTCGGTGCGGTGGCGTGTCCGCCCTAAGAATAGATCTCCCCCTGTGGATTTCGTAAAAGCCGACTAAGGGATTACACCAGGGGATGGGCAGCGGCATCCACCTGCGAAACTAAAACCGAAACAAACCGGAATTAGTGCCAATAGGGTATACTAATGTAATGAGGTAAGGATGGTAATGAGCCGTGCGCCTGCTTGGACGACCTCTGTAGCGCGTCGGGCGAGTAGCCGGCTGAGATGCAAAAGGTGGCGAGTTCGATTCCCACTGTGGGACAAATGTTTGTATCATCTGCAAATATTTGTTCCGGATCTGGGTGTTATGGTACCATGGTACTCGTTAGTTTCTGATACCCACGACACAGGGAATCCTAGTGTGGGATCAGGGGATCGATTTTTGAAAGTCACTAAGTGACTAGAAGTCACGAATGACAAAACGTCATCGATGACATTGAAATAATTTTTTACCAAATGTCGTATTTTTGAAAGTCTACTACTCCCTGTCTACCAACTTGCAAATATTTCACAGTCTTTGACGTGCGTTCCAATTTAGGCAGTTCGTACTAGTTTTTCTTATCATAAAATAGAGTATGGATATGTTATGTCTCAGGTGTTCTCACAGGTTTTCCCAGGAGTTCGAAGGTGTTCCCAGGTGTTACCAGTTAGACCATAGATAATAATTATGTGTGGGTGGAATAGGAAAGCCACAAGATAAAGAGTAAAATTGAGTAAATACTATTCATAAATATCAGTGCCAAAATAGTCACGAAGTGATTTCAATCGAGTGGGTAGAGGCACTCGTATTGATATCATAGTATGAGAATTTTAGTCAGCAGTGATTTCCAAAAATACGAACTTTTGGAAATCGGTGACTAATAGACATTTTGCTGACTTCTAGTCACTCGCAGACTTTCAAAAATCGATCCCCAGGTCTATGTATGCGACTATTGGGTCTTATGTTATGTCTTATGATAAAAAGGATATGGTGGGACCAGATCGTGAAGTTCCTGTGCACATTCCCCAAACGGTAACTTGGAGAAGATCGAAAGACATGCAACTTTAAGACGGTGCTTGAGATTCTTGGTCTTAGTCTTATATAAGCCTGATTGTTCTGCTATTTTGATAACAAGTTCACCGGTACACGGAGTTCCTAATCGTTAAACAAGCGCGCTCTGTTTGAGGCATGTTCACATTGTTAGCAGCGACGCAACGCAACGCAAATTCGTTACAGCAATCACGGACGTGTACGTTCAAAATCTGATTTACCGCTGATTTGTGGTCACGGTGCGACTGCGTTCGCGTTACTACATACTCGTATACCTGTATACCTACAGGCATTCACTGAGCTATCTACGGGCCTATATCAACATAAATCACTGAGTTTGACAAGGCGGTTTGCGGTTTTTTTGTCTTTGTTGATACGTCTGCAGATAGTGTCTAGATGTGACTGACCATTGTGGTTTTTTTAAGTAGAAAAAACATTCATAAAAATTATTGTTTATTCTTTGAGCCCTCATTCTAAGTAAGAAAATAATTGAAAATGATGTATGGTGTAGTAAAAGCACGGATTTTGTATGGCGAAACTGATGAGTGACTTTATTATTGCGAACCGCAATTTCTATACAACGGTCCGTGTTAAACTAATGTGTAACAGTAGGTTTTGATATTTTGATCTTTCAGACGCCGTAGTCGGAGTCTTAAAGTTTGATGGTCTTGTCAGTTTTTTTTTAAACTGTTATACGGATGTAGGTAACAAGGCCCAATCGCGCTAATTTTGAACGTAGTTACGTCGCGGTGGCGAGCGGAGTTTTTGAGTTTTCAAAAACATGTTAGATTAGATTACGGGACAGGTGAAACTAAATAAAAGCTTGTAAAATGACTCGAATTTTGCATAAAATTTAAGCGCTTGTGAAATATCTAATGGTAGATTGTTATACAAGAAGCTACAATGACCCATTATATAGAAGCTAGTTAGCGAGGGAGTAAATAGAAACCGAGTTTTAATGGGTTTTTAGCGCCGTGTGTGCTCTACTTTTGACTACGATTGCGAGAAAATAAAATAATCCAATAAAATATGAAAAATTAATTACGGTCACTACCAATTCAATATGCAATTAGAGAAAAATTCTAAAGATTTCACGCCAATGTCTTTTTTTATTTCTTCTGTAGCCGCAACGCATTGCATGCATTCTACCAAAGAGATCGCTGATGTTAGTTCCATTTACATAAATAAAATGTTGTTTTTTTTTTATGATTTTTAAAAGCACTACCACTCACTCTACATTACACAAAGGTTAGCTGGAAGAAAATGCTAATTAGCATTAAGTTCGCCTATGTACTGCTTTTTGTCTTGTGCAATAAATAATTTTCTATCTATCTATCTATCTATCTATGAAACAGTAATAAGTCGAGTCTTTATTCATGATTATTCTACTTATGAGTAAAGACTTTTTCGTCATTGTCATTTGACAGAAAAAAAAAATCTTTTTCCGCTAAATGAAGAAATGCTATTTTTTCTTCGCTCTGGTACGCCACTATGACGGTCTTTTTGAGCAAGAGGAGTGAGAAATAGTATTTTGGACCTGTTTTATCGTGCCTACACGCTTCCTAAGACAAGCATCCTGTTTTGATCGAAGGTTTGTCAGCTGTTGAACCTGTTTAAGGTGCAACGTTTCACTTCTGGCGCGAAATTCAAAATATTAGCTAAAACAATACAATTTGAATTTTGCGCCTCAAGCGAAACGTTCCACCAATCCCAGTTTGGCAGGTATTTTAACGAACCCTGGAGATCGTACTGCTCTAATCCTGACACGAACTAGATTGCCTTGTGACAGCGCATTGAACTACAAACTATGGCTTGGTGGTCAAATGGATCATTGTTTGCCAAAGTCGACATCTAGTCAGTGTTCCCGGTACCAAAACACTGAACCTCGTGTTCACTAGTAAACAATGTTACACGTTTGTCGCGGCATGTTGCATTCACGTTAGTTGTAATACGGTAAATAACTAGATACCGATTTTCTAAGATTTATTACATAACCTAGTACTGAGGTTATGTAATAATCTTACTAGTTTATTAGATTACATGTTATTATGGGATTTATGAAACATAATACATTTATTTACAGAAAGAATAATACAAGGTATGTACAAAATACATATGAAACAGTTGTGCTACCTGAAGACCTCTGCAAGTTTTCTAAAGGTAGCTGTAGCAGTTGACTGATCCAAATCACTACCAGACGGAAGCGTCCCTAAGATGCTGGCTGCATTGCCACGTTGAATGGCAATACTAATGCGTTGAGCCAGATAAGAGCCAGCTCTCAGGTCACGCGTCGCTTCGACCAGATGCCCTGAAAGAATTTTGAAAACGCGAAGCGCCCCGGAACCCCACGGACCCAGAGCCTCGACCCCGAAAGGCTCAAATAAGTAAGCTCTGTCGAGACTTGCATATTTGCGTCTTTTGAGGTCCTCAGCGGAATCTGCCGCCGCACCGGCCCTAACTGATGTCCCGGACAGATGAGATGGCGCAAGGGTATCAACGCATGTAGCGTCCCACACCAAAGGCCTACCCTTCTCCCACGGAACAAGAGTCATGCCGTCAGGCCACTTACCATCGTCACGTAGCAGACCATTCGGTTCTAGAATGGCTGGAATGTTAGCGCTGGTAAGGGCCCGGCGAATGATATCATTAAGGCTAGCGTGGCAGGAAATCCTACCGGCAGCCCTGGTGCACGATAATCCGTGGTGACCAAGCTGATCAAAAGCAGTACCGCACTGGCAGTGATGAGGGGCACAGCACCCTGCACCCAACCGTAAAGAAGTTGCAAGACGGAAAGAAAATGGATCCATTAAAGTACCAGTATTGTGTGATGGAAGTGCTTGCAACCAAAACCCTGATTCCCATTTAGAAACGGCCAGGAGACGAGCACGATCTGTGGAGCTTGAGCTCGTTTGTAACAGACAATTCCGCGTCAGCTCACACAGAGGCCCGTCCCATTGCCGTTGAGACGAAAGAGATTTGGGGGGAGTAGTATTGGGGCAACCACTATGTCAAGTATTTCGAGCCTCGTCTAAGTATGAAATTTTGAGAGTGTTGCCAGAAAGAGCCACAAGAGAAGGAGATTTTGTTAACCAAAGAACAAGTGCTATAGACGGAAGACAAGAAGGCTGGTAGGGCTACACTTGAAATTTTACGAATACCTAAGCCTCCAAATTTAACAGGCAAGGAGGCTTGCGACCACGCCCTGTCATCTAAATCGATATTCAAAACGACGACAACGTGTTCTTTATTATGTTGTCCAAGCCTTCCACCAGCTCACTGTGTTTCCACAGTTGACAACATCTTAAAGCATATGTACATTTTGGCACAAAAAGGCAAAAATGTATAGTTGTAAATGGGCGTTAATTTTGAGCAATTGGTCGGAAGTTGTCATAAAATTTTGAATTTTCTCGTCTACAAATGCTGGAAAAGACTCGTCAAGAATAGGTGAACCAAGGAGGCGAAGCGAACATTCATTTACAACTGTAATGTTTGAGGCCAGACTTTGAAATTTTTCAATGACAATTTCTATCCGTACAGGTGTCGGAAACAAAAAGTTGCCGAAATTCATCAATGATGAGTTTTAGATCGCCAAGAACAGTGTCCACGTCGCCACCTAAGGTTCCGTCATCCAAATACCAAATATTTTGTTTGGATTGGATACGTTGAATAATCGGATGGATAGCAAGGCTAAAAATGCCCGGACCTAGAGGGTCACCCTGCTGACAGCCAACAGCAGACCAAATAATATTGTTTTGATAGGTTAATTTAGAAGGTGAGCCGTAACACAGCCAGAGAAATGGGTAAATTTCTGGAATTTTGTCTTTAATTTCTTTTAGAAGAGACTTTTTTTTTTTCTTTCTTTTATCTACAGAATTAAAGGCGTTTTTTATATCCACCTTTAAAACTACCTCCCCCAAATTTTTGTCCAAAAATGTACGTAAAGAATGTACTGCGGCTTCACAGCCACCTCTCGAACCAAAGCCTAGCTGAATGGGTCGGAAATAGTCGCCTAGATAGGCGGCTTCTTTCCGACAGCAGACTTTAGCTGCCAGGCGGCGGTAGGTGGTGCCCACAGCTATGGGTCTTATCCCGCCGTCCTTTTTTTTAAAGCGCATAGGTTCGCACCGTACAGGAGCTCCGTGATCTCGCTGTTGACTCGACCAGACAACATCAGGTTGATCAGGGTCGTCAAATCTCCTAGAAGGACTTCACCTGCATGGCCAGAACCGCCAGACAGCAGGTCCTTTAGATGCAGAGGCACTCTGAAAAGACATGGCGGCAGCGAGCACATCCTGGCTGGTCGTCTCGACAGCGCCATCACTCTCTTGCGGTGGATCGGGGAGGAGGGAATCTGGCCCTGGGGACGGATGTTTACTCTCAAGAGAATTGAGAGTATCATCAGAATGTTGGGCTATCGTGTCACTAGAAAATAGGATACGGGAGGCACCCTTGATGTCACCATCGCTTAGTTTACTCTCTACAAGTTTGTAAACAGTAGACTCAGTGACTGGTTTCACAGTTTTTGAATTTGTTGTTGTGTCCTGGTCATTGTACGAAAAAGGCATGCGCTCATCGCGTGCAGTGTACCTCACACAATTTTGTTTAATCCGAATAGTGAGTGAAGATTTGTTGCCTAATTCTTTTTTTACGTGAAGTACACTGTAGGGAAATACTAATAAATGTTCCCAAGCCTGCTTTATATTTTTAGACACAACATTCCTGATGGCCTGTGATAGAGCATTAGCGACAGAGATGGGATTTATTATATATATATTATGAGATTTGTTAGATTAACAATTATTATGAGATTAATTATGTGGTTTATTAGATAACCTATTATTATGAGATTTATAATATTTAATAAGAGATTATTTTATTAGATTACTTGATATTAGATTACCTACTACTGATTAATTCTAGTACTGAGCGAGTTGATTATAAACATAATTTTGACCACCTCTTTTCCTCATCTGTGTTGACAGATGAGGTCAAGGGTTCATCTATCTAGAATAATAATTGCAATAACTCTTCAAAATAAAGTTTTTATTTATTTCTGTTGCTAAATAATTAAGATGCTTCTAAGGTATCCTTGGCAATAAACAATCTTCAACAGAAAGAGAGCAATGAAAATAACGATCTAACTTTCAGAAATCATTTACGTTAAAGATATTAAGGAACGATTATTGGTTATTGAGCAAAAGTTTCTTTGTTCGACTCATAATAACAAACTTATGAACAAATCCTATTTACACAAAAGATTTTTGTGTACCTATTAAGGCT
Organism: Operophtera brumata; assembly: GCA_932527175.1. Lineage (NCBI taxonomy): Eukaryota > Metazoa > Arthropoda > Insecta > Lepidoptera > Geometridae > Operophtera > Operophtera brumata. The sequence continues at coordinate 30,809,681 of OW052228.1, forward strand.
ATAGTTTGCTTTCGCATATCTATTTTTGCCAGGCCAAAATACAGCTACTCGAAAGAAGGTATTGTTTGTTGTTCATAGCACTGACTGGAAAGCGTCTGGATAAATGAGCTTATGGACTTGCTACGTGTCACATGTGGAATTTTAAATAAGCACCTACCTACCTACCCGTACTACTATAACAGGCGAACTAACCTAGGATTAGCCGTTTTTTCTCTTTTGCATTGGCAAGCAGTTTCGAATTCATTCGAGTGAGACCAAACACGGTGTAATTATTGTTTATTTGATATGTATAAGTTTCATGTAATATTTCTACATAATATTATATTATAAATAAGTACAGGTACTCATCCACATGCCCAGACATTCAATGCAATGTAGATACTTTGATAGGTACTTAATAGGCATGCACCTGAAGTATTTAATTCCAATCTTGTATAAAACTAATTTTATAATTTTTGCAATTGCTCAGAGTTATTTTAATTTCTGTTTTATTTGTATTCTACATTTTTTTATTTTGTTTTTTATTATAGGTACCTACACATGAGCATGTACGTAATTCCATGTAAAAAAAGGGAAAGTACTACTTACCAAGACACAAGTTTTCTTAACTTAATTTGGTAGGGCTAGTTAACACAGTAATGTACCTATTAAGTGAAATACAAATTTGAATTTGAATTTGAATTCAAAGAATGTTCCGGGTGTATTAGAAGCACGGTTGGTACTCATTTGGACTTGCTTCAGACTACCTCATCGTGGGACCCCATTCTTACACGGGCACACATGGGTCTGTCTGTATACAGATATTATCGATAGGCGCCAACAGACAAATTCTGTAACTCATTAAAACTTAGCTAAGTTAAAAAGTGGTACAATAGCGCTCGCGAAGCTAAATATGTGTGAAAATCTCGAAAAACAATATTTAAACATAATTGCTGTTAAATCTACTTGGATGTTTCTTAGGGCGAGCGAAGTGACTCCTCTACTGTCCCACACACAACGTATGCATTTTGTGGTACACCTTACGAAAAAACTTTCACATCTCTAGATTTGCAATTTAACATAGAAATTTAAATTCAAGCCTAGACGCGTTAACAATTAAAGAAATAAGTAAAATATTCGAGTTCCTACAAATCTGTGCTTTTTACTAGTCATATTATTCGTTACTCCTATTAATTTAACTAGCGTACGTTGATATGTAATAGAGATATGCATACGTTAAAAGTGAATTTTAAAGATGATAACATGATTTTTTATTCAGAAAAATTATTGGTATCCTCTTTTGGCTATTCAATCTCTTGTTTACCGTTGGAAATAATTATGATGTAGCATATTTCCAACGCATATTTTAACATATTTTGATTTCGCTCATATAAACTGTAAATTTTTCAAAAATACATATTAGAGTCTTGCCAGCGTCTTCATTAGCTGGCTCGGCTACTCTACGGAATGGGCTCAATCCATCCTGATATTAAGCAAAACGTATTATCAGCAAAAAGAACCCTCGGGAGAGAGATGCGTTTGTTTAGTAGATCAACTTTCAAGGATTTCTTTAAAACACTATAAAGTGGGTAGCTTTAAAGTGAAAGAAGTGGGACACGTGTAGTGCTCCGGCAAGTGTCCCGGGAATATCCTGAGGAAATTCGAGTTACCCGTCAAACAGAGCCGGTACACAACAAAGCCATTACCACGAGCGAGGCCCAATCTTATTTCCTAAGTTTAGGAATCGAAAACTTCGCTTACACGAGGTACGAAACGTAGGTAACTTCTGAAAACTGCTTGACTATTTATAGCGACTTCTGGGTTAAATTGGATTGGAAACAGAATTATAATTACTAATTGCAGGATAGGCAGACCTTAATGCACTCAAGCAGGTCCTAGATATAAAAATTAAAGGATCTGAAATTAATTTCAGCTTAACCTACCTCTGGGATCTCGCAATCTCTATCCAAAGGCCAATTAGTACAGGCAAATTAGCAAAAAGTGTGGCCCTAAGTCGAGTAGTCGTGGATTCTTATGGAATCGATAGATGACACGAATAGAAGCTTATCCCAGGTTTGCACCGTTTCTGGCGCATACGGAAGGCTTTTAAATATTAAGTACAAACTTTGAAAAATTATAACTTTTGAAAAAACAAAAAAGTGTTAAGTGCAAGTTAAATTACTTATAGAGACAGTCTTAGTGCGTTATGTATTTTAATTAAAACTACGTGCATAGTGGGAAACACTGTGAATTTGTTTTTTTTAGTTTACAGCTCGGGGGAAATTTATGTAGTCGGTGCAAACTTACATAAGGTTTCTATAAGTATTATAAACATTATATTAGTTTTGCACACCTCAGCGAATTACGGAACATAGTTTTTTTTCTTTTTATGTAAATTGTACTTCGGGGGAAACTTATGTAGTCGTGCAAATTTTATTATGGTATATACTATCAGTTTACCACATTCGCACGTAAAAAAAACCACAAATTTCGTACCGGAAGTACTTCTTAATAATAGATCTTAATAAGAAATCAACGGCGTGGGTGGGGTGCAGATTCATACCAAAATGTAGGCCGTATTCATCCCACCAATAATAAAATTGTATATTTGTCCATATTAATCGCAAAATGTAGTCCGGATTCATACCACGCCACGGCCTTTAACAATGGATATTAGTACGGTCAGACAGAAAAATGCCTTACTATCATTTTCATATATTTTTGTTGGATGCAAATTATTAACAATTGGCGTTCGTATGTTTGTATGTTTGTCTGAAGATAACTTGCGAACTGTTGATATATTCTTTATAAAACTAGTATTCTTTATACAATTTGGTAGATGGGTATATAGTATTAGTACAATTTGTGTAAGGTTATGAGCTAAATTGGTTCGGGGGTTGTAGAAGATATTGGGGCCAAAGAAAGGGTAAAAAAGTGAAACAATCATAGACGTTTCAAAACTAGTTTTAATTTTATTTTAGACTGTGCAACTTTTGGGATATAAGCAAAGAAGTAAAAATAAATAACCTCTACAGTTTTTCCAGTAATCTACTATCATCCATCGAGGAGTTGCGTTGTCCACCTTCCGTCTCCATCATCAGATCAGCTCGCTGTCACCATCATAAATAAATATTTAATAAATAAATAATGCTGGAAAGTTCACACAACATTATCTAGCCTCAAGCTAAGCAGAGCTTGTGCTTTGTGTTGCTGTGTGTTGTGTTGTTTGGTTCTAGATAACTGATATACTTTAATACAATACAGTACATAGTTTTTTTTTTAGTTATACATAGAAAATACCCAACGAAAACATATAACATAACATTAATAACATCCTGAACATAGTACAAATGCATCTGCAGATAGTACAAATACTTATAAATTATACAATAAGGGTAAATTCAAGAGAAATATCAATAGGGATCTTAATGGTAGGCAGCGCGTTTGCAATACCGTGGGTGTTGTCCATAGGCGGCGGTGACTGCTTTACATCAGGCGGGCCGTCTGCTTGTTTGTCACGTTTAGGGCATGTAATATCGGAAGGTTTTCAATTCCTATACTGATTTCCGATATTACATCTCAATATTGGCATTCCGATATTAATATCGGAATTTCGTTATTTATTTAGAAATTGCACATTTTATTTATAAATTGCACAAATTCGGCATTAGGTTGGATTAAGTGCAATAAAAACTATTTTTAAATCGTATTCTAATCGTATCTGATCACGGGAGAACTAACTAATGTCTTTGCGAGTAGATGTTATTGGCAGATATATCAATCTACCCTCTTTCTTACTCTTTTATTATGAACGATACCACTACCATCGGTTTCATTGTCACTCTTCACCCCAACTCGACACACAACACTATCGGTATCCGCTTTGATTCTTACACATTCTCACCACAGGCTTCCATACTCCAGATAATTGAAAACGATCTTCTCTATTGAAATTTCTGTATTTAGTAATCTCAATTGCCTCTTGTGCCATTACAAATATTTATATAATATACGAATCTTTGCTCGTTGTATAGGATATTGATGTTATCTAAAAGCTTATGTTATAAATAATTATAAAATTCTGATTCTCTGAAACGATTTCTACACTAGTCCGTGATTTTCCTGAAAAAATATTTTAAAAATGGCTTTCACTTTTTTTTTTAAATATTTTATACTAATTTTTGTTTGACAAACAAAAATAAAGATATCAGATATCGGTTTTTAAAGTAATCCAAACAGTAACAAAAAAAGCATTTACATCCACAGCACGAACCATTGCATTGAAATTAAATTAAAAATATGGAAAAATTAAAAATTCTGTTTAGTCCCTTACATTCTAAGGACATTTTAAAAATAAAGTCACATAAACTTTTTCATCCAAACCTATCTTAAAAACTTGGTCATTATGTCAGCTATTTATCATGTATATTTGATTGAGATTCTTTTACGAAAAAGATTCATGATATTCAATTTAAACAGTTGAATGCGAAATTCTGGTTTTTAAGATTAAGTGAAATCTTAAATAAAACTAAATAATCACTTTCAGCATTGCATGTATTCAGTGAATCACCACAATAAATTTTCGAAATGGCGACCTTCCTGCTCAATACATAATCAGCATCGTCTAAAAAAAATATCTTTAAAGCGTAGAAAAGCGATTCTGTTGCTTTTGAATTGTTGCTTCTGCCTGGGTCAACCTTTTTCGCAATTCTTCCACATTTCGGCACTCTCGAGAGTAAACAATCTCTTTATAATATCCCCAAACAAAAAATTCAATGGGGTTTAAGTTGAGAGATCGTGGGGGCCATGCGATTAATCCATGTTAATCTCGGTTAATCCATTTATCACCAAGTATCGCATTTAGTTAGTAGTAGTAGAGCTTTTTTGTGAAATACTTCGTCCGGGAAAGTACTACCACCATACCTTTTTCTGCCGCAAAGCAGTAGTGCTCGCATTCCTGTGTTCCGGTTTGAAGGGTATGGGTGCCGGTGAAATTACAGTCACATGAGACTTTTCATCTTTATGTCTCAGGGTGGCGGGCGCAGTGCAATGTCACATAGGGCGCGTCCTAGGAGGGCGTGACCTATGTGATAAAGCACTGTTCATAGGAAGAGAGTACCGCTTATCATCAGGTGGACCATCTGCTTGTTCAGTCATTCTAAGTAGTATTAAAAAAAACCTGTCATTAAGATATTGTCTAACTTTTGACGCAAAGTGACATGGTGCGCAGTCGTTTTAAAAAGTCATGTTTCGGGGTGTTAGTAAAATTATATCTGTGGATTATCAATTTAAATCTTCTCTTAAAAAGCTCAAGTATGACTCACCATTTAGGCGATCTGGCAGTTGGAATGGGCCCACCATCTGTCGCAGGTTTCTGCCTCGTATGTAGAAAATAATGTCCTTGAACAACAAAGATGGGTTGTTTTACTATTGCTTATGTGTAATACAGTCTTCAGACTGTCACATTTCTTTTTAATTCCGACTTGCAGAACATTTTCAAAAACTCTTTTTTGAACTAACTTTTATTAAATTGAGTGTTTTATGATCCTGTGCAAGAATCTGGAACAAGGTTACATGACTAATAGCTGTCACATCAGCCATGTTGGTTAAACCTAACCTTTTAATGTTGGTAAAAACCTATCTTGGTTTGGATGAAAAAGATTATGTGTTTTTTTTTTAAACGTTCATTGAAAGTAGGAGTTTAGGCAAAAAAAATATATCTTCATATTATTATTTTAATTTTAATGCAATAGTAGGTGCTATTGATGTAAATGCTATCAGACAAGGTAGCCCTAGTATTTAGCTTATTTACAACAACAAAAAAACAGGCCTCTACCTCAACGAATCGAGCCACAATGGCCAAAAAAGTGTAAGAGCTCCGATTGTCTTAAAAACACATAACTCTAAAACTACTAAAAATCGCGAAATGGGGGTGATTCGGGTATCTCTGGGGGTAACCTTTCTTTGGACTTCGGCTCGACACTACTTTTTGGGACACACTGTATATATTATTACTTTGTTGATTATTTTATACCAACAATTTTATGAAATAAATAAATAATTGAAATAACCGGTAATAACTCACGTAGGTACTTGTTCCGAGTCTAACACCCGACTCGAGTTTCTGGGACTTAATACCCCCTTCCTCAAGGACTCCTCGTTCCTTAACTCGGAACATGTACCTACGTGAGTTATTACCGGTTTTTTCAATTATGAATATTACTCACGGAAGTTTTAATAGAAATAAATAGATGTTCCATAATAACATATTTTTTTGCTGACGTTACTTTCACTCGTTTTAGATGTAGGTATTTCTAGGTGGGATAAATACGGACTCTATAAATGAAATGAATATTAATTGTATGAATCCGGAATAATTATTATTACTTTCAGCTCGTGGGATGATTTTCTGGGATCAATACGGATGCACCCCGCGGTCGGGGGACAGTGTTAGCAGTGTAGCGCCACAGTATATATATTAGTTTCTTAGCACCGCACTGAACTTACATATATAATACTTAAAAAATGCATGTTCCGTATATAAATTCCAGTATTCAATGGCTGGCGAATGTAGTACTAATCAAATGAATTAGTTTAAGTGAAATTCCAGAATTGCCTGAAATTTCCCCGAAGTAGAGCGACAATAAAATATGGAAAAAGTGACTTCCGTGTGAGGTACCCAGGTGCAAACCTGGTAATTTATTTGGCCCATTTTTCTGGTAATTCTGTCAATTTGCACCGACTACTTCAATTTCCCCCGAACCGCAATACAGAAAAAAAGATTTTTTTAGAAATGTTTTTTTTTTCGTATGTTCCGTAAGTCGGATTAAAAAAATACTTGGTGCAAATGTAGATCATAACGGTCTTAAGTGTATGCCAAATTGCACCGACTACATCTATTTTCCCCATTAAGTTACGGGTATTATAAGGTTTTCACCCTATTTCACCCTGTTCCGGGGGGGTGAATTTGCTGAAAGTTATATTAGAGGTGATTTTCAAGCCAAACAAAACAATTAGAAAAGGTTTTGTGACTACATCTAATTACTTCCACACTTTTGCTAAAAATCGCCTAATTTGCCTGTACTAAATGGAATCTGCCGGAGAAATGGCAAGGTAATTGTCATTCGACACCATAAGGTCACGATCGTCATTTTGATTGCGTCCACAAATGGATGCCCAAATCTGATTTACCGTGATTTGCGGTCACAGCGGTAAGCTCAAAATATGCATGTCACATGTTATCATATACGCTATTTCCGCAAACATTCCAGTGGAAATCAGTTTTTTGTTGAAAAATATCTTTTTAAAAACAAGCTTTTATGAAATTAATGATCAGAACAGTGTGTTGACCAAAATGAGCTTAAATATGGCCAGTCTATACTATTATCCATTGAGGAGTTACGTTATCCACTTTCCGTTTCCATCATCAGACCAGCTCGCTGTCACCACAATATTGTATTGTCACCACAAAATTTCAGCAAAATCGGTTGGATGGTGCAACCCACGGTGAAAAGAGGCCCACTGAGGCTCTGTCTACCCCTTCGGGTAAAAGGCGTGTGTCCAACCCACGGTGAACAGAGGCCCACTGAGGCTCTGTCTACCCCTTCGGGTAAAAGGCGTGTGTCTATGTAATGTATGTATGAGATAATGGTTCCAAATTTAGTTGCAAGATTTGTCCCAAAAACATACTAATAATGAATCATGAATCTGAGTACAGATGAAGTTAAATAAAAGCTTGTAAAAAACATACTAATAATGAATCATGAATCTGAGTACAGATGAAGTTAAATAAAAGCTTGTAAAAAGTTCTGACTCGGTTATTATGTATTATGTAGATCTTTCACTGCAGCAGCAGCTGCAGTGAAAGATTTGCAGCTGCTGATCTGAAATACTGGGTGAAGGCAGAAATTGTTTTTCTGAGGGCTTCTCACTGGACATCAAGAGGTGGTATCTAATATCGCCAGTCCTTGAACTGCGTTACTTGAACTTCATGTTAAAGAAAGTAGATATTTGCATCAGTTACATATACCGACAAAAACGATTATTTAAATATTAAAAGATAATTAGATAATAAATTGGATGCACAAAAATAGTTATATAATGCACAAGTTTATTAACATGGATTTTCCACATGTGTCCGAGGTGCAGGTAGGTAATTTGATTGATTAGCAACCTTCCTGGTGTTAGGTCCATCGATCAGGACACAGGTAGAATCAATCTAAAAAGATAAAGGCTGCTGATGCTGATAAATAAATCAGTGGATCGCAGGGAGTGGTAAGGAGCCGATTGAATATATTATATGTTTGCCATGAATGCGTTAATGTCGGAGAATTTAATCAGTTGGTGAGGTGTGGCAGAAAGCGTTCGTCTCAATTTATGAGCTTCCGTTATGAAATTACCTCGGAACTGCAGCGAGTTTTGAACATAACAAGCTTCTTTTAAATTGTATAATATACATCGATGTTATGACATCATGCGATTTATCTTCCAACCAAGTATCAGCATTACTCAAAGAGGTCTAAAGAGATTTGAGCGATTGCAATTAAAACAATTATTCTGTACGTTTAATCTACATTACAAGAGAATCTGTTCTACGGCGCCCCCAAACAAAATTGCGTGTGGCTTAAGTTTATGACAAGGCTTTCAGAGAGATCGCCCAATTTGCCTTTCAGATATTTAGGCTTCCCTCGCTCGAGAGATTATGGCTCATAATATCTAAGGGCCGTTGTTGTAGCTTAGTAAAATTTAATTTGTGACAAAGAACGAATACTGGGACCGCAGAGGGCCCGGCTCGACCGACCGTGCAAAGTAATGATCACATGAAATCCCAGATCAAGAATTAAGAGCACTTTTGTTTTAGTAAACCGACTGGAATAATAGCTGAAGTTTCGCGTCGCTATGCCGACAAATGATTTGATAGGCTTCATCAGCAATCGAGAGGGCTCGGATAATGTTTCATTTTAGCCTGATGAAAAAATTGAATGAGAATGCCGAACCGATGTGGATGTACTCTATTGAAATAGGATTTTAGACTGTTTTTGTGAGGCAAGTCAGAAAGCGCTGGAACCTTCTTATACCCTTTATGGGATACATTTTGTTGGACGAAGCCCTGAATAGGCAGCCAGTCTCTTTGATGGTATTGAAAGAGAAAATGCTTATCGCACCATCGCCCGTAAATAGCCGAGTGGGTGTCGAATTTCTCTACACATGCTACGAAAACACACTTATCCTTTCTACTTAAACTGTTTTCATATACGCTCCAGTACACTGAAACTGTTCGCCTGAATCTATGCCTTTTAAGGTGCTGACAGGTATTTATTACACGGCTGGTAGAGGTGTTAGGTTATAAAGGTTTTCTTTATGGTATTTACTATTTGTAGGTTCGAAATGAATTAGGCATTTATCATGCTTTTTACATCTTGATCTTAAGTTCTAATTTCTTGGTAGACAGAAACTATTTCCATACACTCTATATTATAAGCCGGCCTAAGATTGGACCCCCCCCCCGTTTCCTCTCGTGGATTTGTTAAAAGCTGACTAAGGAATTACATCAGGGGATGGCAGAGCATTCATCTTAGTACTCAACACCAATACGGCGCCTGCCAAGCTTGGTAATAAGCGTGGTGGTAATGGCAAATCCCCCTGTTGCAATCTATGGGGGAGGCCTCGTCCAGCAATGGATGTCTAATGGCTAGTGACGATGATGATGATATAATAAGAGAGGTAATAACGTCCTCGTGTTATCATTAGGTACTTGACGCGAATCTTCGGATTAAAAAGTTAATGGTGTGGAAGAAGCCGGCGGTTAAAATGAATCGGCGACGTTCCATTTCCTGCAGTAAGTAACGCGACCTCATCCGTTTCAAAATTGAATTCACGTTATCTAGTTTTATGATATTAAAGTATTTTTAGGGTTCCGTACCTCAAAAGGTAAAATGGAACCATTATAGGATCACTTTGTTATCCGTCTGTCTGTCTGCCAAGACCCTTTTTCTCAGGAACGCGTGCAGGTATCAAGCTGAAATTCATATCAAATATTCAAGTCTACTGTCCCTTGGAGCTGTGAAAAAATCAAACTTCTAAGCCAACGCAATTATAAGATTACCAAGATTTTGAAAATTTTCGCAATGATTTCAAAACCTTCAGGGTACTTCCCGTGAACTCAGAATCTTGAAATTTGGTACGAAGCAACGTCTTATAGCACAGATAAAGGAAAAATTGCGAAAAGCATAAATTATTTGTTACATCATATAACAAAAATACTTTTAATAATTTTAAACTTACTACTCCTTTCTTCATGATGATTTCATTTAGCAATAAAAATACCATAACTTTTACTTATATACCCACAGGTTTGTACGGAACCTCAAGGATCCCATTTGGGGCCTCTTTTATATAATGCTTACATATTTGACATATATAAATGCTTCACTTCTAGTAATCACCTGTTATATGCAGATGATAAAAAGATTTTTTGTAAAATTAAAAGTGTTCAAGACTGTGCCAATCTTCAGAATACTCTCAATGTTCTGTCAAATTACTATGCTAACAACAAAATTACTGTAAACGTACCTAAATGTCAGCAAATTTCGTTTACTCGCAAGCTCAAACCGTTAACATTCACATATACATTAAACAATATCCCTATTGAAAAAGTCAGTGTTATAAGAGATCTTGGGGTAATCCTAGACTGTAAACTTACCATGGCTGAACACGTAGACTATATTACAGATAAAGCTTATAGGAACCTTGGCTTCGTTATCCGTACCTGTAAACCTTTCTCTGATCTTACCTGCATTAAAACAGTTTATTACGCTTATGTCCGCAGTGTCTTGGAATACGCTAGCAGTATCTGGGCTCCTCAGTATATTATTTACAATCATAAAATTGAGAGAATTCAAAAGAAATTTATAAAACATCTAAATTACTGCAAACGAGTATTCTACAATTACAATGATGGTTGCACATGTCACAATTTAATGTCTTTAGAAGATAGACGTACCTTATTAGACAATATGCTATTGTACAATTTATTAAATTGCAATTTGGATTCCCCGACGTTACTCGCTTGTATCAATTTAAATGTGCCTTCAACGCGGACGCGTCATACGAAGCTTTTTTCACTCCCTTATCATAGCACTAATTATGCCAAGAATGCACCAATCAATCGAATTTGTTCCAATTATAACAAGCGCTTCTCGGGTGTTGACATGTTCAACACCAGTAAAAATTCCTTCAAAAAAGCGATAATAAACTTACTTTATAATCCAGAACAATAATTTTCAGTTGTAGTGGATAAACCCTTAAACACGCCCTAGTAATGTGAAACCAAATATTTGTTTCTTTGTACTTTTTAGATATTCTTATTTATTAATTGAATGTAGTGAACCTTAACTATTTGTTTTTATGTACTTATTAGATATTCTTATATAATAATTTAATGTAGTGAACCTTATTTTTTTGTTTTTATGTGTTTATCTATATATGTATTTTATTATAATTATCGTAGGAAATTATCATAGTTTTAGTTTAATATTTAGAGAGACCTATAATTGGCTGTATAACTTATATAATTAAGTGATTTTGTTTTATTATTGTAGCTGTTGGTCTTTTCAATAAACAAAAATAAAATAAAAAATAAAACCCTCGGTGCGCGAGTCCGACTCACACTTGGCCGGTTTTTTTTATCTAAAAGTACGTACGTAATGACTACTCATTTGTACTAACATAATATCGTGTGAACTAAACATTTTTGATAGATTGTTCGTGTTTTATTTGATAATTATATGGACTTAACACTCTAGGTACCTAGGAATGTACCTGATGATTTTAATTTTTACCCTCGACGGAAGGTTGAGGTTTTTTATGTGTGCAAACGAATATGTTCCCATTTATCACTAAAACGGTTTGACCGATTTAGATACGGTTTTTTTCTTTATATAAAGACGGTATTTACAAGATCGTTTTTAGCTATGTTTGTTAGAAATTGTTGCAGCCATTTTCAGGATCATTAGCTCGCAAAAATGCTTTTGGAAGACAGTTGCAAGGAATGACGGCTGATAGCGCGTTCTATTTCTTCCTGTGGCGACATCTAGTTATGAATAGATTAATTAGCTTCGGGCTCTACATCTTGCGTGCTAGAGATCGATGTGCATCCATGCATAGTGTTCCTTTTTCAAATTTGAATGGAACACTGAAAATAGACGTGTTTTAAATGATCTTGTATAAAGTGCTTTTAGTTTTATTTAATTTTTAACCCCGGACTAAAAACGAATGGGTATAATAAGTTTGACGTGTCTGTGTGTGTGTGTGTGTGTGTCTGTCTGTCTCATCGTAGCTCCCGAACGGATGAATCGTTTTTTTTTGTTTGAAAGTTGTATTTGTAGGGATTGTTCTTAGCTTTGTTTGATCAAAATCGGTTCAGCACATCTTGCGTGCTAGAGATCGATGTGCATCCATGCATAGTGTTCCTTTTTCAAATTTGAATGGAACACTGAAAATAGACGTGTTTTAAATGATCTTGTATAAAGTGCTTTTAGTTTTATTTAATTTTTAACCCCGGACTAAAAACGAATGGGTATAATAAGTTTGACGTGTCTGTGTGTGTGTGTGTGTGTCTGTCTGTCTCATCGTAGCTCCCGAACGGATGAATCGTTTTTTTTTTGTTTGAAAGTTGTATTTGTAGGGATTGTTCTTAGCTTTGTTTGATCAAAATCGGTTCAGCCGTTCAGCGTTGGGGGTTTTTTTTAATTTTTACATAATTAATTACTTGCTTTAAAAGGACTTTGTCGCTGAGAGACTGTATCGTCCCGTAAAGTACACCAAAAAAACCCTAATGCCAAGTCTGCCAATTCGTACAAAGTATTTGCTTCATAATCTGATGATGGAGAAACCAAAATACTATTTAGGAGACTCATGTGCTCAACCCTGTTCCAACCTGATATCATAATGTGTCGTTCCGAACACACTATCAACAGCGTTGAACATCATCGTCGATAAGGTACCTACTCCGCATTCTTCACAATGCGGACTTTTTTCATCAAAAATGCAAACTTATTTGATGGAATGTGCCCGGAGCGTAATATAAGTGCAGTTTTAGTACCTACATGGTGCTTGTGTGATGGTAAAACGCATTCTAGTTCAAAGTATTTTTCCTTTAGCCTATACAGTTCCACTGCTGGGAAATGTAGGTACAAAAAAATAATTAAAAGCGGTTTATCTACTAGTTTTGCGAACAGTAGACTTCGCGAGCACAAACTTTTTGCAACAATTGTGTTCACTCTGTGCATCATGTAGCTTGACAACCTCTTGACCGATTTTGCTCATATTCGAAATTCTTGTATAAAATGAGGTCTTTTCATTTTAGATAAACAATAAAAAAGTAGTTCCACTGGCTCGATAGATGGCGCTGACTCAAAATCCTCTGTCAAAAATTCTTAGCTGGATTGTTTTTTTTTTTTTTTTTTTTTTTTTTAACATTGATAGACCTTTGTTTGACCACGATCTCACCTGTTGGTAAGTGACGATGTGGCCGAAGATGGAGCACAAAGGTCTAGAAGGCACCTATTCACTCTACACTTGAAGAGACCCAGATTATAGTTTTCAGGAAAGACAGACGACGGCAGTGTATTCCACTCCTTAGCAGTTCGCATTATAAAGGTAGAACCGAAACGTTTTGTGCGAATAGAAGGTATACCAATGAGGTAAGGATGGTACTGAGCCGTACGCCTGCTCGTGTGCCTGTTTGTGAAAGTTATGTCTGTTATGTTTAACTATTTCACAAAGTTAAACTTTCTTCTGACAGTTTATCTACTGTGCAGCGCCATCTATCTTCAACACTGTAATCATGTTTCGAGACGGCGGTGAATACCTCTCATTGAGTACTTACCGAATGTTTCCGACAAATATTATCAAAATCGTCCGTAAAAATGGCGCCTCTACGAACTTCCTCCTTGGGAAATAACCCTTCAATCAAAAATCAGAGAAGCCAAGAAAAAACTATGAAATTGTAGAGCCTGTAGGTAGGTATATCAAGTTTCATCAACATTAGTCGAATAATACGACCTGTACGCGTGTATCAACGTACATACGGACAGATGAAAGGCAAATTTTGACAGTTATTGCAATAGAAGTACCTAAGTACGTACCTATTTAAGCAGGAGACGGGTACTTAGCATCACAGGTATCAATATCCTAGTCGGGGAACGTATAATGTTATTAATAAATTTCGTTTGATAACAATTAACATTTAACAAGCGAAGTTTAGTGGCAAGTTTAAATCTCGTGTTTCGATGTTATTTGGCAAATTAATTCTGAAACTTTATCTTCGAACACGCGAGAAAGATGTTTGCGCAGGCGGAGTTTCAAAAAGGTACCTACTTCATAATTCGGCAATTTGTATAAGTACATTACGATACTTTAGTAAACTCCTACTTAACTCTTCTTTGCCGTGCCGATAATACAAAAGTTAAGTTTTCTTATAATCATCATCATCATCATGAGAAGTCCCTTGCTAGACATGCCTGCCCATAGAATGCCACAACAAACAACCTGATCCTTCCTGATCAGGGTCTGATGATGACCAGCAAACGATGAATAGGATCTAGAGTGCAAAGGGTGCTCTGATTTCAATGTGGTTTAATTTGTATGAAAATTGTTGGAAAATTGTGATGGAAAACTGAAAATAGTCGGGGTTTAAAAAATAAATTAAAAAATTGTACACCTTTGACTGGCTGCAATCTGACTTGTTGGTAAATGACGACGAAAACGAAGTTCTAGAAGGTACCTCACTCTACAGAGGCACTCTACAGGGCCTTACAGTGACCCAGATAATTTTCTGGGAAAACAGACAACGTTTCATAGCCCAGCTCTTCGCATTATGAAGGTGGAACAGCAAAGTTATGCCACAGAATAAATAGGATGAGGTAAGGATGGTACTGAGCCATGTGTCTGCTTGTCCTATGTTGGAAAGGAGATGTTGGGATCAGATCGTGTAGTTCCTACTTCCTGGCCCATTCCCCATTGTAATCTATAGAAAATGTATGCATGCATCTTTACGGCGGTGCTTGAGACTCTGTATCTTAGTCTCAGTTATAGTCATGGGTCCCTCAGTATATAACAGGCTGCCGAACACAATTCGGAGTGATGGAACTTCCACGATGGTCTTTAAATCGAGATTACGCAAGTGCCTCCTGGATCACAGTTTCTACTCGATAAACGAGTTATACGAGCTGCCGATTTCGTAATACGTAATAATAAAAAAAAAAGTGTAAATGATGAAATTTATTTTTATATTTTAAATGATTAATAATTATGGTTATTTTTTGTATTCCATATTTCATATTCTACTGTTACCTGACTTATAACTTGGCGTTATGAATAAAGATATTGTATTATATTGTATTGTATATATGTTGTCGCCAACGCAGACCAAGAACAAACAGTCACCCGACTAACAAATACCTGAGAAAATATTGAAAAATTAACACCTACTCAGATATCTTCTTAGGTAGGTACCTACATTTATTCCGACACATTAATGCCACTTTTGTTATTGTATTCCGCTCAAACAAGCTATTGTCGTGAAATCATCGACTCGGTTGTCTGCTTCATTAACTGTGTCTTGTTTTGTCTTTTTTATTTTAAAAGCGGGAGATAATTTTTTTTAAAGACCTTCTTTCAACTATCATTAAATCTATACAAACATGTATTTTTAGATTTCCTTTTCGTTCAGTGATTGACCCATGTTGTTTTAAAAAGACTTGTATGTTCGGAAGCTATCGTTTGGAAATCGTCTGGATGATATGTGTGTATAATTAGATTCGGAAACTAACTGTCCCTTCTACGCAGAGAGTATTGACCTAATGACGCAATCTTTCAGCCACAAATAAAGTGCCCTTAGAGCATTGCAGGCCTCTGCTCGATGAAAGTGTCAGCGGAAAAGCTTCAGTGAATCAAACACCTAACAAACTGATTAGAGTTCAACGTATCCAACGATTTAATTTGTGACAATTAAAGAATATTTTACTGAAGTGTGAAGAAGAAACTCAAGCTCATTATATTATACTAAGGGTATGTGATCATTCTCCTTTAATTATAGTTTATTTTTAATGTTAGAAGTAGGTATCCAAAATATTAAATGAATAATTTGAGCTTGCCTCTGACTAGGTACTTCTTACTCGGATCTCCTCAAGGATCATCAGAAGATCTGAGGACATCCTTGATATGGAATACAGTTGTGAGCAGCGTCATGTAGTATATATAGGGTAGAAAAAAAAACCCCAGACAACTTGCTAACAACGTAGTAACTTTTGAATCTGTGCTATTACGATGAGTCCAAAGTAGCAAATGATGACACTTTAAAATGGTTGTAAGTAACTGATGTTAACTCTGAATCAAACGTTGCTAATCTATAATGTTCAAATATTTGTAAACCACTTGTTCGAAAGAAATCATACTTATTCAGGTAACTATACTCAGCATTTTTATACTCCGCATGCATTAAACAAAAAGTTAGTTAAAAAAAAAAATATGAAAGGAGCGAGTGCAAATTATTTAATCAGCATTTGATAAGTTTACTTACGTAGGACTAATAAATAAAACGCATCAACATGATTCAGCCCATCAATACCCAATATTAAGTGAAGGCATCATCATTGATAACGATTTCTTCTCTTTTTTTTTATTTTTTTATTTTTCTTGTTTTCGTTTTTTTATTTGGATCTCCAACGAAAGAAGCACAATCGTGCAAAAATACAATTCTAAAGCTAATTAAATCTAGTGTTCTTTCAATTATAGGTAACCACAGCATGCTTTCTCTTTCCGGTATAGGATATTTGTTCTGTGGTATAGGTAAGAATATCACTAGAATGTATCCTTATATAAATATTCGAGGGATGAATCCATGGGATTAATACGGATGCACCCCAAGCGCGGGCTACAATAGTAGCTCAGTGTGCAATAGAATATTATCGTATATTTTCATAAATCGAATTACATTGTGAGTTACATTTGTAAACTTCCTTCTACGTAAGTTAAAAAACAACAAAAATTACAATTATATCACTGTGAAGATCCATCTAACCGGCTACACAAAATTACGCGTTTAGTCCGGAAGATTGCTCTAAAAAATTGTCGAGGCGCGGTGAGTCTACAGAAGTCCACTGCTCGACATAGGCCTGTCCCATACAATGCCACGATGAACGGTTTTGGGGCACCTCTATCCACCGACTTCCTGCGACCTCTATACGAGTATAAGTCTTCGGTCCATCGAGATGCCTTCCTCTTCTGAGTCTGTTGGTTTTGTAACGCCACTTGATAACCTTTAATTCCCAAGGGTAATCAGTTCAACTGGCTAATTCTGAGAGATATGTTGGTGATCTTGGTTCTTCTATGGATCTCCTCATTTCGGACTTACCAATATTTTAACAAATCAAAAATAAATGGTGTTGATTAGTAAGCGCATCACTTGAGAAGGGTAAACTGATTTGGCTGTTTTTTTAATATGTTCATGATAGTCTAAATCATTGATGGGTGGTTAATTAATGATTTTTAGGGAAAGTAATTATTGGAAGAGTTGATCGGAAATTTTAAAATTCGGAGAAATGTGGGTAACGGCTTTAGCAGATTTTGATGGTATTTGGTGTGTGGATGGAAGGGGGGAGGGCGGGGGTTAACTGATTTGCACCCTGGCACTATCCATGCGCGAAGTCTAACTAGTGACGTATCGCTGTATGTGACATGTAAAATAGTTTTATATTTCCCAAGGATCACCCAGGTGAACAAAGGTGAGCCGTTGTAAAAAATACTTTCTACGGTTCACCCAGGTGGTCTCAGGGAGGTGGACAGTGGGTAAGAACCCTTTTTACGAATAAAAACTTGTATCTTGTGGCAAGTTGCTAGTTCATAATATATTAATGTCATCTAAGTATTTTCTGCATTCATCAACTTTACCTCCTCCTCACTTTATTCATTAACCGCAATTTATTAATCGCTGATAGCAATAAACATTTCATGCTTGTTTTGCAATAATACCTAAATGAATAGGTACCTATTCAAATAATGTCGATAAAGAAAGTCATCAGAGTAATTACCACCGAGATATAGAGCGCTAACGAGATATAAGTTGTTCAAGTATGAACGGCAGGCTGCAATGACTAGCCAGGCTCCGTACGCATAGTGTCAGGATAAAAGTAATTACCTTCGCCCCTCCTGCCCCTCCCCAGCATAAATTCACACAACATATATCATCAAATTCTGCTGAACCACGAACTGTTCATGTACTTTGGCAGAAGGGAACGCGTACGCTTGACAACTCTCGTTATAAATTCTCTGTTGTTGCGTCGTCAGCCACTGGCGTTAGCGCCTTGATCACTGACAATGAAACTCAAGTCCAGTCATCAACAAAATCAGATTTACGTAAGTTACAACGGCGTTTATTCAGAAGTTCATACCATCAAAACATTTGCATAAGTACTAATACCTATTACTCTGAGTAAATCATAACTTGAACTGTGCGGTTGACTTGGCACATCAGTCGTTTACTTGTTACATGCACTACTAATTAACATGCATGTTGATAAAGATACTTACCCAAATGTAAAATGTTTTATATAATCAAGTTGTGTCCTCATTTTTATACCACAGTCGTAGCAGATATCAAAAGCGAGTACACCCATACCGGATCAAATAGTACAAACACAGATAATGTGAGGATTTAGTGACGATCAACCTTTAAAAACATCTGTGTATCCTCAGAATAAAGAATATCGATTACGTATATTAACCGATCCATTTATATTGCCCTTCAATATCAACGACATTCTAGTTCATTGGTTTCCTGCTAACAATAGTCACGATGGAGTGTGGTTATAGTGAAATCAAGATGGATGAGAATATGGACCAAAGGATCCACACAACCAGATCTTGGACACCGTTCTTTAGACAGGTAAATTTCAAAAATAAAATAGGTGATCAGGTACTATTTTTTTTGAAGATATAATTTTTAACTATACTATTCTCGAATGTTTATGTTTGTAACTCAATCACGCCATAACAACTCAATTGATTTCGATGAGGTTGGTGATAGGTAATTAGTTCAGTCTGAAAGGAAATAAATAGTCCTTGGCTTTGCAAAACGTGGTGTAGCAATAATTTTGATATAAATTATGTTTAGTACTTATATTATACAGCATTATTTATTTATTTATTTTATTTATATTTAATTTTTAATTATTTTTGAATCATTAAGACTGCACCAACCCCAGGCAGAAATCTTCATACAAAAAAAAACAATATCTTGTGAAATATAGATAATTATTAAAAACCTCGTCGGGGCCCCCTCCGTTTTATGGGTATTGATCTTATTTACCTATCCAATTTCTTACCAAATAATCGGTACCATATTGTCAAACAATCGAATCTAGCCTAAAGCTAGAGGTAACTTTGTGTTTTTTTTTATCGAGAAAATTTTGTCCTTTCGTGTTTCTGTCTGGGTGATCCCTCGATATTATAATGTAGTATCCATGCATATTTTTTATTTGAATATTATAGATTGATTAGTCAGTTTAAAATCTAATCTAAGATTGGTAATTTTACGTTATACCTACCCCACCTTAACACGTTAGATAATTTGGGAAGATGCTGAGTTACTAGCTGTCGGCCTTGGTTGTACCCGCGTTATTCTCTTATAAGGACGCTCTTACGTTTTATTGCAGGTTTCGATCTATATGCATACCTAATTTTGTATTTGAATGAATGTCCGAAGAAGACAGTCCTGATGTAAGCGGTAATCTCTGGTAACCCACGCACGTCCCTACAGTCACGTCCACCTAGGCAGGGTGGCATGGCATTGCAAATGCGCCCGCCACCCTGAGACATAAGATGAAAAGTCTCGTGTGCCAGTAATTTCACCGCCACCCATACCCTTCAAACCGGAACATAGCAACACACAGTAGCTACCAAATTTCATCAATATTAGCCCCGTCATTTTAGCTTGAAAGCACGAGGAACTAACAAAACGATTTCTCTGCTTGCTTGGTGTGGTATTGGATAAATTCCGGTATTTCTGTTATCCAGTATCCAGTAATCGAGCTACTTCTGCATCATGCTGCTCGCCTTATATATTGCATAAATTCCGGATACCTGGGGAGTTACCATGAGCTCTTATAGTCATTCAGTTCAAAAACTAACCAGTACAAAATATTGGTTCATCCATGACGTTCCACATCGTTGAATAACTTTAATTGTAGAAGTCTATAAAACCTTCTGCGTCTTGCGGACATAACAGAACCGACATCTCGTACTGAATAGTTTTTGAACTGAATGGCTTTAAGAGTTCTTGGCAACCCAGCTGAGTACCCATGCAATAATAGCGAGCAGATGACTCACCTTATGTTAAGCAGTAACCTCTGCCTTTAACAATGCATTACCACATAGGTCACGTCCACTTAGGACGCACCCTATGTGGCATTGCACTGCGCCCGCCACCCTGACACATAAAGATGAAATTCTCATGTGCCTGTAATTTCACCGGAAACCATACTATTCAAATCTGAACACAGCAATGCGAGCACTACTGCTTTGCTGAAGAAATAAGTATGGTGGTAGTACTTCCCCGGACAAACTCTTTCACAAACAAAGCTCTACTACTACTTAAAACTATTGGATGGAAACTATTGATAATAACATCATTTGTGTGAATAATTTTATCGAAATCAGTTCAGTTTTCAGCGTGATTAAGTAACAAACATCCAAACTTTCGCATTTATAATATTAGTGTGATTATTATATATTTTTTTTATTTTACCTTGACCATTGACTTTTTCACCCGATAGGCTATAAAAGGTTATTTGCAGAAATATAAATACAATTAATAAAAGTAGGTATAAACATAATATACAAATTAATAATACAAGTGAAGCAGTTAAGTCATTGCTATAAATACGTATCTTGAAATACTGTTATCTAATGAACTTACAATTTATTGTACTACCACTGATATCATTTATTACTGTCAAGTTGTAAAACTTTTGTAGGTACCTCCCAGCATTCGAATTTCTAGATCTTTTATATAATTTTTCATAACTTTTCAGTTGTTCGTCTGTAGCGGAGCGTGGGTAATTTATTTTGTCCTAGGGCTCTGTTTCGGGGCTCCCACAGTCTTTATTCCACAAATAAGGAAAGAAGCGAATACGAGTGAAATTATCAGCATCGATATGGAATCTTGGCTGAGTGAGTTTTGAAAAATAATAAAATATAATACATATTGTTAACGATGGGTGCTGTAGCTAATCATATATACATATCATTATTATTAGCCTAAAAAGTCCATGGACATAGGCCCCTAATAATACTCCTTCCCCATATAATGCTGCGACCAACCTTAAACCACCTCCATCCATGGACTTCAGCCGCCGGAGCCTGGTATCCGAGTTTACCATATTGGAAGGAGTTGCCATAATTAACACGCTTGGCAGGAGGATTAGTGTTCGCAGTATTCGTATTAAGTACTCAGGTGGATGCTGCCCCCATCCCCTGGCGTAGTCTTATAGTCAGCTTTTACGACATCCACGGGAGGAGAGGGATGGGTCAATTCTTGGCCGGACAAACAACGGCACGACACAGTTCTGCACTAAAAATGCATATCATTATCATCAGTTTTAAGAAGTCCACAACTGGACTTAGGCCTCCCCATATAAAGCCACGACGAATGGTCTTAAGCCACCTCTATCCACCACGTTCCTGTATAATGTTTTTTTTTATACTACTTGGTATGACGGATCAAGCAGATGCCCCACTTGATGTTAAGCGGTACCCTCTGCCTATGAACAGTGCATTACCTCATAGGTCAGGTCCACCTAAGACGCACCCTATATGCCATTGCACTGCGCCCGCCATCATGAGACATAAAGATGAAAAATCTCATGTGCCTGTAATTTCGCTGGCACCCATACACTTCAAACCGGAATACAGCAGTGCGAGCACTACTGCTTTGCGGCAGAAATAGGTATGGTGGTAGTACTTCCCCGGACGAATTCTTTCACAAAAAAGCTCTACTACTATAAAATAATAATTAAATTAATTGGTCCATCGAACGGGGCATTCCTGTTTTGCGCCACCCGGCGGTATACAAGTAGACGATTATCGGTTATTAACGTTAAAAAAACGATAATATACATTCACGAAATAATCACCACCCGCTTTTCAAAAAAATAAACCGCGACGCATTAAACTCACGAATGCCACATTAATTTTATGAATTCTTGTTTTCAGCATCGGTACACGGCTACAGCGCGTTACCATTCGTGGTTATGATACCAATATTCACGCAATACGTGGGACGAAAAATACCATTCATGGTAGTGAACGCGACGACAATAGTGGCTTTCATTGTGTTTTACTGGAGCACGACCACGATGCAATTGCTGATCAGTGAGATACTTCAAGGCATGCTGCTGGCCAGCAACATGACGCTGCTCATCGTGATTGTCACGGAGTACTCGTCTCCGCGGTACAGGGGAGTGTTCACGACAATAGAGTCGAGTATTTTCTTCTATGGTGTTTGGGTTGCCAATGCCATTGGAACCTGGTTCCATTGGAAGAATATCGGAATTATCGCATTCATCGGCTGTGCGTACTGCCTCTCTGCATTCTTTTGGCCAGAATCACCTTCTTGGCTAGCTTTGAAGGGACGCTTCGAAGAGTGTGCAGCCTCACATCACTGGTTGAAAGGGTATGACACAGAGTCAGAGAAAGAATTGGAAAGTCTCATAAACTCTCAGAAAGCCTATCTGAAATCTTGTGAACGGCATAGAGTGACAAGCTATAAAGACAAATTAAGAAGAGTGGTTGAGGTATTTACTACCAAAGGCTTCTATCAGCCTCTTTTACTCGGGGTTGCCGTTATGTCCTTGTACCATTTCTCTGGAAAGTTAGTTTGCACGATGTATGCAGTGGAGCTGATTCGGCAAATAACAAAAAGTGAGTACACTGCGTTCATGGGAATGCTGATTTTGGAAGGTTTTACTATTTTAGGAATGCAAGTGGGATGTGTTTTATCAAAATATCTCAAAAGAAGAACACTGCTACTATTGTTTTCTGCAATCGGTATAACATTTCTGTACATAATATCTTTATACTTGTATTTAATCAAGTTAGGTGTTGTTAATGAAAACAAGATTGTATCAATTTTGTTGATGATAGTTTTTTCTGTCACCATTAGTATAGGGCCGATGATAGTTCCTTCTTCATTATTTGGAGAAATTATTTTCTTACGTTATAAGAGTGCATCTCTACTTATTCTCACATTATATTCAGAGTTGCTCATGGCCACTGTATTAAAGATGTCACCGCATATTTTCAAGGTATTTACATTGCACGGTGCTTTCTTGTTCTATGCTGTATCTGCTACAGTATTTTCAATCATTTTGTACAAATATTTGCCAGAAACCAAAGATAAAACCTTACAAGAAATAGAGGAATATTTCATTAAACGACCAAAGTCAGACAAAGTTGCGAAGGAGTTAATTGAATGAAACGTGAGATGGTAGAGATATCGCTTTCAAATTCGTTATTAGAATTTAATTTACCTACCTTCCTTCATAATTATTGAACCTTGATTTTGTACCTAAGCTCAATTTACGATGTAATAGCATCTTAATATGCATCTTACCTCTATATTATTTGTGAAATGGTCTGTGTCTTTATTAATAGCTGTTTTTTTGTTAAAATACTTACTGAACAAATTGTAGTGAATAAATGTGATGTGAAATTATTTCCAAGTTTAATTGTAAAATCATTACCTACCTGCTTTACTGATTATCGTCCCATTTCCTCTCTCTTACTATCAATCATGACTGGTACTATACTATCAGTTTGTCGTATTCTCAGACAAGTGACAGATAAAATGCAGCTTCAGTTTGAGGCTCGGTGATTTATTGAAGAGTTCGAGACGATATCGCCAAACTACGGCCACTCGCTTACCATCATGTTGGTTTATTCTAAGTGTGGACTAAGTAATGAGAATAGAGAATAAAACCGCGTTTAAAGTTGTTTTTTTAACATACGAACCTAGGATTGGTACCTTTTTTTAGGAAATTAACGTTTGTCCTATCAATGACTGGAAAAAAATATTTTTTATAATAAATAAGTTTTTTATAGAAAAATCTATTTTTTGGAACATGGTTTTCTAAAATTAGCAATCAGAACCGTGATCAAAATGAGCCCAAACACAGTTTATAATAAATCATCAAGGAGTTCCATTGTCCACCTTCCGTCTCCATCATCTGTGGTGCGATCAGCTAAATATGTTGCAAACGATTTCTATCGTCCGCTTGATGCTAACAAAATAATATTTCTATCGATGTTTTCCGATCAGCTATCTTTTCTTGCTCCGATTTCTATGGACTTCTATCGATGTGTTACAATCTGAAGTTTGTACGAATTATGGATAACCCGACCACTTTACAAAGTACGATTACGCTATGAACCGTGTATCAACGTACTAACCATTTTTAATCAAACTGTTAATACGACTCTAATATGCTTTGTCTATGATAGAAACATATTTTTACTCTGTGCTGTGTGACTTGTGCGATGCGTAATGCGTAGTATCCTATTAGTCAATCCTTGTGAGAAAAGTTTGTTTACATTTTAACAAATAAACGAATTATCAAATAATTAAGGTTTGGAAGAAAAGTAAGAAACCACATTGAAGTGAAATGTATATATACCTATAGACCCAAGTTGTGTTGATTCGTTTGACTCCAACACAGACTCCAATATAATATTTTTTAACAAAATAGCGCAATACCGCTAAATAGTAGTAAAAGTGTTTTGTACGTACTGAATGTTTTTATTTGATTTGGAATGTAATTAAAACCATGTTCAAACAATTAAATAATCCACTTTTATGGCTTACCTTTTAGATTTCTATGGTTTGAAACAACCATTTACTTGTTTCTATTGCAATAGGTTGTGTTGCGAAAAATGCTGTCATTATTCATTGAAACAGCGGTACATAATCGCTACTTCATACTATCGATAGAAACACTACATGTCAAAAGGCTTTTTGTTGCAATCAAGGTTTGTTAGCAACAGGGTGAGTTGCATGATCGCTAAAACGTCATTTTCAATAGAAACAGCATTGAAACAGCGCAATGCTGATAGAAACAGGAGATAGCTAATCGCTCGGCAGATCAGCTCGCTGTCACCATAATATTGTATTGTCATTGGACCTTGATGACTGTGCAAAGTTTCAATTTAATCCGACGTTTTAAACTGGGTGAAAATTACGTTCAAATATTCCGTTACATACCTACATACAAACATACAGACCAAGCTAATAAAAGAGTGTTAAAAGGTATATTTCAAAATTTATTCAAATATATTTATTATTTATTCAAAGCTTATAGTTCTAATACAATAATATCCTTGACTGTGTGCGTAAGTAGGCTTTCATATTGCTCGGAATTTGCGCGGCACAAGTATGTTAAAACTAGATACTAAAATAACCTGAAATATAGCTAGGTACATAGCAAATAATTCACCATTTGCGTGAACGTTAGTGTTATGACATAATATGCACATTTTAATTCATAAATATATAAAATACTTCAAAAATTTGGCAACAGTGCCATCTATTGACGCTGTTGTGCCTAGCTGACCACCACAAACAACCTTAAAACATATTTAAGTGCACTTTTATCATTCTGTATCATTCGTTCGGAAATAACGTCAACAGGTTTATGGCATTCCCTTTTATTCCACTCCTATGCTCGAAATAATGTATGCGAGTCGAAATAATGTAATTTTCGAGAATAAAGTATGAGGAGACAAAATAAAGAAGACGTTATTTTAAAGTATGGTTAGCAACCCGTTTGTCCAAAACCATTTGTGAACACAAATGAGCGTCCAAGCTGGTGCAAATCTTATGTAATGAGAACACAATTATACTTTTGGTCGTTCTGTCTCCCAGCATGCTGCCTTAGACAATTTATCAAAGCATGCTGCCTATTCGCGTGCTAAAAACTGGTCAAGTGCAAGACGGGCTCGCGTTGAGAGGGTGAAAAACCGACATTGTACCTACCTACCTACTATTCAGTTCGCAGTACGATTACCAGCAAAAAGGAATTTCACCACGTTCGTTACGGTTCCTATCATATTTTCAACTGGAAAAGACATACCAGTTAACATATTTACGCCGATCACAAAGACGTGCATTCTCTATCAAAATAAAACGATTTATCAACATGGCCTTAATAAATGTTGAATTCTCAATCATGGAAAATTGTACAATCACTTCAATTCTCATTATTGTTGAGTTGAGATGCAAAGCGAACAATCGCCAGGACATAAATAAAAAAATACTTACCTGTGGTG
The DNA here is from genome assembly GCA_932527175.1 of Operophtera brumata. Taxonomy (NCBI): domain Eukaryota; kingdom Metazoa; phylum Arthropoda; class Insecta; order Lepidoptera; family Geometridae; genus Operophtera; species Operophtera brumata. The sequence goes on from OW052228.1 coordinate 30,836,039, forward strand.
AATATTTATTCGCAACAAAATAATTACAAAATAAACTAGTCACCAGTAAGTACTCTATCCCTCCGCATTAAAATCCCATAATGAATTATCTATTAGGGTTAAAATAAAAAATTAGTTATTTAAATCTCGTGTGATTAAGGAAAGATAGGGAAGCGCAGGGCGTTGTCGGTTAGACGTAACATAACATGCTGACTTGCAAATTTGCACATTGTTGATTCGCAGTTAAAGTTACCTTATTTAAAGCCGTTAATCATTTAACACATGCAGTCTGTGGGTCTGGTATATGCAGAAAGCATATAACGCCCTAAGGGTCCAATATAACAACGGCTTCAGGTTGCTGTTGGGGCTGTTTTTCAGTGCATCGGGGATGTTCTCTGACACACATACCGCTTTTATGCGCAACAGCACAGCGTCTCAGGCGCGTGCGGGGTGGTAGGTACCTACCAACAGTTTGTTGGATGTCGTTACCGAGGCTTTCCAGCTCTTTTATGAGACATTGGATGTCTTTACTAAAGTCTCCGGCCATCATAGTGTCTCGATAATTAGTTATTATTGTATTACTGCATACTGACACTATGGAAAACTAGTCTTATTATTACAACTTTAAACTTTTCACATTGCTGTTTATAGGTACCTAATTAAAAGTTTTTACTTTCATTTTACTTCTTCTAAGTCTGACAGGCCCTGCAGTGAAACAAAATACAACTCCATAGATTAAATATAAACTTGTTATTTTAATACTGTTACATTTCTGTGTTTTTTGTACACCTAACTGTAAATATGTCAAGAAACACGATCATAATTAACATACAGAATTGTAAAAATTTAGCTTTAAATTATAATTAAAGAGACATTTAGTTACAATATCACTGTTTAATTTCATCGTAATAGAAATGAAAAGCAGAGTTTATTAAACCCATTTTATCCTCCACTTAAATATCTACCGTCTCCTTCGGCTAGGTCGGATATACGTCTCGGACAAAATATCTTGTTTTATGCACTCTTTCTATTGCTTGCGCTTAAAAAGAGTCACTTTGTATGTTGCCTGAATATTTAAGACAAGGTCACGAGAAAAATAAATAATTCTTGGTGTTTCAATAGTTTAAATACTTTGACTTTGCTTACACAAATTTTATGAAACCTCATAATAATTCCAGCCACAGTTCCAATTACAAACGGTAATTTGTTTACTTCATACGTAATCGAGTAATATAACTTCATGATTACAGTATTTCACATCAAAAAGGTTACAAGTTTCAAAATAAAATTTATAAAAAAACCAAATAATTTTACCTACCATAATGTTCTCTTAACACTGTATATTTAAGAGAGATAAGAGAGATAAGAGATAAGTTTATTTCACTTAGAATAGGTAGAACAAGTCATAATTAACACTTGCATTAATCAGTAGGTACACATACATATATATTTTTGTTAATGGTTTCTTTGCATTATTTGCTTTAGCGTAAGGAAGGACACATGACATGGAGGATGATATGATAAAATGACTGCCAATTTTTCAGTGTCAAAATTGGATTGGATATACCAACGATAACCAGTCCCAAACCGGCGCCATCAGCCCGCGTCCACGGTGGCGCGCACGGTGGCGATCAATGGATCAATGGCTCGCCACCGTGCACGCCACCGCGGACGCGGGCTGATCGCGCCGGTTTGGCCTTAGCTTTAGTTCGCACGCGTTCGATGGTGTTATTAAGGTGGACGCTCACGCTTGTGGCGCGAAATTATTATTTTTTGGTGTTTTTTGCCCATTACAGCTCATCAACACTTCTCCAGACAGCGAAAGTTGAGTTCGCGAGAACTAGGAGACCTAACACACATGTTTTAATTGATAATATCTCATAAATATCATCAGTTTAGCTATGATACCCCTAAACACATTTTTACAGTGTTTTTTTGTTTATATCATAGCTAAACTGATGATATTTATGAGATACTATCAATTAAAACATGTGTGTTAAGTCTCCTAGTTCTCGCGAACTCAACTTTCGCTGTCTGAAGAAGTGTTGATGAGCAGTAATGGGCAAAAAACACCAATTTTTTTGAATTTCGTGCCGCAAGGGTGAGCATTGACCTTAAGAAAAAGATTTACCGTGTTACTATTAAACGTGTATAATCCTTGGAATAGTTATACAGGGTTTTGTCTTTTGCATTGACAAATAGTTTAAAATTCGATCGAAACAGACAAAAGTCAGTGTAAATATTTTAAGGATATTCAGCGTTTATTATATAGCACGGACTGACTTTTTTTTTAAACTACATAAAGACGTTGCTAGTTAAACGCATATTTTCGGAACATGTAGAATGATGAACATTCTACGCAGCCATTTGCATACCCCTAAATAACGCCACTGTCGGTACCTAACCTACACTACGTCACTTATTTGGACGTTACTCCACTTATTTAGACGCTTCATGGAGCCAATGGAACCTCGGATTTGCGTAGCCGTACAATTCCGTAAATTCATAGAGGGGCGTTATCAAGTAATCAGTTAGTAACGTCTAAATAAGTGGCGTAGTGTAGGTACCGACAGTGGTGTTATTTAGGGGTATGCAAATGGCTGCGTAGAATGTTCTCGTAAATCTGGCAACCCCGGTGACTGATGATAGGGTAACCAGTGCATTGTGAAGGGAAACGAGACACTTACTGCGCGTACGTGCGTACGTACTAAAACGTAACTATACTTGACTTAACTTTTTTTTAATGTAAAATCTGGTCTAAACCATACGGATCATTTTGAATCACCATTTACGCCTGCTCGAACGCCTCCTAGAACAATTACGGCAACAAAGTACCTACGATTGATTAATGTTAAATTGTAACACTCTGACTGGGTACTTAGACAATTATGACACCTACCACCTGAGTAAAAAGTAAGTAGTACCACAGATAAAATAATACTACTTATACTAGTAGTACTATGACATGTACTTACCTATCATAATAATTGTGATTGCAATAAATTAATTGAATTGAATTGGTTACCAAGCCTGTTTAAAAATCGAAATACAAATTTCTAAGATTTGTAGCTATCTTTAGATCGTTAATACCTTGGTAGGGATAGGTGTACCAGGCCTTTGCAAGCGCCATTTGGTGGTCTAAGTGCGTAATTTGTATTTTATATTATGGATAGCTATTAGAAGTATCATAATTGTCTGTTTTTTAAAAATAATTTGGATTATTCTCCGACTACGTCCTAGTAGGATATCCTCACGAATCTGAGAATATCTTCAACGTAGATCAAATTCTAAAGAAAGCCAATGTATGTAGGTAATTTTTAGGTAATTATTTGATATATCCGTACCTACTTGTAAAGCTAGACTAGTAGTTCGCCCCGAACGTGCGCGATGTAATCGTTTATCTTTATAACCTTTCCCGCGATAAACCAGCCAATTGGTATAAGTTGAGTTAGGTCTTTTTTGTGGCACCTCTTGGACCCCCGTTGCACAAAACCCCTGCACCGATCAAGCTCATGTATTCACCACGTACAAAGTTTCATCAAGATTGTACCAATGGTTCTGCAGTTATCGTCAAGGCAAACACATACTTACAGACATACATACATACAAAAACCGCATCCTGCAATCAGACTCTGAGGCCCGTGTTCCAGAACTATGCTCAGGCGTGAATCGAGATTCAAGCTTGATTTGGTGAAAGTTTTTCATTTAAATTTGACAAAAACATCTATGCTTGATTCTTGATTCAGTTTGAGTTTAGTTCTGGAATACGGGCCTTATACCTTGCTTCGCTCTGACAAAAGCCTATCTCAAGCCTTTTATACCTACCTAAATACCGTCATGAAAATAACCAATTTTATACAAAATCGGTACGTAATCAAGAATTATTGCGGTCGAGCACAAACACACCAAATTAAAAATCCTGCCTACTGCGGAAGTAGCAAAAAATATTTGTTTCAACTTTTAATAAAATGGAGCGGATATTTATTTAATCAGATTAATTGAAATTACGTTACAGGGAAATCTTTTGAGGTTTTTCTGAGGTACTTGCAAAGCAGGAAGTGCCTAAATTAATGTTCTGTTTGAGTACCTCAGTTGCATAATTAAACCAGTGGTTAGTGTGTTAAATTAGATACGCTGAGCTTTACATAAAAGCCATCACAATTTAATGAAATAAAATTTGTTTTGACTGAGTTTAGATGAAATAAACTTGTGCTCCTATTTCTATGGATTTTATTTTTCTTCTTTTTACTTTTTTATGTTCTCATCAAGAGATCCTGATTCTCAGCAATGGGCACATTATATACATACATACATACATAGACAGTATAGACACACGCCTCTTTTCCCGAAAGGGTAGGCAGAACCTCAATGGGCCTCTTTTCACCGTGGGTTGCACCGTCGTGGGAATAAAGACGTGACAAATGGTGAGCTCATTGCCACCATCGCTTCCCACGACAAATTCTTAATTCAGTAATTTAACTTAAATAAAATACTTGTGATGATGATTACGAGACTACCGTAAGTTGTCCAAATCTAAAAGAAAACAAGTAATTGTATATAAGATACCTAATAAGCAGCTCCCATTAAAATGCTGTGTCTGAAAATAAGTATACAAGCAAAGCAATCGATGATAGATCGACGATCTGATCCCACCATCTCCTTTTCATCATAGGACGAGCAGACGCACGGCTCGGTACCATCCTTCCCTTATTAGTATACCCTCTATTCGTACTAAACGTTTCAGTTCTACCTTTATAATGCGAACTGCTAAGAAGTGGAATACACTAACATTGTCTGTCTTTCAAGAAAACAATATAATCTGAGTCTTTGCAAAGCTAAGGTGAATAGGTGCTTTCTTGACATTTGTGCTCCATCTTCAGCCACATCGTCACTTACCAACAGGTGAGATAACGGTCAAAAAAAGGTCTATGAATGAAAAAAAACTTATAGGTTGAAAAAAGTTCCTAGGAAATTATTTTAATTGTGACAACAGATTCACGTTCGTTGATCACATAGACAATCACTTCGATTTTGAAAGCAATTGGTCCAATAACTAAAAAGTTCAAAATTGCGGCCACTATTTTAATTGCAGCTAGAGCCTGAGTCACCTGGCGTGTAGCGAAGTGAGATAAACGTTCTAGCAACGGGCCGCACTGCGTGCTTGGTGACTTCGCTAGTTCATGACAACAAACAAATCTGCTCTATACCTTAGAATTAATATTAGAGCCAGCGAATCGAGAGATTACAAGATTTCAACCTTTTATTACAAGAATCACAAGATTCAATCAAAAGCTCTTTCTAGAGCCACACACCTATCTCAGTGTGACCAACATAGAACCAGTGTTTCTTAAGAAATATTATGTGAAAGAAGAATATATACCTAATAAACCATTGGCAATGTTTTAAAGTCCAGTGACATACCTCAGTGTGACCAAGAAAGAACCCTGATTTTGAATACTTTTATTTATTTTATTGTTTGAATTTTAATGGTTAGTGGCATTTGGCATGGTTTCCAGTGGATTTTAAAATTTGCATTTTATGAATGTTTGTTGAATCACAAAGGAAATCTGCTGACAAAAGTTTAAACTTTTATACTGTGGACCGAACTGGCGATAAAATTAAATTTTTCACTTATAATTTAGTCATTTTAAACAGAGTGGCCAATGCGCGTTTGTTTTGTTAAACTCCCAAGCGGTTTGGTATTTTGAACTCTAATGTACACTTATTGAGTCTAAGAGTCGTGTGCTACGACTCACGACTGACGTATTTTATACCTATCCTATCTATTTTACCAGTTTGCCCGTACGGCGAGCGCATCCCAGGATGAAACTTAATTTTCGCACGTCCGTCGTAACGGAACGCTGCGTGTTTGTGAGTGGACAATAAAAACAACCTTTTATTGCAAGGGAACAAAACAAACTGCATTATTGGTCTACCTATTTATTGTTTCGACCGACCGACGTGTCGCCGTGAGAAATTCAAGCGACTACGAGCCACGTACCTATTCAGATGATCAGTGAGACTCGTGGTGCTACCGAAAATTGATAGAGTTACCATGTAGGTACCTACGCGTGGGTCTGCTTTATTATGCTACAAGGAGATAAAGTAGGTATGGACCTTTTTGTGCAGCATTAATAAAAGTGAACAAATTTGAGAGCGCTTATATTATCAGGGGTATAGTATTATTTTATCTGTGATCAGGGCAACCAACAATTCTTGGCGGATAATTGTTCTCGAGTGGCGACCACGAATCGGACGAAAACGATGACGGACGTAGACCGACGACATTTTTAAGGTCGTAGGGCAACGGTGGAAGGAGGTGGCTCAAGGTTTTTTTTAGTCGTGGCATTCTCTGGGGCGGTCTTTTTTATGTCAGTCTATCTGAAATAGTACATTACTGCCGCAGCCGGCAAATCAGGTGTCAATAGACGTATAGGTACCTACGCCTAATTCCGGCCAAGGCTGGTATAGATTTTTTCTTAAACAACAAAGCGTAGGATATCCATTCCATGACAGTTAGTAAAAAAGTGGCGATTTTAAGAAACACGTCGATATGAATTTTCATACTAATATTGCCGGCCTAAACCAGCAAGGTCGATTGCTCTCGAAGAAGGTTCTCTAAACAATGTTTGAATTTACAATTCAGTTTTAAATAAAAGCGGCCAAGTGCGTGTCGGGCCATGCGCATTGCAGGGTTCCGTAGTTATCCGTCGCAATATGCGGACTTAGGGAGCTTTCCTGTGTTATACAACTAACAACTTAATTTAAGTAATTTTCAATGGAACTTGTACGAAATTTCCGATACCCACAATATTTTTAGACAACCTATGCAACGATACAGTTACTTCATGCGATATAGGTACGAGAAGGAGCATTTCCACTTTACGCGAAGGAAAATCAAATAAATTCTTAAAAAAAAAACACTCTGGATGGAACATTTCAAAACATTTCAAAACCTGCTTACCCGGTGAATGGAATGCACAACGGCAACGCTAAAACCGCATTATATTTTACACCACCGCACCGTCCAGATGCAGGTTTTTAGCCGCAGGTAATTAGGTATGAAACGTCGGTAACATACATACATATTATTACAAACATACATAGACAGACGCCTTTTTCCTCGAAGGGGTAGTCAGAGCCTCAATGGGCCTCTTTTCACAGTGGGTTGCACCATCGTGGAATATAGACGTGACGAGTGATGAGCTCATCGCCGCCATTGCTTCCCACGAATGACTTTGCCAACGCTTTCTTCCAGTAATAACACATTCCATAATAAGCTGCAGCCAGGACAAATCTTATACTAACGAATCTTATCAACAAGTCCGGCTAGCTTATTACGTATCTTGCAATAGCAATGCGATAGCAAGAATCGCGCGAGAATTGCACGATCATCGCATCCAAATTGCAAATTCGTATTACGGATCGCTGATACGTAATACGAATTTGCGATTTGGATGCGATAATCGCACAATTATTGCTATCGCATTGCTATTGCAAGATACGTAATAAGCTAGCCGGTAATCCCTTAGTCGGCTTTTACGACATCCATGGGAGGAAACGGAGGGGTCTATTCTTAGGCCGCCCACACGTTGGTACACGGAAAAAAAAGATGTCTTATATTAAGACAATATCGACTTGGTTAAGACAAATGTAGTTTCATATATGGCGGAAACTATATTTACTTGAAGTTAGACAAATATTGTCTCAATTATATTGTTTTCGTTTAAGACAATTATTATTGAAACAAGTAATCTGAAGTTTCGTTTGGAGAATGTACGTTTTTCTTGAAACAATAAATTTTGAAGTTTTGTGTGGAGAATATACGTTATCTTGTTTATCGAATAACCGGATGTTTTAACCGGTCCGGATATTTTTTTTTTCTCTTATTATATTCTTAGATAAAACGTCTACTATTCTTATCTGAAGTGATTTTTGTGTTGAGACAAGACTCGATTGTTTCCCAATAAAACAATATATTCTTAGATGAAGCCTCTACTAATCTTATCTAAAGATTTATTTGTATAGAGACAAGACTCGTATGTTTCCCTATAAAACAATATATTCTTAGATGAAACCTCTACTACTCTTAACTGAAGAGATATATGTGTTGAGACAAGACTCGTATGTTTCCCAATAAAACAATATATTCTTAGGTGAAGCCTCTACTACTCCTAGCTAACGATAAATTTGTGTTGACACAAGACTCATGTGTTTCATAATAAAACAATATATTCTCAGATGAAACGTCTACTATTCTTATCTAAAGTGATATTTGTGTTGTGACAAGACTCGCGGGTTTCCTAATAAAACAATATATGCTTAAGTTAAGCCTCTACTATTCTTAGCTGAAGAGAGATTTGTGTTGAGATAAGAGTCTTATGTTTCCTACTAAAACAATATACTCTCAGGTAAAACCTCTACTACTCTTATCTAAAAACAATATATTCTTAGAAGAAGCCTCCAATACTCGTAGCTGAAGATAAATTTGTGTTGAGACAAGACTCGTGTGTTTCCTAATAAAACTACATATCCTTAGGTGAAGCCTTCACTATTCTTAGCTGAAGAGAGATTTGTGTTGAGATAAGACTCTTATGTTTCCTACTAAAACAATATGCTCTTAAGTGAAACCTCTACTACTCTTTTCTGAAGAGATTTTTGTGTTGAGACAAGACTCGTATGTTTCCCAATAAAACAATATATGATTAAGTGAAGCCTTCACTATTCTTAGCTGAAGAGAGATTTGTTTTGAGATAAGACTCTTATGTTTCCTACTAAAACATTATACTCTTAGGTGAAGCCTTCACTAATGTTAGCTGAAGAGAGATTTGTGTTGAGACAAGACTTGTGTGTTTCCTAATAAAACTACATATCCTTAGGTGAAGCCTTCACTATTCTTAGCTGAAGAGAGATTTGTGTTGAGATAAGACTCTTATGTTTCCTACTAAAACATTATACTCTTAGGTGAAGCCTTCACTACTGTTAGCTGAAGAGAGATTTATGTTGAGACAAGACTTGTGTGTTTCCTAATAAAACTACATATCCTCAGGTGAAGCCTTCACTATTCTTAGCTGAAGAGAGATTTGTGTTGAGATAAGACTCTTATGTTTCCTACTAAAACAGTATACTCTTAGGTGAAGCTTTCACTACTGTTAGCTGAAGAGAGATTTGTGTTGAGACAAGACTTGTGTGTTTCCTAATAAAACTACATATCCTCAGGTGAAGCCTTCACTATTCTTAGCTGAAGATAGATTTGTGTTGAGACAAGACTTGTGTGTTTCCTGATAAAACAATATATGCTTTGGTGAAGCCTCCAGATCTTAGCTGAAGAGATATTTGTGTTCAGATAAGACTCGTATATTTCCTACTAAAACAATATAGTCTTAGGTAAAGCCTCCGCTATTCATAGCTGAAGCTATATTTGTGTTCAGATAAGACTCGTATGTTTCCTACTTAAAACAATATACTCTTAGGTAAAGCCTCTGCTATTCTTAGCTGAAGCGATATTTGTGTTCAGATAAGACTAGTATTTTTCCTACTAAAACAATATACTCTTAGGTGAAGCCTCCACTATTCTAAGTGGAGGCTTTACCTATGAATATATTAGTAGGAAATATAACGAGTTTTTTCTCTACACAAAGATATCTTCAGCTTACAATAGTGGAGGCGTTACCTAAGAACATATCATTTTAGTAGGAACCATACTAGTATTGCCTAACCAAAAAATGCTAGAGATACACCTTTAGCTAAGAACAGTGGAGGCTTCACCTGTGAATGTATTACTAGGAAAGATAACGAGTGTTTTCTCAACGCAAAGATCTCTCCAGCTTAGAATAGTGGAGGTTTCACCTAGGAACATATCATTTTAGTAAGAAACAAACTAGTAATGTCTAAACAAAAAATACTAGAGAAACACATTTGCTTATGTGATAATTTTCGTGTCTCTCATACTAATACAAAATTTAATTATTATTTAATCTTGTGTAATAATAATTATAATCTTGTTCTCATTGCTTTAGTACGAAAGACACGAAAATTGTTACAGAACAATAAAAATCACAATACGCTAGCTAAGAATAGTACACACAGGCCTATACCAGATTAAAATTAGCATGAACGTATACAGGCACAAATCTTGTCTCAAATATTTGAGGTGAACACATAAATTAAATAAAATAATTTTCTTGATATTATGGTTTCGTTTATTGGTCTATATTTATAACAAGACTGTTCGAAATTAAGATGAAGTCTGAAGACACACATCTGGTGATTACATCACATCACGAGTAAGTACTAAGGTAAATAAAAGTTACACAATTTCTAAAATCTGACAGGGAAAACATTGGAATCTCTAAAGGGGTTTGAACCTTCTTATAATGGAGGGTGGCATCGCCGAATATACAGGGTGTTACATAATATACCTATAAGTTATTCGCCATGATGTGTAGCATCCCCTCCCCGGGCTTATAGGGATATTATATTATCCCATATTTAATGTATAATCCAGCAAGTGCACACAAGGGGTGCAAAGCTGCACAGAAAAAAAAAAAATATTTTCCTAATAGTCCTGGAAATACAAAACTTTGAAAAAAAAAAAATTGCTGCCTATTTTTCTATTTTTTGACATTATTGGACACTACAACCACAAATTGAAAAAAATATCAATAGTTTTTTTCTGTGATATGTTCCTGAATGTTGGGCCTTGCCAACATGCTACCCAATTCATGACTAGCTATTGCTGTTTTTTTAACAAAAGGTTTTAAAAAACCAGAATAGCAAATGTCTGTTTCTAATGTCCAAGTTTGAGCACCTCTGGTGAAAAAAAAACCTATAGTGACCTGGGTGGCCAACCATTTTAAAAACAAGCCTATACTTTATATAAAAAGGTACTTTATATAAGGTTTATTTATATAAAAAGGTATTACACACGATATTTTTGTTTGAAAATTATTAAGTTATTGCTATGTGACATACTGGAAACGTATTTTTAATAAAATAATCATTTTTTTATGTTACAAATAATCTCAATAAAAACTACCTAAATACGTTATAAACGTGGACAGAGGATCGGACGGACCTAGCTGACTAACTTACTACCTGGGTGCATGACGCACGCACGACACGTGCTTGTGTGAGAGAGATGAATGTCATGCACCTAGGTAGCAAGTTAGTCAGCTAGGTCCGTCCGATCCTCTGTCCACTTTTTATAGCGTATTTAGGTGTTTTTTTGAGTTTTTATTGAGATTATTTGTTACATTAAAAAAAAAATATTTTATTAAAAATACGTTTCCAGTATGTCACATAGCAATAACTTAATAATTTTCAAACAAAAATATCGTGTGTAATACCTTTTTATATAAATAAACCTTATATAAAGTACCTTTTTATATAAAGTATAGGCTTGTTTTTAAAATGGTTGGCCATCCACTATAGGTTTTTTTTTCACCAGAGGTGCTCAAACTTGGACATTAGAAACAGACCTTTGCTATTCTGGTTTTATAAAACCTTTTGTAAAAAAAAAACAGCAATAGCTAGTCATGAATTGGGTAGCACGTTGGCAAGGCCCAACATTCAGGAACATTTCACATAAAAAAACTATTGATATTTTTTTCAATTTGTGGTTGTAGTGTCCAATAATGTCAAAAAATAGAAAAATAGGCAGCAATTTTTTTTTCCAAAGTGTCGTATTTTCAGGACTATGAGTTTTTTTTTTTTTTTCTGTGCAGCTTTGCTCCCCCTGTGTGCACTTGCCGGATTATACATTAAATATGGGACATCCTGTATATATATAAATATATACACACACACACACACGAGTTTAAAGGTTCGAACCCCTTTGGACATTAAATATACAAATATTAGTCATAAAAACAAGTGACCTTGATAGGTCTACAATCAAACATATGGGTACAAACATTTCTCAACATATATAAATTTAAACATTTATTCTAAACATTTAACACGTGTAAGCAGTTACACCGAAACTACATCTCCTTTTATTCTCGATTTACTTGAGTCCTATCATAAAGGGTTTAAGTTGAAGATGTCAATTGAATATGAATAAAAAATGTTTCATTATTTTTTGCATAATTATTAAAACATTACTATGCAATTTTTTTTTACATAACATTACGCAATTTAGGCCTGGAGATAGTGACACAAAATATTGGGTCATTTATACCAGTATGGCGGTTCTTCAGGGGTCTTATTACGTAATGACAAAAAGAAAAATGATGGTCATAGCACTGGTACCGGCGGCCCAATCGCGTGGGCGTTAGTCGAACTCGTCGGATAAATTACGAGTGTCAAACGATTTGTTCCACATAAATTCTAGTATTTTCCGATAGTCCATAAAAAAAGAAATAGGCAGTAGTGTCATGCCATACTTCTCCGGAGTGACTTACAGCCCGCCATACCGACGCGAATACGTTAATTAAAAAAACTTTGCTCATTTTCGGCGGTATGGTATGATGATATTCGTAAATGGCTGTACGACGATGATTAACTGTGCAAAAATTAGCCTGCTACAAAGGATTGAATTGTTTTTTTTTTATTTATGTATTCGCGTAGGTATGGCGGGCTGTAAGTCACACCGGAGAAGTATGGCATGACACTACCGCCTACTTCTTTTTTTATGGACTATCGGAAAATACTAGAATTTTTGTGGAACAAATCGTTTGACACTTGTAATTTATCCGACGAGTTCGATTAACGCCCACGCGATTGGGCCGCCGGTACCAGCGCTATCACCATCATTTTTCTTTTTGTTATTACGTAATAAGACCCCTGAAGAACCGCCATAATAGTACAAATGACCCAATATTTTGTGTCACTATCTCCCGGTCCAATTGCTATACAATTTTCACTTTCAAGATCTATAATCTGTTGAGAGCTCTGTCTTACATACTACTATCATTATATTACATTTTTTAACACACTAAATTAGTTTATTATGTCTTATGTTCTGGTTATTTTTATCTATACTAGTGGTCAATGGCAACATCTGGCAGAATCTCCCGGGCTAGCTAAGCCCGGGAGATTCTGTCTTTTCTGTGCCGGCGGCTAACGTGACTAGAACGTGCGTGACTCGTTTCTACTGCGTAGTTTGTATTAAAAAAGAATGACAAATAAATTTGCCACTAACTTTACGATGGTTTGAATCAAACCATAAAATAAAATAAACTTTCTAAAGTAGAATATTTTCATTCTCAGTATAATGATAAGCAGATACATGCTTTTTCAAAGATGGTTTTGCTTTATAAACTCGCTCACAATTTTTATAAGGACATTTAAAATAGTCAGTTATGTTGTGATAATAATTTAAATGAATAAAATATGTTTTGAAGTCATGGTATTCAGTTTGACAAATAGAGCAAAGCATTTTTATTTAAAAAAACAAGTACAGCAAAATAAATTCTCTTTTCAGGTACTTAGCATTGCGCATGAGTTAGTAAATCATGTATATATGGCAGGATCACATCATACTTAGTGGTTATATTATAAATACATTTCTGTATTAGAATATATATGTGGTAGCCAGATTTTGGGTATGTCACATGGAGCGCGTGATAACACTTGAACAGTGTGTCGAAGGCCTTATAAGCAGATTGAAAAACAAATCTGACCTTATCTATTATCAGATAGAATGTATCTCCGTCGGTGGTGCTGGTGCATTGCACAATATATGGTTGAACTGTTTTACGTTTTCCTGACGCGTCCGTTGCAATATCATCAATCTTTTTTTGGATGTCACCAGGTGTCTGAAAAATTGAAGTTTAATTAATAATAAGTTAAAATAAAGTTTACAAAAAATAAACAATTTAAGCTAAGTTCAAACCAACGCGTTCAGACTGCGTCCGCGGTGGCAATCAGATGTTGTGTACGGACGATGTGAACACGTGCGATGATGTGTGTGTGTGTTTGTTCTTAGCTTTAAAGTATACTTCAATAATTACCTTTACATTGACAATCAAGCTTTCTGTGAACTCAATTGTCGAGAATTTTGTGCGCTTATTCAGCCGTCCTTTCGGGGGTACCAATTGGCATAGAAGTTTCATCTGATATGGAAGTTTTGTTTCTGGAAAAAAGATAATATCGTATATTATAACATTGTATTATATAATATTGTAGCATACATATCTATTACATTAATATATTTCACTAAGAAAGTACCAACCATCATCAGCAAGTCCATTGATAAACTCAAACAAGGAAGCGGTTTCTTCTTTTGAGTTTGGTTTTTTTATCGTCAAAATTATTTCCAAGAAGTCATTCCAGTGCACGTGAAATTTGCTGGCCCTTTCGGGATATATTGCGTCAAAGTCCAATCGAATCTGAAAATAGTGTAAAAGTGAGCATGTGAGCGAGCAAACAGATTATCTATATACAGGGGAAGGGCGCGAGCGTTTAAACAAAACGAGGTAAAATTAGTTTGTTTGTTAGTGGAAGTAATATCTGAACTACTGAACCGTTTCCTGGATTAATATAGCATCGCTGTTATATTAATCCTAGATAAGGATAACAGGTTCCGTGGTCAACTGAGCCTACAGCCCATTTCAGCCCGCGGGATCAGTCAATACTTTACTTATAGCCAGGTAAAGAGGATTTTTTCGATTACTTACCAAGACATCACTTCTAATGTCATTTAAAATGGGCCAATTATCTATAAATGCTCCCACAGTGTCATCGGTTAGTTGTTGGCGAAGATCATGGGTTGTTCTCCACTTACAAATCACATCTTCCCATGGCTCTGAATTAGTTTTTAGCCAACTAACATCATCTTTGTGCAATGCTAAAACAAGAAAACATAGTGAGTCTCTGACTTAACCACAAAGGCAACTAACTACGCGTACTTTATAAAGTAAACTATATCTACCGCAAACTACACAAAAATGCAAACTTGTTTTTTTGATATTTGGTTGATGTCTCGTTGATGCTCTAACTTAAATCGTTAAATCGTTAAATTAATCGTCTTAAAAACGAGTGAATTTATTCCCATTCGCACACAAGCCTTTTTCCTTACATTTCGTAAGAAGTCATATAGTAGCTCTGAGAGCTTAGCACAACTCAAGTACTAAAATAAAAAAAACACATTACATATATTTTGAGTCACACTGAAAAGTTTTTTACGATATCTGATATTTCTATAGTAGGTACTCTTCACTCCTCAGTTGGTCTTCTAGTTTTTTGATCCCAAAAAAGAAACAAGATCAATTGACATCATAAATACTTTTTGAGTAAATTGCTAATTTTCTTTCTCTTTTTACTAATTTTACCAACCTACAATAATCTATCTTTAAGTATACATCTACTTATTACAAAATACTTAAAAAAACTTTAAATAAACCTTGCAGCTCTTGTAAGTTTTTAGATCTTTTAGGTTGCATAAACTGATTATTTTCTTTATCTGTAGCTGTTCTTTTACGTTCGCTCGATTTATAAAGAGTATTGCGGATTTTATCAACCAGTTTGCCCTTTGCAAAACCTGGTTTTCCAGAGATCGAATCCCTTTTTTTAACCGGAGGAACAAAATATGTTCCAGCGTTTTCAGTGGGGAAAAGACCTATAATTTTTGAAGTTAGTATGTTGTACTCTTCATGTACGATACGGCTGGAAAAACAAAAGCTAGATTTTAGGACACATCGAAAAATAAAAAATAATAATCGTTTTTCAAAAAATAACGACTTCGATGTTAGAAATTTATCGCCAACACAATATTTTATAATATTAGTGATCAGAACTTTGTGCTGAGCATAATGAGCCTAAACACGGCCAGTCTACTATTATCCATGGAGGAGTATTGTCCACCTTCCTTCACCATCATCAGATCAGCTCGCTGTCACCATCATGAATTGTCATCGGAAATTGACATGTATGCCAAATTTCAGCTCAATCGGATATCGGAAAGTCACCCGTGAAATACTTATCTAATTAATTTACTTAGTTAATTTGTCCGTTCGTTTATTTTTTCATAGTTTCATAATAAAACAATATATTCTTAGATGAAACGTCTACTATTCTTATCTAAAGTGATATTTGTGTTGTGACAAGACTCGCGTGTTTCCTAATAAAACAATATATGCTTAAGTTAAGCCTCTACTATTCTTAGCTGAAGAGAGATTTGTGTTGAGATAAGAGTCTTATGTTTCCTACTAAAACAATATACTCTTAGGTAAAGCCTCTACTACTCTTATCTGAAAACAATATATTCTTAGATGAAGCCTCCAATACTCGTAGCTGAAGATAAATTTGTTCTCAAAGGTCAGCTCGCTATCACCATCATATTGTATTGTCATCGGAACTTGGTAGGTATGCCAAATTTCAGCTCAATCAGTTGAGGATAACTGCTTTAAAATTCAGTTGCTAGATTCCACCCGGACAAACATATTCCACCCGGACATACATTGCACGATTCACTCACGATCTGATCCCACCATCTCCTTTTCATCATAGGACGAGCAGACGCACGGCTCGGTACCATCCTTAGGTGCCTTCTAGACCTTTGTGCTTCATCTTCGGCCACATCTTCACTTACCAACAGGTGAGATCGTGGTCAAACAAAGGTCTATCATACATAAAAAATACTTGAATGACTGAACATGTATATGGCCCTCCTAATGTTAAGCGGCAACCTCTGCCTTTAACAATGCATTACCTCATAGGTCACGTCCACCTAGGATGCGCCCTATGTGGCATTAAACTGCGCCCGCCATCATGAGACATAAAGATGAAAGTCTCATGTGTCTGTAATTTCACCGGCAACCATACCCTTCAAACCGGAACACTGCCAGCACTACTGCTTTGCAGCACAAATAGGTATGGAGGTAGTACTTCCTCGGACAAACTCTTCAACAATAAAGCTCTTAGTACTACTCAAAAAATATACTACATACCTCTGCTGTAATGTATTCATTGATCTTGTGTTTTATTTGTAACCGTGTACAAATAGTAGGACATAATTCCTTTAGAAGTTCATCATTCAAATCTTTATAATGTTTTGTGTCAATGCCATTTCCTGAAAACGATGAATTTTACAATTTTTTATTTAAAAGTTATGTGGGACAAATCTTGAAACTGAATTTTGGACCAGTTAACATAGACCAATTGAGCTGAATTGTATTTATAAAAAATACTTACTTACTAGTTTTCAAAGTCAAGTTCCGATGACAATACAATATTATGGGACAATCTAAATCAGAAAAAATAAGCGAAGACGCCCTAAGCTTTCCTATCGGGGAGCTGAAAACTGCCGGCTTGGCTCGTTGGCCATGAACACACGTGGTATTACACGGCAAGCCGAGTAAAAAATTAAGCAAACATGACGAGCCACGAGCCAGGCTCGTCAACTCACAAAACCGCTGTATTGCAAAAATACACCGGCGAGCTGTACCGAGGAGCCATAAGTATGATACGCGTCATGAAAAAGAACGCTGGAACGCCTGATGAAGTTTGACCGCCAGCGTTCTTTAAGTAGTACTTAGTAGAGTAGTAGTAAATAGTTTGTATAACGTAGGTACTTACTTGTAAAATTTTCAATCACTTGTTCAGGTATCTCCCAGTTTTCTAGTAGTTGGCGTTCCTCCTCTGCCATGTTGACCAGATTGTAATTATATGGGAGTATTTTTTTTTTGACTATGCATAAAATGCGCATATGCAATACAATTTTTACTGTCTAATCAATCCAATATAAAAATAAGCAATAGAAACGAATCACGCACAACACAACCGCGACATCACGTCGGCCGCCGCACCGAAAAGACAAAATGGCTAGACCGGATGGCTAGCCAATGTTGCCAGATACGAATCTAGAAATGCACCGTGCGAAGCGAAAAAAAAAACTTGGTCAAGTGCGTGTATAACTTCCCACCAACGTATTCTGTGCACAGAGTTTGGTGATATAAATATATAAATAAAGATTTATATTCAGAAACATAGTACATAGTGTAAGTAAGCTTAAGATTAGGGGTTAGTTATTAATAACTAACCTATATTTCGTCCTCTAGGAGAGTTTCCAAACCAGAGGACATACTACTCAAGCATGAGTTAAGAACACTGTCAAGCACCTTCGCGACTATAGTAGCTAAATAAATGGGTCGGTAGTTATTCTTATCAGAAACGTTCCCAGTCTTACTCTTGACAATAGGCACCACCAGAGTCCGCATCAAATCCGGTGGTAGTTAAGAGTGGCTCAGACAGAAGTTATACAACATAGCCAGTAACCGAGGCAGGTGGACACCAGCATACTTTAGGTGTTCAATACTAAGCCCATCATGCCCCGGTGATTTCCCTCTTGACATTAGACCCAGACCTCAGTATTTAGATATGGATGTTGTTTGAATATTTGAATTAGCAATGAGCGACTATAAATAAATTTATCAATCTGCTAGCATGTAAATACATTTGAAGTCAACTTGAAAAATTTACCTATTATGTCAAAGTCAACAACGTAGTGATATATTTTTGTGGTAATTTGTTACTATCACACAAAAGCACAGACAATAAATTTGTTAATTTTGACAAGAATACTTGAGTCAGTGCCATCTATCGAGCATCTATCGAGAACTTCTTTTTTTTAAATTCGAAAATGAAAAGCACTCGTTGCAAATTGAATTGGCAGTGACAGTAATTAATTTTTCATATTGAATTGGATTATTTTATTTTCTCACAATCGTAAAAAACCATTAAACTCCCTGTTAAAAGTCCTCTGTTTATATTTACTCCCTCGCTAAAGCTCGGGAGGAACACTACCTCATATCATATATAATGGGTCATTTTAGCTCCTTGTACAACAATCTACTATTATTATTCCCTATTAGGTACCTACGTAGATTGTAAGTGCATGACGATTAATCACGCACGCCTATGATTGAACTTCTCTGAAAGTTTGGGAATTAACAATAGTTGGCAAGACTGGCGAGTATGAAGCGTTTATTATCTGTATTACTTGAAATAATTCTAAGAAATAATGTCTCACCTTGAGAATTGTAGTTCTCCATTATGACGATGTACCTAATTATCTGTATTACTTGAAATAATTCTAAGAAATAATGTCTCACCTTGAGAATTGTAGTTCTCCATTATGACGATGTACCTACACTGAAGCGACGGCCGCGAGGTATTTTATATGTTAATCTACGTAGGTAGGTACCTACAGTTATGCTGCTGTTACCTTTTAGATAAACACTTTATTAGATACTAAGGAAATAATCTTAGCCTGATTTGTAGTAGGTAGGTAGGTTTCTATTGCATAGCACTTTTCAGAGAACCTTGTTTGTTATTGTAGGTAGGTATACGTAGGTTAATGAGTGGTTGAAAAAACTTTTCCGGAAACTCATTGTACAAAAGTATCAACTATCTATATATAGGTATGTATGTACCTACAAATATAATCTATCTATCTAAAGGAATGGTCTGCTACGTGACGATGGTAAGCAGTCTAACGGCATGACTCTTGTTCCGTGGGAAAAGGGTAGGTCTTTGGACGCTACATGTGTTGATACCCATGCGCCTTCTCATCTGTGTCCGGGACATCAGTTAGGGCCGGTGCGGCGGCAGATTCCACCGAGGACCTCAAAAGACGCAAATATGCAAGTCTCGACAGAGCATACTTAGGTATTTGAGCCTTGCGGGGTCGAGACTCTAGGTCCGTGGGGTACCGGGGCCCTTCGCGTTTTTCAAAATTATTTCAGGGCGTCTGGTAGACCCGAGAGCTGGCTCTTATCTGGCTCAACGCATTAGTAAAATACCATGCCATTCAGCGTGGCAATGCAGCCAGCATCTTAGGGAGGGACGCTTCCGTCTTGTAGTGATTTGGATCAGCTGAGCTACCTTTAGATCGTTAGCAGCGGTCTTCAAGTAGCACAGCTGTTTCATTTGTTCTTGTATTTACTTGTATTAGTTGTATTATTCTTACCTTAAATAACAATAATAGATTTTGAAGAATCATTGAAAACGAAGCAAGGGGTTTCATATGACATCCCATTTGATCTTTTATTCTAATAAGTACCTATCTCAACAACCCCCCGACCGATATACCTAGCTCGTAACCTAACCAACAAATTGTACCAATACTATCTACCCACCCCCCCTAAATCTTCTTCTATTCGATTTCTAAATCAAATTAAATTTACTAATTAATTACTTATAAGTGTCAAGTTCCTCATACCTACATAGGTACTACTAGCTGAGTCGTATTTTATTTAGGCCGCATACCTACATTTAATACATTCCAATCCAACGCTATACCAATAGGTACCTACCTAGTACCTACGAGTGTCTGGGGAGTGAAACAGTCAGAGCTGATTGTAGGTTGGTACAGTCTGTATAAAGTACATAATAGGTACAATATTTTTGTTGTTGTTTGTCGTGTTATAATCAGGGCAGTTCTATGAGTGTGCTCACTTGCAATATATTTTTTAGTAGGTTGTAACGCTTTTAAAAGGTGTAAGGCCTCATGGGCAGAGGATGAAGTTCCCAGCGGGCACCTACCCATGTAGCCCCTACGCGGGGACAGACTCCACCAGCCATGTCCCAGCCCGAGAAGCAGACGTCCCGGGCCAGGAGGACTGGCTTGCCTCCGAGCAGCGAAGGGGGGTTAAGATGGAGTAGGGCCCGCTGTACTCCTACCAGGGAGAGGCACGTAAATGAATGTACAGCGTTCTGAGATAAGATAAGTTTATTATAACATTATTTTTATAATTAAAGTTTAGAATAAAAAGACCTGAAATGTAATTAAGAAAGCTTTCTCAAGCAGTATTTAACATAATAATAGAGTCTAGACCTAGAAAAAGCTAGACTTTGAACGTTCACAACCGTAAAAGCAGGAAAAACTTTAAACAAATTGTTAGGTAAGTATGTAATAACAATGTATGAGTTGTGTGTAAAGTTATGCTACAAGAAAATAGCTTGTAAATACTAAAAAGTTGTGAAAAAAGTTGTTTGTAACCGCTGAATATGGGTGCTAAGTATCACAATGTTTATCATTTAGTTTTACACCAGAGTTTTACCTGTTGAAACTAGCAATTTCAATCAGTATATAGTTATGACACCAATGTTTGGTGTTCAATGTACGCACCCACACAATGTATAAACATTATCTTATAGGTATTACACAATGACAAAATACAATAAATGCACACACAGAATACACAGGTTATAACAGAAATAACAGTAATATTTTTGGGTAGTAATGAAACACAACAAATATATTTCAAAAATTGTTTGTTTGTTAGTAAATTGTTTAGTGTTGGTTGCTAAGCCTTGATTTACCAAGTTAGGGGCCACTGTAACGCTTTTAAAAGGTGTAAGGCCTCATGGGCAGAGGATGAAGTTCCCAGCGGGCACCTACCCATGTAGCCCCTCCGCGCGATTTTTATCCCGATATTCCCAAGACATCGAGACTTACGCGGGTGAAACCGCGGGGCGCTGCTTGTACATTCATAAATTAAACACACGCCATTTTCTCTGAAGGGGTAGGCAGAACCTCATTGGGCCTCTTTTCACAGTGGGTTGCACCATCGTGTAATATAGACGTGAAAGTGGTAAGCTATTCGCCGCCATTGCTTCTAACTCGGCTATCGATCTCTTCCAGTACCTAATAGGTAATAGGTATCCTACTATCCTATACTAATGTTATAAACGCGAAAGTTTGTTTGGATGGATGTATGTTTGTAACTCTTTCCCTCTAAAACTACTGGATGGATTTGGATGAAATTTGGAATGGAGATAACTGGACTCCCGGAGCAACACATAGGCATATTTTTATCCCGATATTCCCACGGGATCGTGACTTAAGCGGGTGAAAACGTGGAACACTGCTTGTATTCTATAATAAGCTAGCAGCCAGGACGAATCTTATTTAAAAGTCCGGGTAATCCCTAATTCGACTTTTACTACATCCACGAGAGGAGACTGAGGGTTCCATTCTTAAGCCGGATACAGCACAGCACAGAAATAACTCAACGAATAGCAAACAGCGCCATTCAGATACAGGAATATCTACTTCTTACCTACCTATGCTTCACCTCAATGTTAAATAAATCACACACACAGAATATATACAGTAACAAAAGTGAGTACCTATAAAACGTTTGACTTACCGATACCGTGGTACCGACAGGTAATTAGTTAGTTATACCTACCTGCCTGAGTAATTTGAGAAAAAGTTTATAGAACCATGTAGGCATACCTATTACTGTACCTAGTAAATACCTTAGGTACCTACTTACCTACCTATGCGTAAATACCCATATCAGACGCAGAACGGACGGCTCTTGGATAATATCAACGATTTAAATAGGTCTATAGGTAGGTAGGTATATAGTAGATTCCTTTCAAATAACGTGTGACGTCATATTGTTATTCTATCGACGATTCCACGCAGATATCGATGCCACAGACAGACACACACATAGACACACACACGGATACACACACAGACACACCCACAGATACACACACAAATACACACTGTAGGTCAAATTTATAACACCCCCTCATTTTTGCGTCGGGGGGTTAAAAACTAAGAGAAACCTAAAATAGGCCCTCTTTATTAAGCCCCCCACTTCCATTCGGGAGCTTCGATGCCACAGACAGACACACACACAGACACACCCACAGATACACACATAGATACACACACACACACACACACACACACAGATACGTCAAACTTTTAATACCATCCCCCGACGCAAAAACGACGGGAGTTAATAAACTCTCCCTTCAGCAAAATATCCTACCTACAATATTAAGATACTTTTCCTTCATATCGCATAGTCTTGGGTGGGATGCCCTGTATATTAGTTATATACTACATAAAAAATATTATTATAAAAAATATCTACCTATGTAATGCATTGTGATTGGTATATCAGTTATTTAGTACCCATAACATAACACAAGCTCTGCTTAGCTTGAGGCTAGATAATATTGTGTGAACAAACGTAACAGATACATCTCCCATATGTACATAAGTACGAATATAGACGTGACAAGTGGAGAACTCATCGCCACCATTGCTTCGAATCTTATCAAAATCTTATCAACAAGTCCGGGTAAACCCTTATTCTGCTTTTACGACATCCACGGGAGGAGACAGAGGGGACCCTATTACTAAGGCTGTATCTCATGAACCATGATAGATAGACAGTTGAAATTTTCACAGATGATGTATTCCGGTCGCTGCTATAACAACAGATACTAAAAAACAGAATAAAATAAATATTTAAGGGATCTTCAGAACTCCAACTAAGTTTCCGCTGTCTTTAATCTGTGCTTTAATTCCAAGTAAATTTTTCTTCGTTCAAGAGAGATAGTTTAGCTTACTATTTAGAACTCAAAATATGCCACGATGAACGGTCCTAAGCTGCCTCCTACTACCTCTATTTGGGACATTGAGAGGGGAACCTTTCTCCCTGCGTAGTCTGGTTAATGGTATCCACAGATAAGACAAAAATGTTTTGGGTCGTAGCAAGTCTTTTGTTTTCAGTTGAAATAA
The DNA here is from genome assembly GCA_932527175.1 of Operophtera brumata. Classification (NCBI taxonomy): domain Eukaryota; kingdom Metazoa; phylum Arthropoda; class Insecta; order Lepidoptera; family Geometridae; genus Operophtera; species Operophtera brumata. The sequence goes on from OW052228.1 coordinate 30,859,515, forward strand.
CCCCATTCTTGGTTGAGATTAGCAGAGTCTCAAATCAAGCATAATAATTATGTAACAATCTTGAGCGAAGAACATACTGAGTCTTGTGTTAAAAACAAGTGAAATGATTTGAATCAAATAAAGAGATTTCTTTAAATAAGACAGAAATATTTTGGTTTGTAGCAAGTCTTTGTTTTCAGTTGAAATAAACGCATTATTCAATTGAGATTAGCAGAGTCTCTAATCAAGCATAATAATTATGTAACAATCTTGAGCGAAGAACATACTGAGTCTTGTGTTAAAAATAAATGACATGATTTGAATCAAGTAAAGATATTTCTTCAAATAAGAATAAAATGTTTTGGTTCATAGCAAGTCTTTGTTTTCAGTTGAAATAACCGCATTCTTCAATTGAGATTAGCAGAGTCTCAAATCAAGCGTACACAATATGTAAAAATCTTGAACGAAGAATATACCAAGTCTTGTGAGAAAAATAAGCTAAATTAATTGAATCAAGTAAAGAGATTTCTTCAAATAAGACTTAAATATTTTGGTTTGAAGCAAGTCTTTGTTTTCAGTTGAAATAAACGCATTCTTCAATTGAGATTAGCAGAGTCTCAAATCAAGCGTACAAAATATGTAAAAATCTTGAACTAAGAATATACCAAGTCTTGTGTGAAAAATAAGCTAAATTAATTGAATCAAGTAAAGAGATTTCTTCAAACAAGATTATTTTTTTTGATTGTCTCAAATCAAGCCTACAAAATATGTAAAAATCTTGAACTAAGAATATACCGAGTCTTGTGTGAAAAATAAGCTAAATTAATTGAATCAAGTAAAGAGATTTCTCAAAACAAGTTTTTTTTTTTTGAGTTTCTAATCCGGTTGTCACGTTGTCTTCTAACGAGTAAACGAGTTCTTAGATTGAGAAACTTTAATTCTTAGGCGAATATAATAAATTGTGTTGTACGAAGTAAAATATTGTGTTCAAAGAAGATAATATTATGTTGAGCCAAAAATATTTTCTTAGTTCAAGAATAAAATTAAAGAATAATATATTGTTCATTTAAGAAAACACGTTTTCTTATATTAAGACTATTTACTTAAAATAAGAAAATATTTACTTGGATTTAAACAATATCTCCAAGAATATTGGTATACTTGGTTTAAGTATTCCTTTTTTTCCGTGTAACCTATACATTAATAGTTGTTTATTAAATATATATTTAAAAGTGATCAGGGTAAGAGCCGTAAGCTCGCCGGGTGGCGGGTTCAACTCATAATTAGCGCACGGTGTAATGATAATAAAAGCCCATATTCCCGCAGCCACCAGCTGAAGCCGCTATCCAAATGAAAGAGGGCTTTGATACATGTTCCTATAACTGCACTGCGGCATCGGTCGAAAGCAAAAAAACTAGCAGCGCGAGAGCCCACTGTTTTCCATTACCGTAATGGAGTTACTTTTCTTTTACATTTTAGTCGCAATATTTTTGGCAACCGGCTTTTTGATACAGCAGACATTGAAGCTTCGATGTTGATACAAAAAAAACAGCACAAAGGGAATTCCGGTAAAATATTCCAAACAGCTTTATCATATTTCCACAACATATATCGTCTCCCCCGCGTGGTGTCAGAAAACTAAGCGAAACAATGATTTAGATGGAATGACGGCGGAGGTGGGAAGTAAAAGCTATAAATTTGGACCTAATTACTGCCAGGTGTCAGCGGCAAAGCCGCCATGCCAGTGCTGCTGGAACAACTTTGCGCCATAAGTCAACTGCGATCGAGATGAACACCACGTAACTATAACACTCACATTACAAACGCAATATACCTCAATCATTAATAAGTACGCGTATTTTTTTTTCCTTTTTTATGGTTCCGTACCTCAGAAGGAAAAACGGAACCATTATATGATCACTTTGTCGTACGTCTGTCTGTCTGTTAAGACCCTTTTTCTCAGGAACACGTCGAGGATATCAAGCTGAAATTCATATCAAATTACTCAAGTCTACTGTCCCTTGGAGCTGTGAAAAAATCAAACTTCTAAGCCAACGCAATCAAAAGATACAGCCGTTTATGCTGCAAATTTTCGACACTCGCAAGGGAATCAAAACCTATAGGGTACTTCCCGTGAACTCAGAATCTTGAAATTTGGTACGAAGCAACGTCTTATATATATATATATAATATAATATTAAAGTATATAATCTTATATAATAGCACAGAAAAAGGTTTTTTTTTGAAAAGCATAAATTTTTAGTTAGATCATGCTTAAAATTAAAATATTTTTAATAATTTTAATCTTACTACCCCTTTCCTCATGATGATTTCATTAAGCAATAAAAATACCATAACTTTTACTTATATAACTACAAGTTTGTACGGAACTCTCGGTGCGTACTTGGCTGGTTTTTTTTATTTGCGTGAATGACTAAACATAAGCTGATGGAATGACCTTATGTTAACCGGTAACCTCAGCCTTTAATAATACATTACCTCATAGGTCACTTCCACCTAGGACGCACCCTATGTGGTAAATATTACACTGCGCCCGCCACCCTAAGACATAAAGATGAAAGTCTCATGTGCCTGTAATTTCACCTGGAACACAGCAATGCGAGCGCTACTGCTTTGCGGCAGAAATAGGTATGGTGGTAGTACTTCCCCGGACGAACTCTTTCACAAAAAATCTCTATGTAACATCCGAGACCAGTTCTATTGTGTGCAGCAATTCCTTATAAATAATAAATAAATCGTCATTAGATTCTAATTGAGTCGAAATTATAGAGACGGCGTTTTCATTGATAGCTACACGAATGTAAAAGGTAACGTAAATCATTCTGTCAGACTTGATTAAATCTGAAATACGAGGCGCGGCGGCATCTATTGAGACAAGCAAATATATAGCCGGCGTCAAAGTTGTCGCAATGTGCTAACGGCCCAAATATATCTTTAACTGGAACCAAAAGCGTCCCCACCTTCGAAACAAAAGAAATACAAACGACCGCCCTGGCGTGAAATTAATTCAAAGCGATGGGTCGACGAAAATGTGTACAAAGGTAAGCGAAAAATAAAACGAAAGAGCTCAACTAATTTCCCAAGGTCCTTTTTAGATAAAGGCCGCAATTGCCGCCTTCCAGTTATCCGCGCTGTATCTACAATATCTTAGGCTGCACCCTCATTATTTCAAACTTTTCAAAAAATTACGAAATACTTCTTAATGCTAGGATTAAGCTGTAAAGGAATCGTTTTGACTTCCCGCTCAAAATTTAATGGCTCATAAAATGTGCAGGTTGATGGCTCGAAGATAAAATAAAATATTATAGATATTGTGTTCTGACACGTTAAAGTCGACTGCGTATTTACCGCTCCGAGTGTCTGTCGATGATATAAATGTTGATAACCGGGAGTTAAATCGGGCTATTATAGAAATGAAAATAAAACGTAATGGGTCATTAGGAGTCGGAGTTATCCGATGGAGCGGAGAAAGCGCCACCTTGTTTCGTTCTCACGCACTTTTCTCCAACTTTACGTGTTTAAGGAAGCGTAAGACCCTTTTCCTGGAACCCGTCACGTGCACTGAAAAAATAAATGATTATTATTTTGTTCCGACATATCCATTTTGGGTTTTCAAAGCCGAAGTTAACTCATGCTGAAATATATTTGAAATGGATGACCACCATCGATTGCGATTCATGTTACGAGTATTATTCAGTTCTATTCTCTGCGTTCTAAATATCTGATTGAGCTTTTTGTTCAAACTGGTATAAATAGTGACATCAATCATTATACCGTGCCTATCTATAGATATAAAGTGCGTGCTCCTATTTAATTATCAGCCTTCAGATGGCCACTGCTGGACATAGGCCACTCTCATAGAATGACGCGACGAACGGTACCCAGCCGCCTTCATCCGCCGCCTTCCTGCACCCTGTAATAATGTATTTGGTCCATCGAAAGGGGGGCATTCCTCTTTTGCGTCGTCTGGTTTGTGGTCGCTACTCGAGAACCTTTCTTCCCCAACGGTTAGGTTCTGCTATATGGCCTGCCCATTGCCAGTTCAATTTGCTCATTGTGAAAGTAATCTTTGAGAGATCTTGATTGTGAGAGTGAGTGAGTCGGTGATCCTTGGTTCTTTTACGAATCTCCTCATTTCTGATTCACGTAGTGAAACTCAGAGTATAGCTCTCTCCATAGCCCGTCGCGCAACTTTGAGCTCCTATTTGTCGAGCACTAAATAAATGAATGTTCGCCTCATATTGTTTGCTATTCGTAGGTACATAGGACCTAGTACAAGCCCCGAGGCCAATTTGATAAAACAAAATAAAAGCAGTTATCAAGTCGTTTGTTTATCTGTCGGCGTCCGTAAGCGCGCGTTAAATGATGTGGAAGCGACGTGCGCGGCGTGACGATGTATCGGCGAACACTTTCTAACAATTCTTGGATAAGAAAGCCTATTTTAGGGCACTATACAAGCTATTAAATAAATTTTCGTACAAATTTTATTGTTTTTACTAGATTTTATAACTTGGGTTGGTTGTAACTTTGGGTTTTGGGAATCTATCTGCAAAGATCTTTCAGAGTCGTCAAGATTAATTAATGCAAAAGTTCAGATGCATTTGTGGTCGATGCGGTCAGTGAGTAAACCTACGCCGTAGACTCCATTTAGACCAGGCCTACAGAGATGAGTCTGACGAAGATGGCAGGCCTCATGGTAGCTCTTGCTATAAATAATACTCTGCAATAAAAAAACATCTCAAAGCTGGCAACCAACTTTCCGGAAACTGACTGAAATTGTCTGTTATTCTGTTGAAAGCTTTGTTATTTATAATTCATAGGCAATGATGAAGCTTATTCTTGTTTAGTTTAATTATTATCTTTCAATTAACAAAAAAAAAATGCGAATGATCTTGGAAATGGCTGCACCAAACTCAGCTAAGTAAGTACCACCTTGAAATACAAACGTACACATAGACAGACATGACCTCAAACTTTTAGAAATTTGATTACTCGCATACATTCGAACGATTTCTAATAATTTTTCATTATTTGTCTTATTTAGGAGTTACCCGAGTTTGTATATTTCTATGAATGTGCGTGCGGCTCACGCTCAAAAGAGTCCCTTTAAAGCTTTGCCTACCCCTTCGTGGAAAAAGTCGTGTGCTTATGTCTCTGCTAGTCTGACTTTATTAACCCCTGACGCAAATGGAAGTTATAAGTTTGTCGTGATATCTGTGACAGACTTCGACCAAAATAAAAACCAGTGTCAGATAAACAAAATATAAGATTTTAATGGTTTCAATATGTGGCATTGTAGCTCCCAAACAGGTGAACCAAGTTTGATTTGGTTGTTTTTGTTCGAAAGCTGAGTTGACTGACTTGATTTCCCTACTATAGACTGACTTTTTTTTCTTCTTGACATTTTTATACTTACTAGTTCACAACTCAGGAACTAGTAGTATCTTACTTGAGTGTCGATTCCTTCAGGCCTAACTGTTGTTTCTTCCACTCTAGCACACACACTCTATCGACAGCGACAGATATCATTGCTTTACCTAGCTCATCCGAAAGTAACCGAGCTAGGCACGCACGGCCACGGCCACGCTACCAGCCCATAATTGTTATTTATTCTGTAAACCAGTCTTATATCATCTACGTATAATTTCGCTCGAATACGTAATCACACGCTTTAGTTAAAGTTCATTAAGTCCTACTTTGGTAGAATTTATTCGGTTAATTGAATTTTATCAAACGTTTTCCATATAAAATTCATTTACTTTTCCATTATTTCCATTACCTAATAGAGGTTACGTAACATCAATTTGAATTTACCTAATTGATAATTAGGTAATTTGATGAGCTTATCAAACAGTTTAACTACCACATATAAATTAGCATTGTTTTGTCCTCGTTTAGACCATTCTAGTAGTTACGAAGGGATCTATTTTTGTACCTAATCCGTCACAATTTTAGTTTTTATGATATTTATAACTTACTCCGCTTAAAATAAGATCTATTAGAATAACTGCAGGACCAACCAAACAGGTCTTGACACAAAAATATCGAAGTAATCATTTTGTGTCCAATGTGCTCTGTTGGTCTTATTTTTACGTTTCCATACGAGTGAAGTTTATTCTCTTGAAGTTGTCCGATGTTTTCGCACTATAACACCCAGACATATCAAAAATATTTGCAGATCATACAAACATTTGTACTTCAGCGAGAATCAAACCCGCAATCTCTAGCACCTCAGCTGGCTACATGCCCGCCGCGTCACAGAGATTTTCTATCTTGGCGGATATTTAAAAGTAATTTTAAATTAATTTCAGAAGAACAGTGTTTCCTCTATGCACTTTTAATTTTACCCGGTGCTTACCGTAGCTGTTTTAATTTTTCTAAAGTAACCTCTAGTTGCTGGCAAACTATTGAAAATCATTTTTTATTACAGAAATAATAACACAACTACCACATAAGCGTACCATATATACCTGACTATTGACTACCTACCTTAGGTTTGAATTATGTATTTTTAAGTTGACCTTTGGTTCTGAATGGTTGATTTTTGTATCTAAATTCTCGATTTAATTATTATGTGTTAATTTGAAATGTACCTAATTTTATGTACATACCCTTTAATTAGTGTAATTGATAATTGTTTGTCGTTCTAATTAAAGTAAATATAAATAAATATAAATAAATATAATAAACCGACTAACCATGTATATTAGGCTCAAAATTAAAAAGCACAAATAAATCTCTTGAGCTATCTAAAGATCCTCGCTAACGATCTAAACACAGCTCAACTGATCTAAATCACTACCTACCAGACAGAAGCGTCCCTAAGAAAGCGGCTGCATTGCCACGCTGAATGGCAATATCAATGCGTTGAGCCAGATAAAAGCTAGATAAGAGTATTTTAAGTGGACTCAGTACAGAACACAACCCAAAACATTAACATGCATGCCAAGGGTGTCTCCTATTAATCATCTTGAGGTATAATCCACAAATTCGAATTTGTCTAGCGCAGCTGTCGGATCATAATCCTGAATTACTTACGCAAGTCTCCGAGCAAATTTATTTTTAATGCAAATAAATACAGATTCGTCGCACCTGCCTGTCTAGATGTACCGAATAATTAAGCAGAACATGAAGCGAAATAATACAAATTACTTTGAGACTTAACTCGAGTTTTACGGGAACACCTACATTATTTTAAGCAGATTAGGCACTTGACACACTTGCGAGTGAATTAATCAGCGGCCCGATATTTTACTTAAATCCTTGCTTTTTACAAATTAGGTTTTTAGTACGAGTACATTATCAACGAGAGATTTTTGTTGACGATAGGGCGGCTGGATCGATAGGACTAATACACATTGGAACTGCATTTAATATGTAAAAACGGTTATTTCTTTATACGTCACCAAAAACACGTAATATGGCTCCTCAGAAAAAGTCACCTTCTCCAAGTAACTCTATAATAGATTTGTGGTAGTGGTATATCTTTTTAACTATTATAAAAAAAAAATGGGAAAAACAACATCGAATTGTTGACCAATAACTCTATTTGGGTTAAACAATCCAACTAAAGTAGGTTCAACTTCGACAAAGAAGTCAGCCGACGGTTCCAACTCGGATGGGCAGCGTTCGGGAAACTACGCCATCTAGTCCCAGATACCACAGAGTTGGAAGTCTATCATCAGTGCTCTTAGAGCATTGCAGTCTCTGTACTCAGTGCCTATTGACACGTGAGACGTCGTTACTATCTAATTGGCCTCAAACACAAGCTCAAAGTCACGCAGTGGGCTATGGAGTGAGCTATTCTCAGAGTTTCACTACGTGGTAGAATCCGAAATGAGGAGATCCATAGAAGAAACAAGATCTCCGACTTTATAGTTTCTGGAATTAACTAAGTTGAAGTGGTAGTGGGCAGGCCATATAGCTCAAAGAACTGACAACCTTTGGTAAAAAAAGGTTCTCGAGTGGCGATCAACGAACCAACCAACACAGCTTAGGAAGCTCCAATCTCGATTGCCTAACAACATTTTAAAGATCGCAGGAAGGCAGTGGATGGAGGCAGAACAGGCCATTTATGCCTATATTTAGGCCTAAGTTTCGCAGTGGACATCTAACTAATGATGATGATGATGATGAAAAAAATATCATCAACACTGAGGTTTCAAATGGTAATTTCAATCCCGGAACAAAACGAAGGCAGAGTGCAAGCATTGTCCATTCCAGCAGCTTCACAATATTCCCGGGAAATAAAATATCTAATTCGTCGCCGCTGTTGTCTCAGAAATATCTCGCGATTGCAAACGGCTCGAGGTCGTAATTGCTTCTTCCGCCTCTTGACATCATTATCTTTGCCATTATGCACCGAGCTAAGCTGTGCCGCTCGCAGGATCGCGAAAATATGTGGAACTGGTATCAAGTATCACATCTTGGTAAAATTATGGCTAATACCCACTGTACAACATGCTATCAAGACCTGTTGCATAGATAGGTGTATTTTCTTATTCACAGAATATGTACAACCTTTGATATAGAAGGTAGGTAATATCGTAGAAGTCACTGGTTCTGACCAGAGTGAGTGAGTGAGTTGGTGACCCAGAGATCACGTGCTTATTAGGTAAGAGACTAGCTCGAGATATGGTGGCCCTAAAAAGGGCCTGGTAACCAATGGGCCGGAACAGAGTGTCGTAAAAGGATTCAGTGCGCCTCACATAATGTTCGGTTCTAGGCCGGCTTTGCGGGTCATTTTAAACCTCAAGTGGGATACATTTTTAACCAGACGCTCCTCAAATGCCTCTTCCACTTTCTCTACTCCATGGGGCCGACGACAACAACGCTATTCCCACAAACGTCTCATAATTTATTATTATACACTTAAACTTACGCCCCGCGGCTGTGCTTGTGTTATTACTCGACTCTGTGAGATAATGTAGATAGAATATTGGAGCTACGTTATTATTGTAAACTCTATGCTATTATTATTTTCAGAGAGTTCATTAAGCCAAGAACTGGCAAGACTCAGGGCAAGAAGATCGTATTATTAAGATCCTAGGAGGCAGACGTATAATGATTTAATCACACTAATAGCTACTGCTGGGTATCCGTCATCAGCCTGTGGAAGCCTAAAATGCCATGATGAACGGTCTTGAACGGTCTGTCCACCGACAACCCGCGACCTTTATGATGGGTATTAATAAATAAGGCCTTATTTCGCATTTACGAGTCACCTTAGTCTTGTATACGTATCCCAACCAGTCACCCCCTGCGAATCAATCTATAGAAACTATTGAAATATGAATTACAACGTTATTATTTGAAGAACTCTGTGGTGCGGCGGGCGAAGTTTTGTTTTGAAGTTTTGAGGTTGCTGGTTCGATTCCCGCCTCGGAACAAATATTTGTACGATCTGCAGATATTTGTTTAGGGTGGACTGGGTATGTTCTATGTATAATCAAAAATGTCTTTCTATGTAATGTATTAATGATTTAATCACACTAATAGCTACTGCTAGGTATCCGTCATCATCATCATCATCATCATCATCATCATCATCATCAGCCTGTAGAAACCTAGAATGCCTATTATATATTAAGTATATCAGTTATCTAGTACCCATAACACAAGCTCTCCTTAGCTTGGGGCTAGATAATGTTTTGTGAACTGTCCTGCATTATTCATTTATTTATTTATTGGTGTAATTTCCCGTAGACTCTGTCATCTAAATCGTCACAAATCTAATTATGGTAAGTAATATATTGGTAGGTTTTAATGTAACTTTGTCAAAGGAAGTTTCACCGTAACCATAATTTATTTTGAGCCTTACAACTTCGACATAAAGCTGAGTTAATGGTACACAAGAGTCCCATACGAAAGGGTAATGGTTTGATTGCACAACATCTGAATCTGTGGTAGGCTGGTAACACAACACATAGGCAGACTATCTAGTCATAAAATCATGTTCAATTTAAGAAGGATTAATAAAGTTAGCATTGGTTAGGTAAAGACAGTAAAGTTCCAAAGAATTTATGATGAACTCCTGTCATAGTTATGTTATGAGTGAGCCTGTAATGTTTCACTCGTCTCGCGCGAATCTTTGTTCAGTTTGTGCATATTCAGCCAAGCTGACACAAACGCCCGTGGGCCTAGCTCAATACCCCTTTTAGCTGTCGCAAGTCTTGGGTATATAGACCGTGGTAAAGCAAATAACGCAGCTTTATCCTTATATAACTGCTAGACATTTCAAGCCGTGGCAAAAAGGCAAGCATATGGCATGACACTGGAGTCAAATTCGTACATAGAGCTTGAGACTGAACTTGCTCCAACACAGCTAAAACAAATGTATATCTAATTATAAAACTTGCCTACTATATTTTTTATAAAAAGTGACGTGCCAAGAGTTTTTTTTGTAAAACCTATTGAATAAATAATGTTTGAATTTAGAATTTTTGAATTTTTGACTTGAAATTAAAACATTAGAGTGTAGTTCTACCGTGCATTTTAATTTCAGTGCTTCATGTTTGCATAAATTATATACAGAATACTAATCATGCTCTGAGTAAGTTTAGTATACACCCGTTATTATGTAGATGGACAGATATTCCTTCGAATTGGAAACATAATTATTACGGACCAAGCTACAATAAAGGGCTTATCAATAAAGGCGACTATTGTTGTTTCTTTACGAGTTCAATTGAACTGTCGTAGAATATAACGGTACTATTTAGCTACCCAATAAAGATATCGCTCTATCATTGTGGAGTCGGAAATGGAGATTTATGCATTTGAGATGACAAGCTTTTTTTACATTTATCACCGTGAGATTTCAATTCAATTTCAAATGGAAAAGAGATTGCTTATCCACCTTAAGTAGTAGTAGAGCTTTTTTTGTGAAAGAGTTCGTCCGGGGAAGTACTACCACCATACCTATTTCTGCCGCAAAGCAGTAGTGCTCGCATTGCTGTGTTCCGGGTTGAAGGGTGTGGTTGCCGGTAAAATTACAGGCACATGAGACTTTTCATATTTGTCTCAGAGTGGCGGGCGCAGTGCAATGCCACATAGGGCGCGTCCAAGGTGGACGTGACCTATGTGATATTGCACTGTTCATAGGTAGAGGGTACAGCTTACATCAGGTAGGACATATGCTTGTTCAGTCATTCTAAATAGTATAAAAAAAAACTTACAAAAAATAACTAGTGGTAGTAGCCCGACTCCTTTCTACCTCGTTTTTAGGGTTCCGTACCCAAAGGGTAAGACGGGACCCTAAACTGTACTATTTCTGCGGCTGGCATCATAAGTTCTCGCGTTCATTAACCAGGGGTGCAGTGACTTGAAGTTTGTATGGTAAAATCTTCAAGCGAAGTCGCGGGCATTTCTCTGGTAAGATATAAAGATAATATCTGGCATCCATAGTGAGTTGTACATTAATGAACGCGAGAACTTATGATGCCAGCCGCAGAAATAGTTGGACAACTTGAAATGTATTCGCAGCTAAGTTTTCTACTACTCCTGTACAACCACGGATTATGCGAAAACAAAAACTTGTAGTAATGCCTGAACCACGAATTTATATGCTATTACACAGGTATACGAGCTTCCAGCTAAAAAGAGTTAACATTGATAGCATTATAAAAGTTTCTAATCTGACCCTTCGCCTTGCCCTCGCGTTGAAGAGGAGGCGGCTGTGCAGGAAAAACTCGCCCCAACTGGTATAGATTTGAAAGGAAACAAAAATGAAATAAAGTTATTTTATGCGGTAAAACAGTTGTACCTTTCTCTACTGTATTATTTCAGCAAGGTGATTATTGTTTTTTTTTACTTCGTGAATAACGGAACAAGCAGATAGGCCACCGGATGTTAAGTGGTAGGTAACCTTTGCCTACAGGCAAAGACATTGTTTAAGGCTTGTGACCACGCCAATAACCTTGAGGAGTTGGGCGGAGCTTATTACCTCACCCCGCGCACCACACGCATTAGAAGATCGCAATATTTATAACTCCGCCGGCCTATTTTTTTCGGTACCGGTCGCGCACGTGCCGCTACGCCTGCGACATAGAATAGCAAAATTACAGAACCAATATAGGCGTACACGAAAGTAATAAAATAATAATTATGATTTATTTTATTAGTCGAAACTATATCATTTTACCAAACAACTTGTTTTTTGTATTCTAACGGCATTCTTATACATATACTTAAATGCATTCAAATTTGTGTTATTTTTTCTACTTTATATTTTATTATGCTTATTACTAGGTACTCTGAACGTCTATACATTTGAAGAAGAAAAGCATATTGCCCCAAATGCGATTATTTTTGTGTGATCATCATCATCAGCATACAGAAACCCCCGCTCCCCCCCAATATAGGATTATACTTATACTACTTAGACACGAATAATAAAGTCACAAACTTGTCACTATCTACACCGCTATTCGGTTCATTCCCGTTGTCCACGTTGAGCTTGTCCACGTTGACGTGGACAACGGGAATATAATAACATAATTAAAAAACATTCCCGATGTCCACGTTGGCTTCGTCCAATCCAACGTGGACAACTGGAATGAATAAAATAATTAAAAAACGTTCCCGATGTCCACGTTATCGTACGCACGGTATATTATGATAAAATTGATAGACCAAATCATTTGTATACAAAATGTAAATCAAAACTTCCTATGTATACCTCCTCCTATTTTATGGAAGAATGTATTAAAAAAAATGCTACAAGTGATATCCCCTGCATTCCAACAGTCTTTAATGCAACATTATCGGAAATAAAGGACTTTGGACTGGATAATGTATGAGAAGACCCAATGGCCATGCTTGGGGGGTTCGGGCGTCCCTGCAACCTGATAACTCTTTATTGTACTCACCTTAGAATAATAAAATAACAACATACTTATATTATGTTACAAACTAGTTTACTGTGATACAATGGGTGGCCTTATCGCTAAGAGCGATCTCTTCCAGGCAACCGTTGGATGGACAGGATTGTAAAGAACGTGAGGGGAGGTGAAGTTACAATAAAAATACAATGATGTTATCTGAGCCTTTATCCACCAAAATCTACAAAGATAATAATTCAAGATCACGCGGGCGCACAAAACAAATGTCGTCCCAGACATGAATAAAGATACCAGCTTTTTGTTTAAAATTGTGCTCCATCCAGAGCACAGCCTGGGTATGTCAGGTATGCTGTATCGTGAGGATATTGAATCTGCGTCTCCGTGAGCGTCACTTTTAAAGTAAAGCTTGGTGGGCGGGCTCTAGGTCTATTCAAGTAGTGGTTGGCAGCTGCTCGTCGGATCAATTGGCCATCAATGCCGAGGTACCTCAGGGGTCGGTGCTCTCTGCAACCCTGTTTCTGCTGCACATTAATGATCTGCTTATACCCGATAGCAGAAGTCTGAAGTCTGTAGATATTATAAATGTTTTGTTTTCTTTTGTTATATTTTCATATATTTTTGTTGTATCTACGCTATCGTTTTATATTCTGTCTGTTCTGTGTTTTTGTGTGATTGTCAAATAAATTTATTTCATTTTTTTTTTTTTTTTTTTTTTTTTTTTATATCATTGGGTATGCAGATGATAGCACAGTTGTGGAGAGATACGTTTCCACTGTTCGAGCTAGTCAGAATGAAATTCAGGACCTAAGAGATGAGATGCTGCAGCGTTTTAATTTGACTATCAAGGCTGTGTCCGACTAGGGCGATGCTAATCTAGTTAAATTCAACGCTTCTAAATTGCAGGGTTGTCTCTTCTCGGTGAAAAAAGTCAGTTTGTTCAGGTTCTCAATTTATGGGATGTATCTATAGATATTGCAGATTATCTTGAGCTCTTAGTTGTTTCACTTACGCCGACTCTCAACTTCGGCTCATATATTGAGTCAATAGCAAAAACAGCTGCTATGAAGTTGGGCATCCTGAATAAGCTAAAGCGTTACTTTACACCGGGACAGCTGCTCAGTTTGTACAAAGCGCAAGTCTGGTCTAGTATGGACTCGATCGAACGCAGAGCTTTCAGGCTTATTGGAGATCGAAGTTACCCGCGTCCGTAGGAAAATACCCTTGCGTCCCTACACGTGATCTCTGGGTGGTGCCAAATTGGTAACAACATTTCTGGTGGTAGGCTTCGGCCGTGGCTTGTCACCACCCACTGGACAAAGTCAGTCCGTGAAGCGACATTGTCATTGTCGTGTTTCGGACTGATGTCCAGTGTAGCCATCGTGGAAGTGACGGGTTTGAGCAGTTCATGCACTTGATTCAGCATGTGCGGTTTAGAGACCGCAGTGGTGCAAGTGTGCCGGAAGGCTAGGCTTGGAGGGTAGCGGGATCCGAAGCACGGTTCTCCGCTGGCCGACCGCAGGTTGTAGGGGGCCCAACTAGTGAGTTAGCCACTCATGAAAGGCTGCCCCGCCGCCTCGCGAAAAATCCCAGAATGCTCCATCGTGCCGGTTGGCGACCGGATGAGAGGACCCGATGGCCATTCCTGGGGGGGTTCGGGCGTCCCCGCAGTCTCCAGTCTAGTCTCCCACTGGCGCAGGAGCCTGCTGTAAGTCTCTAAGTTTTCGCTGGTCAGTGCCTTACTCAACAGCCGTTTTTCCCACAAACCTAACACTCAAAAACCTATATGAAAAAGTCCAGAAATAATAAGTTGTCTTTACAGCGGAAGCACTTCCTCTCGCTTCAAGTGCACTCCTCCAATATTCGAGGACTGCACTCCAATCTCGATCCGGTCCACCACCACCTAGAGACCACTAAGCCACACTTATTATTCCTCACGGAGACGCAGATTCAATGTCCTCCCGATACAGCTTACCTTACATACCCAGGCTATGCCCTGGAGCACAACTTTAAACCCAAAGCTGGTATTTGTCTATTTGTCCGCGAGGACATTTGCTGTCTGCGTCTTCGTGACCTTGAAGAACCCGATTTTTCCGTTTTATGGACTTTGGTGGACACCGGCTTAGATAAAATTATCTATGCTGGTTTATATCGGTCTCACTCTGGAGACTACGAGACAACCAGGTTGTTCAACTACATCTGTGAAGCGGCGGATGTGGCCCAACAACGTTATCCTGGTGCCCAACTGGTGATTCTGGGGGACTTTAATGCCCACCACCAACAGTGGCTGTTCCCATACCAGTTCACCGACCATGCTGGGAGAGAGGCGTGTAAACTTGCACTCACGCTAAATCTCACTCAGCTGGTCAATGAGGCAACCAGAATTCCAGACGTTGAGGACCACACAGCCAACTGCTTGGACCTTCTGCTGACGAACGTGCCGGATCACCACTCAGTATCAGTGTTGCCTCCTTTGGGTACATCTGATCACTGTGTGGTGAGGTCTGTATCGTCATACTCGCCACCCGATCCCTCGCCCAGAGGTAGTAGACGAGTGTGGCGTTACAAGTCGGCAGATTGGGATGAGATGCGACATTTCTTCGCTTCTTATCCTTGGCGGCAAACCTGCTTTTCTTCTTGTGACCCGACGGTCTGTGCTGATGCCGTTTCGGAGGTGATCAAAAGAGCAATGGAGTATTTTATTCCATTCTCCGATGCTTCACCTTCAGGCAATGCTCGCCCATGGTTTAGTCCCGCGTGTGCTAGCGCAGAAGCGCTTAAACATGCGGCTTACCTAGCCTGGGTCGAAGCAAGAAACGGTAAAACCTCGGATGCACGGATTAAGAAGAAAGCCTTTAACAAAGCCGCCAAGTCTTGCAAGAAGGTGATACGGAAGGCTCGCTTCGTTCGGATTGGCCGTCTGGGGGCTAAGCTTGCCGCATACCCTGCGGGAAGTTAAGCTTTCTGGTCTCTGGCTAAGTCGGTGGAAGCGAACTTCAGCCGCCCTTCACTCCCTCCACTAGTGAAACCGGACGGGTCCCTAGCTCACGCTGCGGTTGAGAAAGCAAATTTATTTGCCACTCAATTTGCGGAGGCTTCGCGTCTTGACACCTCTGGCGAAACTGCACCCAGCCTTCCTCGGTGCGAAGCTTCAATGCAGGAAATTCGCATCCAGCAAAAGGAAGTGCTCAGAACGCTACGTAGTCTCGACGTGAATAAAGCTAGCGGTCCGGATGGTATCTCGGCCATAGTGTTGAAAACCTGTGCCCCTGAGTTGTCTCCAGTATTAACGCGTCTTTTCCGCCTCTCTTTGAAAACTGGTGAAGTCCCTAAATCTTGGAAGCTCGCTAACGTGCAGCCTGTACCCAAGAAAGGCAGTCGTGCTGACCCTTCAAACTATCGCCCTATTTCAGTCACCTCCCTACTTTGTAAATGTATGGAGCGTGTACTGAATAGGAAGCTCCTTGCATACCTCGAAGGTAACGACCTCCTCAGTGATCGCCAATACGGGTTTCGCCAAAACCGGTCTACTGGGGACCTTCTTGTGTATGCCACGCACATTTGGAGCGAGGCCATCGAGAAATATGGTGAAGCACTGGCTGTTTCATTAGACGTCTCGAAGGCTTTTGATAGGGTTTGGCACGCTAGCCTTATTGGCAAGCTTCCTGCCTACGGACTGCCAGTTC
This sequence comes from Operophtera brumata, assembly GCA_932527175.1. Lineage (NCBI taxonomy): Eukaryota > Metazoa > Arthropoda > Insecta > Lepidoptera > Geometridae > Operophtera > Operophtera brumata. The sequence goes on from OW052228.1 coordinate 30,876,040, forward strand.
AATTCTGCTCCTGGCTCGCAGACTTTCTGAGGGAAAGATCCATTCGAGTAGTTATTGACGGCTGCTCGTCGGATCAATTGGCTATTAACGCCGGGGTACCTCAGGGGTCAGTGCTATCTGCCACACTGTTTCTGCTGCACATTAATGATCTGCTAATGCCCGGTATCATTGGGTATGCAGACGACAGCACAGTTGTGGAGAGATATGTTTCCACTGCGCGAGCTAGGCAGAATGAAATTCAGGAGTTAAGAGATGAGATGCTGCAGCGTCTGAATTTGACTCTCAAGGCTGTATCCGACTGGGGCGATGCCAATTTAGTCATGTTCAACGCCTCTAAAACGCAGGCTTGTCTCTTCTCGGCGAAAAAAAGTCCGTTTCTCCAAGTTCCTGTATTCCGAGATGTACCTGTTGCTATAGGAGATCACCTCGAGCTCTTAGGTGTTTCGCTCACGCCTACTCTCAACTTTGGCTCCTACATCGAGTCTAAGGCAAAAACAGCTGCCATGAAGCTAGGCATCCTGAATAAGGTAAAGCGTTACTTCACACCAGGACAGCTTCTCAGTTTATATAAAGCACAAGTCCGGGCTGGTATGGAGTACTGCTGCCATGTTTGGGATGGCTCGGCCAAACACCAGCTTGCTGCCTTGGACTCGATCGAACGTAGAGCTTTCAGGCTTATAGGTGAGCAACATATGGCGGAGACTAAGATCCAGAGTCTCGAGCACCGCCGTAAGGTTGCATGCCTTGCGATCTTCTATAGGTTACATTTCGGTGAATGCTCCCAGGAACTGCACGATCTGATCCCACCATCTCCTTTTCATCATAGGACGAGCAGGCGTACGGCTCAGTACCATCCTTACCTCATTGGTATACCTTCTATTCGCACAAAACGTTTCAGTTCTACCTTTATAATGCGAACTGCTAAGGAGTGGAATACACTACCGTCGTCTGTCTTTCCTGAAAACTATAATCTGGGTCTCTTCAAGTCAAGAGTGAATAGGTGCCTTCTAGACCTTTGTGCTTCATCTTCGGCCACATCGTCACTTACTAACAGGTGAGATCGTGGTCAAACAAAGGTCTATCAATGTTAAAAAATACATATGGCGGGGACTAGGATCCAGAGTTTCTAGCACCGCCGTAAAGTCGCATGCCTTTCGATCTTCTATAGGTTACATTTCGGGGAATGTGACATACAGCAGGCTGCTGTGCCAGTAGGGGACTAGATTGGAGACTGCAGGGACGCCCGAACCCCCCAAGCATGGCCATTGGGTCTTCTCATACATTATCCAGTCCAAAGTCCTTTATTTCCGATAATGTTGCATTAAAGACTGTTGGAATGCAGCACACAATACAATGAATGTGCAATATCACTTGTAGCATTTTTTTTAATACATTCTTCCATAAAATAGGAGGAGGTATACATAGGAAGTTTTGATTTACATTTTGTATACAAATGATTTGGTCTATCAATTTTATCATAATATACCGTGCGTACGATAACGTGGACATCGGGAACGTTTTTTAATTATTTTATTCATTCCAGTTGTCCACGTTGGATTGGACGAAGCCAACGTGGACAACGGGAATATATATGCAGGGACGCCCGAACCCCCCCAAGCATGGCCATTGGGTCTTCTCATACATTATCCAGTCCAAAGTCCTTTATTTCCGATAATGTTGCATTAAAGACTGTTGGAATGCAGGGGATATCACTTGTAGCATTTTTTTTAATACATTCTTCCATAAAATAGGAGGAGGTATACATAGGAAGTTTTGATTTACATTTTGTATACAAATGATTTGGTCTATCAATTTTATCATAATATACCGTGCGTACGATAACGTGGACATCGGGAATGTTTTTTAATTATTTTATTATATTCCCGTTGTCCACGTTGGCTTCGTCCAATCCAACGTGGACAACTGGAATGAATAAAATAATTAAAAAACAAAAAGCTGGTATCTTTATTCATGTCTGGGACGACATTTGTTTTGTGCGCCCGCGTGATCTTGAATTATTATCTTTGTAGATTTTGGTGGATAAAGGCTCAGATAACATCATTGTATTTTTATTGTAACTTCACCTCCCCTCACGTTCTTTACAATCCTGTCCATCCAACGGTTGCCTGGAATCGCCAATCGGAATTGCCTTCGAGATCGCTCTTAGCGATAAGGCCACCCACTGTATCACCGTAAACTAGTTTGTAACATAATATAAGTATGTTGTTATTTTATTATTCTAAGGTGAGTACAATAAAGAGTTATCTATCTATCTATAACTTATTTTGTCTACTACCGACTTTGAGAATAAATTATTTTTTAGCGCCCCCATAATTATTATGAGCGCCCCCATTTTTTACCTACTTAAAAACCACTATAACTTCAAATTAAATTAATTATTGTGAGCTATATTAGCGGAGATGCATGCACAAATCGGGTTATTTAACAAAAACTTGTTAAAACATGATTGCCCGCGGTCTATTATCTACGAAAATGACCTATCTAGGAATACTCATAACTACTAAAATGCGAAAGTGTGTCTGATTTGACAACCCGATTTTTTTATGGGTCTCTTACCGCCCCCCTTTAGGCCTGCAGCGCCCACAAGGGGGCGTTATCGCTCACTTTGGGAACTTCTGATCTATAACATCATCTATGCCAGTCTATATCGTTCACACTCTGGAGATCACGAGACAACCAGGTTACTGTGGCGGATGTGACCCAACAACGGTACCCTGATGCCCAACTAGTGCTTTTGGAGGACTTTAACATCCAAAACCAAAAGTGGCTGTTCCCATACCAGCTTAGCTTGGGGCTAGATAATGTAGTGTGAACTTGTCCAGTATTATTTCTTATTTTATTTTATTTATTAATGTAGGAAATTAGCATACAGCAAAAAAAAGTCCACAAAACGCTACAATGTAACGTTTTGTGCACTGAATGTGGATAAAGCTAACGGGCCAGACGGTATCTCAGCTGTAGTATTAAAAACATATGCTCCTGAGTTGTCTGAATTTTAGACTGCTTACAATATTGATACAATATTATAATTAGACTGACTGCTGATAATGTAATACTATGAGACTAAAGAACTTACTCCTTGGAAGATTATTCTGTGATACGAGCAATTTAGTAACATAAATATGAGAGAAAATTACTGTATAAAATTCTTTCACTTTTTACCGTACTAATTTGCCTACACTTAATGTTATTGACTTTGATTAAGTAATAGATTTCTTTGTTGTGTATGTCTTTTTTAAGTTTTGTGTAGTTGAAGCCTATGGAGACAGCATTTTACATAACGTGGACAAGGGGAAGGGATTTAGTGACTTTCCGCTGTCCAAGTTGGCGGAGACAGCTAACGTGGACAACGGGAAGGGATTTTTTGACTTCCCGTTGTCCACTTTACGTGGACAAGTCAACGTGGACATCGAGAATAACAAAAAAATGCTGGACTATTTACACAACATTATCTAGCTCCAAGATAAGCAGACCTTGTGTTATGGGTACAACTAGCTAACATAGGTAACTGGGTAGATAACTGATATATTTCATACAATATATTACATAGATAGATATTATACAATTGAAATTACCGTGGTTTGGAATCATTTTAGAAAAATTACAACAAAAAATGTTATCATTTAGAAAAAACGTCAGCACAAGAATAGTAAAGTACGTGGTGTATAGATAGATATTTTTTATTATACATAGAAAAATACCCAGAACACCCTGAACAAATATCTGCGATCGCACAAATATTTGTTCCGAGGCGGGAATTGAACCCGCAACCTCCTGCGTCGAAGGCCAACCTTCACCCGCCGCGCCACAGAGGTCGTTAGAGGGAATGAATCTGATTCACAAAGTCAGTAAAATGAAAGAAGCAAGGTAATGTTTGAGAAAAAAACTGTTGTGCTGAGCTACTAGTATAGTATTATTTAATCTGTGGCTGAGCTCACGCAGCGCGACGCACGTCTGTCTAGCAACAGTACTCGCTCCGCACTGATCTTTCGGGCGAGCGCGGGGATGCCATAGGCGCCGCTTAGAATCAGAATCATATTTAATTTGTAATAAATAAAATTCACATTTTTTTTTAAAAACATCAAAACCAAGTTATAGTATTTTGCATTGCTGAAAAGTAAATACAATTTCGTGCTCTTTGAATAAAAAACAAAGGATTAAAATGGATACAACTGCACAAATTAGAGCTTCTTTTAGAATTGTTTTTCTTTTTATCTATTAACAATAGAAAAAATATAAATAAACCAAATTACTTCTCACATCCTGTAGATATAGGTAGAATTATTTTTTTGAAAGTAATAACCCAAAAAAATATCAGTAAAAAGTGGTTTCAACTTCGCGCTTTTTTCGAAGCTCTTTAGAAAGAGCGGCCTTAAGGTGGTCGCTTTCGCTTGAGGCGCAAAAATCGTTTTTTTTTCGTGTTTTTTTCTCATCACAGCTCATCAACACTTATTCAGATAGCGAAAACTGATTTGACGGTAATTGTATGACGTAACACACAAGTTTTAATATATAGTTTCACGTAAATATTATTAGTATAGCTACGATTGTCCTTCAATGGTTTTTACAGTGTTTTTTTTGTTTCAGGCACATTCATATTCTTAATACAATGCATGACCACATAGGTCACGTCCACCTAGGACGAACCGGCCTATGTGGCATTGCACTGCGCCCACCAACCTGAGATATAGAGATGAAATGTCTCATTCGCCTGTATTTTAACCAACACAATGCGAGCACTACTGCTTTGCGGCAGAAATAAGTATGGCGCTAGTACTTCAGACGACGACGAACGAAATCTTTTACAAAAAGCATTTGCGTTTGTCTCTTCAACGAGCATAAACCTGGCCCGTTTGCCACCGACGGAAGATGCCGCAGGCCACCATGCAGCAAGATGCTACTTCCAAGTGCAGAAGTGGCGGGGATTCAACTTGAATTCCACTGATTGGGGGTGGAAGCTGTCTTCTCGTGGAATCACCACCATCCCCACCACGATGGATCTCGCACCTCCTCCTGCCCTTCTGTGAAAATAATCATGTAAATGCAGTCCTCTGCCTGTCATGCGGTGGCAAATTGTGAATTAACTTCCCGGATGTGGAGCTGAAATGCTCGGACGATGAAGTTGACCCGACTACAGAATGGGCGTCTCTCCCAGCGTCCATCACGGCCATCGAGACACCATCTTCGTGCGAGCCCAAGCCTTGGCCATCTAAGATAGACGATCCGTTTTTGGGAGAATTGCTGTACCTACAGGTATCAATTTAGTCTTAAATGAAAGCTAATTAAATTTAACACAACTTCATTTTTATAATATTTAACGTGGGATGCGTATTTAAGAAGATATTTCACAAAATAAGTGAACATTTCGAAAAAAAAAACACTTTTAGGTAAAAATTGCCTGTTTTTGGAGAACTGTATCTTGGGAACCAATGGCTCTATAGAGCTCGCGCTAGTATGCAATTGTAGTAAATTTAGTCTACTTTAAAAGTATTTGCAGTAACTTTACCGGTCAGACCCTTCTTTCACTAAGATATTGACCAAAAACTGAAAAAACCCCCAAATTTCATGGTATTTTGGGCACACCGCCGAACGCACAGCACTTGGGAAAATTGCAAATCTGGTTTTTTAATGTTGATTAAGGTCCTAACAACCATCGACGTAAATAAAATGAATGGACGGGCCTTCGGGAACGATAGTTTTGAAGCTTCTAAACAGACCTAGCTAGTACACTTCGCTTTAGTCAGTCTTTGTCACGGCAACGAGTGACAGCTATGCTGAAAAATACCAAAATTAGATACCTTGGTAATACAATGCCTTCCTGTGCTTTTCTGCAAGTGCAAACAACACAAGAAATACAAATAAAGCTTCAGGCATCGCATTTAATTCGTAAGTAAAGGTTTTGTAATATAATTTTCATCAATTGATAAAAAACTTATAAATCGTCGTGTGGTAGGAAAACTACATAACTAACACATTTTGCGAAATCGACTTTATTGCATGGTTATGATGGCCCATACATGTCGATGGACACGTCTTGCTCTAGAGGACGAGCGACAAGGAGGACTACGCCCCAGGACATTATCTCAGTGTTCCCCACTCTGAATGAAAGTTAACAGACACAAGTTTATACTCGTAGATAGTTTTAATTTTAGTCGACATACCTTTTTCTTTTTGATACTTAGAATTATTGTGTTCCACAAATTGATTTTATTTTGTTGATTTTATAAGCATTAGTCGTATGATAAGTTTGTTATGTCACTTACTTTGAATTTATAAGTCTGCTAAAATAATGTAGGTGTTTCAGTAGTTTTCTAATATTCAGTCTTGATAAAAAGAAATGATTATGAAGACGACCTCTGTGGCGCGGCGGGCGAACGTTCGCCTGCGACGCAGGAGGTTGCGGGTTCGATTCCCGCCTCGGAACAAATACTTGTGCGATCCGCAGATATTTGTTCAGGGTGTTCTGGGTATTTTCTATATATAATAAAAAATATCTATCTATGTTAATATTGTATTAAGTGTATCAGTTGTCTAGTACCCATAACACAAGCTCTGCTTAGCTTGGGGCTAGATAATGTTGTGTGAACTGTCCAGAAATATTTATTTATTTATTTATTTATATATTTAATATAAGTTGGTTTTATTTTAAAATGTATTTTAATATTATTTAAATATATACCCATGGATAGGATTGTCATATTCAAATAAGTAAATAATAGATCATTTCATGATTTCACTATTATGGGAAAATTAAATAATGGCACTTATCATTAGCTTTTTGAACCTCAGTGGAGATCATTGACGAAGGAAAACTAAACAATTGACATGCAAAAATAAATAACTGCTTTGGCGAGGGAAAAATACATAGTCGTTTTTTTTATTTTTTTCTCTTAATCAAAAGAACTAAAATGTATTATCATTAAATTCAAAAATAGATACAGTACCAATCTATAACATATAACGGACTGCAAAATTAGTTACGATAAAAAAGTTATTGCCATTTTTGAAGCAATAAAACCGTAAATCGCGTTTATCTCGCGATTTTGGTTTTGTTGTTGTTATTGGTTATTTAGTTTTCCAACTACAGCGACGAAATATTTGACAAGACTTCACGCATGACGGATGGTCCGGTACAGACTGCAAAAAAATCTGATGCCTAAGGGGTATCGTATTGATTTAGAATTGTAATTTGCATTATTTACATCAAAACATTGCTAAGGACGTCGCTTTAGGTAATTGCATATAATATGTAATGGCATGTTAATTAACCTTATAGCTTTCCAAAAGAAATCTAAGGTAAACAAAAATGGATAGAAGTCATAAGACGAGCAAGAACAGATGACTTTTGGAAGTGGAATACATTTTCCCGTATTTGCTCTGATCATTTTCTACACAATGAATTCTATACGCCAAAAAACGGAGCTTTTTTGTGAAAGTGTTTGTCCGGGGAAGTACTACCACCATACCTGTTTCTGCCGCAAAGCAGTAGTGCTCGCATTGCTGTGTTCCGGTTTGAAGGGTAAGGGTGCCGATGAAATTACGGCCACATGGGACTTTTCATCTTTATGTTTCAGGGTGGCGGGCGCAGTGGAATGCCACATAGGGTGCGTCCTAGGTGGACGTGACCTGAGGTAATGCACTGTTCATAGGCAGAGGGTACCACTTAACATCAGGTGGGCCATCTTCTTGATCTGTCATTCCAAGTAGTATAAAAAAACTCATTGTGCAAAATTCTTAAAACTGCACTCTGCAGTTTCTTAAATACTGGAATTTTTATACATTTATGTGTGGTTTGTCCGGCCTAAGAATAGACCCCTCCATCTCCTCCCGTGGATGTCGTAAAAGCCGACTAAGGGATTACCCGGACTTGTTAGTAAGATTTGTTGGTATAAGATTTGTCCTGGCTGCTAGCTTATAATAGAATGTGTTATTACTGGAAGAAAGCGTTAGTTGAGTCAGTCGTGGGAAGCAATGGCGGCGATGAGCTCACCAATTGTCACGTCTATATTCCACGATGGTGCAACCCACTGTGAAAAGCGGCCCATTGAGGCTCTGCCTACCCCTTCGGGGAAAGAGGCGTGTGTCTATGTATGTATGTATGTATGTATGTTATGTTTCCGTACGATTTTTATGATATTTTCTTAGTTTATTGAGTGATGAAAAATATATTTTTCACAAATTGATTGAGCTGAAGACCTTAGGTGGACTTGCTTTTCTATTGATTTATATTGTGTATGTTTGGGAGCTGAAAAATAGATACGTAACTACATAAAACAGAAGGGAACCATGTATTTTTGTAAAAGTTTCATTCAATAATTGCATTTTTTTCGGCGATTTTTTGTACTATAAACCTACTGAAATAACTTTAGAAAACACATTGCATCTGTTAAAGTATTAAGTATTAAAAAAATACAGTTTTTAAGAAGTTCAATAATTTAATTTCACCTAGTTTATTTACAAGACCGCCAGGAGTGGCGCTATAGAGAAGAGGCCTTTACTCAGCAGTGGCTGGATAGATAGATAGATAGATAGGTAGTTTATTTGTTGACCGTACCCTAAATCCGAATTGTCTTATTTTTCACGGACGTTTTGTATGGGTAAGGCCAGTCCATTTATTTTACTTTGGTCGAAGCTAACAACATATAAAAAAATCAGCGTGACCCGAACTTTTGCAAGCACGGACTAATTGATGGACTAATAGATGTGGAACTTGATATTGTCATACAATATCTGTCACCTTTGACAGTGAGGCGTCTTGTATGAAAATGTAAAATTCGACATAGCGCTTGATTAGGGCCCTAGATGCCTGTTGTTTCATTTCTATAGGACCAAAATTATTTAAGCTTTTCAAAATCATAATTAGAGTCATTTAGAGTTTACATCCACTGTTGACGAGGCCTCTGGCAATGGAACCCACATGGTCATTTAAATATTTTTGAAATTTACTTTTCTACTTTTAGAAGTTAAAAGATTCGCAGGAAGTCGTTGCAAAAAAGCCTATGTCCAGCTGTGGACTTGTACCTACAGGCTGATGTTTGTACCACCGTCCATTTAGAGTACCTACCTACTGCCTAATCTACGTGCGAAGTGCGAGCGGGTCAGCTATAGTAAAAATATAGGGTGACTTTGGCGCATAAAAGCAGTGCCTGTCAATAATATTGAATATTTTCGAACAATTAGTAGCCGATAAAAAGTTACGAATCCTGAACATAGAAAGCTGACGTTTTAATGGACTGGATTCTGCAGAGCAAGCGTTAATTTCGGTAGCCTTTGTTACTGTCCATTTTAATTTTCATATCGACAGAAAAAACAGCTATTTTGAATAATATTTTTGATTTAGAATAATCTTTATTTACTGGAAAAAAAACAACTCAAATAGGTACACAATTTAAAACAAAATGAAACAAAAAATAAATAAAAAAAGTCCGTTGCAAACAATCTAAAGATATAATAATATTTTGTATTGTACAACTTACAAATAGTGCACAAGAAGCTAATATCAACATTTGGTAGGTGGGTATGCAAGTTGTTAAGTTTGTTAGTCGAGTGACTGCCCTCTGTAACAGTAAAAACTATATGACAGCAGGGTGAAAGGGAAAGATAGCTCAAGTAAAAGGTATTTGTTTTGTAAGGAGCTAGGAATCATAATTACACGTATTTTCGTGTCGGTCATAATTTCTTCATCGGACGATCAGTTTCAAATTATTAAAAACTCCGGTATATTTTAAACGAGGACAAAGACATGACACACGCGCGTCCTGTTTCAAAATACCGTGATTTATTTCCATGACGCAGGTAAAACTTGAACTTTCATGTGAATCCCCTTCAATTTGTTGGCTAAGGGTTGATTTACAACGACATGGTTCATGAACGACCTCCATTAAAGCTGTGTAGGCCTTTTAAAGTTCAACCGGTGACATTTTATGACGAACGACACACCCATTAATACCGGCAATTCAATGAGCAATTTTATATTGCAGTGCCATCATTATATTCATTATAGGGCAGTGTTTAAACGTCCTCAAATAAGGCAACTTTTTATCTCGGTACCACGCTAGCGAAGCCGTGGGTAGTTAATAATAAGAAGAGAGATAAAAAAGTTTAAAAGGAAGTTTTCCTGTTCTAAGTAACTGTTTGTATCGTAGTGATATTTTAAAAGCTGTATTTTTAACCCCCGACGCAAAAATGACGGGGTGTTATAAGTTTGACGTGTCTGTCTGTGTGTGTGTGTGTGTTTGTGTGTGTGAGTGTGAGTGTGTCTGTCTGTGGCATCGTAGCTCCCGAACGGATAAACCGTTTTTTTTTTTTTTTTTGGTTGAAAGGTGAATTAGTCGGGAGTTTTCTTAGCTATGTTTGATCAAAATCGGAACAGCCGTTTCATTGCGTCGAGGGTTTTTTAATTGTTACACAATTAATTACTTGATTTAATACTGTATTTCATATTTTTAGCTGTATTTCACTATTTATACTAACATACAACATACATACATACATACATACATACATAGACACACGCCTTTTTCCCCGAAAGGGTAGGCAGAGCCTCAAATGAGCCTCTTTTCACGTGGGTTGCACCATCATGGGAAATAGAAGTGACAAGTGGTGAGCTTATCGCCGCCATTGCTTCCCCCACGACTGACTCTGCTAATGCTTTCTTCCAGTAATAACATATTCATTAAATAAGCTAGTTTTACGAATATTAAAAGTCCGGGTAATTAGTTTTAGTATAAAAAACAGTTAAAGTTTATAAATCTAATGTCTGCCCGCGGCTTCGCTTACGTTTTACCGGTATAAAAAGTAGCCTATAGCTCAATTTAGTACCAAACACTACATTGCTACTATTGCGTTACTGGGCTATTGCTATTGGGCTACATTTTATACGAACACAATCAATATGACAGTTTTTTTGAGTTTATTCTTTATGAATCGATTTTATTGTAAGGCCAACGGTTATACCCAAATAGAGGCACGTAAAATTAAAAAATTGTAACTACTTAACAATAAGTATGTGAAAATTTCACGCCAGTAGTAAATAACGACGTTAAGGTGGTTGCTATCGGTTGTGGCGCAATTTTTTTATTCGTGTTTTTTGCTTATCGCATCTCCTCCACACTTATTCACATAGCCAAACTAATGTTATTTATGTGATACTATACATTAAAACTTGTGCCTTAGGTCATATAACTACCGGCAAATTAGTCTTTGCTATCTGAAGAAGTGTTGAGGAGCTGTGATGAGCAAAAAAACACAATAATAAATGAATTTCGCGCCTCAAGCAAGCACCTTAAAAGGAAAACTATCACAGTAATATTAGAACAACTTTTACAATTTTATTATTAAATCTATTTACATAAAGAATAATATAACTAATACAAATAGGTATGTACAAACCTTAAAATAAACTTATGAAGCAGTTTTGCTACCTGAAGACCGCTTCTAACGATCTAAACGTAGCTCAACTGATCCAAATCACTACCAGACGGAAGCGTCCTAAAGATGCTGGCTGCATTGCCACCCTGAATGGCAATACTAATGCGTTGAGGTTAGTATAAAATGTACTTAGAGAAGTAAAAAGGAAAGATTGTACCTACAAACTCCAATGAAAATTACTTAGATGAAGTTGTTAGTTGTGAAAAACAGCAAAGCTCCCTTTAAGTCCGCATATTATGACGGGCAACTACGGAACCCTACAATGCGCATGGCCCGACACTCACTTGGCAGCTTTTCATTGTTTATCATTAAATTATCAGCTATTGTGAGTCTGCGAGTCGGTAGTAGGTGCGATGGAGCGTTCGTGAATTGCTGACATTTATCTTGCGGTCGGCTAATTAGGCATCGCCGCAGAGTGACTGCTGCACAATGGACTGCTTCTAACAACAAGGAACAAACGCAGAAACAGTTATTACCCGAGGGTAAAATATATAAAGCTTTCGAATTCGCCTTTGTTATAATGTAATTAAATGTGATCATAATAAAAGTTTCGTAACCGTGTACCTAATAAAATAAATAAATAATGCTGGACACAGTTCACATAACATTAGCTAGCCCCAAGCTAAGCAGAGTTTGTGTTATCGTTACTAGATAACTGATATACTTAATACAAAACATTCTTCTACTTCATTCTTTCTTCTCTTTTTTTACAATACATTACGTAGATATTTTTTAAAATACCCAGAGCACCCTGAATAAATATCTGCAGATTATACAAATATTTGTTCCGAGGCGGGAATCGAACCCGCAACCTCCTGCATCGCAAGCGAACCTACGCCCGCCGCGCCACAGAAGTCTTTAAGGGGTAATGTGTTGAGTTCTTGTTGGATAGTAATTGTGATACCTACTTCGAATTAGAAGGTTTCCACGAATAAGTCGTCTAAAAAGTTGCATAAAAGCCATTTTTACACAACTGCCTCAAAAGACGAGTGTATTTTTTTCAGGGTTCATGTATGTATGATTTTTTATTCCACCATTATCTCCGATTTAGATCATTAGAATCTGCACGTTATCCCAATACGGACTGGATACGTGAAATTAAAAAACTTGTTTGACCCTAGCATTGAAACTATCGTAGTTGGGAATCGTTTTAAAATTAATATTACTACAGCTTATTACCAAAGTTAAAGTTAAAGTCCACGTCAAATACAAAATATTTTATTCATTGAAATCACAAGAATCATTTTGAATCATCTTATAAAATAAAAACAAATAAAATAACGCAGGAGGTTGCGGGTTCGATTCCCGCCTCGGAACAAATATTTGTGCGATCGCAGATATTTGTTCAGGGTGTTCTGGGTATTTTCTATGTATAATAAAAAATATCTACCTATGTAAAATATATTGTATTAAGTATATCAGTTATCTAGTACCCACAACACAAGCTCTGCTTAGCTTGGGGCTAGATAATGTTGTGGGAACTGTCCAGCGTTATTTATTTATTTAAATAAATAAAAAACTATTCATATTTTTTAGAAGTACGAGTATATTGTTTGATATAGGTATAAGGCTCCCCCGTAGAATGTCACAATGAACGGTCGGTCATGAGCCGCCTCCATCTACCGAGTTCCTGCGACCTTTATAACGTCTTTGGTTCATGGAGACCTTCCAGAGAGCACCTGCCTGTCCGGTTCTAGGTCGCCACTCGAGAACCACTATTCCCAACTACATTTATCACCGGTCCATACACACCATTCATTTTTATGGGGAAACAAATTTGTTAACAAATTGCTTATATAAAATGTATCGAAACTTTAATATCATAGCATCCATTCATTAATTTCCAACGTACTCATCATACACCAGATTTTATGGTCACAAATTAAATAGTAAAGTCAAACATGCTTGTATAATATAGTTTTTTGCCCTCGCGCGTGTTAATGAAGCCAGAGGGCGGATGTACCGCTCGTAAATACTAGTCCGTTTCGTTTTTCCGTTTCCGGCCGAGTGTTGCCATTACTTCACCGTTACATGTCTTATTTAAACTATGTATATTCGCTTAATTCGAAGATATTCATATGTGGGCTGGACGTTTATTTATTGGCTATAAAAATGCCTGCACGATACTCGGCTTATCGTCTTATCAATGTGAAATATGACCGATGTAGCTGTAAATATTAGTTAGTTCGAGTGATGATTTATTTTCTCAGTTTTCGTTAAATATAAATATAGTTTAAGACGCAGATAACAGCTAAATTCAGTCACTGGTTAACGGTGTTACTATAAAAATCAAAATACTTATCTTTGTAATATTTACCTACTCAATGTTTTGTCTTTTGCATTGACAAGCAGTTTGAATTTCGATCGAATGAGATAAAATACGGTGTAACTATTCGAACGATATTCCGTGTTTATTAGTAGCACGGTGACTCAGTAATGTTAGAAAGTGTCAGAATAACGCTCGCAGCGAAAAGTGAACGAAACAAAAAACAGTATTTAAGACGCTGTGTTAAAATTGTGTAGTCGTTGCGTTACATGCTCACTCAGTAACAGTAAAGGTTAAAAGCTTGATGTTAATAATCTAAATAAATCATAGACTAGAAAAACGATTGGTGAATCTTTTCTCTATAGCTTTATTTTTTGAAATTGGCCCTTCTATAACCCGTTTTAGGTACCTCCTTCTAATATAGAAAATATTAAGCGTAAATTTTTATACTATTCAGTCGGTAATCACATTAATTAGATTAATTAGAGATAATTTATTTTTATATTTGCTACTTTAGAAGCAAAACGAAGTTTTATCATTTGTCGCTTACGTCAGTTACTTCCGAAAGGCAGAAATCTATACCTCATCTCTTCCCGGGTTCAAGCGAGTAAGAACGCTGTCACTGTCTTGCTCCGTTTTCTCCGCCCATTCGATACTTTAACATATCGCTAATAATCTTAGAGCATTGCAGGCCTCCGTGTTGCTCGATGCTAATAATAAACAAAATAATAAACTGTGCCGGTTTTACTAAAAATACATTTAAGAGAAGCCTATTTGACTCTTGACAGCCACTTAACCACATCTTGAACAATATAAGTATAAACTTTCGTAAGTTAAACTGAAATAAAATCAATATATTACCCGGACTTGTTATAACATTCGTTGGTAATTTGTCCTGACTGCTAGCCTAGTGAGGAATGTGTTACTACTGCAGGAAAGCGTTAGCCGAGTCAGTCATGGAAAGCAATGGTAGCGATGAGCTCATCACTTGTCTATATTCCCTGGATGGTGCAATATACAAATGACCCCATAGTCAAATGAGGGTCATTGAGTCCTACCCTTTCGGGGAAAAAGGCGTGTGTCTATGTATGTACATATTTTAGTAGGTGCGAAAATTGCCCGGAAAATCTTGATACATTCTGTAAATTAAACAAAAACGCATTGGTATTTATTAAACACTCACAAGCTTACATTCAAAGGCTTGCTTCGCTCACATTTGTAGGTATGTACGTTAGAACTCATCGAGTAGAACATTAAGCGCTGTAAACTTTTAGCATTATCCGTATCAGTACCCAAATGCGAGACTCAGTGAGCGCGTTGTGGGTCTGTAGACGTAGATGTGACCCAGATACCACAGGTTTAAGAGGAAAGATAATAGCCTCTAAAAGTGATAGACAAGCTCAGATTAAAAACAATAACTAATAAATAATTGGCATACCTGCTTAATTTACTTAATCACCAGTTAGTAAGCATAGCTCTCTCCATAACCCGTTGCGAGGTAACTAGTAGATCTAAAATATAGCGCAATTTCGTTGTGCATTTCTTTT
The DNA here is from genome assembly GCA_932527175.1 of Operophtera brumata. Classification (NCBI taxonomy): domain Eukaryota; kingdom Metazoa; phylum Arthropoda; class Insecta; order Lepidoptera; family Geometridae; genus Operophtera; species Operophtera brumata. Next base: position 30,891,304 of record OW052228.1, read on the forward strand.
TTGACTAATGTATTTTTCATGTATATAATAATAGGCCAATAGGGTTTGGTCTAAAACCGTTTCCCATACAATCTTGCAGGAACAAATTTCGGTGGTAGAAAAGATATAATTTCATCACTTCTGTTTTAAATAATTACAAAATGGTAATTATCCACTAAAATTACAAAAAATACATTGATTCCTCAAATGTTGTATGGTAAATTGTTTTGGACCTTCACGGCCAAGAGGGCGTTTCAGTACCTATAGGTACGTCAGATGCCGGTGCCAAAACCTTACAATGTTCCCTTCTAAAAGAGCAACTTGTATAGAGTGTAGCAGTTAATCTATTATAGTACTTGTACCTACACTAATTCTCTAAAAGCAAATTGAAGTAAATTAAGGAATTAGGTTTGTCGATGCCATTCCTATAGGCAACCGATGATATCGCCGACCGCCGACCCGTATCTCGGTCCATGTGCTTGAATAGTATTCACTCTACTTATTTTGAACTAGAAACTCGCCTCAGCTTCGCACGAGTCGTGTCGGGATCCCCTCTCCCTCCCCCTTACCAACCCCCCATCTATCCACACACCAGATACAAAAACCTGCTAAAGTTACATGCCTATGAATACATTTTTTTACACCTTGGGTTACATTATTGGAGTTTTAGTAAGGATCCAATGTCACTCGGGGAAAGTGTATCTTCCCAACAGTGAAATAATTTTTCAAATCGTTTCACTAGTTCCAGAGCCTATTCAATTCAAACAAACAAACAACCAAATCTTTCCTCTGTATTATTAGTATAGATTACTTGCTTCAAATGTACCTAGTATCAATGATATAATATAATCAATATGTATATATTTTTATATATCTACTGAGATATACAGTTGAGTTTTTTCATCTCAGTCACCACAACAAAGCTCTACCACAGAATAAATAATAGGCTCTACTACCTAGTACTACTAACAAATTTTCTCTGTGTTGTTTTTTCTTATATTAGATTACGTTATATGAAAAATGATGCTGATATCATAAATCCAGAATTGTCGTTATAATTTTCTCTTCTCAAAATTCAATAACGTTAATTATGTTCGGAAACCTCGCGGACCAACGCCAACAATGGGTACAGTTACATGCAAAATACGAAACGATTAGATCCAACGCGATTGAATGTCTGGATTGATAGTATCAATAAATATGATGGATATTCTGTAATTAATAGAACGCGCCGCAGCAGCTACTATTCAAACCGTCTCAACAGTGCTGAGCAATTTGACACGGTAATAATACATGATCATTTGAGGTTTAATTGCTTAAAAAATACCTACATTTCATTGTTAAGTTATTTCAAAGCCTTCATTTTATCGTTAATTGTGTATCTGTGCTTTGCAATCAATATAAATCAAATTGGACTGTGTGTAGCCAAAACTAAGCGGCGAGCCAGCAAATTCATTTTATTTCTAAAACGATGAGGTTGGTATATAAAATCAAACCATATTGGTTTTTTGTGGTTTATTATAAAATCCAACGACATAGCTAGGACTCCCTGTTGATACAGAAACTACGAGTTGTATACTGTTGTGGTGAATGGATTCAGTGCTCCTCACAGAGGCTCCTTTCATGCACTTTTGAATTTTTGGTTCAGTCCCGGTTTCCTCACAATGTTTTCCTTCACCGTTTGAGAGCACTAATATTGCGCACATAAAATAAATACATAATAAATAATAAAAAACTTTATTTGTATTCAATAACTTGCACTACATAACATTCCATGTACCTAGAACTTAGATTAAATATACCTATACTTAGCATAGCTTGAAGTAATCAGTTGTAGGACTTATGTAACTAGGTACTAGGTAGATACATGTTGTGGTCTCATTATGGTAATCAAAAAAACGGGTACATGGCTGAGCCCTAACTCCTAACTAAGTTTCCTTGTGTTTAGGATATCAGTTCTTCTCCCTGCCTTCGGTTAGTTATTGCATAATTGTGATTACAGTATTTAGTACTAAGTTGATGTTATCGCTGCACCGAATGGTGTTATCCACTGTTTAGCGAGTAGATAAAGTTACAAATAGTATAAAGTTGGAAACAAACTTTGATAAATTGACTAAAAAATATCTAAGGAAACAAACTAGCATGCATGAATGAATGCCACAACGCCACGGCCGTCCCAAATAAGCAAAAATCAAAAACAAACAAAAAATAATAATAATACTGAATACAAACACAATAAAATAGATTAAATAATTATTATGAAATAACTAGATACGAAATAGATGTAGGTAACCTTACTCAATGAATCCAGTTAGGTCAGTTAAACAAAGGCCGTAAGAAATGTACCTAATTTTTTATTTTATTATCTGGATCAATTGTTAGTAAACTGAACATATCTAGGTACTTAGATTCATTGCATAAGTAAATACATACATACATTTTTAGACTGCAAAATCCATTGGTGCACGACAGGGATTTGAATCCACGACTGTAGGATTGGATGTTGGTGCTTCCACAATGAGTTTTTTTCATACAACTTTAGATGGCGGAACAAGCAGGTGGCCCATCTGATGTTAAGCGGTACCCTCTGCCTATGAACAGTGCATTATCACATAGGTCACGTCCACCTAGGACGCACCCTATGTGGCATTGCACTGCGCCCGTCACCCTGAGCCATAAAGATGAAAAGTCTCATGTGCCTGGTAATTTCACCGGCACCCATACCCTTCAAACCGGAACACAGCAATGCGAGCACTACTGCTTCGCGGTAGAAATAGGTATGAGGGTAATACTTCCCCGGACGAACTCTTTCACAAAAAAGCTCAACTACTAACAAAAGATTCTGAGTTCAAGAACAAGAGATTCTGTTTTAGCTCGTCGGAAGTCGAACCTTCCATAGCACGTCATAGCTGGCGAATAAATCCCATCTCAATCCCGCTGACTGGACAAGAAAGAGTAAACAAGAGAGGGTGAGAGTAATAAATCTAAATTCGTCCATCAGAGAGAGCAGTGCAGCGTGAAGCGTCCGGCAGCCTGCGCGCGACGCTAGGTTCACATAGCTATGAAATGTTATATCCATCAAATACACATTCACAATGCATGTTAGTACTGAAAAAACGTGTTGAAAAATATCGAATGGGCGGAGAAAACAATAAATTCAAGAAAGTGATAGCGGAAGTCACTTGAACCCGGGAAAAGATGAGGTATTTTTGCCGCTCAGAGTTAATTGACGTGAGCGACAAATGATAAAACATCGTTTGCTTTAAAAATGGCAAATATAAAATAAATCATTTTCTATTAATCTAAGTACTGTCATTACCTATTGAATAGTGGACAAATTAGTATACAATATTTTCTCTATTCGAAGGAGAGACCTGAAAATGGTTTTAAAAATCGAGAAAAGTTTCACCAATTGTGTTTCTGTTTTTGATTTATTTAGATTACATACTAAAATAATAACATCAAGTATGTAACTTTACCGTAACTGAGTGACACGTAACGGATAGACACCAGAATTTTCGCCTTAAGGCAAAGTAGAGAGCAAACAATCAACCCCAAAACGATAATCTATCATTTTGTCTAATTAATGGTTACTGTAAACTTCGATGTCGTTCAAAAGGATGATTCTACGCAAAAAGAAGAACTTTGGGAAGTTTCTCTTGGGTCTTCAAAGAATACTTAGAAAAGAGATCGAATCTAAATTTAAAAGTAATTACTTAAATTAAATCAAGGATAATTATTAACAAATTAAAATTACTCCTGTTTTATTGCGACCAAGAATTAGGGCACCAAGCACGGCTAAGTTCATGATCCTTATTATTAATATGTTGGTAGCGCATGTGTGGTGCCCATCGAACAAGGAGTCATGTGTGTCAGCTCCAATTGGAGTTTACTTCAGTTCAGTTCGGAAAACATAACACCTTTTAATTAAATTCAAGTTCAACTGTCAAGTCGTCACGAATCTCCGGCAAGCTTAGAGCATTGCAGGCCCCCGTATGTTGCTCGATGCCGGCAAGTGATAAACCAGGTTAAAATGTTGGCAAAGAAACCAAGGTTTTGGAAGACAATAGCCGACATTCCGAAAAGACACACAATCTGTTATGTATTCTGTGCCGCAGTACACTTCTATTTACACCACACATGCGCTCTTTATATATGTTACACCGGATAAAATGCCACCAAAATTACATGATATAACTAAAAAACACAATAAAGTACAAAGATAAAAATGAAGACGTTTCTTTCAAAAATACCGGACAGTTTTTTTCCCCGTTACAGATGAATCCTGCAATAAACTTGCAGTGCATGGCCGTGTGAACCTCGGCTATGTCAGAGGTCCATGACAGAGGACACTACGTGATGCCCAGTTTATTACTTCCCGGCACCGACTGATTGGATAACTCACGTGTACATACAAAAACTCACTCAACTCCCGCTCTTAACACGACGGAGTAAGACGAGCGAAAGTTACGTGACTTCAGCTTTTATGGAAGCTTCAGGCATTGGACGAGCTCAAACTAATCTCGCTAATAAAAATATCTGAGTACATGGGTTGACTACCTTTCACATCCTTGAGAGTATTCCGTATTCAGTAGGGCTATATCTCTTTGAATATTTGCTGCTGCGTGTCTACACGTGCTGTCAGCAAGACTGACGACGCCAAACATTCAGCATTTGATGGTTATAACCAATTTCGCCAGCCCGTTGGAATTTGTGAGAACTCCTTTAAAACATGTCGTTTTAATTCATGATGGAACAAGCAGATGGCTCTCCTGATGTTAAGCGGTAACCTCTGCCTTTAACAATGCATATTTCAAAGGTCACGTCCACCTAGGACGCACCCTATATGGTATTGCACAGCGCTGGCCACCCTGAGTCATAAAGGTAAAAAGTCTCATGTACATGTAATTTCACCGGCACCCATATCCTTAAAAACAGGAACACAGTAATGCGAGCACTACTGCTTTGCGGCAGAAATAGGTACAGTGGTAGTACTTATCTGGACGACCTCTTTTACAAAAATGTCTACTACTACTACTACTACAACTAAGTACTAGCCTTTTGTTTGCGGCTTCGCACGCACCGAGTAACTAGAGAAAAATATTCGGTGATCTTTCTATAAATTAGCTTTTTCAGCAAAATATTTGTTTTTCAGTACAAATACTTCAAGCAAAGAAAGTAAAATTATTCTGATTGCACCCCATTAGTCAATCAGTACGTTGATTTAGTGAACAAACTTGCCCATTTATAATTGGGTTACTCCTAATAGTCACAGAAAATGTAACAAAAACAATTAGTTTTTAAATATTTTTCCTAGTTGCTACTTTCGAAACTTCATAATTTAATTTCAAGGTTAATTAAGTACGCTACCTTTACGTCTTCATCATAAAAACATGATTCCAAATATATTGGTCAAAAATGGCGAAACAAATAGCCACAACTTCGAAACAAAAGGAAATTGTAGAACATGAAGGAGATCGATGCAGATTGAATCCCCTAGATCCTGGCAAAATGAATCAACCTCTATATTAAAGTTATTATGTATGTACATGTTGGTTGATGAAAATGGAATGCACGAGTTATTTACAAATGCAGCTAGCAAATCTTGCCTGTAAAGCTTTCTTGAAGCTTAATAATAGTTTCTGTTGAGCTATTATTCTCACAATCAAAGCATAATCTGAGTTTTCAGAAGTTAATGTTCTGTGAATTACTGGATTACATTTTACAACCAGATGAGTGCCTCTCGAGTCAAAGATAGCTAATAAAGGCATCTTAATATTTTCTGGGTATTTTTTTAAAATTTAAATTTATTCTCTGTCAATATTGGTTGGATTCCATGGAGTGAAGCTTGGTCTCCCACAGCTGGTATTATCTAATTTGGCTATATCTATTGTTTTTTTTACACTACTTGGTATGACGGATCAAAGCAGATGGCCCACCTGATGTTAAGTGGTACCATCTGCCTATGAACAGTGAATCATCACATAGGTCACGTCCACCTAGGCCGTACTCTATGTGGCATTGCACTGCGCCCGCCACCCTGCGACATAAAGATGAAAAGTCTCATGTGCCTGTAATTTCACCGGCACCCATATCCTTTAAACCGGAACATAGCAATGCGAGCACTACTGCTTTGCGGCAGAAATAGGTATGGTGGTAGTACTTACCATGATGGTAGCAATTGGTCGTATTGCACGTTGAGTCCAATTACGATATCATGTTACCCACAAGTGCTTTATCAAAACATTTGCATGAAAGTTTTACAATATATCTGATATATGTATATATGTATATCCAATATAAATATACACTACTTACGTACTTACAAGTGATTGATTATTCTAGCTTAGGTACGTACCAAGAGTGATCATCATCATCCTCATCAGCCTACAGAATCCCACGATGAACGGTCTTGAGGTGCCTCCATCCACCGACATCCTGCGTTCTTTATAATATCGACGATATCACCGCAGTCAGCGCAAAACGTGAACGCGCGGCGCGGCGTCACCCGATGCCATACTTTACCGGTCAGCATTTCTACAAACGCGACTCATATCACCGATTCGCAGGTAAATGACCACCCGGCCCCGATGACCTCGGCCCCTGGGATGTCAATGACGCACCCTGCGATGACTGTGCCTTCTCCTGCTTCACGTCCTCGCCAGCAGAAGAAGAGTTACGCGCAAGTTTCCCGCCCGCCTAAGCCGCTGAACTCGGCGCCTTGCGGCTAGCCTCGTCTGAGGAATGTGGCACCGGAGAAACCCGTTCTAAAAACAAAGAGAGTCGACGTGGACGGCTTCACCCTGGTGGAGAAGAGACGACGACCAAGATCGTGCCGCAATCAACGCGGCACAGGTCAGATACTGGCTGAGTTGGCAACACTGCATGCAGTCGAGCCAACTATAAAGATCTACCTCTCCCGAATAAGCGAGAGTACATCAGGAGATGATGTACTCCGGTTCGTGACGGAGAGGTGCCAGGGCCGGATTCAGGGGGCGGCGATTCGCCTGTCTCTTCAGCGCCTGCAGACGAACAGGGCCACTGACTTTAAGTCATATGCTCTCCAGGTCCCGGCGAAGTATAAGGATGTGCTCCTAGATCCGGATTTCTGGCCAGCTGGCATTGTTTACCGACGCTATAGGGAAGCGTTATTGAAACCAAATCCCTCTATTGACGTTAAGTGTTAGTTTTAAGTATAAAATATGTATAAGGTATGTATTGATATGGGCTTAATGTTTAGGTATAATTTGATTGTACATTTCCCAGGTAGCCTGAAATAAAGTTTATATTATTATTATAATGTATTCGGCCCATCATCGCCTTCCAATTCCGCGTCGTACGGTTTGTAGTCTATACTACATAACCTTTATTTCCCTATTATATGGTTATCAGCGATAACAAGATACATTATTTCTGTTTAAATTATGGATGCCCTAGTTGAGCTGTGGTTATTTGGAGAAGATGATTCTATACTTAAGGTTAGGCATGTCGCAAAATTCCTAACCGTAGTTTTGATTTTTTACTGACTAAATCAAGTACACTTTTCAAATTAAAACTATGCATGAATACTATATTAGTTCCAAGGGAACATTGTACGATAGAAAAAAGACCCAAAGCTACCTCTAACTTTTGGCTAGATACGTTTTTTTATTAAAATGGTGCATATTATTGTAAAAAAAATAGATAAATAAAAACAACACAACAAAGCCAAGGGTTTACTAAACATTTTTTGTAAAATTATCTATATCTTACGAGATATTAATTAAAAACGGCATTTAGTATTTTTTTGTATTTATTTATTAATGCATAAATTACAACAGATGTAATTACCCTGTCAGGGTGTAGCAGGTTACATAAAAGTTAACCTAAAAAAAAGCATACATATTAATAAATTACAATAATAATATAATCTTAACTTACGTTTTTCTACATGTAAGTTTATATAAAAAAAAAACAAAAACTTTACAACTTATCTTCAAAAACGTCATCTAATTATCTAGACGACCTCTGTGGCGCGGCTGGCGATGGTTCGCCTGCGACGAAGGAGGTTGCGGGTTCGATTCCCGCCTCGGAACATAGCACAAGCACCCATAACACAAGCTCTGCTTAGCTCGGGGCTAGATAATGTTGTGTAAACTGTCAAGCATTATTTATTTATTTATTTATTTTATAACATCAGTTTTGTATTAGCAGTTCCATGCGTGTTTCTAAGAGCGGCGCGAGTTATTTTTTTGTATGAACCTGGGTTCGGCGCAGCCTTAAACCACTTAACATAATTCATTATCCAGAGCAAAAAAAATTTAAAGCAAAATATATTTTTGTAATGTGATATTTTATGTTACTAAGAAAACGGAACAGCTTTCCCTAGAAATGTGATAATGTAAATTCTCTTTTCGTGTTTCAGATGTCCCACTTCACTCGGTAGCGGAGTTCATGCGCAAATAAGGAGTTTGCACGTACTGCCCGTCTTATCGAGAGGCACGTAGTTTGCACGTACTGCCCGTCTTATCGTGAGGCACGTAGCCTACTTGATGCTGCTTTATTGCTGGCCGGGAGGGATCTGCATCACACTGCACTTTACATTCCTTCTTTTAATTGTGAGATGCCAGTGACGGCACCGGCCACATTAGCTAGAACCTAGCTGAATTACATACTATATACCCACAGTGTATGCTTTCAATTATACTGATATGTATCTACTTGGACCGAGTGTATCTAATTACCTATCCTATCTAGTATCTATATACCTAGGTATTATTCGTAATCCGAATCTATTCAAGTATTCAAGTTAAGTATAAAAAGTTTATTTCTGTGACAAAAAACATATTAAACGCAATTTTTACAAAATTAAGTTAGGTAGTAGGTATATATTATAAAGAAACTTAGCCAATATTAGACTTAACAAAATAATAATACCATCTAAAGAACAATAATTGGAACAATGCAATGTTGGCAAATAATTAATTTGCAAGTGCGCTAGCTCCCACCCTAGGAAAACCTTTTTTTTTTCTTTTTTTTTTTAACAAAGATAGACCTTTGTTTGACCACGATCTCACCTGTTGCAACTGTAACGGCCGAAGATGGAGCACAAAGGTCTAGAAGGCACCTATTCACTCTAGCCTTGAAGAGACCCAGACTACCTTGTGAGTAGCTAGCCTAAGTATTTTTGCTAAATGCCGAGGTTTATTCTATATTCTAAGATAACAAGTTACCTGCCTAGTATTTGTTATTTGAATCTATTGAAATATAAAAATAAGTTTTGCTCAACCAATTTTCTTTATAAATAGCGATATGCGTGGGTTCGTCATTTTGCTGCCTGATTTGATTACATAACGAGAAAATGTTTTACCAATTTAAATTTCATAAATGTTGATAACCTGTTTGGCGAGGTGGCAGAGTTGCTAGCTGGCAACATACTAACAAAAAACACCCAAAAGTCTCACATTGATAGTCCTGATCCTGCCCTAGTATCTTCTGATCCCCTGGGTATCAGAAACTACTAGTACCATGGTACTACAACACCATACAACACCCGGACCCGGAACAAATATTTGCAGATCATACAAACATTTGTCCTGTTGCATCGAACCCGCAACCTCTCGCATCTCAGTCAGCAAGCTACTCGACCGCCGATTGGTTCGATTTACGCTTCAGAACAATATACCTTGTACTTGTAGAGCAGACTCTTCTCCGCAACTAGGCCACCAACGGGCCCTTTTTGCGTGATGGGTGGAGGCTGCTAGTCCAGCCACCCGATGTCCTCCAGGAAGGCTAGCAGCTCGCCAATGCTGGCGCAGGCCTGCCTGGGTGTCCTCGGTGTCCCAATATACCTATGATTGCATGATCTCCAAATATTTGTGCTGTGATACATAATGGTACTCCTAGTTCCTGAAACCACACCACACAGAGAATCCTAGTGCGGTTATCAGGATTATGTATGGTGATGGATTGTGTTATTTAATGTATGTATGAAGTAATATCACAAAAATGTATTCATTGCCCGGACTTGTTGTAAGATTCGATGGTATACGATTTGTCCTGGCTGCTAGCTTATTATAGAATGTGTTATTACTGAAAAAAAGCGTTAGCAGAGTCAGTCGTGGGAAGCAACGGCGGCAATGAGCTCACCACTTGTCACGTCTATATTCCACGATGTTACAACCACGGTGAAAAGAGGCCCATTGAGTCTCTGCCTATCTCCTTCGGGGAAAAAGGCGTGCGTCTATGTATGTATGTATGTATTCATTGCTATTTGTAAGATAATATTGTTTATTGCCTTATAAAGGTAAACCTAGAGCAAGGCATAACGTCGTAAATAAATGTCAGAAACTGATAAACGGGGTAATCGAAGCCTTTTCATCGACTGAATGTATCAATTTCAAAAATCTGAGCTCCATCAAATATGCAGAGCACGTTTCTAAGCCAGCCGGTATCCTCTCGAATCCACTGATTAAACACGATGTATAAAAGAATATTTATGATCACAATATATTTATTTATCTAATATACAGTCTCTTTACAAACACTAATGTTGTTATAAAGAACAAAGAAAAGATGTAAATGTTAAAACAAATCACAAACAAGAAAACAAATCCTATTTGTAAAATATCTATCATTCATCCTAATTCAGAAATAAGTACCGCTAAGTACGAGTCCTTATCATTTTAATTTCGCGAGTTTATTCAAAAAGGCAAAATAAACATTTTTTGCTTCTGTCGGCGTGCCTCCCTCGTTTTAATTGCGTAAATCTTCTTTAGAGAGATCTTTTTCGATTAAATCTTTTTTTCAGTAACGATACCGGAATGACGTATCCGCCAAAGTAAAGATGCGGGAAATCAGCTTACCTGGCTTTTTGTTGGTTTCACTTCCCTTGTATCAAATACTCAGCAATTACATTATTGATGAGAAAACAGACTGGCAAAATACAGCAAAAATACACCTTCTCACTTAAAAAATATGAAACATGTTATTGATAGCGCAGATACGAGTAGATTGACTGTTACCTCATGTATCAACTTGGTTCACGAATATATAAATATATTTGATTCTGTATGTTTGTTGATGTGGATGCTTTCGCTAGTGGCGCGAAATTCAAATTTGTTCGTGTTTTTTGCTCATCACATCTCATCAACACTTCTTCAGATAGCGAAAACCAATTTGCCGGTAATAATATGACCTTACACACAAGTTTTAATTTATAGTATCACATAAATATCATTAGTTTAGCTACGATTGTGCTTCAATGGTATTTACATTGTTTTTTTGTTTCAAGCACATTCATAGCCAAACTAATCATATTTATGTGATACTATAAACTAAAACTTGTGTGTTAGTTCATATAATTACCGTCAAATTAGTTTTCGCTATCTGAAGAAGTGTTGAAGAGCTGAGAAGAACAAAAAGAAAAACGCGCCACTAGCGAAAGCAACCACCTTAACATGGACTGTACAATAACGTACACTATGTTCCAGTAATATACTAGCTATACCACTGAGCAGTTAATCACTACGTTTAGCTATACTACAGCATTTCTCGGAGGGACCACAGGTAAAAAAATACCCGTGGTACCTTCCAGGGACTGTGGGAGGGACCACGCGTAATAAAGGATAAACATGCAGACACCCTGACAAAATGTAAAGTTGGTTGTAATTATTAAGCTATTAGGGAGGTATTTATATATATTATATATATATAACATTACAGCAATAACACCGAACAGTCATGTAGTCCTGATCCCATACTGGGAATCCCTGTGTCGTGTGTATCAGGAACAACAGGGAACAACGAGTACCAATACAGTGTTACCCCAACACCCAGACTTGTCATATTGTCTAATCGATGTTGATTACTGGTTAGACGGTTTGTTCTTCATTGCGCTGCGTGTTTTTGCTTTTTTTCAAGAGCCGAAATGTTTAAAACACGCAGCGCAATGAATAGCAAACTGGACATCGAAATCGAACTTCAGTCTATTAAGCAATTTGGCCGCCGTAGTCATAATTATTGTATAATCGATGTCGATTACCAGTTTGTTGTTCATTGCGCTGCGTGTTTTAGCTTTTTGTAAAGAGCAGAAATGTTTAAAACACGCAGCGCAATGAATAGCAAACTGCACATTGAAATCGAACTTGAATCTATTACACAATATGACCGCAGGAACAAATATGTATTAGGTCTTTACATATGAAATTGGCGTTTGTCAAACTGGCCACTTTGATCTCAAATATCTGTTAACGAATTCCAAATTCTCATTTATTTGAAATTTAGGTTTGTGTATTTTTGTATTTCGAATTTAGTGATTCATTTGTTTTCGCGCTTTGTTTTTTCTTTGACATCGTTCTGGTTTGTTTGTGGTTCTGATCACAATATGGAAAACTTAAAATATTGCGTTATTTACGAATACGAGTTCCACTGTGCCACCAGTGCTGCAGAAGTAATGCAGAGCTACTGTAAAAGACAACATGGTACGTTTTTGGTTTCAACGTTTTCGTTCTAGAAATGTTGACCTACAGAACAAACCCCGTGGAGACCCTAGTTGACAATGAAAAATTGAAATTCTTTATTGTGGAATCCACGTTAGAGTTACCGTCAGGTTTCGATGTGAGTGATAAAACTATTTTAATTCACTTGAAAAAAATTGGAACAGGCTTCGATGTGAGTGATAAAACTATTTTAATTCACTTTTAAAACAAATTGGAAAAGTGATAAAGCTCGAAAAATTTAAACCATAATGAAAAATCTAGCCGTTAAACAACCGGGACAGATCAATTGTACCAGCCCACTGCTGCTTCAGGACAACGCTAGACCACACACACACACAGCACAACAGACGATAGCTAAATTAGAGGACGATTGGAATGTCTCATAATCCCCGGATTGATTACCACTTTTTCCGGAATTTGGTAATTTTTTGCATGGGAAAAAAACCAAAGAGGCAGTCAAAACTGCCTTCAAAGATTTTATTGATTCTAGCTCCCACAATTTTTTCAGCAAAGGAATCAATGATCTTTCTTTAATATGGCAAAAGTGCATACATAACAATGATGCGGAGCATAGGTATTAGGTACTTAGTTGGTTATACAGGCATATACCTAATTTCATTAAAAAAAATGCATTTCGTACATGCATGCTAAACATGCTTGTCAATATACTGCAAATCATCATCTGAGGGGCTAGTCTGACAACTTACACGGCAATTCAACTTACAATTCGTGTAGTGTACACTAGTGTACACTACACGAATTTTAGTATGGAGAAATCGAAGAGCACCCCTAGCGGACACCTTGAGAACCTCGAATTCCGTACAAAAAATCATGAAGTGTAGTAGTAGGTACACCACACGGCCGTGTAACTTGTGTAGACTCGAGGCTCAGATCAGATCGCTGTCATCTAATGGTCGTCGAAAAACATCATGTTTACAAAATTTCAGCTCAATCACTTAGGAAAAGTTGACTGTTAGTTACAGCTGTGGGTCTAAATAAAAGCTTGCAAAAATAGTACCTTATCCTACGAGAGAACACATGGTCCTCACCAAAACATTACTACCCTGAGGTTGCGATCAACCAATCCACGTTCAATTAAAGTATTATAAAAGTAGGTATAGATAAACATTTATTAAGATTAAGTTTTCAGTCCGCTGCTGTTACAGACGGTACACAGACACATATTTATGTTAGAACGTGAAGCCTCATTTAGTTCGAATACAGCACGCGAACGCGCCGTATAAGTAAATAAGTTTTAATTACTTGTTTATTGTTGTTTCTAACTCAGCAACTCTAGATACGATTATCTATTAACGAGCAAAAATTGCTATATAGTTAATTAATGGACTGTTTTCTACCAGAATACGCTGATGCAGCCATTTCCTAATTTGTTGTCATTGTTTTTCATAGCTACTTGACCCATGATGAGAGCGATGGTAGCCTAACGGTTCAATAGTGCAACTCAGAATCCAACGATACCGGGTTCGATTCTAGGCTCCGCACCAATGACTTTTCTAAGTTATGTGTGGATTTCCATCGCTCTGTGCTTCGGAGGGCACGTTAAGCTGTCGGTCCCGGCTGTCATTGATTAATAGCAGTCGATAAGCCATGTCAGAGTCCCTCGGGTGGTTTGAAAAACTCTGACACCAGAGGCCAGCACTACCTCATACGAAACGACGACGACTTGACCCAGACGTTCCTTCTCGGGTGCAGATGGCCCGACGTGTCTGTAACGTCATTGGACTGGACTGGACCACAAGAGTCGTCCATAGAAGATCAACAAAAAGCACAGATGCGAGTGAAACGTCTGACGGCTGAAACCTTAGTCAGTGGCTTCTAAGTGATCTTAAACATTTTCAGAAGGATGCGAAGGCTTTTCAGATATTTCAAATAAGAGGAAAATGGAGCGTTGCCCAGCAGCAATATAGAATAAAAAGTTAATAAGTGGAGTATTAATGAGTATTCTTAGAAAACGCGCACGCATATTTATTTTCATCTCATCTATTCAAAAAGAGCTAGTTTATTCTTATTAAAAGATAAACGGCTAATTACCACTATTTTTTTGTCACTTTGCTGACGTTTTGAGACTGATTTCAGAAGCCTCTTCATCATGAGCACCGCCCGCTACCGCGTTCGACGGTGGACCGGCGAATACTGCGTGCAGCCGCATGCTCCGCTCGCTGGGCCAGCGGCGGTGGCGGCGGCGGTAGGTTCGTTGCGCGCGAGAATTAGTTCATCTACGTCACTACCTACGTCGTCGGTATAAGGCTGCGTACACACTGCACTCACGGTATCACTCTCCAGACCGATTACAATACTATAAACAGGAGTGGTGGAATGGAGTAAAGGTTGCCATGCCGGCGAAATACCTCATCCACGATCGCGATTGAAATTTGGATGTCGGCTAATCTCAATTGCTTCACGTATCTTGCGAGGAATAAAAAACTTCTCTTTCGCAAGAACTGAAATTTTGTCGAACCGTAGGTAGCGGGGCGATTCCGAGATCATTGCATGCTCTGCAACCGCCTACTTTTCTACGTCCAGATTTCTAACACTCCTGATGTGTTTCCGTGGTAAACTGTATATCTGGATGAACCGAGTTCAAAAACTTAAAAAAGTTCAAAAGGGACTAAAATAGCCTCAAAGGTTATATATTAGTAACTCCGTAAGGACAAAAAGTTATTTGAATTTAGAATGTGGATATTATTAGTAAAAGTTCCAATCACCAAAGAGATCAATCACAAGCATTGTCTACAAGTAACATGCTGTATTAAAAGTAAACAGGGCGGAAGCCAAATCCAAAAAAAGTTTGTAAAAAAAAACGCGCTAAATGCATGTAATTATTTACTAAAATACGGATTTATAAAAAAATGTGTGTGTTCCTCAACTAGTGAGGAAGAATGTTATTATATTAACTCCAGAGAACATTATATCGGACGCTAAACTGCAAAGTCTATAAAAGGTATGTAGGGCGACCACTATAAATTGGAAACAAGCTGATGTTCGGGCAGGCCATCCCAAACGTGGCAGCAGTACTCCATACCAGACCGGACTACTGCTTTGTATAGGTAACGCTTTGCCTTAGTCTGCAGTATGCTTTATTTCATGGCCTCATATATATTTTTTATACTACTTGAATGACGGAACAAGCAGATGGCCCACCTGATGTTAAGCGATAACCTCTGCCTATGAACAGTGGATTACCTCATAGGTCACTTCCACCTAGGAAGCGCCCTATATGGCATCATTGCACTGCGCCCGCCACCCTGAGACATAAAGATGAAAAGTCTCATGTACCTGTAATTTCGACGGCACCCTTACCCTTCAAACCGGAACACAGCGATGCGAGCACTACTGCTTTGCAGCAGAAATAGGTATGGTGGTATTACTTCCACGGACGAACTCTTTCACATAAAAGCTCTACTACTACTAAAGCTCGAGGTGATCTGTAGCTACAGGTACCTCGGAATATGGGAACTTAGAGAAACGTACTGGTTTTACTTACTGACTTGATTTCTTAGATAGGTTCCGTCGTATTTTTCCTGCGCCAAACAAAAACGCAGAATTCTTTTCCACCACCTTTAATTCAATTCCAATAAAGAAAGCGTTCTCATTTAGCACGGGAATTAGCTTAGAGTAATATAGCAAGGGGTAGATCATGACTTGTTTGTAAGATTCGTTTGTATAAGATTGGTCCTGGCTGCTAAATGTGTTATTACTGGAAGAAAACTTATACCAACTAAAAGAAAGCTCACCACTTGTCACGTCTATTTCCCACGATGGTGCAACCCACAGTAAAAAGAGGCCCATTTGAGGATCTGCGTACCCTTTCGGGGAAAAAGGCGTGTGTATGTAGATCATGAAAGAGGGCCGGTCAGTTCTTATCAATAAAATTATTGTTTCAGACTTTCGCGTTCTTCTTCTTCTTCTTCTTCTTCTTCTGTATTTGGTCATCGTTCCTGTAGTAAGCGAACATACATACATACATAGACACACGTCTTTTTCCCGGAAAGGGGGTAGGCAGAGCCTCAATAGTCCCATTTTCACAGTGGGCTTCACCATCGTGGAATATAGACGTGACAAGTGGTGAGCTCATAGCCGCCATTGCTTCCCACGACTGACTCTGCTGACGCTTTCTTGCAGTAATAATACATTCCATAATAAGCTAGTAGCCAGGACAAATCACAAACCAACGAATCTTATCAACAAGTCCGTGTAATTTTACGGCATGGGAGGAGGCGGAGGGGTCTATTCTTAGGTCATTCTACTTTAAGCGACCAGCCCTTCATGATCATCATAATCATCATCAGCCAGTTGATGTCCACTGCTGCACGAGGCTTCCCACATCGAATGTAATGGGGGACTTACCATAATCACCTGCCAAGCAGGCGGATTGATGATCGCAGTATTCAAATTCATATTCAAAAGTATTTTTCATTGAAATTACAATCGTCTTATAAACTAAATTTACTCCTGTTCTAACGCGACCAAACCTTAAGAGAACAGTTTTAAACTGTATTGGTGCTTAGTACTCAGGAGGATGCTTCATCCCATCCCCTGGTGTACAATGCGTGATTTTGGCCTAAGAATAGACCCCTCCGTCTCCTCCCGTGGACTTTGTTAAAACTAACTAACGGGATTACATCAGGAGAAGCAGCTCTTAAAACAGCCAACTATGGATATGACCGGTGATAGAAAACACTGTGAGTGGGTAAAAGTCTTAAGTGCGACTTCCATCGAGGCTCTTTTCGTGCACAGTAAGTATGTTTTGCGTTTTGCGAGAATGCCCTACACTTAACAGCTGTAAGTAATCATTTTGGCGTCACGGCCAGATCAAATACAGGACTACAGGGAATAATCGATTCTTGCTCTCCTTCACCCACAACACCCTTGGGATTAGAATAGAGCTGCTATGAACCCAAAGTTAGGAGGTTAGGTGCAAGGATACAATACACACCAATACGGGACGTCGATGCAGATTTTAATTTAAATTAAAATTAAAAATGCCCGTCTACATTCATATATTTATAAATAGACACACACCCTTTTCCTCGAAAGGGTAGGCAGAGCCTCAACGGGCCTCAATTCACCGTGGGTTGCACCATCGTGGGAGTAAAGACGTGACATGTGGTGAGCTCATCGCCGCCATTGCTTACCACGACTGACTCGGTTAACGCTTTCTTCCAGTAATAACACACACTATTTAATAAGCTAGCAGCCAGGACAAATCTTAAACATACATACATACATAGACACACGCCTTTTTCCCCGAAAGGGGGGTATAGGCAGAGCCTCAATGGGCCTCTTTTCACAGTGGGTTGCACCATTGTGGAATATAATACCAACGAATCGTACTAACAAGTCCGGGTAATACCTTAATCGGCTCTTACGACATCCACGGGAGGAGATGGAAGGTCTGTTCTTAGGTCGGACACGCGACTATTTTTAATATTTTTTGCTATTTGAGCAGTCTTCATTAATACCTTAGATTCTGTTTATCATAAGCTGGTCATCATCAGACCCACGAGTCTACAGGTACCAATAACAAATGACGTGTTAGTTTGATATTTGACCTCAAACTTGAAGTTCTAGCTTCAGTAGTACCCTAGATCCTGTTCATCCTATCCTGTTCACAATCATACTCCGGTGCACGAACTGCAATCTGGTTTCACCAAAAATAAAATGTATGAGCTCAATGTAGAGATTTTAGCTGCGATAAAGCGTGAGATCCGTGTTGAGAGCTGATAATCTGGAAACAGCTGCACCGATTTCCACCAAACAGCGAAGATCCATTTCGCGAACACCAGCTTTCATACAAAAAAAATGGAACAAGAACATCAATGGAATAAGAGCAGCCATTCTGGTGTAATGAGGCCACAGAGAAACAGACAGACAACACACTATAGCCTCATATTTATAACACCCCCTCTTTTTAGTCGGGGTTTACTAGAAAGTACATTATCAGTAGAGCATAGGTAGTTCATACAATCCATGATCCGCCACATGGTCGGGTCTTAGAAAATCAATCGATACATATGACAAGCACAATTCTAACCAACTTCAAAAAAAGAAGGAGGTTCTCAATTCGTGTTTATTTTTTCGTCGTAATTTCACGGTCTTTAGTTTGTTTACTCTGAGGGTAACCTTCAATTTCCACCGATCTTTCACAAAAGCTGATCAGAAGAACGCTAGTTAGAAAGCGATTTTCTTTAATTGGAAATCGAGTAATAATCTGCGATGAGCGCTGACTTATTTGTTCTCAAGCAATATCCACGAAGAACATAATAATAGCTCTCTTCCTATTATTTTGTTATCTCTGAGACTTAATTAATTTAAACTTTATTGCTGGCAGTTTTACGGCTGGACGCAACTTGTAGTTTCAAGCACAGATTTAATTATATTCACATTTTTTGAATTGTGTTCTGTATTTTAACTGTAAGTGTAGATAGATTATATGAAATTAATTTAGAACTAGAAGTCTGTATGCAGGCTGTAGGCTGTATGCAACTTGTAGTTTCAGGTACAGGTTGAATTATATTCACATTCTTTTGAATTGTGTACTGTATTTTAACTGTAAGTGTAGATAGATATATGAATTTAATTTAGAACTAGAAGTCTGTATGCAGGCTGTAGGCTGTATGCAACTTGTAGTTTCAGGTACAGGTTGAATTATATTCACATTCTTTTGAATTGTGTACTGTATTTTAACTGTAAGTGTAGATAGATTATATGAAATTAATTTAGAACTAGAAGTCTGTATGCAGGCTGTAGGCTGTATGCAACTTGTAGTTTCAGGTACAGGTTGAATTATATTCACATTCTTTTGAATTGTGTACTGTATTTTAACTGTAAGTGTAGATAGATATATGAATTTAATTTAGAACTAGAAGTCTGTATGCAGGCTGTAGGCTGTATGCAACTTGTAGTTTCAGGTACAGGTTGAATTATATTCACATTCTTTTGAATTGTGTACTGTATTTTAACTGTAAGTGTAGATAGATATTTTAATTTATTGCAAGTAGTCGTACGGCTGGACGCAACTTGTGGTTTCAGGTACAGATTAACATAACACCCAACAGTCACATACACAGTCCTGATCCCACACTAGGATTCCTTGTCTTGGGTATCAGAAACTAAGAGTACTATGGTAACATTACACCCAGACCCGGAACAAATATTTGCAGATCATACAAACATTTGTCCCGCAGCGGGTATCGAACCTTTATCCTTTCAAGTCTTTGCGGGCTACTCGCCCGACGCTCTACAGAGGTCGTGTTGAAACGGTTTTTTTTTTTAATTGTGTACTTTATTTTGTCTGTCAGTACATTTACTTCTTATTACTATAGTGATTTGAAAAATCTGCCTATTCAGATGCGGTTGTCGAACCCGTGACCTCTTGTCCATTATTTCTACTGCAACAGCATGTTAGAAACATTCTGTATTCAATATTTAGAATTTAGATATAAGATAGGTACCTAAAGAGTTTTTTTCTCTCTAGTAAAGTATAGTTTATGTTCTAAAAACGCCAGTTCTAGTTCACAAAGATACTAAAACTTTCAGATCACGAACACCGTAATCCAGCGTCTGATTTAAAGTGAATGACTCCGTTTGTGCTCAAGTGAATGCATCCGGACCTTTCGGAATCGTGACAATCGGCCCGAAACCATCTACCTGGGCCGGTATTGGACTATTTAGCTAAGGAACCATAGACATAATATTACTAGCGTAAGGACAGGGCGGATGACGTGATAAAATGAATGGAATTAAAATCGGATGCAGGACACCAACGACAACCAGTCTTTGAGTTAGTTTGCACACGATCGGTGGAATTTGGTGTTATGGCAAAATGCAAATTTGGTAGATCGACCGTATCTTGATATTTAAATCTATGTACGGAACACAAACAATTTAGATTTACTACTAACGAACGAACTAGATAGGAATTCAGTTTCTTTTTTTAAATTTCTTCTATGCCATCGTCATCATCGGCAGGCTGGATAAGTCCACTGCTAACCATAAGCCTACCCCATATAATGCCACTATGAATGGTCTTGAGCCGCCTCCATCCACGGCCTTCCTATAAATTATCTTTGAAAATATATTTTTCAGGATTTTATTATATCAGTCGGTGATAATGATAAAATTAGTATCCGGACCTAACTAAAATAAGCCATTTTCAGCTATAGTGGACGATATTTCATAAATCATTTAGTGTCCAGTAGTGTAAACGTCCTAGATAGCGGACGATTTTAACTTATCTAGGTACTCGAGTAGCTTTAAATAAAGGATTTCATATTATTTTAGTTACGAAATACGAATCGTAGCTCGCGATGCTCAAGTGGAATGAAAAGATAAATGTTATATTGGTAGTTTCAATCCTCGGGCTTTCCGCTGCTCTTCGAATAAACTTACTTTTTGATGTTTGAGTTTGGAGTTCCGCCAAAATCATCTTATGGCGTTTTTACTGAATACTGTTGCTTTTATTTTGTTTTATTAGTATTT
The DNA here is from genome assembly GCA_932527175.1 of Operophtera brumata. Taxonomy (NCBI): domain Eukaryota; kingdom Metazoa; phylum Arthropoda; class Insecta; order Lepidoptera; family Geometridae; genus Operophtera; species Operophtera brumata. The sequence continues at coordinate 30,912,264 of OW052228.1, forward strand.
CACTTTACCTACCAATTGGTTTTAATTTAACTTCTCTTACCTAAAATAAAAAGTTAAACATAAATAAGTAGTAGTAAGGATTGCTCTTTTGAGTTCTAATTGTTACCTTAAAGCCACTATTATTTGTAAAATAAAACATTTGTATTTTTATCATAAATGTCAAAGTTACGATGTTTGGACGTTTGGATGTTTGTTACTCAACCACGCTGAAATGACTGAACCGATTTCGGTGAAATTTGGTATACACATAGATTCTGAACTGGATTGAGCTGTTGGCTGCTTTTTATCCCGGTACAACGCAAGCGAAGCCGTGGGTGGGCACTAGTAGTTCTTAAATTTTTGACGTTATTCGTGATAGCTTAGTAAGAAATCATATAATTTTTAGATAAGTAATTACACGCACTGTTGAAACAATACAACCAGGCTATTACGCACATATTTTTAGAAAATTTAGAGAACTTTATTGTTACGAAAATCACAAACTACAATATTAGACAATGGTTGTGTACTCTAAGTTGTCAAAAGTTTCGTAAAGTTTTGAAACCACAGAGAAGGACCATCCAAAAGGGCAACCTACACGAGGCGGGCCTTGAAGGGAGGATTATAAACAAATAAGTACTTTAATATCTACTACCAAACTAGCAAATGAGTCTTACGTTCGCGAAATTACGTAAACAAAACAGGTAGATAGGTAGGTACTATAGCGATAAGTATAGGGTGTGTGTGCAATGAATTCTAATGATGCCTATTTGGAGCGTGCGCTACTATTAAAGTAACAATTTCACGAGTAGCTTTAGAAAATTGTTCGTACATGGCAGATAACAATCACACGTGGCGCGTTACGCGGTCTCGTGTGACGAATTTTGTATTTGTGTAGCGTCCTGGATCCACAAGGTGTGCTGCTACTGGGTAGAAGCTTAGAGGTTAAATTAAACAAAGTTTTTTGTGAAAAATATATTTTTCAATAAAAGCTTTTATAAAATTAGTGATTGTAACCGTGTGCTGATCAAAATGAGCCTAAACACGGCCAGTCTACTATTATCAATCACGGAGTTCCGTTGTCCACCTTTCGTCTTCATCATCAGATCAGCTCGCTGTCACCATCATATTGTGTTGTCAATAAAGTTTGACAGATATGCTAAATTTCAGCTCAATCAGTTGAGGATAACTGCTTTAAAATTCAGTTGCAAGATTCCACCCGGACATACATTGCAAGTTAATATAAAGCTTATAAAAAGGGGTTTTCTCTAGTATTGTATTATATTTCAGTGTTGAGAGGGTAACAATGTGCTAAAAGTTTCAAAATAAATAAAAATAATAACCTAAAATTTATTTCGAAATATGAAATATAGTTTTGGAGGTATTTTATGAAGCAGAACCTCGGAGGGAGTTGAACTTGTGACCTGCCTTAATACGTGCTTTACCAGTACCACTAGGCCAACTGATTACTTATTATGTAAAAACGTGTATGTATAGCATTTGTTGCTGGGGTTATCGCTTTACGCTTATCGCGGTGGGCAAAAGGTTTGAAGTTTTTTTTTTGCAAAATTTATCTAAAAGCAACCCAATTTCACAACATTTGACCTACCTTTTTGCGTCTTATAAGCAAGAGAAATGCACTAGAGTTCCATACTTAAAAAAAAAAAAGCTTTGGAGCACCTACATAAAATGTTTGTGTGAGAACTTCTTATGTAAAACATTGCAAAATAAGTCCAATGACTTATGTGAGCATATCTCACTTGCTCAAAAGGAGAAAACCGATACCGATCGACCTAAAACAAGAAAACAAAGGCATCAGACATATTCGATTCACAATGGCTCGTATCGTCACTCTATTTTACAGAACGTGGATCCTTTGTACAGTTGCACGGAAATCAGATATTTTTAAGGGTTCTGGACCTCAAAGAGAAAATAATATTTAATTTAAAATATTTACTACGCCTGTAAAACTTTAAAGCAATAAAAAGTTAAGGCAAAAAAAAAAAAGAATTTTTGTTTTGTTACCTTCGTTTTTTTTTTTGCCTTAACTTTTGATAATTAATTTTGATAACAAATGATAATTTTTTCCCCAAAGTGAAAGGTGCTTATCGTATAATACATACATACATATACACACGCCTTTTTCCCCGAAGGGGTAGGCAGAGCCTCAATGGACCTCTTTTCACAATGGGTTGCACCATCGTGGAATATAGACGTGACAAGTGGTGAGCTCATCGCCGCCATTGCTTCCCACGACTGACTCGGCTAACGCTTTCTTCCAGTAATAACATTCCATAATAAGCTAGCAGCCAGGACGAATCTTATACAAACGAATCTTATCAACAAGTCCAGGTAATATGCGAAACTAATGCTAACATTCGGCATGGTATGACTAAAAGGCAGCGGGGTGTATATCCTGCTTGCTTGACTTGTGGCAATCTAAATTCATTCAAGTGTTTAAAATTCTATCAAAGAATATAAACTCAACTACATGTAAATTTAATCATTAGGTATGTAGCACTTTCGTAGCCCCGTAGCCGTAGGGCCGTAGCCACGTAGCCACGCAGCCTACGGAAAACGTCCATCACACACAAATACACCGTTGAGAATAGGTAGGTAGGTACTTAAGACTAATTTGTAGCTTAGTGCGAGCTTTCTCTATATTTCGCTGTCTCGCGGCTGCAAGACAATGCTTAATTATAGGGTCGACCATGCGTCTTTCACCGCTTTATGTACAAAACCTACAATGTACACATACAGAACTTTACACTGTAACAGGAGGCAGGTTCTTGTTTGACTTAAATTAGGGTTTGTAGAGTAACCATCAATGTTTGCAAGGAGCTGTTTTTGTTTGAGTGAAAATCGTTTTTAACCCCCGACGCAAAAACGAAGGGGTGTTATAAGTTTGACGTGTGTGTGTGTATGTGTGTGTGTCAGTCAGTGGCATCGTAGCTCCCGAACGGATGAACTGATTTCGTTTTTCTTGTTTGTTTGAAAGGTGAATTTGTCGGGAGTGTTCTTAGCTATGTTTGATCAAAATCGGTTCAGCCGTTTCATTGCGTTGAGGGTATTTTTAATTTTTACAAAATTAATTTCTTGTATTTATTTTATTGGATATGGCACAAGGAACACTGATATAGGTATTACACTTGTCCAAATGATCATAATCATCATCATAAGCATCAGCCTATAAAACTCCACTGCTGGACATAGGCCTACATAGAATGATAATACGAACGGCCTTGAACGGTCGAGAGGAGGGCCTTCCTACACTTTTTTTAAGGTCTTTACTACTTATAAAATATATAAATCAGTTTAGTAAAATGCAGCTTAAAATTAGAAGTAACTCGGCAGGTTAAGGCGCCTATATAAGTTTTATAATAAAATTACTATTTACGTAAATATTGGGCACTTTATGAATCTACGTTTCGTGATATTATATACAATTAACAAGCAATTAACATATAAGGTACGGTGATAAACCATTAGGTACACATTGGGAGCACATTGTATAGCGCGCTAAGGTTTCCTACACTGCGTCATCCAGTTCGTGGTCACCACTCGAAAACCTTTGTTCCCCAATGGGACACGATATATATGGACGAGCTATATGGAGTGCTGCTAATTCTGTGAGCTTTCAGTAAAATAAATATATAAATAAAAAACTCTGATATTCAAAGTGGGCGTGTCAAAACCTGCAATACCTGAACTGTCCCCAGCCAGCCTAACTCCTTAAAATAACGAAGAAGAATTTTGGGTTTGCGGCAGCACTATGCTAGTGCCTCGTTACTTATAAAAGGAAAAAATAGTTTTTTGATAGGTGTTTTTGATCCCTTTAATTATGATCATTACCAAATTTAGCCCATGCAACTCACCAGTCTATTTCCAACTGTAGTCCAACTTCACCCCTCCCTAGTGCATAGTCGAATAAAGTTTCGTACAATATCCTAGTTTGGCAGTACAGTTGGGGACAACGTGGGTTGTCATCGCAGCGCAGGTGTCGGCCGGAGCGGACCGACCAGCAAACATGAAATATACATTTAGCGGACCACGTGCATGATATATCACGGTGACGTCTAGTAGAACGTAGAACAATGCCAACGGTTTCGTACCGTACTGTTTTATTTATTCAAAAGTTTGTACTGTATCTGAGATTTGTCGTTTTATTAAGGTGGTAACTGGTCTTGGTCGGGACAGTATATTACGTGCTCTATGATAAAGGAACTAGGCTAATAACCCTTCTTAGCTTAGGTAATGGCTTCTGTGGCTAATAACCCATTATTTTATATATGTATGGTAATTTTGGAACTGTTTAAGTACAGCTTTCGTTGCTGTAAATATTTTGGGATCCCAGGTAAAATAATCTACCATTTTAATAACAATATACCCAGGTAGTTTTAAACAGGGTGACCTCATTAATTTCCGTTTGTTTGCAAAAAATAAAGCTTTAAATATGGCAAAAGATTCAGATTGTTTCACAGTTGAATAAGTACCGTTTATTTAAATAAGCTAAATTAATTCCTCTACGCGGGACCTTCCTTGAAATTGCTTGAATCCCTTTAATATTTTAGGTCCAGTTTCTGTCCTGGCTTTGGTGAGTTTTCGGGGAGTTTGGGGTAAGATTTATTTTCCAATATGATTGCATTAACTACCGAAATGTTTTAAACATTAGTTCTTAACATTCTTCTTCTGTTGTAACATTCTTCCGTTACACAGCGCGAAGTCTATCAGTCACAAACTATGTTTCAGTTTTTTTGTCCATCTAACTAGACGCAGTAAATCCAGATTTTCAGGCAGGATTATGTGTCAATTATGGATTTAGGATATTAAAAATTATAATAAAATATCTCTATAACTATTATAGAGATATTTTATTATAATTTTTAATATCCTTTATCGATAATGGACATATAATCCTGCCTGAAAATCTGAATTTACTGCGGTATACATAAATAGTTTTTGTGTTGTATCTAAAATATCTGTATAATAGTTATTATAGAGATATTTTATTATAATTTTTAATATCCTAAATCCATAATGGACACATAATCCTGCCTGAAAATCTGAATTTACTGCGGTATACATAAATAGTTTTTGTGTTGTATCTACTAAGCGTGGTTAGTTTAATTAAAACATATTTTCTGATCGAAATTGTAAATCTAAGTCTCAGTTTGTAAATGATTTCAATTGGAGCGTCTTATTTTCTGAGTGGTACTTTTTGACTCTCTACAAGCTAGTTTTTATTTTAGTTTCGTATCTATGTACAGCACGTATGTATCGCGGTATTGCATTTTCCCTCTAAGTGTATACTCGTAAGCATAGTGCGCTGGCTGCAGTAATATCATGTTAAGTGCTCATTTATTTAATGGTCCATTAAGCTTACCTATTTATGGGATGAACTTTATTATGCTACGTGAAAAGGTTTCATCGATGAAATTTACTTTTGACCCTAGGTCAAGAGTTTTGTTGTTGTTCACCTGATGGTAAGGTTCGATACAGTATAACATGGAGCACGCTTACCTATAGTTGAACTCAATGAACGTTATTTACAGAAAAAAAATACAATTTATACAAGTAGGTAAATTGACAATATAAAAGATACAAATGAATTAGTTGAATGACCTGAAGACCGTTGCAAACGATCCTAAGATAGGTATTTGACCTCAATTACTACCAGACGGACGCGTCCCTAAGATGCTGACTGCACTGCCACCCTGAATGGCAATACGAATGCGAAGAGACAGCTCTTGGGTCACGCGTCGCTTCGAACAAACGCCCTGAAAGAAGTATGAAAACGCGAAGGTACCCCACGGACCCAGAGTCTCAACCCTAAAAGGCTCAAATACGTAAGCTTTATCGAGACTTGCATATTTGCGCCTTTTGAGATCATCAATTGAATCGGACGCTGCACCAGCGGTAACTAATGTCCCGGTCAGATGAGATGGCGGGTATCAATACATGTAGCGTCCCGCACCAAAGGTATACCCTTCTCCCTCAGAACACGAGGCATACCTTCCTGGTAAATTGGAATTTTTCCGGAAAGACTGACGATGATATTTAATTATACATAACATTTTTGATGAAAGCTTGACTTGAAAGTAGATACACCCTTTGTGTCTGATAGTGCTCTCTTTAGATGTTTTTACGTGAACATTTAGTCGTTAACGAGAATCCGTGTGAGTTCGAAATTCAACTAAGAGGTGGTCTGCAGCTGGAGGCAGGGGATTCTGTATTCAAGGAAAACTGTTCAAAGTAAAAAAAAATAAAAAAAGCCCTACGGCCTGAAATTACCAACGGTGATTACCCGAAAACCGTTTTGTTAGGTTACTTTGTGAAATTAAACTGAAACAAACGTAATTATAATTAACAATATACTTCTTTATATACAAATCAGCATTATAATACAATGTATAGCGCTACGCAGAACACGAGTGGATAGCTGTGGGCAGGGGCGGCGCTCCTCTTCAACGCTTCGAGCTCGCCCACGTCGGGGGCCTCGTCAAAGTCCCCCACTTCGTTGTACTGCATCTCCTCGAACTTGCCGGATAGGGCTGCAACAAATGGTATACTTGAACGTGTCAATATTTATGGTGCGCGTCCAATAAACGTGTCAAAGTCTAAGCAATTAGTATCTTATTCATTGAAATCTTAAGGATTATTTTTAATTAGTTATAGTTTTAGTGAAATACATTGTAAGTTAGCCTTAGACCTTTTTTGTCTTTTCAGACATCGATTCTTTTCAGCGTAAATCAGACAGCAAGAAAAGGTGTGTTGATCTCTAACGCCAGCATTCCAGTTTGGGATACATTTTGAGAAGCTCTTTGTAAAGAATTAATTTGTGGCGTCGCCAGTGAATGACCGTTTGATGTATCTGTAGCTACGCATAGCTCACTACATAATAGACTGAAACTCACTATGGACTCTCGGCCACTCCATTCGAGAATTAAGGTATATAGTTCCTAAACGGACTGTGAGCATGTTGAAACCAGAAACTGGCTACAGAACTATAGAGCTTCGAAATATCGAGTAACACGACGTAGCCATTAACGCCTTCCATTCCTTAATGTTCGTAGGGGAAACTCAAGTTTCAACTTCAATTAAATTACGTAAGTATATGTTCCCTTTCTAGATTGTTTTACCCATCTTTAGGTTCTTTATTACCTTTATAGGTACTTTTATACCTACGTAAAAAACTCTGAATGTTGTTAGAAGTGTGTGTCAACAATACTTCTGAAATAAGTACCTATATAAATCTAAGTAAAAAAACAATCCTACCACATTCGATTAAAAACTTTTGCTATTGTCAGTCTTTATTAACCTTTTTGCACCAGTTCCTGAGTGTTATGAATATATAATTAGCCAAGTGCGGGAGTGAATATGAAATCACCCCATAAAACCAATGAAGAGCACAATGTTTGATATTATACAATATCAAGACATTGGTAGACATTTTAGGGTGTTTCCACGCATAGTCCACTTTAACTTTTTTAGTTTTTCTGACCAGCCAATAATGGTGCAAATTAAAAAATAACGTCGATTCCACACAACAAGTCTAGGCTAGCTTATTAATTTATGGGATTTTTGGTACTTACAATATAGCTTGATAGTCCCGTCCGTGTCTCCGAGCGAGTTTTTAGATATGCAACTGTATGTCCCAAACGTGGATCTCCCTACTTTTTTTATTTTCAGCCTCATGTCTACTTCGTAACCTCTTTCTATGGCGTTTATTTCGAACCTCTTGTCCGCTGGAAATAACAAACCATAATTAATTTTAAAGGAAATCAGTTTTATATTTATTGAGATAATAAGTGATTCCGAGAACACCTCTCTCTCATTAAATTATTCAAAATTAATTTCCAATTCGCTGTAAGCATTATACTCATATACAATTTGCTTTAAAAAAGCTTTGGTATTTCATGGTATTCGTAAATTATTTAATCTCATTTTATTTATTTGTAAAACTTTGCTTTGCAAAAGAATTTGAAATATGTGCTTGCAGTTTTGCAAATTTACAGCTTCTGGACAACAACTTTGTCAGGAATTGTGAAGCCATTCGAAGAACTTCACAAGAGTCTTCACTCCGCATCTGTTGTTTTTTTTTCGGGACCCATTCATTTCGTATATTGTTTTCAAATGTTTTTTTTTTCAGATATTAGTGTTAATGTTTACTTACAATTTGATATGATTTGATCATTTATCGTCCAGTAATTGATCGATCTAGGGAAGGCTTCTGAGTGACAGTCTAGGTGTATTGTATCGCCTTCTTTTGCTCCTACTAATTGGTTTTGTATTGTCATTATAGGTGGAACTGGAACAAACATAAAACAAAAATTTTAAAGAGTTTCTATTCGTAGTTTTTTACAACTTATGTGACCAGATACAAATGTATACACAAAGTAATCATAAGCACCTTTTTTTTTCTTTCCTTATTTTTACCTTAGGAACCAAAGCGTTTATGCACCTAACGCAACGTGTGGAAACGTCATAAATATGATCGCTTTATTTGTAAAGGTAATTAGTCCAGTAACTTTATACATCACAGTATGCGTCAAATCCGGTAGTTCTGATTTTTTGCAGACTTGTTTATGATGTTGGCCTAATGAATAATCCAAGTTTTTGACCTCGAGCGCCAAACGCAACATTGTCAAAAATAGAAAAAACTGCGAAAAAACATATTTTTTCCAATTTTAGCTATTATAACCCTAAAGGACTAGTTTTTGAGAAAACTTTCTTAAGACGTTTTTAAAGTAGACAAAATTTGCTACAATATGATACTATAACTGTATCTGTAGACCCAATAGTTTCTGAGATTAAGCCTTTCAAAGTTTATAATTTTATTCGAACATCGTTTTTATTTTTTTCTGGATTGACGTATTGTGATGGCATAACCCCTAAGGGGATGGTGGTGAATCGTTGAAGTCTTTTGCCCACAAGTCATACTCATCGGACAGATCGTCGCCTTCTGGGATATCTACTACTGCAACATCAGGTATATTATCACAAGAGGCCCCGCTGTAGTGCCTGCAGACTGATGAGCATTTTAATCCTACCTTCCTGCTGCTGCACGCGTTCCCACAACCCTTCGGTCACCCGCAAGAAATCATCCGCAAGAGGTGTTGTGGGGCTGCATCTCTGGTCATAATTTTGGGGTTAAGGCCTTGTGGCGTGGATATCCACCCCCAGGAGCAATACTAGCACACTCCATCGGATGTAATTGGAACTTCATCCCGCTAGAGTTATTCGAGTGACGTCTAAAATATTGCAAAAAATTGCAAAGTACGAAAAAAATTATAAACTTTGAAAGGCTTAATCTTAGAAATTATTGGGTCTACAGATACAGTTCTAGTATTATATTGTAGCAAATTTAATCTACTTTAAAAATGTCCTAAAAAAGTTTTCTCAAAAACTAGTCCTTTATGGTTATAATCGCCAAAATTGGAAAAAAAATATTTTCTCGCGGTTTTTTCTATTCTTGACAAGGTTGCGTTCGGCGGTCAAGGTAAAAAACTTGGATTATTCATTAGGCCAACATCATAAACAAGACTGCAAAAAATCAGAACTACCGGATTTGGCGCATACTACACCATACTTTCAAACGAAAGAGTTACTGGACTAAATCTACTGAAGACTGTAGTGTTTTCTTCATCAAAATTAATGTATAACGAGTTTGATATACAAAACGTGAATCCAGCAAACAAATCTAAGGTGTAAACATAAAATGCATCAAGTTTCATGCACCAAACTCCATTTCTACCCATATTTAGATTTCTGTGTCTTATCTAGTGTATTGTGTGTGTGAGCAGTCAAATCAAAAGGTCCACCTATAGTACTAAAAACTTCGAAGCAAAACTGCAAGCAATTTATCAAATCAGCGTGTTGGAACTAAGGAATCTTGCCTTTAAATTCATTAACTTAGCTATCATATTCATATGCATGATAGTGCAAGACAGTGAGAGGTCTTTGAGATTTCTACCGATGTTTCCAAACTAAAACCTTAGAAGCCACAATAAAAGAAGATAAGTAAGACTCTAAAATAGTTACGGCTTTGTAAGCTTTTCCGAAAGTGTGCATTCAATGTAAATAACGATTTGGTCAGTGACGTATTTTCTAGGTAAATAAATTAAGTTCACTACGTAAAATTATACTACTAATGCACTTTCAAGCTAATAAGATTTTAAAGCACTAATTAAGCAACATTTGTTGTAAGCTTACAATGTACAATAAGCTTTCAAAGTTCAGTAAAGAGCTATTGAGGTGATTTGTGTGTAAGCTCACATCATCTCTTGTGATAAAATACTATGAGAGGAATGTAGAGGTTTATTTGATCACTTTTTCAATGAGATCGGATATCGAGATAAGTGTGTGCGAAATTCAGTTAAAAGCGTAAAGCCTACTTCAGATAAACCTTTTCAAGGGAAAAACTATGGCTAAGACCGCACGTTTACCATAGCGCTAGAAACACAGAGAACTTTAGCTGTAGTAGAGCTTTTTTATGAAAGAGTTAAACCGGGGAAGTACTACTACCCTACCTATTTCTGCCAGTGTGCAAAAACAGCAGTGCTCGTAAAGCAGCAGTGCTCGCATTGCTGTGTTCTGGTTTGAATGGTGTCGGTGAAATTACAGGCACATGATACATTCATCTTTATGTCTCAAGGTGGCGGGCGCAGTGCAATGCCGCATAGGGCGTGCCCTAGGTGGACGTGACCTATGAGATAATCCACTATTCGTAGGCAGAGAGTACCACTTATTATAAAGTTGGCCAACTACAGGTTCCGTCAATTCATGTTAATAAAAAAACAAGTTAGCCTTACCGTAGTCTCATATGATGTGTAACATCTGACATCTCACTTTGGTAATAAGCAACGTGGCTGATATTACCAATCTCTCGGAAAAATACGCACTTCTAGTTACACACTTCCATCTCTTTTCACGAAATCACTCCCACAGATTGCAGAAAAGCGAGAGGAAAGATGTTACACATAAAAAAAACGTGCAATGAAAATTTATTGGAAAACAGGCGTGCTTAGGTCTCGTCTCATCTGGTAAGACATTCTTGGCGCGAGTTAGATGCGCGCTCATTTTTCTATAAGTTTTAACTACTCCACAAAAGCTAAAACTTTATGACGTAAATTAGCCAACGCTCAAGCAATAAACTTACAATGTACAACGAGCATGACTCGCTTGCTCACTGAGGGCGGGACGCCGTTGCTCGCGATGCACAGATAAGCTCCCATTTGCAGTCGTGAAACCTTCACTAACTGGAGTACGGACCCGCTCACTGAATTGTCTGGATGTAAAGCAGAATATTTAAATACAGCGAAACTACAAGAGTAAAATGTATTTTGTTTCTAGGATATAAGTGTGCTAAAGTTTAGCTGGAGACACATCCATGGAACAGTATGGTTACTCGTAATTACATATATACATACATAAACACGCCTTTTTCCCCAAAAGGGTAGTCAAAGCTTCAAATGGGCCTCTTTTCAGTGTGGGTTGCACCATCGTGGGAAATAGACGAGACAAGTGGTGAGCTCATCGCCGCCTTTCTCACGACTGACTCTGCTAACGCTTTCTTCCAGTAATAACACATTCCTTAAATAAGCTAGCAGCCAGGACAAATCTTACACCAACGAATCTTACAAACAAATCTGGGTAATTCTTTAGTGGGCTTTTACGACATCCGTGGGAGGAGATGGAGGGGCCTGTTCTTGGGCCGGACACACAAATGGTTAATTTTGATATCATAATCTACGCGTTCGTAGAAACTAGGTATTAACCCATTTAACACCAAATCTGTCCATTATTAGTAAACTAGTAGGTACTTAATTATGCTTCGACTGGCTGGGATTATGATTAGAAGCAAGTGTTGACAGTGTAGTAACACAGGTTATATGGTATACTATTAGTAGCACCCTGTGGTTTCATAGCATCAGTCTCGAACCCGATTTTATAAAAAATCAGTACACAGCTTCAATACTTTTTGCGCGAAGATGTCACAAAAACACACACCCGCTCGCACAAACTCACACACACACACTCACACATACCCACGCACAAACATTCACAAACTATAGCAATACAACATTTGATGTATATTATTCTCACTCATATTTGACAATAAGACTTTGATAACTAGACTACTAGTATAGTATTCTTTTATCTGTGACTAGACTAAATACAAACAATGCACCTGGTTTTGTTATAAAGATGAGAACAAAACGTTTCTATTTGTACTATTATTTATTCTGTGACGTTACGTCAAATGAATTGTGTTAGAGAAATCACATTTTGAAATTAAATATCTGTTGATGTTGACTTTAGCTTTGAGTAAGGTTAAAAGTGTGTGTGCAGTGGGAGTCCAAAATATTTCAATTATAATCATCATCAGCAGCCTTTAGACATAACATAACATAATATAACATAACTTCCAACAGTCATATATACCCAGACTCTAAACAAATATATGCAGATCACACAAATATTTTGTCCTGCAGCGGAATTTAACCCGCAACCTCTCGCATCTCTACCGGCTACTCGCTCGCCCCACCACAGAGGTCATCATAGGCACCCACTATTGGACGAGGCCTTCCCCATAAAATACATTGGAGGGATTTACCATAGTCACTTTGCTTGGCAGGTGGATTGTTGATCGCATTATTGCCGTTGCCGCTTTATTAGGCAATGATGGCCATCCCCTGGTGTAATCCCTTAGTAGGCTTTTACGACATCCACGAGAGGAGATGGAGGGGTCTAGTTTCAGGCTGAACACACCATGTTTTTATGCATATTGTCTGTGGGGATAATTATTAATTATATAGATTTCTATGTTCAGACTTCTGGTGGTGGTGATGATGATGAAAACACTTTACGATGGAATTACTGATTTAATTAAATAAAGGTTACAAAATGTATTATCTAAACGGCGGTACGAATGCGACTGCCTGTACCGACGGCGCGGGGCGCGGGGCATAGTATATTTGCTAACATTGCATTCTGAGCCCCTACAGTCATCCCCTTCTTAAAAAAAATTTTTTACAAACCAAAAAAAAAAATATCATTCATACAATTTAAAAGTATTACAAACGTGCCAAAAGCTTCACAAATGCAGATTACAATGTAGTTGTTTCTCTTACTAAGCATTCGCACGCTAGCTCGCCGTAACGTATCTAATTACGAGCGCTGCGAGTCATAACAAAACAATGGAAAATTTTAGGAATTGTACTTATAATTGAACAGTTCTTACTAACAATTTTGAAACACGTTAGTTATATTAAAAAGAAAACAATAAAATATGAATAAGAATTTTTCACAATAAAATATATCTTATAACAAAAATTTCGTTAACATGCTCATACATAGTCATGTCCTTTACAAAAAAAAATTGTTACAAATATTTGTACGATCTGCAGAACGACTGCTTCCACCAGAGCAAATTATCCGGGGTGGGAAAACGCAAAATATCCCGTGAGGATAGACAAATATTCGATACGATGCGATGCGATGCTACTTTTCGTTCTACCAAATGCTACAAGATGCATTGTGAACTAATTACTAGGAGCATAATATCGCAAGTAATCGAAATATAACATTTAATTTACCTTGACAAACATTGAGTCAAAGGCTTCACAATTACAGAATACAATATAGTCGTTCTGTCCGATAAGCGAAAGCTGAGTTCTATTACATTACAAAGTATCAATTTCCGTGAACCTACGTATAACACACACAAACATAAATGCGACGCTGTGGAATGTTCTTTATATAACGTAGTTACTTTGTACTCAAAACACAAAATACAATCTTTCGATACACAAAATTTTTTGTTCAGAGAAAAACATACAAAAAATAACAAAAATGAGTAAAAAGTTAAAAAAAGTACACACAATTTATCAAATAGCAAAAAATAAAATATAACCACAAAATAAAATAAACCTGTTGTCGGACCTGAATATTATGTTCGACGCGATGCGATGCAAAGCGACGTTTCGTTTACCAAATGCTACGAGATGCATTGTAAACTAATTACTACGTGCAAAGCATCACAAAGCTACCAAATAAGACTGTGTTCACTGATTCTAAAATGAAATCAACAACACTTATTATCAAATGACTTTATGCAACAGCACCATAGCACCTTCTCTTATAGCGTGAACTTGATGCCAGTCACTCTCTGCAGTGGGACTGAGCCTCCTCGAAGTCCTCACTGGTCCTCCGGTGAGCAGCAAAAACCGGGCATAAGCGCGTAGAGTGAATCTGCAGGTCCAACTATCCACTGTAGGACGTAGTCAGCACCTCAGATGTAGCTGGAATCACCTTATTCCGCTCCTGTAGAGTCCGTGGCTGGACCGCGGGTGGATGGTCATCTCTTCCCGGGCCATACATTGCCAATACTCGTTCCAAGGGCTTCTAGATGGTAGCTGGTAGTCTTCTGATGATTTATCTTGCTTTTCCTACCTTTACCTTTTTTGCTTTACCTCCCGAGGCGTGGTTTTCATCGGGAGGGAGTCACATCCGCATTTCAGTTAACATTTAGTCCTCCACCAGAAGTGTCGGGGTCACCAATGTGGGGATATTTATTAATATATATATATATATGTTCAGACTTCTGGTGGTGGTGATGATGATGAAAACACTTTACGATGGAATTACTGATTTAATTAAATAAAGGTTACAAAATGTATTATCTAAACGGCGGTACGAATGCGACTGCCTGTACCGACGGCGCGGGGCGCGGGGCATAGTATATTTGCTAACATTGCATTCTGAGCCCCTACATTGTCAAATACAGCATTTAGCATCAAGAGCTATTCGGAAAAATGTAGATGAAAAAATTTGCTTTTTGTATTACACTAAAGTAATTAAAGTATTCCTCGCTGTTACTATGGTAACTCGGCATTACTATTCACGTCACTATACCAACCAACTGATCCACTTGAAATGTGTACCTTTTAGTATTAAAACATGTGGCTCCAAGGTTTACACAAAAGCGGATTTCTGGAGCATTATCTGCACTTTGCTCCGTTTTACAAGCAAATAGAAAAATAAAGCGAAGTAAAATGCTATTCTCACATCAGAAGTACCTGAACAACTCGGGTAACCAAATGCATTTGATTACCTAAGCACCACATTTAGAGCAACGGTTTTTGGCCCGAACCGAAGAGTTAACTATACTTATATTATGGTTAATTTTTAGTGAATGTCTGATGCCAAGGTATTTGAATAACGTCTGATACCAAGGTATTTGAAACATTCAGTCAATTTCACCGTAGGCTTATCTGTGTGTTAGTGTTTCAGGATATTTTGATACCTGAGGTGCTCACCTACTTCTGGCTACTACAATATGCAAGTCAGAAGCAGGTCACTTCCGATACGGAACGTCATAACTATGAGACAATTTTGTTTATCAGCTTTCTACTTTGAATAGTTGAATGTCTCTTTTTACTTTTTAATAGCTTTTATTTAACTTGACGTGTTACTTTAGTATATATGTTAGTTCCTGTGCGAAAATTTTAAAACTGGAATTCGAGCAATTTATGTTGACCAATTGAGCTGAAATTTGTCATAGCTGTTTAAGTTCCGATGGACAACACATATAATATTACGGTGACTGCGAGCTGATCTGATGACGGATACAGAAGGTAGACAACGGATTCCACGTTGGATTATAGTAGACTGGCCGTGTTTAAGTTCATTTTGATCAGCACACGGTTCTGATAACTAATTTTATAAAATATTTTTCATATAATCTTTTTATGGTGGTTGCTTTATCATACAATTTTATTTTTAAATGGGCGATGATTGTATAATTTTACTTTTAAATTAATGTTGTTGGCTTTATATTGGTTTTTAATTGCTTATATATTTAGTTATTATATTTGGTTGAAAAAACCAGTGGATTATAGCGAAAATAATATCGAAATTTTAGTTTATACATGTAATTTCGATGTTATTTTCGCTATTAATCCACTGTTTTCTTCAACCAAATACTATGATTTACTGCAAATAAATACTAATATGATAGCCAAAAACTGTAATTTCAGTGTAAAATTATACTCTCTTCGCCCTTTTTTGTAAAAATACATTAGTATGAAAAAACAAACTTTACTTTAGTTTTCATGGTAATGGCTATTTACCAAGCTTATCATTGTTTCGTTTGTGATATACTGTTGTGAATTCGTGAATCATTATTCTGACTAGGTATTTAATTAAATAATAATTGGTATGAAATGGTTAATTAATATCACACTTTACTAATTGAACATTGATGTATTATGAAAGCAATGAAACGTAGCCTACGTAAACTACGTAGCCTGATGAAGTTATTTCGGAAAATTGTAGAGGCTTTAACTTGTTAAGTAGTCCTTTTTCGCAAAACCTGCGCTGTCGCTTTTTTCCTTTTTGTTGTCATTATATTGTACCTATCTTTTCCTTGATACTCGCAGCTCAATAAAATCCTCTACACAATTTGAATACACGACTGACAGTGTGCAACTCTTGTGCTTTGCACTTGTAACTTTATTACTCACTCCATTCCTTAAGATTAGCTTAGTACAAGTTACTGTTTTTATATTAAGGGCTGTGGATTTTGTTCAATAAATAAAATAAAATAAAATTGCTACACATATCATCTTTCACACAGCATCTTTTTAGGCCTGCTTCTACTCTTGTTACTTACTTCATTGTTACTTACATTATTATTCATCGCTCTTCCTGTAATATAGCATCCCTCCGTATAACATGCCCATACCACGCTAACTTATTACTCCTCATCTTTTCTGTTACTGGCACACTTTTAAACTTCCTTTCATATACTCATTTCTTATCTAATTAAATCATTAGTATTGCCATTCAGCGCCAACATCTTAGGGACGCTTCCGTATGGTAGTGATTTGGATCAGTTGAGCTACCTTTAGATCGTTAGAAGCGGGTCTTCAGGTAGCACAACTGTTTCATATTATGTATTTTGTACATACTTTGTATTAGTTATATTATTATTTCTGTAAATAAATGTATTAAATCTTGTCACTTGACACATCCATCTCAATTGTCGCATCTCCGAGGCATGCACTCTTCTTTCATCCGTCGCCTGGTACACAACGCTCATAGCCATACGATACGACAGGCCTTATGATGGTCTTGTAGGTGTTCCCTAAGTTGAAGGGGCATTCGCGATGATGCGAATAATGCGATTGTGTATATGTCCACTCAACTTATGACTATTAGTAGACTGCCCAATAACTATAAGAAAAAAAAACATTCGCAAAGATGGTGGCGCTATCCGTGCAGAGTTATTAATACTTACATGAAAAATTAAACCGAATATCGCGGTTTATCCTATCGCTGAATAGTAAAGGTATGCTGTTAGGATATCAATCAAGAACGCAAGCACCTAGGGTGGAAAACCCATAAAGAACCAATTCCTGTATGATTCACTATTCCGCACGGATGGCGCCATCCGAAGTTTGTGAATGAATACGTCAGCGTCGGTCAGTTCCGTGAGCTACAGTTACGACTATTTGTTATTATATAAACAATGGGTTTACGTACTAAAGTAGCTCTTACTGAGTGCATCGCTGAAGTTGGCTGTGGGCAAAAGATCTCCAGCCTCTTTCCTCCAGACTACAGTCGGCGTAGGCACGCCATGCGCGGCGCAACGCAACGTCACGTTTGCGCCTTCTCTTGCAACTTGATCGCTGCTCGTCGGGTAGTCCAGTATATCTGGGGGTACTGCAAATAATTGTTTCAATGTAGCTCTAGATATTTATATTTATTTATTAGAGTCACCAACATAGTATAACGTGATAATTATACTATGCATGCCAAGTGCTACCCCAATGGAGAGACACACTGCTTATTTATCACGCTAGGTGGCGCATAATCGCTGGTGTTGTTTTGTAGACAAACAAAGGTATATCAAAGTTAAAAAAAAACTGTCAAAAGTGTCAAATATCAATGGATAATTTTAGTAAATAAACATTAAGTAATAGTCTAGTATAAAACATGCCTCTGTGTCATCATTTCAGTGTAAAAATAAAGGTACACACCGTTTCCCTTCTGATGAGAAAAAGACAAGACCACTAAATGGCAAGCACCAGCGATGGTGGCGCCATCATAGATTAGTTTTGCCTGTGGCTCCCCATTACAGATGACAGACTACATGCTATTAAATAATGATAAGCGAGAACAAATTAAAAATCAAAATCAAAATCATTATCACAAATTAATTAAAAACACAAAAATGTCCTACATATTTTAATTAAATATGAACAAAAAAAACACAATTATAAATAATCTCTTGTAATAATGATTTTTAGCGAGATAGAGAAGTAATATTCCACTAATATAAACGTTAAAGTTACGATATTAGGATGTTTGTATGTTTGTTACTCTATGACGCCGAAACGGTTTAACTGATTTTGATGAAATTTGGTACACAGATAGATTATGACCCGGATTGAGTAATAGGCTACTTTATATCCTGGTAAAATGCGAGCGGAGCCGCGGGCAGACACTAGTATAAATTACCATACCCTACAACGGTAGAGGTACCTACATAATCTGAATAACAGTAGGGTGGGACTAATTACATACCCACAACGTCTAAATACGCCGTCTGGCTCTTCATAGGGTCAGTGTTGAGTTGGCACATGTACCACCCTCGGTCTGACTGTCTGACGTCATGGATGTGCAAGAACCAGACTCTGCGATCACTGTGGTTCACCGCGATGCGATGGTTCTTGGTAATGACGTGAGCGGCTATCGTCAGGATCGTCTGCGTGTCCACGCGTAGCCACGCCACCTGTACGAACATAGTTTTACTTGCGTGAACACAAGTAGTGAGAAATAATGATCGCATAAAAATTACAATGTTTCGATAAAACTACTTGAAAATAAATCTTTATCATCTAGCTAGTGCATTGTATCGTTTTCCGGGAAAAGATAAGTAGTAAGTTTTGATATACCAGACCAAGTGAAATGTTATTGATTTTTGAATAAGAAATATTTAAATTTTCATAATACCCCAAAATTTACCAATTAGGCGGGATTCAAACCCGCAATCGTCTCCTGCCGCTACTCCCGTACTCCAGAGCTTTGAGCAGTTTCATACTATCCCACGATTTCAGCCTCGGTTTAGCTGTCTAACGCAACTCCGTAATTTTTGAGATATTAGTAAAATCTTAATATTTTCCCCTAAGACACATAAACACTTACGAACAAATACATAGGTACCTACATACATACATAGACACACGCCTCTTTCCCCGAAGGGGTAGGCAGAGTCTCAATGGGCCTCTTTTCACAGTGGGTTGCATCGTTGGATATAGACGTGATAAGTGGTGTGCTCATCACCGCCATTGCTTCCCACAACAAGTCTAGTGGATGTCTTCTACAACATAGTATTTTTTAACAATTCTAGGACACTTTAATATTAGATGCGGCAAGTGGCATATTCTTTTTACTAGGTATTCTAAATCAAAAGAAATGATAAGCTGCCAGATGGTGCACCTGGCACATAAACCAACTTTGCGCATAAAACATTTTATAGAGAGAACAGTGAAACTGCACAAAAAGCTCTAGCATTAAAAATGTTCATCAAATACTGGAACAAAATGATTGATAGACGAAGTATTTTTTAACGATTCTTGATTTTAGTCATGGAATTTCTATCTATACCTATTTTCTCTACCTATCTCTATTTAAACCAATGAAGCTAGATACTCTTAAAAATTTCAAATTAGCCTTAAATTTAAATTTAAGGCTAAGAACGCACTACAAAATTTAATTGTTGCGATTATTAAAATGCGAAATCATGCTATGAATGAAATACTTTTTACTAGGAACGGGATATTTACCATGATTTTTGAGTTTGAATTGTTCCTGATATTAAATAAGTTGCTCGTAAATATCCCGTTTCCAGTGAAAAGTATGTACCTACTTAACCATGATAGTTTCAAAAGTTATATGAATGAAATGTATTCGATGTCTTTTCGCAGTGCGTGGTGTATGTTGGTATTGTTCATAGATTTGCAATTATTATTCGCAACGATTAAAATTCATTGTGTGCGCTTTGCTATTTAAGTAGTTATTTAACAAAGTATCTTCAATCACCAACATACGAGTAAATAACTGTTTCTAGCGCCGTTTATTCGAGGTCAAAGCTAATAAATACATGGAAAAGGAAATAAGCAATCGTTTTCTTACATTTCAATTTCTCTTTCGATTAATTTACTGATGAAATCTTGAATACGCACCCTGAACGAACCGAGGTCATTGACGACGCAAGTGAAGACTGCTTCTCTGCCCAGCGATACCGTCAAATTGTTCAGGCTATCTTCGAAACGGGGTACCTCTGTAACAATCACATGTTAATTTTAATTACTTACATCCGCAACTAAGTAAGCTCGTTATTTTTAAGTGCAGCTATAATCCTGATTACACAAGATACCTAAACATTTAGGTTAGTTTGCGCCGTTTGCGCTATTATAACATACATAGCTGTGTATAGTACGATATCGCTCTGTAAGGAATAAAGATAATTGGCCAACTTGGCCAGTTCCGCTACGTAAGCAGGAAAGAAAACCGTCCATGGGAAGGAAAAGCTGTTCAAATTAAATATTTTGATCGCAATATCAGAAAACGGGATGATACGCTTGAATAATTTTTAAACGATGAAAATTAAATGTTAAAAGTTAGGTGGTTCAGTTAATAAATAAAATATTCTGTGTTTACATTATTTGATATAAAATAAATGTAATTAAATGTTATAATGTCTAGGTTAATTGAGAATATTGGCAATAAAAAGCGGCTACAAATCTTATTGAGTGTCGGCAGTAAAGCGAGGAAATTTAAACAGCGATTGGAGAGGCTTCATTGCTAATTACTATCGAGTAAAATAATTAATAAAATCAGCTAATTGGTTACACAAGATATGAGAAGCTCTATCTCTTCGCGATAAAAGAGAATATAAAAGCCATAATTGTTGCAACGGTAACCCTTTAGGTAATCAATTAATAATTTATCGATGGTTCTAGTACATAATACCCGTTGGTTTTAATTTTGTACGTATTCTTATAAAATGTTACCTTTTGTATTGACAAGTAACCGTTGAACTTCAACCTACACGTTTTATTGTTGGGTTGACTATCAACAATTTAACAAGATAGTTAAATACAACTTTTGAAACTATCATGTTTATATACATACTTTTTACAAAAAACTGGATATTTACCAAGATTATTGAGTATTGTTTGTTCCCGATGTTTCGGCACAGTTGCATGCGCCATGATCACGGGAGAACTAATAAAAGTATAGTAGATGTTATTGGCAGATGTATCAATCTTTCTCACTTTTTTATTACGAACAGTTTCAAGATAGTTAAAGTTAATCAATTGGTTTCGTGTCTATAGATTTTGAATACTATTTACATGTGTGGCTAAGAAAATTGAGAAAACAAAATGTTCTCACAATTAGGCACCTTAAAAGTCAATTGTTATTGTCACGGAGCAAATTCTCTCACGTACACGCACGAGCAGTCCTAAGCATTTATTGTGCCTAAAGTAAATTTGCTTGCGGGTCGCAATATCCAAGAGAACGGCCCCTGGGGTGCTATCTTGTTTTATTTGCGCTCCACAGCCGATAATGAACGGTTTTTTCTCTGTATCTTTTCCGAGCATTCAATATACTAAAGGTGCAATAAATGTAGCAGAGTGCGGCAATTTTATTGTCACAGTAATCTCATGAACATTGAATGCATAATAGTAATTCCGTAAAAACAACTTTTGGCGCTATGACCTTAAAGTTTAAATTCATGTGGTAAAACAAAGATTAAGCAAAATAAACAATAGATGCATTGATAGCCAATAAAATGTTTGCAAAGTTTTACGACCGTAACGTTTTGTGGCCAGTTTGCTGGTTTACCATAGATATAAAAGCCAAGAATAAATGAGGCTACATATAAAATATATGAAGATAAACCCTTTGTAATTTTACCAAGCTACGCTGGAATACAAATTTTGGGCCAGCAAAACCTAAATAGCGTCACATTATCCAGCAAGGAATTTGTGTATGAAATATAATTAGAGTAGGTAATAATTTCTTGTTAGGTTTCATAGTATAGCGTTGTTTTTATTAAAAGGAAACTACTATTCGCTATAGTGAAAATAAAACTGGCCAAGTGGTGTCGAGCTACGCCTATGTGTGGGTCCCGCAGACGCATGACCGAATCTCCTGAAGTTATTGGTCTTATAAATTATTTTTTCGTTTTATATATTACTAGCAGCGCCGCGCTGTTTCACCCGCGCAAGTCGCGATCCCGTTGGAATATCAGGATAAAAATGTGCCTATGTGTTATTCCAGGAGTTCAGTTATCTCCATTCCAAATTTCATCCAAATCCATCCAGTAGTTTTTACGTGAAAGAGTAACAAAGATACATCCTTAAAAACTTTCGCGTTTATAATATTAATAGGATCAATGCCATTTCTTATATATTTTTAGTGTTCTAGGCTATCTAATTTCTAGCACACGAAGTTAAAAAATTACGAAGGGAGAGCACAATATCCTACATGGATACTTATAATAATAAAAGGTCAAGGAAACCACAGAATGTATTTATCCGACCTTTAAACGAACCAAATAAATAAATAAATTTCAATACTAATTTCCAAAACCAAGGGAGCAACGAGAAATAAAAATAAATAAATTGCTGCTAAAAAATATAAGTAGGTAGGTACCTATGTTTTTTTCTCATTTCTGTTTAACGGTTAGCTTTTCATGTATGAATGCCAAGATGTGAAATTGAGAAATAATCAGGCTGTGACACATTGACAGGCGAATAAATGGACGAACGGACGGATCGATGGAAGATTATTTAACTATAAAAACGGAGATTATTTAACTATAAAAACTTCCGTATCTAGCTTCAGAACCCTAAAACTTCAGATGACACTTAGTTTACTTATTTTTAAAGTGAATGTGTTATTGTTTCCCTTTCAATTAATTTAGAATAAGATCAAGTAAACTGTTTTGAGTAAAAACATGAGACGAAGCTACAAAAGATGATCTTTATCGTTTTATGGGTTCAAGGAGTGGGGTGAACCGCCGGGGAATATTTATGTTGGAATATTACCCCTCTTCAGAGGCTCTTAAAGAAAGTTTTAAATGCTTTATGCCGGTGCTTGTGTGGCCGATGTTTGTAGATGTTTTATACCGAGACTGTCAGCCGAGGGCTGCGGTGTGCCCTTTTATTGTGCTGGATTAGGTGAAATCCATTGTACTGTTTGTTCACTCTCTGGCGGGAAACCAGCTTTTGTTTTTTTATCGGTCGGCCATTTGCGTCGCTGCCTGGTTCAAACGATAACTGTCAGCTTAAAAAGTAAATTAAAAATAATTTATTGAATTTAGCTATGGTACCTCTATAGGCGCAGCGGGTGAGCAGCTAGCTGAGATGCGAGAGGTTGCGGGTTCAATTCCCGCTGCGGGATATAGGTTTGTACGATCTGCAAATGTTTGTTCCGCGTCTGAGTGTTTTGGTACCGTAAGTACTCGTAGTTCCTGATACCCTCGACATAAGGGATCCTAGTGTGGGCACAGAATAAATAATAGTTGGTGTGGGATCACGACTTTGTATGTATCTGTTGAGTGTTATGTATATACCATCACTATCAGTACTACTATCAGTACCTACTACTATTTTGTTTATCTACAACTCAGCATTATTTTATGGCGTCAAAATCCTTTTTCTCAGAAATGGCTACAGTTATCTACTTGAAATTCAGACCAAACATAAAAGTTTGTGAGCTGTAATAATACTGTAATACTGTAATAATAATAATTTAGTTTTAGATACGTAGATGCCGATAGTATTGTTAAGACATTTAAGTCACTTAATATTAAAAATACTGAAGATATTTGGGGGATATCTACAAAGGTGTTAGGAATTATAATTATTGATATTGCTCCATGCTTAGCCTACATTTTGAATAGATGTGTTGACGATGGAATCTTTCCAGATCTTATGAAACATAGTAAATTAATTCCTTTGTTCAAGTCTGGAAATGCAAAAGATCCAGCTAACTATAGGCCGATTTCTATATTGCCCGCGTTAAGTAAAATATTTGAAAAACTTATTCGTACTCAATTATTGTCACACTTTAACCTCCACAGACTACTTCATGGTCATCAATTTGGTTTTACCAAGGGTCGATCAACAGCTGATGCTAGTACCATGCTTTTGGAACACATATTTCAAGCATGGAAAAACTCGTAAGACGCGATCGGAGTATTCTGCGACCTATCCAAAGCATTCGACTGCGTGAGTCATGATATTCTAATTTTGAAGTTATTATGGTCATTATGGCATCCAAAATCAGGCAATTAACCTTGTAAATTCTTACTTATCCAATAGAGTACAAAAAGTTGACGTGGGCGGTGAAAGATCTTCATGATCGTCTATTGACATCGGTGTGCCCCAGGGTTCAATACTAGGCCCTTTTCTTTTTTTAGTATACATTAACGATCTCCCTTTCTATGTAAAAGACATATGTGATATAGTTTTATTTGCTGACGATACGTCTTTAATTTTCAAAGTTGATAGGTCAAAAGCTAATTACGATGATGTAAATGAATCACTATCGCGAGTTCTTGATTGGTTCACTTTAAATAATCTGTTGCTTAATGCTAAAAAAACTAAATGTATTAAATTCACTTTGCCAAATGTAAAACATTACCCAACTAATATTAAAGTAAATGGTGAGACACTCAATCTTGTAAACTCTACTGTTTTCTTAGGACTTAATATTGATGCAAGTTTGCAGTCGGGACCACAAATTGAGGCACTTGCAGGTAGACTTAGTTCCGCTGCATATGCAGTTCGTACGATAAGGCAGCTTACTGATGAAGCTACAGATAGGCTAGTTTATTTTGGCTACTTCCATAGTGTTATGTCATATGGCATCATACTGCGGGGGAAAGCAGCAGACATCCAAGCAATATTTGTTTTACAAAAACGGGCAATACGTGCCATTTATAAAATGAAGCCACGTGACTCCTTGAGGGAGCGTTTTAAGGAAATTAACATTCTCACCGTAATATCGCAATACATCTACGAAACCTTATTATATACACATAAACACATAGATAGGTTTATGAAAAAAAGTGACGTGCATTGTTTTAACACGAGAAATAAAAATAAACTGAGATTAAAAAAAGTAAGTGGGTCTTTTATGGGGAATTCTGTTTGGTTCTATAATAAACTTCCAGAAAGTACTTCTAAACTTTCGATTCGAAGATTTAAATCCTACATAAAGAATAATTTAATTAAGAAAGCGAATTACACACTACATGACTATGTTAATGATAAAGCCGCGTGGCCTGATGTCGCTCTGCCCCTCGACACCTAATTTGTCAATTTGCAATTTTTGTACCTACATATAATTTATTATTGATGTGTTATTTATGAGTATATCAAGCGTAGAGTGTGCTGCCTTATGAACTTTTGCTGATTCTCTCTATCATCTTACTTTTGACTGCCTACCTAAGTAAGGCTTTTAAGTTGGTTTTCGTTTTTTCTTTGAATTAGCTTCCACTTGTTCTCGAGGCACCACACAGGCGCTCCCCAACTAGTACTAAGAAGGATCATCAAAAAAAAAACAGACCGTGTTTGTTGCCTGATTCTTCTAGGTCTGGTTGCGTTGGAACAGGAGTAAATGTAAATTTATTTTTAGGACGTTTCAAAATGGTCCTTGTGATTACAATGAATTAATTTTAATAAAAAATAATATTAATAATAAATGAATTTGAATGAGTTTGAATTTGAATAAAACAAACCATAAATGCACTAAAAAGATACTGCAGTATGTGTAATTTTAGTATGTAAATCGCGAAAATTACAAACTTTAAGGGTACTTTTAGTAACCTCACAATTCTAAAATTTGGAATGGCAGAGGTATTGTGATCCAAATAAAGATTAAAATTGAGAAATTTAAACTTTTTACCCCTAAAATGGGATGATGAAGTTTGTATACGAAACCCTCGGGGCACGAGTCTTGCTCGCACTTGTTTATGTACGTTTTGCCAAGATTTAGTCACGAAACAATTTTTTTTTTAAAATTTTTTTTTTATTTCTTCTGTGGATATTCCCAACAATTTTGCCAATCTCAAGTAATAATAAATTCAAGTGATGACCCAGGTTAAAATGGTGACAGGGAAACCAAGGTTTTGGAGAAAAGACCATTCCAAAAAGACGCAATTCACTTCTATCTATCTACACCATGTGCCCTTTATATATGTTATACCGGTTTAAATGCAACCAAAACGGCACGATATAACTTTAAAAACACAATAATTTAATTATATAAAAATTAAGACGTTTCTTTCAAAAATGATGGCTTGAAGTTGAAGTCCTCTACTTATACTTGGAAAACATTAACGACTTCCTTTTGACGGTGACGTTTCTTTACAGTTTTGTAAATCAAGAAAATTCTATTCCCTCTTGGGTTTTGATAAAACTTTACCTGCTAATAGGAGTTGTCAATACATATATTAAAATAGTAGAACCCGGTGTGTGTCTACTGAAAAAAGTAATATAAATAGAAAGGGGCCGCTAAAAAAGAGTAATAGAATACAAATCAGCGATTTTTAGAATTATTTTCTGTCTGTTTGTTCGCGCACATATCGGAAACTATAGAACGGTTTTTTTTTGGTGGGTAACTTGTTCCTTTCACTTTCCTGCAATCTGCGGGAATGATTTCGTGAAAAGGGGCGGAATTGTGTAAAAGGAAGCGCGCATTTTTCCGGGAGGTTGGTACTATCAGCCATGTATGTTGCTTATTACCAAGGAGGTGAGATGTCAGATGTTACACGTCATATGCGACTACTGTAAAGCTCGCATTTTTTTTTTCGATATCTGATTTTATTAAAACATAGCCTATATGCTGCTCCAAATAAAGCCGTCCACCTGTGAAACATCCATTACTTATTACTGTTAGAAGTTACTTAGCAAATAACTTCACAGCGTAGCGAAGCACAGGTACTCAGATAGGTTGAAAATAAAATAAAAATGATTTTATAGAACGAAACGAAGCGAGGTCCTCCAAAAATGTTCCAACTAGCTGCTTTTCAACTCACTTCACTCACCTACTTCGTCCGTGCGTATAGCTATACGCACGGACATTTTAAGCTTAAAATCTTGGCGAAGAACGGAGCTACCCAACAGTAATAACCATATAAACAAATCAAATACATTCAGTAATTTAAAAAAGTGTTAACTTGAGAAGCAAATGCGTAGTAACCTGTAGTAACTTAAATTTGATTTGTGGCAAATGTAGTGTCATAGTTCAGTCCATGTTGAGTCCATGTTTTTTCAGGCGAGGCTAAATAAAGCTTGAATAGGTAATGAATAAAAAAAGTATAAAAAAAATTGGGATCTTCATTTGCTGGCGAAAGTCAATTTTAAAAGAGGTTCACTGGATAATTTCTTATTTTATGAAAAATCTATTCTAAAGTTTTAAAAATAAACGAACCATTATCAGTCCACTTTGTTCATTATGCACAGATTTGATCCAATCTCATCCAATTATATGTAAGCGAAGTCCAAAATAGACTCGTTTTGTCAAAGTTCACTCAGATATTTAAATAAGGCGAGTATTTTCGTATAACTTATAAACACAAGAATTCACTAAGATAATAGCAAGTTTTAAAGTATTATTAGCAAGAATAATGTCTGTTTTATTGTTCAAATATGGTAGATAGTTTTAAAGAAACTCGTAGAGTCTGTTCTGAAAAAGAACCGTCGTGGGATTTGAGGGCAGCTGTGCTTATTTAATTATTTTATTTAGTGGGCAATAAAATAGCTCGTACGTACCGTTTTGATCCTTTTACAACTGTTACTACATACTTCTTTAGTTTCTGATTCAAAATGCCGACAGTTTTAATCATATACCAAACAATTCGTTATTTAAACTAAAGAAAACGTTAGTTCACAATTTTGCCACGACGGCTCTCTTTCTGAACAGACTGTAACTAACGAATACTTTACGAATAAATTTATTCAAATTAGGATTATATGGTTACTGACAATATTTATTTCAACGTTTTTAACACAAAATAAAATGTTTGTTTAGTTATATTACTAAAGTAACAAGTATCTGTTTTTTTTTCATGCTCGAATTCGCATTTTATGACTCCATCGATTCAAAGTGTAAAGTAGTTTACAACGTTTAGTTCCGATCCCACCACAGATCAGTGCACTGAGGCTAGCCAGATCTTACGAACTTTAAAATACTTTTGTAGCTTGCTGTTAGACCCGCCTTAACTGCACCAGAGGTTTTTACTAGGAAAACCTTTTACTCTGATCAGCAGAGAAAAGCAGCAGAGGAAGAAATTAATTCCTAGTTATTTAAATTATCATTTACAGCTTGCTATGGATTTTCGTTCAGACCTGTTCTACTGCAACAACCGCAGGCTCAAATTTTCATACAAAAAAACGCCACGCGCCGCTCGTAAAAGCGGTTTTTATTGAATATCTCTTAAAATATAGATATTTTTACAAAATCTCTACGGTAATCCCTCGGCTTTGTTCTATTTTTATTTTTTTATTTTTTTGACGACCTCTTTGGTGCCGCCGGTGAACGTTCGCCTGTGACGCAGGAGGTTGCGGGTTCGATTCCCACCTCGGAACAAATATTTGTGCGATCTGCAGATATTTGTTCAAGGTGTTCTGGGTATTTTCTATAAATAACAATAAAATATCTATCTATGTAATATATTGTATTAAGTATATCAGTTGTCTAGTACCCATAACACAAGCTCTGCTTCGCTTGGGGCTAGATAGTGTTGTGTGACCAGTCCTGCATTTAAAAAAAAAATAAAAAAATGTCTAATTTTTTACCCAATAATATGCTCTGTTTTAATATTGAATCTAGGCAGAAATTGACGTGACCTTGTTTTTTATTTCAATCGAGAAAATATTGTCCTATCGTGTTTCAGGTAAAGTTCCCTCGGAATTATAATGTAGTATCCATGCATATTTTTAATTTGAATATTGTACTTGATTCAGTCAGTTAAAAATCTAATCTAAGATTGGAAATTTTGCTCTATACCACCTTAATTTGTTTAATTGTGAGCATTCTCATGTAGAATGTAAGCACGTCGCGTTTTATCCGTGTGGTTCCGATGAACGGAAACCATTAATTAGATTTGAAATTACAATAAACAAAGCTTTCGGTACAGATATGAATGAAATAGGAGGTAATGTATAAAGCCATGTTGGCAGGGTGATGGCGACGCGTCGTGCCGCGCTAATTGACTTGATATGAGTTTTTGGTATTTCGTGGTATTAAATAAGATATTAGTCAAATAATCACCACAACATACAAACATAGCTGATATCTGTGGCAAAAGGGCATGCTTAAACAACAAAATGATTAAACCACGAAATAACTTCGATAAACTCAGTTAAAAACACCTTTATCACATAAATCTTGCCCAACAAATACGAAAATTTGTCCGAAATCAGTAATTTAAATCGAGCATTGTGCGCGAGGCCCTATTCACGAACAATAAAAATGTATCGTCAATGTATCACCACTGAACAAAGGCCCGTTCAATCTTTATTTAGGGCCGCCGCTCCCCCTCCGATGCACTGCCTGCCAGCTCAGCACTGCTCGATATTTATTCGCGGCGTGATTTTTGTTATAAATTACATCGACAGGCAATATTTTCTCTTTACAAGGGGCGGTGGAGGCCGATACAAGACAACGCTTTCAGGCGATGACTTGTGCCTGCGGGCTGGTATAAATATTTGCGTATCGCGCGGGCGCCTGTCGGCTGCCGCCGCCCGCCTCCTTCAAGCGCTGCCCGTCACGCGACCTTCCGCCTCAATGTTACGAGTTTATTCCACTTTAAATATCCTAAGTGAATCGATGCTCCTACAAATTAGAAATTCTCGAACAGCTAATATCCTTGATACAATTACAAAATACTTACATGACTTATATATTATTCGATATATTTCAGATGTCTTTATTTATGAACCCGTCGTCGCAAACAGAGAGGTATTATAAGTTTGACCGCTATGTGTGTGTGTGTGTGTCTGTGGCATCGTAGCTCTGAAACGGGGGAACCAGTTTTTTTAAATCTTAAATCAGGTTTTCAAACGATGGTTCTTAGACATGTTTTATCAAAATCGGTTCAGCCGTCTCATTGGGTTGGGGGTTTAAAAAAAAACTTTTTGTTATTGCCTAACTTGACACAATTTCTTACAATATAATTCAAGATCCACTAAAAATTAAGATTCATGTTACAAAAGTAAACCAATTATATCGAGTCTACTTAATCCTACTCAAGGCAAAAGTTGTATATTTGTTAGATACAGATTTACACATGGCTACTTCTTATACGTGAGCGAAGCCGTGAGCGGAAGCTTGTGGATATAAAACGTGTTTATGTGCCCAAGGTTCAGTAATAACTTCTTATGAAAATGTAAAGTAATTAAAAGTGTAAATATCAAAATTCAAAGACGGTACAAAGTCCATCGATCATTGGGACATTATCACGCCATTAGGAGCAATAAGGTAACTTGAATGAAAACTTTTCAGATAAGGAAGGAGCGAAGGAGATTATTTAAAATATTGGGTGAGTAACAAATTTCAAACGATCGGCGCAATTCGATAAACTTCACCCAAGTTAGCTATAAGTTTGTTCAAGTTCGCAGGCGTGTTTCTGTACCTTATCGGCCGTGGAAGTAACAAGCCGAGATAAATGAAGTTTGGTTGCTCTTAATTTAATGGCAGGACGGAAGTTTGGCGACGTGACCGGATGCGGAGGGCATGCCCTTCAACCGATAATACTAATTGTACAATTATTAATAAGAAACAAGCACTCTGATAAGGTATTAATGTACAACGTTCATTTCCTTTGGTCTATCTGATCTCGATCTTTGATCTTTCCTTGTTCAAAGTTCAGCTCTGATATTGTAGTGGGATGGTATAGTGGCTATACTAATGGTGTGCACGTTGCCTTTATCCGGGAAAAATCTCAAGAGAGCGTTCATTTGTTACCTTGTTAGGTAAATAAAACAAATTGTAAAGCCAGTTAAAGCTTCTTTATAGAGTTTCTAGTTTCAGTATCCGAACAAAGGGTAGAGGAAATACACGAGAAAACAAAGGCCTACTAACGAATTCGGACTAATACTGTGACAGATTTATGGAGGTACAAATTGTAACGGGATCACTTAGAAAACGTTAATCTCTAATTAGTTCTGAATGTTTGATTAGAATCTCTGTTTCTTGTTTACAAAGTGATCCAAGTTGGTAATATGGAAATAAAACTTCCTGTAAGTAAGAAAATACATTATTAAAAAAATATGGGTGATCCAAAATATTGTATTAAAAGTTAATTTTATTAAAAATATAAAACGTATGTTTCTTTATCATGTTTTGAAGTAAAGTTTAAAGAACTCAGAAGCACTACTTCCGTTTCAGAAGTACTCTAGATCCTATTTAACCTAGTTCATGTATGTCCTTGTTCATGTATGTAACCTTGTATGTCATCAAAAATATTTTTTTCCCTTGACTAAATAGGGGGTATTATATGTTTGAGATCATTGTATGTCTTTCTGTCTGTGTGAATGTTTTTTTTTTGTTGCCACGTAGCTCCAGAAAGTGTGCTCTGTGTTCAATGCGGGTTTTTTAGAAGAAAGATTGTTTTTGCGGGATGGTTCGGCACGTTTTGTAGAAATTGGTGCAGTCGTTTTTGGTATCATCAGTTTGCAACAATTTCTGTATATGCATGTTTCTTTGTTGCCACGTAACTTCGGAAAGGGTGCTCTGTGTTCAATGCTGTTTTTTTATAAGAAAGATTGTTTTTGCGGGATGGTTTGGCACGTTTTGTAGAAATTGGTGCAGTCGTTTTTGGTATCATCAGTTTGCAACAATTTCTGTAAGCATGTTTCTTTGTTGCCATGTAGCGTCGGAAACAAAACATTTCATACAAAAAAAAACAGAGCACCTTGTTTTTTTTTGTATGAAATGTTTTGTTTGCGAGATGGTTCTTACCTATGTTTGGTGGAAACTGTTCTGTTCAGTTTCAGGATCTCAATCTAAAGCTCGCATTAATTTGTTTGAAAGGAACTCAGGCTATTTTGCAGTTCACTTTCAGTTTGAGCTCAACATGTTAACTTTCGACGACATCAGGCTCCAGTGTCTGATGATGACCAGCATAGGATGAGCAGTATCTAAGGTGCAATGGGTGCTCCGGTATCCATACGGTTTTATTTGTATGAAAACTGGTGTTGGAACACTGAAAATAGTGATTTGGTAGACTTAATTAACCTGGCGTAAATCACCCAGGTGCATTAAGTACCAAAAGTTATTAAATTTATATCCCTTAAAAAAAAGTGTTGCTCATGATCCTGAAATGAATTCCTTCAAACATAGCTAAGAATCATCTCGCAAATACCATTTTGCATACAAATAAAACTGCATTTAAATAAGAGCATCCATTTCGGAGCTATGAGGCCACATACCAATAGATTTATAGACAAATAACTATGCCCTCTAACTTATAACACCATTATTTTTGCGTCGGGGTTTAAAAATATACGCGACTGTGTACAAATACGTAACTTCTTAATAGGTATGATAATTTTTAATGCGGATCTCACTTGTTCCTTTTCACACAAGTAATTAATTTTGTAAAAATTCAAAAAACCCTCAACGCAATGAAACGGCTGAATCGATTTTGATCAAACATATCTAAAAACACTCCCGACAAATTCACCTTCCAAACAAAACAAAAAAAAACTAATTAGGTTTATCCGTTCGGGAGCTACGATGCCACGGACAGACACACACACACACACACAGACACTTCAAACTTATAACACACCGTCGTTTTTGCGTCGGGGGTTAAAAATGAGAAAAACTGCAGGTGCTATGGCTTCGTAGCAGGTCTACGCCGTAGCTGTCTACGGCGCGGGCAAACGCTGCGATTCAACAATAAATTTGATTATACTCGAGAGAAACTCTTGACCTCGCTGCAGGTCAGGTTTGTTTCCATCGTGTAGATTGATGAGCCTCGAGTAGGGCCCTTATGTTGTTAAGCCGACTTAAGCACCAGGCTTTGGCTGTAACAATAACAAACCTGTGGGATTCGCGTTCATACGCCCTACACGCGACTATCCCATTATCAATCTTATTACGATGGATTAAGTAGTATTACTGTGCCAAATATTAGAAGTCTATTATGCTTTAACGTTTGTAGGAGTGTAATTTTCAGTTGCAATTTATATAGTGTGATGAATGTTGTAGGCGGCTGATTAAGCGCGGATTGCCAATTAAAATGGCATTATCAAACAAGCAGCGTTAATGTAATGTGGGGGTTAAATTGATTATGGTCGATAACTTCCGATTATACCTACTCCACCCACACACTCCACTACACATTGTTTGCATCAGACCAATCGATTTAATATTAAAAGCTCATAAAAGGAAAAGGTACAAAAAACTATACTTTTTATGACTTGTCGTTTTAGATAAGATTAAATTGAGAGCGTAAGAAATAAAAGTACCTGTAGTGTTAACATCGATGAAACAAGGGTGTTATCACTAGATCAGAGGAAATATTCCTAAAAGAGATTTAATTTTATGTTTTTATGAGTTCTTTAGATTTGCAGAAACTTATATATTATATATATATATATATATATATAGTTGACCGAGCGAGCGAAACGTCCATAAGGACGTTTCGCAGTGTTATATAACAACTGGAAAAAATTGCTTACATCTGTCCGGATGTAGGTATATTGCTACTCACGTACAGCTGGGCAATTGCGCAAAACCATTGAACTACACTGAACATCGAAAAAACTTCAAATTTGACATTTATAGGCAAAAATTTTGACTTTCCTGTCAGTTTCGTATTGTGAGGGGAGACCAGTAAGGGGAGTGAGGTAAGTTAAGGTTACAAGCAAAACAAAACACATTCTTGATATTTATCAAACTACTAGCTGTAACCCGCGACTTCGTACGCGTAATATTATTTTATCCATTTATTATATTATCCATGTGTGCGTAATAGCACAGACTATATTATGTTTTTACACTGTGGTAATAGTATGTTCTAGTTGTTGTAGGAGTAGAACGTTTGGATTTGCACTTGGGGTATCCTACCTATCTAGATTTTAATTATAAGTTAACGCGCCTCCCCCGAACGTTTGCACATTGCCCGCAACTGTCACAAGAACAATTTCTTAACCAACATCCGATGGTCCGATGAAATACAGAGCTTTTTTGTTGTATATTAAAAGCCCATTTTGGACCCCTTAGAGAGCGATTATCGGAAATTCCTTTCTTAATGCACCCCTAGACCACAAAATGAACGTACCCTCCAAATTTCAGGTCTCTAGGACTTACGGTTTAGGCTGTGCGATGATAGTCAGTCAGTCAGTCAGTCAGCCAGTCAGTCAGTCAGTCAGTCAGTCAGTCAGTCAGTCAGTCAGTCAGTCAGTCAGTCAGCCAGTCAGTCAGTCAGTCAGTCAGTCAGTCAGTCAGTCAGTCAGTCAGTCAGTCAGTCAGTCAGTCAGTCAGTCAGTCAGCCAGTCAGTCAGTCAGTCAGTCAGTCAGTCAGTCAGCCAGTCAGTTAGTCAGTCACTCAGTCAGTCAGTCACGCAACGATTTTAAATATATTGATTAATATCACTATAATAGTTCGCTACTTATCGAACATGTATAAACCAATCACAAAGTTAAAATAAATGTTCACTATAAAAAAAAACAATCAAAAACTAAACCCTTCGATAAACTCGTTTTGCCTAAAGCGGTGCCTAAAGCGGGTAGGGCTTTTGGGTAAAGCGGGTAATAATTAAAATTGTGAGATTAATCAATCTTAACAACGAAATTATCCTAGAATCTAATTAACAATCAACGTTTTGGTTTAATGTAGCTATCACAACCTTTGAATCAGCCCATTAATAATTATTATAATCAATAATCAAACAAAATCAAATTTCACTCATTTGTTCTTGACACATGCCACAGTAATATGACCCTCTGCCACCAGTGGAGGTGCATGCTTCGTGAGCCCACATCCCACAATCGACGTATTTAATCCAGCCTTCAGCTGGTGAATTTCGGTAAAGATCAGTGCACAAAAAGCATCGAAACTAGTTTAAAAAAAAGGATTTAGCCCTCTTTTCTGTCTTTTCATACTTGTTGAAGGATTAAGATCTACTTTTAAGTTTCTCATTTATCTTTGTGTTCTTTTGTTTGTTTACTTCTTTTTATCTTTGCGTTTTTTTAGCAGCTGCGTTATTTTAGCTTCATCCATAACGAGGTTTATTGTTTTGTCGCTCCATGATGCGTTAGCAGTTTTTATTTTGTACTTTTTGACGATCTAAGATATAAGAAACGATACTATACCTAATAAAACACTTGCTCAAAAACGGGCTATGGGCAAATCGGGTAGTACCCGATTTACCCCTACCCGTCTTGCCCAGAGACATACTTAAGTTTTGCACACTCGTAAACTTGAAACCGGCACAACAGGCGACAAATCACTCCACCGATAAGAATGGCCAACCATAGCAAGATAATATCACTAAACTATTAAGAACATATCATGAACCAAAATCGACTAATCAGCAGTCATAAAATACATGTTTTTTTATCAAAACCATCAAAATTCTTTTTTGTCAATTAACCTTGCAACCTCGTTATTCATTGATGCGGTGAGACAGTCTGTGATTGCTCCACGCCTGGGCCCACCTTCTCCATCTACATATTCAGTCTAGTGACAGCGGCGCTAAATTTAAAGAGATTACCCGATTTGGGCGGAGTACCAGTTTTCAACTGGTCTCCCCTAACAACTAAATTTTTGACATCCCACTATGAGCCAGGTACTCTGACAGTAGGTTTTGAGTTACACAATAGCCTGGCAGGTCGTATTTTTGAATAAATCTTGACGAAACTTGATTACGGGTTCATAAATTTCATTCTTTTTGTGTCGTCGTTTATTTTTTATTTGATTGGTATTTCCCCCAAAACCGGCAAAAGTTTACTGCGGTATCATTTACCGGCTGGTTTTTATAATATTTGGTAGAAATATTCGATACTTAATTTAAACAAGAATTTAGATTTTGAGAAAAATCGCTCATGATGTTGTCTAAATATACAGGTGGTTTTTATCCGGGCCGCATAGGCGAACTCTAAAACCTTGAGAGTTATCGAAAAGTGATGTTAGGCGTTACATGCTTGATTTTGAAAATATGAAGTTTAGATTTTCTGAAAAAGAAAGTTTTTTTAGAAAAATAATGCTTTCTGTGTTTGATCATAATGTATCGACATGATGACTTGTTTTATACAAGTTTGTGCTTGCGTGGACTTTTCGCAGAACTAGGTACTAGTATATTTTGTCTTTTAAAATTAGCGTGTTTTGCCCCCCTGCTTGTGCCAGGACAGGTCGTTGTAGTCGGGGGCGGCTGCTGAGTTGTGACTGCCAAGATCCGAATGCTCCCTTTAATTTGATACTTCTTTAGTAGATTCGCAAGTTGTTTTGTAATCTCTTACAACGTCCTTAATTGTGTTAAGAGGGTATAAACTGAACCAGTAGTTCCTGGAAGTAATATCCTAAGTACTTGCTAATGCTTTCTGCCAAAACTTCCCAATAACTTTCCTACATTCCACCTGAGGCTAGATTGAGATTCCACTAAGTGAGTTTTTTTTACCTAGGTTTTTCAGCGGACTGAAAATTTCAGTGTTTTAGATTCCTACTACTTCAATTCACCACTGCGGTTGTTTCTTGGTCACCTTGCGTTAAGTCAGAGTCAAATATGAAGTATAGTGGGCCCGTATTTTTACTCAAATGCCAAGAAGGAGGGTTATTTTTTTCATGAACGGATTTGAAACTTAGTGCAAGAATGTCAACATTAGTAAAACGTTACGAAATAAATAGTATTAAATTCTACACCAAACCCAAATATAAATTTTATTTTAGTTTAAATTTTAATATTAGTACGTACATAGTTTAGTTTTAGGTTATAATGATTAAGAATGGACTATTATTTTGTAAGTAATTATTACATAGACTTTATTCTTTCGTCTGTAGTACAATATTTATTTTATATCATTTACAATAGACAGTCAGAGCTTTATTTCTATAACTAAAATTCATTTCATTCATGTAATTAGTCAAAATATGTAAAAAATTATTTTGCATTTGTAATTTACTTGTATTGTCTCTATTTAAATACCATACCTACTTGTGTAAAAATCTTAATTCATTATATGGAGAAAAAAAACAGGTAAAGTTTTGGATTACCAGTTTACTGAAGTTTACTACAGTTTACGGGAAACTGATAGTTTCGTATAATAAAGTGCGAGTCCAGGGGGGTTCCATGCGAAGGGTTCCGTACCATTATCTACAAAACGGCAAAAAAATCACGTTTGTAAAAAAAAAGACAATAACAATTGCACGCAAAAAGTGGCAAAAAGTTTTTGGATGGGTGCATCCAAAAACTGACCTTGCAGATCATTGCTTAACCTACATTTGGAAAAATCACGTCTGTTGTATGGGAGCCCCCTTAAATATGTTTTTTTTTTTTACCCTTTGGGTACGGAATCCTAAAAATGGAATGGAAGAAACTCATCATCATCAGCAGCTTTTAGATGTCCACTGCTGGACGAGGCCGTGTTGCAATGAAATGCTATGGGAACTTTTGCCAAAATCACCACGGTCACAGACGGATTGGTGATACCAGTCTTGGTGTAAATTACGATGGTGGATGCTGCTGCCCATCCCCCTGTGTAATCACTTTGTCAGTTTTTCCGAAATCTTTGGAAAGAAACGGAATAATCAATTTTTAAGCTGGACATGCCACGGCCAAGTCAGACACGCCATGGCCAATAGAGGTACTAATATCATAAATATGACAAAGTTACGATGTTTGGATGTTTAGACGTTGGATTTTTATATGTTTGATACTCAATCATGCCGAAACGGCTGAACTGATTTCACTGAATTTGGTACACAGATAGATGACCGGTAAAATGCGAGCGTAGCCGCTGGTAGACTTTAGCAATAAGTAATTATTTTTTTAAACTCAATTACCTATCAAATTTTTTACAGAAACCAACCATATTTTTTTCACTGTCACTGTAGTGAAATTTTATATGTATATGCTAAATGGAGTTATAAACAACATTGTAGAGGAAAAGTCAGTAGAGTTGTGACTTCTTAAATAATAATATAGCCTCAAGGTGGGTATAATATTTTAGCTGTAAAAGTTGTGCTTCATGTTGGCTCAGCGAGTGGTAGCCTAGCTTTCAATCCGAAACTCGTGGGTTCCAATGGTGCGCATGCAACAATGGATTATGCCGCTTGAAAAATGTATTAATGAATTACCACATACTCAATCAGTGAAGGAAGACATCAATAGAGATCCGCAATGCCTTTGAATTGAACCAAATATTTGGCATACGAAATAGACTAGCGTGGTAAGTTAAATACTTATGCACTCTTAATTGAGACATGGCTCTGAGTTCCAGTATATTTCATATGGACTGAAATATGTGTAAGAATATGGGGCCCATTAGTAGGTAAAATATGCAGCCTTCAATTTGTGATTCTTGTTTCTGTTACTTGTATGCTTTTCATTTTTTTATTTTTTTTATCATTCAGTGTCGCTGTACAAGATAATTGACTCACTCTTCTCAATTCATAGGATTTTATTTTCCAACAGTTTTAATTTATAATGCACTTATGTTGCACTGTTATTAATAAGTATTTCCTAGAAATTTCGCTTACCTTTTTCTAGTATTATAAGTTACATGGTTAGTATTCTAAGTTTGTATTTCACTAAGTTTTTGTAAAAATACAAAGTCTCAGTATTAAACATAAGCTAAATTGTATATAATTTGTTTTTGTCTAAATGTAGAAACTGCCGTCTTATATATAATTATTTTTCCACAAATATTACGACGATAGGCAATAAAGATACGTTTATTGTTAGCGTTTACTAACTTTATACCGTTGGTCGGGTCGCACCGTCACCTATCGTGATTGCTTTTGTAATAGTACGTTTATGACTGTACAAAGGCTGATGATGATGATTTTTTATACGCCACATACCCTTTTTGAGGTCATAAAAGGTATATATTATACAAAGTAATTAATTTTGACAATATTTTACTTACCAACAGTATCTTTAAAACAAATCACAACGTGGAAGACAAGTCCGAAGTGTATATAGAACAAAAGTTTTCCCAACAACATCATTCAATACACATGTCAACTTATAAAACAGAACTTAATGATTTTCGCGGCATACTACGCTCGCGTTCTGTGTAGAAGTTCGTAGCGCCAAGCGGCGTAGACGCGCTACGAGAGCCCGCCCGTAGCGTTAAGGCTCGACTGCGGCTTGGCCGAGCGGCTCCCCGAAGCTAGGTGCACATGCGCTCGCTACGCTGCCTGCTATTCCACACGAGCAGAACCAAACCTAATAATAATTTTGCCTTTCCACTTCACTATTCAATCAAATAACTGCCGTGAGAGATGGGATTTCAGATTTGTGTAACTATCTCTCAGAAACATTTTCGTCAGATCGCTCTCGAATATTGTTTTTACCAATACACTGATTGCCTACGCTTTTCATTATTTGGTTTGAATGATCTTTTGATTAGGTATTTAAAGCGAAGCAATTAGACGTGAAGATATAACATTATTATTGGACAAAATTATGATAAACGTGAAAGGAGAAATTGTACGTTTTCTCCCAATAAATGTTAAATTAAATTTCCAGTCCCGGATATTTAATAACAGGGATGGAAATTAAAATATATACTTCTGATATCTTTATGAGTTCCTGTGTACTTACAGATTGATTCACTGAGATGTGGCACGTTTATGGATAACATAAAAAACATATTTTGTTTTTTCTTGTCATCCAGTACCCAATCTGCATTTAATTTATTTATTGTGTCAGTGTATTTGGATAGTACGCACAGGAAGCCTATTGTTATATGTATCCTTGCCTTGATCTGCTTCAAACATCAATGATTCAATTGTATAAACAAGATTGGACACAAAGGGCAAAGTCAGTAAGTGATTGCCATTTTAATGATTACATTCAAAAGTAAAATGAATTTGACGAATCCGAGCAGAAAATGCGGAAAGAACGGCATGCATTCTGAAGATACGGTGTTGAGCATTTCGAGATTACGTCACAGAGTGTGGCAGACCTCTTTGACAGAGTCGTTTGTTTGCGAAGACACAAACCGTCAGCTGGTGCGATCCGAAGTTGCACTTCAGGACGGAATGCGGTTTAGATATCCCTACACACTAATAGTGGCATTATTCTGATAATTGCGATATTTGTTGGCAAAATGGGGATAAACGCTATAGTGGCTGAAGTAACTATGAAGATTTTGGATGTAATGAAAACATGCGCCATTCTAGATCGTAAATAAATAAATTACTACTGGTGTTAAAGAGTAGCTATTACCTAGATGAGGCACCAACTTATTTATACAAATTCAAATATTCTATTTCAGGAACTTATTCTTAAATACATTTCATTTCTTTTAAGTATGGAGTTACTTGTATTAGAGGGTCTTGCTTTTCAGTAATACACAAATGGGATTTTTGAGCAGTAATTGTAGTAGCAACTATCTTTTCTTCGCTTATTGAGTTTTTTGGGGTTGTACTCTAGGGATCTATGAGTATGTAACTTCAAAACGGCGTTTAGAATGTATAGTTTCTTGACTGATAGTAGCCCTGAATCTTGGTAGAGCATATTTGTAGAGTATCGGTAGGACTTAAAATTGATTACTATTAATAGCGATCTCTGTGCTCTTTCGTGTTCTAAGAACTTTGTCCTACTGCTAAAAAAGTTTAAGAAAGACTATCCAAATCAATTTTCCAACTTAGGTACAGTTATATTTAAGCGAAACATATAATTTTACCTTATTATTAATATGAAATTGAAAGCGTGAGTTTGCTTGGAACAACTTGGAACATTTTCGTTGAAAAAACAAGCCGACTAAAAACGAACGAGGTTGAAGTAAGTAATACCTACTGTAAAAGTATTTTTTAAAATCGGAAACATACGTTATGTGTTGAAACTTTTTAAAGCTATAGGGAATGTACAGCAATGAAGTAAACCTATGCTTTGAAACTAAACATTATTAAATTTAATTTTATGAAAAACATGGAAATTAATATGTTTTCAGTACCAGAGATAAATTGGAAATGTTCAAGGTAATTTGTACGTAACATGTTTGTTTGTGCTTACTTAGGGTCCTCTTTTGTGTTTTGTCGAAAACAAACTAAGTCCTTTGTCTGCTTGCTCCTACAGGCCTAAGGCGGTTTTCTTATCACGGGCCGTCCCCTCATTTATATATAGATACCTACCTAAGTACTTTACATAGCTCGCAGCGAGGATGGTTCCCCAGATTGATTAAACATAATTTCATATGAACCTACAAAATGATTGCTATGTTAAGAGGCAAAACCAAAAGCTTTTATTTTATAGAAATATTCTATTCCCGCTGTCGGCAGCATCTTTTCAGAGGCACTTTTTTCAAATATTACTCGCGGAAACAGCATTCTGTTTACACAACGCTCGCCTTTCTGCTCATATCCAATGTTTTTAGTTTTAAATTCATAGCGTAGCTTTTAAACTTGGTTATACTCTGAATATTTCAACAGAAAAGCTGTTTTCTAAATGAGTGTTTAATTTTAATATTGTGATCCGTCACAGGACTTATGTACAGTATTAGTTCACACACGACATGTGTCAATATATTCGCTAACAGCTTCAATCACAAGCTCAAAGTAGCGCCACGAGTAAATTAGCTTTCATATCATCTCTTTATCTATACTAGCAGTGATCAAATCCAAATGAAGAGATCTATAGAATAAGTTCATTGAGATAGCTCTCAGAATTAGTAACAAGCAGGCCACATAACCGACCGATGGTGAATAAAGGTTCTCGAGGTCGACGAATCAGAAGACAGTGTAGGACGGCCCCCACTCGATGTACCGATGTCATTGCAACCTTTGCAGGTGGGTGGAGACGGCTCAAGAACATTAACTGTCACGTTTTATGGGAAAGGCCTATTTCTAGCTATGGAAGTCCACGGGTGATGATGATGATGAATCTATAGTGTAGTGAAGAAAAACTTTTCTCTTAAAATATAAATGCATCAATAAACATGAATGAAATTGAGTAAAATTACCACTCTGCACTGGTGCATGGAATCACTCAAACTTTCACGTCTACGCTTAGTTTTTAAGTGTTTAATGTACCTTATTAAAACTTTCTTATTTTCGAGTTCTTGAGGATTGTTAAGTAGACGAGCTTTTATTTTTAAAATGGATAATTTATATTATATTGGACTAAGTTTTAAATACAACAACTTAAAAATAAATTCTGACGTGTATTTTCTACCTCATATATTGATAAGTCCCATCTAGGATGGGAATACGAAACCCTTAACAATTTTTTTCCTTCTATAATGTTTTATGAACACACAGTTGATGTCTATTGAAGCTGCAAATGTCTTATAGACACATGTTTTATTAGTCAGCCGGTATCAAAATAAACCTAACTATTCCGGCCCGCCCGTAGACAGTGACTGTTTGCTTTTTAATTATTCTATGTGATGACACTCCGATCGAACTCAACTTCATATAGGTACGAGTACAGCGATACACTGTACAACCCAGGTAACGCCGCAATCACGTTTGGAACATTGATTGCAAGTTATAATTTGATTTAAGATATAGTTTTAGTCAAGAATTGATCGAAGTTTGACGACCTCTGTGGTGCGGCGGGTAACTAGCCAGCTGAGATGCGAGAGGCTGCGGGTTCTCGATTCCCACCGTGGGACAAAGTTTTATATTATCAGAAAATATTTGTTCCGGGTGTGGGTGTTGTGGCACCATTTTTTTTTATACTACTTGGAATGACTGGACAAGCAGATGACCCACCTGATGTTAAGCGGTAACTTCTGCCTTTAACAATGCATTACCTCACAGGTCACGCCCACCTAGGACGCGCCCTATGCGGCATTGCACTGCGCCCGCCACCCTGAGACATAAAGATGAAAAGTCTCATGTGCCTGTAATTTCAACCATACCCTTCAAAGCGGAACGCAGCAGTGCTCGCACTACTGCTTTACGGCTGAAATAGGTATGGTGGAAGTACTACTTATACATGGTACTCGTAGTTCCTGATAGCTACGACACAGAGGAAATCCTAGTGTGGGATCAAGACTACGTATGAGACTGTCGGGTGTTTTTTTTAATTTAATTTATGGGAAGTGTTCCTTTCTGTCACAGAAAAGTTTTACCCATGTGAGTTTTGTCATTGTAGTTATGATTATTATTGAAAGCAAAATAGACGGTGTTCTGAAGTTTCTGCGTGCTTAAGATAACATAGGCAACCTTAATTTGCACAACCCTTAAATTAAGTTTGCCAGTACTTATTCAGATGCTTATTTTTTTTTAATGCTATTTGGTTGACGGAACAAGCAAGAGGCCCACCTGATGTTAAGCGGTAACCTCTGCCTATGAACAGTGCATTACCTCATAGGGCACGACCACCTAGGACGCACCCTATGTGGCATTGCACTGCGCCCGCCACCCTGAGACATAGATGAAAAGTCTCATTTGCCTGTAATTTCACCGGCACCCTTACCCTTCAAACCGGAACACAGCAATGCGAGCACTATTGCTTTGCGGCAGAAATAGGTAAGGTGGTTGTACTTCCCCGGACGAACTCTTTCACAAAAAAGCTCTACTACTACTACTCTACTACTTTTACAGTAAAAGTAGGTGCTAGAAGGCATTATAAACAAGTAATTAATTTTGTAGAAAATTAAAAAAAACCCTCAACGCAATGAAACGGCTGAA
This sequence comes from Operophtera brumata, assembly GCA_932527175.1. NCBI lineage: Eukaryota > Metazoa > Arthropoda > Insecta > Lepidoptera > Geometridae > Operophtera > Operophtera brumata. The sequence goes on from OW052228.1 coordinate 30,956,149, forward strand.
CCAATTTTGATCAAACATAGCTAAGAAAACTCCTAGCTAAGTCACCTTTCAAATAAATAAAAAAAACTAAATCGGTTCATCCGTTCGGGAGCTACGATGCCACAGACAGACACACACACAGACACGTCAAACTTATAACACCTGTTCGTTTTTGCGTCGGGGGTTAAAAAAAACATATTTTTTTTAAAAAGAACATAGAATTTGTTTTTTATCATAATGGCACAGTTGAATATAGCAAATTATTGGATAAGATTTGAGCTCACCTTTGAACATTGTACACAAGATATTTGGAAAAAAGTTATTATGTTAAGGAATCATCCTACTAATCCACTAATCTTCAGATAAGTATGGCAAATCACAGTGTTTGTTATATAGTATATATCTATATATATATAACAAAGTCGTGTTGGTTACACCACTTATAACTCAAAGAACGGCTGAACCGATTTGGCTGAAAATTGGTGGGGAGGTAGCTTAGAACCAGGAGAAGCACATGGGGGGGTGGGGGTTCACCGGGGGCTACCCGTGCGAAGCCGGGGCGAGTTGCTAGTTGTATATAAAGTTTTAGGTCGTAAAAAATAAATTTAAAAAAAAACTATTTATAAATAAAATAATGAAGAATGTGTAAAAACTATCATACGCGAACGTTCTTTCCGTACTAGCAGTTTATTTAGTTCGCTTGGAGTTAGGAGGGCAAGGCAATTCTCCCGCACCGGCATTCGGTGCGGCTCAGCTCGGCTATTCGTTTTGCCCGACCAGTTCAATATCTCGGGTCGGCCGGCCTCAGGGGCATATTATATCCCATTTTGTACATACTACGTTAAAAATGACTTGCTCTATGACGATAACAGAAATGACACTCCTTTATCTCAAAGGAAATGAATTTTGCGTGGCTATAAGTGCTGCGCAGGGAAAGTTTAGGGAAATTGTTTTTACGAATAATGTTCCGTGGCCTACGTTAGGTCTTCAAGGAAAATAAAGTAGTTTTTGAAATGCGCGTAGCAGTAATCTATGGATAACGGTCTAAACATTATTAATGTTAATGTTTAGTGGATTAGCTTGTCCAATCCTTATACGAGTTGCCCCCTTAAATATTGTCCAGTGGAAGTCTGGGGGTAGAACATCCCTAGGAGTAAGTATTAGCATCACTTTCATGTTAGTTCCACGATATTCTTTTGTCCTGTTCTTATTTTGTGCATAATTTTTGACCAATTCCTAACTTGAAATACTGTAATACACCACCCAACAGTCACATGCATAGTCCCAAACCATGGTCCCATGAAGAAAGTGACTCTTAGAATAAACTTTTAATGATGAAGATGACAGTCCTATAACTCAAAGGAACGTTTACTCAATGAATTTTGCGACATTTAGATGACAGTGAGGCTCGACATCCATGCAGTGAGGCGTGGGCTAATGAATCATACAGGATTAACAGTCAATACATTTATTTATAGAAAGAATAATACAACCTATACAAGTAGGTATGTACAAAATAAAAATAAAACAAATCAAACAGTTGAGCTTTCTGAAGACTGTCGCAAACGCTCTAAAGTAGTGATTTAGATCAGTTGAGCAACCTTTAGGTTATTTGCACCAGTCAATTAAATAAGGAATTTTCTATAGTAATATAAACAACTAGTGGAATGCCCGTAACTTCGTCCGCGTGAAGTTTTTTCATACAAACTTCAACACACTTCTCCGCTCCTTAGGATTTAATTTCATGAATTCCGTTCTTAGTGCACCCCTAGACCACAAAGGAACCTAACCTCAAAAAAAGATTTAAGGTTTAGGATGTGCGTCGATAGACAGTCATTGGGTAAGTAAGTCAGTCAGTCACGCAACGTTTTTATAAATTTAGATGTAATTTTTTCAAAACTTATAGTATAACTGAAATAAGCACGAAATGAGTAATACGTTTTTTTAAATCTTAATAACCAGTTTTTTTTCAAACATCTTACTACTTTACATCTTTTGACGTTTATCGAGAACGAGAGAGAGACAAATTAGAAAAAAAATAGAGATTAGAGAAAATTGATAAATATTGTATAACTTAGTTATAATTCTTCAAGTAAATAGTTTTATCAGCATCAGTGAATTAAGAGTTTTGTTATCCAACGAGAGAAAGAGTAAAGTTAGTGAAAGTGTGGTACTTTAGGGACAAAATTAAATCCATAGATTAGAAGCGTTTGTGTAGCTTGTCGTCTTGTTAGATTGCCCTGTGTAAATATGCCCTGTGACCAAATGAGCTGATCTCAAGGGAAACAAACTGGGACTGAGCAAAATGAATATATTCAGCATCCTTTGTGATAAAAATGCTTATTTTGTTTGTCATTCCTAACGGTACCTTCGGAACCATGTCACTTGCATGCATTGGAAATTAATAGTTTTAGCTAATAATAATAAATAAATTTGTTGTTTTAATTTCTTAGGTTTCCTTACCTTGAAAGGTACCAACCATTAATAGGATTGTTTGTTGTCCGTCTGTCTGTATGTGTGTCGCCTTTTTACGCAGTTAAAAAGGGTATTGAAATAAAAGTCTGTGAGCTAGTACTCTAAACAAATCAAGCTTATTGTTTTGACGACCTCTGTGGCGCGGCGGGCGAAGGTTTGCCTATGACGCAGGCGGGTGCGGGTTCGATTCCCGCCTCGGAACAAATATTTGTACGATCTGCAGATATTTGTTCAGGGTGTTCTGGGTATTTTCTGTGTGTTATAAAAAATATCTATCTATGTAATGTATTGTATTAAGTATATCTGTTGTCTTGTTGTCTGTTATACCCATAACACAAGCTCTGCTTAGCTTGGGGCTAGATAATAGTGTGTGAACGGTCCAGCATTATTTATTATTTATTTTTCAAAATCAATGCATTAAAAATATATTATTATGGTAATAAATGTCTAATTATTGTATGGAAATCGCGCAAATGAGAGACCGCTGGAGTACTTCCAGCTCACAATTCTGAAATCTGGAATGCTAGGAAGCTTTGTAACTCAAAAAAAGGAAAAAGTCTAAAATTTAGGATTTTCAACTTTTTTACCGCTAAAATTCGGTTGCAAGATTTGACCCGAACATACTCGTACAAACTACATACAAACATTGGAAGTTAAATAATAGCTTGTAAGATACGTTCAATCACTAACTTGGTTGTTTCATTTGATAAAAAAAAGCAATATTTTTTTAACAGAATTAGCATTGTCTTTTCCCCTTAATTTTGTTATTGTTGTAATATAGTGATAAGTGGATAGTGACGTCGTCTGGTGTTAAGTCACGTGTTAAGTTTCGGGTGGCAGAACTTGCTCTCATGGATCATCCAATGTATCTGTGTTTTTTTACTTTTTCTAATTTATGTTGTAACTGATACCAATGAGTTTTTCTGATGAAATTTAATGTAATTTAGTAATCCATTGAGATAAGAGAGATTTTTCGTCGAAAAACTTCTGCCTTCAATGTTCTTCTACTTTGAGTCTTGCTTGTTGTTTGATAGAAAACAATGTTGAGTATAAAAATGCTTTATTGGAATAGATTTATATTCCAATTGACCATTTTATGCAAATAGCGGTTTTTGTATATTACAATATTCTTATGACGTGCAACTAAGTGGTGTCAATAAATCGTTCACATGCCCTGTCTCGTCGAGTGTCGCGTGTCCGACACTGCATGTTGCTTGACGCACCATTGAACCAGCTTTTATTATTATTTTGATAATGTTAATCAACAGTGGTCAAATATGCGGATCTACATTCGCATCATATACATGATATGCATGTAATTATGTACATAACCATGATAGTTTCAAAGTTATATGATATGCATGAGCTGCATATGCATTATGCCCCAAAAAGGTAGACAGAGCCTCAATAGGCCACGTTTTGCCATGGGTTGCACCATCGTCAGAATATAGACGTGACAAGTGGTGAGCTCATCGCCGCCATTGCCTCCCATGACTGGCTCGGCTAACGCTTTCTTCCAGTAATATTATACATTCCATAATGAGCTAGCAGCCAGGACAAATGTTATACCAACAAATCTTACTAAAAAGTCCGGGTATCCCTTAGTCAGCTTTAACGACATCCACGGGAGAAGACAGAGGGATTTATTATTTGGCCGGATATGCCAACATTGCGTATTATTAAACTACATTAATATTTATACGGAATTATGAAAAGGACATGAAAATGGCGAAGAGAATTGAGGTTATATCATCATCATCATCAAACATCACAGTTCACATAACTCTACTGCTGAACATAGGCTACTTCTAATACGGTCCACTAAGCCCGGTGTTCAGATATTGCTATCCACTATCTACCCGGGCGGCGCCTTTCGAACCTATCTCATCACTCCACCTAGCCGGGGGGCGCCCCACACTAGGTTTGCCTAGACGCGGTCTGCACCCAAGAACTCCCTTTCCTTTGATTTTATTTGTTTTGGGCAAATAAACAGAATATTACTCAATTTTCTTAGCAACCACCACAGTTCAAATAAAATTAATGAAATCGTTGTACCAACGAGCTTATCTAAACAACCAACGTTAATATCCCACAATCAACATTTATGAATAGTGACGCTTAAGGGGTGGTTCGACTAACGTTACGTTCGTCTAAAATTCATCTTTCATTGTCAGGATGCTATCAGCAAAATATCGAATATACCAGGCTACGCTTTACGCATACCAAAACACTGTTAAATCGTATTATGATTGCTTTTAAACTACAGTGGAGCATTTGTGTGTAAATTATTGATTTGCAATCTACATAGATAGTTGGATTAAGCGAGGATTAAGCGGCTTGGTAATCCCAAAATATTATGTTTTACTATAATAAATATGAAATTATTCAGGGCATTTGTTTTTGGCCGTATTGAAAACGGTTGATTAAACTTCCTGGGTTCATTAGATTACATAATATAATAATAATTATTATCGTAACTTTACTCTTACAATTAGTGAAATTAATAATTTACAGCTCCTTCATAATGCTCTGTCCATGCCTCCGTAATTTAGTTACTTTCTTTCGGAAATATTCAGCAATTACTTGTGTTGTCACATTAAATAATAATTAATAATTGGTTATAATTTATTCAATTTTATTAATTAATTATTATACCTATTTATCATCTTTTATTATTTATTATATTATATAATATATTATTATTATATTATACTACTTATTACCTATCATTATTTAACACGTTTAAAATAATTTTTTTTGATTGTTCTGCCACCTGGCCCTTGCCTGGCTATTGCCACTTCAACGTGCTAATTCTGAGTGCTATGTCAGTCATCTTGGTTCTTTTACGAATGATGATGATTATGAGGGTATAAATTTTAATGAAAATCAAAAAGCAAAAGTGTAATGTTGATTTTTGAAGTGTCAAAATTAACCAAGAAAAAATAATTAATTTTATATTTTTTGCCGTTTAAAGGAAATAGTATTTTAACTATCTGAGATTTGACAGCTATTTAGTTTGCGCTAAGCCGGGGTTGACCAGCCACTGGCGTGAAATCAATCTTTGGGAACCTTATTTTCTTTATAAACTACACATACACCATGTAGACCTGTCATAGCTTATTATCGTGTAGTAAAACTTCTTGTCCTTACAGGCCCTTTTCATTGTGTCAGGTCGTGGCGTGCAATAGGACCAGTTGGTGGCCGCAGGTACGTGATCAATCTTGCAGCGGGACGGCAAACCGCGCAACATGATAATTATGTTTTCACGAACCAGACTAATTAATGATCATTTGGAATAGCTGCTGTGGTTCATTAATAATTGAGTCTGCTAGCTCAGATCAAATAAAATATAACATGCATGACACATTAATATGGTTATTCTACGATAGGCTAAGGCAAAAATGCATCGACTTTACGAGGAAAATATGCATTGAGATAGGTCATAGATTCGTCATAGATTCGTCATAGGTCTGTTTTTATTTTTATATTGGGATTTCCAATATAAAAATAAAAACAGAACAAACTATTTTGAAAAAAAATTGTACGACTCCGTTAGTATAGGTTATACCTAAAGCGTATTTTTGTAACTATACCTTACTCGAAAAAATAATGGAAAACACAAAAAATACAGTTACCACTTACCGTTGAGGGTTTCTCCTCACTGACCCATCTCATGAAATACCCTGTATAAGGAGCGCCACAGATAACTGTTAAAAATTTGTATGTGCGCTCCACTAGTTACATAGACATTATATTATGACATTATTATATATTACTCGTAGTTTTTCGCTCCGATCTCTTCTCTCCAAGAGCCAACTTTTTGCGTAATACTAAGAATTTATAGGCTTTAAATGCCTTTTCGCATGAGGTATGTCTCATTTCTGCTCGTACTTTAAGCCAATCGCCCATTCATTTTGCTTAGGCCCCTTTGTCCAGTTGTCTGTGCACTCATGCGAAGATAAATGGGATTGCTGGTGAATATTACATTTCGCCGAATTACTTATCTACTGTTATTTAAAAATAGAGAAGGTAAAATGTGCGTTCATCGCAACACATACTCACATAATATATCATCGAAGCTAAAGTGAGACAAGCTCGCAATCTATGTTTAATTACAAGGGTTCATCGATACTTGAATATTAATTTTAATTAGAGCTTCGTGCAAAGGTAAGGTGTATATTCGTCAGATTAATCAACAGAATAGCATGTAGGTTGTCTATAGGTAAGTATGATAATGTAGAGTTAGTTAGACATAGAATCAAGCAGTTTTTGCTGTTTATATTTAATCGTGGTTTATCTGGCCTGAGAATAGACCCCTCCGTTTCCTCCCGTGGATGCGTAAAAGCTAACTAAGGGATTACCGGACTTGTTAGTAAGATTCGTTGGTTTAAAATTATGTCCTGACCGCTAGCTTATTATGGAATATGTTATTACTGGAGGAAAGTGTTAGCCGAGTTAGTCATGGGAAGCAACGGCAGCGATATGTTTACCACTCGCCAAGGCGATATTACCACGACGGTGTAACCCACGGTGAAAAGAGGCCCATTGAGGCTTTTCCTACCCTTTTGGGGGAAAAGGCGTGTGTCTATGTATGTTTATTGAATTAGGATTTTGTTTGCGCATATGTTTTTTTAATTTGAATTAATGCATGTACGGAATATTTTCAAAATACGATGTTGCAAGCAGTTTCAAATTTAAACTCGCCAAAATAACGCGTCGACGATATATTCATGGACGTTTTATGAAAAAAATATTAAAAAGCACACTGTTCATCTCACTATGGTAAAAAAAACACAAACTGTAAAGCACGTGAAAGCTATAGGTACCAACTCCTTTGTTATAATTGGTGTTATCTATTCCGTTATGCTAATAGGCGGGCTGAACCGTGACTACTGGCCATTGCACTAGGATATACTTAATGAAGGACGAATGTGCATAAATTATAAAGGCATTATTTCCCACCCTCACTTAACATAAATAATACAAGCCTCTCACAATAAGTTATTCATAACATAATCTTGACGTTTCAGCTGTAAGGTATTGTACCTAAGGTATTCTATACCCCCCTACACCGTCCCGATAGACGGATGACGGAGAATAATAATAACTCAGAAATAAAATATTCACTCCACTCAATAAAAATTGTGGAATTTCTAAGAAGCTTGGACCCAGTTCCGCAACAACGATGTAATTTGTCAACGGAAAAAGTAAAGTAATTAATAACAGTTTTAAATGTAAAAACTTGCATCATTTACACCTCAGCGGGAAATTATTCAAATTTATTCATGAGCTGTGGGAGTAGGTAATCGTCTTTACGAATAAATAGGAAGCAGTGGACAAATCACTGCGACGCCCGTCGCAATATAGCTGTTACAACTTACAACTGATTCTGGGTGCGCGTAACTGAAAATGCCAATCGCAGATTTCATTTTCTAGTAGTAGTAGAGCTTTTTTGTGAAAGAGTTCGTCCGGGGAAGTACTACGACCATACCTATTTCTGCCGCAAAGCAGTAGTGCTCGCATTGCTGTTTCGTTTTGAAGGGTTTGGTTGCCGGTGAAATTACAGGCACATGAGACTTCCATCTTTATGTCCCAGGGTGGCGGGCGCAGTGCAATACCACATAGGGCGCGTCCTAGGTGGACGTGACCTATGTGATAATGTGCTGTTCATAGGCAGAGGATACCGCTTATCTTATCATCAGGTGGGCCATCTGCTTGTTCCGTCACTCAAGGTAGTATACAAAATAGAAAAAATAAAAAATAGAGTACGCGTCATGTAAAAAGAACGCTGGAACGTATGAAGAAGCATGACCGCCAGCGTTCTTTTTACATGACGCGCATCAATACTCGATGGCCACTGCTGGACAAGGTCTCCTCCTAGAATGCAATGGTCCGTTTGCTGTATCCGTGGTGCTTGGCAGGCAGATTGGTGGTCGCAGTAATGGCACAGACTACTTAATAGTTACTACGGTAATGGTGTAAAGTACTGCTGCCCATCCTCTGGTGTAATTCCTTAGTCGGATTTTACGAAACACACGGGAGGAGACGGATTCTATTCTATTCTATTCTATTCTATTCTATTCTTAGGTTCTTAGGTCAAAACACATTCGACGGCAATCTAAAATCTAAACTTCGAGCATAGCTCTCTCCATAGTCCGCTGCGTGATTTTGAGCTTTTGTATGTGGCCAATAGTTAGTGGCCACACTTCAGTGCCGTATTTCTTCACTGGCAACTCGCACTGGTTATACTTTCCAAGACTTCTTGAACACAAACTTTAAATAAATTTTCAACTTTATAAACTAGTGTAGACTTATCAAGTGGAGTAAAACTAAGAAAAACAGCTTCATACTCTAAAAACACTGTTGGTGTAATAAAAGCACTGATGTAGGGTATAAAAATACAATCTAGACAAAATGTTTGACGGAGTTATGTTTCAAATAACCCAAATAAAAATTGTTTTCTCATACTCAAATCAGTACAGTTTTGTTTTAGTAGTTAGGCATCGATAGAAAGACAATAAAAGGCATTTACTAATTGTATATATCTAACTGTTCCATTAAGCTAAACTGTATAAAATTAACAAAAATATTGGTATTATTTTTGTTTCACCCTAATATTCTTTAATAACGGCAATTAAGACGAAAACGGTAATGGAAAAATAAAATTATGCCTTGAGGTAACTAACAAAATGAAACAATATTAGGAGCCTACTTATTAATAGAACCTTTTACGTTTAAGCTTTTTATTTATGTTTTACAAAGAGGACATTTTTAATCGAAAAGCCAACAATTTCTTACCCGAATGTCGTTTTAAAATAGGTTAGTAGGATGCTACTACACATTTGTTGAAATATTTGTAGGGGAGACCGGTGTAAAGCCGTATAGCTAAGGATCTAGGCCTGTAGGTCGTTAATTTTAAAACAAAAAAGTGTCAAATCAACATTTTTAATTAGTCGGTCTGCCTAGGCACACAGTTATATAAACATATTTCTAAAATTAGACACAAAAAAAGACACAAAAATAGTAAACCTCTAACATTTACGGTTTTACCCCGACACCTGGGTAAAATCGTATACTATATACGATAATGCCCCGGCAGTAATAAATCAATACATTGACGACGTAACAGTCGGTTTGAATCGTCCTAGGCCTTTACTTATTGAAGAGTTCAGATCATTGTTCTCTCCGTATTCGTTCACTCTATCTTCTAACGTCAACATCCGTATCTCATATTTTTTAGAAGCTTTCAGGTATCCCATACTTCCATCATAAATAGATTAGACGTCTGATTTATTATCATCAGGATCCCAGCTTTGTCTAACAGTAATTATTTTGTAAATACGCGGCATTTCTGTAGCATCTGTAAACAAAATACAAGGTAAATCATCTACTTGGGTCAAGATCGTATATGGCCGATTTTACCCCATACGGTTTTGTCCCACGACGATGTTTGAAAACACTTCCCTCACTACTATAAATATACTGCAAATTCGACAGTACAATTTTAATTAATTACGTGTAAATACACAACGTTCGACATAGTTGATGAGCGACTTACCTGTAGTTCACGTTCACTTCACCACAATTGCTAGAATTTTCAGAAGTATAAGTTCAAGACCTCTAAAAAACAGTAAACTCAAATATTTTCGTAACGTGTGTACAACATAACACACAGTGTTTGTTGACAAAACACTCTGATTGGTGGACTCCGGTGATCGGCTTGGCCGCGGGAAATATGAATGATTTACGAGAATATACATGCTATACGGTTTTAACCCGGTATACGGTCTCCCCTACTTTTTAAAATCAGACAAATAAAAAATGCCCTTTATAATTGAACATCTTCTAGATTTTACTAAAATTAGAAAAATGCAGGTGGAAGCGAAAAAAGTATTTCATACGAACCCAAAGGTTGTAGAGGTTAACGTTTTTGAAGCAAAATATCATAATTAAAAGAATATACCAACATAACACACAGATAATACATGCATACAAAGACACACGCCTTTTTCCCGGAAAGGGTACAGGCAGAGCTAAACGGGCCTCTTTTCACCATCGTCAGAATACAGACGAGTCAAGTGGTGAACTCATCACCGCCATTTCTTACCACTACTGACTTGACTGAGGCTTCCTTAATAAGCAACATTCTATAATAAGCTAGTAGCCAGGACAAATCTTATACAAACGAATCTTACTAACAAGTAAATCCTGTAAATCCTGGATTAATAAAATAAATAAATAAATAAGTCAGGGTAATCCCTTAGTCGGCATTTACGACGTCCACGGGAGGAGACGGAGGGGTCTATTCTTAGGCCGGACACACCACGACACAAATATCAAATTCATAATAATCATGTTATAAATAAAAATTGAATGTAATAGTTATTTTATAAAGAGTAATTTGAATTACGGAGATAGGAACCACCAGATGTTCTTGTAAGACAATTGGGCAACATCAAAAATTATTTTGATGGCATTTTATTCTCCTTGCGGGCGAGGGCTTGGGTAAAATTGCGGTCATATCGACTAACAACACAGTCTGCCAGAACACATTAACCCTTTCTATGTCCCACGAGGATAAAAAGACCCATATGACATCTAAAAGTACCTGTTTGTGTAGGAATGCGAAACACGTTTTTTAGCTGTTTGTTGCTCAAAGTAAGAATATTTTACTAGATATTTTTATTGGTTGGTCCCTCTTCGTGTCATATTTATCCCACCTTTCTAAATACCTGCAGAATAAAGGTACGTCAGTTTGTAATCAAGGCTTTCATTTTAGAATTTGTATAGCGTCGACACCGTCGTTCATCAAAGTTTAAGTTCATTATGAATTTGGAAATAAAGGTTCCTGAATGGCAATGGGAGGCGACAGCGATAACGTCAATAGGTACCTACAAGACGGGAATAGACGATCAATCTCGGACGAGCCTTTTATCGGCAACTGTAGGTAAAATACGCTCAACTAATTTATATTTCCGTTGGCAAATATCAAGTTTGAAATACCTTTTTTCTTAGAATTCTTGGAACGGAGTTGTTGAGTCGGCCACCAAATAAAATGTCTAATTTAGCCCTTCTTTCTTATTGGATGGTTGGCACTCGGTGTGCTGTTGTAGGCAAATTTTAATAATGCTTACACCGTCGACCGCGCAGCTATTTCACGCCATTGAATCCTTGAACATTTCACCCTCCTATAGAAGTAGCGGTCCAAATGTTTCGAGTATTTTGTCTTTATACGAAATTTACTTTATTATGAAAACTAGAGACATATTTGAATACTCTGTTGTATCATAATAACTAAAACATTATATTGAGATAGAGAAGCTGGCTGCCATGAAGATAAGCAAATAAAGTTGATAAGTTTTTTAAGTTGCTCGACTCGAAACGAATCTATATATATATAAACTACTTATTGAATGAACGAAGCGAGTTCTTTGAGTTAACTTGGATGAATCGGCGTTTGTCTGTATGTATTTTTGTTTGTATGTGTGTTTGTCCGACGTAAACTGCATCAGAGTCTAATTGTAGGATGTGGCATTAGTATAATAAATAAATAAATAATGCTAGACAGTTCACACAACATTGTCTAGCCCCAAGCTAAGCAGAGCTTGTGTTATGGGTACTAGACAACTGATATGCTTAATACAATATATTACATAGATATATATTTTTATTATATATAGAAAATACCCAGAACACCCTGAACAAATATCTGCAGATCGCACAAATATTTGTTCCGAGGCGGGAATCGAACCCGCAACCTCCTGCGTCACAGGCGAACGTTCGCTTGCCGCGTCACAGAGGTCGTCAAATGTATTTATTTAACATAATATAACACCCAACAGTTACATACATTAGTCCTGATCCCACACTAAGGATCCCTTGTGTCGTGTGTAGCAGGGACTACGAGTACCAGTGTACCACAGCACATAATAAATAAACATTTTAATTTTTCATTATATTGAAAGAAATAAGCTATTTACCTAACTAGGTAAGTATCCACTTGGCTACGCGACAAAATAACGAATCTCAGCCAGATCTGTTAATTTGGACACGAAATCATTGGGGAAACTGGGAGTTTTGAATATAAATTGGCGTGATTAATGATTTCAACTCATTCTCCCTGAAAGCTTACTGTGCCAATAAGTATCTAAAGAAAGGAACTGTTTAAGTAAAGCCTTATTCACAATGGAACCTTTTCATTCAGCCTAATCCATAACTTTTAGTTGATTAAAATGTAACGGTGTAAATAATGGGTGTTATTTCAACTGCCATGAAATGAATAAGTGTTTAAGTATACATATCTTCATTATATCTATAAACATAAAATAAAGTCGTGTTAGATACACCACTTATAACTGAAGATCGGCAGGACCGATGTTAGTTATCTCTTTTTTGGTGGATTCTTCTCCACTCCGAATAGCAGAATAAGTAATACAATATCGGGGAGGGGGTCTGTTTTTTACCGGGGGCTACCCGTGCGAAGCCGGGCGAGTCGCTAGACATAAATTATCTTCATCATATCGTGTTAGTTACACCACTTATAACTCAAGAACGGGTGAACCGATTTGGCTGAAAATTCGTGGGGAGGTAGCTTAAAACCAGGAGATTTACATAGGGAGTAGGAGGGGGGGGGGGGGTCACCGGGGGCTACCCGTGCGAAGCCGAGGCGAGTCGCTAGTATTTTGATAAAACGAGTGAGCCTTACTGTAGTCGCAAATGATGTGTAACACCTGACATTTCACCTCCTTCGTAATAAGCAACATGGCTGATAGCACCAACCTCTCGGAAAAATGCGCGCTTCCTGTTACACACTTCCGTCCCCTTTCATGAAATCAATCCCACAGATTGAAGGAAAGCGAGAGAATTTTTTACAAATTAAAAATATAAGCGTAAAAAGTCTCATAATATGTGGTTTTTACAGCCTGAACTTATGGTAATAAGTTGAAATATAAAAGTCGGTAATCAGTCCATTGTTTGTAAGCATAATGCACTCTACACATTATAATACCGGTATATTATGGAAAGTTTCTGAGCTAAAGGCTAAGACTGTGCGACTAAAATGTTTTCCTTGTTCGCACCGTGAATTGGTTTTGATTTTAAGTTCACTCTGCTTTGATATTTGAAGGCTAATATTGAACGGTCTTTGCGACAAACTTTGGGATAGGAGACAATGAAACGCGCAGGGATTGCGTGACTCGCTGGGTAAGCTTTGATATTGTCAGTTAGGTATCTATAGTTCCGTTATTTGCTGTACTGACTGTTTTATTTTTAGTAACAGTAACCCCTTGGGATTTTAATGTTGAGTTTTTATAAAATTATCTTGGAACTTTCTTGAACCCAGTTGAACTCTCAAAATATGAATTCGTTATTTAAAATATATTCACCATTATCATCAACCTAGTTCACTGCTGGATATAGGACTCTTCCATAGAATGCCACTACAAAAGGTCTCGAGCCAGCTTCATCCACCGACTTCCTGCGTTCTCTAAAATCATAGACATGTTGCTAAAAAATATTTATACGCATGTGTGATAAAAACGGGATTAAGATTGTTTCTAATTTCCATTGGCATTGAAGTTGGCAAAAGTAAGTAGTGCATGAGATTATTTAAGCTCAAAACATAATGTTAGTAAAGTTTTAATAAAGACAATGAACCAGCGTGACCTACAATCGTGTCACCGAACAAAAGAACAGTCGGCAATGTAACCACCGTACTTTATGAAGCAAGTCTCGGTAAATTCGCCCCGAACGATCTAAGAGGGCTGATAACGCGACGCAAGCGTCACGCGAAAACAAGGCCGCGAAATAATCAGCGTTCATAACTTATGATAGGCACACGTAGGTAGCTAAGTACGAGCACCATGGTGACAGACTGGCTTTGGACTTCTAAGTCAAACTAAATTGATGTATTTAGGAAAGAGTAGGTTTTGAGTGAATCTAGCTTAAAACCTCTTTTTCAATTCATTGTTTTAGAAAAGTTTATGTCCTGTCGAGTCTGTTTTTTTGAGATAGAACTGGTATAAAATTAATGGAATTTGATATTTTGAATTCTTACTCAGCAGATAACTGTTTTTTGTGACTGTAGGAGGCCCGCAAACTACAATAATACCAACAGCACTCGTAACTTCGAATATTATAGTGACTCCACTGCAAATATTGCCCCTTCTGTAAGGAGAAAATGTTAAGAATAGTTTTAGAATAAATTTATTATTCTAGTTAATATTGTTTTGAGTGTTTCTTTACGTTTCTTCCGTTGAAGCCTCGTATCTTTTTTATTATATCTGTAAATATTTTACGCTGTAAAAGTCCTAGACAAGTAGATTCTATTAAGAAACTGTTCATCAGTTTTATAGACCCTAAATTTGTGGTGGTAGGAAACTGCCCCGGGGCATGCGACAATAAAATGGCTGGCTGGTGACACCGCGACAATGAAGGACTACCTTGATTGCCGCACTCCTAATGGAAATCAAATATTATTCAATGCTGATAGTGTCGCAGATATCACGCCACTTCGCGCCGTTCAGTATTATCTCAAAGCTTTTACCTACATTATAAAATGTGAACTTAATTATTAATTTTAACTTTACTTTCTGCAATGGTTACCTAATTGGTTTATATTTACAATTTAAATTATTGACTACATAATGTTAAGAATTTAATTTTGTATCATTTTTCTGATTTCTCCAATGTTTTGTAATTAACCTGACCTGTAAATGTATTTATTTACTAATAAATTGGTTATACAGATTATTCTGAAGTATCTGTTGTATGAAACAGTTTAAAAAAAAGTTGTTCAATACAAACTTTAATAAAATTAGTGATCGGATCCCTGTGCTGATCAAAATGAACCTAAACACGGCCAGTCTTCTATTATCCGTGGAGGAGTTCCGTTGTCTACCTTCCGTTTCCATCATCAGATCAGCTCGTTGTCACCATAGTATTTTATTGTCATCGGAACCTGACAGGAATGCAAAATTTCAGCTCAATCGGTCGAGGATAACTGGTTCAAAATCCAGTTTCAAGATTTGTCCCACTTTAAATAACATACTAACAGTCAAGTTAAATAAAAACTTGTAAAAATCTGTGCATTACATAGGTATTTCAGCGGAAGGGTACAACGGATAAACTCATTTGTTTAGAAAACTTTACAAAAATTCCTTCCACTTGTGAATCCCTACAATACTGTATCGGATGTGGACTTTTTCTTTGAAAACTTAAGCCGCACTGGGACTCAGGTCGGAATCTTAACAAAACGTTCACCTCGTTGGGCCATTCTTATGGTAATTCGGCCTCACTGTCACGCGACCTTCTGTCCACACCCCGATAATATGCAAATTGGTCCCGTCTATAAGGTGACCTGAAAATACTTCCTCATTAGGCACGTTTTGTCTCCAATATATCATTTAACATTATATTAATTATGTAAATATTCTACTTGAAAAACCTATTAACTATCTATAGCCAATAGTTTGCCTTTTCTGCGACAACACAAAAGTAGAAACTCATGCGTATCGTAATTTTTAAGAGATTTTCTACTATACTGGGTAAAACTTAGGGTCATTAGTAAGGCCTCGCGTTATACTCCCAGTACAAACTCGAGCTTTTTACTGCAATAAACTTTCTGACAAGCCATTTGTGGCCGGAAAGTGTTCACCGAAATTAATTGCATGACCCACAGCAGGCCTCGATCAGTCCACGGCCCACGGCGCGACTTGTGATAACTTCTTTATTTTACTTTAGAATTAATGCCTCTCGTTTTCGCTTGACGGTTACGTCAACGTAAAAAGAAACAGAACGGCCAACTGGAAGATGTCTTTATATTTTCGAAACTCGTCTTCAAGGCAATTTGAATGTGCTAATT
The DNA here is from genome assembly GCA_932527175.1 of Operophtera brumata. Taxonomy (NCBI): domain Eukaryota; kingdom Metazoa; phylum Arthropoda; class Insecta; order Lepidoptera; family Geometridae; genus Operophtera; species Operophtera brumata. The sequence goes on from OW052228.1 coordinate 30,972,464, forward strand.
AACATTCAAAAATTTAAGTTTTCTTTGTTCAGTCTAGCAGAATCTCGCAGAGAGACGTTTAATTATTCGAATCAAAGCAACTCGTGTCAGCGATATAGCAGCATGTCAAGTTGAATGTTGAGACTGTTTCATAATTGTTAATTTTTCTTTGATAGTCTGCATCTCATAAGTCACGTATTTAATTCAACGCTGAGCTCAAATTGTGAAATAAGTTGGAGTTATCAACTCCATAATAAATACCTATTGTATAGATGATAATGATGATAACAAAGAAATTCATTCCATTCGCTCATTTCATCAAAGAAGCTGCAAAACAGAAAGGTTTTATCAATTTCATGGCGACGATCTTGCCTCTCGGGTGTTTTATCAAACAGTCCCATTGTCCGAACATGAAATTATTACAAAGTGTCCCTGAGCTTTCACATCTGACATTATTCTTACAAATTGATAAAGAAGGCTGAAGTCAGGAACCCAAATCAAATAAACCGGATTAGGTCATCGCTTTACGGCGAGTGGAAGTGGCGGGTCATCTCGGAGGAAGCCATTCTCGTGGTCGTAGATTGAATGCAAAATTGGATGAGATCCCACTGTTTTTACTGTATGGATCCCGGGGTTGTTACGAACCAACATCTCCACGTTTTATTTCGCCGAGGGCGCTCGCTGTTTGAATGGTTTGATTGAATGTGACAATAGTTATTGTAACTGATGCCCGACCGCTTTGGGGTTTCTTGTTCGTTCGTTTTCTTGGAATTTTATCTTGTCTATATTGTTTATTCGACCTCTGATTCAGCTGAGGGATAAAATGTATTTGTGTAGGTATCTACTAAATTATCATCATCATCATCATTAGCCTACAGAAGTTCACTGCTGAACATAGGCCTCCCCCATAGAATGACACTACGAACGGTCTTGTGCCGCATCCATGCACCGCCTACCTCTGTAATAACTTTGGTCCATCGAAAGGGGGCATTTATCTTTTGCATCGTCTAGTTTGTGGTCGCCAATCGAGAACCTTTCTTCCCCAACAGTTATCAGTTCTAAGAGCTGCATAGCCATTGCCACTTTAACTTGATAATTCTGAGAGCTATGTCGGTGATCTTGGTGCTTCTAGTGATCTCGTCATTTCGGATTCTATCAAGCAGTGAAACTCCAAGCATAGCTTTCTCCATAGCCCATCTACAAAATGACTATTACCTGTTTCACCTGTTCAAGATTCGTCCAAAATACATTTGAAACGAATACGATTACGCATAGAACTTAAATCGATTTGACAGATCGTAATTTTTTTCATCTTCTTCGTCTTCATATAATGGCTTCTGTGAAGTGCTCCAAACAATTTCGCCAATGTCAAGTGATATTATTTTTTATACCTAGTCAAGTCGTCAAGAGTCTCCGTCAAGTCATTTTTGTGACATTTGCTATAGGTATACCAGAATCTCATGGCATAAAAAATAAAAAACAAATAAAGATTTTCCTATGGCAATACCAAACTATCATCTGTCTTGTCAAAGTACGAGTTGTGTCAAATCTCTGAGCTTATGTATCATTTTCTTGAAAATACTTAAAAAATTCCTATAAATGTCGAAAAAAGCACTTCGATCTCAAGCAAGTAAGTAACTTCTCTTTCCAATAAATAGAACCCGCCAAACTAAAATTGATGACTTTATGAATAAGTAACATATTTTATGGTATATATATGTATCTCATACATAGTACCTACCTCAATAAATATATTCTGTCAAAATATACTTGCATTTTTTTGAACATACTATAATCCGAACGCTCCGTGAGTCCGAACAGGGGTTGTTTTTTGGTAGTTCGGATTATCGAGGCTCTACTGTAGATGCAATATTCATTCACATAAGGTAGATAATAATATGATCATGTTTAATAATAAGTACTTGTTAAATGCCAAAGGCCGGTGGATGCAAGTTGCGCAGGACCGTTCACGGTGGAAACCTATGGGGGAAGCCTATGTTCAGCAGTGGACGTCTGCCGGCTGAAATGATGATGATGACTTGTTATATGATTGATATACTTATAGAAAAAATAAAGTATCAAGATCTTTTAATCCAATTCCCCCGGTGTTGCTTACCACACAATTGAATTTCCTATTTTGCCATCAGTTTCTGGTACACCTATACAGTCCGTTCATCGTAAGTTGGCACCTGCCATGGAGTATTTACAGGTGCCATCTTACGGTGAACGAGCTGTAAAAGCTTTGTTGTATGTTGAAGCTTCATCATTCAACATTGCTATAATCCATTCTGTACAAGTAGGTCGGTCGCTGTAGGATATATTGGCTCGACTGGTTTTATAGAGGAGGTCAAGTGGCAGCCTCTGTATAGGCCATCGTTGCAATGTTACCGCGTATTCATTTCCAGATCAACTCAGCGGGGTTTTGATTACCTGTAGTGTGTACTTGTACAGGCTGAGGTTCTTATTTTTCCTGTTAAGAAAGTGTTTTCATTCAGATTTTATTTTATTTCAACGATAAGCACTCTGATACTTTCTTATTTTTATATTCATACTGGAAATGTGAGAGTCTATAATTATATATTTTTGCTTTTTTATCTTTCCGTTATTTATACTTACCAGTACCGAAATAAAAAACTCAAATACTTTGCAAAAAGATGAAAAGGCACTCATATAAAGTATCTACTTTCCTCTTACAGTTTATAACTAAAGGAAACGCTCTCTTACTAATAAAATCTAGTAAATGTAAGCTTTATTTTCAACCCGTGGCTTCGTTCGTGGTACTGGAATAAAAAACTGGTCAAGTGCGAGTCAGAATTGCGTGAAGAGGGTTCATTATATTTTTAGACATTTTCTCTTTACGAATATTTTTCGTTTCTCGACGGTATTTAAAGGCTAAGGTTAGATTTTCACTCAGGTTTTCCTGTGAATTATAAGTGATGCCACGTATAGTTCACTTAGTTATAGTTCCACACCTTCCGTTTTTTTAATTGTAAGCTCTGTATTTTCCAAGATTCTCGCTGCCCGCGTCTGTCTTTCCTGAAAACTATAATCTGGGCAAGAAATAGGTGCCTTCTAGACCTTTGTGCTCTATTGTCGGCCGCATTCTCACTCCTCACCTCCTCCTGTCAACTGTATTATTACCAACAGATGATATCAATGGTCAAAATAAGGTAAACAACTAAACATTTTTAAAATGGTGAATGATTTTTAAAGGCTATTTGTGTTTACAAAATGAACAAGTCTGCACAAACACTCTGCAATTGCTTACGGATATATTGAAAAATCTTTCAGAGTCGACAATTCCTCAAAACGCGGGGCTCACAAAAGAGAGCTTGCTCAAAGGCGTGCGTCATTTTACGAGTAGCTCACAACCAGCTCCTATGTGACTCAACTATTTGAATCTATACGCTAGTGTATTTCTCATGTGCCATACATACATACATAGACACACGCCTTTTTGCCCGAAAGGGTAGGCAGAGTCTCAATGGTCCTCTTTTCACCGTGGGTTGCACCATCTCGGGAATATAGACGCGACAAGTGGTGTGCTCATCGCCGCTATTGCTTCCCACGACTGACTCGGCTAACACTTTCTTCCAGTAACAACACTTTCCTAAGCTAAGCTAAGCTAAGCTAAGCTAAGCTAGACTGTAGTCAAAAAAACACAGAGCGGCTCCTTAAAAATTTTGGTCTGGTTGATGACAATAAAAAATATTTATTTTGAACAATTGAACCTGAATGGGACAGTTGGAAGGGGAAGACCTCAGCGAACATATTCAGACCAGATCGGAGACGTTCTGGAAAAAGGCCAAGTCAAGAGTACCTACCCTCAACTGACGAGCATGTATGAAGATTGAGATAAGAGTGAATGAAGCAAAAGAGGTATGTATGGATCGTAGCAAGTGGAAATCCGTGGTCTCTGTATAACCCTTTGGGAAACAAGTCATATCGAGCAGGTGAAAATCATTAAATTCGACAATGTAGTGACTAACTGATGAACCGTGGCCTAACTGTTCATCTCATATTAACTGCCGTTTAAATGGTTATTTCGCTTTTTGACACATGTTTTCATACAATCTGTCCCTTTGACGATTTGATACGGTAACCGCCCGTTTATTTGTTCGTGAACATGGAGCTAAATGGGCCAAGGTGTAGATTATTACTTGGGTAATCAGTTTTACGAAAATCAGCGCCTCTATCACGCACGGCACTTTGGCATACTAACTAATGCCTAATTTGTGGCCCAACCCCGTGTTGTTTTAAGTTAGTTACTAGGTATTTGCCCATGGTTTCGCGCGCGTGTTATCGTAAAAAAAAAACAAGTTGCCCTCACCCTTTCCCCCTACCTCCCACCAGAAATAATAGAACAAGCTATCTGCTATGATCCTTGAAGCGCATGCACCAAATACTCCTAACATACCTAAAGACTAACTCGTAAACATCATCTTTCATAAAAAAAGCAACATAAAAACATGCATCCATATATACAGTCAGACAGACAGATACACTATGGCCTCAAATTTATAACATCCCTCTTTTTAGTCCTAACGTCAAAGCGACTGTTGCAAAGTTGGTATTTTTGTTTCTTACCACAAACTAAGTTCCTACAAAATAAGTTAAAATTGTATAAACATAAACTCAATTTATCAGAATTACCTAGTAATGCTCGGTGCTGTATGCATTCAAAATTATTGCCTCCCAGTTAATGATAATTTATCTACTTGGAAACAATGAATTGCCTAAGTTTTGTACGTATACTTCTAGATAATGATACAAAGTTTTGTTTGTACAATTTTCAGGCAAAATATTCTTTTTTTAAATGGACGAGCCAGATAATATAAAATACCTATTTAGCTAGTTAGTACCTGATGCGACCGAGCTTCGATCAGCGTTTTCTAATCGTGTTTACTAAGTGTATCGCTACCCATATCATGTTAGGAAGTGTCTACCCTTACAATCTCTAATATCCGTCTTCAGCCAGTATTGTCATTTGAATTTTTGAATTTGGAATTCGTTCACTCCGCCGAGGAATAGCCTGATACAGATAAGCAAATAGGGAATAGTGAAACAAAAATGTTTTTTTGTGGAAAAACGATTTCGCAAATCTTGCGTTTAATAGTATAGGATAGGTACCTACCTACTACTTATGAGACACGCTAAGCTGCCTTAAATAGCTGCTAACTCGATTTTAAGATGGTATAGCTACGCAGCTGCTTATCCCGCCTACCAGCTGCTCCACATCAATCAAACGCTCGCTCCGTGAATGTCTATATTAATTTTTGCAGAGCTTTGTTTGGAAACTTTGCACTCGAAATAATTTTCCGCTGCGGAGTTGACGGTTAGTATTTGCTCAGTTTGTTTTTCTCCGAGTACAAGTGCCCTACACACAGTTGAGCACACAGTCTGTACTGAAGAGAGCCGCTTCGTTGCCCCGAGCGCCAAAGCTAATAAAAAACTGTATGTGACGTACTTTACAACTTTACAACTGTAGTCTTTTGACTATAAATTCCGGATATCCTTTTAAGAGGATGCGTTAAAGGCAGTCACAAACCACTTGTAGTTGTAGTACCTACTTATATACGTTCTCGCAACACACAACACAACACAATACCCAACAATAAGATAGGTACATGTCCTGATCATTGAACTATTATACGTAGTAATATCAACTCACTTGTCCTAATCCCACACTAGGATTCCCTGTGTCGTGGATATCAGAAACTACGAGTACCATGGTACAGTGGCGGAATGAAAAGGTTCGTCACCTTAGGGCCTATTTTTGGTTGTTCAATGCAAAAAGCATAGGTACTGCTTTACCGACATGGTATTGCATTGGTACTGTTTTATCGACACAGTATTGTCAATATTACGAAAATAACCTTCAGTTACCATGACAACGGATATTAGCGGCGATTGAATGACAGATAGTCTACGAATAAAATGACAAAACTTCTGGCTAACTCAATAAAAAACTGGCCAAGTGCGCATCGGACCTCGCGCATTCAGGTTTCCGTTGTAGAAACTATTATATAATTTGTGGTTCCGTAACAAATGTAGAAGTTATAAATTGCCTAAGTTTAGTTAATCCACACGCAAAATTAAATCTGTTTGCAATAGAAATATGAGAAAATTATCAAAAAATTTCTAATTTCTAAAATATTATATTTTTTTTGTAAAATATTCATAATAAATATGTAGAATATCTGAAATAAAAAACTAGTTCCTGGTTTAAATGGAAATTAAATTGAACTTAGTAACAAAAATACAGTCTTATTCTACTTAATAAGCTCTAAAATTATACTCCACGTGCTAGGGTACGACAGATTTATTTTTCCCTCCCCACTTTAACTTGTACGGGAACCATACTTCAAAATATTTTTTGGGTTTGGGTCAGTAAGATACATAAATAGTACAAATATTATGAATACTTCAATGGTTTAGCCGCTATAGACCCGTGTGATAGAGAGACGGACAGATGGATGAGCGAGGGCAATAGGGCTTCGTTTGGCCCCTTTAGGTACGGGACCCTAAAAAAGTCGTTCTAAACTTAAACAAGCAACTGATCAAAGGTGTGCGATTTTGATCTTTATAATAAACATTTAAGTTATAGTTTTCTATACAGCAGTCTGCTACGTAGAATAGTTGGAAAAGGTAATATGTGCTCGCGACAAGCTAAGGGGATTCCTTTGAAAACTGACGAACGTTTTCATTCCGCCACTGTACCATAACACCCAGACCCGGAACAAATATTTGCAGATCATACAAACATTTAAAATTTCGCATCTCAGCCGGCTACTCGCCGGACGCGCTACAGAGGTCGTCTCGTGGCTACTTTTTTCATATTTTTCGTATGTTATGTTATTGATGTGTTATGATGGTAAGTGACAGTAAGATCAATACGATGTTAAATAAGTATACCATTTCTTGCCATGACTAGCTACCAAAGGTTGTGATGTCAATTTCTGACCTTAAAGATTAACAAGTACCCTTATCATAGTGCCCGAATTCGAGAGCCGCGTTACCGCCATAATTCTTGCAGCAGGTCTCTGGGATGCGCTGCTATTTTTTCATAAAAACATTTTATGACGCATGGCCGCCATAAGTCTACAAGAAAAGAGCCCAGAGCTGGATCCTTCTAATTAGACGCCGTGAAGATTTATGTCCCGAAATTTTCCAAATTCTTTTAATTTTTTGGTCGCGACACGTGCTTCTTTCCACAAGTTATTTTTTTAATTTCGTGCCCTTAGTTGTCTTTTACCTAGACCTAAGGAATTGTTTGTGTGGCGTTGATGACTGTAATTAGGGAACTATTTTCTATGTGACGGAAAAAGGCAAGCAGCTGTCTACTAATATGTAAGCATCGTGTTTATTTGGGTCCGCTTTATTTGGACCGTTCCCCGGGGCCCGGTCCATGTATCACTGCAGACGTCAGCCCTGGGTTAATTGTCTACGTGCGTTTTCAGCTGAATTCGTCACGTTCACCAGTTGGCATCCCCGCCCTCCGCCCGCGCCCACACCACCACTACCAAACGTGATTCGCCAAATCGAACACCAATACGTATTGCCTTATTTAAAGAGCTCAGTTTATCGTATCTTTGTGTAGCTTCCTTATCCCTCTATCGATCCATAAAATATGAAAGTAATAAGTGTCATAACTCGTATGGAAATATCGTATTTACTCGGGTAACAAATGATAAATGTTGTTGGTAGAGTAGGTACCGCTTATGCGGATATTAAATTCTTCTTTATTTGTTCTGGGACATTAATTAGTTTATTCTACCGGGAGGAGTTGGCTTAAGTGACTAAACTTTTCGTATGCCGAGGAATTTGTTGTTTAATTGTAGGTAATCTTATTTCTAAACTTTGAAAACAGCCAGTTCCTGTTTTCACAGACCTCTCGAAAAACAAATCTATACAAACATACATAAATACATAGACACACGCCTTTTTCCCCGAAAGGGTAGGCAGAGCCTCAATGGGCCCCTAGTCACAGTGGGTGAAAAATCTATACATGTACTTATAATACAACGATAACAGGTCCAATTCCGTATATAGAAGATATTTTGAAATGTTTTTTAGAGAGACTCTATCTGTATTTTAATCACGTTTACCACGGTCACTTTCTTGTATGTCTGTCTGTCGTTCCAGATGGAATTTTGTAACTTAAATTTCGAGCACTTCCCGATTAGCTATCCGCTGAAACTTTCAGGGTAGCGCACGACTCGATAAAAATGCATTCTAAATATATTTTTGGATAGTTTTAACATACATTGTTAAAAAGATATTAAAGAAAACATATAAACATGTACCATCACCCCCTTTATCTCCGAAACTAATGGGCCTAAAATTTTGAAAAAATACAGTATGTAGGGCCTAACTCATACATAATTTACAGGTAAAGCTAATTGAAAATTCAACGTCTAAGCATTCCCACGGGAAACGGAAACTATTAATGAAGATAAAATTATGTACAAAACCCTCTCCACGCCAGCCGAACTTACACTTGAACGGGTTTTTTTTTTTATTTGATTACCTTTATTTTAGATTTTGCAACATTTGTAGCTACCGCATAAAAGCACCGTCTGGGTCAACGTGATTCTAATGATACCGGATACATCAAAATCTGTCCAGCCGTTTGGAAGTGACGCGGTAATGAAGATTTTTTGCCAAATACATACAAGCGTACATAAAAAGATACGCGCGATACCTACGCTCAACAGTCAGTCAGCCGGGAAAACGTATCTTGTATGTTGGATTCTTATGCATAATTTAAAGATATAGGTTTAAAGAGTCCAAAGTTCTAAAACTTTTTAACATACATATTAAAACCTTACGGGTTACATAAAAGCACCTGGCCCATGTTACAAATATTTCACCCAGAACACTCGTTTGAAATTACGGGCTCTTTGGTATATTGAGGGTATTTTTAACTAGAAACCGGCTCGTTTGTGTTAGGAAACCAATCTCGTTGATATATCCATTAGCCAAATAGAGAGCGGGACGGCTCTCCGCCTTTCACAAAACAAATGTGGGTACCTCGTATGAAGGAGCAAAAATTGTTTCACTTTCATTTCTGTGACACGAATCGTTCCGAAATGTACCTTTAGTACCCTTTTCAAATGAAATGGTGGATGAAAGCGTAATGAAGGTTCTTTATGCTATTAACCGAATGTATATTGAAACATCATGAATTGATGAATTATATATATTTTTTGGAAATGAGGTAACATGTACTACAAGTATTAAGGTATGAGTAATTTTGTTTATTCAGGTAACGTAAAATAAGTTTGAAAGAAGTTACTATGTCAGTAGTATTAATTGAACGAGCGAAGCGAGTTCTCTGAGTCAACTTGGAAGAATCGGCGTTTGTATGTATTTATGTATGTATGTATGTATGTATGTATGTATGTTTGTCCAAGCATAACTTCCGAACCGTTAATCCGATCTTCATGAAATTTCATCGGGGGGTAGATAGTGTTGGTTCAATTTGTTGGTAGTGTAATTAGCTATATCGGTCGGGGGGTTGTTGAGATATTGCGGCCCAAGAGAGGGTAAAAAAAAAGTCGGAATATAAGATCAAACGGGGTGTCATATGAAAGGCCCTCGCTTTTAAAGTTCAAAACAAATTTTTATAATTTTTGAACTTACATAGTTTTTGAGATATTAGGGTAAATCGAAAAAGTAAAAAACCAAAACCTCTAGGGTACTTCCACTAATCCTACAACGCTGAAATTTGGTACGTTTGTAGCTTTTATGACACAAATACTGGGAAAAGTTTAAAATTGAAGAATTTCGAACCTGTACCCTAAAAAAAATAGCCAATATTGTTGACCTCCCGTTTTTAGGAATTTCAACATCGACGTAAATAAAATGAATGGACGGGCCTTAGGGAACGATAGTTTTGAAGCTTCTAAATAGACCTAGCTAGTATACTTCGCTTCAGTCAGTCTTTGTCACGGCAACGAGTGACAGCTATGCTGAAAAATACCAAAATTAGATACCTTGGTGATACAATGCCTTCCTGTGCTTTTCTGCAAGTGCAAACAACACAAGAAATACAAATAAAGCTTCAGGCATCGCATTTAATTCGTAAGTAAAGGTTTTGTAATATAATTTTCATCAATTGATAAAAAACTTATAAATCGTCGTGTGGTAGGAAAACTACATAAGTAACACATTTTGCGAAATCGACTTTATTGCATGGTTATGATGGCCCATACATGTCGATGGACACGTCTTGCACTAGAGGACGAGCGACAAGGAGGACTACGCCCCAGGACATTATCTCAATGTTCCCCACTCTGAATGAAAGTTAACAGACACAAGTTTATACTCGTAGATAGTTTTAATTTTAGTCGACATACCTTTTTCTTTTTGATACTTAGAATTATTGTGTTCCACAATTTTTTTTCATTTTGTTGATTTTATAAGCATTAGTCGTATGATAAGTTTGTTATGTCACTTACTTTGAATTTATAAGTCTGCTAAAATAATGTAGGTGTTTCAGTAGTTTTCTAATATTCAGTCTTGATAAAAAGAAATGATTATAAGTTGGTTTTATTTTAAAATGTATTTTAATATTATATAAATCTATACCCATGGATAGGATTGTCATATTCAAATAAGTAAATAATAGATCATTTCAATTATTCAAAACTTTGGCGAGGGAAAAATACATAGTCGTTTTTTTATTTTTTTCTCTTAATCAAAAGAACTAAAATGTATTATCATTAAATTCGAAAATAGATACAGTACCAATCTATAACATATCAAAACACGGACTGAAAAATTAGTTACGATAAAAAAGCTATTGCCATTTTTGACGCAATAAAACAGTAAATCGCGTTTTTCTCGCGATGTTGGTTTTGTTGTTGTTATTACTTATTTAGTTTTCCAACTACAGCGAAGAAATATTTGACAAGACTTCACGCATGACGGATGGTCCGGTACAGACTGCAAAAAAATCTGATGCCTAAGGGGTATCGTATTGATTTAGAATTGTAATTTGCATTATTTACGTCAAAGCATTGCTAAGCACGTCGCTTTAGGTAATTGCATATAATATGTAATGGCATGTTAATTAACCTTATAGCTTTCCAAAAAAAATCTAAGGTAAACAAAAATGGATAGAAGTCATAAGACGAGCAAGAACAGACGACTTTTGGAAGTGGAATACATTTTCCCGTATTTGCTCTGATCATTTTCTACACAATGAATTCTATACGCCAAAAAACGGTTAGTAGTAGTAGAGCTTTTTTGTAAAAGAGTTCGTCCGGGAAAGTACTACCACCATACCTGTTTCTGCCGCAAAGCAGTAGTGCTCGCATTGCTGTGTTCCGGTTTGAAGGGTAAGGGTGCCGATGAAATTACGGCCACATGGGACTTTTCATCTTTATGTTTCAGGGTGGCGGGCGCAGTGGAATGCCTAGGGCGCGTCCTAGGTGGACGTGACCTGAGGTAATGCACTGTTCATAGGCAGAGGGTACCACTTAACATCAGGTGGGCCATCTTCTTGATCTGTCATTCCAAGTAGTATAAACAAACTCATTGTGCAAATTACTTAAAACTGCACTCTGCAGTTTCTTAAATACTGAAATTTTTATACATTTATGTTTCCGTACGATTTTTATGATATTTTCTTAGTTTATTGAGTCATGAAAAATATATTTTTCACAAATTGATTGAGCTGAAGACCTTAGGTGGACTTGCTTTTCTATTGATTTATATTGTGTATGTTTGAGAGCTGAAAAATAGATACGTAACTACATAAAACAGAAGGGAACCATGTATTTTTGTAAAAGTTTCATTCAATAATTGCATTTTTTTCGGCGATTTTTTGTACTATAAACCTACTGAAATAACTTTAGAAAACACATTGCATCTGTTAAAGTACCGTAAAAATACAGTTTTTAAGAAGTTCAATAATTTAATTTCACCTAGTTTATTTACAAGACCGCCAGGAGTGGCGCTATAGAGAAGAGGCCTTTACTCAGCAGTGGCTGGATAGACAGATAGATAGATAGATAGTTTATTTGTTGACCGTACCCTAAATCCGAATTGTCTTATTTTTCACGGACGTTTTGTACGGGTAAGGCCAGTCCATTTATTTTACTTTGGTCGAAGAATTTCAACGACGTTGTAGGTCTAACTATTCAAACGACTTAACCATTTCATCTCAGTAACTGTTTTTAAGTCTTTTTTTTTAAACTATGATAGACCTCTGTTTGCCAACGATCTCATCTGTTGGTAAGTGAAGATGTGGCCTAAGATGAAGCACAAAGGTCTAGAAGGCACCTATTCACTCTAGCCTTGAAGAGACCCAGATTAAAGTTTTTAGGAAAGACAGACGACGGTAGTGTATTTCACTCCTTAGCAGTTCGCATTATAAAGGTAGAACTGAATCGTTTAGTACGAATAGAGGGTATACTAATGAGGTAAGGATGGTACCGAGCCGTGCGTCTGCTCATCCTACGATGAAAAGGAGAAAGTGGGATCAGATCGTGAAGTTCCTGGAAGCATTCCCCGAAATGTAACCTATAGAAGATCGAAAGGCACGAGCGTAAAGTATCTGGATCTTAGTCTCTGCGTTCAATCGAGTCCAACCCAGCAAGCTGGTGTTTGGCAGAGTCATCCCAAACATGGCAGCAGTACCTACTCCATACCAGCCCGGGCTTGAGCTTTATATAGACTCAGAAGCTGTCCTGGCGTGAAGTAACGCTTTACCTTATTCAGGATGCCTAGCTTCATGGCAGCTGTTTTGGCCTTAGACTCGATGTAGGAGCTTACGTTGAGAGTAGGCATAAATGAAACACCCAAGAGCTCGAGGTTATCCCCTATAGCTACAGGTACATCTCGGAATACAGGAACTTTGAGAAACTGTCTTTTTTCCCCGAGAAGAGACAAACCTGCGTTTTAGAGGCGATGAACTTGACTAGATTGGCATCGCCCCAGTCGGATACGGCCTTGAGAGTCAAATTCAGACACTGCAGCATCTCATCTCTTAGCTCCTGAATTTCAATCTGCCTAGCTCAGGCAGTGGAAACATATCTGTCCACAACTGTGCTGTCGTCTGCAAACCCAATGATACCGGGCATTAGGAGATCATTAATGTGCAGCAGAAAAAGTGTGGCAGATAGCACAGACCCCTGAGGTACCCCGGTGTTTATAGCCAATTGATCCGACGAGCAGCCATCAATAACTACTCAAATGAATCTTTCCCTCAGAAAGTCTGCAAGCCAGGTGCAGAATTGAACTGGCAGTCAATACAGTTAGAAAGGTATTTGTATATTTTGTGCAAAACTACAGGGAGAAGTCGAAAATTGAGGATTGTCCTTGTAACACTTACCAATTTTTTGCGATTAAAAACTTAATCTTTGGTGGTTAAGTAGCAAATCCACAACTAGATGGCAATGCTAATTATGTCTGAAAGTTAGATCGCGCTATCGATACGTTTTGAAGCTTGGATATGAAGTACCGTGATAACTACGTTCATTTTATGTGGATATACTCACGTACATAACATAGATATTTTTTCGAAACAAATAAGGTAACCGGTAACCTACCTAAATCGCGTGTATTCGAGAAGTCTCAGTTCGGGGCGATCCACTAGTTAAATATTATTGGTTGTGCTGTGTCCAGGTGCTGTGCTGTGTCTGGACTAAGAACAGACCCCTCCGTCTCCTCCCGTGGATGTCGTAAAAGCCTACTAAGTGATAACACCAGAGTAAAAGCAGCGACCACCTGTGTATGTACTCAACACCAATACTGCGAACTCCAGTCCGCCAAGCGTGGTGATAGCGACAAATTTCCCATTGCGTTCTATGCGGGAGGCCTCGTCTAGCAGTGGGCGTCTAAAGCCTGCTGATGATGATGACTATCGGTTAACTATTCACACATACAAAATACATACCAAAACAACTAAAAAACTTTCATCCACTGCACTTTTGTAAACAATGGCTGAAAGTGTAAAATTAAACTAGGAAGAATATTGTGGTGAAGTCGTCGCTGCCTTTCCGTAATTGGCTACTTTTCAGCCAGTTATTAAAGGGTGAATAAGATTAATATTGAAATATAATTGCATGCAGCCCCACCTTAGGTTCTGGTGCGCGCAACGTGTTATTATGGAAATAGTTTCCAGACTTGAACAGGTCCGAGTTCTTTGTTTTACTGCAATTTCTGCTCAATTGGTACAAAAAGCTTTTAAATACCAATACAGTGTTCGAATTACATCTTCCAACTGCGGTATTTAATTTACATTGTGAATTTTTCTGTGAGCCAGTTTACAATAATAAATAAATAAATAATAAATAATGAAGGACAGTTCACACAACATTATCTAGCCCAAGCTAAGCAGAGCTTGTGTTATGGGTACTAGATAACTGATATACTTAATACAATATATTATCTAGATGGATATTTTTTTATTATACGTAGATAATAAAAAACACAACAAGGATGTTCCCAGAACACCCTGAACAAATATCTGCGATCGCACAAATATTTGTTCCAAGGCGGGAATCGAACCCGCAATCTCCTGCGTCGCAGGCCAAACTTCGCCCTGCGCGGCGGGCGACAGAGGTCAACAATATTTGAAAAATTTAAATTGCGAACGAAAATATACTTTTAATCTCTCGAGGCGTATGGAAACGTTTGTGAATCAAAATATTGTTCCAACGTATTAGAAAAAGGAAGCAAACATCAGTGAACGGCGACGTTCTGTGTTTGTACGAGCGCGAACCGTATTCAACCTTACCTCATCGAGTAACAAGATGGAGGGGATGCATCATAAAATAATAGTCCTAAAAACAGAGTCGCTGAGCTGAGGACATAATGAATCAGGTTATTATAGAACTATCGAATGCTATTGTTATTAACTTGTTACCCGATTTTTTCAGATTTGCCACCATTATAAAATCTGGCCGATTACAAAAGTACCAAGGTTGAACGAGCTGAAGTAGTTTTTTGTGCACATTTTGATACTTTAATGAATGTCATCATCATCAACGTCATCAGCCCACACACTAGTCCACTGCTGGACATAGGCCTCTCCCAATACGCGCCACTGAGCCCAGTGTTCGGCTCTTCTCATCCACTTTCTGCCGCCGCCTTTCGAATGAATGTGCCAGGTCTCATCTTGTTACTTTATGAGGTAATTTGTACCAAAAAAATGCACCTTAAATTACCCATTAAACAAAACGCTTTACGTTTGGCTCAGGCAACCAAGTGTTTTAGGAGCATTAGTGTGAGCTGCACCAGCTCAAAGTGATCCCATATTGTTACTCGATGAGGTAAGGTTAACTACGGTCCGCGCTTGTCCTATTTCTGTTTTGAAATATAGAGCCCAATAAAATTCTGAGCAGAGCTACAGCCATCGTTCAGTGGAGCTGATATCTGAATTTTATACTTTCGACGCTATCAACGCCCGGCACTTTATTCCCTTAGTTTGTATGTACGGGTACGTATCTGATATAGGTGCGAACGAGGTGCTTTCACATTGTTTATTTATCGGATCGTGCGCGATGAACGATTGTATTGAATTCTATATGCATTGGAGCTTGCATAATTCCGATGTTTTAGTAGTAAACCTTTAATGTTTTGATAATTTATGTTCTATCAGTCCATTGAGTCTGGTTTATCTTTCATAGCTGACGACAAATCAGATGATGCATGAATTATTGAATAGTTACTAATAGATCCATATGATCAGTTTCAAATAATTATTTTTATTATTTTTTTGTTAATGATATCACAGAATAAATAATAGCTGATTTATCCTTTATGAATTTTTCGAAGAAGTTTGGTACAGTAACAAATACCTGTTAAAGTCTATAAAAAAACTACAACTCATCATCGAGTTAGAATGAAAAATCTCGAATGTTACCTTTTGTGTTTGCATTTCTTTTGCTAGATTACCGTGGTGTTTCCGGCCTAAGGATAGACCCCCCCCCCCCCCCCCCCATCTCTTCCCGTGGATGTATTAAAAGCCGACTTAGAGATTAAGAGGAATTGTTGGTAAGATTCACAGACCATTGGTCTGTGGTAAGATTCGTTGATATAAGATTTGTCATGGCTGCTAGCTTAGTATAGAATATTAAGTGGGGAAAGCGCGAGCAAAGTCAGCCGTGGGTATAGTATTATTTTATCTGTGATCGTGGGAAGCAATAGTGGCGATGAGCTGACCACTTGTCACGTCTATATTCCCACGATAGCGCAACCCATAATGAAAAGAAAAAGGCGTGTGTCTATTATGTATGTATGTATAAATGATATATAATGCTGTCCGCTACGTAATTTTGTCCATAGTAGAAACCTAAACTGAATTGAAACTTAAATGAGAAGCAATTTAACGGGACCAACAGTACACAGAGCGGTCGCCGAGAGGAGCCCTGCGTAATTTTAAAAACAAACAAGCCCAGCAACTTGCTTTACTTCGAATGCAACTAACTCAGTCGGTGCTTTAACTAACTAATTTGTCGTTTATTGTCACGTCGATAAACATTTCTAAGTTTCACTTTAGCGGCTTTGAGAGAACGTGCCAAAATCATAATTCTCACGAACAACAAAAGATGAAAAATAATATTTAAGTTCTAAATATTCCATAAGCCCCTTTCGGCTGTCACGAAAATGGCTCAAAAAACCTCACCAGATGAGTTTGGCTCAAGTGAAGCGTTATCAATCCCAGTTAATCCTGTCTTGTATTATTGAATAAATTTAGGTACTCCCCTTACGTACTTTTGTCATTTTCTGTCGGCTCAATGTATTGGAAAAACCCAGATGATTCGCCATGTTTTTTGTTCGATCCATTTGATATTCAATAAGGGACTGTTTTATACCTACTTAGCTGTATAGATAGATCGGTTTGATAGGCCTGAAATGATTTCGAGGATGTACATTCATAATGGGGGTTTGTTCCGCCGGTGACGCATGTAATGCTTATTATTAGGGCGTCCGGAGTCGAGGTCAACTGAAACAGTGGTTGTTATTGTTATGGCGGCATAAAGCGACTCATGAATCGAGTCCTAGAAAAATCTTACTTCGGGACTTACAAATTTAGAGCTACAACAAACCAATCTAGAATGGATGAAGATTTGTTTTAAATCTTCCATATAGTCCTCTCCATCCATAAGGTTGTCTGGAAGAAATCGCTATAAGCTTTAATATCGCCCATTGCTTTTATTTATTGTTATTTTTATTTAGTTATTGTATTTCTGACAAATAGACAATTAAATAAATTAACTATTTTTATACAATAAAGAGTTAATCTATATATATCGTAGATAAATCGAAAAAAAAAATATCAAATTATTTGTTAATAGTTCTATGCAATGCTTATGAAGTCCTGGTGTTTCTGGCCTTAGAGAAAACCCCACCCGTGTATGTTGTAAAAGCCGACTAAAGGGTTACACCAGGGGATGGACAGCAGCATCCATCTGAGTACTAAACAATACTGAAATCATCTATCCGCCTGCTAAGCGTGATAATTATGTAAAATACCGCATTACATTTTATAGGCCTCATCCAGCAGTGGACGTATAAAGGCTGATGATGATGATGATGATGATGATGATGATGAATGCTTATTAATAACTATGAATAGTAACTTTAAGCCGTATGGAACCGTAGAGATACCGACCATAAAAAGTATGAATCATGGGTAATTTTGGTGGCAGGGATCTTGATTTTTCTGAGCAATTACAAAACATATGAAAGTGATATTTAGTTACCTAATTCTTATAAAAAACGGACATTTGCATTTTACTGGCAAACGAGACCGATTTAAGACTCTAAATTTTCTAGGTAGATTTATCCAAACACACTTCAATATTGTAGTAGGTTTTTTTTAAATGAATCTTCTTTTTTAATTATTTAAAGGAAAATATGTTTTAAACGTATATGACCTTAGAAGAAATCCTATACGAAACCCTATACGGATCCATTCGAAATAATAGTTTATCAATGCGTCGCCTTATTTTTCAACGTAGAAGTTTTCCCCGTAAAAGTTAGTAGAATTTATACATTCTTGAAATAGATGTCCCGTGGCTGTTACCTTCTACCAAGCAATGTATCTAGATAGCGCAGGTGTCGCTAACTGCCGGCAGTGTGCTGGAAACTGTCGACGGAGACACCAGAGTGTCTACAAACCATACAATGTAGAATTTCACGGCTTACTGATGTGCATGTTGGGAGCTTTAACCCGCGTAAACTGGCCTTAGTTTCTACTTTTATATTTCTGGATGTGTTTTTGTAACTAGGATCTTATTGTTTAGCTTTTGTTTTGCAAGCGTAACTAAGGTTCAACGTTTGATATTTTCATTGTTGTGTACTTTTATTATTGAAACTAGTTAAATAAGAGCTCTTTAGGGTTGAGGGCTTTAGGGAACATAAGGCTTCTCTTGTAGTTTACAGGAAAACCTGAACGAAAATCCTAAGTCCTTAAATTCCCACGGGAAACGGAAAATATTCGTGAAAAGAAAATGTATATACACTTACTGCTTCACCAAGGTCTATTATAGACGTAACAATTGATCTAGTGGTTAATCTGGTAACCTAATATTTGTATGGAACCTATGCCTATTTGTACCCTCTCCATACCTAAAGAAAGAATAATACAAGGTATGTACAAAATACATATGAAAGGGTTGTGCTACCTGAAGACCGCTGCTAGCGATCTAAAAGTAGCTCAACTGATCCAAATCACTACCAGACGGAAGCGTCCCTAAGATGCTGGCTGCATTGCCACGTTGAATGGCAATAGTAATGCGTTGAGCCAGATAAGAGCCAGCTCTCGGGTCACGCGTCGCTTCGCCCAGATACCTTAGATATTAAGGTATCCTTGTCAAAGATATTTGTGGCAATTATTTATTAGCAAAAGCTATAACACATCTTATGTTAGGTACTTAATTCCGTACCTACAAGTGTTCTGCTGTGATATTTGTGTTCCAAGTCTGCTACCTTAAGCTGAGCCAGACAGGTGGCACGGAGATAATTGTTAAAGCTGCAAATGCGTACTGTGAGCGATCCGTTTTCAAGTTATAGGTATTAATAAATAGCTAAAAAAATAAGATTTTATTTCAGGATTAGTTTTATTATGTGCTTTAGGTTCACACCCCAACAACACATAATCTGTGACAAATTTATCAGGCTACCTCGGCTGTCGAGATATAGCCCTGTGACAGACAGAACGAAGGGCGGACGGACGGCGCGCGGCGGAGGATTAGTAATAGGGTTCCTGTTGGCACCCTTTGCGTACGGAACCCTATTATACAAATGTATAAGTTGAGATGAGCAGATTTCTTACAGTAACTGTTTTTTAAACCTGTTCAAATGTATACACACACACACATATATACACTTACCTAGCTTGGAACGCTACGCATTGAAACACTCTGTTGAAACTCAAGTCGATAATATTTATTCTGTGTCGAGGGGTCGTACCTACCCCAGGCGATTAGCGCGGCAAACTATTATTTGCTAGCTTTGAGCTCGCCACAAGTACTAACCTTAGTAGTACAAATAGAGAAACTTCAGATAGAACACGGCGTACGAAACATGCGAAGACGAAAACTACATAACATAACACCCAACAGTCACAAACATAGTCCTGATCCCACACTTGGATTCCCTGTGTTGTGGGCATCAGGAACTACGATGGTACCATAACACCCCACACACATTCACACAGACAATATATAAATAAATAATACTGGACAAGTTCACACAACATTATCTAGCCCCAAGCTAAGCAGAGCTTGTGTTATGGGTACTAGATAATTGATATACTTAATACAATATATTACATAGATAGATATTTTTTATTATGCATAGAAAATACCCAGAACACCCTGAACAAATATCTGCGATCGCACAAATATTTGTTCCGAGGCGGGAATCGAACCCGCAACTTCCTGCGTCGCAGGCCAACCTCCGCCCGCCGCGCCAGTCGAAACTAAGCTCATCAGTCGGTAGTTTGTGTCGGTGTGTTAGTGTAGGGTGTGTTATTTCTGTGTAGGTAGGTACATACACGCGTAGATAACTGACGTCAGTCTGGTCAATGTTCCGTCTTAACTTTCTCTATTTGTCCGAGCTTAGTATTAGATATCCAGGAATATTAAAATTTGTAGAATGACACTTAGACCCAAGTTCACAAAGAAACAAATGGGCTGTTTTACTTAATAACTATTATTTAATCTGTGTCGTAACCATTCGTCAAAATGACAGATAATGTATGAAAACATCTGTCATAAAACAGCCGTTTAAACGCCCGTTAATGTGTTAATGAACAGTGGCCTTAATATGTTACCCAAAACATTCCTAAATAAAAAAAGCTAAAGCTTGTGATAAATTTATCAGAATTAGAAGAGCAGTTTTCTAATTCAGTTGAATAAATCGTTAGTCTATATTATATCTTCTAAATTCTGAATTCACTCTTGCTTATCAGAAGAAGTATTTGAAAATAAATTTGCATGAAATAATTTCATTCAGTTTACAAATTCATGCGTTATCTACGAAAAAGCGGCTAGGTGCGTGTCGGGCCACAAACATTGTAGGTTGCCGTAGTTACCCGTCACAATATGAGGAACTACGGATCCCTGAATCGAAAAATTTCACACACAAGTTATATTTTTGAACGAACTATCCAACAACACCGCACACCATGGGATAGACGAGAAATAAAAATCATCCGCACTTAACGTGTAGGGGGGACCTAATTAAACGTATTCTGAATTTTATTTTATGTATTTTATTCATTTTATTTTAGTATTTTAGGTTTTAATGTAACATGGATCATTGTGTCGGAAATAATGTTTTTTTTTTGTTATTATACAAAAAATGCGCCAAAACTCATTTCTTATTGCAGCGCCTTCTGGCGAGTTAACCCTCTATCTTAGAACCATCGTCCATAAATTACAAACTCTTTACAGAAAACAGTATCAAAATCGGTCAAACCATTATGGTGATAAATGGTTGCACACTCGAAAAACCTCTCACCCTAAAAGCATACGAGGAGTAAGCGTTCCGTCATGGGCACAAAAAAAAATAAAGAAAAAAATACAAAAAATAATAAAGGAAAAAAAATATACAAAAATAAAAATACAATAGTACAAGTATAAAGTACATCTATTTAGGCGTAACATATTGCTCGTTTTGATACCATGGTCTTTTCGAGCATCTTATGAAGACTTGTTTGTAAGATTCGTTGGTATAATATTTGTCCTGGCTGCTAGCTCCGTTATTATTGGAAGAAAGTGTGAGCCGAGTCAGTACTGGCAAGCAATGGTGACGATGAGTTCACCACTTATCACGTCCATATTCCCACGACTGTGCAACCTGCGCTGAAAAGAGGCCCATTGAGGCTCTGCCTACCCTATCGGAAAAAAGGCGGGTAGCTATGTATGTTTGACGACCTCTGTGGCGCGGCGGATGACGGTTCGCCTGCGAAGCATGAGGTTGAGGGTTCGATTGCCGCCTCGGAACAGATATTTGTTCAGGGTGTTCTGGGTATTTTCTATGTATAATAAAAATATGTATCTATGTAACGTATTGTATTAAGTATATGAGTTATAATAAATAAATAATAAATAATGCTGGACAGTTCACACAACATTATCTAGCCCCAAGCTAAGCAGAGCTTGTGTTATGGGTATTAGATAACTGATATACTTAATACAATATATAACATAGATAGATATTTTATATTATACATAGTAAATACTCAGAACACCCTGAACAAATATCTGCAATCGCACAAATATTTGTTCCGCGGGAATCGAACACGCAACCTCCTGCGTCGCAGGCCAACCTTCGCCCGCCGCGCCACAGAGGTCGTCAAATACCCATCTAGTACCTAGTAGCTCTGTCTAGCTTGGGGTTAGATAATGTTGTGTGATTTGTCTAGCATTTTTTTTAATTTTTTTATTTTATGTACTAATGTCAGTTTACTTTCAAAGCTTTTAGTAGTTTTGCGAGTTAGATATACAAATTAGATTCGTAAAATCGGGTCTTAGCTAAAGCAGCAATAACTCTCAACCGCAGCTCGCAGGCTCACGGTAATTCCCCCAAAGCCAACATTCTCTGTGTCCCGGTTACACCTGCCGCATTCGGTACACTCCAACTAACTTAATGTTGTTTGTAAAACACATTACCAGTTTTTATCCAGATCTGCCGAAAATCTCCTTATTTACTTCGGGGAGTATCTTCAAGCAAAAGCTGGGTTAAACTACGTGGTAGATTTTAGTCCGTTAACTCTCGCTAGCCTAGAGTAGCGGGTTTTTATTTATATACTGTCAAAACCAAAAAAATTTTTATCGCACCTTTATTTTATTTTGGTTTGAACATATTATTCCAACAAACACTTTAAATTAATTAAGCTTCACGCATAGTTGAGTCACCTAATTGGATAATTGAAGTCTATTCTAAAACAATTATATCTAACTTCACACTCAAGCTAAATTTAATTTAAATTCAGGTTAAGTGGAACCATCAATTTAAAAACAATCTTTTCGGTCACGAAACACATTAAGGGCTGTAATAAAAAAATACATAATGAGCAAACGCAAGATAT